>CM065804.1:222978500-224222000 GCA_033398695.1 Orobanche coerulescens
ACCAAACGAAAAATATTTTATATGAAGTAGTTAATAATATATAAAATTTTATATAGTATATTTTACCTTGTGTATAAAATTATACACGGGCCAAACACTAATTATCTAAAATATATTACATACCCAAGATGGACCCAGATGTTAAGATTCGATCCCAATACGATGTGCTAACAGGCGTTTGTTCAATCCATCTTGGGCT
Organism: Orobanche coerulescens; assembly: GCA_033398695.1. Taxonomy (NCBI): domain Eukaryota; kingdom Viridiplantae; phylum Streptophyta; class Magnoliopsida; order Lamiales; family Orobanchaceae; genus Orobanche; species Orobanche coerulescens. The sequence goes on from CM065804.1 coordinate 222,978,700, forward strand.
TGAATTCACATATAATGGCTTAACAGAGTACCCACTCTAAACCAGCCCAGCCCAAGGCAGATTTATGGTCCAGTCCCGATGACAATGCACCCAAACGCCGCCGTATTTTCATGCCTGAATCCATTATCGTAGTTCAAAATCAATCTCCATTTTCACAGGCTGTGAGGATTCAGCCAGCGCTAGTTTTGCAGTAAAGAACTCCAGAAACTCTGAAACCCGCTAACATCCAGCTAGTGCAGCCCTAAACCTGTTCTATGCTGCAAGGTATGTTTTTACCGTTTCTAATTTCTGGATAATTAGAAAAAGCGGAAGAAACAAGATTGGGGGACAGCACACTCCTTCGCTTTCTGTTGTTTGATCTTGATGTACAGTAATCTTCTTCGTATTATGGTGTTTTAAGGGGAAAAAAGTCGACGTGTCACCTGGGGTTCTAGTGGAGTTCTCAGTCCTGAAGTTGAGCGCTTCCATCTGTAAGCTCAAAAATGCAAGTTCTCACGATTTGGCCTTCATCAAGCGAACACTCTTGTTTAATTCCTCAGTCGAATTTAGAGTTATATTCTTGTCGTGGCTCGGTCAAGTCGGGATCGAGAAGGAGGAGCCTGAATCTATCCCCTACTTCCTGCCATGGTCTATGGTATTTATCAAGTTATTATAGGCGTTCTAGAAATGGGACTATTGTTATAGGTGGAAACGGTGAATTGAAAGTCAAATTCTTTTATTCGTCTACGCCAAAAAGGTTTGCTCTTACGTGGGCATCGGAAGACCCAGCTGTTGGCAACGATGTAGCCGATGAAGAATTAGGCAGCTTCGATGCTAAGGAGAACCCGAAACATGCCTATCTATGCGACACTGCAAATAATGGCGGGGATGGTGATGGTGATAACAATCATGAAGATAACGATGTTCAAAAGAGTGGTTTTGAAAAAGTCCGAAAAGGAAATAGTGGAAGGGTTAATGTTCGTGCATTGGCATATAGATTATACTCGGCCAAAACTGCGGATGATGTGGAAGAAGTTTTTAAAGGGAAAGAAAAACTTCCTCTGCAAGTGTTTTCGAGCATAATTAGAGGTTTTGGCAAAGAAAAAAGGCTAGACTCAGTGATGGCTCTCTTTAATTGGCTTAAGAGAAAGAGCAAAGAGACCGATAGTCCAATCCAGCTCAATGTCTTTATATATAACAATACTTTGGAAGCTCTTAAGCAAGCTGAGAATTTCAATTTTGTTGAGGAGATCATAGATTATATGGCCGTCGAGGGGGTGCATCCTAATGTTGTAACATACAACACTTTAATGGGTGTTTATATACAACAGGGACAAGTAGTCAAGGCTATCGAGCTTTTCAAAGAGATGATGGCTAAAGGTATATCTCCATCTCCCGCTTCTTATTCTACGGTCATATTCGCTTATTGTAGACTGGAAGATGGATTTGGAGCCTTATCGTTCTTTATCGAGATAAGAAATAAATACCATAAAGGTGAAATTGTAAAAGACAGTCACGATGGAGACTGGGATCATGAGTTCGTGAAGCTAGAGAGCTTCACTACTCGTGTGTGCTACCAAGTTATGAAACGTTGGCTGGTGAGAAGGGAGAATTTAAGCACTGGTGTACTGAGATTGCTAAAAGAGATGGATAAGGCTGGGTTGAAGCCTAGTCTTGATGAAAATGAACGCCTCATTTGGGAGTGCACACGAGAAGAACATCATCATGTTGCCAAAGAATTATATGCAAGGATAAGAGAAATGGACTCTAAAATAAGATTATCCGTATGCAACCACGTCATTTGGCTAATGGGAAAAGCAAAGAAATGGTGGGCCGCTTTAGAAATTTATGATGACTTGTTGGATAAAGGACCGAAACCAAACACCAGGTCTGACGAATTGATCATCTCCCATTTTAACATACTTTTGACTGCAGCTAGAAAAAAGAGAATTTGGAGATGGGGCGTGAGGTTGCTGAACAAGATGGAGGAAAAAGGACTCAAACCCGGCAGTAGAGAATGGAATTCGGTTCTTGTTGCTTGTTCGAAGGCTTCGGAAACTGAAGCTGCTATTGAGATATTCAAGAGAATGGTCGAACAAGGCGAAAAGCCTACGATAATATCATACGGGGCATTGCTTAGTGCACTTGAGAAAGGTCAGCTCTATGATGAGGCTCTTAGGGTTTGGAAACATATGGTGCTAATGGGGGTTCAGCCGAATTTATATGCGTACACGATAATGGCTTCGATATACGCGGGGCAGGGGAAATTCAATAATGTGGATTCAGTTATCCGGGAAATGGTTACTGTCGGTGTCAACCCGACAGTTGTCACATTTAATGCGATAATTAGCCGTTGTGCGCGGAGTAATATGGGAAGCGTGGCTTACGAATGGTTTCATCGCATGAAGCTTCAAAATGTAACCCCTAATGAGGTTACTTACGAAATGTTGATTGAGGCTCTTGGTAATGATGGTAAGCCGAGGATTACTTGCGAGTTGTATTTGGGGGCTCGAAATGAGGGGCTCGATCTTTCTACTAAGGCGTATGATGCTGTTGTTCGATCTTCACAAATGTATGACGCGACATTTGATGTTAGTACTTTGGGCCCTCGGCCACCGGAAAGAAGGAAAAAAGTGCAGGTGAGGAAGAATTTGTCAGAGTTCCGTAAGTCATTTGAAAAATAAGCAATTTGAGAGGAGTGAGATTTATATTACTCCCCTCCTGCAGGTTTCACTTTTTCCAATTAGTTAGGATCGTAAATATACAACTTATTTTTCAATTTTACCCTTGACATATCATTGAGTCATGTTCCATGATGTATGTGTTGATTTTACAATATCAATCATGTATTGTGACATGACAATAGCAATTATCTCAAACTCATCGCCGTCTCATGATATTTTCCATATAAATGGAAAAATCTATGATGTTGACGGTTTTGGAATTTCGTTCTATTTCTCCTTCATATGAAGGTTGCGACAGGAAGGGCATCCGGCGTAAAATTTTGCCACTTTGTTATTTGCATGAGTTATGGTGTTAACTAATTTTAGATAATTAAACGACACTATAATCTTCATGTCACCGACCCCAACATAATTGGGATTAAATTGCTGTTGATGATGACCCTTGACATATCATATTTAAGAAAAAATATAATATATGGTCATAAAAAAATAGTTCAGTAACAGAGCTTTCAATTTACCCTTGAATTCAGTTTCTATTTCAAAATGTTATCATGTTCTTTAAATGAAATCATTATCATTCTCCTAAATTGTGAAGATTTTTATAAATATATATATAAATGAAATCATTATCATTATCATTCTCCTATATATATATATATATATATAAATGTAAACAAAATACTATTTATAAAGTAACTAATTTATAGTGACCAACTAAAAGTAAGTAGTATATATGGATGAAATTATTAACCTCTTTTTTAGTATTTCTATTAGTATATACTAATACGAGACATCTATATAATACAACACGTGACTGAAAAGTATAACATATTATTCTGCTTTTTTCTTCTTAATCTACCAGTGTTTCCTAGATTTTAGATCTATATAAGTATCACGTAATTTTTTTTCCTTAAATTTAGTGTATGATAAATTACCGTAACCCTAAACCCTAATTTTACCAATGTTTTTTATATATATATATATATAAGTATCACATAATTTTTTTCCTTAAACCCAATGTTAGATAAATTACCGTGTAACTACACAAGAGTTGTTCTATTTGTTGGATATTTCTGTGTTACAAACTTGCTGGGAGAAAATTAAATTACAACTGGAAAATAAAACAAGATCCAGAAATTACAAGACCCAACCAAAAGAAAATTACAGAACTCGAAACAAAATTGAAAGTACAAGAAAATAAAAATTACAGATTTTGAAACTGAACCAAAAATAAACAGATTAAAAGGACAGAAAACCGTAAGGTATAGCCGAGTCGAGGAACCCTCTATCCGCAAGACAAGATACGCCCCGGTAGTGCTCTCGGTTTAGGCGTGTCGTCCCCAAAGATAAAACGGCTTCGTCTCGTAGGTAGTAGCACCACAAAACCCACGAGCTCCGGCGAACTAGAACGAGGCGAGGACAGAACTTCGACACTACAAACTATATGTATGCAAGATGTGTATGCTAAGAGATATTGCAAGTGTTGCCAGTGTTTGATGCAAATGAGGATGCACCCTATTTATAAGCAAGTTCATCATCATGGGGGAATAAATCACAATTAGTGCCATCAATAGGCCATCAAATGGTGATGCTACGGTTTCAATACCAATGATGGCATACATTCAACTTTTGAAATACCATATTACTGTTACTAGCCATTTCAAATTCAATTGCCATAAACATGACTGTTACTCACGCCTCAATCATCATTAATTGATGATTAACTTAATCCCACAATCACCATATATTTGATGATCAAAAAAAGGATTTTTACCTCTACCCACAATATTTGATTTAATTAAAAATCAAATCAATTACAATATATATATATATCAACGGCTCAACCCATTCGTAGCAATGGCGTCGACGACGCGCGCGTGCGTGGCATAGTTGACTTCGTTGTCAACTAACTTTGGCACATCATTTCTCACTCACCAAAAAATTGGTTTTGAGAAATTTGTTAATCTACTTAATCAATAGATTAACTAAATAATATTTAATTTAATAAATATTATTAACCAATTTCCAACAATCCCCCACATGAATAAGAAAGCCTTATGCACATGTATGCAGACACAAGCTCAATCCTCAAGAGGCGTTAAAGTATAAGGATAGGTAGTTCGTGACTTTGAACCTTCCATAGTTAACATCATCGGGTACACAGGCGGATTAGTAGCTTGATGCTTTGAACTATTCCCCCACGGCGTGCACCGAGACAATGGTGCTAACACTTGAACACCTCAACCTCATCCGTTCTCACGTTTTGTGCCCTTTGCGGGCTTTGGACACCCCTTTGGATTCATAAGTGTATTTCATGAAGCGGCCCCCACTTCTCACTTATATAGGTGATTCTTTACCGAGTATCTTGCCATACTCAACCTCCTCGAGGTCTTTAGGAATCATTAAAAGTCATAGACTTAACCTCACCACTAGGCAAGCTTTCAACACTCAATTGCTCTATAGGGAATAAACTTAGATGAGTGTTTCACACGAACTCTCATAGCTTAGTTCTCCGATTGAACCAAGTTCTTGGGATCTCCAGTCATCTTGGTTGGGTTACCACTATGAAAATTCTCAATTTGTGGATTTTAAACCCATTCCCTCTAGCAATTTATTCATTTGATCACGGTTTAACCCTTTGGTTAGCGGATCCGCTAGATTATCCAATGACCTCACATAGTCAATAGAGATAACCCCACTTTTGATCAAATGTCTCACGGTATTATGGCGTCTACGAATATGTCGAGACTTTCCATTATACACGTTACTTCTTGCCCTACCAATAGCAGCTTAGCTATCGCAGTGTATCATCACCGCTGGTACTGGCTTTGACCAACATGGAATATCTTCTAGAAAGTTTCTGAGCCATTCGGATTCTTCACCAGCTTTGTCCAAAGCTATGAATTCCGATTCCATGGTGGATCGGGCTATACACGTTTGTTTCGCGGACTTCCACGAGACAGTTCCACCCCCAATGGTAAACATGTAACCACTTGTACAAAATGAACTTTTCGTATCGGATATCTAATTCGCATCACAGTACCCTTCAAGTACTGGGGGGTATCTCGAATAGTGTAGCCCAAGGTTTTGAGTATACTTTAAGTACCTCAAAACTCTAACGAGAGCTTTCCAATGCTCTTTGCTTGGATTGCTCGTGTAATGACTTAATTTGTTCACAGCGCAAGCTAAATCGGGTCGAGCGTAATTTGTAAGATACATTAAACACCCAATGACTCGTGCATATTCTTCTTGTGCAACGGGCTCCCCTCGATTTTTGCTCAAGTGATCATTTAAATCTATTGGGGTCTTAGCCGGCAAGCTATCAAAAGCATTAAACTTCTTGAGAACTTTCTCGGCATAGTGAGATTGTGTCAAGATGATTCCATCTGATTTTCTTAAAATTTTCATTCCAAGAATCACATCGGCCAGCCCCATGTCTTTCATGTCAAAATTTCTTTTTAACATGTTCTTAGTATCGTTAATCACTTGTATATTGTTACCCATGATTAACATGTCATCTATATAAAGACACACAATAACATAACCGTTATTAGTGTTCTTAATATCAACACATTTATCACACTCGTTTATTTTAAAATCATTTGATAACATTACATTATCAAACTTCAAGTGCCACTGTAGTGGAGCTTGTTTCAATCCATATAGAGACTTAACCAGTTTGCATACCTTTTTCTCTTGTCCAGGTACTACAAACCCTTCAGGTTGTTCCATATAGATCTCTTCATCGGATCACCGTTCGAAAAGCGGTCTTAACATCCATTTGATGAATCTCTAGATCGCAAAGCAAAGATCGCGAGAAGCACTCGAATAGATGTAATTCTCGTTACAGGTGAATAGGTATCGAAAAAATCGTACCCTTCATTCTGTTTGAAACCTTTGACTACTAAACGAGCTTTATACTTGTCAATTGACCCATCAGCCTTGTACTTTCTTTTAAGGATCCATCTGCATCCTAAGGGCTTACAACCTTCAGGTAAATCAACCAAACCCCAAGTTTGGTTTTGTAAAATTGAGTCAATTTCACTCAAGCGACTTCTTTCCAGAGCAACCCGTCTGGTCTGGCATAAGCTACTTTGATTGACGTTGGTTCTTCATCCAACATGAATGCTATGTAGTCAGGTCCAAATGTCTTTGGTGTCCTAACCCTACTACCACGTCTCGGTTCTACATCTTCCAGATTAGATCTCGATCGCTTACGTGACTTTGGATCTACATCCACAGGTTTTGAACTTGTTCCTTCATCTTCAACTCTATTGTTAGAATTGTTCTCAACTTTATCATTATCCTTACAAAGATATATGTTTTCAAAGAATACAGCATTCCTTGATTCAATTGTTGTTCCCACAGTCATTTCAGGAACTTCTGACTTGTGGATAACAAACCGATAGGCACTACTGTTCAGTGCATACCCAATAAAGATACAATCGACCGTCTTAGATCCGATTTTAACTTGTTTAGGTAGAGGTACCTCAACCTTAGCCAAACACCCCCACACTTTGAGATATTTGTATGAAGGTTTTCTACCTTTCCACAACTCATAAGGGGTAATATCCTTACCTTTGCGTGGAATCTTGTTCAATATGTAGTTGGCTGTCAAGACAGCTTCCCCCCATATATTCTGGGGCAACCCTGAACTAATCAATAAGGCATTCATCATATCTTTAAGTGTTCGATTCTTATGTTCAGCAACGCAATTAGATTGTGGTGCATATGGAGCTGTTGTTTGATGAATTATACCGCTTTCGTTGCATAATTCCTCAAACGGGGCTATATATTCGCCACCTCTATCGCTTCGAACCATCTTGATACGGCAGCCTAATTGATTTTTGGCTTCATTCTTGAAGTTCTTAAAAGCTTCAATAACCTCATCTTTACTTCTCAAAAGATAAAGATAACAATATCTTGTGCAGTCATCGATGAAAGTGATAAAGTACTTCTTACCACCTCTAGTTTGCACAAACTTTAAATCACACACGTCTGTATGAATTAATTCAAGGGGTTTTGTGTTCCGTTTTACCGAGTGAAACGGAAGTTTCGTCATTTTTGCTTCAACACAAATCTCACATTTGTTTTGAGTATTGACTTCATTTAATTTCAGTAAATCTAAGTTTACTAATCTTTTTATAGCATTTAGATTCACATGACCTAATCTACAATGCCATAAATCAGAACACTCAGTCAAGTAAGAGGAAGCAATATCATTTTCATTAGCATTTCCAGATTTGATTACAAGGCGTATAGCCAAAGCATTGAGTTTAAAGAGTCCCTCCGTGAGGTAACCCTTACCAAGAAACCTATCAAACTTTTTTATGATAATTCTATCTGACTCAAACACTAGTTTAAACCCCTTTTTAACTAGTATAGAGCCCGAGATCAAGTTCTTCCTCATATCAGGAACATGAAGCACATTCTGCAAAGTGAGAGTCTGTCCCGACGTAAGTTTGAGGTCCACTTCTCCAACTCCGATAATCTCAGATGAAGCTGGATTCCCCATGTTGAGCTTCCTCCCCTCAACAGCTTGATAGTTCTTAAACTGACTCCAATCGGCACCAACGTGGGCGGTTGCACCAGTGTCGACGTACCAACCACCTTGGTTCTCAACGTGGTTGACCTCCTCGGTGACCACAGCAGCAAGGTCATCCTCTTTCCATCCGCCGTTAGTCTCGACGATGTTGGCAACATGTTTCTTCTTCTTGTTGGCCTTCGGCTTTCGACAGTCTTTCGCCGTATGCCCATGTTTGCCACAGTTGAAGCAATCACCATCAAACTTCTTGACTGGTTGCTTCCCTTTGCTCTTGTTTTGGACACTTGGGCGAGCTCTTTTATTGGAGGGACCGCCATGCTCCAACAGATCGGCCTTAGCATTTATCAGGCCTTTTGGTTTGTGGTCATTTTTGCGCACGTCTGACTCGATGCGCAGTTTCACAATCAAGTCTTCAAGAGTCATCTCCTTTCTTTTGTGTTTGAGATAGCTATTGAAGTCTTTCCAACTGGGGGGCAACTTTTCGATCACAATTGCAACAGTGAAAGCATCCGGTAGGACCATTCCCTCGGCATTGACATCATGAACGATGAGTTGAAACTCTTGCACTTGTTCCATGATTGGTTTTGAGTCAACCATCTTGTAGTCCAAATATTTGGCGACTACAAATTTCTTTGTACCTGCATAGAACATTATCGGACCGGTCAGCTCGATTTTGTGACCCGGAACCGGTCCTAAGGTGGTCTGGATAGACCTGGTCCGGATTTAAGAGAACCGTGTCATATTTAAGATCCGGAACCGGTCCGAAAATAGGTACCGGATAGACCCGGTCCGAATCCGGAACTCGGAAACCCGAATCCGAATGGTGTATGTGTGTATGTATGTATGTATCTGTGGGCTTTGTCATCCCTGTCTTACTTATGTATGTATCTGTGGGCTTTCTCATCGTTGCCATTCATTGATGCAAATAAATTTCTGATTTTTTCGACCATTTTGATTGGGGTGTGTGTGTGTGTATGTATGTATGTATGTATGTATGTATGTATGTATGTATGTATATATATATATGTTACCGGGTCTTTTTCCGATTTTCTCGGTCTGGGTCTTATCGGTTTCGGTTCAATATTTAGAACTCGAATCCGAACTCGTTAATTGTCGGGTGAGTTTCGGTCCCGGGTTTTTTGGTCCGGTTCTTGATCGGGTTTCGGGTTCACTCGGACCGCTAACAGCCCTATACCTGCATCATCACTACGGTACTTCTTTTCAAGTGTTTCCCACATCTCTTTGGATGTGTTTACCAACAGAATAAACATTGTACAAACTATCTTCTAAAGAATTCAGAATAAAGTTTTTACAAAGATAGTCCCCATTGTGCCAGTTGTCATGGAAATGATCAGAAACTAGTCTCTTGAGCACTTGGTACCGGTGGCGCATCTTCCTTAAGGAAGTTAGCAAACCCCAATGTTGTCAAATAGAACAACATCTTTTGTTGCCACCTTTTAAAGTCAGCACCACCAAACTTTGGTGGCTTCTCGGCGGTAGTTGTTCCAAAAAAGGAACCATTTGTGTTGAACTCGTAGGTTCCAACACTAGATCCTAACATGGATCCCACGGTACCACTAAAAGTGGAACCAACGGTGCCACTCGAGGTGGATCCACCGGTAGTCAGAAAGGGGTTCGAAAACACCCATGGAGTTGTTGATGAGGTAGTCGAGCTCATCATGCTGGACAAAGTTGCGGCAATTGTGTTTGCCATAGTCGAAGCGTCGGTCGCGGAGGCAAAGGCAGCGTTGGTGGCGGAGTCGGTGGCAGCAACAGTCGTCATCTCCAGTTGTAGGAATTAGCAAGGTATCTCGTCTTGCGCTTGTTGGATATTTCTGTGTTACAAACTTGCTGGGAGAAAATTAAATTACAACTGGAAAATAAAATTACAACTCGAGATCCAGAAATTACAAGACCCAACCAAAAAGAAATTACAGAACTCGGAACAAAATTGAAAGTACAAGAAAATAAAAATTACAGATTTTGAAACTGAACCAAAAATAAACAGATTAAAAGGACAGAAAACCGTAAGGTATAGCCGAGTCAAGGAACCCTCTATCCGCAAGACGAGATACGCCCCGGTAGTGCTCTCGATTTAGGCGTGTGGTCCCCAAAGATAAAACGACTTCGTCTCGTAGGTAGTAGCACCACAAAACCCACGAGCTCCGACGAACTAGAACGAGGCGAGGACAAAGCTTCGACACTACAAACTATATGTATGCAAGATGTGTATGCTAAGAGATATTGCAAGTGTTGCCAGTGTTTGATGCAAATGAAGATGCATCCTATTTATAAGCAAGCTCACCATCATGGGGGAATAAATCACAATTAGTGCCATCAATAGGCCATCAAATGGTGATGCTACGGTTTCAATACCAATGATGGCATACATTCAACTTTTGAAATGCCATATTACTGTTACTAGCCATTTCAAATTCAATTGCCATAAACATGACTGTTACGCCTCAATCATCATTAATTGATGATTAATTTAATCCCACAATCACCATATATTTGATGATCAAAAAAAGGATTTTTACCTCTACCCACAATATTTGATTTAATTAAAAATCAAATCAATTACAATATATATATATATATCAACGGCTCGACCCATTCGTAGCAATGGCGTCGACGACGCGCGCGTGCGTGGCATAGTTGACTCCGTTTTCAACTAACTTTGGCACATCATTTCTCACTCACCAAAAAATTGGTTTTGAGAAATTTGTTAATCTACTTAATCAATAGATTAACTAAATAATATTTAATTTAATAAATATTATTAACCAACTTCCAACACTATTAAAAGCTTGAAACAAGGAAAAATACACTAGTCTTCGAAATACAATAATACCGCAAAGTGCTGACCTGTGACGGACAACATTCTCACTAAAATAGAACCGGGAAAGGAAAGAATCACAACATAGGCGGATAAAAGCGTGCGCATTCTATTCCTTCTTCCTCGAGTCCTTAAGCTGTCCTCTCTTCCTGATTGCCAGACAGAAGTTGAGACGCCAAGCATCGACAGCCGACTCTGGCAAAGAATTTGCCAATGCCCAGAGGATCGTGTGGGGCCAGTAAGGAGTGCATCGAGGTTCATAGCCTATCCACCTTAGGGCTGCACGAGCATAAACGTCGGTTGATGGAACAAAAAAGGATGACCTTTTGATTGATGCCATCTTTGTTGCAACGTACAATGGTACCTATATAAGAATATTTTATTCTCTCAGTTTATGTCATTTAGGAGCATTATTCTCTTGTAGAATCGTGAGTTTCGGCGGTGCAAGGAAACTGGTTACAGAATTAGATGAACATCCAAAAGTCGATTTAGAGAGAACGAAGTAGTACCTATTCATCATTTTTCCTACCCAACAACTTCAAGCAGCTTGCATTTAAACCATTTTTTTTTTTCAAAAAAAGGAAGGCTTATAAACCACCTTTACAAATTAGGCACACAAACAGATTCGAACCCCTGACTGACCTCTGCTAGTGTACCATCTTGCATTTGACCTTTCATTTCCATAGTTTCATAATCTACTGTTTTCAACAATCCAAGACAAATACACAAAACAATCACAGTACTGATTCAGTTGCCAAAAATAAACCATAAAATTAAATGACAGTTTTTTTATCAGGCATCTTTGAGATTTTGATTCTTTTTTCAGCATGTAATATTCATATAACATCATCCATGCAGAAAATCAATTCATTTTCTTCAGTCCATTTGGCTTGTTGATGTGCTGCGTGTCCAAATACATTTTTGCACCTTAATATTTAATTTTTTTCTTTTTTCTTGTTTTTTTTCTTTTTTTGGAGGGAGAGAGAGAGAGAGAGAGAGAGAGAGAGAGAGCTGAAATTGGTGAAGGCAGAATGTACCTGACACTGCACATCAATCCCGCTCCTCTTGTATTCCACATAGAGACATCTTGAGAGCTGGTCGACATACCTGAGATGTTAGCCACCAAATTTACTTGTTACTATCAGTTTTAAACAGCATCAATTAGATCCAATCCTGTATAGATCTGACTAAACTCCATTACAGAGCAAGAAGGAATAGGATGGCCAAACACCTTCATGGTTTGTCTAAAGTGAGATCCGTTCTTTGAATCTTTGTTTCTTCAAATTCATTCAGTCAGTGCCAAAATAGTTGCAACACCACCAGTAGCATATACTAAATCGTTCCTCCATATTCACAAAAAAAAAAAAAAAAAAAAAAAAAAAAAAAATGGGAATCATTCAAAGAATCAAATCCCAGAACCTCATTTCCTCTAAACTAATCAGAACTTAAAACAATAGGTTATAAGATCTATTCACTTGTAGCAAGTCAAATTCAACACCAAATAAAAGAGAAAAAAAAAGAGTATTACTAAATACCGCCCTAAATTACTAGTCACCGCTCTTAAAAATTACATTTTTGCACTTCATTACTATTGAACCTCTCTCTCTCACTACTTTTCTCTCACTACTATCTCTCACTTCTCTCTACCCGCCATCGCCAATCAAAATCATTGATAGGTCACTTTAAGGACCCATTGATTTTTATCTCAAGGAGTTGAGAAATTAAGCATTGAGTAGGTCTCCATGAGATGGTCTTATCCGTAAGACAGTACCTAAAAGAAATTAAGATAAAAAAAATACCAAAAGAATAGAAAACTCTAATAAATAAAATACCTAAGAAACTAAGGAAAAAACCCATAAAAACTGCAAAAAAGTAAGTGGAAGCTAAAAAAACCCACTAACAAACTAAAAAACTGGGAAAGCCCCCTTAAACTGAAAAATACACACTAAAAACTACTCCATCCATCCTATTCGAAGAGTCCCATTTCAAAAAATGATTTTGTCCCGGTAGAAGAGTCCTATTTCCATTTTTGTCACATCTCGTGCCCTATGTATACTCCAAAATTATTTCCCAACTACAATAAGTAAGAATGTGAAAGATAATGGAATAAAAAACTTATTTTATGTGTGGTATTTTGCATGAATCATGTTCCATGATGTACGTGTTGATTTTACATTATCAATCACGTAATGTGACATGGCAATTATCTCGACTCATCACCCATTTCATGATATTTTACATGTAACTGGAAAAACCTATAATGTTGATGGTTTTGGAACTTCATCTCATTTCTCCTTTCATATGAAGGTTGCGAGAGGAAGGCACCCAGCGTAAAACTTTGCCAACTTGATTTTTTGCATGAATTATAATGTTAATTAATTTTAGACAATTAATTAGCATTATAATCTTCGTGTCACCAATCCCAACACAGTTGGGATTAAGGTGCAATTGATAATGATGATACGTGGTATTTTGCAATCCATAAAAGTTGTAATTAACCAGATAGGAATGTTCAAGTAGGACGGAGGAGTAAAATTTAGTGCCTTAAGGCATTAACGCATTGAGTCACTCTAAATCCACTTGAATCAGCACCCACTCGTCAAGATCAGCTCACTCAACAATCTACTAAGCTCAAAAACGACTTATACTCAAGAACAACAAAAATCAAACCACAGCAGCATAAAAATTAATAAAAAAAAAATCATCACAAAAAAAAAAAAGTGACAAGAATAAGAAATACTCACGCTTTGGTAGCAGCATAAACAGAATAAAGTGGATCGGATGGAATAACAATAGCAGCACCCGACCCAATATTCACAATAGCCCCTTTTTCCCTTTTCACCATCCCTGGCAAAACAGCCCTCGTAACTTTCGTAGTACCCTCGACATTGACCTTAATCAAATCACTCAACAATTTGTCATCCACTTCATGCAAGAACCTGGCATACGGATACGACACACCGACATTGTTAATCAAAACCCCGACATCTAACCCTTCAATAGCATCCTTGATCCTCGAAACGCCTTCGTCTAAATCCCCAGAAAAATCCACCACCACGTTCGTGATCTGGGTCGACCCGTATTTGGATTTGATGGATTCTGACACCTCCTTGAGCTTATCCGGGTTTCGTCCAACAAGAACTAAGTTGAGCCCTTTTCTCGCGAGCTGAAAAGCGAAAGCTTTGCCGATGCCATCGGTAGCGCCCGTGATTAAAGCCCATGACCCGTATTTTTTGAGGTTTTTGGCGGGTCGGAGGAAATGGACATAGATCCATTTAAGAACCGAGAGTGAGAGTTTGAGGAGGAACAAGGAACCAAAGGATATGAGGGGGAGAAGCCATGTAGGCTGCGATTGGAGTTGTTTTAAGATGCACTCGGCCATGAGCGAGCGATGAATCTCAGAGTCAGACAGGTGTGTGCTTCTGAAACAGGGTTACATATAATGGCAGAAGAGACGAATAACGATTGTATTGGCAATATAGAGTCCTCCTAAAGAGGTTCCCCTAATACGTATATACAGGGTTAGTTTCCGAGTTTAACTTAAGAAGGGAAAATAAGGGAAATAGATGAAAATAAGAAGAAAGAAAAAATATTAGTGTTCCTGAGTCTTTTAATAAAAAGAATCGGACAGAAATGGAAGAAAAATTTTCCCTCCTAACTTTCCTTCCGATTTGGAAGGAGTTGGAGAGAAAAGAAAAAATGATAAATTTTCCTTTCACTTCCTTCTAATTCGAGAATACAAAATACAATTTCCTTTCACTTTTTTTTCTCTTCTAGCTTTTTTTTTCATTTTTTTCTTTTCCTTTATTAAAACTCGGAAACTAAGCTATTTGAGGCGGTATTGGACTCTACTTTTATGGCCAAAACAAAAAATTGGTCCTTTGGGCTGCTGGCCCAATCTCTGCCCGTCCGCGGAAATCCGCCCTGCGGGCTGTTCGTTCGACTCAATTTTTTTTCTTTTTTTCTTTTTAATTTATGTATAAATATACTCCTTCCATCACATCGATCTTTTTAAGGCATTATTCTACGCCTGCGAATGTAGTTTTTAAAAGACTTAGTTTCTTTATTCAAAATTGGCTAATTGCAAACATTGCTCATTTCGCATCGTTTCAGTGTAAAAAGTTTAAATTTTGCTCATATTTATTGAAATTCTTCAGTCCAAGGAGAAATTTAATTCATCATATTGGACTAAAAAATTCATATCATCACTTTATAGACTACTTTTTTCAGTTTTTCTTAAATTCCGTGCCGAAAAACAAATACTCAAAATGAGTGGACGGAGGGAGTAATATATAAATACTTTTTATGTATTATGTTATATTATATAATATCTATATATTCATTATTGACGTAATTTTATTTTGTATTAAACTTTACGGTTACTTTAAAGCATCTCATATCGATATATAATATTATTTTATTATTTTTTAAGATAGTGGTAGTGGTAAACGATCTAATAAAAATATTTGTATATTTTTTGTTGATTGTGGTAGTGTATTAAATGACGTAATGATCAAATAAAAATAATTGTATATTTATTTCTTTGATTGTGATAATATAGTAAATATAATGATTAATAACCTAAAAATATTTATACGCCTATTCAAAATATTATATTTTATACTTCCAAAAGAAGGCCCACGGGTTGGGTCAGGCTCACCCTGTGCGAGCCACGTGCCTCATTTTTTAGGCAGAAAAAACGGACTATTTTGGCCCGGCTCATAAAAGCCCCCAATTTTTGTCCGACACGCACCCGCCCGTTTGTGAGAGATGTCTTCTTAAGTTTTAAAAAATGGGTGAGTTGGGAAAATAATATTCGACAACTTACATTCATTTACCAACATAAAAATCTCTTCATTAATTTTAGCTTAAAATTTAAAATATTTATTATTTTTTCTGTTAAGTTCATTCTTAATAAAAAAATGTATCAAATCAAATCTTATTTTATAATTTTTTAATAAACATTCATATTAAATAATGTTAATTTGCTGGATTTATTTATATTAAGGCGGCCCCTATGCCAATGCTAGGAGGTTTCGGGTAACTAAAGTGGCACCCTAGCTACGATTCACGAATGGCCTTATATAGAGGGTGTTTGGCTGACCGACCGAATAGTAAGGGTGAACTCGGTTCCATTCGGTTCGGTTTTGACCGAAACTGAAAATCGAACCAAATATTCAGTTTCGGTTTGATTCGGTTCTTTTTAAAGTTTGGTTCCGTTAAGTTCGGTTTTATAAATATTCGGTTCAGTTTCGATTTGGTTTGATGTTTTTTCGATTCTTCACAATATAAATTCAAATATTATATGCTATGTTGCACAGGTGCGGGTGCAGGCAGATACGGGTGCGGGGATATGATTTTTTGAAATGTTAGAGTGCGATACGGAAAGGATACGTCTGTTTATTTTATATTTTATTATATATATAACACTTGTTAAATATAACAAACAATAATTCAAATATCACCATAAAACCAATTCAAATACATAAAACAAGTCATACAAAAAATAATTCAAAATGGCTTTGAGGAGCGGAGCTTTCTGATGCTGTTCGTGAATGCTGCTAAAGGTAAAAGTAATTACTTATTAAATAATTTTCTTTTTAAAAATTACAAAAAAACAGTAAAAAAATCACTCACGTCCCCTCCACGCACCGGATACGCGTATCCTGTGCAAGGATACGCGAGTCCGATTTTTTTTTTTTGCACGGATTCGCCACGTGGCGAATCCCGTGCGAATCCCACGCGAATCGCACCCGCACCTGCACCCATGCAGTATCTGGTACTGCATACTGGTCAATTTTGAAGAATCCGTGCATCATAGATTATATGCAATAGAATAAGTTATATATAACTATAAGCTAACAAGAGTTATATATATGTTCAACATAAAAGCTAGAGTTGCATAGCAATTTACAAATATCTCAAAACATATAACAATCGTAAATCACAGTAGCTCATTCTCTCAACCTAAATTAATTGAATCATTACATGAGCATATTATCGGTCCTCCTTGAACCCATGAGGGTCTTACAAAAAGGAAAACGAATTATACTAAAATTCGAAACACACCAAAATCACAAAAACAATGTCATTTTAGTATGTTGAAATTTGACTTCGGTCCATTTCGGTCCGATTCAGTTCCACCGGACCTCGAACCGAGAACCAAACCAAATTAATTCGATTCGGTTCTGTTTTTTTATTTTTCGTTCGATCTTCTTCGGTTTCGATTTTTCGATTTTTATTTTCAAATTTTTTCGATTCGATTTTCAATTTCCAGTTCCGAAATACTAGTGGAGAGGGGCCCCAATCGGGGTTGTAAAATACTATTTTGCTTACTTTTTGGTGGCTCGATGTAATTTAGACCTGGCAAACGGGCGGGCCCGGCCCAAACGGGCCGGGCATAAAACGGGCGGGCCTTTTTTGGGCTGGGCCAAAAAAGCCCGTTTTTTCCTGGGCCAAAATTATTAGGCTCGTGGCCGCCTGCTGGGCCTCGCCTTGCGGCCTCGACTTTGTTTTTTTTGAAATATTAATTCGAAATAAATATACAAATATTTTTCGATCCTTAATTATTATATTATTCACTATACTATCACAATCAGATAAATAAATATACAATTATTTTTATTTGATAATTACATTATTTACTACACTACCATAATCAAAAGACAAATATACAAATATTTTTATTTGATCATCATATCATTTATCACTACTAATTTCTTATAAAATCATAAAATAATATTATTATTGATATGAGATACTACAAATAATCACAAAGTTCCAAAAAAATAAAATTACATCAATAATTAACATATAGATGTATTATAATCTAACAAACAAGGAAAAAAAAATTAAATATTATAATTACACATAACATAAATTAAAAAATAAATAAATGGGCGGGTAGGCAGCCATGGGCCTCTGGGCGGGCAAATCTGGGCGCCAAAGGCCGGGTTTTGGCTAATAATATGCGTTTCAATGCCCGCCCAAAACGGCGGGGCTGGCCCGCGGGCCTGGGCCTATTTTGCCGGGTCTAATGTAATTGAGGGCTGGTCGATCGCACAAAGAGAATTTACATTAAAAAAATGATGGGTCTGATTCCAATAAAATTAATTGATGCTTAATAAAAATAATTTAACTTATTTTTTTGAAATTAGATTTAAGACTCCTATAGCTAAATAATAAAACACACACACGCGAAAATCCGATCTGAACTGTTCTAATTCGGTAGGTTCGGATCGAATTTTGAATTATGAATTTTTAGGTTTTCGGATTTCGGATCCGATGGGATTAAATCTGCGAATTTTTGGATTAATTGATCAATCCGAAATATATCAAAAAAATTAAATTTATATTATACATGTTAGTTGATCCGAAATCCGATCGATCCGATTGCTAATTTCAATGGAATGTTTATTACTTGAACCTGAACTTCGAACTTCATGTTGGGTTGATTATTTAGATATTGCTACTTGTTGTGTTGGATATGGCTTTGATTTGGAGTTTGATTATGTTTGTAAGTTTGTGGAAACCGAAAAGATTTGTACGTTTTTGTTCATTCTTAAATTCTTGTTTTGTTTTGATAAATGAGGGCTTTTAAAAATATATTTTTAGAAAAGAAATCGGATTTTTTGGATTGAATCCGAAAAATCCGATCTGAATTCGGATTGATCCGAGGGATTGAGCAAAATCTGGTCCAAAATTTCGGATAAATCCAAATTTCGTATCGGATTGATCCGATGCACACCCCTTACCTTCGTCCCCCGAATTTGTTCATACCTTTCTTTTCCAATACGCCTCCCAAATTTATTTCTATAATGGATACCAATTAACTTAATACTACACTAATATGGGTTTCCTTCTTCATTCACATTACACTTCATAAGACACTTAATAATTTTTCTTATTAAACATTTGACGAAGATTCTCAAGAACAAATTTGAGGAATGAAAAAAGTATTTTTGGATAATAAAATATTAATAAATCGCATAAACGAACATCTAGTTTTCACAAAGCACCATTATATACACACACGTAACATCAATCATGTGTATAATGTGTGGATTTTAATTAGTATACTTAGATTGATTTCATATGTAAAATAGCATATACTATAAGGATTGATATTGATATTGGACTTCCTTATCTAAGTGTATTTCAATATTCTACTGGTCGAAATATTAAATTATTTATATACCTCTATCTATACATTGTTCTTACTAAAGTAATAAATTATTAAATAAATTAACAAAATTATATTTTGAAAGTAGACTATTAAAATGAGATGAACGGAGTAATCATTAGTAAATCTTGAAACTTTTTTTATTCATGAATGTCAAATTTATGAAAAAGCTTATGGGACAAACGGACCATCTATAGAAATTCTCAAAGAACTCTCAAGCTATTCCATAGGCGATAGTCAAGAAAGAAAGAAAAACACAAAACAGAAAAAACCAAACAAAATTGGACATACAACGAGAAACAACACGACTGTGATGCTACAAGTCACGGACGTGTAAGAAGTCAGAGCACCACCACACAAACTACACGGGCAAAACACAGCAAATACCACACCAAGATTGCCGACCCCATAGAAAAGGTATGGGTTGCAGTAGCATGCCTCGTTTAAAAGCTATCATAGTAAAATACAGCGGGAAAAAAACCTATGCTAGGGGAAAAGTGCCCCACCATTAGCGTTGCTAAGTTAAACCTAGCAAAATATAATGGAGAAAGATCGCTCTTTAATGCAGAAAACTCGGAGCTTCCTCATGTCATTCGTCTTTAACTTGTCTTTTGGAGAGAAACCACCACGACACTACGTTTTCAATAAATATGAGTAACTCGAAAATTCATATTATCAGTAATCTGTAAATGTAACCATCTACTCCTATAAGACCATGACACCGATTATTCTTTGTCCTACAGGAAACTAACAATGTAGTTAGAATCTCTAACCGTAGAAGATTCCAACCCTTGGCCGAAGCAATTTCAATCACACGAAAGTAGCCAATCATTCAACCTGAAAAGCAAACTCGATATCAATGCTTTCCTTAAATCTTCCCAAGACCCGTCTCAAATTGGTCCGAAAGACTACACCCATCGATGCACCCGACTGATCAGTGTTTACCTTGATCCAACCAAGGTTATACTAAAAAAATATTGTCATATTTAATTTTCCATAGAACTAATCCATAATCTTTTAATCTTGTGAAAATAGCAACGAACCAATTTTCTTGAGACTAATGAATCAATTTAGTATTCAGTTATCATCTTTAGTGAAAAGTGAATTCAGTGGAGAAAGAGTCTCACTTTTGAGAAGAAAAAAAAAATTCTTTTTATAATTGGGATAAATTTTCGACGGACAATGTGGAACAAGAAAAAGATAAAATAGAGAATTTGAAACCCTTTTCTTTGGAGAACTTGTGAAGCCCATTTAAAAGTTGGTTGGAGAGTAGATTCCCTAAAAATTAGGCAGCAGCTCCATCGATTAGGTGATCCTCCATGAAACGGACCGTAGCCAACTTAATTTTCCCTTTTTTTCAATGACTTTTGTAAATCAAGTAACTGAATTTGTGTTTTTGTTAATTGGTTTCCATTCATTTGATGATGAAAGGTCTTGTAAAAATTATTCTGAATTGAATTTTTCTAGACTAAACTAATCAGAATTGAATTTGGTTGGACTGGACTGAATTGCGCTGAACTGAACTGAATTGGATTTTTCTGAATTGAACTGAATGAAATGAATTGTGATTAACTGAACTGAACTGAAGTTACTGAATAATGATAATAATAATAATTTAATACAAAAAATAATAATATTAATATGGATAATAATAATATTAATATTAATATAAAGACTAATAATATTAATATACATAATAATAATAATATTAATATAAAGAATAATAATATTATCACAGAACAATAAATATAACAATAACAAAATTATTTATTACAACAACAACGATAATAATAATAAAGTTATTCATAATACTGCAGATTATATGTAATAGTATTGATATTGATATCAATAATAATAATAACAATAATTAAATTACTAATAATATTACAAATTATACATAATTCTATTAATAATATTAGTATTAATATTAATATTAATAATATTTAATAATATAACTAGATAGCAATATATATAAAAGTAATAATTATTATTTATGTTATAACACCAACACAAATAATAACAATAATAATAAGATCAAAATCAATAACGACAATTATATATAATAATATTGATAATTAATTAATATCAATAATACTCCTTGTAATTAATCGTATTAAAAGAATAATATTATAAAATAATTATAATTATTATTTATATTACAACAATAAAACAACAATACTAATACTAAAGTAAACAATTGTAATAATTATTATATATAATATCATTGATAATAATAATAATAATAATAATAGTAATTAATAATATTAATTATAAAACTGAATTGTGTTGAACTTAAGTTTTTTAAACTAAAATAAATTGAATTGAACATAAATTCAATAAAATTAATCTCAAAAGAACAAAGTCTAAGTGTATCCCATTCGTTTGTGGTTTTTTTGTCTCTAGTAATTCAGTGCCACATATTTTGTTATTTCGATTTACTTTTTTTAATACGAGAAGATTACCACTACAACTTCAAGAAAGGCAAAAAAAGAAAAAAGAATTATGGGTAGAATTTTAAACAGTTTGGTAGAATTTTACCCCAATTTCTTTGTATCTCTATTTTGTTCTAATGGATTTGAATGACGAAATAGAGAAAAAGAAGAAGACAATTTAATATTATATATAATCAAAGAATTTAATATCTCACCTATATACTCGTATTTTACTTTTTTATACAAATAATGATAAAATAAACTATACTACTCCATGTGGTCTTTACTATACTTTATTTTTTGAGAAATGGAAGAGTTTAAAATATAAGTTGTTTTGTCTAATTTTCTAATATTATTTAAGGGCATTTAAAAAAATACTCTTTATTGTAACTCCAAATAAATAAATAAAATGTGATGGTTCAAATTACAATATATTTAGTATTTGTCTTTCTCCATGAACACTCACTCTCTATGTATTTATATTAAGGGGGCAAAGTACGAGATTAATTTTTCAAAACACATTTTTATATCTTTAACTTACTTTATTGTTGATGAATTAGTTAAAAGATAAAAGACTATGTCCTGGTAATTAGTTAAAAGGGACTTAAAGTAAGGATCACAAGAAGTATAATAAGTAAATAATTTTTTTTCGGGGCGGGCTGATGTCGAACCTAGCCGACCCCGGTTAAAACAAGATAATTAGCTTAAATCATTGTGTTCATGTCATACCATATATATGTATGGTTACCAATTGATAGTGCATATGAGATCTATACCTAGGGAAAAAAAAAATCAGGTAAGGAAAAAAATAGTTGTTGACAAAAAAAAAAAAAAAAAAATACTATGTGCACACTTTAAAATCTTTCTCACAATTCCTCCAAAAAATACACACTGTGGAAGAGTATTACATAGAAACCTGACAGACTCAAATGTGCCGCAGATGCATTTACATATGTCGATAAAACCGCGATGGATCTGCACACTGAACTCTACACCACATATAGTTTCCCATGCAATATTGCATCAATTACTTTAGAAACAGCAAAGCCATTTTTTCTGCATTAATAATTAAAACAAAATTTACTATGTATGTACTCCACTAATTAATGAAGATATAATTAGGTTTTGTAGGAAGAAAAGAAAAAACCTTGGTGTGATTATTGTCACAAGATGAGTGGTGTGTCTGATCAGGCGTTTCACTACTTGGTGGTACTGAGGCAGCAGCAGCACTACTTGCGGCACTGCCCTTGGCTTTCTTTTCGTCCCTGGCTTTCGCGAAGATCACTGTGAATCCATCAGCTGAGGCTGGATTGTTCACGTCCCACTCCCCAAATTTCGGCAACGGCCGACCTTTCTCGTGCTGTGTGTGTGTATATATATCATATCATATCAGTCCAGATTAAAGGAAATCAACATATAATATGTAGACATATGCAAACTAATTAAAGGAAATCCAAATAGCTAGTTAGTAAAACTACATTTTGCTCCACAAATATCAAAGCGGAATCACGGTTAGAAATCCATATAGCTGGTTGACACAATTCGACTGGCTTATTTTTCAGTAGTCGGACGTTTATCCTGGGTCATAAATATGGAGATTGCAGGCGTTGGCGGCCATATATGCACCTTCCCCTACTTCATAGGGGAATTTCTGCCGGCCACTTTGTCAAATCCTTGTTGTTCTCTTGAATGTTGCATTTGGAGTGAAGGATTTCAAATTCATAATATCAAGTCCCAGTATGTTTGATTTGTCAAGTCAATATAAATTTATTTTGTTACATCTAATAAGGTTTTTGTATATATAAATATATCAGAAAAAAAAACTTATAATTAATTCTATAATGGCGTTACATATATGTTAAGAGGTACACTGCTTTTTTCAGGCCGTGTGATTGGTCAAATTTATCTCGCACCCAAGATCACCTAGCTAAGTGTTCTCTCTATGATATACGTCCTGTGATTGTATCAAACGACCCGACAATGATATTTTTCACTATATGTGATATCTACATCAAGTACTTCTTGCTAGATGTATGTGGACAAATCACATATAGAACATTTGATCTTAAATATTGGGTGAGAACATTTAGGAGGAAAATAGACGGATGAAACAAAAA
Source organism: Orobanche coerulescens (assembly GCA_033398695.1). NCBI lineage: Eukaryota > Viridiplantae > Streptophyta > Magnoliopsida > Lamiales > Orobanchaceae > Orobanche > Orobanche coerulescens. Next base: position 223,002,478 of record CM065804.1, read on the forward strand.
ACACAGAACACCATCATTTTAAGTAAATGGGGGAAAAACGTATGCGTATGCGGTGTTTGAGTATATCATGCATTGCATTGCATATCAACTAATCTGGAAATTCATAGAACATTAAAAAAACCTTGCCATATAATAAAATCATCATTTAAATACAGCAACGAACGAGAGGAGATGATGAAGCATTGGTAAAACAATTCATATCTTATTATGTCTAAATTACGAAACCGAAAGAAACTGAAAAACACGGATTTTACATCTTCAAATAAATTGTAAAAGAAAACTGTTAATTATTAGAATATCAGTCATCATCGTTATGCTGTTCTTAATAAAACTTTTTAATAAAAAGGAAATATATATATATATATATATATATCAAAAGACAAATTTGTACGATAATTATAAGGATTTTCGGACGAAAATCTTACATCAGAATCTAATAGTTATAATTTCTCCACTATATTCTATTCCAAAACACCAACAATAATGATTTTCGGAAATCAAGTAAATAAATATTCGGCAAAAAATGTTGAGAAAGACAAAATTCATGATTTAAACGAAAAATTCTGCGTTAATATCTTAGACAACCCAACTTCGATTATATGATAATTTAGGGTGCAGAAACAATATATATATATATATATATATATATATATATATATATAAATAAAGAAAATAGAGAAAAGAAACTTACAGACGCCATTAGATGGCAGATTTTGGCCCCCCAAGATGAAAGAGATGAATGAATCTGTTTTTTAAGAGAGAAAGAGAGAGATAAATGACAATTCAGAACGAGTCTTTAGGAGGGAGATGGAGATGGAGAGGGAGAAAGAATTATAGTAATATTATTATTAATAATAATAATAATAATTATTATGCTATAAATAGATTAAATAAGAGAATGAGATGATATGAGATTTTACTAGTCGTCGGGCATATAAATGTAATAATAATAATAATACGGACTTGTCTATATTCTACAAAATAAAATCGAGAAATTTTCTACCCTTTCTGACCTGCATTTATCATTTCATTTACATTACATTACATAAATACATGCCATTCCAAGACCCCTGCATAATGTTATTTATATTATTATTAAATTTATTTGGAAGGTAAAATGATATAGTATTTGCAATCAGGTTTGGATTAAAATTATTTTGTGTTTGTATGATAAATACATGTTAAATGCATATAATTTTGTTTCCGCTAACTTGATCTTTGCCTAGATATTCTACATAAACAACCAAGCATTGTAATTTCTGATTGTAATTTTTGCAAACTCCAAAAAAACTCCCCATTGTTACTTAAAAAAAAAAAAATTACGCAGCTCTCGGTATAAACATTACTTTAGTAGTGAAATTTCTCGTGTTTTACGATTTCTTGCATTCCACGTTTACATTACGAAATGCATATTTTGATAGATTGCCAAGTGCATCAAGCACAGTTGTTTGTCATAATTTAATTATCTAACGGATATTTGGATCGTCTGGATGTCACACACTTCCTGCATGTCTCGGTGAAGAAAAAAGTTACAACACAGCCTTAAACCAACACCGGCACGATCGGTATGACCTCAATCTTATTCCATTTGCTACCCGGACATGTCAATTCTTAATAGCAACATGGTTTATGCATGGCCTGACAACATTACTTGTCAGCAGCACAATAGCATCCTGTACTGTTTATATACAACATTTGTCTGTAAGGATCCAAAGAGGAATTCTCAGAATCCAATAGTACCCATCAAAGACATCATCATGTTCCGGAAGCAAGTGAAGTCAGCTGCAGCAGCTTGTCTGATGATTCTTGTTGCGTGCAACGAAACTGTGCCCCACGTTATTGGCGCTAGCGCTCGACTCCCCCTCCTCGTAAACCCTCAGACACTCCAACCATCACAATACGTCACAGTAACAGGTGTTTAAACTCTGATGATAAAGAGTATCTCCTACTTTTCCCAAATGCTTCCGAATTTTGCGGCTTCAGAATCAAACTCTACCTATGAACTATGACAAAAATTATATGGATTGTTCACAAACATGTGTATTTCCGTGTTGTGCTGCAGGTTGTAACAATGACTGCGATATAGCGTGCTGTTATTGTGATATTAGATTACAGCCACCACTTTGCCTTCAATGCTGCCAAGGCGAGCCCTGACAGGCAGGCAGGCATCTTTTTCTTTTCCAAAAAAAAAAAAAAAAAAAAAAAAGCCTTATAAACTGGCCTATATATATATATTGACCGGCAAAGCCACATTTTCTTATTACAATTATTTTGTCTAGGTTAATATTCAGGATGTGTATCAACGCCCAAAAAAAAGAATATAAATAAAATGATGCTCATACAATTACATGCCAGAAATGAGTCTGGTTCGTGAAATTTACAAAGCAAGCCTATCAACGATGGGCCACCATATAACATCCAATACATGAAATAAGGAACGGAAATAAACTGCGAAATACAAGACCACTCGATCTCGGTTCATCCAGACAACTCTTTTTGAATTTTTTATAAAATATTTTCTATAATCTTCCTGTGGAAGACATTTGCAAATGAAAAAATCCACCAATTGCAAGGGCAGCTAGAACAAGTTCTTGAGATAATCCAGCTTTGCATCGTAAAGACGAATTGTTATATCATGGACTCGAGTCCATGATGCAACATAAACTCGTGAGCTGAGCAATATATAAAGCATGAGTGTGATGGAATGAACTCGAGTCCATGATATAACTTGGCTCTTATATATTCAATCACAAGTTCATGATACATCATGAACTCGAGTCCATGATATAACTTGCCCATTAAAGAAGGGAAAACTCATTCTCGAGCAATTACCTGATTAAAATTGAGATACGGAAGCTAGTGTTTCCTTGACAGTCCAAGAAAGACAGCAGCTGATGAGATTTGAACCCTAAGATCAGCAATATCAACATCATGACCACCTTCAACCAAACCCCATCGATCAACCTGTAAATTTTCCTCCAGCCTAATCAACTCAATGGCCTGCTCTATATTCAACAGACCACGAAAAACTCCAACTGCAATGATCAAAGAGTGAGCAGCTGAAGCAATTGCATCGATTGCAGCTAATTCACAGTTATCTGTCTTCTTAAGAAGGTTCTCAATGGCATTGACCAGACCCTCCTCCTGTTTGCCACCAAAGAAACTTGTGTATACAACAGGCTTAAAGCCAAATTCCGATTCCACCCATTTAATAATAGGAGTAAATTTCTCCACTTGAAGTTCTGCAAAATATTGCAAATATATATATATATATATATATATGTTAGGAAATAGGATAACCTCCATCGTGCAAGTATATTTCAATTTCTATTCAGTAGAGATATTTGACTGTGTGATAATATATCAAGAGTGCTCCACTTAACACTAAACGTATCTATAGAAACCAAGTGGCTACAGATGTGATTATTAATAGCGCTTTTGGTAGGTGTACCGTTTTTGTTACATCGTAGCGTAGAGCAAAGCTTAAGCTATTCAAGCATGTCAATTAAAAACAAAAAAATACTTAAGTTAAAAAATAAACGAGATAATTAACCATAAAACCATAATAAATAATCAATACATTCCAAAATAACAATATGAAAATCCAAAACACCAATACAAAAGGTTAGGGCTGGGGCTTTTGAAACCGGGTTCCTTTCCTATCAATATTTTTATTAAGTTAAGAACCGCAGAACCGATCCGAACTGCATCGGAACCGACGGTTCGATTCGGTTCTTAGCAACAATTTTTTTTTGTCGGTTCGGTTTTTACTGTTAGTAATCGGTTCGGTTCGCGGTTCAATTTCCTGTTCTAAAGAGGAACCGTCTAAACCACAAAGAACCGCCCGAACCGCACCGAACCGGGAAACTGACCCGTCTGAATAAAATATAATATAATATATTCTTATAAACATAATTAATATAATATAATATAATATATTCCGTCCGAACCACACGGAATCGGTTTCGGTTCGGTTTCGGTTCGGCTCGGTTCCTACACGGTGGGGTTCCCGAGTCGGTTCGGACAAAAAAAATTGGCAAAACCAAAAAGTCCCAGGCCTACAAAAGTCCCTGGAACCGAAAAGTCTCAAAAGGTTCTACAACATAACCTAGAGGTAGGCATCATCATCCAATATTATATCACTATCATCATCAAGAGTATCAATTGCTGGAAAAATTCCCACTATCGAGCAGAATATTATGTGCTCACAGAAGAAAAAAAAAAATATTACGTGCTCCCAGAAAAAAAGATAATTATGTGCTCGCAGGAAAAAAAAATAGTTCTGAAATCATCTCGAGCATAGACATAAAGAGCACACAAAAAAGAACAACTCGAGCAAAGAAATGAAAAAAAGTGGTTCTGGATTCGAACAGAAATTGAGCAGAGAAAAAAAAATCCTCTAAAACTCACACGAATCTCGCCTCTCAGATTGTGCGGCAGAAAGGAAGAAAGTTTCTTCAAGAAACACACCAATCTGTGATCTCGCCTATCAGATCGTGCACCAGTTCAAAACCTAGAATCTTCAAGTTCTTTTTTCATTCCCGAGCTATTTGATTTCGGTTTTGTTCAGACAATTGTTCTCAAAATCGAAAATTAATGTGCACTGTTGTTTAAAAGTTTATCAGATTCGGACACAAATAGCGCATGCTATGGTGCCAATAGCGTGTAATCGCGTATACTATCGCACTAATAGCGCACTATGCGACCAAATAGCGCTTGCAATTGGGGCCTATGTTAACTGACGGGCGCTGTGTAGCGCTGAATGGTATCGCGCGCTTCGAATTGCGCTATTCAGCACTATTTAAAACAATCATATATATATATATATATATATATATATATATTAGGAAACAGGATAACTTCCATCATGCAAGTAAATTTCAATTACCGTTCAGTAGAGATATTTGACTGTGTTGATAATATATTAACTATCAAGAATGCACCACTAGTCCACTTCACACTAGAGGTATCAATAAATATTAAAAACCAACTGGCCACAGATGTTATTATTAATAGACCTCTTCCACATTCAAGAAAGTTCAGAGGCAATGTCAAGAGAAGACAATAGTAATTCAAAACTGACACAGGCATCGACAGTTAGCAGGCAATGGCATCTCGGCGCACAAAGTTTTACTAAGCAATCCTCAAATAAGCAACTAATTTTCCATAAAATACGGTATGGAAATAGATACTCCCTCCGTCCCTCATTTATCTTCCCATTGCCTTTTGGCACTGGTTTTAATAAATATTAGGTAAGTGTGTAGATGAGTGAAAAATGGGGTCGACATTTGATATAGAGTGGGTAAAATATAAGGAGTTAGTGGTGGGGTAGTGTACGAAAATTGTATGGGAAGATATATAAGGGACAAACTGGCAAAATGGGAAGATAAATAAGGGACGGAGGGAGTATTATTTATAGATGTGGTCGATATACCTCGGAGGTCCTTTGTTAGATCACTGTCTCTTGGAGCACGACAAAATACCAAATCCTGATGGAACTTTTTCATCAAATGTTCAATAACCTTTGGCCTAGTGACTGGCACTCTTTCCAATGCAGTACATGCAAGCTTCATCATAGGCATTGTAAAAGGTCGTATTCCATCTGTTTGCTACAAATACAAAGATCATTATCACATGGTGCACTTGAAGTCAACATTCAAGATCACTTTAGCAAAAATGAGACTTATCATATAGCCTTGAATCATCAATTTCTTACTGCTGAAAAGCAGTATGATCTATGATATTATGATATCAAAATTATTCTAATCAATCTAACAAATGAACTAGGCAACTTGGACCCTTTCCTTTAATTATCAGAATTACATGTTTGATCTTGTGTTAACCCATCAAAGTTACTACAATCCGTAGCACCAACAATAAACAAGATAACACACGAGGCTTAAGTATTTACGAACCCGAGAAATATTCGTAGAAATTCAAACTTAATCATAAAATACAATCGGCAATGCACCTGGTACTCCCATTCAGCTGCAATTGCTTTAGCAAGAGCTAAAGTAGGGCACTTGAGATTCCGCTTCGACGGCGTTTTGAGCGTCCTGTAATCAAGCATTACGCTCCAGCCATTCCCATCCTCAGCTTCTCTCGTCGTCACCTTCTGGTAGAACCGCTTCCCGACGATCGAGCCGGTCATGAATGACATCGGCATAGTAACAGACGACGACGTCTTAGGGCCCTTGATGTATACTTTGTCATCTCCACACGAATTCGAGGAAGGTTTCGGGCGGTCGGAATCGCCGGACGAAAAGGTGAAGAATGAGGGATCGTAATCCAATTTCCCGGCGGCCGCAGCGACGCTGAGGTGGCGGCTGGTAGAAGTAAGAGTTCTGAGGACGAAAATGTCGAGGGTTTTTCTCACAACAGAGGACGCCATTTTCGCGGTGAGAGAGAGAGAGAGAGAGAGAGAGAGAGAGAGGGAAAGTGTGAGCGATGACGTTTCGGGCTCACATGTCCGACGAATGTGGACACTGAAATAATGGGCCATAATATTTTGGCCAGGCCTATACTAAGGTTCAACAACCTATGATCCATAATGATTTGTTGTGGCAGGTGGCCCAATATTAAGCAGGCAGATAAAGCAGCATCTTTAATAGATACCAAACCAAACCAAACATACTCATTATATTCCGTCAATTACAATTGTATCTCATTATTATTATGAAATAAAAACATGGAAAAGAAAAAATTAGGCCGTGAAAAAATTTGGGGACGTTTCTACTATTCAAAATAACTTTGTATTATGCAAAATAAAAATCATATTTAAAATTGAAAACTAAAACTGCAAACAATTTTATTTTTATTCACACTGAATTTTTTTTGATTTTGATTATCTATCAAGTAATTGTCGGAGAACAAAACACTCGCTTATTCCTTAAAGTGTTTACAATATATAAAGTATTCACATAAATAATATTATACAACATAAAACTGAGAGTATCATATAATTTTGGATAAAAAATTAATATATATCTACAAAGTAATATATATATATATATATATATATATATATATATATATGGGGGCCTTTGGTGTGGATATATGATAACATCGAAACTCAACCAAAAATTGAACTTTGATTTTTTCAAATCAAAATTGAAACCCGATTGAAAGGCCCAAAATCCATCGGTTATTCGAATTGCGGTTTTTTCATTCCCACCGTTAACTAAATATCTATCTATTATACTATAAGATTCAGTTATATGATTTATCGTGTAGTAATCATGATTTAATGTGGAGTAGTATTAGAGTTAAATGATTAATTGTATGTATATAAAGAGGTGAATGCCGAGTAGTATTAGAGTTGAACTTTTAATTACAGGTAGACGAAGAGCCTTGCAGTTACACCATTCATCTATGATTAATCTATGGTATCCGATTTATAATATTTGTGGAATACAAAAAAATTGGGAGTTAACAAGCATGGAGTTAAAACATCTTAGGCGCCACATCCAATTCTTCAAGATCTGTCCTCTTAAGAAAAACAAGATCACAACAACAACAAGAACAACAAATTGTTTAATCAGATGTAAGTACTTTAATAAAAAAGGTGTTTATAAATTTTTTGTAAACTTTATTAATTAGTGTTTTTTTTAGTGACTCTCTATCCTGGATTGTGGCTAACAGAGACAACGCCTGATTTGTATAAAGTACCATACGAGATCGAGACCGGAAAGGTACCGATATCGATTTGTAATTAGTAATTTACTATTTTTTGTATCGAGTTTTTTTTTACTAATGTTTTGTTTAAAATTTTCAGTCAATAAAATTTACCCAGATACAAAAGAATTTTGAGCTTATAGTTTTATTTAGGTTGGGTGATAAGCTATAAGCATAAGCTTTTTCAAATGGTCATGATTTTACCATTCAATAAAGACAAGTCGTTAAGCACATTTACGGTCAATAAGCTTTACCCAGATTCAAATATGCCTACTTTATCCAATAAGGAAGCATTGTGAGCTTATACTTTTAATTAGGTTGGGTGATGAGCTATTAATAAAGACAAGTTGTTAAGCACATTTACAGTCAATAAGCTTAGCCAAACACCCAGATACAAACTCTGTTTCTCATTGTAAAAAAATGCTTACTTTATCTATTAAGAAATCATTTTGAGTTGATTGGTAGTCTCTTATTTAGGTTAGGGGATAAACTATTAATTAAGCATAAGCTTTTTCAAATGGTCATGACTTTAGCATCTAATGAAGAGGCTGGAAGCACATTTATGATATTATGAATCTTATAGTATAATAAATTATGCGTTCTGTTTTTGGTCATATTTTTGACATTTATTGGCCCATTATGAATCAATACTAAGTTAATGTATGTATGCAGGATGTTTATCGACAACTGCAAAAGGCTACGGATTCTGAAGAGTTTTGAAGCCATTTGTTTAGGTAAGTATCTTATGTTTAGTTTAACCATAGATTCTTAATAAGGGTTTTGTGATCAGAATTGTTTTACACCGGGGCACCGGCTAGGGGGGCTTCAAGATAGCATACACTAATTTTGCCATATCTCGCATTCGTGCACATGTTCACTGTAAGTTTAAGTTACCATTTTATAAAAACAATCTCACAAAGTACCACTGTGGTACAAAGAGGGAACTAATGAGGGTGTTTGAGGCAGCTTATATTAATGCTAATCTGTTGAGCCGAGCCCCAAATGTTAACTATTTTCTGAAATAAGCTCTTATGGACCCCCCCCCCCAAAAAAAAAAATAATAATAATAATAATATATTCGTAGTTTGTGTAAGCAACGACATGTATTTAAAGTGGACTGCAAGTCTACAACTGTATATATCAACTCACTGTATAAATGGATCACGTTTAAATCAGGTAGGTCACTGTGTAAATGAGGTTTGTTTGGATCAGGTTACTAAAGAAATATTTTTTTTATGCTCAGAAAAAACCAAACCGTGGTTATTTATAACTTTACAAACCTGTATTTTTTTGTATGTCTCATCATCATCATGAAGTGACCCGTTTCAGTTTATATTTCATCGCATTAAGTTGCCTTAACAACTTATGATATGAAGATGTTATAAGCTTCTATAGTGATGTGCATTAGGAACGTACTTAATATGTATATCATGTTGCTCTAAAATAGAGACATGTTAGGATGAGGCTGCTATAAAGTTAAGAATAAGGTGTGTTTGTATCATACTTAAGCAGAAATAATGCGTGTTTGGATCAGGCGACAATATAAATGGTTTAGTATGTGCACATTCTGATAGGTAAACTGTGTTGTGGATACGAGTTTGAGAAAAGGCTCCTATTTTACATAGTGTTCAGGTTCTTGATTCATATTATCATGCCATCCACTTTTGGTGCCACGTGATACGGTATGAAATTTTTTGTGTCCTCTATAGTCGTACATGACTATATGCTTTTCTGTACTCAAATTTCAACTCGGGTGATTTTAAGCCCACATGCATACAATTGAAGGCTTACACATATCGCATACAAATACATAAACCACAAAGAACGAAGGCAGTGAAAGAAGAACTAACATGAGTTTGTATTTGTTGCACTAACAGATCAAGGATAGATGTGGCTGACGGATAGTGACATTGGGGAACCTGCTGCTAACTTAGGTTCATTATGTCATTGCTTATTAGGTTCAGTATGTCATTTAACTTATTGAAATGGGTGTTTGGATGTGTGTATGGAGAGTGGTTGTATACACCTCAGAAATGGTTAGTGGAAGATAGTGTTTGTATGTTATTATGTTGCCTCAAACCATAAGTATTGATTAATAATATGTTTGAGTCTTTGGCAGACTTTGAATACTGACCAAAAAGGATTTTTTAGTTAAAAAAAGGGTGGAGGGCATTTTGCCAAATGAGAATGAAATTCTCATACATTGCACTATAGAAGTAGAGCACTAGGTAGATTAAGTACAGCCTCATAAACGCGTCAAGATAGCAAAAGGGCTGCTAAAAATAAGCTATCCAAACAGCCCTTTGCCATTTTTACCCGAATAGCTCTTATTTTTTGTCTGAAACCATATCACTTTCTAATTAACTTTCCTTTTCAATTTTCAGGTTACCAAATGCTCCAGACATAGAAATCTTTTCATTGTATGGAGTAGGCATCCCAACCGAACAAGCATACATTTACAAACACAGAACAGCAACAGAATGCTACATACCATTCTAGATTGACACCTCGGCAAAAGATAAAAACGACGATGGTTGTTTAAAAAACTGAGTTTATTCAATTGATGGAGACGAAACTGTACCAGCATTAAGTGCAAGATTCATGTATGCAAAAGGGTGGCGTGGGAAAACGAGATTCAATCCTTGAAGAATTAAAACCTATGTTAGGGAATATGATCACAACCCTGCATCTAACTTTCTTGAGGGTCGGGGAACGTTGAGTGGAGCTCATGTGGATATAATGGGTAACTACCAATTGATTGAAGATGTGATAAGAGTTGCAGCCGGTGCAAAAGGGACGGTGATGGTGCCCTCCAGCAGTTGTTCGTAAATAAGTTGTACGTATCTCAATTTAAAAGGTAGAAAATTAAATGATAACAGCATTATTAGTCTGTTAGTTAACAACTTATTTTGCCACATATCAACTACCTAGCTGTCAGTTAGCTACTTGAGTTGCAGTGTGTTTATGCAAGTATGATAAATGGGATGATAAAATAGTTTACTAATTCAAACATACGAGGGATTAGATTGTCCCTAATGTACATTATTTATTTAGAAATTTGTATTGTAACGTTGTGGGTGTATTATCTTTCATATTTCTTAGCAAAGGAACAAGAACTTATTACTATTTGAGCATTTTATAGTTTGTGAATTTAAAGGTTTGAAGTAATATTTAGAATATCACAATATGTGAATCGGTAAAGCCAATTTGGGCTTAACACTTAACAATTATGTTAGATTCGAGGTTAGCTCAACTTATTTTAAAACTATTTGGCTAAGAAATACGAAGCACGTTTCCATCAGATGCACCATTAGATTTATAATTCAACGGTTTACGCTGAATATTACGTAAAGAATATTTGAATATAAAGGAAAAACTACATAATTTTTGTTCGAACCCATTTGTAATTATAATAGAAAATTAAAAAAGTTAAGTTTAAGACATACGCAAGAGTTCAATAGTTTATCGAAAAAAATGGTGCAACACACGGGTCTGAAATGCAGCTTAAACCTCTCGCCCATAATGTATGAGCATCATCTTTGAACTAGCTCGACTTAGCTTCTGCTAACCTACCTAATAAAACAAGACGAGAAGCTATGGGGTTGAAGAGCAAAATGATTATATTTACGTAAACATTAACAAATTCAACTACAATAACTAATAAACTATAAAATCATCAAAATTGTTATATTTACAAAAACATAAACAAATTCACGCGAAAACACTTAGAGAGCAAGTTTGTGCGTAGCACGGGTTCTGACTTGCTCATTTAGTAGTAAACAAGAAAGTATTCGGTTAAAAATAATGAATGTTGAGTTAAAAACAATGAGCATTCAATTAAACTAATGAATGTTGAGTTAGAAATAATGAGCATTCAATTAAACCATTGAGCTACTTAGTTGAATTTTCGGTGAGAAAGTAATGAATATTGGTTAAAAGAATAACAAACATTCAACTGAAATATTGAACTCTTTTTTGGTTAAAAAAACAAAAATTTACTCGATTGTTTGGACTGATTTGCATGTGAGGCGACCTTCACTCGATTGACCGCCAATGTTTGTCGGATCTCGTCAAGGGAGAAGTGCATTGCTCTTTTTAATATAATAAATTTTCTTCTAACATAAGTTTAACAACAACTCTTTTGATATCTTTTACCACCCTGACAAGGCGAACGTTGTCGCCGACGCCTTGAGTCGTAAGTCCGTTCAGGAGCAGATATCGAATTCAGCATTTACTTGAGTACATTCGAGTCGCATAATGCACTTTCGAGGAAGGCTAACTCGAATAACCAAGTCATAATGCACAAACTCGAGTAAGATCTATGTTCGACTAATAATTCAAGTCATATATGATTATGAGTTAGTCAAATTTTACAAAGTTCCCCATCAGCTTTAGAAAAAGACAGTTTCCATCAGTCGTTTGATTTGCCGTGACTATACAAGAGTTAGAGGAAGTCTTTTTCCCGCGTACGTCTCTATCTATCTTCCCCAACCTATTTTCACCGTTATATGTCTAGGGTAACCAGCAAGAAGAGTTTAAAAGTTTAAATAGGCGACAAGGATGATGAGACACAGAATATAACGGCTAATATTGTGTGTAAAGGAGTTTCGACAAACATTAGTGCACTTTGAAAGTAATCTTTTGTTAGTTTAGAATATTTTAACTTCAAATATTCTACGTTTACATGTACTATGTCGCTTAAAGTACTCACTCCGTCCCAGTCTAAGTGCAATATTTGGAGTAAAATTGATGTATTTTAGGAGAATGATTGGATGTGATAGGTGTATAAATTTTGTAAATATTGATGGTAAGTGTTTGGTATAGATAAAAGGTAAAATATATTGATTGTGAGTGTATGGTGGAGATTAAAAAGTAAAATATGATTGGTTGATGTGATTTGAGGTATTCGGCTCTGGAGCTAAAAGAACATAAAATGCTATATTGAAATGTTTCGAACTTGGATGATCAAAACCATACAATCACAAGCCCTTCAGTAGGCCAAGAGATATAATAAAATAATACAAAAATTCTACAAATAAAGTGTGAATGCAATCTGGAAATTGCAGTTGGAGATGGTGAGTGGAAGCTTCTGTTCAATTTTTCCAACATAGTGAGCTTGGTTTTTCTCCAAACTTGACTTCCTCTATCATTCTCCCCGGGTTGGAAAAGGACTCGTCCTCGAGACTGTGCACCATTTTCATCATAGTAAGGTGAAAGATCAGCAACATTGAAAGTTGCAGATGTAATATCCGCAATTTTCGATTTTTGGTAAATTTCTTTTTTCGGCCGGAGTCCGTTTTGACGGCTCGCTCATGACCGTTTCGTCATTCTGAGAATGATTAATTCTACACTTTTTGTCATCCGAGTTCGTTTGAGTGTTGTTTTGTTGAGTTCTGTGCTTTTTAGCGACTTTTTCGCACTTGAGTTCGATTCTTGCGAATCTCGTCCGAAACTGCTGTTTCGAATTTCCCGCAAGTTCGTTTAACTTTGTTAGACGTGTTGTGAACTTCGGTTTGGTTATTCGATCACGTATCGTGATTTCCGGGTGTTTTGGGCCATTTTGTAATTTCTTGAAAGTTACGGGTATCCATATCTGTATTTGTCATCTTGACCCTTTTCTTAGTCGCGTATGATTAATTATTGCATTACGTTTCATCTCGAGTCGTTGATGTCGTCCGCGAACTTTTCGTCGTGTTCGTTCCGTGCGTTTTCGGAAATCGAGGCATCGGGTCGTGGCGGTGAGCATTGGCGGACCGGTGCGGCAATCGGAGTCTTGAGCCGGCACCGCCGAGCAGTGTAATATGTCGAACGCAGATCGTGTGCCGCGGCACACCTATCCGTGCCGCGCACAATGCCAAAGGATCTGCGCAGACACATATCCGGTGCCGCGGCACACTAGTGTGTCATCTGCGACCAAAACTACGCTGTCTGGTGCCGCGGCACACGCAGCCGTGGCCGCGGCACAATGCCGAAACACAGGAGTGAATTTTTGGCAGGCCGCGGCACACCTAAGCCATCTTGCGCACACGGCGCAATCATGTGCAACTTCGTCTTTATTAGACGAAATCGCCCGTCGTCTTCTTCATTTTGACTGCATCGCGAGAGAGAGTGTAAGAGAGGGATAGAGTTCTTCATCTTTATCCATTGGGGGGTCGATTTTCACCATTTTTCTTCGATAGTGAAGCCCGGGTAATCAATCTAGCGCGTGTTCTACGGATCTTGGTACTTGAATCCCCAAAGGTAATATTTCTAGAACCCTACTTTCGATTAATTTGGGGGTTTTGGGATTTTCTTCCGATTCGTTCCGTTTTGTTGGTGGATTCATGATGTATATGATTAATCTTGTTGATATCATTAATTTCCCTACGGATTCATGGTATATTTTTATAGTTTTGCGGAATCGAGAGGGTTTGGTTGTGGTCCGCCCTCATTGTTATTTGTGCGAATATACATGAATCGTAGGCGGGTTTTCGGGTGTATTCCATTTCCGTATTCGGCTAGAGTTGGTTATAATTATGTTCTTCGAATCGTTAGGTTCGGTTCCGTTGATTCCTAGTGTTCGTCGGTGATTATCCTTCCCGTTCGTTGCGTCATCAAAATATTCAAGGCAAGTAATTCTTGGAAACCTTTATGCTTAACGTGAAATGGTAATGTATATTGTGTGTGCTTTACTCACCTCGGGAGGGTCCGACGGGGCCTCGAGGGAATTTATGGCTTCGTCCTGGATTCATGAGTTTGTTTCGCTAGCCAGCTCGGGAGGGTCCTTAGAGGCCTCGAGTGGGATTCGTGGCTTCGTCCGGTCTAGGTGACGTGTGGTGCTTGATTTGTTTTATGAATGTGGCGGCTCGGGAGGGTCCTCGAGAGGCCTCGAGTGGGATTCGTGGCTTCGTCCGGTCTAGGCAAAATTGATTGTATTTGTTTGTTTAGAAAAAGACATGTCTGGTTTTGACTTTTGAAATTGATATTGGTGCATGTACTATGAAATGTGTAAGCGATTGGTTTGCCTTGATTACTTGTACTAGCGTAATTGCTAACCCCTCTGGGGACCCGTTGTCGGGGAAATTCTTGTTATGGATTTCAGGTTATGTTCAGTCAGACGAGCGGGCGCTGGGATGGTACGAGGATGTCGGCCAAGGTTGTTGACATGTGCAATTGAGTCTTGTTATTTCCTACTGTCTTTTTTGATGTGGGTGTTTTCCAAATTGTAAACTTATAGATTGTACTCGCGAGTACTTAGGCTTTTTCCTTTCAGATTGTGTTTGGACTTCGTTGGAGTACTGTATTTGCCGGTTGATGTTTATTATGCCGGTTGTACCGGACGTGTTGTTTTATTTTCTTGTTGTTAATAATTGTTTCCTTGCTAACCGAGATGGTTAGTCGAGTGGTGTTTTCTTGTGTTAGCCTGGTGGGTCCCATGTAGGGGTCCACGGCGCTGTAATACACCTCGAATATCTTGGGGGTGTTACAGAAAATGGTATCAGAGCTCTAGGTTTATGGATACCTAGGCTTGTTGGTTATTTGGGTCTAGTTGTGTTTTGTTTTGCACATTGTCACACCGCTGCCGGCATCTCAGTACATCCAGTGCTCGTAAGTTCTCCTTACTCGATTCTCTTGTTTTCTCGTGTTGAAATTCCACTTCTTGAACTGTGATTGCCTCTCTCGTACTTATCGTCGAGTTGTTTCTCGATCCATCCGGTTTGTGTACTTTTGATTCTAGTATTGCGCCGTCCTTTGTCTCTCTGGAGTATGTGCGCCGTTCCGGGCTTGACCGTTTGTCGTTTTGCGAGCCTTCCATCGCTAAACTTCCTAGCATTGGTGGGATTGTTGGTGATCGAAAGATCCGAGTTTTGCTCCGTGGTATATTGTGAGAGGGCTTGACTCTCTAGTCTTTTGTTGTATGATGGAATCTGTGTTTGGTAATTGCGATATACTAAGTGTATGTTGAGCCGAATGTACCGATGAGTTGGACACCGAAGAGTGCAGTATAATGTAGAAGTTTTGAACATTGATATGTTCCGGTATAGGTATTGATGGCAGAGTTTGTTGAGAAACTCACATAGCTGGTTTCGACATACGTCCAAATCGGTGATCTTTGGTTACGTTGTTAAACTTGAAGAGATAGTTTGACATATGCTTGGAATTGGTATTTCCGAGTTACGCTTTTAATCGGTGATTTTGAATGTCGTATATGAGTGTGTCCTAAATTGTTGGTACTTGGCTAATTATTGTTATTTACAACCAATGTGTTTCTATTAATAATAATACATGCGGCGTGCATGCTTGAAAATTTCATAGACTTGATCGTATTGTGGGTTTTGAAAAGTGACATGAATTTGGGCGAGCCACCTTGTATTTTCAAATAAAACCTTGTGTCGGTATTTAAGGGTTGTGTTTAAAAGTGTTTTAGGATATTTTATAAAATGCTCCCTCTGTTAAGCCCTTGTCGTGTTTAAAAAGGGGTCTTGAAAATGATTTTTAACTTATCGGTTTTATTTTCGAATAACTAGAGTATACGATTTTTAAAATCAGATTAGCCTGGGGAAACCTAGGCTGTCGAGTCAGGTTGTGTTTGTTGAGTTTTGTCTCGTCGGATTTTGTCTGACTTAGTCGCATCGCGACGCGTTGTTTGGGATCATTGGTTGTGATTAGTATCGAGGGGCGGTCGTCACTTACGTGCGACCTATGGATGTAAAACTCCCTTCCTTGTGTTGTGCCTCGCGTGACACGAGTTATTTGTATGATTAGTCGTTGAATGATGGAATCCTTCTGTGGATTTTGATTTCACGATATGTGTTTATTAGACTCTCGTATTTGATTTATACGAGGAGTGTCGTCTCTGCTGATGTATTTTCGTACCGTATTTTATCCGCTGCGTGAGTTCTTTCAAGCGGCTTTCGGTATTTTGCAAACTGAGTTTTATTTCGTAAAACCGATTCCTTGAATCAAGTTTTGGCATTTTGGCCTTGAATATTTCATGATGGTTTGACAAATGATTTTGTGAGCTTTGGAAAAATATTACCGTCATTGGTCTTTTTAGCATTTTCGAAATGACATGGGAAATTGTGCTTAGCACAGTAAACCCGTGTGAGAAAGGTTTACGGCATGTAACTTTTCGGATATGTTCTGTTGTTGTCTCTGTGGGTCATTAGCGCACGCTATGCCTTGCGGCTAGCGCGCGCAAGAGTGCGTTGGTAGCACGCTAAGGGGAGGATAGCGCACGCTACCTGGTAGTTCAGGGCAATCCAGGAGCTACTGGACTGAGTCTGAAGTTCTCGTTAGCGCACGCTAACACTTGGGGTTAGCGCACGCTAACAGTGTATTTTTGGTCAGGAGTTTTGTTTGGTGCCGTGATAGCGCACGCTAACCTTAATGATTAGCGCACGCTAATTGTGTCCAGTATAAATACTGGACACCCGTCTAGAAGTTGCATTTTTCTTCATTTCTTCTTCTTCCTCCATGATTTTGAGACGTAGCGACTCGGTTTCGCATCTGGGCTGATTTTTCTTCCATCCAAAGGTGTTTTGGAATATCCTAGATGATTTTTAACATCGTCTAATCCATTGTTCTTCGCCAAATCTAGGTATTTTCTTGAATCCCTAGAGTTGACTTTTTGGAGCTTTGTTCTTGATATCGTTTTCCATCCAGTTTTGATAAACCGATTGTTGTTTTAACGATTGTTGTTAAACATATCCTGAGGATTGTATATCATTGTCGTAATTTTGAGCGATTTGATGCGTGTGATATGATGTGTTTAAGTGAATGTTGATACGTGCGAATTTTGGGCATTCGGCCTATTGTATACGAAAAACCTCGAGTATCTTAGAAAATAAACCTCGAGACGTACTTTTAAAATAAATTATTTTCTCACAGTGCTCTCAAGATGCCTACTAGTGCCACGCTATGTTTCAAAATTATTCTACTTTGAGGATCAAAATATTTTGAGATATTTCTAATGATTTAGAAATGTATTCGCTTAGACAGAAGGTCGAATATAATCGAAAAGTTTCAATTTAACGAAAGGTGTCCTCATTTTTATCAAACGCAAGATGGTTTTGTTTTCAAAACCTATCATTCCTAATTGTGGTCAGGAAGATATGTGTGATGTTCGTGCTCTCGTTAGGGTGTTAACCCCGAGTTGTTGTTGAATTGGTGGTGTGAGCGTTGAGTCGTTCGCCACACAGTTGTCGTGGTAACCTCTGCGAGGGGTGTGATATTGGTATTGGATGTTGTCGCCTCGTAGCGGTTTATGCGTTATCGCATATATGCGAGCGGTTAGAGATCGGGTTGGTATGATTGTGTGCATCGGTGATTGTTCCGCGTCGTGTCGATTGCTTGTTGTATTGTTACCTTGGTTCCGTTGTTGTGAGTTTCGGGAGCGAGGTCAAAGGTAATACCCGTACTATTTTGACTTCTATATCTTCTCTTTCTCCGTCTATCGATTCGCTCGTGTTCATTGATACCTTGAACTTGTTCGTATCTTGGTTTCATCGTTCGAACGAGCAGTAATCGATTTTGAGTCGATCTGGTTATCGCCGTGACTTTTCCGAATTCGGTTCGATTCTTGTGAACCTTGTTCGGAAGTAACATCTTTTGGTTCTAATAGTTCTTTTATTCAAAGTGGATCGGATTTTGAACTTCTGTATTTTCGGCTCTATCAACTCGTTTAGGCTCGTTAACATTTTGAACTTTCCTATCCCTTGCTTTTGTTGATCGAACGAGGGTGGTATTGTTTGAATGACTCGTTTGTCGTTGTGACTTTTCAATCGCTATTCCCTTTCTGTGGATCTTATGGGGATGCACGTCTTGCTTTCTCACCAGTTATCACGGGAGTTGTTGTTTGAATTTTATTACCCTACGTGTTTCGGACATGATCGTTCGATTTTTGTTGTCTCAATCGTTTGTTTGTTCTGTTTTTGTTCTCGTTCGTGATTGTTGAGCGTTTAGGCTCCTTCGTAATTCCCTTAAGCTCGGGAAATTAGTCTCGTTTTCGATCTTCCAATCTTTAGGCGGTGGAATTCCGTATTTGTTCAGCGTTTGGCTCGCATTTTGATTGATGAACCGTTGGGTTGGTCAATCATATTGATTTTTGTTCGTTGTGTTTTGTGATTGCTCGGATAATTGACTTGATTGTATTATCCGTTTAATGACGCTGGTCACTCGTTGATTTTATTATGTCTCTACCGGTGACGTCGTGTTAGTCGCCCTAGAGCGTATTTTCTCGCCATATGTCTCTTTGCGTTCCTTGCAGCGTTTCACCGTCGGGCGCGAGTCTTCGGTTTCTTGTATCTCGTCGAGTTTTCTTGGCAAGGGATATTGCTTCTCCCTACTTATTTTAAGTTTCGGGACGAAACTTCTTTTAAGGAGGGTAGAATGTAATATCCGCAATTTTCGATTTTTGGTAAATTTCTTTTTTCGGCCGGAGTTCGTTTTGACGGCTCGCTCATGACCGTTTCGTCATTCTGAGAATGATTAATTCTACACTTTTTATCATCCGAGTTCGTTTGAGTGTTGTTTTGTTGAGTTCTGTGCTTTTTAGCGACTTTTTCGCACTTGAGTTCGATTCTTGCGAATCTCGTCCGAAACTGTTGTTTCGAATTTCCCGCAAGTTCGTTTAACTTTGTTAGACGTGTTGTGAACTTCGGTTTGGTTATTCGATCACGTATCGTGATTTCTGGGTGTTTTGGGCCATTTTGTAATTTCTTGAAAGTTACGGGTATCCATATCTGTATTTGTCATCTTGACCCTTTTCTTAGTCGCGTATGATTAATTATTGCATTACGTTTCATCTCGAGTCGTTGATGTCGTCCGCGAACTTTTCGTCGTGTTCGTTAAAGTGCGTTTTGGAAATCGAGGCATCGGGTCGTGGCGGTGCAGGTAATCGCGGAGCCGGGCAATCGCCGAAAGCCAGTGTAATATGTCGAACGACCATCGTGTGCCGCGCACACCTATCCGGTGCCGCGCACAATGCCAGCTTGATGCGCAGACACCTATCCGGTGCCGCGGCACACTAGTGTGTCATCTGCGACCAAAACTCGCCTGTACCGGGTGCCGCGGCACACGCAGCCGTGCCGCGGCACAATGCCGAAACACAGGGAGTGAATTTTGGCACGTGCCGCGGCACACCTAAGCTGTGCCGCGGCACACGGCGGCCAATTGTGCAACTCGTCTTTATTAGACGAAATCGCCGTCGTCTTCTTCATTTTGATCGCATCGCGAGAGAGAGTGTAAGAGAGGGATAGAGTTCTTCATCTTTATCCATTGGGGGGTCGATTTTCACCATTTTTCTTCGATAGTGAAGCCCGGGTAATCAATCTAGCGCGTGTTCTACGGATCTTGGTACTTGAATCCCCAAAGGTAATATTTCTAGAACCCTACTTTCGATTAATTTGGGGGTTTTGGGATTTTCTTCCGATTCGTTCCGTTTTGTTGGTGGATTCATGATGTATATGATTAATCTTGTTGATATCATTAATTTCCCTACGGATTCATGGTATATTTTTATAGTTTTGCGGAATCGAGAGGGTTTGGTTGTGGTCCGCCCTCGTTGTTATTTTGTGCGAATATACATGAATCGTAGGCGGGTTTTCGGGTGTATTCCATTTCCGTATTCGGCTAGAGTTGGTTATAATTATGTTCTTCGAATCGTTAGGTTCGGTTCCGTTGATTCCTAGTGTTCGTCGGTGATTATCCTTCCCGTTCGTTGCGTCATCAAAATATTCAAGGCAAGTAATTCTTGGAAACCTTTATGCTTAACGTGAAATGGTAATGTATATTGTGTGTGCTTTACTCACCTCGGGAGGGTCCGACGGGGCCTCGAGGGAATCTATGGCTTCGTCCTGGATTCATGAGTTTGTTTCGCTAGCCAGCTCGGGAGGGTCCTTAGAGGCCTCGAGTGGGATTCGTGGCTTCGTCCCGGTCCTAGGTGACGTGTGGTGCTTGATTTGTTTTATGAATGTGGCCAGCTCGGGAGGGTCCTCAGAGGCCTCGAGTGGGATTCGTGGCTTCGTCCCGGTCCTAGGCAAAATTGATTGTGACTGTTTGTTTCCGAAAAAGACATGTCTGGTTTTGACTTTTGAAATTGATATTGGTGCATGTACTATGAAATGTGTAAGCGATTGGTTTGCCTTGATTACTTGTACTAGCGTAATTGCTAACCCCTCTGGGGACCCGTTGTCGGGGAAATTCTTGTTATGGATTTCAGGTTATGTTCGATCAATTTAGCGGGCCGGGATGGTACGAGGATGTCGGCCAAGGTTGTTGACATGTGCAATTGAGTCTTGTTATTTCCTACTGTCTCTTTTGATGTGGGTGTTTTCCAAATTGTAAACTTATAGATTGTACTCGCGAGTACTTAGGCTTTTTCCTTTCAGATTGTGTTTGGACTTCGTTGGAGTACTGTATTTGCCGGTTGATGTTTATTATGCCGGTTGTACCGGACGTGTTGTTTTATTTTCTTGTTGTTAATAATTGTTTCCTTGCTAACCGAGATGGTTAGTCGAGTGGTGTTTTCTTGTGTTAGCCTGGTGGGTCCCATGTAGGGGTCCACGGCGCTGTAATACACCTCGAATATCTTGGGGGTGTTACAGCAGAAACGCCATATGTTCGAGACTATTCTACCTTGTAAGCATTATCATTGATTTTCTGCACAATTTTGAATGGTCCATCATCTTTACGGGACAACTTGGCATTTGGTTGATTTGGAAATTGTTCTTTTTTGCAGGTGAATCCAAATATACGCTTTGGCTTTGCTATCGCTCCTATGTAGTGGTCGACCTAAAAAGCCAGCTTGCTTCCAATAGGTGGCGAACAAATCTCCAACTTTAAAATTTGTTGTTCCCGATACTTATCACGCTGAGCTTTATATTTGGAATTTTGTTTATGAATCTCTCTTGAACTTTTTCATGAAGTTTCTTAATTTTTTTTGCTCGACTAACTGCATCTGAACTGAATTGTTGTTTGTCTATTTAATGAGTCAAATCAAGCGGACTTAGCGGACTAGTGCCATATACTGCTTCAAAAAGATATTTTCCAGTGGCTTGATTAGTTGAATTATTGTAAGTAAATTCAACTTGAGGAAGAAGAAGATCCCATTGCTTTACCAACTTCGAAGTAGATTTCCCAGTATACGGTTGACAGCTTCGATTTGTCCATCTGTCTGTGGATGACCGGCACTACTGAAGTGAAGCTTAGTTCCCATCTTCTTCACATGTCAATCAGAAGTGATACTTTTTGGAATCCCATGAAGATGAACTATTTCTTTGAAATACAAATCAGCAAGTTGAACCGCATTATTGGTCTTCTCGCATGGAATGAAATGGACCATCTTTGAAAATCTATCTACCACGATCATGATTGAATCTTTCTGATGTGACTTCGTAGAAGTACTAGAATGAAATCTATACTAACATCTTCCCATGGTGATCCTGGTACTGGAAGTGGCATATATAACGAGGTGTTTTGGCATTTAAATTTAGCCAAGTGACAGATTTTGCATCTTTGAATATGCCGATTTATATCTCTTTTCACTATTGGCCAGTAAAAATTGTTCTTCATCAGGGCCACAGTTTTATCTCGACCAAGCCGACCCGCTAATCCCCTATCATGGGCTTCCCAGATAATAGCTTCTCGCGATGAACATTGAGGAATACATAAAGTTTTTCCTTTGAATAAAGTTCCATCATGCCTGAAATAATCTTGTGATGATTGTAATTCAGTAGCATCCCATAATTTCTAGAAGTCATGATCTTTTAGGTACAACTCCTTAATTGTTTCAAAGACAACTACTTTCATTTGAAGGGTAGAAAGCAGGGTATGACGTCTACTAAGGGCATCTGCAATAATATTTTGAACTCCAGCCTTGTGCTTGATCAAAAAAGGGTAAGACTATAAAAAATCAATCCAAGCAGCATGTCGACGACTAATCTTATGTTGAGAGTTCAAATTTTTTAACGCTTCATGATCAGAATAAAGAATAAACTTCATTCCACATGTAATGACTCCAATGTTGCAAAGCATAAACAATGGCATAAAATTCCTTATCATATGTTGAATATCGAAGTTTAGCATTGTTGAACTTTTCAGTGAAGAAGGCTGTGGCGTGACCTTCTTGACTATGAACAACACAAATTCCAGCGCCAGAAGCATCCACAATTAACTTCAAAGACTTGATCAAATTTGGGAAGGGCTAATATTAGTGTTTCAGTCAAACATTTCTTCAATTTGTCAAAACTTTTCTACGCGGCCCCAGTCCAATTAAATTTGTCTCCTTTAATATAATATGTGAGTGGAGCGGCAACTGTGCTGAAGTTCTTGATAAATCTTCTGTAAAATGAGGACAATCCATGGAAACTTCTCACCTCGCGAATTAATTGTGGAACAGGCCAGCTATTGATTACTTCTATCTTTTCAGGATCAAGTCGTATGCCTTCGGATGTGATGATGTATCTAAGAAAAGTAACTCCATTTAACAAGGGACATTTCTTCAAGTTGGCATAAAGGTTCTGTTCATGAAGAGTCTGTAGCAGTTGCCCAAGGTGCTCCAAGTGTTCTTCTTTGTCCTTGCTAAAGATCAGAATACCATCAAAATAGACAACGATATATTTACCAATAAATGGTCGAAGGACTTGATTCATTAGACGCATGAATGTGCTCGAGGTATTGGATGACCCAAAAGGCATAACTGTTCATTCATAAAGATCATCTCGGGTTTTAAAGGCAGTCTTCCATTCATCTCCAGGTCACCTGATACGATGGTATCCATTTCAAAGATCAATATTTGAAAAGATAGTGGAACCATGTATATGGTCTAACAAATCATCAATTATGGGAATTGAAAATCTATACTTGATGGTAAATTTGTTAACAGCTCAACTATCAACACACATTCTCCAGCTTCCGTCTTTCTTAGGACTAGAATGGCAGGAACCGCACACGGACTAATACTTTCATATATTAACCATTACTTCAATAATCCTTCAACTTGATGTTGAATTTCAGCATACTCTTAAGGATTCATTCTATAGGATGGTCTATTTGGAACCGCTGCTTCTGGAATGAAACCAATGGTGGGTTGGATAGTCTCGTCTTGGTGGAAGTCCGTCCACATCTGGATATTCTTCAC
Source organism: Orobanche coerulescens (assembly GCA_033398695.1). Taxonomy (NCBI): domain Eukaryota; kingdom Viridiplantae; phylum Streptophyta; class Magnoliopsida; order Lamiales; family Orobanchaceae; genus Orobanche; species Orobanche coerulescens. The sequence goes on from CM065804.1 coordinate 223,026,272, forward strand.
GTAGCTGTTTAATTTACACTTGAATGGTAGTATCCTTATTTGACTCAAACAATAGAATAAAGCTCATGGTTTGAACTTTCTCTCGCTTCTTTCAGTTGCTTCTTCGTGACTAGGGATACCGATGGCTTGACTTCATCTTGGTCTTTATCAAGCTCACTCGGTGGTAAAGTAATTAGCTTGATCTTTACTCCATCTTTGATAAAGGAGTAGGTGTTGGTATAACCATCATAAATTCCGCGACGATCATACTGCCATGGTCTGACAAGGAGAAGATGACAGGCATTCATAGGCACAATATCACACCAGACCTGATCTTGGTACTTCAGGCCAATAGAAAATTTCACAAGGCATCGTTTGACAACTTTTACTTTACTAACTTTATTGAGCCAATGCAAATTGTAGGGGTGTGGATGAATTTGGTTTGGTAGATCCAATTTTTCTACCATGTAACTAGAAATGACATCGTCAAAACTTCCATTATCGATAATGACATCGCAAAACTTTCCAGCAGAAGTGCAACGGGCGTGAAAAATATTGCCCCTCAACCAAGGTTCTTCCTTTGTGGTTATTGTATGTTGCTGTAGGCTTCGTCTGATTACTAAGGATTCACCATGGTCAGCAACAGTGACTTCTTCATCATATATTGGATTTATGTTCTTTTCTCCTTCGGATTCTTCTCGAGTCTCGTCTTCTTCAGATACTTCATGGACTTCTCATTTGATAATTGTGATAGTTCTTCGATTTGGGCACTTGAAGGCAATGTGATTAAAACCTTGGCATTTGAAATATTTGATGGCCTTGGTTTTGTTCTTTGTAGAAGTGGTTTTGGCAGTAGATTGGTTGGAGGAACTTGGTTGGTTGGTGGGTGTTTTCCGGGTGTAAGGTGGTTGGTTTGATGGAGAGAAATTTCTATAGTGGATCTTTTGGGTAACTGCTTCCCTGCTCGTGTAGCAAGATGAGTGACATCTTCTACTGACCAATATTGTTGAAGTTCAATACGATGAACAATATCGATGTTTAATCCTCCAAGGTATCTGGCAATTTTCTGCTCCTCTTTTTCTTGGATATCACACTACATCATCAACTTCTCAAATTCTCTTGTATAGTCTTCAAGTGATAAATTATTATGACGAAGATTTTACAGTTGGACGAAGATATCTTGGTCGTATTGATAAGATGGAACATTCTAGTAAACTCTTTCACATTTTCTCCCATATCTTAATTTTGCTTTTCCCTCTCGATCTCGTCTTTTCTTAAGGCTTTCCCACAAAATAGAAGCATGTTTCTTTAATTTCACATCAATAATCTTCACATTTTTCTTTTATGGGAACTCCTTGTACTCAAACACTATTTCGACTATCTGAAGCCAATCAATGAAATCATTTGGTTGAAGTCTTCCCTCAAAGTAAGGAATATCAACTTTGATGTCATTAGGGCTGTTACTTGAAAATCGAAAACCGATAAAAAAACCAAACCGAAGCCGAACTATAATCGAGAAGAAACCGAGAACCCCCCACCCCAAAACCAAATTACAAAAAAAAAAAAGACTAGGTGCGATTTTGGTTTTGGATGTCTGGAAACCACCAGTACAGGGCCAAAATACTAATTTGGAACAAATCGGGAGCTTATCTGCAAATTTTGAAACTTTAGGTGGCGTGGCGGATGACTAGTCTCTGTTGACACTTGTTAACACATGGCTATTTATGAGTTGATGTCAAAATGAGGTGGCAATGATGTGGCGGATGACGTGGTCATCTTCAACCTTAGAGTTTATGGCGTTGGTTCTGCAGCTCCGATGCGGTGATCTCCGGTTGTGATACTATTCCAGTGAGTTTCCAGCGGCGGGGATTTTTTCGGCGAGTTTCCAACGACGAAAAATTTTCCGGCGACACTCATGACGGCGCGTGGGGGCTCTGTTAGCCGCGAAATTCGGGTTCCCAAGGTTTTTCGACGTCCCGGACATGATGACGGCATTAGTTTTGCGAAAAATGACCGCAAAGTGGAGTTTCTGGTCGGACAGCTCTCTTGTGCACCAAAAACACTCAACTTTCCGTTGATTTTCTCCCTCTAACACAACTCCGGGATCTAGGAACTTTATCCGATACCAATATGGCTCAGGAGCTAAGATAACATAAAATACTATATTGATATGTTTCAGATTTAGATGATCTAAATCATACAATCACAAGCTCTTTTGTTGGCCAAGAAATATAATAAAAATAATGCAAAAATTCTACAACAAAATGTGAATGCAATCTGGAAATTGCATGTGGAGTTGGGGATAATGGTGAAGTCATTTTCCGATTACAACATAAAAAGATATTTCCAAAAATCCCGTTGATTTTTTGTTGCACATGCTGTAGAAAATGACAAATGATGCAAAAACGAGGTAAGAGTTGGACTCTTTCTCCGTAAGACGAAATTACCCCGCACAGTACACACGGTTGAACGGCAAACGTCCCCAAGATACAACAGTTTTTCTACGAACTCGATACCTTGTACTAGGAATCGAATTCCGGGCGAACTACTGGATATTCGAGACTTGTAGTATGAACTTAGGCTAGTATGAGTGTATTATTATCTTGATTAATTATGTATGTATAATCATCATTTGCAGGGCTTATTTATAGCCTGTAAGTACCTTGTCCGAATCAGTGTGACTTTCTGACTGGATAGACACCTTGTGGTCCGATGGGAGGGGCTGCATTGGTTCAGAAGAGCCAAATCATTGTGCAAACTGAACCAATGCAGCCCCTCCCACCGGACCACAAGGTGTCTATCCAGCCAGAAAGCCACACTGATTCGGACATGGTACTTACATGCTATAAATAAGCCCTGCAGATGATGATTATACATACATAATTAACCAAGATAATAATACACTCATACTAGCCTAAGTTCATACTACAAGTCCCGAATATCCAGTAGTTCGCCCGGAATTCGATTCCTAGTACAAGGTATCGAGTTCGTAGAAAAACCGTTGTATCTTAGGGACGTTTGCCGTTCAACCGTGTGTACTGTGCGGGGCAATTTCGTCTTACGGAGAAAGAGTCCAACTCTTGCCTCGATTTTGCATCATTTGTCATTTTCTACAGCATCTACAACAATATTTTTTTGCAAGCTTGAATTCCTCTATCAGTATTTAATGAAATGTTGTTTTTCTAAATGAACACTTTTTTAAATCAAATATTGCATTTCGGACTAGACGGAGGGAGTAATATAATTTATTTTAATGGAAATATTGCGCTGAAGTGATTCTTGCTTTAACGATATTTTATTGTGAATCGATCACTTTTGTACCAATTCAGTTCGATTATTATGAATATTTTTCACTAATTATTGGATAGTCTTTTTTTTTTTAATATTTAAATTAAACAATTCGTCTATGTATTTATTGTCTCCCATTAATATTTAAATTAAACAATTCGTCTATGTATTTATATATTTAATAACATTAAGGTCCGTGATTTTCGATGGATTACTTACTAATTTAGGGGCATAATCGTGAAGTCATTTTCTGAAAATACCTTTTTATTCTATAAAAACCATTATACTTTGTAATTTTTCGGATCAATCACCGAAAGAATATTTTTCTATGTTAACCATTGAGTTAACCATTGAAATTTTATTTTTATTTTTAAAAAAACCACTCTTACCGGGTATCAAAGGTTTTCCAAATTGAAAAAGCTGATATGAGTTTTCTCATATAAATAATAATAACATGGCAATTTTAATTAAAGAAACTATTAATTAAGTGGTTCTTAGGCCAAAAATAATAATTAAGTGGATTTATGTTTGAAAATTCTTAGAACCCCACACACTACCTTCGCCGTTCTTCTAAATCTCTCAAAACCAAAAAGCGGCTCAGAAACAATTTTGCGATATCGAAGCGATTTTTGAAATCATTTTTCGAAATCGAAGCAGGAAATGATTTACAAAATCGTTTTTCGAAATTTTATTTAATTGGAATGTGTATGGAACGAAGGATGATTTTATAATTGTTACAATATGTTGTTCATTTAATTGGAATAGATATGAAATAATCAATCCAAAGTATAGTAGTTTCCATGAAATTTGGCTAAAAAGCCACTCAATTAGCAATTTTTAATTAAAAATGCCATGTAATTATTATTTTTAATAAAAAATGCCATATAATTATAATTTTTAATAAAAAATATCAAATCAGTTGTAACCTGGAAAACCTTTAAGCTACTTTTCAGTTTTTTTGGATGAATTTACGTGTTGAAGAGAAAATAATTGAACAGAAAAGTAGGACAAACTGTATATTATTTCATTGATGACATCCCTTTAAATAGTGAGAAATACATACAAGCAGGCATAATCCTATCCTAACTAGAAAAGTTCATAAAGTAACAGACTTAGGCACAAATCGGGTATTATTACTTTAATAGTTTGGATTAATTTCAACTTAATAACATTAAGGTGCGGGATTTTCGATGGATTACTTACTAATTTAGGGGCATAATCGTGAAGTCATACCTTTTTATGCCTTTAAGAAGGGCTTTTTCAAATCAGTAATGAAAACTCGACTGACGTTAGTAGGTGTTAAAATTACATATTTTTTATATTTGTCGATTCCAACTGCAATTCAATCCTAACAAGAAGAATATACAACTTGAATCGACAAATATGAAAAAATATGTAGTGTAATTAAGATGTATTTTCTTATCGTGCCCTGGAAAACTTTGTATCAGACAGCTTAAGATTAAAATTACATTTTTTTTTCATATTTGTTGATTCCAATCCGCACAGCTCAACTCTAATAAGAAGAATATACAAATTGGAATCGACAAATATGAAAAAAATATGTAATTTTAACACCGGCCTAACGTCAGGCCAAGTTTTCCTGGCGTGACGGTAGAAAAGCCATTTAAGTAAAAGTGAAAAGTTGGCCAAGTTTCTCTGTAAAAAAACAGCCAAGTGTCCTAGTGAGCTCCATAAAAAGCTCGAAACCGCTGCTGAATCTTGCTACCCGCTCTAAAATATTCTCCGAAGAATGAGGCACAAGGAAGTTTTAGGAACCTGGACGGCTGGCCGAACCATATTCTCCACCCAAACTCGTTCAGTGTAACCCCAGCTGTTCCCACCTTCACTCGGACTCGTTCCTTGCATTATCATCTCCCCTGCGATTTTCAGGAACGGAATTCAGTTTCTGACTATTTATCATGTCAGAGATTAATTTCAAGGCACAATTATCTGAAATCCTTAGAAGTAAGTAGAAATTATACTACTTGTAATAGTAGTAATAATTAATGGCGTCCTGGGGTTCAGTTTATCTGAAGGTGTTGTACAATGTTTTCGGTTGGGTCGCGTTTATTTCTTGGTCCATCTGTTTCTATCCACAAATCATCTTGAATTATCGACGGAAAAGGTTTTTCTTTTTCCGTTTTTAATTTTTATTATTTTTCGTGTATTTACAGGTTCAATGTCGTTGATTCTTCTTTGATTTTGGGGTTTGGATTTTAACTGAATAGAAATATTTTTTTTTTGTTCTCCTTTTTCCGGCAGTGTGGTGGGGTTTAATTTTGACTTTGCACTGTTGAATATGACGAAGCAGCTGGCATACTTGATCTACAATACTTCCATATTGTTTAGCTCAACAGTGCAAAAACAATACCGCCAGAAATTTGGTAAAAACAAGGTAATAGTTGTTTATTTGTGTTCTTGATCTTGAGCTTAGTTGTGTGTATTTTGTATTTAGGTCTTGTCTGAAGAATGTAAAAGGAGATCAGGGATTTATGGGTCGTGATTGTTGATTTGCAGATGTTACCGGTTGCTGAAAGCGATTTGGCCTTCTCGTTACATGTTGTTGTCGTGTCTGCCGTTACAATGTACCAAATTGCAATTTATGATGTAAGTTTGGAGTAGCTAAAAGAGCCTAGCTCCGTCGGAAAAAAAGTTAAAAAGGCCTTTGTTTGATCAAGAATGTGTTTTTTTAATTATTATGTTTTTGGTGAAATATTGAAGCGTGGATTTGATTGTTTTACAGCGCGGTAGCCAGAAGTTCTCCAAAATATATGTCTTTCTTGTTGTTTTATTCGTGTTAGCTGCTGCAGTTTGTGTGTTCATAGCTTTACCAAGACATTCTTGGTTTTGGCTGGTGTCTTGCTTCAAGTGAGATGCCTCTTCTCATAGACCTAATTCTTACCTTGTTTTTTGTTTTGTCTACCTATTCCTTCTAACTCTTGAATCCTACTGGCTGCAGCACAATTCAGGTTGTTATGACGATCATCAAGTACATTCCTCAGGTGAGTTAAAAATTAAGTATTATTCTGCTTTCTCGTAAGATTTTGATAATTATTGCTCTACGTCATCATGTTACACGACGTATGTTGGTTTTTCAATTTCAATCCAACACATGTTTGTAGCAATTATCTCAACTTATCATCATCTTCCCCGATGATATTCTCCATGCAAGGGAAGAATTTATGATAATGGCAGTTTTGGAAGCTTATCTCATTTCTCCTTTGTATGGCTTATCATCATCTTCCCCGATGATATTCTCCATGCAAGGGAAGAATTTATGATAATGACAGTTTTGGAAGCTTATCTCATTTCTCCTTTGTATGGAGGTTGCGACAGGAAGACCATCCAGCGTAAAATATAACTTCTTTGATTTTTGCATGAAGTTACAATGTTAATTTATTATAGACCGTTTATTACTATTTCATGCCACTGATCCCAAGATAGTTGCGGGATTAACGTGCACTAGTTGATTGCTATAACTATTATTATTATTATTATTATTATTATTATTATTATTATTATTATTATTATTATTATTATTATTATTATTCTCAAGCTGTTCAAAGCGTTAAGATTATTGTATGAGTGTTCGAATATTAGTTGCGCATAGAATTGGTTTCATATGTAACATGGAGTTGTTTTACTAAACCTAGGTCATGTTCAACTTTAAACGGAAAAGTACGAGTGGGTTTAGCATTGGCAACGTCTTGCTTGACTTCCTTGGCGGCGTAGCTAACAATCTTCAGATGGTAATGCAATCCTTAGATCAAAGTGAGTTGGTAGCCGATTTCTCTACTTGGATTTGATATTATATATATATATATATGTGTGTGTGTGTGTGTGTATACATCTAGTTATATATATATATATATATATATATATATATATGTATGTATTAGGAAATAGATTATATGAAAACTAATTACCTTGTGAAATCTAGAAACTTTTGTAGGCCATTGATATTAGTGATTTAACGGCTGTAGATGAGTAGAATTATATGCATTTATGTATTTTTTTTATTGCATTATTTGTTCATATACTAGCGACCAGCTTGATACAACAAATAATAATAAATATGCAATGAAATTACTTAATAATGCAATTGGGTTCTAGATTTCACCATTAAGGGTGTTTCCACCATAGTCAATCCCGTTATGTATATATATATATATATATATATATATATGTAGATTCCTAAAATTTGACTCTCTGTTTATACGTACAGATTCATGGGAGAACTTCTATGGAAACTTAGGGAAGTCTATGTTAGCTCTGGTATGTAATGGCCCCCAGCATATCTCCTTACTCTTTATTTCCTTCTTATGTTCTTTCTCCTCCACCACCCCATCATCAATCTATTTATTAATAAAAAGGAGAAAAAAAATAAATTATTCTAAAAGCGCAATTTAAAAGGAGAAGGTATGTTCTGTTCTTGGAGGAAAGTAGGCTTAAAGTGGTTATTTCCTAATCCTCATTTTTCTTTTTTAATTGTGGAATATTGATCTACTATATAGACCAAAATAATCTTGGAGGTTTTATTTTTTTGCAGTTGACAATAGTCTTCGACATTATATTCATGATTCAGCATTATGCGCTCTATCCCACCAAGAAGGCAGATTCTACTTCTAGTGTGGTAAGCAGGAGCCAATCTTTATAGTAATAACTTGCCACTCATATTAACAAATACTATCGACGTTTCTGATATTGATTACGTTGTCGTGTAGGCCAATGTGGAGCTACCGAGAGCCATCGAGGAGGAATGCTGATAGGAGTTTCTTAGATTCTAAATGCTAAATCTGATTTGAGAGCCACTTGCAGTTTGGTTCTCAACAATTTTGCAGTTCGTCTCACCCTATGTTCCTATGATTTTGAGAATCCCTGCAAATATTCCTCGGATATTGCTGCCTGCCAATGAGATCAAACAATGCATCAAGGATTTGATATTACCAAAGACGGAGCCATATTTTCTTTCAAAAGTTTAAAGAATAAATTGAACCCCATTAATCGCTTGTTAATTGAGTTTTTTAGGCAGCACCCCTTATAAAAAAAAAAAATACTTGGATTGACTACTATGCACAAAATTAATCGAGATCTATCTTTCTTCCTTTTTCTTTTTTCTTCACAAAAAAATTCAAGCCCATGGCCGTGGTTGCGTTTCTTTCTCCCTGAATAATGAAATGTGAACACAGGGGAGCCGTAGCCAAATCACAACAATTTTAGTGAGCTTGGCTCAACCCCAACCGCCTGCCTATTCACTACCCGTAACATTATTTTACTTATTCTGTGAATAGGAGCGGGGCACAGCCCCTTCTTTTGGACGCAAGGCTCACTTTGGCGCGCCGATCCGAGCGAATGACATTGTCAGGTGGGGTGTTTGGTCGGGGCCGCCCACCTGTTAAAATATAATGCATGTGCCCTAAGATTGAGTTCAACGAGAACAGAAATTTCGTGCAGACCCCAAGGGTAAAAACTCGTTTAATTGTGATTTCTAGCACGAATACGAATCGTGAAAATGTGGCGTAACGATCCTTTAGACTTTCTGAATTTGAAGTTAGAGGTGTCAGAAAAGTTACCACATAGATAACTGCGCTCATAGCGACGCTGTTTCTTGTCCACCAACCACTTAAAGTTCATAGATAAATGTGTCCCGCCCAATGTCGTGAGTGCTACATGAGACCAGCTTGCAAGTAGAGGTGTTCAAGGTTACGGTTCGAACCGGCGAACCGGCGGTTTTGAACCGTTGACCGCGGTTCGGTTCAAAATCGGAACCGTGAACCGTTTTAAGACGGTTCGGTTCTGGTTCGCCATTTTGACGAATCGCGAACCGGCGGTTCCAACGGTCACAAGTTCAGTTTTTTTATATATTTTTACACCTATAAATACCCCCCCTCACATCCTCCATTTTTCTCACACCAACTATCTATCTACTTTCTCTCTAATTTCTATTATCTCAACTCTCAAGTATTATACTTTTAATTGAAAAAATGTCAAGTGGTCAATTCAACTGGGGAAAGGGAAATGCTATCACCGGCATTCCTCGACGAGGAAGAGGCGGTGCTAGTGGTAGTACTCCTACTCATACTCCGAGTTCTAATTCTATTCAAAGTCCGAATTTTGGAGATTATGTTCCCGATGAATTAATCGAGGAACAAATCAATGAAATGTTTGAAGCCTCAAAATCGATTCATGAAGATGATGAGCAACCAACAAAACCAAAACAAAGGAAACCATCCGAGCTCAAATCTCCATTATTTGCGCTCTATTATACAAAAATGGACGACGTTGTATCTGTCCTGGTCATTTCTTGGCCAAATGCAACTATTGCGATAAAATATACAAGTTTAAAAAACAAGGAGGTTACGGAACACTCAATAGCCATATACAAAGACAACATCCCCACAAAGTTGGCATCGAGTCTAATCAAACCCAACTTCGAGGCACGACGACGTCGTCTAATGCCCCCAATCAAGGTAATAGTTATTTATTTAAATTTAATCCAATTTACGCTAGAAAAGAATTAGCTATATTTGTTTGTGGTAAATCTCTTCCTTTTAACTTTGCCGACGATCAAATGTATGAAAATTTCACTCAACTAAGTTTTAATCCCGCTAGTAAAAAAATTTCACGCTCTACCATAACTCGTGATGTTCGAAAAACAACTAGCGAGGCAAAATTAATTTTAGCTAATATGTTTTTAAACTTAGATCATAAAGTTTATATATGTTTCGATACTTGGAGTGATCATTGGGAAGCAAATTCATATATGAAAATTACTTGTATTTGGATTGATGATTCTTGGATTATACAAAAATGTTTAATTGGTTTTAGAGAGTTTAATGTCGCACATACCGCCCAAAATATTTCGCATAAAATTCATACAACTTTATCTGAATATAATTTAGTACAATATGTGAGCCATCTCTTGATGGTAAAATTTTTTCATGTTAGGTGCATTTGTCATGTTCTTAATTTATGTGTTCAAGATGGTTTAGCTGTTTTACAATAAGCATATGCTCCTATCTGTGAAGCAATAATGTATTTAATTAAACATTCGTCTCTATGTAAAAACTGAAAAAGATATTGTATAAAAAATAATATTCATCCAAAGAAATTTTCAAAAGATGTGACAAATCGTTGGAATTCTACTTACAATTTGTTAAATGATAGTTGTGAATATCGTATTGCAATGTGTAATTTTTATAACGAAGAACAAGTACCCGTTTGCTTATTGCCAACTCAATGGGATAAGTGCTCTAGTTTAATGGCACTTTTAAAAATCTTTAAAGAGGCAACTGAGTCTTTGTCCGGTGTTTATTATCCCACTTCTACACTTGTTGTTGAATATTGTGTTAAAATTGTACTTGTATTCAAGTCTTTAATTAAAGTTCCCGAGTTACTTAATAGTATAAAAGAAATGAGAGACAAATAGATTAAATATTTCGCCCACATTCCTCCGGGTTTTTTAGTTGCTAAATTTTTAGATCCTCAAGTTAGAGAGGAAGGTTTGCTAAATCACTTTCACTTTACTATAATGCTTTATTTCCTAATCTTATTGCTAATTTTATTCCTCCAAATCCTAGCGATTTAGTTCAAAATGCAAAAAATTTATTATCTACTCTTTATCGCGAATATGCTTGTAGTTATAGTGGTAGTCTTGATCTTGGTACGGGTTCTTCTTCTCCTATTCACATTTCTTCTAGTAGTAGTACATCTTCTTTTGGTTTTGCTATTTCGGATCTTAGTGAATGGAATGCCTATCAAGAAGATTTATCCCCAAAACGAACAAGATACCAAAGTAATGCTTATCAAGAACTTGAAAATTATTTAACTACTTGTGAATTAGGAGCTTTAGAACGTGGATCGGATGGTAATAACAATCTTCTTAAGTGGTGGGCAAAAAGGTCTACAATCTTTCATGTAGTTGCCACGATTGCGAAGGAAATACTAGATGTCCCCGCCTCAACAGTTTCTGTTGAACAAGCCTTCAGTGTAGGAGGATACATTCTGGATGAACGACGATCTCGATTGACGCCTCAAAATCTTGAAGCCCAAACATTATTGAATGATTGGATGAAAGCCGCGTTACTCCAACAAGAACCAAATTATAATGAACAAGAAGACAGTGATACATATGATCCCGGATATAGCAATGGTTCAGTTGACTTGGATGATTGAACCAACTCCTCTCTGCCTCCGCTCCGCTCCCTAAGGTAGGTGAACTATGAGGACTTTGATTTCTATGGTAAGGGGATACGTGGGCAACTTAATCCAAATATTTAAAGTTGAAATTCTTAATTTTAACTTTGAATATTTGAATTAAGCTCAAGTCCATTTTTATTTTTTTTTCCCTCCCCCCCACCAAATTTAAAAATGAACTACGAGGACTTTGATTTTGATTTCAAAACTCTAAAGTTATGGATATCGAATACGTAGGCGCTTAATTCAAAGATTTAAAATTACAAAATTCAAGTTTAAACTTTAATACTTGAATTAAGCTCAAGTCCAATTTTTACCCCATACTTTTTTTTTAAATTTAAATTTAAAAAATTAAAAAAAATGAACCGACGAACCGCCAAATAACCGGTTCGGTTCCGGTTCAGAACCGACCGTTCACGATTCAAAATCGCAAGCCCCACACCCTTTAATTTCCGAAAAAACAAAACAAACAAAAAAGAAAAGAAATGTGGGGCTGCGCGCATGGGGGAATGCAGGGCGTGGAAATTAAAAAAAAAAATGGGGACAAATTTTTTCCAGAAAAAACAAAAAAAAAAAGAAATAAATAAATGTGGGTATGTGCATGGGGAATGCAGGAGTGTGATTTTGTTCACCCTTCTAAAAAGAGGGTGAATTTACCCTCCATAATTGGAGGGTAATTTTGAGATATAAAAATTAAATTTTTTAATTTTTATTTTTTTTATGTTATTCTATTTGTCGAGATCTTTAATTTGAGTATAATTTTGATACATAATTTTGTACTTTTTTAATTTTTTTTATTTTGAGTGATAAATTAATATTTTTTATTTATGAAAATAATTTTTTCAAAACTACAAAATTATCTATCAAAACTATACTCAAATTAAAGATCTCGACAAATAGAATAACATAGAAAAAACAAAAATTAAAAAATTTAATTTTTATATCTCAAAATTACCCTCCAATTATGGAGGGTAAGTTCACCCTCTTTTTAGGAGGGTGAACAAAATCACACTCGGAATGCAGGGCGTCAAAATAAAAAAAATCTGAGTGCAAATATTTTCCAGAAAAAAAAAGAAAATAAATGTGGGGCTGTGCAGGGGGAATATACGGGCGTCAAAATAAAAAAAAAATATGGGGGCAAGAAATCTGGGGGCGCATTTGGGGGTATACATTGGGCGTAAAATCAAAAAAAAAAAAAAAAAATAGGGGCGGACATGGCTCTCTTTCTCTCTCTTATATAAACGTGGCCACAAACGACCTTTTTTTTCAGACCAAAAGCATAAAGTTTTTAGCGGTTCATGTGGTATGTAGTGGTGGTTCCTTAGTTAATAAATCTAATTTTTGTATATTATATATGATGGATTTTTTTATTGCAGGAAATTGCTTTGTTTTGACAAAAAAATGTCATTTTTATGAAAACAACTCAAATCCAGGTGTTGATGACGCTCAATTTTTTTATGGACCTCGAGAAGCTCAATTTTCCACACGGACATCACCATTTTTGCCGATCAGGTACAGTAAATTTTAAATAATAAATATTTATATTATTTTAATAAAATTAATATTCGTCACATCACCACAAACAAAAATAAATGCAATTGTAGGTTTTTGGATCTCGTGAAGATATGATGAATTGGATGAAAAATACGGCACACTCTCTTGGTTATGTCATCGTCACACAAAGATCAAAGAAATGCAAAAATGGTTTCTTGAATAAATTATTTCTTATGTGTGACCGTAGTGGTAAACCTGACGGATCCGAATCAAGTAAAAATACTAGTATCAAAAAGACAGATTGTTCGTTTCAATTGGTAGGAAAATATTCATTGGAACATCATTATTGGAAGATAGAGTGGTATGCGATCAACATAACCACCCCCTACAGTGCATCTAGAGGGTCATGCATATGCAAAGCGATTATCTGATGATGAATTTCGTTTGGTAGACGATTTGACGTGGAAGAGTGTGCCACCATATGAAATTCTATCAACGCTAAAGGATCAAGATTATACTGACTTGTCAACACTCCCGACAATATATGAGGCACAAAAAAAAATCGCAAGGGTGCGAAAGCCGGTAAAACTCAAATGCAGGTTCTTATGTCCCTTTTGCATTTTAATCGTTATGTTTATCAGACTTATACACACCCAATTACAAACGAGTTGCAAGCTTTATTTTTTGTTCATCCTACATCTTATGAGATATGGTGTGCATTCCCACACGTGTTGATTATAGATGCCACGTACAAGACGAATATATATAATATGCCTTTTGTTCAAATTGTTGGTGTAACTTCAACCAACAAGACATTTTGCATAGTTTTTGTTTTTATAAGTAAAGAAAAGATGGACAACTATAAATGGGCCTTGGAACAGCTAAAGTGGACGCTAAATGAGTGCATGCACCCACGGGTTATAATCACAGATAGAGAGTTGGCTCTCATGAATACGTGTGAAATAGTTTTTCTGCACGCCAATCATTTACTCTGTAGATGGCACATTGGTCAAAATATTTTGAAGAATTTCAGGCCAAGTATTAGGTCGCAACGTAATTGGGACCCTTTCCAATCGACGTGGAAGTTACTAGAAGATTCTCCAACGTGGATATCATACACGGAAAACTACGAGAAACTTCGAATGTTGTTGTCAAAATACCCCCGTAAGTCTTTTACATTAATATTTATAGTCCGAGAATTTTATTCATACCTCATATCCAATGTTTATTTTTCTTTCCTTTCAGGTGTTTTAAGATACGTAAATGATAACTGGTTGGACAAATATAAAAAATATTTTGTCTCTGCCTCGATTGATCAGTCTTTGAACTTTGGAAATCGCAGATCCAACAGAGTTGAGAGCCAGCATGCCAAGTTTAAGAAGTACATGTATACTCAAAATTATACTTTGGATAAATTTGTTCGCTGTATTGATAAGATCGCAACGTCACAACTCACGACAATCAAAGAAAGTTTTAGTGAAATTTCTCATTATCATAAACACAATATACCATGCTTCAATTTACTACGAGGTTTCGCCTCAAATGAAGCTCTCGATTTAATGGTGAATGAGATTAATCGGTCGAATGGTTTTCAACTAGATTCCTCAACTTGTGGTTGTCAACTATATAATAGTTGTGGGTTACCGTGTGCTTGCAGACTTTCATTATACATGAATTCAGGTCCGTATATACACTTACTCCTGATTGATTTAATATTTTGGAAGTCTTTATTTTTCAACATTTGAGACAAGAAAATATATGCAGGTGAGTGTATTCCCTTGAATTCAATAGATATATTTTGGAGAACGCTAGATCTTTCACCGGCAGTATCTTTGCCAAGTGACGGTTGTGATACTGAATTAAACTATGTTAAAGAACACTTCAACAAACAGTCTGATGCTGGAAAAAGAAGTGTCTTAAGAAAGTTGGTTGACATATTCAATCCAAGTAAAACTACCATTAAACCACCCACGGTTAAAAAAATACCCGCGGACGACCGAGTTTGAAAAAACAAAAAAAAAAAATATGTTCCTCCTAATCGATTCCACACTGGTCTATTTAATATACACAAAATTATAATATATGAAATAATAATAATAATAATAATAATTATTATTATTATTATTATGAACGTCGCTATTTGTAATTCGAAAACAAGTAAGATAATGGTTTTCGGAAATGCAAAATCCACATTGTATCACAGAACACAGTTCCTCCCGATTAACCATGAACCCGACCATGCGTGAATCCCCTCCGAGGCCCCGATAGACCCTCCCAGAGTGGTTAACTCAAAAGTTCATGGACCCAACCATGCATGGATCCCTCTGATAGGATGCCTGGGTGGGCCTTTGGCCGGCGAGAATAACGTATAGCAGCAGCTGGGAGCTGCTTGCTTATAATTACTAGCAGGCAGCTCCCAGCTGCTGCTATACTTTATCCTCGCCAGTCGAAGGCCCTCCCAGTCACCCTATATTTTTATTACTTGTAATTTATTTGTAATTTACAGTTTACTTATGATTTTCATTTTTACTTGTACAGTCAGCCAACGAGGTTTTCTGAGATTGATTTGAACGTCGAAAAGGCATAGTTCTCACACGAACTATCAAACAAATTACGATCGCGATCCGATCCCAGATTTAAATGAAGAGCCGGCGAGACATAGTTCATTTGTGGATTTAAATGAAGAGCCGACGAGACATAGTTCATTTGTGGATTTAAATGAAGAGCCTCAATTATGCTATATTCATCGACTAATGGATGAAATTCCATTGATGTTTCATCCTTACATCACACATATTCAAGATGTCAGAGGTGATGAAAACTGTGGATTTCGAGCAATATCTGTTTGTCTTGGGTATGGCGAAGATGAGTGGCTCTATGTTCGACGTCAACTGCTAGATGAGTTACTGAGTTCATACCATGCCTATGCTAGAGTTTTCACTGATGGAATCGATGAACTACATACTTCATTGAAGTTCTTACAATCGCCTGCACCTCCAAAACACTGGATGCTTATTCATGACACAGGTATCCTGATTGCCAACACGTTTGGTGTGGCCCTTATTTTTTTAACCAAGCAAGGCGCTATCACTTTCTTTCCTCTTTGGAAAGGTCCGAAAGAATTTTTTTACCATCCAATTATTACGATATCAATTGTATATGATAGTCATTATGTGATGGTACAATTAGAAAGAGATTGTCCGATGCCTATCATTTCGGCTTACTGGATCCGCCACTAAGCCTTGTGTGCAGCTGGATGGGAAACTATGTTCATGTCACGTCTGGAACTTTATAGACAACTGAAATTTTGTAATCCCGAAACACCTTTTATAACTATAGAGGAATGTTAAATGGTAGTATTATTTTGGATATCTAATTCTTGTGTTTATGTATTCACGAAGGATTGTTCAATGATAAGTATTATTTTTGGTCTCATATTTTTGTTTTTATGAATTCATTTATATTGTTATAATAACTAGTTGTCCACCCATGCGATGCACGGGCTAAAAATTATTACATAGAAATATTATGAAATTTTATTAATTATTGTTGGGATAACAATACCCGGTATCGAAACAGTTAGGATAAACAACCCCTGTATCGAATAGTGGTGATAAGATGTTTTGACAATATGCCAATCCTGCATACAGTAAGCAAACTGTATTGAAAAGCTGATCAAAAGTGTGAACCTGTATCGAAGACCTCTCGTAGATCCAGCATATTGATCATACAACAAAGAAGTCTCATAAAGACCAAGTATGGAAGCTGTCTCGAATCGACAATACAGTGATCCTTCCATACAGCTCTCAACAGGACAAGAAGGAATCTTCAGTATTCACTAGAAGTCAAGTCCCGTTGATAAAGAAGTATTTAAATACTAATAAAGTATTTAAATACTATAAGTCAGAAGATCTTCACAATCCCGCAATATTCGGATCTCAGTCAAATGTCTGTTGTAACAGAATCTTGCCCAACGGATAGATTTCAAACGGATATATTTCAGAGACTATATTTATCTCCAGAGTTTGAAGATCATCAACAACTGAACGACTTACAAACGATCAAGCTTACAAGAAATATTCAGAGCAAAACATATCTCCCCAAGCTTTCTGCTATTCAGATATAAGATATATACAGTGCTCAAACCTTGAACAACACACCATCAGCTTATAGCCTAGAAAGTCATAGCTGTTGTTCAACCCTGTTCTATCTTTGAACAAACTCATATCAGCCCTGTGTGGACTGAGGAATCTTTGCTACTCCCGAACTGTGTGTGAAGGACTTGCATCGAAGAAGACGAAGCTTCAGAACTGTGTGTGAAGAAGCCAGTCAAGTGTTAGAAGGTAAACACGGCCGCAAGGATTGAAGGCCAAGCCCATGCTGAGATGCTCGAGAAGGAGCGCGAGCAATGGACTACAGACGAAAGAAAGCGCGCCAATCTCGACAATGTGGCTAAGAACGCGTTATTTGTCACTCTTGACAAAGGCACGTTCTCAAAGGTAAAGAGCTCTAAATCATCCAAGGAAATATGGGATAAACTCAAGTTGATTTGTGAGGGAACTGAGCTCTCAAAAGAAAACAAAATTTCAAAACTGACTCAGCAATTTGAATCTTTTGAAATGAAACCAACTGAGACACTTGAGGAACTTGACCTCAGATTCACTGGAATTGTTGGTGAACTTGAAGCTTTGGGCAAAATTTATACCCAAAAGAAGAAGAATTTAAAAATTTTCAGATCTCTCCCTGCCCGATGGGACATTAAGACCACAGCTATGCGTGTGTCGTGTAATCTAAATGAAATATCTACTTTTGATCTTTTCTCTGACCTCAAAGCTTTTGAGTATGATATTGACAGAAGAGAGAAAGCTGAAGAATCTCCTTCAAAGGTTACAACACTAGCCGCTGTATCGAATCGTCGACACAGCATGCCCAACTCGTCGAAGCCTAGTCACAAGAATGCTGACAGTGACGACGACATCCTGTCTCAAGATGAAATCGCGCTTCTCATGCATAAGTTCAAGAAGTTCATCAAGCAATCGGGAAAAACTCCCTATAGGCCCAAACATGTCCACAAGGTAAGTACCGAAACTTCATCCGATGATGCTAACCTATGCTATAATTGCTGGAAACCAGGACATTATGCAAACAAATGTCCTCATCCCAAAGTTCAAAGGTTGCCGAAAGCCGAGCAACAAGAAAGGGATGAACGAAGACGTGCTTGGAAAAACAAGCTCAAGGCCCTGATTGGAGAATCAGAAGCCTCCCCCGCACCATCCAAGTCCGAAGAATGTCTACAGGTGGTCACGGACAGTGATTCATCCGATGACGAATTCGATGATAAAGCATATATGTGCTTTATGGCCAAGGACATTCCGGAAGATGAAGATAGCGACGATGAGGTAAGCTCAACCTCAATCATTCCTTCTGATGCATCTCATACTTTTAAAAACATGATGAATGAGTTTAAGAACATTCAAAAGGCCCATGAGACACTGAAAAATGAGAATATACAGCTCCAACTGTCTAACCTAGAGCTGAAAGATGAAAATGACTTGCTGAAAATAAATTATGAAAATATGTCTATTGATTGTGAAACCAGCAAAGTCGACCATAAAAAACTCATGGAGAGCAATCATCAACTTGCTCATGAACTAAGTGAGGTTAAAACTCACAATGAGAGCAAGACAAATGATTTTGTTCTACTTCAAGCCAGAGTCAAAACTCTCGAAAAACGAGAAGATGAACTTGAGACCATTCTGAAATCTTCCGAGAAATCATCCAAAAGAATGGAAGAAATTCTAAGCACTGGGCAACATGCTCATGATAAAAGTGGCTTAGGATACAGCTCATTTTCAAACAAAGGAAAAACTAGTACTGTGTTCGTCAAGAGTGTGGAACACATTCCTGTGTCGAAAGAAACTTCAAGTCCTGTGAAGGAACCTATTGCACAGCGAACAGCAAAGGCTGCCATTCCGCCACCTCAATCATACTCTATACAGCGGAATCACCAGCCATTCAGACCTGAAAGGCGCACTCAACAGCATGTTCCCCAAGCATATCAACAGCGCCAACAGCCGTTCAGAAGGAAGGCTGTATCCAAACATCAAAGTTCCGCACGGCAGTACTATCAGTACAGCACGCCTAGATATTGGATATAGGAGCCCCATTATTCCTCGAGAAAATAGGTGTCCGCACAGTATCAACAACAGCGTTGGGAATCCAACTGGAGACCCAGAAGGCAAGCTGTTAGGCCAAAGAAAATGGCTCCACCTCCAAGACGGCACTCGTACTGGACTAATAATAATAACCCTGAATTTTACATGCATAACAATTATCATGGTTATAGCGACTACGTATATGCCCCACGTAGATACCACAACACTGTACCGAATGTGACCTACAGTAAACAAATTGCTATCAGGAAAATATGGGTACCTAAAGGCACTAACATTCATGGACCCAAAAATCAAAGGGGACCTAAATCTACCTAATCTCTTTACATACAGGACATCCTAGAGGAGGACATCTGGTACTTCGATAGTGGATGCTCTCGGCACATGACAGGAGATAGAAGCAATCTATCAGATTTCGTCGAAGGTCGCGGTCCAAAAGTTCGCTTCGGTGATAAATCTAAAGGAAGAACAAGAGGGAAATGAAACCTTCTTATAGGAAAATTCAAGGTCACCGATGTTGCATATGTTGAAGGCTTACAGTACAATCTACTTCCAACAATTTTCCATATTAGATCCACCAACTCCCATAGAACCTGTTGTTGACCTAGAAATCAACCCCGCAGTTGTAAGAATCGACGTAGATAAAGCCGATGCTGTAAAAGCTGAAGCTGTATCTACAGCAACTCAAGATACAGTATGGGACCCTGAATTAGAACCCGACCGAAGATGCTTGAGAGATCACCCGCAAGAGCTGATCATTGGAAACATTAATGCTGGTGTTTCTACCCGTAGGAGAATACAGAGTACACAAGGAAATGTACTGTGTGCACAAGAAGAACTAGATACTGAGATATCACCATTCCCTGAATGGAAACCTCAATCCGAGCTTAGAAGACTCAACATGTGCACTATTGCTGTATTCTTAGCCCAGTCCGAACATGTTTCTACCATAGACGCTCTTAATAATTCTCATTGGATAACATCTATGGAAGAAGAGCTTAACGGTTTCGAAAGAAACAATGTATGGTATCTTGTACCCAGACCTACGCATCAATCAGTTATTGGAACCAAATGGGTATTTAGAAACAAGAAGGATCGAAATGGACTAATTATAAGGAATAAATCCAGACTAGTCGCACAAGGCTACAAACAGGAAGAACGATGAAACGTTTGCCCCTGTAGCCAGACTAGAGGGCATTAGGATATTTTTAGCATTTGCCGCCCATAAGAGCTTCATCGTATACCAAATGGACGTCAAAAGTGCATTCTTAAATGGAGACCTTGCCGAAGAAGTTTATGTTGAACAACCACCAGGGTTTGCCAACACTGACGGCATCGATCTAGTATACAGGCTGAGGAAAGCACTGTATGGACTTAAGAAAGCCCCTAGAGCATGGTATGAGACCCTGTCCCAGTATCTAACCGATAATGGATTTGAGAAAGGTGTTGTGGACGAAACCTTGTTCAAAATACAGGAAGGTGATGACCTTCTAATGGTTCAAATTTATGTAGATGATATAATTTTTGGTTCAAATAACCTTGCTTTATGTCAAAGGTTCTCTCATCTCATGCAAAGTAAATTTGAAATGAGTATGATGGGTGAACTTAGTTATTTCCTAGGTTTGCAGGTAAAGCAATTGCCTACAGGGATTTTCATCAACCAGGAAAAATACAGCAAGGAGTTTCTCAACAAATTTGGAATGAACACTTCCAAATCATCGTCAACCCTCATGAGCACTTCATTGCAAATTAGTGCTGATGAAGCCGGAAAGCCGGTTGACCAATCACTCTACAGGAAGCTTATTGGCTCGCTCATGTACCTAACAGCTAGCAGGCCCGATATCCAGTATGCTGTAGGAGTGTGTGCGAGATATCAAGTAGCACCCAAAGAATCACACTTCAATATAGCTAAACGAATCCTGAAGTATATTAAAGGAACAGTCGATGTAGGACTGTGGTATCCTAAAGAAGGCGTATTCGATTTAGTTGGATACAGCGACTCGGATCTCGGAGGCTGCAAGCTAGATAGGAAGAGTACAAGTGGAACTTGTCACTTTATTGGACCTAGACTTGTTTCTTGGTTCAGTAAGAAGCAATTGGCAAACTCACTTTCCACGGCTGAATCAGAGTACTATGCTGCTGGTAGTTGCTGTATGCAGATCCTTTGGATGCAACAACAGTTGTCAGATTATGGGATTGAAGCCAAGAAAACGCCAATCATGTGTGATAGTACGACTGCAATTGCAATAACGCACAACCCTGTATTACACTCGCACACTAAGCATATCAACATGAAGCATCATTTCATAAGGAATCATGTCGAGAACAAGGATGTTCGGCTAGAAAAGGTTTATACAGATATTCAGTTGGCCGACATCTTCACCAAGCCTCTCGACACAGCAAGATTCAACATGCTTAGACAAGAATTGGGATTGCTACATCCTGACTCCCTGTAAGTATTTACTGTTTTTACTCAACAATTGAGGGGGAATGCTGTAAGACCCAAGAATACAGTATCCACCATTAATTATCTATACACTCAGAGCCTTCAATACAGCACTGTAGGGAACAAAGCAATATGAATCATCCTACAGCTGACGTGTGCAATAATTAAGGGGGAATACAGTATGACCCATGAATACATCATTAATCCAAAAGTTGTTGTATGGAATTGAAACCTATATGTACCTTTTAAGGGGGAACGCTGTATCATCGTAGATACAACACATGCTATTGGAATTCGATTCATTATATATATATATATTATAATATTTCATTTTAAAAGTAATTTTTGTCCACGTGCCATATTTTCATATCAAACGTCATTTACATTAAATGCCTTACACGACATCTGGACAATCAAATCTCAAAAGCCGCAATGTTTTCAAATTGTTTAATATTTAAAACCGTCGTTTCAGGCATTAAGGGTAACAACAAATGTCAGAAGTGGGACCCGTTCCTATTTTAAAAATCAATGGATAAGTGTACCAGTTACACTCAGTCCATCGTGACCGTTCATTTCAAACGCCGGTTCCCATCCCTTAAATCTGACCATTCGTTCTATGAAAACCCTTCTTCGCCGCCTACTATAAAAGGACTGCAAATGCCATTTGAGACTACGCCTTCTGCATATTTTAAGAACACTCAAGCAATTCAGCCTACAAGTTTTTCTGTATTTCACTGCATATTCTTCTTGAATCTTTTCATCTTTTCTTGAGATTCATCAATGACATCCACTCTGAAGAAAGCCTCGAACATCATTGATGGACGGATCTTTTCCAAATCTGTCGTCATAGAGCGAATTCACGCTGAAACTGATGACGTCGAATCCATGGAGTTCGTCATCACCAGAATCCGTCAGCAAGGCCTTTACCGCCTTGGAAGTCACACCGCCGAGAAATACGATGTTCTTTTGGTTGAGGACTTCTACCTCAACGCTGCTGTCCGCTTTCTGTCACTGGCCCAGGGAGGCCACGTCGCTGACATCACCACCGTCATTCGCGGAGTGGAGATCTGCGTCAACCAAGAACTTCTCCAGAAAATCTCCAGGCTGCCCGCTGATGGCCTGACTATGGAAGACCTTAAGACTTTTGGGTCTCAAGAGCTGTTGACCGAGTACTATAGCCTGTTCACCGGCTCAGCTTCGGTTGAATCTGTTCACGCTACCTGTCACAAGAAAAATTTCTGTTTGCCGTTCGTGTACTTGCATGACTTTTGTTGCCGTATCATCGAAAATCGCACAGGTGCCTTTGATATGTGCACAAATCTTAGGTTTAGGATGATGGTAGCAATTATGACCTGTGAAAAGTAGACCTGGCAATTTACCATACGACACGAAAATACGACACGAAAATGACACGAAAATTTACTGTTTGGGTTTGCATTTTGAGTACACGACACGAAAATACACGAACACGAAAGTACATGACCGAGATTTAGTGTCGGTTTTGTGTTTACCCTTTGGGTACACGACACGACACGAGGTACATGTAATATCCGTATTTTTTTTTTCTATTTTTATCAGTTTCCATTTTTGGTGTATGTTTATTTTTATCGACTCGCTTGTAACTGTTTCGACATTTTGAATCTATTTTGTTCTTGGAGTTTTTCTATCTGGATGAGTTTTGATGGTGTTTTCACGTAATTTCATTTTATGACATGTTTTGCCGTATGAACGTTCGACTCTTGTAAAACTCATTCGTTTTCGTTGTTTCTTGGTTTGTACAAGTTCGTATGGTTGAGTTGGTCATGTGGAGACTTTCGGTTTGTAAATCCGACGTCGTTTCGTGATTTTCGGGCACTTGGGCCATTTTTGTAATTTCCTAATAGTTTAGGGAATCTTAGTTTCGTTATCGCATAACGGACCCTCCGGTGGTCGGAATTGTATTTTCTTTCAGAGCCTAGCTCCGTCGTCTTGTATGCTTCGCGTCTATGTTCCTGGATTCTGGTCTCGTCGTACGTTTCGTGTTTTAGACCCTCGATGCAGCTTCATCGCTGGTGTGACATCGGCAGATCTTTGGCTGCATGTAGGTAGCGCACGCTACCCTGTTCCCCTTGCGTGCGCTACCGATAAGCGCTAGCGACGCTAACCCCCTTTTGTTAGCGTACGCTAACGAATGGTGGCGAGAGCCACGGACTATCACGACCCCGTTAGCGCACGCTATATGACGATTAGCGTGCGCTAACTTCACACTATATAAGCCCAATGCGCTTTGAAGCAGCTTTCATTCTTTTTCCTTCGTTTCTTCGACGTGCGACCTCAGAGGCGATTTCCATCAGTCCTGATCGGCGTTCTATTCACATTCCATCACCGTAGAGTCGTGCCAACATATTATCATCAGCATAATCGTCATCCATCATCCGAAATCAAGGTATTTTCGTCTAGAACCCTAACTCGTCAAATTTGGGGGTTTTTCCGGATTTTGCTAATTGGAACCGAATTATTCCAGTATGTTATGATATTCTTCACCGTTTGTGATTGTTGAATGATTCCAAATCCAAATTCCTTGATTTTAATCCGTGAAGTATCGATACAGGGAGATTTTGCGTAAACCCTCGCCCGTATCAATTGACCGTCTATTGTCGTATATTGTAACCGGGGTTATGGGTGTATTCCAGTAGAATATTGTTGTCCGTTGGGACTGAACTGTATTGATCCTTCGTTTAGGAACCGTCGCTTTCCACCCGGACCGTTCGTAGTCGTGTTTCATCTCCGTTTCTTCAAGAATGTCTCAAAGGCAAGTACTTTACATTTGTTTACATGTTCTAGTATTTAAATTATGGCTATATGTGGTTGTTGTGGGGAGATATGTGTATGTTCACCTAGGGACGGTCCGACGGGGCCTCTAGGGATACGTATTGCCGTGTGTGTGCGTATCACGAACTGTGGTTAGCCACCTGTGGATGTCCGACGGGGCTCATGCGGTACGGTGGCCGTGAGTCTCGTACAACGGTTAACTTTGAATTATGATTTGTTGGAGATAATGTGTTTTGTGTGTACATCATAAATATTCCGGAATATAAAATGTTTTCTAAAATGACTTTTTGGCGCATATATTCATCTGATTAGAATGTAGTTCAAATGGATTGTACTTGCACTAGCATAAGTCGCTAACCCCTTAAATGGGGAAATACTTTTGTATTTCGTATTGATCGTGGGGACAAGCGAGCACTAGAGCCGTATGAGGATGATGGGCGAGCATGATATCGTCCGAAGTTGATTATTGATGTTCTATATGTCGAATATTTGATATCTTGCTTTGGGGATTTTGTTTTATAAAAACTGGTTTAAGTACTCGAGTACTTCTTTTACAAAATTGTTAATGTTGTGTTCCTGTTTGGGAAATGGATTAATGTTGGAATTTATTGTCGGATTGTAATCTTATTTGAATTGTCGTATTATTGATCATTGTTGTCATTGTCGAATGTCTTGTTTGGTATGTTAGCCTGGTGGATTCCACAGTGTGGGGTCCACGACGCTGTAATATGCCCTGAATGTCTTGGGGGTGTTACAGAATATGGTATCAGAGCTTAGGTTTATGGATACCTAGGCTGTCGGTCATTTGGGTCTAGTTAAGTGTCGTTTTTGGGACAGTATCACTGTTATGCCATCATCTCAGTACGCCGGTGCTCGTAAGTTTTCCTAACTTGATTCGTTTCACCGTTCTGTTCTATTCCTGTCTTAGTATCTTTTGCGTTTTGCGTTTGAATTGTACTTACCCGTTGCTTCTTCAGAATTCCTGCTGGTAGAGGACGCGGACGGTCGCGACGCGGTAGGGGACGTGGCGCGGCCGGTGGGGCGGCCATGTCCGATCACTCGGGAACCGATTCGGCGATGCCTTCCTTGTCGAACAGTGTTCCCCTAGTTCCGGAGGTCACAGGACCACCGCTAGCTCCGTAATGCTCATGAGAATGTTGGAGTGGCTAACATTTTACAGTAGCGAAGCAGATGACGCCACCGACTCATGCCGCTCAGTCGGCCATGCTAATGCCAACCCGGTTCCGCCACTGGTCCAAAGAATGATAAGCTACTTCAGGACGTGATTCGTATGCGTCCTCCGCAGTTTGATGGTGCTTCCGACCCTTCTGGTTGGGAGAATTGGCTGTTCGAGATGGAGAAAGTGTTTGAGGCTGCTAATTGCCCCGAGGAGAGGAAAGTACCCATTGCTCAGTACTTCCTCGCCAAGGAGGCAGCGACGTGGTGGCAAGCGGTGAAACCGCGTGACCGGCAACTACGTGGGCGAGTTCCGGATCCGATGGAAGACGAGTGCACTCGTGGCGGTGAAAGAGGAGGATCCGAGCCTTCTTTGAGGCTAAGCCCCAAGATGTACCTATATCTCAAGCCATCAAAGACTACAATCAGCAGTTACATTATGTAAGAAACCAAGTCCGCGATGAGCTCGATAAGATCCGCCACTTTGACATGCGGATGAAACCGAGAGTGCGCCACTACATGTCTGGTCTGGGGTGCACGACTTTGAAAGAATATCAGAATAAAGCGATGGCTTATGAGATGTCGTTTTCTGCGACAGAGACAGCAACCGAAGGAAAGAAACAGAAAACCACCGGTCAGTTTTCGGGAGGCAAGTCAGGAGGATATACGAAGACTCAGTCTGGTTCGCGAGTCTTCGGGAGTCAGTCGCCATCAGTTGGTCGAGGAAACGGTTCTAGGTCTGCTCCTGCTGGTTCCGTTCGTGGTCCTACGTGCTTCAACTGCAGTCGTCCGGGCCACATGATGAGTGAGTGTGATAGGCCTCCGATTCAGTGTCTTGCTTGTGGTCGTATGGGTCATCGTGCTAAGTTTTGTACGGATGCAGCTCGGGCCCCAGTTACTCAGATATCAGCCCCAGCCGCGGGAGAGCCGAGTGTGAATCAGACACCGACAGTTCCTCAGCCGCAGCAGAGTTTTGGTAGAGGTCGAGGTCGTGGTCAGCCTTCTAGAGGGGGAGCTTCTAGTGCGGGGTCTGTTCCGCCCCGTGTGTACGAGATGAGACGAGCAGGAGATCCTGACGCGACGGTGGCCACAGGTACCGTCCACATCCTTGATCATCCTGTTTCCGTATTGTTCGATTCTGGTGCTACGCATTCTTTTATATCTATGGATTGTGTGCGTCGCCTGCATGTTGATTGCCTTGTTGCTTGTGAGCCTTTTGTTGTTAAACTTCCTAGTGGGGATAGCATCGTGGGGGATCATGAGGTTAGAGATTTTCCAGTGAGTATCGCGGGGAGGGTTTGGCCTTCTATTCTGATTGCGGTAGATATTAGAGATGAGGATTTGATTCTGGGTAAGGATTGGCTGGACCGTCATGGGGCGATCATGAATTATAGAACGAGGACGGTTTCGATGTTGGTCTCTGACGGTACCGAGCATTCCTTTGTGGGGCGTAAGCGGAGTAGCCAGAGATTACTGATCAGCGCCTTAAAGGCGGTGAGACTTCTTCGAGGAGGTTGCACGGGTTATTGGTGTTACGCTTTGAGATCGGAAGAAGGGGGAGTCGAGCTCTCGTCTATTCCGGTAGTATGTGAGTATCCTGACGTTTTTCCAGATGAGTTGCCGGGTTTGCCACCGGACCGAGAGGTTGAATTTACCGTCGATTTAGAGCTGGGTGCAGCACCTATCTCTAAGACGCCATACCGGATGGCGCCTGCCGAGATGCTTGAGTTGAAGAAACAGTTGGGAGAGTTGCTAGACATGGGATATATTCGACCGAGCGCTTCACCTTGGGGCGCACCGGTCCTATTCAGAAGAAGAAGGATGGGTCACTTCGTTTGTGTATCGACTACCGAGAGTTAAACAAAGTGACCATCAAAAACAAGTATCCGCTCCCGAGGATTGATGATTTGTTTGATCACTGCAAGGGGCAACCGTATTTTCAAGATTGATTTGAGATCGGGTATTATCACCCGAGTGAAGGATACCGATATTCAAGACGGCCTTTCGGACGAGATACGGTCACTACGAGTTTGTGGTTATGCCTTTTGGGCTAACTAACGCACCAGCCGTGTTCATGCACTTATGAACAAGGTCTTTATCGAGTACCTCGATAAGTGTGCAATGCTTTTATCGACGACATCCCGATTTACTCGAGGAGCGAGGAGGAGCACGTCCGTCATTTGCATATTGTGTTAGATATTTTGAGAACTCAGCATCTTTTGCGAAGTTCTCAAAGTGCGAGTTTTGGTTACGGAGGTTATGTTTCTCGGTCATGTGATCTCGGCCGAGGGTGTTCGTGTGGACCCACATAAGGTAGAGGCGGTGTTGGGTTGGGCGCCGCCAAGAACGTGAAGGAGGTCCGCAGCTCGGGATTAGCCGGTATTACCGCAGATTCGTCGAGGGGTTCTCTAAGCTCGCTCGACCGCCGACTCGCTTGTTACGTAAGTCGGAGAAGTTTGTGTGGACCGATGAGAGGCGTAATAGTTTTGAGGAGTTGAAGAAGCGGTTGACGACCGCTCCGTGTTAGCTTTACCGAGTGGTAATGATGGTTTCTCCGTTTATAGTGATGCTTGGGCCAAGGGCTCGGATGCGTACTTATGCAAAGACGGGAGGACGATTGCCTATGCTTCCGTCGGTTGAAACCGTATGAATTGAATTACCTACGCACGATCTTGAGTTGGCGCGATTGTGTTTGCGTTGAAAATCGGCGTCATTACTTGTATGGCTCGCCGTGTCGATTTTCACCGATCACAAGAGCTCAAGTACATCTTCACGCAGAAGGAGCTTAATATGAGACAGAGGAGATGGTTGAACCGATTAAGGATTACGATCTTGAGATCCTCTATCATCCGGAAAGGCTAATGTGGTAGCAGATGCCTTGAGCCGGAAATCGTATCGCTTCGGGCGCTTGAGTTACTCACGGCCCGATCGGGACTTCATGAGAGTTTATGAGGTTGAGCATTGAGATTGTGCGCGAGAGAGTTCCGGGCGATTGCGTACTCTTGAGATTTCTTCATCTTTGGTCGAGGACATTAAGTCGGGACAGTTAGAGGATCCGATGTTTATTCGGCTTCGAGAGAGTGTAGGAAAGGGGAAAGCCCTGGGATTCGTTATTCATGAGGACGGCGTGTTGAGATTCCGAGGTCGGTTGTGTGTTCCGAACGACTCGGGCGAGAGACGAGCATTATGCGAGAGGCTCATGCGTCACCATACTCACCCATCCGGGCTCGAGTAAGATGTATAAAGATCTGAGGAAGAATTTCTGGTGGAGCGATATGAAGAAGGAGGTAGTTCAGTTTGTAGCTAAGTGTTTGACTTGTCAGCAAGTCAAGATTGAGCATCAGCGGCCAGCCGGATTATTGAAACCGCTTCCCGTCCCGGAATGGAAGTGGGAGGACATCTCTATGGATTTTGTCACGAGTTTACCGAGGACGAAGACTGGTATGAATATGGTATGGGTAATTGTAGACCGACTGACTAAGTCGGCACATTTTCTGGGCATCAAGGATACTTGGGGTCCGGAAAAGTTGGCTCGTATTTTTATCACTCAGATAGTGAGGCTTCATGGTACGCCGAGGACCATTATTTCAGACAGAGATGGCCGATTTGTATCGCATTTTTGGCAGGCAGTGCATAAGGCATTGGGGACTCAGCTACGTTTGAGCACTTCGTTCCATCCCCAGACCGATGGGCAGTCCGAACGTACCATTCAGACGTTCGAGGATTTGTTGCGCGCGTGTGCGTTAGACTGGAGTAGTAATTGGGAGGAGCATTTGGCCTTAATTGAGTTTGCTTATAATAATAGCTGGCACGCGTCGATTAAGATGGCACCGTATGAGGCACTTTATGGCCGTTGTTGTCGATCACCGATATGTTGGGATGAGCCGTCCGATTTGGTTGGCACCGAGCCGGACCTTGTGTTGGAGACGAGGGAGAAAGTCGAATTGATTAGAAAGAGGATGTTGGCTGCTCAGAGTCGACAAAAGTCTTACGCGGATGTTAGGCGTAGACCTTTGGAGTTTGAGGTGGTAGATCATGTTCTGTTGAGAGTGTCTCCAACGAAGGGAGTTTTCCGTTTTGGGAAAAAAGGGAAGCTCAGTCCGAGGTATATTGGGCCCTTCGAGATATTGGAGAGAGTCGGTGAGTTGGCATACCGTTTAGCTTTACCTCCGTCTTTGAGTCATGTTCATAGCGTATTTCACGTTTCTCAGTTGAGGAAGTACGTTCCGGACCCGTCCCACATTATTGACTTTGGGGACGTGGAGATCGAGAAGGATATTACGTTTGAAGAGAGGCCCGTCAAAATTTTGGAGCGTCGTGACAAACAGTTAAGGCACAAAACCATTTCTTTGGTTAAGGTGCAATGGTCGAGGCACGGAGTAGAAGAAGCGACGTGGGAGCTAGAGGAGGATATACGTTCGAGATACCCCGAGCTTTTTGATTCTTAAGTTTCGGGACGAAACTTTATTTTAGAGGGGGAGAATGTAATATCCGTATTTTTTTTTTCTATTTTTAGCAGTTTCCATTTTTGGTGTATGTTTATTTTTATCGACTCGCTTGTAACCGTTTCGACATTTTAAATCTATTTTGTTCTTGGAGTTTTTCCATCTGGACGAGTTTTGATGGTGTTTTCACGTAATTTCATTTTATGACATGTTTTGCCGTATGAACGTTCGACTCTTGTAAAACTCGTTCGTTTTCGTTGTTTCTTGGTTTGTACAAGTTCGTATGGTTGAGTTGGTCATGTGGAGACTTTCAGTTTGTAAATCCGACGTCGTTTCGTGATTTTCGGGCACTTGGGCCATTTTTGTAATTTCCTAATAGTTTAGGGAATCTTAGTTTCGTTATCGCATAACGGACCCTCCGGTGGTCGGAATTGTATTTTCTTTCAGCGCCTAGCTCCGTCGCCTTGTATGCTTCGCGTCTATGTTCTGGATTACGGTCTCGTCGCACGTTTCGTGTTTTAGACCTCGGCAGACTTCTGCTGGTGTGACATCAGCGATCTTTGAAGCTGGCATGTAGGTAGCGCACGCTACCCCTGTTCCCTTGCGTGCGCTACCGATGGCGATTAGCGTCGCTAACCCCCTTTGTTAGCGTACGCTAACGAATGGTGGCAGTAGCCACTGGACTATCACGACCCCGTTAGCGCACGCTATATATGACAGTTAGCGTGCGCTAACTTCACAATTATATAAGCCCAGCGGGCAGTTTTCAGAGCAGCAGTTTCATTCTTTTTCCTTCGTTTCTTCGACGTGCGACCTCAGAGGCGATTTCCATCAGTCCTGATCGGCGTTCTATTCACATTCCATCACCGTAGAGTCGTGCCAACATATTATCATCAGCATAATCGTCATCCATCATCCGAAATCAAGGTATTTTCGTCTAGAACCCTAACTCGTCAAATTTGGGGGTTTTTCCGGGTTTTGCTAATTGGAACCGAATTATTCCAGTATGTTATGATATTCTTCACCGTTTGTGATTGTTGAATGATTCCAAATCCAAATTCCTTGATTTTAATCCGTGAAGTATCGATACGGGGAGATTTTGCGTAAACCCTCGCCCGTATCAATTGACCGTCTATTGTCGTATATTGTAACCTGGGTTATAGGTGTATTCCAGTAGAATATTGTTGTCCGTTGGGACTGAACTGTATTGATCCTTCGTTTAGGAACCGTCGCTTTCCACCCGGACCGTTCGTAGTCGTGTTTCATCTCCGTTTCTTCAAGAATGTCTCAAAGGCAAGTACTTTACATTTGTTTACATGTTCTAGTATTTGAATTATGGCTATATGTGGTTGTTGTGGGGAGATATGTGTATGTTCACCTAGGTACGGTCCGACGGGGCCTCTAGGGATACGTATTGCCGTGTGTGTGCGTATCACGAACTGTGGTTAGCCACCCAGGGATGTCCGACGGGGCTCTGCGGGGTACGGTGGCCGTGAGTCTCGTGCCAACGGTTAACTTTGAATTATGATTTGTTGGAGATAATGTGTTTTGTGTGTACATCATAAATATTCCGGAGTATAAAATATTTTCTAAAATGACTTTTTGGCGCATATATTCATCTGATTAGAATGTAGTTCAAATGGATTGTACTTGCACTAGCAGTTGTCGCTAACCCCTTAAATGGGGGAAATACTTTTTGTATTTCAGGTATTGATCGTGGGGACAAGCGAGCACTAGAGCCGTATGAGGATGATGAGCGAGCATGATACTGTCCAGAAGTTGATTATTGATGTTCTATATGTCGAATATTTGATATCTTGCTTTGGGGATTTTGTTTTATAAAAACTGGTTTAAGTACTCGAGTACTTCTTTTACAAAATTGTTAATGTTGTGTTCCTGTTTGGGAAATGGATTAATGTTGGAATTTATTGTCGGATTGTAATCTTATTTGAATTGTCGTATTATTGATCATTGTTGTCATTGTCGAATGTCTTGTTTGGTATGTTAGCCTGGTGGATTCCACAGTGTGGGGTCCACGGCGCTGTAATATGCCCTGAATGTCTTGGGGGTGTTACAGTACACAAAATAAATAAATAAATATATATAATATTTTATATTTAATTTAATAAAAATATATATTTTATGAATTCTGTTTATACTAAACTTTCAAATTTGAAAATATAATGTGAATTTTCATAAATTTTGTGTAAACATTCGTGTTTTCGTTGCCATTCGTTTCATTTCGTCTACTAAAACCTACAAAAATAATCTTATAATATTAAAATTATGATTTTTTATAATATTTTAATATTTATTTTATATTATGTACCTGACACGAAAACACGACACGACATGACACGAATTCGCGCGGTACACGACACGACATGACACGAATTCATTTAGTGTCGTGTATGTGTTTGGACTTTTGATACACGAAACACGAAAGTACACGACACGAAAATACACGATACGAATGAATTTCCAGGTCTAGTGAAAAGGTCAATTGGTGTCAGATTATTCTGAAGCATCTGCAGGAAGAAGTGTCAAAACCTGCGTCGTAAAAGAAATCGTTTGGTTTGTTTCTAAACCACATTTTGACGAAGTGCAGTCTTTCACAATCCGCAGATGCGAAAAAAATAAGTTCCCGGATCTATTTAGGAGGCGTCAAGCCTTCGGCCTTTAACCAGAGCACCCTGATCGCCAACCGACCATACGTCCGAAGAATGCCCTTGTCAGTAATTTGTTTGAAATTGAATAAAGTCAGTTGTTTACGTCTGTCAACATCACCTAATTTTTCATCTACATATCTCATTCGGTTAGTAAAAGAAGTGCTAATATATGTATTTAAAGATTACTGATTGATAAGGTACATTCTCTAATAATTTGTATCTCGCAGGGTTGATAAAGTTAGTTGATAGCTCAAAAACTAGATGATAGTTGAAAAATCAATTCAGAATTTATAGCTAATGTGTCATAGCTTATCATAGCTAGGGCTGTTTTCGGTCTGGTTCGGTTCGGGTATTGTTTTCTCGGGTCTGGACCATTAAGGTATTGAGTATTACCAGTTCCGGTACTTACTGATTTCGGGTCCCAACTTCAATACTTGTATCCGGACCGCTAACGTTTTGGGTGAGTATCGGTCCCGGGTATTACGGGCGGGTTTTCGGATATTTTGTGTAATACCCGGTTGTAATTCATTCATTTTCATTCAGTAATTATCAGTCTGTAATTGTCACTCAGTGTATTTTCACTCAATTATAATCATTCATCAATCATGTTCATTCACCGTGTTCACCGTTCGGAAAAACTTCGAGTTGTGTATCATTATTGTTCATTGTTTCAACTTTCCTCTTATGAGTTCGACTTTGTTAGATCACCATTAATTTTTGGTAACTCCAAAAATTCTAAATCGTTGCAATATTATAGAGCATCGAATTAGCTTTCCAATGGTTCAAACGGTGAGTCAATCGGAGTCCGGACGAGAGAGTTATGGTCGTTTTAGCTCACCCGCTCAATTTTTTGATTATTGGCGATCACGCCGACCGAACTTCGGCCGTGTCATCCGACACGGCCGTGCTGCTTTCGTCCGGAAATGCGAAGTCTCGCCTCAGACCCGACCAGTGTCGTGCAGCACGGCCGAGTCGAACTCTTCGGATAAGCTGTAACCGATCGCCTGACGCCCGACCGTATTCCAGGACACGGCCGAGTCATGCCGAGTCGCTGTCGGACGGGTCACGCTCGGAAGGCCCCTCCGCGCCGCGTCCGTGTCTAGCAGGACACGGGCGAGTCCCGGGCGGCCAGCGGCACGCCGCGACCGTGTCAGGCGGACCCGGGCGAGTCGGTCAGACGAGTCAACCCCTATAAATTCGTTTTTGAGCATTTCACTCATTTCTTTCCCTTTTCTTCACCTACAACCGAGAGAGAGAGCTTGAGGGAGGGTTTTTCCTTCACAAATCATTTGAGTGTTTTATTTTCTTCATCCTCCTTCGATCGTGTAGCTCGGATTGTGGATCTAGCACGTGTTCTTCGGATTATAGGGCTTGAATCTTCAAGAGGTAAGAACTCCTTCAACCCTAGTATGATTTTGGGGAGGGTTTGGTGGTGATCTTGTGTTTTAATTCGAATTAACCGATGTTGTTATTAGATTTTGATAGTATTCACGCGACCCATGGTTTTCTTGTTTTTGATTGGGATGAAATCCCGTTGTTATACCATTGACCGATTTCATTTCCTTATGCACTCTTGGTGTCCGATGAATTGTCCCAACGGGTAGAATTAGGATTAATTCTTACCTTTCCGCATTATTGAGACTTGTTATATACCGTTGTTGTGTTAGGAGTGGATTGGGAGGATTGTTCGGACCAAAACCTATTCCTTCGTTGTTTCCCTTGTTTCATCGTGTTCAAGGCAAGTACATGTATTACATTTCGTTATGTATATTGTGATTCTCGAAATGAATGATGAATGGTGATTTTTGGGTGCGTGAGTTTTGTTCCTTCCACCCGGAGTGTCCGACGGGATGTCTGGGGGTCGATACTAAGGGGTACGGCCGCGGAAGTGGACTTGGGTGCGTGCGTGATTGAACTTCCACCCGGAGTGTCCGACGGGATGTCTGGGGGTCGATACTAAGGGGTACGGCCGCGGAAGTGGTATCCCACCCGGAGTGTTCGACGGGATGTCTGGGGGTCGATACTAAGGGGTACGGCCACGGGATACCAGTTGTGATTTCGTGATATCGTGATGACTGAAAATCGATGTGATTGCCAATGTAGTATTCCGGAATATTTATGGCAAATGATTTCTGATTGAGATGAATGAGTAAAACCGTTTTTGTATATAATGTTGTGTAATTGTGTACTTGCACTAGCCATTCGAATGCTAACCCCTTAAATGGGGGAAATGCGTCTTATGCATTTAGTCTTGGGAGGGCTGAGGAGCAGGCACGGGACACGCACGCAAAGAATGGGCTGGCTTGATGATGTGGCTCGAGTCTACATTTTTATGTTTTGTCATTGCATGGTCGAGTATTGAAGTTAGACTGTCCATTTTAAAACTTGGTTTAAGTCCCCTGCGTGGGCAATAAATTGGTATTTAACCTCTGTTCATGTATTACGTTAAAAATGTTTTGGCAGAGGCCACGGCCTTATTTACTTTTGAGTGCATTATTCGGGACTACATTGTAGTTTATATGTCATGTGTTAGCCTGGTAGACCTCACGAGGGTTCTACGGCGTGTAATGTCCCAGTTGTGAATTGGGGTGTTACATTTATGGTATCGGAGCTTAGGTTTTGAATACCTAGGCTGTCGGTGAATTTTGGGTCTATCAGTTGCGTCATTAGAGTCAGTCGTTGAGCCTAATATCATCATGCTACCGTCTTTTCGTGCGACCCGTGGCTGTAAGTCTTCTCGAACTCTTATATCTCTGTAATTCGTTTTCTTGCGCTGTTCGGAATCGTGACTTGTGTTACCAACTTCGTGAATTGTGAATCTTTCTGACCTTGTCCTTTTCTTATTTTCCTTCAGTATGTTGAGAGGTCGTGGTAGACCGGCTAGGGGACGCGGCCGAGGCCGTGGTCGGGGTGCTGATAATGAGGAGGGCTCACTTTCTCAGTCCTCTGCGGACTCAGCCTCTCACTCAGTGTCGTCGGGTAATAATGCCGACGTCGGGGCTACTGCCGTACTTCAGCAGTTGGTAGCCCAACTTACTCAGATAGCTCAGGGTGGACGCGAATCCGCCCCGACACCTAAGAGGAGGCTAGTAAGTGGCTTCAAACGGTGACTAAGATGCACCCTCCTCGTTTCTCCGGATCCTCTGACTCCCTCGGTTGGGAGAATTGGCTCTTTCAGTTGTCCAGGACCTTCGATGCCGTAGCTTGTCCTGAAGATAGGAGGGTACATATTGCCCAGTACCTTCTGGATAAGGAAGCTGCGGAATGGTGGGAGGCCGTTGTGCCCAGAGACCATCGAGCTACTTGGGAGGAATTCAAGGCTGCTATGGAAGCAGAGTATTGTCCGCCGCCAATCAAGGAGCGCAGAATTGTGGAATTCTTCACCGCTACACCTCAGGATGTGCCTATTTCTCAGGCCATCATTTCTTACAATCAGCAGTTGGGGTTCGTAAGAGATCAAGTGAGATCGGAGGCTGATAAAATCCGTTACTTCAATATGCGCATGAAGCCGCATATTAGGCAGAGTATGGCACCGCTCATGTGTGACACTTTGAAGGAATACCAGGATCGCGCCCTAGCGATCGAGATGGCGGTTCCGGAATCAGAGTCGGTTTCAGAAGTTAAGAAGCAGAAGACTACCGGTGGATTCTCGACCGGGAAGGGTGGTCAGTTTTCGAGGTCTCGTTCTGCTCCCATACCGGGGAAGGGGCCGTTCCATCAGGCCGGTGGATCTTAGGGTAACCGTTCAGTTCAGACCGTTGCTTCTGGTGGCAGGGTTTGTTTTAACTACAACCAATATGAGCATTTGATGAAGGATTGTCCTTTTCCTCCAGTTACTTGCTACACTTGCGGGCAGACCGGACATCGGGCGACTCATTGTGAGAGAGCCACCAGGGCCGCTAGAGTTCCGACTACCACTACCGATCAGAGGGATCATAACACTCCAGCTATTCAGGTTCCGCAGGGTTCGGGTCGCGGTAGAGGTCGGGGACAGCCGGATCGCCACAGCCTCGAGCTCGGGTTCACCCACCCCGATTGTACCAGATGAGGCGCACAGAGGAGGCGGACATTCCGGTGGCGTCAGGTACCACTCAGATCCTTACTCATCCAGTTTCCGTGCTTTTTGATTCGGGTGCTACCCACTCCTTTATTGCTTCGGATTGTGTGAATCGTATTGGCTTTAACTGCTTGTTTGAGTGTGAACCGTTTGTGGTGGGTACGCCTAGCGTGGATCGTATGGTTGGGGACCGGGAAGTTAGGGATTGCCCAGTGAGGATCGGGAGTCGAGATTGGCCCTCGAACCTCATTGTTATCGATCTCAAGGGTGAGGATTTAATCCTCGGGGACGATTGGTTAGAGCGTCACAGTGCTATCATGAACTATCGGACTCGTACTATCTCGATCGTGGCTGAGGATGGCACCGAGCATACTCTCGTCGGCTGTAAGCCGGGTAGATCGGGGAGCGTGATTAACGCCTTGAAGGCGATGAAACTTCTGAACCAGGGTTGTGTCGGCTACTGGTGTTACGCTCTGAAGGCGGAAGATGGTGGAGTTGACATGTCGTCAATTCCAGTTGTTGGTGAGTATCCCGATGTTTTCCCAGACGACTTGCCGGGGTTACCACCGCAGCGAGAGGTGGAGTTTTCTATCGATCTTGAGCCGAATGCAGCCCCTATTTCTCGAGCACCGTACCGTATGGCACCGTCGGAGATGTTAGAGTTGAAGAATCAGTTGGGAGAATTGTTAGATAAAGGGTATATTCGACCGAGTGCATCGCCTTGGGGTGCGCCTGTACTCTTTGTTAAGAAGTAGGATGGGTCGCTTCGTTTATGCATCGATTTTCGAGAATTAAACAAGTTGACTATCAAAAATAAATACCCTTTGCCCAGGATTGACGATTTGTTTGATCGGCTTCAAGGCGGCAGTCTTTTCAAGATTGATTTGCGATCGGGCTACTACGATTGAGGATTCGGGGCGTCGATATTCGAAAGCCGCCTTTGACGAGATATGGCCATTACGAGTTTGTGGTTATGCCTTACGGGCAACCAATGCCCAGCAGTGTTCATGCAGTTGATGAACAAAGTTTTCATTGAGTATCTAGACAAATTCGTAGTCGTTTTTATCGACGATATTCTTATCTATTCACGGAATCGGGAGGAGCACGCCTTACATCTCCGGATTGTATTAGACACTTTGAGGACTGAGCAGTTGTACGCGAAATTCTCTAAGTGTGAGTTTTGGCTCGAGGAAGTGACGTTCCTCGGGCATGTGATTTCAGCAGAGGGAGTTCGGGTAGATCCGCAGAAGATAGAGGCAGTGATGGCTTGGGAGCCGCCTAAGAATGTGAAGGAGGTGAGGAGTTTTCTGGGTCTTGCCGGCTATTACCGCAGATTCGTTGAGGGATTTTCTAAGATCACTAGACCACTCACTCAGTTGCTCCAGAAAACTCAGAAGTTCGAGTGGACTGCAGACAGGCAGGACAGCTTTGACGAGTTAAAAAGACGTCTGACTACCGCACCCGTTTTAGCATTGCCTCAGGGGAACAAGGATTTCGTAGTGTATAGTGATGCTTCGGGCCTTGGTCTAGGATGTGTTTTGATGCAGAGAGACAGAGTGATTGCTTATGCGTCCCGCCAATTGAAACCTTATGAAGTAAATTATCCCACGCACGATTTGGAGTTAGCTGCGGTCGTTTTCGCCTTAAAGATCTGGAGGCATTACCTCTATGGGTCATCGTGTAAGATTTTTACGGATCACAAGAGTCTGAAGTACATCTTCAGCCAGAAAGAGTTGAATATGAGGCAGCGTGGGTGGTTAGAGCTAATTAAAGATTACGACCTCGAGATACTTTACCATCCGGGTAAGGCCAACGTAGTGGCTGATGCGTTGAGCCGAAAACCGATGGCTTTGCAGATGTTAGAGGTACTTACACCGCAGAGTAGGATCCAGCGAGATTTCATCTATCGAATATTGAGGTTTGGGTTCGGAGAGTTCAGGGCGATTATGTGCGTTAGAGATCACTTCGTCCTTGATCGATGATATCGTGGCGAAGCGATATGACGATCCGTTTTGGTCCAAATTGAGGGAGGATGTGAGGAAAGGAAAGCCCCGGATTTGTGGTTCACGATGATGGAGTTTTGAGGTTTCGCGGCAGACTTTGTGTACCGAGTGATATTGGTGAGACGAGAAAATCTTGAGTGAAGCTCATGCTACACCTTACTCCATACATCCTGGTACGAGTAAAATGTACAAGGATGTGAGGAGCAACTACTGGTGGAGTAATTTGAAGACAGACGTTAGTGAGTTTGTGTCGAGGTGTCTGACCTGTCAGCAGGTTAAGATCGAGCATCAGCGACCCGCGGGACTGTTACGACCACTTCCTATCCCGGAGTGGAAATGGGAGGATATCTCTATGGATTTCAGTACCGGTATGCCTAAGACTCGGACGGGAATGAACATGATTTGGGTCGTTGTTGATCGACTAACCAAATCAGCTCATTTTCTAAGTACTAAGGACACTTGGGGGCCGGAGAGGCTTGCACGAGTGTTTGTTGCGGAAATAGTGAGATTGCATGGGACCCCTAAGAGTATTGTTTCGGATCGTGATGGCCGGTTCATATCACATTTTTGGCAGGCCGTTCATAGAGCTTTAGGAACCGAGTTGAGACTTAGTACATCCTACCACCCTCATGTAATACCCCGATTTTTCGGATATATTTTTCGTTTATATGTTGGATATCGTTGATGGATATTTGTGCTTGGGAACGTGGTGAACGTTTGATAATGTTATTGAATGCGTATATGTATTCATTGTGTCGTATGTTTGATTGGTATGTCGAAATATTGGTTGAGGATAAGTGAATATGGCTAGGCACAGCAACGATAGCGCACACTATAAGTGTTTCATTAGCGCACGCTACTGGGTACAGGTAGCGCACGCTACGAAGTATTGATAGCGTACGCTAAGAGGTTCGGTTACGTACGCTAAGGAGGACCCCTAACGTATGTAACGACTTGCTGGGTTAGTTCCGGAAGGTGGCCGACAGGTAGGCCCAGGTTGATTTTATATTCAGTTAGCGCACGCTAACGCATGTTAGCTTGCGTACGCTAACATCAGATCGCCAATAATGGAATCTTAGCTTTCGGCGGGTGGACCCGACCATGTTCGACGCGTGTCCAGATAAGGTCAACGAGTGGTTGTCGTGTAGAGCTAGCGCACGCTAAAACCGTATGATTAGCGCATGCTAATTCCAGATCGGTCAAAGGAATCCCGGTAATCGCGGATGCTTTCGGCAAGTGGGGGCAAGATACTGTAGCAAGTCAACTTCAGATAGCGCACGCTAAGGTCAAGGACTTGCGTACGCTAGGCATGATGTTTTACGTACGTTAATGCATGGGCATTACGTACGTAAGCTAGTTCTGGCGAGGCGGTAGCCTCGGGCTGATAGCGCACGCTAACAAAGCCGATTAGCGCACGCTAAGGCTTTAGCGCACGCTAAACATGAGATGTTAGCGCACGCTAATAATGTTTATTATAAAAGGGGACAGACGGGTATTGTAAGGCATTTCGTCCATTCTTCTTCCTTCACTCGGGAGAGAGAGAGTTGAGAGTTATTTGAGGTTCCCAAACATCAGTATAATGATAATCATTAACAAGATTAAGATTGAGAGCTTGGATTCAAGCCTTGTTCTTCAAGTTGTTCATGATTCTTTGGATGGAGTTCTAGTGTTCTTCTTTATGGTTCGTCTAAACCGGGTAATCTTCGTATTCCTTTGTTAATGGTTCGTTTTTCTTGGATGATTACATGTGAGGAACATGTTGGATAATCATATAACGATGTTATATGGGATTTTATGGATTTTGTTAAGAACTTCGAATGTTTCTTCATATTATTAAAGATGATGATATGCTTTGAATATGTTGATTATGATTATGGAATCATAGAGTTCTTGATGTTCTTGAGGCCATATGATGACTATGATGCTTTGATAATTCGTTTAACCGATTTAAGATGGTATTCTAAATCATAGTGATGATAGTGGTTGATTTAGATGAGATGAATCTTGATATGAGGTTGAATTCCGGATTGAATATGTTTTGATCATTGTTACCAAGTTGGTTCGATTATTGATATGATTATTGTTCTAGGTTGATTAACCAATAGGTATAATCGTCTTGCCGCGGTGAAAGGTCGTAGATTCCGTCCAGTCGGGGCTGAAGAGCTCGTAGACGAGGGCGATGAGTTCGGTGTTGGTTTTGTCATGTTGGTATCCAGGAAAGTGTTTACTTGTTCGGTTGTAATGTTTTGATGAGTAATTCCATTTACATTTCATAAGTATTTTATGTTGTATTGCATATTGACGAATGTTCGGTGATGTTCTAAAAGGATTAGAATGCACAGTTGATGATTGTTGAGATACTCGGACAATCTTGGGAAGATTGTAGTATTCGGATATTGTTGATGTCATTTTGGATATTCTTGGTCTGTGGTATGCATTCCGGAAGGAAGTCCGGATAGAGGTATGTTTTGTGGTAATCGTACACAGAGGATTGTGTACGGGAAAGTATCGGTATTGAGGTATTATATGGTATTATTGTGATATTGGGATTTTTATAGTATTATCGTGATATTGGGATTTTGACGAGAATCGTTGGATTACCGGAAGTGGTAAGGTTATCGTTGAGGTTATTATTCTCATGATGCATGGCATGTGAATATTTATGTTTATGTACTTGCGGTTATTTGTCGGGCATTATTGCGGCCCGTTGTGGGACTTGTTTTTCGTATTGAGGACTTTGATGGTAGCGGTCGTGAGGCGAGGATTCGGACGATCGCTATGGCATATTGTTGGGGAATCGTGTATCTTGTCTGTGTATTAATTATTGATGTATATGTATCTTGGATGTATTTTTATCCATTGCGTGAGTTCTTTCAAATGGCTTTCGGCTTTATGCCAATCGAGTTTGATTTGAAAACCGATTCCCTTAATCGAGTTTTGGCCTTGATTATCTTGACGGTGGTTGGTGTTTTCAAATGATTTTGTGAGTTTTGGAAAATACTACCGTCATCGGCCTTTTTGGGCGTTTTGTAATTGGTTTTTAGCACGGTGGGTTCCTGGCGGGGCCACGGCGTGTAATATTCGGTTGATTTTGGGGTGTTACAAATATGGTATCGAGCCCATGGTTTTGTGATAACCGGGCATGTGTGTTATGTGGCTCTACCGGTGTGGTAGTTGCGTGATTTTTGTGTATCTGGATTTACGGCTATTTTGGTATCTTGTTTTGGTTCTATGTGATTTTTGAGTCTTGTCGTGGTGATGTGTGGGTTTGGGGATTGTTGGTGTTCCCGAGACCGACGAGGCGAGTGAACGCCGGTGCCGTGGTCATGTGCAATGTGCGGCTCAATCGGGAAGTGAACGCCGGTGCGAGGCACGTGCAATGTGCGGCTTTCGATGTGGAGTGGAGCCGGTGATACGTGCATGTGACAAGGAGCGGCTCATGCGCTTTAGGTGAGGAGACACAGCGTCACAGATCCCACAAAACTCGACAGTGCTCTAAACTTGTTGTGGTCTTCGCGGAGACCAATCGTTTTCAAATTGTGATTATTCCTGTTTTGGCATTCTTGTTGTGTCGAGATTTTTGAAATGGTGTCATATGCTAGTATCACGGGAGATCTTCGTCTTCACTGACCTGTAAGTATATTATTCGGTATTTATTTGGTTGCCTTGGTGATTTGGATTTTCTGTTGAGATGTTTGTACAGAGATTGCAAGTTTCGAGGACGAAACTTATTTTTAAGGGGGGTAGAGTGTAATACCCCGATTTTTCGGATATATTTTTCGTTTATATGTTGGATATCGTTGATGGATATTTGTGCTTGGGAACGTGGTGAAAGTTTGATAATGTTATTGAATGCGTATATATATTCATTGTGCCGTATGTTTGATTGGTATGTCGAAATATTGGTTGAGGATAAGTGAATATGGCTAGGCACAGCAACGATAGCGCACACTATAAGTGTTTCATTAGCGCACGCTACTGGGTACAGGTAGCGCACGCTACGAAGTATTGATAGCGTACGCTAAGAGGTTCGGTTACGTACGCTAAGGAGGACCCCTAACGTACGTAACGACTTGCTGGGTTAGTTCCGGAAGGTGGCCGACAGGTAGGCCCAGGTTGATTTTATATTCAGTTAGCGCACGCTAACGCATGTTAGCTTGCGTACGCTAACATCAGATCGCCAATAATGGAATCGTAGCTTTCGGCGGGTGGACCCGACCATGTTCGACGCGTGTCCAGATAAGGTCAACGAGTGGTTATCGTGTAGAGCTAGCGCACGCTAAAACCGTATGATTAGCGCACGCTAATTCCAGATCGGTCAAAGGAATCCCGGTAATCGCGGATGCTTTCGGCAAGTGGGGGCACGATACTGTAGCAAGTCAACTTCAGATAGCACACGCTAAGGTCAAGGACTTGCGTACGCTAGGCATGATGTTTTACGTACGTTAATGCATGGGCATTACGTACGTAAGCTAGTTTACGAAGCGAGGCAGTAGCCTCTGGGCTTCGATAGCGCACGCTAACAAAGTCAGTTAGCGCACGCTAAGGCTTTAGCGCACGCTAAAC
Organism: Orobanche coerulescens; assembly: GCA_033398695.1. NCBI lineage: Eukaryota > Viridiplantae > Streptophyta > Magnoliopsida > Lamiales > Orobanchaceae > Orobanche > Orobanche coerulescens. Next base: position 223,069,575 of record CM065804.1, read on the forward strand.
ATGAGATGTTAGCGCACGCTAATAATGTTTATTATAAAAGGGGACAGACGGGTATTGTAAGGCATTTCATCCATTCTTCTTCCTTCACTCGGGAGAGAGAGAGTTGAGAGTTATTTGAGGTTCCCAAACACTGTATAATGATAATCTTTAACAAGATTAAGATTGAGAGCTTGGATTCAAGCCTTGTTCTTCAAGTTGTTCATGATTCTTTGGATGGAGTTCTAGTGTTCTTCTTTTTGGTTCGTCTAAACCGGGTAATCTTCGTATTCCTTTGTTAATGGTTCGTTTTTCTTGGATGATTACATGTGAGGAACATGTTGGATAATCATATAACGATGTTATATGGGATTTTATGGATTTTGTTAAGAACTTCGAATGTTTCTTCATATTATTAAAGATGATGATATGCTTTGAATATGTTGATTATGATTATGGAATCATAGAGTTCTTGATGTTCTTGAGGCCATATGATGACTATGATGCTTTGATAATTCGTTTAACCGATTTAAGATGGTATTCTAAATCATAGTGATGATAGTGGTTGATTTAGATGAGATGAATCTTGATATGAGGTTGAATTCCGGATTGAATATGTTTTGATCATTGTTACCAACTTGGTTCGATTATTGATATGATTATTGTTCTAGGTTGATTAACCAATAGGTATAATCGTCTTGCCACGGTGAAAGGTCGTAGATTCCGTCGATCGAAATTTGAAGAGCTCGTAGACGAGGGCGATGAGTTCGGTGTTGGTTTTGTCATGTTGGTATCCAGGCAAGTGTTTACTTGTTCGGTTGTAATGTTTTGATGAGTAATTCCATTTACATTTCATAAGTATTTTATGTTGTATTGCATATTGACGAATGTTCGGTGATGTTCTAAAAAGATTAGAATGCACAGTTGATGATTGTTGAGATACTCGGACAATCTTGGGAAGATTGTAGTATTCGGATATTGTTGATGTCATTTTGGATATTCTTGGTCTGTGGTATGCATTCCGGAAGGAAGTCCGGATAGAGGTATGTTTTGTGGTAATCGTACACAGAGGATTGTGTACGGGAAAGTATCGGTATTGAGGTATTATATGGTATTATTGTGATATTGGGATTTTTATAGTATTATCGTGATATTGGGATTTTGACGAGAATCGTTGGATTACCGGAAGTGGTAAGGTTATCGTTGAGGTTATTATTCTCATGATGCATGGCATGTGAATATTTATGTTTATGTACTTGCGGTTATTTGTCGGGCATTATTGCTGACCCCGTTGTGGGACTTGTTTTTCAGGTATTGAGGACTTTGATGGTAGCGGTCGTGAGGCGAGGATTCCGGACGATACTGGCTATGGCATATTGTTGGGGAATCGTGTATCTTGTCTGTGTATTAATTATTGATGTATATGTATCTTGGACTGTATTTTTATCCGCTGCGTGAGTTCTTTCAAATGGCTTTCGGCTTTATGCCAACTGAGTTTGATTTCGAAAACCGATTCCCTTAATCGAGTTTTTGGCCTTGATTATCTTGACGGTGGTTGGTGTTTTCAAATGATTTTGTGAGTTTTGGAAAATACTACCGTCATCGGCCTTTTTGGGCGTTTTTGTAATTGGTTTTTAGCCTGGTGGGTTCCGGCGCGGGGCCCACGGCGTGTAATATTCCCGGTTGATTTTGGGGGTGTTACAAATATGGTATCAGAGCCCATGGTTTTGTGATAACCGGGCATGTGTGTTATGTGGCTCTACCAGTGTGGTAGTTGCGTGATTTTTGTGTATCTGGATTTCTGGCTATTTTGAACTGTACTGTTTTGGTTCTATGTGATTTTTGAGTACTGTCGTGGTGATGTGTGGGTTTGGGGATTGTTGGTGTTCCCGAGACCGACGAGGCAGGGAGTGAACGCCGGTGCCGTGGTCATGTGCAATGTGCGGCTCCAATCGGGAAGTGAACGCCGGTGCGAGGCACGTGCAATGTGCGGCTTTCGATGTGGAGTGGAACGCCGGTGATACGTGCATGTGACAAGGAGCGGCTCATGCGCTTTAGGTGAGGAGACACAGCGTCACAGATCCCACAAAACTCGACAGTGCTCTAAACTTGTTGTGGTCTTGGCGGAGACCAATCGTTTTCAAATTGTGATTATTCCTGTTTTGGCATTCTTGTTGTGTCGAGATTTTTGAAATGGTGTCATATGCTAGTATCACGGGAGATCTTCGTCTTCACTGACCTGTAAGTATATTATTCGGTATTTATTTGGTTGCCTTGGTGATTTGGATTTTCTGTTGAGATGTTTGTACAGAGATTGCAAGTTTCGAGGACGAAACTTATTTTTAAGGGGGGTAGAGTGTAATACCCCGATTTTTCGGATATATTTTTCGTTTATATGTTGGATATCGTTGATGGATATTTGTGCTTGGGAACGTGGTGAACGTTTGATAATGTTATCGAATGCGTATATGTATTCATTGTGCCGTATGTTTGATTGGTATGTCGAAATATTGGTTGAGGATAAGTGAATATGGCTAGGCACAGCAACGATAGCGCACACTATAAGTGTTTCATTAGCGCACGCTACTGGGTACAGGTAGCGCACGCTACGAAGTATTGATAGCGTACGCTAAGAGGTTCGGTTACGTACGCTAAGGAGGACCCCTAACGTACGTAACGACTTGCTGGGTTAGTTCCGGAAGGTGGCCGACAGGTAGGCCCAGGTTGATTTTATATTCAGTTAGCGCACGCTAACGCATGTTAGCTTGCGTACGCTAACATCAGATCGCCAATAATGGAATCTTAGCTTTCGGCGGGTGGACCCGACCATGTTCGACGTGTGTCCAGATAAGGTCAACGAGTGGTTGTCGTGTAGAGGTAGCGCACGCTAAAACCGTATGATTAGCGCACGCTAATTCCAGATCGGTCAAAGGAATCCCGGTAATCGCGGATGCTTTCGGCAAGTGGGGGCACGATACTGTAGCAAGTCAACTTCAGATAGCGCACGCTAAGGTCAAGGACTTGCGTACGCTAGGCATGATGTTTTACGTACGTTAATGCATGGGCATTACGTACGTAAGCTAGTTTACGAAGCGAGGTAGTAGCCTCTGGGCTTCGATAGCGCACGCTAACAAAGTCAGTTAGCGCACGCTAAGGCTTTAGCGCACGCTAAACATGAGATGTTAGCGCACGCTAATAATGTTTATTATAAAAGGGGACAGACGGGTATTGTAAGGCATTTCGTCCATTCTTCTTCCTTCACTCGGGAGAGAGAGAGTTGAGAGTTATTTGAGGTTCCCAAACATTTGTATAATGATTTTCTTTAACAAGATTATGATTGAGATGTTGGATTCATGGCTTGTTCTTCAAGTTGTTCATGATTCTTTGGATGGAGTTCTAGTGTTCTTCTTTTTGGTCTGCCTAAACCGGGTAATCTTCGTATTCCTTTGTTAATGGTTCGTTTTTCTTGGATGATTACATGTGAGGAACATGTTGATAATCATATAACGATGTTATATGGGATTTTATGGATTTTGTTAAGAACTTCGAATGTTTCTTCATATTATTAAAGATGATGATATGCTTTGAATATGTTGATTATGATTATGGAATCATAGAGTTCTTGATGTTCTTGAGGCCATATGATGACTATGATGCTTTGATAATTCGTTTAACCGATTTAAGATGGTATTCTAAATCATAGTGATGATAGTGGTTGATTTAGATGAGATGAATCTTGATATGAGGTTGAATTCCGGATTGAATATGTTTTGATCATTGTTACCAAGTTGGTTCGATTATTGATATGATTATTGTTCTAGGTTGATTAACCAATAGGTATAATCTTCTTGCCGCGTGAAAGGTCGATTCCGTCCAGTCGGGGCTGAAGAGCTCGTAGACGAGGGCGATGAGTTCGGTGTTGGTTTTGTCATGTTGGTATCCAGGCAAGTGTTTACTTGTTCGGTTGTAATGTTTTGATGAGTAATTCCATTTACATTTCATAAGTATTTTATGTTGTATTGCATATTGACGAATGTTCGGTGATGTTCTAAAAGGATTAGAATGCACAGTTGATGATTGTTGAGATACTCGGACAATCTTGGGAAGATTGTAGTATTCGGATATTGTTGATGTCATTTTGGATATTCTTGGTCTGTGGTATGCATTCCGGAAGGAAGTCCGGATAGAGGTATGTTTTGTGGCAATCGTACACAGAGGATTGTGTACGGGAAAGTATCGGTATTGAGGTATTATATGGTATTATTGTGATATTGGGATTTTTATAGTATTATCGTGATATTGGGATTTTGACGAGAATCGTTGGATTACCGGAAGTGGTAAGGTTATCGTTGATGTTATTATTCTCATGATGCATGGCATGTGAATATTTATGTTTATGTACTTGCGATTATTTGTCGGGCATTATTGTTGACCCCGTTGTGGGACTTGTTTTTCAGGTATTGAGGACTTTGATGGTAGCGGTCGTGAGGCGAGGATTCCGGACGATACTGGCTATGGCATATTGTTGGGGAATCGTGTATCTTGTCTGTGTATTAATTATTGATGTATATGTATCTTGGACTGTATTTTTATCCGCTGCGTGAGTTCTTTCAAATGGCTTTCGGCTTTATGCCAACTGAGTTTGATTTCGAAAACCGATTCCCTTAACCGAGTTTTTGGCCTTGATTATCTTGACGGTGGTTGGTGTTTTCAAATGATTTTGTGAGTTTTGGAAAATACTACCGTCATCGGCCTTTTTGGGCGTTTTTGTAATTGGTTTTTAGCCTGGTGGGTTCCGGCGCGGGGCCCATGGCGTGTAATATTCCCGGTTGATTTTGGGGGTGTTACACCTCAGACAGACGGACAGTTTGAGCGGACGATACAGACGCTAGAGGATATGTTACGAGCCTGTGCTTTGTAATATCCGCAATTTCGAATTTCGGTAATTTTCTTTTTTCGGCGGAAGTCCGTTTTGACGACTCGCTCATGACCTTTCGTCATTTCGAGAATGATTAATTCTGCACTTTTTGTCATTCGAGTTCGTTTCGGTGTCGTTTTATTGAGTTCCGTGTCCTTAATCGACTTTTTCACGTGGGAGTTCGACTTTGTAAAGTCACCATTAATTTTTGGTAACTCCAAAAATTCTAAATCTTTGCAATATTATAGAGCATCGAGTTAGCTTTCCAATGGTTCAAACGGTGAGTCAATCGAGTCCTGACGAGAGAGTTATGGTCGCTTTTAGCTCACCCGCTCGTTATTGGCGATCATCACGGGCCGAACTTCGGCCGTGTCGTCCGACACGGCCCGTGCTGCACTTGTCCGGATAAGCCGGAAGTCTCGCCTCATAACCCGACCGTGTCGTCTGCACGGCCGAGCCGAACTCTTCCGGATAAGCCAAGCGATCGCCTGCAGGCCCGACCGTGTTCCAGACACGGCCGAGTCAATGCCGAGCGCCGCGGACAGTGTCACTATCGGTAGGCCCTCGGCGGCGCGACCGTGTCTAGCAGACACGGTCGAGTCCTCGCTGCCACCGGCGGCGACACGACCGTGTCAGCGGACACGGCCGAGTCTGTCACCTATTTAAGGCCCAAAGAATGGGTTTTTCTTCATTTTTCTCACTCGTTTCTTCCTCTTCCGCGGCTGGAGCTTTGATGATCATGGAGGGATGTTGTTAGGGGTTAAATACATGAAGTTTTGAAGTTCATAACATCGATTAATCCTTCCATAACTTGCTCCGATCGACCGAATCAAGGCAAGTTTTCCTAAAATATAGTTTTGGGGATTTTGTTCGATTTGTCCGTTTAATTCGTTTTAACTCAGAATATTGATGGATTGATGATTGTTAAGATATATTATATCTAATTCCTTGTTATTCCACGGTTGGATCACCACGGATTTGTCGTTTTATTGAGTATTTTATCGACGCCTTGATGGTGTTCGATAAAATGTCTTAGAGGGGTTTTTGGGCGTTCTACGATTATCCTTCCTCGTATGATCGATGATTTATTGATTATATTGTTGTTAGGGTCGAGTTTATTGTGAAGAAACAGTGTTGAACCCTTCCGCTCGTTGTCGCCTTCCTTTTCGTTAACATCGGGCGTTAGAAGCTTCCGCTGAGCCGTATCCGTTCGTGGTTCCGTGCTCGTGGTATCGAGGCAAGTACCTTGTCCATACCATTCTTGTTTCGTGGATATGATAATTGGTGATCATCTTGGTGTGTTTGTTTATTTGTTTGAAATGAGTTTTCAAAGGATTCGGCTAGCCTCGTTAAGGCTCACTTTCAAAACGCGTGTGTTTTGTAAATTGTGTGGGTTGTAAGTGATTACATGAATCCTTTGGATATAATTGATATTGATGTTGCGCTTGATAATGCGTGTGTACGTGTATTGCTTATTTCCGTCCCGTTATGGTTGACGTGCGTGTTGTTATTTATTCGTGTGGTCGTGGACTGACGGATGAATTATGTGATTTGGTGTATCGATTTGATAATTGTTACAACGATTGACTGTGTGCTTGATGTTTGTGATAATGTGGATACTTGTTGTGAGAAACGTCGTATCCGGGAACCTCTGAGGGCGGGGCGTGCACTCCGGCCTGGTGTATGCTGCAATGTGCGGCTCCATATGGGTGGTGAACGCCGGTGTTACCTAATGCGCGCGCAAGGGGCGGCTCTTGCGGGAGTGACGCCGGTGCGGTGACATGTTCAATGAGCGGCCAACATGATGGAAGTGAACGCCGGTACACAGGTGCGCAAGGGAGGCGCCTGGCAGGCTTATTGGTTACGGGTATTTGAGTGATAGCTAAGACTCTGCTATCGAACGATGTTCGTATCTCAAATTCTTTCAACTCACTTTTAAATGTTTGTCTTGATATAGACCGCGATTCGTGTTTTTGAAAGCTTGTTTCAACTTGTTTTTAAAGCGTTGGTATCAGGGTTAATTAACCAAGGAGGTTTGACGAAATCTCCGAGGGTTATTAATCGGGGGTCTTGAGCAGGACTTGTCGAATGAGAGATTGTACCTTTGATGGTATTGTGGTGCTATTCTGTGTTTTGGGTCGAGGACCCTGTGGAATGTTGAGATGATTGATCTCGTGTTGATATTATTTGGGTTTGGGTCGAGAACCCCGTGTGATGTTGAGATGTTTGATCTCGTGCCGATATTATTTGATTTTGGGTCGAGAATCCCGTGGAAATATTTGTGAAGATTCGTTTGTGTTGATTGAGTGGCTTTCTTGCAAATTGTTTTCTATTAAAACTCTCGATGGCATCTTTAAAACTGTTTTTATAAATGGTTTCCCTTTATCGGTGATCTTTCGGTTTTGAGAAATATTTATCAAACTCATGCCTCGGGAAGTACTTTTCGTTACATTTGGATTTTTGAGGATTCATGGTTATTGTTATTCGTGAAATGTGAATGGTATGGCTCGTATTTGCACTTTGTTCTTGCACTAGCAAAACAGTGGAGTTTTGCTAACCTCCGAGTATTCGGGGGGTGGATGTCTGTTTTTGCATTCAGGTTTGGGAGCATAATACAGGGTCGGCACGGAGGATGATGAAAGATGAACGATACTAATCACACGAGGATCCGTATGAGGTCATTGGTATAGTTATAGTTTATTTTCCGCTGTGGTATTCTTTCCCGTTGTACGGGAGTGTGTTGTACTCGACCCCTGCGTGGGCATGTAATGAGTTTGAGTTGTATGTATTTATTGAAAGACCAAATCGGTCTACCTAATCATTTTAGCCTTAAAGGCATTGTCGAGTTGTTCTATGTTGTTACCAGCCTGGTAGATCCTTGAGGAAAGGTTCTACGGCGTGTAATATCCCTGAGCAGATTGGGGGTGTTACATTTATGGTATCAGAGCTTTAGGTTGTGGAAACCTAGGCTGTCGGGTCAGTGGTGTCTATTGAGTTTTTGTCTCGTCGGATTTTGTCTGACTAAGTCGTGTCGCGACGCGTCGTCTGAGTTTGTTGGTCGTGATTAGTATCGTGGGCGATCATCATCTTCGTGCGACCTGTGAATGTAAGTCTCCATTCTTTGTGTTGTGCCTCGTGTGACACGAGCTATTTTTATGATTATTTGTTAAGTGACGGAATCCTTTTATGGATTTTGATTTCGTGATATGTGGTTATTTGACTCTCATATTTCGTTCATATGAGGAGTAGTGTTGTTGGATTATGCATGTTGAACAGTATTTCTTTTATCCGTTGTGTGAGTTCTTTTGTAATGACTTTCGGTATTTTACCGACCGAGTTTTATTTCGAAAACCGATTCCCTTAACCGAGTTTTTGGCATTATGGCCTTGACCACTTTGACGAAATTCTTATGACGGTATTTAGTATTTTGTAAATGGCTTTCGTGAGTTTTTGAAATATTACCGTCATCGGCCTTTTTGGCATTTTTGTAAATGGTTTTTAGTCTGGTGGGTTCCGGCGTGGGACCACGGCGCTATAATGTTCGTGAAATTACCTGAAATTTTTGGGCATTCTAGCCCATTGAATTATTTTTGAAAACCTTGAGTATCTTAGAAAATTAAAATTCGAGACGTACTTTTAAAACGAATTATTTTCTTGCGGTGTTTTCAAGGTGTTTTCTAATGCCGCAATACATTTCAAAAATTTTCCGATTGAGGACCAAAAACATTTGTGAAATATTTTCAAATGCAGTTGCTTAGACCCAAGGGTCGAATATTTTTGAAGGTTTTTCACTACGTGAAGGTGTCCTCATTTTTGTTCAAACGCAAGATGATTTTCAAAGTCTCGAAAATGATGTTTGTTCAACTTTTTGTAAAATGATACTCAAGATCAACTGGTGTTTCCAAACTGTCTTCAAAGGTGGTTTTCGTTTTAAAACCTATCATTCTGCTTATGGACCGGAAATGCGTGTATGGTTTTCGAACTTTCGTTACGGTGTCAACCCCGAATTGTGATTGAATTGGTGGCGTGAGCGTCGAGTCGTTCGCCACGCATATGTTTTGTTGGCTCTCTGTGAGAGGTGTGAACTGGTGTTTACTGTTTATCGCCTCGTGGTGATTTGCGTGTTGTCGCACTAGTGTGAGTTGTTAAAGCCTCGATTTTTGTGCGTTATACACATGGGTGATTGTTTCATGATGTTTGTGATTGTGTGCTGACTGTCGTTCGGGATGTTGTAATCGTCGAATGATGCCGTTGTTGTTGTGATTTTTGTATGCGTTGATATGTTATGCTGAGTTGGCATCTCCGGTATGTTGTTTTGCGGTGTTTTGATCCATTATATCGAGCATTTGTATTTTCGGTATGCCGAGCCGAGACGTTTCAACCGTAATGTGCCGGGCATGCACGTGTATATTGTCCTTCTCGTCGGTAACACATTTCAAGTGTGGACTCGAGGACACCGAATTCAATTTTGCGGGTGGCTACCGAGACTTTTGGAGTTCGCGCTTCAAAGACAATATCGGAATCGGCCTTGAGAGGCCTTTGAAGGATGTTTCGCCGGTTGCTTGTTGTGTCGTCACCTTGATTTATTTGTTGTGAGTTGCGGGCGACCTTGTTTTATAAGAGGTCGAATGTAGTACCCGTGTTGTTTTTAAACTCCTGCATTTTCTCTTTCTCGAGTCTATCGACTCGCTCGTGTTCGTGATACTTTCGAACTTGTTACGTATTTCGTTTCGCTGCTCGAACGAGCCGTGATCTTGTTTTGAGTCAATGGTTATCGCTGTGACTTTTTCGAGTTCGGCTCGATTCTTGTGAACCTTGTTCGGAAGTGGCATCATCTGGTTTTACTAGTTCTCTTATTCGAAGTGGATCGGATTTGGAACTTCTGTATATTCTACTTTGTTGACTCATTTATGTTAGTTGACATTTCGAGCTTGTCCCGCCCTTATTTTTGTTTATCGAACGAGTGTGGCATCATTTCGGAATAACTCGTTTGTCGTTGTGACTTTTCAATTGTTATTCCCTTTCCTGTGGATCTTATGCGAGTGTGCATCTTGTTGTTTTCACCGGATCTTGTTTTGTCTCGAGTCGAGATGTGAACCTCGAGTTGTCGGTTGAACCTTATTGTTCTTCGTGATCCGAACATGATCGTTCGATTTTTGTTGTCTCGATCGTTTGTTTGTTCGGTTTTGTTCTCGTTCGTGATTGTTGAGCGTTCGGGCTCCTTCCTAATTCCCTTAAGTTCGGAAAATTAGTCTCGTTTCCGATCTTCCAACCCTCGAGCGGTGGAATTCGTATTTGTTCGCGATTGGCTCGCGTTTTGATTGATGTACCGTTGGGTTGGCCAATCATACCGACTTTCGGTCGGTGTGTTTTGTGATTGTTGGATACTGGCCGTGGCTATATTATCCGTTTGATGACGCTTGTCATTTGTTGGTTTTATTGTATCCCTCACGGCGACGTTGTGTTGGCCGTCGTGGAGCGTGTTTTCACGCCGTATGTCTCTTTGCATTTCTTGCGGCGTTTCGCCGTTGGGCGCGAGTTTTCTATTTTTGTGTATCTCGTCGAGTTTTCTGGCGGGTATATTGCTCCCCCTACTTGTTTTAAGTTTCGGGACGAAACTTCTTTTAAGGAGGGTAGAATGTAATATCCGCAATTTCGGTAATTTTCTTTTTCGGCGGAAGTCCTGCTTTGACGACTCGCTCATGACCTTTCGTCATTTCGAGAATGATTAATTTCGCACTTTTTGTCATCCGAGTTCGCTTTGGTGTCGTTTTATTGAGTTCCGTGTCCTTAATCGACTTTTTCACGTGGGAGTTCGACTTTGTAAAGTCACCATTAATTTTTGGTAACTCCAAAAATTCTAAATCTTGCAATATTATAGAGCATCGAGTTAGCTTTCCAATGGTTCAAGCGGTGAGTCAATCGGAGTCAGGACGAGAGAGTTATGGTCGTTTTAGCTCACTCGCTCGTTATTGGCGATCACGGCCCGAACTTCGGCCGTGTCGTCCGACACGGCCCGTGCCGTACTTGTCCGGATAAGCGGAAGTCTCTGCCTCAGGACCCGACCGTGTCGCTGCACGGCCGAGCCGAACTCTTCGGATAAGCCTAAGCGATCGCCAGAGGCCCGGCCGTGTTCAGGACACGGTCCGAGTTAATGCCGAGCGCCGCGAGTGTCACTATCGGTAGGCCCCTCGGCGGCGAGACCGTGTCTAGCGGGACACGGTCGAGTCCTCGCTGCCAACAGTGCGCGACACGACCGTGTCGGCGGACACGGCCGAGTCTCTGTCACCTATTTAAGGCCCAGATCGGGTTTTTCTTCATTTTTCTCACTCGTTTCTTCCTCTTCCGCGGCTGGAGCTTTGATGATCATGGAGGGATGTTGTTAGGGGTTAAATCCATGAAGTTTTGAAGTTCATAACATCGATTAATCCTTCCATAACTTGCTCCGATCGACCGAATCAAGGCAAGTTTTCCTAAAATATAGTTTTGGGGATTTTGTTCGATTTGTCCGTTTAATTCGTTTTAACTCAGAATATTGATGGATTGATGATTGTTAAGATATATTATATCTAATTCCTTGTTATTCCACGGTTGGATCGCCACGGATTTGTCGTTTTATTGAGTATTTTATCGACGCCTTGATGGTGTTCGATAAAATGTCTTAGAGGGGTTTTTGGGCGTTCTACGATTATCCTTCCTCGTATGATCGATGATTTATTGATTATATTGTTGTTAGGGTCGAGTTTCTTGTGAAGAAACCGTGTTGAACCCTTCCGTTCGTTGTCGTCTTCCTTTTCGTTAACATCGGGCGTTCCGAAGCTTTCCGGTTGAGCCGTATCCGTTCGTGGTTCCGTGCTCGTGGTATCGAGGCAAGTACCTTGTCCATACCATTCTTGTTTCGTGGATATGATAATTGGTGATCATCTTGGTGTGTTTGTTTATTTGTTTGAAATGAGTTTTCAAAGGATTCGGCTAGCCTCGTTAAGGCTCACTTTCAAAACGCGTGTGTTTTGTAAATTGTGTGGGTTGTAAGTGATTACATGAATCCTTTGGATATAATTGATGTTGATGTTGCGCTTGATAATGCGTGTGTACGTGTATTGCTTATTTCCGTCGCGTTATGGTTGACGTGCGTGTTGTTATTTATTCGTGTGGTCGTGGACTGGCGGATGAATTATGTGATTTGGTGTATCGATTTGATAATTGTTACAACGATTGACTGTGTGCTTGATGTTTGTGATAATGTGGATACTTGTTGTGAGAAACGTCGTATCCGGGAACCTCTGAGGGCGGGGCGTGCACTCCGGCTGGTGTATCCGCAATGTGCGGCTCCATATGGGTGGTGAACGCCGGTGTTACCTAATGCGCGCGCAAGGGGCGGCTCTTGCGGGAGGGACGCCGGTGCGGTGACATTTTCAATGCGCGGCCAACATGATAGAAGTGAACGCCGGTACACAGGTGCGCAAGGGAGGCGCCCGGCGTGCTTATTGGTTACTGGTATTTGAGTGATAGCTAAGACTTCTGCTATCGAACGATGTTCGTATATCAAATTCTTTCAACTCAATTTTAAATGTTTGTCTTGATATAGAACGCGATTCGTGTGTTTGAAAGATTGTTTCAACTTGTTTTTAAATCGTTGTTATCAGTGTTAATTAACCAAGTAGGTTTTACGAAATCTCGAGGGTTAATTAATCGGGGTCTTGAGCAGACTTGTCGAATGAGAGATTGTACCTTTGATGGTATTGTGGTGCTATTCTCGTGTTTTGGGTCGAGGACCCTGTGGAATGTTGAGATGATTGATCTCGTGTTGATATTATTTGGGTTTGGGTCGAGAACCCCGTGTGATGTTGAGATGTTTGATCTCGTGCCGATATTATTTGATTTTGGGTCGAGAATCCCGTGGAAATATTTGTGAAGATTCGTTTGTGTTGATTGAGTGGCTTTCTTGCAAATTGTTTTCTATTAAAACTCTCGATGGCATCTTTAAAACTGTTTTTATAAATGGTTTCCCTTTATCGGTGATCTTTCGGTTTTGAGAAATGTTTATCAAACTCATGCCTCGGGAAGTACTTTTCGTTACATTTGGATTTTTGAGGATTCATGGTTATTGTTATTCGTGAAATGTGAATGGTATGGCTCGTATTTGCACTTTGTTCTTGCACTAGCAAAACAGTGGAGTTTTGCTAACCCCAGAGTATTCGGGGGGTGGATGTCTGTTTTTGCATTCAGGTTTGGGAGCATAACACAGGGTCGGCACGGAGGATGATGAAAGATGAACGATACTAATCACACGAGGATCCGTATGAGGTCATTGGTATAGTTATAGTTTATTTTCCGCTGTGGTATTCTTTCCCGTTGTACGGGAGTGTGTTGTACTCGACCCCTGCGTGAGCATGTAATGAGTTTGAGTTGTATGTATTTATTGAAAGACCAAATCGGTCTACCTAATCATTTTAGCCTTAAAGGCATTGTCGAGTTGTTCTATGTTGTTACCAGCCTGGTAGATCCTTGAGGAAAGGTTCTACGACGTGTAATATCCCTGAGCGGATTGGGGGTGTTACATGCTTTAGATTGGAAGGATGATTGGGAGACACACTTGCCGTTGATCGAGTTCACGTACAACAATAGTTGGCATGCCTCGATCAAAATGGCACCATTCGAAGCGTTGTATGGGAGGAGGTGCAGATCGCCGTTGTGTTGGGATGATACGTCTGAGCTAATCGGTACCGAGCCCGACATGATAGTTGAGACGAGGGAGAAGGTTACCCTGATTCGTGGTAGATTGCTGACGGCCCAGAGTCGGCAGAAGTCTTATGCCGATACACGTCGCCGACCGTTGGAGTTTGAGGTGGGAGATCACGTCTTGCTTAAGGTGTCGCCGACACGGGGAGTTTACCGCTTCGGTCGGAAGGGTAAACTTAGTCCGAGATATATCGGGCCGTTTGAGATTTTAGATAGAGTTGGAGAGCTTGCGTATCGGTTAGGCTTGCCGCCGTCCCCGAGCCACGTGCATAACGTATTTCATGTTTCCCGGCTTAGGAAGTACGTATCGGACCCTAGCCATATTATTGATTTTGGAGAGATCGAGTTGGCCCGACATTACCTTCGAGGAGAGGCCGATTCAGATCTTAGAGCGTTGAGTGAAGCAACTCGGGCACAAAACCATTCCTTTGGTCAAAGTGCGGTGGTCGAGGCATGGATCCGAGGAAGCCACGTGGGAAACGGAGGAGAGTATGAGGTCGAGATACCCCGAGTTATTCGTGTTGTAAGTTTCGGACGAAACTTATTTTTAGGGGAGATAATGTAATACCGGTTGTAATTCATTCATTTTCATTCAAGAATTATCGATCTGTAATTGTCACTCGGTATTTTCACTCAATTATAATCATTCATCAATCATGTTCATTCACCGTGTTCACCGTTCGGAAAAACTTCGAGTTGTGTATCATTATTGTTCATTGTTTCAACTTTCCTCTTATGAGTTCGACTTTGTTAGATCACCATTAATTTTTGGTAACTCCAAAAATTCTAAATCGTTGCAATATTATAGAGCATCGAATTAGCTTTCCAATGGTTCAAACGGTGAGTCAATCGGAGTCCGGACGAGAGAGTTATGGTCGTGTTAGCTCACCCGCTCATTTTTTTTTTATTGGCCGATCATCGCTGCCGGCTTCGGCCGTGTCGTCCGACACGGCCCGTGCCGTACTCGTCCGGAAATGCCGAAGTCTCTGCCTCAGGACCCGACTGTGTCGTCTGGCACGGCCGAGTCGAACTCTTCCGGATAAGCCAGAACCGACTGCCCAGACGCCCGACCGTGTTCCAGGACACGGTCGAGTCATGCCGAGTCGCTGTCGGACGGGTTGTAATACCCGGATTTTCAGTATAAATTTTTCGCGTTATTTTATCTGAGATATGCTGTATAGTTTGGTATCTATACAGTATGGATAAAATAAATTGAGAACCGAGACAGCTATACTGGTATGATTATCGTTTTTGATTGACAGATATATTCAGGATATGTTGTATCAGGTTGAACTGATTTGGATATCAGGTATACCGTATGAGAATATTTTTGGGTTGAGTATATGTGTATTCAGTATGCCGTATGTTCGTATTTGTTACGTCAAGACGTTGGACAGGAATTGCCGTAAATGGCTAAGTATGGAAGCCATTACGACGTTATGTGTTGAAGCTTACGACGTTAAATTGGTAGAGTTACGACGTTATGGCCGAGACATTACGCACGTAACATGGGAATCGACGATCGAGTCGTGGTCGGCAGTGGGACCACGTGTCGGCCGCTTTCGGCGGAGGATGTGGACAATGAGTCAACCTCGCCATTACGACGTTATGTATGGCATATTACGACGTAATGTGGGTGGTCTTGTAGCAAGTCAACGTATGTATTACGACGTTATGGTACAAGATTTACGACGTAAGGAAGTGCCCAAAATGAGTCGATTAACTCTGGACTTTCGTTACGCACGCTACCAAGGTCAGATAGCGACGTAATGGTGTGTTACGACGTTAACTATGGAAGGTTACGTCATTTAACGAACATATTGTTTTATAAATGGACGCACGTCTTTCATCTCACTTCAGCATTTCTCTTCGTTTTTCATCTCCAAACATTGAGAGAGGGATATTTTGGCTCTCCTAATTCGATTTTGAGCTTGAGGGCTTGGATTTGGAGTTTGGATATGGAGTTATTGATGATTCTTGAAGTGATTTCTTGTGTATTCCATCTTCTAAGAGGTATGTTGGATAATCCTCCTTTTCATTTCGGATTTTTTTTCTGATGTTGTTATTGATAAATGATTTGTATGAAGATGATTAAGATGTTGTTGTTTCGATTCTTGAGGTTATATGAGGTGTATGTTGAAGGAAGATGATGATATGTTGGATTATGTCTTGATTATGTTGTTATGATTATGGAATCCTAGAGTTTTTGATGTCCTTGGTAGTATTGTTGCGATTTTTGATGTTAGGAAAATCATATGTTGAAGAACATGATGATATATACCTTGAACTATGATTAAAGATTGGTTAGATGTTAGAAAACATCGGATTATGTTGTTTTATGGATTATGAACGCGAATTCGGATGATTCGTGTTCTTGAAGAACTCGTGAGTTATACATGATTATTGGGAAGATTTCGAGAATGGAAATATTTGAAACCTTTGGAATATGGTTATTTATGATGTTGAATTAATCGGATCGTCCGGATTGATAATGATAACCGGTAATTGGTTTATATTATGAATTTACAAGGAGGAAACTTGTATCCGTATTTAAGATTGAGTTTGGAATCGGTAATGTTAGACCCTTGTTGGTTTAAATTGATTATTGATATGATCTTCGGATTGTAGAATCGTATTTTGGTTTTGAGTTCGTGTTTGATTGGTTTAGGTTGTTTGGATTTGTGTTTAATCGGGATATTGTAGAACCGTTGTTGATCGGTTATTGATTGTTATTTGTGATCATCGAGTTACGGCTTGTATCGTGGATATGGGTTCGTATTTGTTGAGTTGGATTATTTGGTATTATGTATATGATCGAGGTTTCATTGAACCGTTGAGTTTGTTGGTTGAGTATGTCGGTTATTGATTGTTATCGGATTGTTGTTAATCGGTTATTGCAATAGGTTGATATGTTTTGATCGTGGATTATGACCGTTGAGTTGCGGTTGAGGCTAAAGAGTTCGTAGATTGCGTTTGGTCGGGGCTAAGGAGCTCGTAGACAAAGGCAGTGGATTTTGGTAACGGCTTCGTGGTATCGGTATCGAGGCAAGTTTATACTTGTTCAGTTTATAATATTTGATGAATGGTTTCGTTTTCATTTCATTTATAATTCGTATAGCAATGTTGTTAGAAATGTAAGTTGTCGGGATAATGGTTTGTATATCGTGCTCTGGTTGTATTAAATCATAAGCTATATGATTTAATTGTGTTCAGGGAAGACGTGAGTTATTTTTGGTCAAGGATATAGGATATCGGATATCGAGGATAGTTATCGTGATTACATAAGTATCGGGATAAAGGGTTATTGATATTGAATGGATGGTACCTTATTTGAGATTATTTGTATAACTGTGTATTCGTTCAGGGATGTTGTTCGTGGAAAGGATATTGTCGTCGGCTTTGAGGTAACTTATGTATTGTTCAGTTATGAGATAATTAGTATGTTGAGTTGTTGTATATATTGAGGTTTCGTATAATGAGTTTCGTATCGGTTAATCGTTGAGGGATGTTGATCCCAGGACTATTGTATTGAGATCGTAGATCGTGTTGGTCATTCATTTGGGATGATGATCCCAGGATTGATGTTTTGGATATTGACTAGTCGTGTCGACTTTTCATTGTCAGTCTGTTGTTGTTCACTTCGGTGAGTCTTTTGATCCTTATTGGATATGTGATTCTTTGAGTTTCGTTGTCATGTTGCATCGTGACATATCTGGAGTCATATCTGCGTGCCGATTGGTTATTGTGTAGGATTTTTAGCCGGGCACATGATGGTTATGTGTTGATATTTCCACATTGAACCGTGCACACGAGACGTAGTTCGTGAGGCTAATTAGGTACAAGACCACACGTGTATGTGATCAATACCCGGGGTGGCTTGTGCACGGACACATTTCCGGATCGGGCGTACTATGATTTCCATCTTTGAGCCATATTGTTTGGTCGTTCATCCTCCATTTATGGTTGGGTATGTTCGACGGTTTGTGACTGGTTGTTCATACGCCCGAGGGGTATGTTCGAAAGTCGGAGTTATTTCTTGAGATCCATTATTGTTGATCGTGTCGGAGTTATCATGTTGATGGTACTCTCGATTATCGTTGATCCTTTATTGGTCGTATTGGAGTTATCATGTCGATGATATTCTCAGTTGATTTATCGGTTGATCTGGTTATTGATCGTATAAGCATTCGGACTGTATGTCGTTGCTTCGGGATTTGTATTCATTGTTTTGTGGTAGTCGATCTACAGATATGTGGTATGTTATTGGTTTATCCAGGTTGAGATTTGATGGTGCAAATCCGACGGACAGAATTTGGCACGAACAGATTATTTCCGCGTATGAGTTATGATGGTGTTTTAAGGATATTTGGTATTGTTTGGATACAGTACAGATAATTGTTGTTAAGTTCATTTCGTCATTCGAGGATGCGAAATGTGGATTATGGTAAGGATTGGATTATTATGGATTGGTAAGGTTATAACGGTAAGATTACGTTGGTAGTATTCTTACAGTATTATTACATTGGTATGTAATTATTTATGATGATGTGATCGGTATCATTATTGAGTATTGTGGCTGACCCCGTCGTGGGCTTTATT
This sequence comes from Orobanche coerulescens, assembly GCA_033398695.1. Taxonomy (NCBI): domain Eukaryota; kingdom Viridiplantae; phylum Streptophyta; class Magnoliopsida; order Lamiales; family Orobanchaceae; genus Orobanche; species Orobanche coerulescens. The sequence goes on from CM065804.1 coordinate 223,087,810, forward strand.
TTTAGGTACTTGGAGATCGAGCTAGTAGCGGTCGTGAAGGGATGAGCTTCCCGATGTGATACTGGCGGTGGCATGTTTTGGAGTATCGAGTATTTCTTTTCTGGTTATTCATTTCCGCTGCAAATGTGTATTTTGAACTGCATTTATCCGCTGCGTGTGTATATTTCAAAATGGCTTTTCGGTATCTTTATCCGCTACGTGTGTATATTTCAAAATAGCTCTTTGGTATTTTTACCAACTCGTGTGTGTATTTTAAAATGGCCCTTTTGGCACTTTGCGAACTTGGGTTATTTTCGTCAAATGCTTTTTCCCAATTATTTTTCGGTACGTTTAAGTGGCGGCTTAACGTACATTTTGAACTATCGAGATTTGGCACTTCGCCTTGTATTTTCAAATGGTATTTTATGACGGTATTTCAAAATTATGTTTTTGAAAATATTTGAGTATTTAAAATATTACCGTCATCGGCCTTTTGGTGTTTTCGAATTGGTTTTGTAAACGGTTTTTAGCCTGGTGGGTTCCGGCGCGGGACCCACGGCGCTGTAATATCCCGGAATGGTTTTGGGGGCGTTACAGAAGATGGTATCGGAGCTTGGGTTTTATGAAACCCAGGCGTGTGTGTTATGTGGCTCTACCGGTACGGTAGTAGCGTGGCTTTTGAAAATGAGTTTTCTGACTTTTGAGTCGAATCGATTTTTGGAGTTTCCAAAATTTTCGAGATTCCTTTCAAACTGCTATGTGTGATATTGGTGTGTGTTGATTGTGTTGAGACTTCGTATGGGAGTCGTGTGCTAGTATCACGGGAGATCATCGGCTTCACGCACCTGTAAGTATATTGGTTAGGTTATTTCGCTTGTGGCGACGATTGATTGTTTTTGTAATGAGTTGGAAGTTTTGGATTGATCTGTTGTTGGTGACTGGTTGCAAGTTTCGAGGACGAAACTTATTTTAAGGGGGGTAGTATGTAATACCCGGATTTTCAGTATAAATTTTTCGCGTTATTTTATCTGAGATATGCTGTATAGTTTGGTATCTATACAGTATGGATAAAATAAATTGAGAACCGAGACAAAGACGACTATCGGTATGATTATCGTTTTGATTGATGATATATTCAGATATGTTGTATCGAGTTGAACTGATTGGATATCGTATACCGTATGAGAATATTTTTGGGTTGAGTATATGTGTATTCGGATGCCGTATGTTCGTATTTGTTACGCCAAGACGTTGGACAGAATTGCCGTAAATGGCTAAGTATGGAAGCCATTACGACGTTATGTGTTGAAGCTTACGACGTTAAATTGGTAGAGTTACGACGTTATGGCGAGACATTACGCACGTAACATGGGAATCGACGATCGAGTCGTGGTCGGCAGTGGGACCACCGTGTCGGCCGCTTTCGGCGGAGGATGTGGACAATGAGTCAACCTCGGCCATTACGTACGTTATGTATGGCATATTACGACGTAATGTGGGTACCGTAGCAAGTCAACGTATGTATTACGACGTTATGGTACAAGATTTACGACGTAAGGAAGTGCCCAAAATGAGTCGATTAACTCGGACTTTCGTTACGCACGCTACCAAGGTCGAGAAGCGACGTAATGGTGTGTTACGTACGTTAACTATGGAAGGTTACGTACGTAACGAACATATTGTTTTATAAATGGACGCACGTCTTTCATCTCACTTCAGCATTTCTCTTCGTTTTTCATCTCCAAACATTGAGAGAGGGATATTTTGGCTCTCCTAATTCGATTTTGAGCTTGAGGGCTTGGATTTGGAGTTTGGATATGGAGTTATTGATGATTCTTGAAGTGATTTCTTGTGTATTCCATCTTCTAAGAGGTATGTTGGATAATCCTCCTTTTCATTTCGGATTTTTTTTTCTGATGTTGTTATTGATAAATGATTTGTATGAAGATGATTAAGATGTTGTTGTTTCGATTCTTGAGGTTATATGATGTGTATGTTGAAGGAAGATGATGATATGTTGGATTATGTCTTGATTATGTTGTTATGATTATGGAATCCTAGAGTTTTTGATGTCCTTGGTAGTATTGTTGCGATTTTTGATGTTAGGAAAATCATATGTTGAAGAACATGATGATATATACCTTGAACTATGATTAAAGATTGGTTAGATGTTAGAAAACATCGGATTATGTTGTTTTATGGATTATGAACGCGAATTCGGATGATTCGTGTTCTTGAAGAACTCGTGAGTTATACATGATTATTGGGAAGATTTCGGAGAATGGAAATATTTGAAACCTTTGGAATATGGTTATTTATGATGTTGAATTAATCGGATCGTCCGGATTGATAATGATAACCGGTAATTGGTTTATATTATGAATTTACAAGGAGGAAACTTGTATCCGTATTTAAGATTGAGTTTGGAATCGGTAATGTTAGACCCTTGTTGGTTTAAATTGATTATTGATATGATCTTCGGATTGTAGAATCGTATTTTGGTTTTAAGTTCGTGTTTGATTGGTTTAGGTTGTTTGGATTTGTGTTTAATCGGGATATTGTAGAACCGTTGTTGATCGGTTATTGATTGTTATTTGTAATCATCGAGTTACGGCTTGTATCGTGGATATGGGTTCGTATTTGTTGAGTTGGATTATTTGGTATTATGTATATGATCGAGGTTTCATTGAACCGTTGAGTTTGTTGGTTGAGTATGTCGGTTATTGATTGTTATCGGATTGTTGTTAATCGGTTATTGCAATAGGTTGATATGTTTTGATCGTGGATTATGACCGTTGAGTTGCGGTTGAGGCTAAAGAGTTCGTAGATTGCTTTTGGTCGGGGCTAAGGAGCTCGTAGACAAAGGCAGTGGATTTTGGTAACGGCTTCGTGGTATCGGTATCGAGGCAAGTTTATACTTGTTCAGTTTATAATATTTGATGAATGGTTTCGTTTTCATTTCATTTATAATTCGTATAGCAATGTTGTTAGAAATGTAAGTTGTCGGGATAATGGTTTGTATATCGTGCTCTGGTTGTATTAAATCATAAGCTATATGATTTAATTGTGTTCAGGGAAGACGTGAGTTATTTTTGGTCAAGGATATAGAATATCGGATATCGAGGATAGTTATCGTGATTACATAAGTATCGGGATAAAGGGTTATTGATATTGAATGGATGGTACCTTATTTGAGATTATTTGTATAACTGTGTATTCGTTCAGGGAAATTGTTCGTGGAAAGGATATTGTCGTCGGCTTTGAGGTAACTTATGTATTGTTCAGTTATGAGATAATTAGTATGTTGAGTTGTTGTATATATTGAGGTTTCGTATAATGAGTTTCGTATCGGTTAATCGTTGAGGGATGTTGATCCCAGGACTATTGTATTGAGATCGTAGATCGTGTTGGTCATTCATTTGGGATGATGATCCCAGGATTGATGTTTTGGATATTGACTAGTCGTGTCGACTTTTCATTGTCAGTCTGTTGTTGTTCACTTCGGTGAGTCTTTTGATCCTTATTGGATATGTGATTCTTTGAGTTTCGTTGTCATGTTGCATCGTGACATATCTGGAGTCATATCTGCGTGCCGATTGGTTATTGTGTAGGATTTTTAGCCGGGCACATGATGGTTATGTGTTGATATTTCCACATTGAACCGTGCACACGAGACGTAGTTCGTGAGGCTAATTAGGTACAAGACCACACGTGTATGTGATCAATACCCGGGGTGGCTTGTGCACGGACACATTTTCGGATCGGGCGTACTATGATTTCCATCTTTGAGCCATATTGTTTGGTCGTTCATCCTCCATTTATGGTTGGGTATGTTCGACGGTTTGTGACTGGTTGTTCATACGCCCGAGGGGTATGTTCGAAAGTCGGAGTTATTTCTTGAGATCCATTATTGTTGATCGTGTCGGAGTTATCATGTTGATGGTACTCTCGATTATCGTTGATCCTTTATTGGTCGTATTGGAGTTATCATGTCGATGATATTCTCAGTTGATTTATCGGTTGATCTGGTTATTGATCGTATAAGCATTGACCGTGTATGTCGTTGCCGGGATTTGTATTCATTGTTTTGTGGTAGTCGATCTACGATATGTGGTATGTTATTGGTTTATCCGTTGAGATTTGATGGTGCAAATCCGACGGATTTAATTTGGCACGAGCAGTTATTTCCGCGTATGAGTTATGATGGTGTTTTAAGGATATTTGGTATTGTTTGGATACGATGTATAATTGTTGTTAAGTTCATTTCGTCATTCGAGGATGCGAAATGTGGATTATGGTAAGGATTGGATTATTATGGATTGGTAAGGTTATAACGGTAAGATTACGTTGGTAGTATTCTTACGATTATTACATTGGTATGTAATTATTTATGATGATGTGATCGGTATCATTATTGAGTATTGTGGTGACCGTCGTGGGCTTTATTTTTAGGTACTTGGAGATCGAGCTAGTAGCGGTCGTGAAGGGATGAGCTTCCCGATGTGATCTTGGCGGTGGCATGTTTTGGAGTATCGAGTATTTCTTTTCTCGGTTATTCATTTCATTGCAAATGTGTATTTTGAATCGCATTTATCCATTGCGTGTGTATATTTCAAAATGGCTTTTCGGTATCTTTATCCATTGCGTGTGTATATTTCAAAATAGCTCTTTGGTATTTTTACCAACTCGTGTGTGTATTTTAAAATGGCCCTTTTGGCACTTTGCGAACTTGGGTTATTTTCACAAATGCTTTTTCCCAATTATTTTTGATGCGTTTAAGTGGCGGCTTAACGTACATTTTGAACTATCGAGATTTGGCACTTCGCCTTGTATTTTCAAATGGTATTTTATGACGGTATTTCAAAATTATGTTTTTGAAAATATTTGAGTATTTAAAATATTACCGTCATCGGCCTTTTGGTGTTTTCGAATTGGTTTTGTAAACGGTTTTTAGCCTGGTGGGTTCCGGCGCGGGACCCACAGCGCTGTAATATCCCGGAATGGTTTTGGGGGCGTTACACGGGTCACTATCGGAAGGCCCCTCCGCGCCGCGACCGTGTCTAGCAGGACACGGTCGAGTCCCTGCCGGCCAGCTGCGCGCCGCGACCGTGTCAGGCGGACACGGTCGAGTCTGTCAGACGAGTCAACCCCTATAAATTCGTTTTTTGAGCATTTCAGCTCATTTCTTTCCCTTTTCTTCACCTACAACCGAGAGAGAGAGCTTGAGGGAGGGTTTTTCCTTCACAAATCATTTGAGTGTTTTATTTTCTTCATCCTCCTTCGATCGTGTAGCTCGGATTGTGGATCTAGCACGTGTTCTTCGGATTATAGGGCTTGAATCTTCAAGAGGTAAGAACTCCTTCAACCCTAGTATGATTTTGGGGAGGGTTTGGTGGTGATCTTGTGTTTTAATTCGAATTAACCGATGTTGTTATTAGATTTTGATAGTATTCACGCGACCCATGGTTTTCTTGTTTTTGATTGGGATGAAATCCCGTTGTTATACCATTGACCGATTTCATTTCCTTATGCACTCTTGGTGTCCGATGAATTGTCCCAACGGGTAGAATTAGGATTAATTCTTACCTTTCCGCATTATTGAGACTTGTTGTATACCGTTGTTGTGTTAGGAGCGGATTGGGAGGATTGTTCGGACCAAAACCTATTCCTTCGTTGTGTCCCTTGTTTCATCGTGTTCAAGGCAAGTACATGTATTACATTTCGTTATGTATATTGTGATTCTCGAAATGAATGATGAATGGTGATTTTTGGGTGCGTGAGTTGTGTTCCTTCCACCCGGAGTGTCCGACGGGATGTCTGGGGGTCGATACTAAGGGGTACGGCCGCGGAAGTGGACTTGGGTGCGTGCGTGATTGAACTTCCACCCGGAGTGTCCGACGGGATGTCTGGGGGTCGATACTAAGGGGTACGGCCGCGGAAGTGGTATCCCACCCGGAGTGTTCGACGGGATGTCTGGGGGTCGATACTAAGGGGTACGACCACGGGATACCAGTTGTGATTTCGTGATCGTGATGACTGAAAATCGATGTGATTGCCAATGTAGTATTCCGGAATATTTATGGCAAATGATTTCTGATTGAGATGAATGAGTAAAACCGTTTTTGTATATAATGTTGTGTAATTGTGTACTTGCACTAGCCATTCGAATGCTAACCCCTTAAATGGGGGAAATGCGTCTTATGCATTTCAGTGCAGGGAGGGTGAGGAGCAGGCACGGGACACGCACGCAAAGAATGGGCTGGCTTGATGATGTGGCTCGAGTCTACATTTTTATGTTTTGTCATTGCATGGTCGAGTATTGAAGTTAGACTGTCCATTTTAAAACTTGGTTTAAGTCCCCTGCGTGGGCAATAAATTGGTATTTAACCTCTGTTCATGTATTACGTTAAAAATGTTTTGGCCGAGGCCACGGCCTTATTTACTTTTGAGTGCATTATTCGGGACTACATTGTAGTTTATATGTCATGTGTTAGCCTGGTAGACCTCACGAGGGTTCTACGGCGTGTAATGTCCCAGTTGTGAATTGGGGTGTTACATTTTGGATCGTTAAAAGCCTAATCACCAAAACCTCATAATCGAGACAAGAATTGAGAGTTTTTTCAAACATATGCTAAGGAAATTAAGAGATAATGTCTTTTAAACTTATTTTTTCTATATGTACTAATACCTTATATAATATTTTGTAAAATGTATATTTACGAAAAAATACCGGGTTAACAGTTTCGGTACTTATCGGTTTCGGTTCTAACTTCAGTACCAGTATCCGGACCACTAACGTTTTGGGTCAGTATCGGTTCTGAGTATTATCGGACGGTTCTCGGGCGATTCTCGAGTATACTTGGACCGTTAACGGCCCTAATCATAGCTGATAGCTGAAAAGCATGGCAGATATAACTAAACGCTGACAAAATTAACTAAAAAGTATTAGTAACAAAATATAATATTATAAAAACAACATGTAAAATAAAATCTAATGAAAAAAGAGGTTAAGAATGGATTTTAAAACCAAAAGCTCATAAATGTTATTTGATATGCTTGTGAAAAATAACATTTGATGGAAGCTCGAGCTCAAATAAACTCTTATCTCGAATTCTCAAGTAAGCTCTTCTAACCAAACATGATTTATTTGAATACATAAAATTTATAAACTATGTGAATAACATATATGTTAGCCTATGATTCATATCAAATATACACGACAAAAAGTAAAGAAGTAAAATATCATTTATTGACTAAATTGAAATTAAAAGCAATAGATGGTAACGTTATCATTTAATTAAAAAATAAGTAAAATATTAATTATACGAGGCCTTACGAACCCGTGCGATGCACCGACTGGATCATTGGTTTAGTTTTTACGTATTTTGTACGGAATGTGTTTGCAGAAATGTATATAATTTTGTTCAAGTTTGCATAAATGTTTTCAGATCTTGATGTTAACACATTAGGGGTGGCAAGTAATTTTTGTGTCAAACGATAATCTCATAGTTAATATGTTTTCGTTGTTGTTTTCAAGTTATTTGTTTAGATAATTTGTTTTAGTTGATGGTTTTTTTTTTAAAATCAAGTTGATAAATGAGGGGGTTATATCAATATTTAGCATTTGAGGGGTTTCTATTATTAAAAAATGGATAAATGAGAGGGGTATATTGCATTGTCAGACATTTTGTTATAATTCCTTACTCTCAAGATATGACTGAAGATGAGGGTTTCCTCATCCGAATAGGGGATGAGAGTACACAGCTGAGGGCGAAGCTTGATAAGCGTACAGATACTATAAATGAGACCCATTCGTTTGGTCCTTTTCATGAGGTTGCCACGGTTGTACAGGATTGTTTTCTTGAAACTCAGGAAAGGGATCGTCGAAGGCTCGATCTGATTGCTCAACTCCTCTTGCTGACCCGCGAAGGAATCGAAGAGAAGCAAGCACATGTTGAAAGGTTGAAGGATGTGGCAGAATCAGATGATGATTAGGAAGTGTTATGTGTTGTTTTGTGTTTTGATGGTTTCATGTACATGGTTTATGAATTATGTTATCTATCTTTGCTGTAACTACTAAGAACAACTATGAATGTAATGGATTAACTAATCAATGATCAGTAATTTTAGTTTAAATTAATTAAACTATTTATAGTTGAAATAGTTTAAATCTATGGCTGTTTGAACAAATGGTTCAATAACCCTATCGAATTTACAAAAAATAAAAGTAATTTTAGACAAATAGAGATTATTTGTGTTTATGAAGTTGTTAGGGTGTTCAGGATGTGGGTTGAATCCATAACCCCATACCTATTGTTTGTAACAGCGTTTATCTGCTCATGGTTATTTTAGATGTAGTTGAGTTGGATTAGTGATTATATTTAAATGGGTAACTATAACCAATTATTAGGAAAATTACAACTATTCAGGTTTGTTAATGTGTAAATATGCAATGTATGAATACAAAATATTAATCCAATTATGCTGGGTACTATCACTTCCATAAACATTATATATTTACTCATGCTAATATGAGTTACTGGCATGGAATACACATTGCTCCGGTATAGCATTTGATGTAGTTTGTATTGATAATGATAATAAAAAATACATGGTTTTCCTTTTTTGATACTTAGATTTGAAATTACATTCCACCAGTCTTTTCGTGGTTCTGGCAAGCTGTACATTCAGATTATTTTCTAACAGTTTTTTTTCTTCTTTCAGCATTTTGAGAATATTAAAATTCTCGCTTACAAAGTCTAGTCGCTACACTGACATAAAATAAATACTTTTAATTAGGGCAATAACACGTCATAGATATGAAATAAAATTTACGACGGAAGAATAGATTATAAATTGCTAATTTCTAACAAAAGTTTCCCTAAAAGAATTGCGAAACATTTGATATAAGAAAAACATCATTTAATAAATTTCATTCATATGCCCTTTCGGCTCGCTCCTTCGTCCATCCGGCTCGATTTAACCTGCGGGATCAATAAAAGTGGGGATGAACTTCCTTCAACTCGTAGAAATCTCACTTATAACAGTAATATACAATCTCATGGAAAGCATACAATGAATAATCTATCATATCTTTTCCTCAACATGAATACATACAAACAATATTACTTATAACATGAATCTAGCACGCATACGAATATTGAGGTTGCGCAGGAGTCCCCGCGACAATATGAAACATACACAAAATTCCACATAGAACATGAATCGAGCACGCATGTGAATATTGAGGTTGCGCGTGTTCCCGCAACAATATATATCTTAAGATAGTCTCTTTACACGTATACAGGGGAGCCCGATTCACTGCATGTATCGTCAATTTTTAAACATGAATTGAATATCACATATTGAATTGAATATCACATGTACAATACAATTAAAGCAATTAAAGTGATAGTGAAAATTACCACCTGAATAAATGATGCTGTCTGACTTGAATATGGAGATGCTCGACTCAGAGTCCTAAGGCCGTAAATCCTCAATAAAGTCTACATATAATAATATTTTAATCATTATAAAATATTATGATATAATGACGAAAATTAATAAATATGCATAAAAGCGGACTAATTAGTAATATTAATTGGAAGGACAATATTTTAATGTCTTGATCAAAATGGGACTCAATTAGAGGTTTTAAAGTTGACTGGGATCAAATTGTGAGAGTTGAGAAGCTGACCGGGTTAAAATCGAAGAATCATAAATCAAAACGGGTTTAAATTGAAGTATCCAGAATTTATGAGTTTCAATTGAAAGCTTCTGAAAAATGTTAGGAGTAAAATGCAAAACCCTAATTTTGTTCGAGTATAAAAACCCTAAACTCGGTGTCAGCCGACATCAAACATTTTCCTCCTTATCCTCACCCTCCCGTGCGTGTACCCCCTCCCTACCTCTACCCTCTCTCTCTCTAAATCCCTATCCTTTCCGTTCATTCTCCAACTATCTCTACAAATTCTCTTCCTCCATCTCTCAAGAGCTTCCTGTAAAAACCGAGATCTCTCTAGATCTCTTTCTTCACAGCCGAGAACGCACCCTTTTTGTTCGATGGATTTGTAATACGTGTTTGTAATCACGGGGTAATGTTCTTGTTTATTTATTGTTTGTTCTACTATGTCCTTAATTTTCTATTTTTTTTATCCACCGAATTGTTGCCTACAGAAACGAAGAGCATGGAACTTGTAGGCTTTGCAAGTTTGGTTTCAGTCCGTGCTGGATACCAAAGATTTTATTATCTCTGTTTGCTGCCTTATTTTCGTCACTTCGCACCTGTGCCCTAAATGTAAGTTCCATCTTTCTTCTTTTATTTTTCTTTTTAATGTTTATGATTGATGATTTATTTCTTTGTAGTTGCTTCGATTCCCATACTGTGCCGAGCCCTCAAGCATGTTGCAAAATTCCTTAATTCTCTCGACTCCTTTCAGAGATAAGTTCAAATACAAAACTTCAACTGCTAATAACTGCTCCACTGCTCCAGAAACTTACACTAAAATAACACAGTAATTAATTAAGTATTGGAGTTTGAATAGTTAGTCAATCTTTGGGGAGATTAAAAGTCTAGTCAATATCTGGGAGCTGATTTAATTACATGGGAATTATAGTATGCATTAAATAGGGAGTCTATTATAAATACAGGCAAGATCAAACATTTGTAATCAGTTTTCTGCAGTAAAATCACCAAGTATTCTCCAGATTCTTTACTTAATGGGCTTTATTATTTAATTTTCAATATTTTATGTTATCATTACTTTCTTGAATGAGATATCATTTTTGCATGATTTTGCATCTCTAATAATGGATTTCCTATCTGAAATGTATAAAAAAACTTTTTCAGCATTTTAAATGTTAACTTGAGTTGGTAATCAATTATAAATAAAAGGTTGATTTTCTACTTTAGCGAGCATCCATACGTTTGTGACTTGATTGGTGACGTTATTCCATCGCTTTTAATTGATTTTCAGTGAAACAATCAAAATGGTATTTAGGTTTTATGGTCTTGAACATTGAGGGATGGATTGTAAGTTTTATCGTTATATATTATCTCATTTCTTTGCCTTATTTTCGTACTTCGCACTTTGTGCCTTAAATGTAAGTTCCATCTTTCTTCTTTTATTTTTCTTTTTAATGTTTATGATTGATGATTTATTTCTTGGCGGTTGCTTCGATTCCCATATCTGGCCGAGCCCTCGAGCATGTTGCAATTAAATAGGGAGTCTATTATAAATACAGGCAAGATCAAACATTTGTAATCAGTTTTCTGCAGTAAAATCACCAAGTATTCTCCAGATTCTTTACTTAATGGGCTTTATTATTTAATTTTCAATATTTTATGTTATCATTACTTTATTGAATGAGATATTCATTCTTGCATGATTTTGCATCTCTAATAATGGATTTCCTATCTGAAATGAAAAAAAAACTTTTTCAGCATTTTAAATGTTAACTTGAGTTGGTAATCAATTATAAATAAAAGGTTGATTTTCTACTTTAGCGAGCATCCATACGTTTGTAACTTGATTGGTGACGTTATTCCATCGCTTTTAATTGATTTTCAGTGAAACAATCAAAATGGTATTTAGGTTTTATGGTCTTGAACATTGAGGGATGGATTTTAAGTTTTATCGTTATATATTATCTCTGTTTGCTGCCTTATTTTCGTCACTTCGCAACTGTGCCTTAAATGTAAGTTCCATCTTTCTTCTTTTATTTTTCTTTTTAATGTTTATGATTGATGATTTATTTCTTGGCAGTTGCTTCGATTCCCATACTGTGCCGAGCCCTCGAGCATGTTGCAATTAAATAGGGAGTCTATTATAAATACAGGCAAGATTCCAGATTCTTTACTTAATGGGCTTTATTATTTAATTTTCAATATTTTATGTTATCATTACTTTCTTGAATGAGATATCATTCTTGCATGATTTTGCATCTCTAATAATGGATTTCCTATCTGAAATGAAAAAAAAAAAACTTTTTCAGCATTTTAAATGTTAACTTGAGTTGGTAATCAATTATAAATAAAAGGTTGATTTTCTACTTTAGCGAGCATCCATACGTTTGTGAATTGATTGGTGACGTTATTCCATCGCTTTTAATTGATTTTCAGTAAAACAATCAAAATGGTATTTAGGTTTTATAGTCTTGAACATTGAGGGATGGATTGTAAGTTTTATCGTTATATATTAAATCTAGTGCATTGCACAAAGTTTTGGTCTGTTGTGGTGTAGTGTGTTAATGTTATGCATTGTATTTTTTTAGGCCCTTATATGTCAAAATGTTTAATATGAGGGGTTTTATGTAAACTTTATAAATTTTTTTGTTAAATGCTGAAATGATAGTTATGCATTGAGAAGAAGTGTCCTTCAATTAAATGGTTGTTCTTATGTATTATGATGCCTTGTCACATTACTGTTTGTTTGTAACTCCCAATGTTTTAATCTTCTATATGGTCATACTCCGAATCTCGATGAGCTTAAGAGGCATGTGGTTCGACGATCTTAGTGTTGTTTTCACGTGCTTATTCTCGCAGAAATAATCAAGATGAAGGTTTCTTGATACGTATTGGGAAGAACATCGGTGAGGCCGAGATTTTGGGCCTTTTAATGATGATGCTACCAAGGCTTGGGATTGCCTCGGTGAAACTCATGAGAGGGTGCAAGAGAGGCTTCGACACTTGACTTCAATCACGGTGGAAGCTCGTGGGGTCCGTGAAGATGGAGATGATTAGGTTCTTTTCATGTGTTGGTTTTGTGTTTTGTTCTTGTGTTATTTTTGTCTTATATAATCTTTTGTGAAGTCTTTTGATGAACAATTAGTTGTAATAATTATCAAGCTATTAATGGAATGCAGTGACCAATGATCATTTTTAAACTAATTATATGTTTGATTATGTTTTATGCTTACATTTATTTTATACATTATTATTTAAGATAGAAACATATATAGTCTTTATTTTGTGGGTTGACTTTTCTCTCTCACACACATTGACAAAAACAGAAATGAATCTTGGTGAAATATATCGGTATGGCGAAACAATAAACAATCGAACAAAACTATATTTTTGAGTGTTTGATAGAATATGCCAATCCTTCTTGCTTATATAGCATTCGTTGTTGTTTGTTTTGATAACGACAATACCAAAATCATGGTTTTTGGTATCTTCTAGATGTCTTTTTCTTCTTGCGTCTTTTTATTATTTCTCGTTTGTTGTTTTCGTTGTGCACCTCCATTATCATTTATAATGAAACAAACATTGCGAATGATCTGATTGTAACAAGCAGATGTTATTTAAAGTTTAAAATAAAAGGTATGTCTCAATTCATTTATAACACGAAAATCGTTAAATAGTGTTTTTATACTCTTAAGCTTAAGATAAGGCCAACGCCGAATACATACATCTCTACGATTATATTTCAAAGTAGATAAACCAACTAAGCTCTTTTGCGGCTTGCCTTGGAGGTGGAGGTTAGAGTGTGGCTTTTAAAAGCCTTACCAAGCCTTGTAGCTTCCCAGATTACAAAAAGGTTTTGTAACTTCTGATTACTCCTAAATATAATTGATTATATATTAATAAGGTGTGTTATTATTGTTATTGCTATTTACTTCCATATGATTTTTTCTTCATATTAATCCAATTTGTAACTGCTTATTACCCATAAATTTATTTGATTATATATTAATAACATGTGTTATTATTGTTATTGCTATTTACTGCCATATGATTTTTTTTTTCATATTCTGAATTAAAACAATTTCAAAATTTGGTGAGTTTCACCATTGGCCCTTATGATGACATTGTTGTTGATTGACTGTTTTTTTTGTATATAATTTAAAGGTGAAATAATTGAAAACTAATGTGACTTGTATGTAATATGCAAAACTATTATAAAATATGCCAACTTTGTATCTTTAACAGTCAATAGCAGTAGAAATGTTTATGAGTTGAACGTGAAGTTTTTAGGAATAGCTGTAACTTTATTTGGTTTAGAGCTGTACGTGTATATTGAATTGAAGTCAGATTATTACAGATAATTATAATACTGTAGGTGATTTAATTAGGGTTGGTTATGATAATCACAGTTATCCATAATTTCTTATGTATAAAGAGGTGATTTATATTAATTATTTGAAATAAAGATTGACAGATTAAGATAAGTTGGTAAATGTCTCTTTGAAAACAATATTCCGGGTTCGGTTCTTGAATTCTCTGTCTTCATCCTCTTTCATTAGGATCTTCAGGCCATTTGGGTTTGTCACTCTAGAAGCTGCCACGTAAAGTTGGCCGTGACTGAAAACAGGGTCTGGCAAATAGACACCTACATAAGAAAGTGACTGTCCTTGACTTTTGTTAATGGTCATTGCGTAGCACGGTTTTATTGGGAACTGTCTTCGTTTCATTATGAATGGCCATTGTGTTTGTGTGGATGTCAGCGTGATCCTGGGAATAACGACAGTCTCCCCTATTTTTGACCCAGTTAGGATTTTTGCCCGAATAACAAATTCACCAAGATCGGTGATGATAAGCCGAGTCCCATTACATAGCCCCTGTGCTGGGTTCACATTCCTTAAGAGCATGACAGGTAATTCCTTTTTTAAGTACAGCTCATGAGGTGGCATTCCTAGGAAATTTAAAGAATTTAGGAACTCGACTGGATATAGGTGTTGTTGGTCTAGAATATCGGTCGATGCTTTACACACTTCGTCTGCACTATTGTACGTCTTAATTTCACCTCCCAACTTCTTAAACATATAGTCATTTATTGCATCAGCATCATCATTTCTTGGCGTGAGTATTGCCCTTTCTTTTAGATATTCATCCTCATGTTGTCTTGTCGTAAAATCAGGAAAGGTTTCTTGCACAATTTGGTCGATACTACAGTTGCTTGATTTAATAATGAAATCCTCCGGGATCTCAATCCATGTTGGCTCACCTTCTCCGTCTTTGCTTTTAGCTGGCAAATTCCCATCGCCCAAATCCAAAACCCATTTATTGAATGCCTGTTTGCGTGTATCAACTGATCCATTAGCAGAATACTCGTTTACTCGCATGCTCCGAGTAAGTGTGAAAACCTTGCAATAATTCCACAGATTGGAACGGTTTATACACGCGTTCACCACCTCTTGCCTTTTACCTTTCGGGATAACTGGTAAAACCTGTCTAAAATCGCCACCAAGCAACACTGTTAGACCTCCAAATACCTGATCCCGTTTGTCTGAATCATGAAACCCCAATATATCCCTTAGAGTTTTGTCCAACGCTTCAAATGCATATTTTTGAGTCATCGGTGCCTCATCCCAGATAATCAAATGGACTTGTTTCATAAGCTCAGCCAAGTGCGTGTTTTGTTTAATGCCGCATGTGCTATTTTCCATTAACTCTAAAGGTATGACAAATCTGCTATGGGCTGTTCTTCCTCCTGGAAGTAGTAACGAAGCTATACCTATTCCAACAAAATAGTCAAGGTTATTTTATTGGAAAAATTCATATGAAATAAATGTTGTAATAATAAATTATTATCAAAACATCATACCTGAAGATGCGACTGTAACACCCCCAAATCCCATTGGGTCATTACAGTGCCGTGGACCCCAAGCCAGGTGATCCACCAGGCGAACACGACTAAAATACAACAAACTGACCAAAATAGGAAATCACAGACCCTACTATGATGTCCGACATACTATCCCGATATGGAATTTCAACGACAAGGATGGGCCTACATGGCCAAAATAAAATACAACAACATACACGAGCCTTGCTCGGATAATACAAAACGACAACGACTGAACAAAAATGGAGTACTCCAACTGTCTGACCAACATGAACACCAAAATATCTCGGACTAGTATCGTTCGAATGCCTCGTCGCCATCGTCATGCCCCTGTGTCTCAACTCTCTCCTCGCAAGTACCTAAAACATGAAAACATGTTCCGCCCACGGTCACCATCCAAAGATAATGAATATCAAGTACATGCACAACATGATATGCATCCAAAGGCAGAATAAATAGTACAACAATGGTAGTACGAGATGCTCACAACCAAAGTAAGAATCGAGCATTCGTGGAATATTATGCCCACGGCATACGATCAATACCTGCTCAATAGGTTAGAACATAAGTGCCCAACGGCGAATCATCAATATAGAACACAACAATACATTACCCGAAGGTAAATCAATCCAAATCTGAAATAAATAAGGATCACAATGCCCGAAGGCTCAAACGGAAATACCGTTACATCACAATGGCCTGAAAGCCCTCAAAGAAGCCGCCAAAATATCACGATGGCACGAAAGCGAGCGGCCGAAGCCGTAAATCATCACAATCAGATCTCAAAGAAACAAACATAATCGTCGAACATACCCTCGGGCGTATGAACTCTTAATCACAAAACGTCGAACACATCCACACATTTAAATGGACTATGAGCGAACAAAATTGTATGGCTCAATGATGGACATCACGACGCCCGATCCGAATATGTGTCGCACATGTCCACCCCGTATACGGAATCCAAGATATACGTGGGACAATGTACCTAATTAGCCTCAACGAACTACGTCTCGTGTGCACAGCCTTTCACGGAAAATATTCACGCATGACTATATATGTGCCCGGCTAAAAATCCTACACAATATCCAATCGGAACGTAGATATGACTCCGGATATGTCACGATACAACATGACAACGAAACTCAAAGGATAACACATCCAATACGGATCATACGACTCACCAAGTGAACAATGACACACGAATAATGAAAGATCGACACGACCAACGATATTCCAAACAACTATCCTAGGATCAAAATCTCTAAGGACCGATTAACATGAGCAACGATCACAACACAACAGTTCGGGAAATCCTCAACCTTCAACGATCACAAAGTTACCGAGTTCACAAGAATAATAGTGTGCTGCCTTGAATCGGTCAACACGACAATAATAATTCAACGGATGGGAATTATCGTTGATAATCCCAATTCAATATATCGATAACCGTTAGAGCGGACAATCGATAATAATTATACAACGGATGGGAATTATCTTTGATAATCCCAATTCAATATATCGATTACCGTTAGAGCGGACAATCGATAATAATTATACAACGGATGGGAATTATCTTTGATAATCCCAATTCAATATATCGATAACCTTCAGAACGGTTAACCGATAACAATTGTACAACGGATGTCTCGGCACCTTTAATCGGTTACCGACAACGAAGATGATAATCGAATACGTCAATGCCTTCAATCGCCAAAACGACATCAATAGAAAAACATTGATATCAATAACGATTCACACAAAAAATATCTTGATGGAACATCAATCAATAATAACAATCGATACGTCGATGCCGCGAACCGCTATCAACAACAATATCTCAAAGGAACATCAATCAACAATAACAATCGATATGTCGATATCGCGAACCGCTATCGACAAATATATTACCAACAAGTATCGTAATGCCTTCAATCGCCATTTACGAACAACAATAATATTTGGCATAATTTGAAGGGTATCGTATCAAACAATCCCCTGATATCAACAAAATCATAAAGAGACCAAGTCTCGAAATGATACACACATTCATACACATACATGATAACATTAATCTCATTGACCAGTACAAGTATAAAACTTGCCTCAAACCGAAGGCGAGAAAGTCCTTCCACGATCAACGTCCTACCACGAATCGATCAACGCGTCCTCCGTCAATCACAAGCACTCGAACAACCTTGAATGAAATACATTCATTCGATAACACGATATCGACCGAAAACAACACAATAGATAATTCCGATTCCAACACGAACACATACTATACTCGTATTTATCCGTATACATACGTATATATATAATATATATATATATATGTTACATATATATAATAATATATATACAATACAACTCACAATATTTATATATATATATATATATATATCTAAAAATATATATATATATATATATACTCACTGCTCATATACATAAAACACATAACACACACACACACACTGCTCATATATATATATATATACATAAAACACACAACACACACACTGCTCATATATATATATATATATATATATATATATATATATATATATATAAAACACACAACACACACACACAACTCACGCTACACACAACACACAGCGCACGCTATATATATATATATATATATTACAGCTTACACACAGTATATATATATATATATAACAGTATATATATATAACACACACAACACACAACACACAACACAAAGGCTTACCCGGAAAAGTCGATCGGCCGGGCAACCTTCGCCGGAAAAATGTCAAGACTCCGTTCCGCCTTCCGTTAGGACAAAACCACCTCCGGTTGCGGAAACAACGGAACCGCATCCATGGCCGGAAACCATGAAGAACGCCGGACGCCCGAGCTCCGTCACGGAAGAAAATGCCGAATACTTGGATCGACCGGATTTATAATGCCTTCCGGTTTGGAAATTCCGATCGGGCGCCGCGAGCTCCGGTCGCGCCAGAGACATCGGCCCTACCTCGGTCGCGGAAAAAATGGAGAAGCTGGTGCACCTCCGTCTCGCGGAAAAAGAAGAAAAATTGCGGAACACGTCGGCCGGGGTTTGCGGCCTTAGGTTCGGAAATTCCGACCAGGCCGCTCCGAGCTCGTCTTTGCCCGCCGAACTCAAGCTCCATTTCGCCGGAAAAATGGAGAAACCGGCCGCCCGTATTGAAGCTCCACCTTGCCGGAAAAATATGATGGAGAGAAGGGAGAGAGAGCTGGCGAATGGCATGGGAAGAAAAAGAAAGAAAAAAAAATGAGAGATGAAACGAGAGAGGGAGAGCTGGCGAGAGAGGGTGAGATGGTGATGGTGAGGTGAGGGATGATGATGATATATTATATATATATATATTATATATGTATATAATATGACATGAGGGAGATGAGGGGGATAGGTGAGGAACGTGAGGGGAATCAAGAGAGTCGACAAAATATATATATATATATATATATATATATATAAATGATACCCAAAGATACTCTCGCCCCGAAAGCTGAACACGAGGAAAGTTCCCACCATCTACCACGCATTACGTACGTAACCTCAGGGCGTAACGTACGTAATCGAAACAAATTAGCGTACGTAATGCTACACAGGTAGCGTACGCTATGGCTATAATCTTAGCCAAAATTCCAATCTCGCCAAACAACAACCAAACGACGAAACCAAACCGACGACCAGAATAAATATTTCGATCTCGAAATATTTTTATACAATATATATTGTATTGGTACAAACAACAACACTTGTACAATTCCAAATGAATACGTACAACTCAACAGTAACACGAAAAAAAAAATTACCCCCGGATATTACATACTCCCCCCCTTAAAAATAGTTTCGTCCTCGAAACTCAGGGTGCACAAGTCGGGGCACGGACTATCCATCAGGATAAGAAAACAACATCTCCAGGGATACTCCTCAATACGAGCAATTCCGCCTAAGCAACTGGGCCGACCCCACGGGTCCCCACGTCTCCTCTGCCTGAACAAGGCGAAAAATCAAGTGATAAAGACACTCAATCAAATGCGAGATTAGCCGAATCATGACTCCTCCGCCAGAGACCAGCCAAGAAGTCGCACCACAAAAGATAATAACAATACACGAATAGTCCTCGGGACTATATCAATTGCGCACCCAAGTCCTCACGACTTGATGTCTCGAATCACAATGAACCATTACCCAGATCATCACAAAAATCTCGGGTACAAGACCAAAAGGAAAGAAAATCACATCAAATGACTCAAGTGTCAAGATTCTCAGATACAATGATAACAAGATAGATCAACCATAAATGGTTCGCAACCACAATAATAAAATACAGACCGAGTCAAACATCAATCCGAAAGACAAGGAAAATACAAATCAAGGCTACATCTTAAATGTACCCGGAATCCACATCCTCCAGATCATCGAGTTCCTCGATCCCATCGACTCGAGGAAAACACAAATCTGAACTCGCTACTCCCCTCGGGTGTCCATACCTCTGGCTCCCGAAGCCCGATATGACCCCTTGGATGAAGTACAGACTGAAGCAACAAAATCTCTCGAGGCCCATGAGCTCTCTCGAGACCTACTGGCACTAGAACTCATGCAGTATTCTGAAGGTGTTCCTGCCTCCCACACAGAAAATAAATAATAGCTGGCACCGTACATCGAGTACTCACATGCCCCGCTGAATCACAGTTAAAACAAATAACAGTCGAACTCGTCGCCTGAGAAGAAGATGCTTTCCCAGCACGAAGTCGACTAGAAAACGACCTCCTGGACGTCGGAGTTCGATGTCCCTGCGACGAATCGGCATCCTAGTCCTCTCACCAGAAGAAACTGAAGGATCCTTCTGAGTAAGCTCCTCGATCGAAAGTTCTGCTCCAAGAGCCTTCTCGATGAATTCGCCAAGTGAGTTACAATTGTGATTAAACAACTGTATTCTCAACCGCGGGTTAAACATCTTGCTAAAATACTTGATCTTATCCGCCTCAGTACGGATAACAGATGAAGTAAACCGAAGAAGTCCTTGAAACTTCTCAGCAATAACGATAACATCCTCGTTCTCGACGGATTCGGGGTTCAAAACCTCCGACAAGTTGGCTTCACGAAGTGGAGCCGGATAATACCTCTCTAACATGAGAGTCTTGAACCCGATCCAAACACAATCACGATCGGTGGGTTATCGAGCACGACTCCGAAAATGATTCGTCAGCCAACAAAGTATTGATACGAGGTTTTGGGTTTCGGCCCACTCTGCGGCCTCTACCCCCTCTGTCACGTCCTCTTTCCAGACTGAAAGAATAACGTTCAATTATGACCACAACACAATTACGCCTCAACGGCCAGAATGCTAGGTCAACGCCAAACATGAGTATACATACTCAACAGATAAAGGATCACATCGATCGCGCTAATCATAGCCGATACAGAGCCCACACGCTCCAAAGCGAATAATCATAAATCAATCGCACCCGATCGTCACATACAAGTGTCAACGAAACATGTATAATCAATGACATAATGAATGTATGCACACAAAAGAGAATAGAGTCCTTACACAGGTCATACGAAGCTTCGAGGTCTTGCGATACTAGTCTTCACTGACGACGACTCGATGAAAGAATGACTCACAGTCGTCTAACTATCACGACTCACAAAACCCGACTGTCCAGATTGTCATAAT
This sequence comes from Orobanche coerulescens, assembly GCA_033398695.1. Taxonomy (NCBI): domain Eukaryota; kingdom Viridiplantae; phylum Streptophyta; class Magnoliopsida; order Lamiales; family Orobanchaceae; genus Orobanche; species Orobanche coerulescens. The sequence continues at coordinate 223,109,048 of CM065804.1, forward strand.
CTGACAGCCTCACTACTACCGCCTTGGTAGAGCCACATAACACACAAGTCAGGGTATCTCACAACCCAACGCTTCGATACCATCTTCTGTAACACCCCCAAATCCCATTGGGTCATTACAGTGCCGTGGACCCCAAGCCAGGTGATCCACCAGGCGAACACGACTAAAATACAACAAACTGACCAAAATAGGAAATCACAGACCCTACTATGATGTCCGACATACTATCCCGATATGGAATTTCAACGACAAGGATGGGCCTACATGGCCAAAATAAAATACAACAACATACACGAGCCTTGCTCGGATAATACAAAACGACAACGACTGAACAAAAATAAACATGTTCCGCCCCCACGGGGTCAGCCATCCAGTATAATGAATATCAAGTACATGCACAACATGATATGCATCCAAAGGCAGAATAAATAGTACAACAATGGTAGTACGAGATGCTCACAACCAAAGTAAGAATCGAGCATTCGTGGAATATTATGCCCACGGCATACGATCAATACCTGCTCAATAGGTTAGAACATAAGTGCCCAACGGCGAATCATCAATATAGAACACAACAATACATTACCCGAAGGTAAATCAATCCAACGCTGAAATAAATAAGGATCACAATGCCCGAAGGCTCAAACGGAAATACCGTTACATCACAATGGCCTGAAAGCCCTCAGAAGTTGCGCCAAAATATCACGATGGCACGAAAGCGAGCCGTCAGTAAATCATCACAATACAGATCTCAAAGAAACAAACATGACTGTCGAACATACCCCTCAGGCGTATGAACTCTTAATCACAAAACGTCGAACACATCCACACATTTAAATGGACTATGAACGAACAAAATTGTATGGCTCAATGATGGACATCACAGTACGCCCGATCCGAATATGTGTCAGTGCACATGTCCACCCCGTATACGGAATCCAGGATATACGTGGGACAATGTACCTAATTAGCCTCAACGAACTACGTCTCGTGTGCACAGCCTTTCACGGAAAATATTCACGCATGACTATATATGTGCCCGGCTAAAAATCCTACACAATATCCAATCGGAACGTAGATATGACTCTGGATATGTCACGATACAACATGACAACGAAACTCAAAGGATAACACATCCAATACGGATCATACGACTCACCAAGTGAACGATGACACACGAATAATGAAAGATCGACACGACCAACGATATTCCAAACAACTATCACGGGATCAAAATCCCTAAGGACCGATTAACATGAGCAACGATCACAACACAACAGTTCGGGAAATCCTCAACCTTCAACGATCACAAAGTTACCGAGTTCACAAGAATAATAGTGTCTTTGCCTTGAATCGGTCAACACGACAATAATAATTCAACGGATGGGAATTATCGTTGATAATCCCAATTCAATATATCGATAACCGTTAGAGCGGACAATCGATAATAATTATCTGACGGATGGGAATTATCTTTGATAATCCCAATTCAATATATCGATTACGTTAGAGCGGACAATCGATAATAATTATCTGACGGATGGGAATTATCTTTGATAATCCCAATTCAATATATCGATAACCTTCAGAACGGTTAACCGATAACAATTGTACAACGGATGTCTCGGCACCTTTAATCGGTTACCGACAACGAAGATGATAATCGAATACGTCAATGCCTTCAATCGGCCAAAACGACATCAATAGAAAAACATTGATATCAATAACGACGATTCACAAAAAAAATATCTTGATGGAACATCAATCAATAATAACAATCGATACGTCGATGCCACGAACCGGCTATCAACAACAATATCTCAAAGGAACATCAATCAACAATAACAATCGATATGTCGATACCGCGAACCGGCTATCGACAAATATATTACCAACAAGTATCGTAATGCCTTCAATCGGCCATTTACGAACAACAATAATATTTGGCATAATTTGCCGAAGGGTATCGTATCAAACAATCCCCTGATATCAACAAAATCATAAAGAGACCAAGTCTCGAAATGATACACACATTCATACACATACATGATAACATTAATCTCATTGACCAGTACAAGTATAAAACTTGCCTCAAACCGAAGGCGAGAAAATCCTTCCACGATCAACGTCCTACCACGAATCGATCAACGCGTCCTCCGTCAATCACAAGCACTCGAACAACCTTGAATGAAATACAATTCATTCGATAACACGATATCGACCGAAAACAACACAATAGATAATTCCGATTCCAACACGAACACATACTATACTCGTATTTATCCGTATACATACGTATATATATAATATATATATATATGTTACATATATATATATAATAATATATATACAATACAACTCACAATATTTATATATATATATATATATCTAAAAATATATATATATATATATATACTCACTGCTCATATACATAAAACACATAACACACACACACTGCTCATATATATATATATATATAAAACACACAACACACACACACAACTCACGCTACACACAACACACAGCGCACGCTATATATATATATATTACAGCTTACACACAGTATATATATATATAACAGTTAGGGCTGTTAGCGGTCCGAGTGAACCCGAAACGCGGTCATGAACCGGACCGAAATACCCGGGATCGAAACTCACCCGAAAACTAACGAGTTCGGATTCGAGTTCTAAATATTGAACCGAAACCGATAAGACCCGGACCGATAAAACCGAAAAGAAACCCGGTAATAAATTAAAAAAAAAGTTTATATGTATTTTATAATTTATATATTTTATACATATATTATTAATACGTTTTGCGTGTTTTAAACACAAATAGCATGCTGGTCAAGTAGTTAAGACGCTATACCTTTGAACAAAAGGTCTGGATTTCGAATCATGTAACCCCCATTTATGTGATTTATTTTGGTGCTCTTCCTTCATTTTCCTAGTAAAGATCCACCCCACATAGCGCTGTTAGCGGTCCGAGTGAACCCGAAACCCGATCATGAACCGGACCGAAATACTCGGGACCGAAACTCACCCGGAAACTAACGAGTTCGGATTCGAGTTCTAAAAATTGAACCGGAACCGTTATCGATCCGGACCGAATCTACCCGGTAACCTATCGGACCGGATCCAAATCTGGAGAAAACCGGTCCGAACCGGTCCGATAACAGCTCTAATAACAGTATATATATATAACACACACAACACACAACACACAACACAAAGGCTTACTCGGAAAAGTCGATCGGCCGGGCAACCTTCGCCGGAAAAATGTCAAGACTCCGTTCCGCCTTCCGTTCCGGACAAAAACCACCTCCGGTTGCCGGAAACAACGGAACCGCATCCATGGCCGGAAACCATGAAGAACGCGACGCCTTGAGCTTCGCCGGAAGAAAAATGCCGGAATACTTCAGATCGACCGGATTTATAATGCCTTCCGGTTTGGAAATTCCGATCGGGCGCCGCCGAGCTCCAGTCGCCGCCAGAGACGTCGGCCCTACCTCCGGTCGCCGGAAAAAATGGAGAAGGTGGTGCCTGCTCCGTCTCGCCGGAAAAAGAAGAAAAAATTGCCGGAACACGTCGACCGGGTTTGCAGCCTTCCGGTTCGGAAATTCCGACCAGGCCGCCGCCGAGCTCCGGTCGTGCTGCCTGCCCGCCGAACTCAAGCTCCATTTCGCCGGAAAAATGGAGAAGCCGGCCGCCCGTATTGAAGCTCCACCTTGCCGGAAAAATATGATGGAGAGAAGGGAGAGAGAGCTGGCGAATGGCATGGGAAGAAAAAGAAAGAAAGAAAAATGAGAGATGAAACGAGAGAGGGAGAGCTGGCGAGAGAGGGTGAGATGGTGATGGTGAGGTGAGGGATGATGATGATATATTATATATATATATATATATATATTATATATGTATATAATATGGCATGAGGGAGATGAGGGGGATAGGTGAGGAACGTGAGGGGAATCAAGAGAGTTGACAAAATATATATATATATATAAATGATACCCAAAGATACTCTCGCCCCGAAAGCTGAACACGAGGAAAGTTCCCACCATCTACCACGCATTACGTACGTAACCTCAGGGCGTAACGTACGTAATCGAAACAAATTAGCGTACGTAATGCTACACAGGTAGCGTACGCTATGGCTATAATCTTAGCCAAAATTCCAATCTCGCCAAACAACAACCAAACGACGAAACCAAACCGACGACCAGAATAAATATTTCGATCTCGAAATATTTTTATACAATATATATTGTATTGGTCCAAACAACAACACTTGTACAATTCCAAATGAATACGTACAACTCAACAGTAACACGAAAAAAAAAATTACCCCCGGATATTACAGCGACCGCCCGGACAATTTTTCTCTCAGACCGTAACCTCGAAATGATTGTCTTATATAAGAATGTCTTTTCGGTACCACCAGGCCCATAAACAAAATAAAAATTTCCTTTTTTATTGTCAACCGATTCAAGCACCTCTTCATATATGAACAGTTGTTCGGGGTTTAACAAAGAATGGAAATGTTCATGCTCTGTCTTGCTTTTGATCACATCAAAATCCAGTGCTTCTCTGATCAAGCGGTTATCCAGGTTTGTAAGCAGTTTTGGATCAGGCTGTGGTAGATCCTGGAAATCTGACAAAGACCTCCCATTCCTATTTAAAAATTCTTGGATTTCTACCAAGCAATAGTTTTTGATTTGCTCTTTCGTTAGTTCGAGTTCAGGATACTTGAAAAGTTTACGCTTTTTGTTTAAAATGTCCTCAGAAAGAGTTTCCCAGTTTTCTTTCCAAAACTATAGTGGCTTACTTACATCACAAAACAACAAAATTGTAACAAACAGTTCTCGCAGCTGTGGTCCTAACGCCCAAAATCTTGCTTCTGATATAGCGTTTGTCCATTCTTTGTCGTCATTCAATAAACCGTATGCAAAACATACCTCTTTAAAAGTCCCATATCGTATTTTGTTAACCGTCATAAGTTCTTCAAACGATTTAGGCCCTCTCGCGACGTTTAATAACATCCTGAGATAGTATCGCTCACCTGATGCTGGGTTTGAATAAAAAATCCTACCAATTGTTTTATGCTGTTTTCGCTGTTTCCAAATCTTACTTTTTTCATGCCAGACATAGAATCTTGGTAGCTCAGCATAGGTCAGCTTTTCGGCTTCCGTATCTTGCTTGTTTAACTCAAACCATTCAGTAAACATTGTGAGTCTGATGTCTTCCCTATTAAGCAATGCTGGTAAATTTTGCGAGTCACGTAATGTTATGGAATTTTGATTTGGAAAATGGAAATTGAGCTTCATAACGGATGGGTATGAGTAATGAATGTCGAAAGAGAATAATCGCCATACCGCCTCACACGGTGCCAAATAACGACAATTTAGAAAACTTTTGATTTCATCGACTTCGTTTATCTTTTCCGACATTACGTGTTGTCCGGTAACAACATTTTCTTGAATGACAATCGTTGCCCTATCTGGACCTTTATTCAAATACTTAAATAAAATACTTTATCGCTTTTGATCTATTGCACCACTCAACATTAATGTGAGCCTGGTATTTCAGCAACATATATCGATTGTGAGGGACCACAAATCTGTTATCAAAGGTAAACTTACCTTTCACAGCATATGCTTTATTGTCCCTTCGGCGATAAACAGGATATCCGTCTCCATCCACCATTGTCTCTGCATAAAATGCTTTAGGGTACCTTTTAGTGCATTTTCCATCTGCATTACACGGTGCATTTTTGCCATCTTTTCCACATGGTCCGTGTAGCATGAATTCGGTGACAACTTTGTACGCATCTGGATCACGCACCGGACATGGCAGTTCTGCAGATATTATATCGTCTATCTGTGTCGGTGTTTTACATTTGTGTTTTTCCTCAAGCCACAGTAGAATATGTGCGTGCGGTAATCCACGTTTTTGAAATTCAATTTCATATACAACTGCATAACACAAATTATTTCAGAATTAGTATTGCCTGACAATGATTAATTAAATTAGGAATAATGATCATCCAACATGTGGTTTATTACCTGCACGGCTAGCGCCAAATATGTGCTTTTTTGTAAGGTCATCTAACATTTCGGTTAATTTCATTTTGAACACTCTTGTACCTATTTCCGGCCTATCATGTGTCTTTTGACCAGCAAAAGTCTCTAGCATTTCGGTGATCTCAGGCTATTTTGGATTAGAAGTAAAAGTGATAAATAGGTCTGGATTTCCATATGTCCGACACAAAGCCATTGCATCTTGATAATTTTGCATCATATACCTTGGCCCACCGGTAAAACTTGAAGGTAAAACTATTCTTTTGCCAAGTCCAGATGCATCTGTGTCGCCTCTCGTGACAGCATCCTGAAGGTTGTGATAGAGGTCTACTCGCAGTGTATCTTGGTTACTTCTCGTCCATTTGAGCCTTTGTTCTTCAACTGCCGTGTATGCATCAACCAAAAACTGCTGATACAGTCGTCCTCCTCTAAGCAAAGTGTTACCTTGGTCGTTTCGTTGTTGAATTACATAACTGTAGTACTCCTTCATTGTTACAAATGGCCGAATAGTTTTCCTTGAACCTCTATTGTTATGGTAGGGTATCTTTTCGTGGAATCCATCCTCTCCAAAGGGAAACAGCAATGGATATTGCAATGCCATGTATGATGGATGCAATTCTGAAATTCGTTGTGGACCACTATTTTTATTGTTTACAACGATGTCTCTTGAAGCAATACCATCCCCAAAATCATTCGTAATTAGAGCAGCTACCTCTGCTACAGTTGGTGCGTTATATTCTCTCGATGCTTTTCTCTCGCTTAATAATCGTAATTCAAAGTTTATGGAAGCATGGGAATGACACCAATCTCTCGCCATTCGAAATGCTCTTGCTACTGCGCTATGCTGGTCCAACATGGACATCAAATTTGCGACTATCGTTTCATCCAGCTCATTAACCACATCCTTATCAACAAATGCATCCATTCTATTTTTAATTTCATTTTGTGTGTCAAAAAATTACAACTGGGCATACCTCGGTTGTACACCTGGAGCTGGTAAAAGGGAACCAATCTGATGGTAGTTCTGTCCGTTAATCCTAAATGTATATAACCCCCTCCCTGTATTTACTGAATGGTCTATTCTTGCACCAAAAGATGTAAAGCAAAACATGCTATTGTATATTCTAATTTGATCTCTAAACTTTGATGTCGTGCAATCTTCATAATCTAGCAATTTTTTTAACAGTGGAGGTGTTTGATTGAATTTAGGAAGCAACACTTTCCCATCTTGACAAGATATTGAGAAAGTAGGATTAACATCTGCTCTGTCCTTGGCTGATCTCTCTGCATACCACATAACTGCATGACAATTACGGCACTGATACGATGGAGATCCAAGGTGATTGTAGGATACGGGATGACCTAAATTAATGATTGTCAGTAATAACCATTTTTATATAAATGGTTATTTTATAAATCATTTAACTTCCAATTAGTAACTAATCTGGAATTATCTAATCATAGCATATCTAAACGACGTATGTAATACCTGCAGATATACGCGCTGCGCCTTTATACATCGATTTGGAGATATGTTTCCGAGGCCGACCTTAAACAGCCATTATTGTTATGAATATATTATTTATTAAATAAATAATGGGTTTTGTATATTTATTAAAATACATACCCACTGTGGATTTTCGGGTTATCGAAGTCTGATTAATAGAATTAGGAGGCGTACGTTGGTCTGTAAGACATATATTATTGTAAACGGACAGGGCAACATGCACGTAGAAACATAAGCAAGTAAAAAATATATGAGTTTATGGTTACCTGTTTCTGGTACAGTCATATTTGAAATTTTAAGACCACAATGACTGTGTACTTTCCCATCCTCACCGATAATTGTATGCGACTGTATGTGTACAGTGTTGTTTAGCATGTTAAACATAGATGGAATATCCTCATGATCAGTACCTGAAATAGAGTTATCATGGTAATAAATGGAGAGGGTTTGAGCTATTTTGGCATTCCAAGTTACTATCAGGTAAGTAACCCCATTATTATATGCTTGTTATGGATTTCAATAACCATGAATGCCAAATTCTGGATCATTAACAACATGCTCATAAAAATATTGTTATGAATATATTATTTATTAATTAAATAATGGGTTTTGTATATTTATTAAAACACATACCCACTGGTTTTTCAGGTTATCGAAGATTGATTAATAGAATTAGACATATACGATTGTAAACGGACAGGGCAACATGCACATAGAAACATAAGCAAGTAAAAAATATATGAGTTTGTGGTTACCTGTTTCTGGTACAGGCATATTTTAAATTTTAAGACCACAATGACTGTACTTTCCCATCCTCACCGATAATTATATGCGACTGTATGTATACAGTGTTGTTTAGCATGTGAAACAGATATGGAATATCCTCATGATCATTACCTGAAAAATAGGATATAATAACATATGTTAATGTAACTATCCTCATACCTATTCTTTGTTGATCTGAGCTTCACTTAATTTACTTTTAAATTTCGCTCACGGTAATCGTATTCTGTGTTTGATTTCTGTAACTTCATACTATGCCTGTCTTTTGCAACGATTATCTGGAAATGTTTTTGAAACTAATGCATGATTTAAGATATAAAAAGGAATAGGAAAAGGTGGTTGGCTTAGGTATTTAGGATCACTTGATGAGTATTGTCTTATATGATTCAAGCAAAAGTTAAAAGGTGAAAAGAAAGAATAAGTGAATATAGTGTACTGAAAAAAAAAATTCCCGAGTTTTCGTAGGGTTTACCGCATCTTCCCTGAAATTGGCTTTGCAGTTTAATTGGATGCTTGCACCACTAACTATATTATCATGCCACAGTGCTTCTTATCTTGGTTGAATTAAATCAACAGAATTCGTTGATTTGGTGCAGGTTGGATTGCCTCTTGTGCAGCAATATCTGTATCAGTTAGACCATTTGGTGGCAGAGCACTTACCAAAGCTGGGAGAGCATTTTGTTCAAGAAATGATAAATCATAGCATGTATGCAAGCCAGTGGTCCATAACGGTTTTTTCTTAATCCTTCCCATTCTATAAAGTAATACCTTAATGAGGGGCATGCGAAGTGTTGGTGTATTCATTGAGACATTAACCGTGTAGTAATTACACTAATATGAAAGGTCCCAGCTGTAACCTAAGTTGTACTTGAGACCATTAAACTGAATTATGGAGACAAACAATATTAAAAAACACAATAAATTAAATAGTTTTGTTCCACATTTCTAATGAAATCAAATACACACTGGAGCAATAAAAACAATTTTAACCAATGGTATATAAAAATCGCAGAAACAGCCCTTATTCATAGTTGATTATAAAAGACTAATTATAAAAAATGCATTGCAGGTTCCAAACACAGTAAAATATGTGAAATGATGGATTAGTTTGAGCTATTTTGGCATTCCAAGTTACTATCAGATAAGTAACCCCATTATTATATGCTTGTTATGGAATTCAATAACCATGAATGCCAAATTCTGGATTATTAACAACATGCTCATAAAAAAACATTGGAGCAGGAAATATTGACCAAAAAAAGGTTATAGTTAGTAATATGCATGTATTGTTTTTTATATGACTATAATCAACAACAATAGTATATATCAGACGTTTTTAATGATCTTAGTATTGTGTAATCGATTGCGTGGTTAATAAGTATTTATTTGATTGCATATTTAATTTCACATGCATATAATACGACTGAAGAACAGTAAATACGACTGAAAAGCAGCGGAGAGAGAGAGAGGAAGAGGACACTGTCCGCAGAATAAATAAAAAAAAACTCTCAAGAAATCACGGTTAACATACATATATATATATATAAAAGAATAAAATATTCTTCTAATTCATTAAATCATAAATTTGGTTTTTCTTACATATAAAATCCATATGATCTCAAAAATAATTTTTCTTGATACCATCGTGATCCATTTTACGAGAGCTTCAATTTGACACTAATATTGATATGAGTGTTAACTTTTTTCGTATGTGTTATTATTAATTTATTAAAATAGACGAATTAATATCCAACTCCGGAAATCGCAAAGAGTTATACATATCATTACACTTGCTATTAACGGCAGTCGATATTTCGACCTATACCTTGACGATGACTATTTTGCGGAATTGATTGGACGATCCTGCTCTGGTAGAAGCAGTTAATTATTTTGGAATTTAAATTATGTCTCTTACTTATCTGAAAGTGGTGGTTGAAAACCACATATTTATTGCGTTTATTTTATATAATTATAATACCTCCTATGTGATGAGTTCAATTATCACAAGACGGATGGTTTTACATGTACGCAATTTATATATTATATATATAACCATCGTAGTTGGTTATACCACATGAATGATTCATAAATTCTGCTCTCGAAGAAGAAGCAGTTGATAAAAAAATAAATCCTACTCTGAAGAAGTAGTTGATCAATGATTCAGATCCTGCTCTCAAAGAAGAAGCAGTTAATAAAAATAAATCCTACTCTGGAGAAGTAGTTAATCGATTTCCTGCTCTGAAGAAGCAGTTGAAAGAAATAAATCCTACTCTGGAGAAGTAGTTGATCGATTATCTAAATCCTGCTCTGAAGAAGCAGTTGAAAGAAATAAATCCTACTCTGAAGAAGTAGTTGATCAATGATTCAAATCCTGCTCTCGAAGAAGAAGCCAAAATGATGGATATAATATTCGATCTCCATGATTAAACATGAACGGAGAAAATTGAGCAAGTGATACCATAAGCTATCACCAATTAATTAAAAAAAGATCCCATGCAAACTGCATGATGGGATCATTTGACAAGTGATATGGAAAATATCACTGGAAAATAATTGCTCAATAAATCACACGTTGATTATATCACATGGTGGGATCATTGAAATCATATTGATTGGAAATATTCATGGGGAAACATATATCACATATTTGTGAAAATATTGTATTTGCATAAAAGCAAATGATGGTCTTATTATTGCTGAAGAAGCACACAACAGTCGAAGTGAAATATCGAAACTAGCTGAAAGGCAGTAAACACTCGACAATATGAAACGCGAAAAAGAAAATACATATGAAACCCATAAAAGGAAAGGGGTGCGTCTCGAGAGTATAAAACTCCGTAACTCTGCCACCCCCTGGCATAAGGGTTTATAATGAAAGATCTAAATGATCTAAACTTCTTTTCCGTTTGGCGCCAATAGCCTGTGGCTGATGAGCTTTGACTTCCAAATTCTTAACTGAAATATATGCCTGAAACTTTATAAGTAGATCAGAAACAGTATCAGCACATATTATTATATCTCGTGATGGCTGAGATATAAACTTGTGATCTACTCCTTGATCCAGAAAGGCAAGCAAATCGCTGAAGAAATTATTAATATTCAACAAACCTATAGGTTTGGTATGGAAGTCCCGCTCAGCCCATGACGTGATGTTGAATATCTCATTGAGTGTGCCATAGCCACCTGGAAGAACAATAAAGGCATCACTATTATTCACCACATACATCAAACTATTATGAACAGACTGTGCTTGAAGCATCAACCCAGTTGAACCTCCTATACTCGGTTTACGATTTGTGGGAAAGTGTAAGGCACTTGTTACACTTATTCTCTCATTTTGTGCAGCATCTAAAAGATAACCCAAAAATCTATGATTACTCCCACCATACAATATATTGATTTTGTGCTTTCCTAATTCTTTTACGAATTGATATGCCATATCTACATGCTGGATATGACCTATCATTTTGGATCCACCTAAAATACATATAGTTTTAAATGGATGAGATCTATATGAGGATCCTGAGAACTCCATTTTTCTACACTAGACTTTTATGAGAGATATATTTTCTGATTTGTGGATCCCAAATTTAAAGAAGAAACTTTTTTCTAAACGACAAATGACTTCACTGTTTTCATTGAAAAAGGAGCGGCATATAAGACTTTACTTTTGACAAAATTGCAAAAGAAAACGAAAGATATGATATTATATTTTTCAATGAAAATGACGTTACCGATCATTGGAAAACAATATTCATCAACTTGCATTTTTTTTCTATTACCTTATACCAACTTTGATAGAACGGACTTACAAACTGGATCTTTTGAGATTAATTTTTCATGACTATAACGTTCTCGTTCATCCTTGAATTGCATCCACAAAGCCATTAGTTCACGATGAACGTATCCACTTGGATGTGCATCAAGAATCTGTTGAATATCATGATCCATAGATTCCTTACTCAATCCATCCTTAATAAATGCTATTTTATCTTCTCGATTTTTGGATACAAACCCCACAGATTTGCATCGTGTGTCACATGTCCACCGAGCACATTTATAGCACCCACCTAATCTTTTTGCTCTGCGTTTCTTTGCAAAACTACTCTTACTGTACTGCATGTACTTAAATGAATTTGAAAATTCGCGGATAGTCGAACTTGTGCTTCGATCAACCATCGACTATCTTCTGGGATGCCATTTCTCATTAGCACCCTTCATCTTGCGAGTCGAGCTCGATAAATTCTTTTTATGATATTCACTGGAAGAGATGGATAATATTTACGAAGATTCGAAAGCATTGAATCCATTATGATATTCAGACCCTCGGTATGGGTGAATTTTGTGAATACAATGATAATCTATTTATAGATTGGAATTACGCGTATGAGATTTGACTCCGCGTCATGAAACGTATGAACTACGGCTCTATATATTTGAATAATTAACATAATATGACATGTGGGAGCGGCGACTCCATGTTGAAAATGATGTGCAATAATGGCACCAAAAGATGATGTGATATGCCGATAAAATATCTATATGGTGATATAGACACATCGTCTTCAAATATTTGTTCTCGATTAATATCACTACTAGCCAATATTGGGAATGAATTCCTAATAAATTTAGAATATATTAAGGGGGAATATGGGCCCACTTCCTCTACATGTGAACTACTAGATATTATGGATCCACTAGATAGTCACATGTTTATATGACTCGTAATCAGAAATTTACGAGATGATTTGCTCACGGTTTGAGCATATATTCCATATCAGATTGAGCTAGTAATATATCCCAAATAAACTTGAATAGATCCCAGAGAGGATCAAGATATGCGCATACAAGTGGGATATCAATTGGCATACTATTCGAAGTCCTCCAGCCAATATCGAGAACATAATATATAAACTCCCATGACTGAAGATGAATACTGAGATACTGGCATATGAGTTTGGTGCTCAAGAAATCTCTCAGCATGAGGGGGAGTATTGGTAGTTGGAAATATGTGAAATGCATCATAATATATCCTCACAACTCAAATATGAACTTGAAGTTCAAAGATGCATGACATATTATTAATCTTTGGTACCAACTACAATTGCTTTGATAAATACATAATAATTCCCCGAATATGAATCAAAGCAGATGATAAAAGGAGGCATATACTTTTGAGAAGTATATAGACATAATCCCAATGGGTGATTGATAATGAGATATCTCGGCAAGTTATGTTGCCATGGGGAAATAAATATTAAAAAGTGTCGACACAATATAGCGCTATGAATAAAATGAGGATATCAATGATTGGAAAGAGGATATCGATAAATGATATGAGGATATCCATGACTGTGAAATATGGATATTGGAAATGAGGATATTAAAATCCATGATTTGTGAAAATGAGGATATCAATGATTGGAAAGAGGATATCGATAAATGATATGAGGATATCCATGACTGTGAAATATGGATATTGGAAATGAGGATATTAAAATCCATGATTTGTGAAAATGAGGATATTGAAATCCATCGAAATTGAAATATATGCCCTTATAATAAAATGAAATATATGGGCTTACTGAAAGTGACTCGTAAGGAGATTTTGAACATATTATCAGTGCGTGCGATACTCAAAATGTTGTGAACGAAAATTATATGCTGTACTCTTTTCCTTGACTGAGGTTTTATCCCACTGGGTTTTCCCAGCAAGGTTTTTAACGAGGCAGCCTAATCACAACAAATATGGAATCTCCAAAAGATATTTGGAATATATCGCAAAGAATATGAGTTCGATATTACAAATTGCACTGAAGATGATACTCATACTAATCCCTGGAGGATTATTGGAATGCATGGGGCATATTTATAAAATACGCGTTGCACTCTTTTTTCCTTGACTGAGGTTTTGTCCCAATGGGTTTTCCTAGCAAGGTTTTTTAACGAGGCAACTGGAATGGCGTATTAGTATGAATAATGTACTCTTTTTCCTTCATTAGGATTTTTTCCATTGGGTTTTTCCTAATAAGGTTTTAACGAGGCATATTCATGACATAATGAGGAACACTACAAAGATCAAGATTATTCCTCAAAGTTTGAAAACGGAAGGGGTAGTTGTACTTTTTTTCCTTCAATCAAGTTTTTCCCACTGGGTTTTCTTGACAAGGTTTTAATGAGGCAACACATGGATACTCCAACGAATGATATACATGACAGATTCACTCAGTTTTTATCCCACGAGGTTTTACTGAGACGGCACAAGAATATTCATACAAGAACTATCGAGATAAGGGGGAGCAAATTTACGAGATCATCGATTGCTGAAGTTTTTATCCAACGGAGATTTCCTACCAACATTATGATGCAACATGATATGATTGCCACAAGCTCCAATACAAACAGTTTGAAAGTTTTTCTCCCATTGGGTTTTTCTTCAAACTAGTTCAGCAGATATTTATGTAAATAGTCATTCAAGGGGGAGTGTTATAATAAGCCTTGAAAGTGACATTTCAATTACCCTTTTGTTTTTATATAGTGTGAATGACTATTATACCCCTGATGTAAATATGTAATTACGATTGTGCCATCTGAAGTTTTCCTATAAATAGGACTTCAGTTATTAATGAAAATCATATCTGAGAATCATTCTCTAATTTTTCTCTCTATTCTCTCTCTATAATATTTCGATTTCACAACAAAACGCAACTTATAATAGTATTTACAATGTCACTATCAATATTCTTAATTGTTTATATGCACATGGGGAACATGATTGTGGATCTTTGCAAATATTCTTCATGGCCGGACATTAATATTCAAACTTTTGATTTCAAACTATCAGATTACAGTTTTAATCTTTTTTTAACAATATTTTTAACTTTTACTTTGCATACTTTAAAAATCACATAAATGATATATATTGATCGCTAGGGCTGTCATTCGAGCCGGCGAGCTCGACTGTCATTCGAGTCGGCGAGTTCCAGCTTTTTTACATAACAAACATTCAAATGCAAAGTAATTGGAATACAAATTACTAATGGTAACTATATTTCCTTAATTGGATGGAATGAACTACAAATAACAAACATTTAAAACAAAAGTAGTTGGCATACCAATTACTTTATTTGATTTAAAAGTGTAAATTGTAAACACCATGATATATTTCAACGGATCAAACTACATAATCTGTTTTATTCGGATGTGTCATCTGCAATTGTAAACTTTCTCGCCCTTTTTTTTTGTCACGGATACAACCATATTCAACATCGTTTGTGTCATCACCATCAATTGTCGTTAATTCGGCATCAGAGTCTTCAAGAACCAAACTGAATACACAAAACTAAAAAGATTATAAATGAAGTGTAAAGTTATTATTTGAGGTTTAAAACGTGTAATTGTTAGTTTACCTCTTGTCATATGTATCTTCAACAGATTTAGACGGGGAAGGCACACATGGGTCCTTCACCAACCTCTTCAACTGTGGACTTTTTATGGGTGACAAAGCAACAGGTGTGTTTGAACCGGCACCCTCATCAACTACTTGTGTTGGATGGACTTTCCAACACGTGAAGCTCTCGAATGTTCCATGCTCATAGTAACTGTTTGATCGCAACTCAAACACATGAGTCGTACCAATTAGGCTTGCTATAGCTTGAGGTATGTTTGGATGTTCTTCATAAACATGCAACATATAGTAAGTATGTGACATGCTACATTTATAATATAATCAACACAAACGTACATTTTCATCCGATTCTACTATTGATTCTGCCGAACACCCAATTAATTCTGTTGAACTATCATCAAACAGGACAACAATGGCAGACTCCGTCTCATCCGACACATCAAGTTCAAGTCTGTATCTGAGAGGGATGTACACGTATTAGGTAACTTACAACCGACATTTGGTATTATTTGTTATTATGTGGTATACAAAATAATGATACCTTAATACTGGATATGTAATAGCTTTGTCGCATGAATCACACCAAAACTTCCCTCCTTTACGGGTAGCACCTGTAACACCCAAAAAACGGCTATTACAGTGCCGTGAATCCCACGCTGGGACCCACCAGGCGATAATCAAAACAGATTAAACAATTATTATTTGTGATACCGAACCACAATGAATAGTCATCACTCCGATCAGGAGTTTAATAAAATATGGCCAACGGCCTTACAATACACAGGATCCAAAAACAAGTATAAACCATATGGAGATGGAAAATACTTCAAATGTCAAATACAACCAAATAGCAAATTAAATGAAACAGGAAATAATATAACACGGTTTAACATAACCGGACAACAAGAGATGTGGGGGCCCCCGAACTAGTATCCCTCGAACCCTTCGCCGTCGACATGCTCTTCCCGTGCCTTGCCTTTGCCTCGACCTAAAATACAATACAAGTATTTCGCCCAACACAGGGTCAGATATACATGATAATCAATTCTTCTGACATATACAATTCACATATATAGATTTCAAAGAAATCATTCCGACTATCAATCATACCCTCGGGCGTATGAAACGATCAGTCACAAGCATCCAATACTATGGACGATTTACAGTATGGCTCAAAGATGGACATCACAGTACGCCCGATCCGGAAATGTGTCCGTGCACATGTCCGCCCCGTATATGGAATCCAGAATATACGTAGGACAATGTACCTAATTAGCCTCACGAAACTACGCCACGTGTGCAGGTCCAATGCGGAATAATATCCGCCAATGACTATATGTGCACGGCTAAAAATCCTACACAATAACCAATCTAACGCAGATATGATTCGGATATGTCACGATACAACATGACAACGAATTCAACAAATCACATATCCGATTAAGGATCAAGAAAAACTCACCAAGTGAAAATAAGGCCAACGAGATTCAATGATTCAAACGACAGCGTGGGAATGCAACCCCATGAAGAAAACGGAATAACGTCAAGGACAATGTCAAATCACGACAAACATTTCATGAACAATTCATACATATGAAAGATATAACCATCAGAAGAATCTAATCATCATTATAACCAAGCAAGATAACTTGCCTCAAATCCGTAAGTGAAAGATAGTCCTTCTCCAAATGATCAAACGGACGGTATCCTCGGTTAAACACTCAATCGAACGAGCAACCTTGAATGAAACGTAATTCATTCAATAACATATTCACATAATATTAATATCAATTCGTAGAAAACGACGCCCGCAACTTATTCGAATAATTCATCCCCTTGATGAATACCTTAACGGTTAATGAAAGGTTTCAATACGACTAATTCATCCTCCAAAATCGGATTACCATACCAAAAGTGTCTTGAAATTCTCTTGTTATTCCATGAACAAAACATCTTCCATTTGCCAATAAAATTGGTTTAAATCAAATTCTTATGTTCTACAACATCTCCTATTTATAAAAGGATAGTCATAATGAATTTGATACTCAATATACCATGATAGTATTATTCATAAACAGCATCATCTTACTTAAGAACACTATCTATTTAGCATGATGATGAACCACATTCTAAGTTATCAACACAATAGATTGATGAAAAGTTATTGTTGTAAGATCCTTATCATTCTTCAAAGACTTGTGGAACTGAACAAATATGATTTGTTAAAGCTTCTAAGATTTCTTCAAAGACTTGTGGAACTAGATTGATGAAAAGTTATGAAGAAGCTAACCGATCCAACAATGTCCTACTGAGCTAAATTCGTCCAGAAGGTGAGTAATGACAATTACAAACATGATTAAAATCACTATATCATCAAGAACACCTCCATCTCAAACCCTTATTTAACATATTCATCAAAAGTGCTTAAAGAGTTTAATTATAACCATGTTTTACTTGTTTAATCTAACTATAGGTGAAGTATAATTCGTTTATAACATCAACATAAGAAATTAATGCAGAGAAGAAAGCACACCTACCTCTAGAAATGAAGAACAACTTCAATGCTATGAGAGAATATATTCCAAGCTCAAAAACAACTCCAAATCTCCAAGGGAATGAGCTCCACTCCAAGATTCAAGGCTTAGAAACAAGTTGGTGAAGGTTGATATCGTTTTTAGAGTGCAGAGGGACGATAAAATGGAGAGAGAATCGGTTTAGAGTTGTGAAGAAATGAAAACAGTGGCCCTATAAATAGATGGACATACTTAGCGCACGCTATCGGGAAAGATTAGCGTACGCTAATGAACTTACGACGCTATCCGGTCGATATTACGTACGTAAACGGCTTACAGCTCATCTTGAATTATCGCAGGCCGTTAGCGCACGCTAATGATAAATGGGTTACGCACGCTAATAAAAGTAGATTCTCACCGACACGACAGCTCAGACTTAGATCTCATGCATGCTAACGGTTAAAAAGGGTTCACGTGCTGAAGTCAACTGCTGCCAGATTCCCTCTTAGCGTACGCAATAGAGGAAACCTTACGCACGCTAAGTCACATGATTAGCGTACGTTAATAGTGTTGTGTAGCGTACGCTACATTAACAAAAATTCGAAAATGCAACACTCTAATAACATCGAATCATCACATATGAAATAACAACGATATGATATTCAAATCTATAATACCTCAACATAATACTAAATGCAACGATTCATGATAATCAGATTATCCGAATAATACAATGACAGGTAAAAATGAAAAGTTACAGTCGGATATTACAGCACCTTTCCTACATTTGTTGTCACCACACGACGGATAGTTCCAGCCCTTTCTAGTCCGTACACCATCAATCCTAACCATACCGTTATAGTTTAAAGGCTGCAAGAACATAAGATTTAAGATTTGTATTAGTTAGTTTATAAGCAAACAACGTAATATGAATAACTTGTATATTACATTGTTTTTCTTGTTGCGAGCCCAAAGGAGCAAGTTCTCCAACGTCCCATTCTTCGGGACAGAAATATCTGTTGGTAAAGCAATTCTGTTCATTTCCACATGGCTGTAATACATAATAATATATTGTGTTAAGACAATATAGGTATTTGCTAATTCATGTGTAAAATAAATTTAAGAGATTATCACCTCATATCGGATTTAAGAGCTTTCAACACAGGAATTTCAGGATCATTGAAAATTAACGTCGAAGAAGTGCTTGAAAGATAAAGCTTGTCTGGAAAGTTAAAAAGAAATGTAATGTGTCATGTTAATTTATTACACAGTTTAATTTTGACAATAACGGTTAGCTCATGTACTGTTGTACTCTTTAACATTAAGTGATGTCAACACAACCGGGCATAGTCCAGCATGCTTTGTCTTCTTCTCTATAAGAATGTCTCCCAAGTTCCCCCAAAGAGTCACACGAACTGATTGGCCGCTGATTGCAAATATAAATATTAGGTGTAGGTCACAAGTCGTCCAGGAACAAGTCTAGAGGGGGGGTGAATAGACTTGTTGAAACTCTTGAACTCTTTTTCACGAAGAGTGAGTTTCTTCAGCTGATAGTTAAACAAATGACTTGGAGTCGTTTGTTCTTGGATATGTGCGGAAGTCAGCTGATGACGAATAGAAATCAACTCAATGAAACACTTAACAATGTATGCAACAGTTTAAAGTATGATGCAGTAAAACAGTAAATAACACAGGCAATTATAGTGGTCTCAGAGGTGGGGTAATCCTCTACTAATCCACTTTTCTCCAATCCAGTTGGAGATGAATTCACTATAATTTTCAACCAGTGATAAATATTACAGTGATTCAAACCACACTACAACAGCTTCCAACCAGTGGAAATCCGTGCCGTTGTACACACACTTGACTGCCTTGCACCTCTTGATCCTCGATCCTCGGATGCCTTTACAGTCTCTTACTTCAACCAGTGAAGTACCCCGTACTCAAGATTATAGACAAGAGTGTTTGTCTTATCCAACTTAAGAGCTTCCTTAAGTATGAACTTTTAGATCTGCTCTTTTCACGATGCTATTTGATTGCTTGAGATTGCTTGATTGCTTTGATCGCTAGAATGTATGTTCGCACCGGTAGTTGCTCAGTTTCAAATCTCTGGATATATATAGGTCAGATCTCTGAGCTTCTTCCTTGTAGCCGTTTCAAATCTTTGAACAAATCCGTCCGTTGGAGAGAGACTTCATTGTTTAATCTTTCTGAATGTTGCAAGGCTGGATTCCCATTATTTTATTTTATCTTCCGACCGTTGTGAGGACTTCTGCATGTGAGCGCCGAATCTTTTGAATATAAAAGGATTTAAAGTCTTCACGGTGGGTCAGGATGATTTAATTAAATCATATCTCTTGCGGGAATCACTCCAATTTGTCTCTTCACGTTGCATGTGAGCTTTCCGTAATATTTGACTTTTCAAAGCATGCTGACGTGGACTTGGAGTACTAGGCTGTAGTTGAGTAGGCTGATATGCAGCTTACATCTCTGCAGGTAGGTCCTCTCGGCTGTTCACTGTTTGTGACTTATGCAGTCGGGTGACTTCCCGAGGTACCTCTACCGCATCTGGTCAAACTTCTCCGATAAATTTAGTTGACTGAGCTACTCCGACCGAGTCGGTGCTCCTCTCGATGGACTAGGTGTACTTAGTACTTAGCCGTTTTCACCTAACTAACTTTTGGCCTACAGAAGACACTCATTTGGTTCTTCTTTACATTTTGCCAAGTTTTATACTTAACATATTTTGGCCTATGGAAGATACTCATTTGGTTCTTCCTTACATTTTGCCAAGTAATAAACATTTGATTTTAAATTAATGACATCATCAAAATCTAACAAGTATTCCTAACAAATTCCCCCTATTTTGATGATGGCAAAACTAAGTAAGAAATCAAATGACCAAGTCTGCACTTAAGTGCGAGACAAAAACTGAAATCAGTCTAATATTGAGACAACTAGAAATTGTCATTCAACAGACTATTCATAAAATTTTCTGACTTATCATTGAAATTTTACAAGAATGTTTTAAGTACAGAAAATAAAATTACAAGTAAGAGAAATAACTAAAGGATCATCTGCCTCTTCCTCTGCCTCTTCGAATAGGCTGCTTGGCAGGCTTGAATGGTTTGGCTCCGATAGGTCTTACCTTGACTGGAGCAAGGCCATATTTTCTTTTCACAACAAGTGCTGCGAAGTCCTGTTCTTGCTGAGATCTGAATCTGTTCTCAAGACACACTAGCTTGATTTCCCTCTGAAGTGCTAACTCATCAAGTTCACCGTCCATACGGATTGGTGCTTCTTCAGCTCTGAATGAGGGAATCATAGGAAAAGCATTTTGCTTTTTAGCGTGCTTCTTCAGAACAGCCCAAAGCTTCGGATGGATTTCTTCCATGAAGTTTATGAAAATTTCTTGTGGGGAGAGTTTGTCATCATGGAGTAGTTCCCAGACATAATAGTCTCTGATGAATCTCTTCTTAGCAGATCCCCACATCTCAAGAGCTTCAATTGGGATGAAATCCTCAACAAACCATAGCTCCTTCCCTTCCCATTCTAGGGTAGGTCCAAAGCCACCTCTAGTTCTTCTTCTCTTCCCTTCAGGCTGGTCATCCTGGTCTTCTGGATCTACAGGTTCCTTTCTTTTCAGACTGGAGGGTCCTTCAATCTGAGGGACATCCTGCTTCTTCTTGCTTCTGATTTCTCTTTCTTCCCCCTGAATTCTCTCTTCCCCCTTTTTGCCAGCATTAATAAGGGTAGTCAACTGCTGTTCCATGCGGCTCATCCAATCAGACATGCCAAATGGCATTCTGTTGTTGGTAGGGGGAGGAGGCTGAGGGATCTCTCTCTGAAGAAGGGTGTCAATCTTGGCATTTATTGTCTGAAGGTCAGGAGTGACCTGAGTTGATAGCAGCTCCCCAATAGTGTCTCTGACAATTTGCTTGATCAGCTCAGTCATGGTAGGGGATAACTGAGCTGATGGAGAGTGCTCTCCTGATCCTTCTGCAAGGGAACCACTGGACTGCAGGCTCCTGTCTGCAGCTGGTAGGTCAGAGTGGGTTTTCTCCGGGGTCCCTGACCTGGAGTCTTCAGCCAGCTCTGCGTCTAGGCTGGTGTACCTGGCAGGTACCACAGACCTATCTGCAGCTTTGTGAGTAGGCTCTGGCTCCGGCTCTTGTTCTGGCTCCTTGACTCCTTCTCTCTCTCCCTCTTTCCCTTCTTCTTCTCCAGATTTTTCTTTTTCTTCTTCCCCGTCTTTTTCCTTTTCATTTTCCTTCTCTGCTCCTGCTTCTCCACCATCATCATTATCATCATCATCATCATCATCATTCTTATCATCATCCTTCTCCTTCTCTTTTCCTTCATCATCCTCATCCTCCTTTTCTTTTTCATCTTTTTCCTGATCTACCTCCTCTCCTTCTTCTTCATCTCCTTCATCAGCCACTTCTTCTGTCTTCTCAATCTCCTCTGGCTGTTTTTCAACTGGTATATTTACTTCTGATTTTCTCTCTTCTTCATCTTCTTCAGCCACCAAATCAATAAATTCATTGTCTCCATCTACTTCTTCAATCCTTATCTCCTTTTCAACTTCTTCTTCCTCCTCCTCTCCAAAAACACCATCAAAAATACTGAGCATGATAGAATGAATAAAGTGGTCCATGTTTGTTTTAAAATGTGACATGAACCATTTATCCTGGAGGATTAAAGCCAAATCTGATTCTTTGCAAAATTCAATCAGAACCTCCTCAGTGGCTTGGGGATATTCCCAACCACTAGTTGCAATAAATGTTTGAAGATTTGTAAAAGACATGGTTTTGAGAGATTTTCACTCTTTAAAAATATGTACAAAAGAGTGTTTTTCTGCTTGTGGTTTAACAAGCTGGAGTTGTTCAATAGAAAGATTGAAGGTATTATTTTCTAACAAGTTAAAAGTGTAGTCTGCTTCAGGAATAGAGATTACTAGACCTGCTTCCTCTTCTTCGGATATGTAGAATGGAGGTGTGATAACAGGTCCAATCCGAGTTTCAGTGTCTGGTGCAGGCAGGTCCGGATGGATTGGTGATTGGACTGATGGGCTGGCGTGGTGCTCAGACTGCTCTCCTTCGCTGAACTGCAGCTTCCTAGGCCTCTTAGGAGAGGGTTCCGGTGATGACTGCAGGTTAGAGGGTCCTTCTGGGGCTGGTCCCCGTCTCTTGAATCTGATAGCAATTGGTGTCTCGTCAGACTCGTTGTCGGACTCGACTGCAGTTCCGATCTCAGCTGCAGGTCTGTCCGATTCCTCTGATAAATCGTATCTTGGATATGGCCTTGAGTCCGGCAGATCCTTCAACAACTGGGCTGCTTTCCCAGTGCCTCCAACTTTCTTCTTGTCATGGTCCATGTGACCTAGCCTCTTATTTGGGTGTAAAGGGTCAATGTTTCCCTTAGCCACTCCGGTTTTCTCCAAAAACCAACTAAGATGCGTTCCGAACGCCAACTTAGTCTTGAACTTCTTCTCATATTCAAGCCACTCGACCTTGTTCACCTCGCGCACAAGTTGCCTGAAAATATAGTCCGCCCAATCGACTTCCTCTTCTTGAATCAACGCACCCAACACCGTGAATTTCGATGATGACAGTTGGTCATAGCTGCCCGCCATCCCCATGACTATCTTGTTGTTGATGTCCAACGCAACTCGGTAAATCCTTTTTAACTCATTCCTCTTGGCTGTAAACTTCAATTTCTCTGGGATATTTTCGGCTTTAATCGTTTTCCAGGTTTCGGCGGGTGATTGTTTAAGGGCTTCGACCGCCAAACCACGATGTTTCATCCCGAATACAGAACGAATCTTCTCTGAATCTATGCTGACACGAACTCCGCCGACTGTGCTGTGAATCCCGTTCTGAATCAGATAGGCATTGCGATAGAATTCAACAACATCTTCCTTGAACAAATGTTGCGGGTTGATGTCGAGAAATGGGTAAATCCCATTAAGCTTCATCGCCTGGATCAAATTGAGCATATCAAGGTCTTCCAGATTTGCTTCTAGTAAACCTTCGAAGTCGACAACCATGGAGAAAATGACCTGGTCCTTCACCGCCTTCAAGTTCACTCCTTCGAAAGATGCCATTTCTGCAAAAAGGATTTTAGGATTTTTAGTGTATATTTTTGCTCTATAAATTCTAGGGTTTCTGTAAGCGTAAAGAGTAAAGTGAAAGGTTTTCTTTCCTTATAAAGAAGATGAAAAGACGTTTGTATTAGTTTATTATATATTTGAACGGTGGTACGCCTTTTGATATTCTTTTGAATTTCAAATTTGAATTGGTGGCCCAATTTAAAATTCGACGGTTGATTCTGATTGGCCATCGTAGAGGTTAATTAAATAGGCGTTTGACGCGTGTATTAAAATTGCCACTTGGCTTATAAAATGTATATTTTGAATGCCATTTCGTTAGCCAAAATAATATTATAAATGTGGCAGATAATAATAAGAATAGAGATCAGTTTAGAGAACTTAGCTGGTTCGTTTAGATTGTTGTTGACCACTCTGCAGCAATTGAGTTTGACTTCTCGCTGGGTTTGTACATGACTAAGTTGCTTCGTCGGCCTTCGTCTTCTACTTTGCATCGGCTTAGGTGATTCGAGGGTCCGTCCTTCCTTTAACTTGCTTGAACTAGATTCCCAATCTAGTAATCCAAGGTCTCTGCTCGGCTCTAGGAATCTTTCTTCTGGCAATGGTTTAGTGAAGATGTCAGCTATTTGGTAGTCTGTGCTGACTCTTTCAACTCTAACCCTTTTGTTAAGCACATGGTCTCTAATGAAATGGTGCTTAACGTCAATGTGCTTCGTCCCTGAGTGCAAAACCGGATTGTTGGTTATTGCAATAGCACTATTGTTGTCACACCATATTGGAACTTCGTTGGCAATAATATTATAGTCCCTTAACTGTTGTCTGATCCATAGAATCTGTGCACAACAGCTACCTGCAGCTAGGTATTCTGACTCTGTAGTGGAGATAGAGTTAGAAACACGCTTGCTAAACCAGGATATCGACCGTTCCTAGGAATTGACACGTTCCACTAGTGCTCTTCCTGTTGATTTTGCATCCTGCGAAATACGCATCTGAGTATCCTGATAGCTCGAAGTTGTCATCCTTGGGATACCATAGTCCAACATTAATTGTAGAATTTAGGTACTTAATTATTCTCTTGGCTGCATCTAGGTGTGATTGCTTCGGCTTGGACTGGAATCTTGCACAAACTCCAACTGCATATGATATGTCTGGCCTGCTTGCAATGAGGTACAAAAGAGATCCGATGAGTCCTCTGTAGTGGGTTGAGTCCACTGATATGCCTGCCTCGTCTACATCCAGGTGAGTACTTGTGCTCATTGGAATTCTTGCGGGTTTGGCTGATTCCATTCCATATCTCTTGATAAGATCTCTGGTATACTTTGCTTGGTTGATGAAAATTCCTTTTTCCATCTTCTTAACTTGTAATCCGAGAAAGAAGTTAAGCTTTCCCATCATACTCATCTCAAATTCTCCTTGCATGAGGTTGGAGAATTTCTCGCATAGTTCTGGATTGGTTGACCCGAATATGATATCATCCACATAACCGACTATTAATATGTGGCCTTCGTGCTCCACTGAATAGGGTCTTGTCCACTTTCCCTTTGCAAAATCCATTTTTCTCAAGAAACACAGTGTTTCATACCATGCTCTCGGTGCTTGCTTGAGTCCATCTGAGCCTTCAATGACTTATAGACTTTGTCTCCTTTGAAAAACACGGGGTTGCTCTACATAGACTTCTTCTTCTAGGATTCCATTGAAACGCACTTTTACATCCATCTGGTAGACTTCAAAGTCCTTGAATGCAGCATATGCGAGGAATAGTCTGATGGCTTCTAATCTTGCAACAGGTGCATAAGTTTCATCAAAATCTATTCCCTCACACTGTGCATAACCTTTTGCTACGAGTCGGGCTTTATTCCTAACAACAGCTCCGTCTTCATCACTCTTGTTTTTATACACCCATTTGGTGCCAATAACTTTCTTGTGATCAGGTCTGTCTGTTAGTTCCCAAACTTTGTTTCTTTCCATCTGCTCCAATTCCTCTTGCATGGCATTAATCCATGAATAATCTTCTAAGGCTTGTTCTGTAGTCTTGGGTTCAATTTGCGACATGAAACATGAGAACATCGCCATTCCTGCTGGTAGGGTTGACTGTCTTGTCTTGACTCCATCAGTCAACTTTCCGATAATTTGCTGAATTGGATGATCCTCGAGCCATTTGGGGATCTCGTCCTCTTCTGGGTTTGTTCCCCCTGTTGGATTGCTCTGGTGGTTATCTCGCATCACTGGGCTCGTCCAGAATCGGATCGGCTACCGCCTTGTCATCTGCACTTGGTTCTCGAATCGCAGATGAGTCTTTGTCGACTCATTGGTCTTCTTCCGCAAAGAATCGGATCGGATAGGTTTGGTGATCTGTCGATCTGTGATTGGGTCTTCGTCAGCTGCAGTTGGGTCATCAGGCTGGTCTGCAGGTGATTCCACCATTCTAGTGTCATGTATAATGACTTCTTCAAGGGTTGCTGACTTGAGCTTGTTCTCAATTTGCTCAAGTTGTTTCCTGTACTCAATAGTAGATTCATCAAAAACAACATGGGGTGTTTCCTCCACAACTAAGGTTCTTTTATTAAAAACTCTATATGCCTTGCTTCTTTGGGAATATCCCATAAATAGACCATCATCAGTTTTAGCATCAAATGCATTTAGCTGTGTTTTACCGTTGTTGTGGATGAAACACTTACAACCAAAAACATGAAAGTAAGCAACAGTAGGAGTTCTATTATTCCAAACCTCATAGGAAGTTTTGCCATGTCTCCCTACTATCATACTCCTGCAGGTGTGGCAGTGTGTTGTGACTTGACCCAGAACCTTGGGTAGGTCCGCTTCGCAATCATGGACCTTCCGCTTCCTTCGTGGTTCATTCCTTCTTTCAAAGAACACCATTCTCACTGGGCGTCCTGGCTGCAGAGAGCTCATGCTGGATCCCATTCTGATCGCTGAAATCAGTTATCGCCTTGTTGAGAAACTCTCCTCCTCTATCTGATCTGATCTTGATTATGGAGAGGGATTTCTCATTCTGGATCCTTCTCAGCAGCTCAGGTAACTTGGTCAGGGTTTCACTTTTCTTGTACAAGAAGATAATCCAAGTGTACCTTGAATAATCATCTACTATTACAAGTGCATGCTTTCGGCCGCTCAAAGTTCTTGGCTTGATAGGACCAAATAGATCCATGTGGAGTAGATCTAAGATCCTTGTTGTGAGCGTTGTAGGCTGAACTGGCTTGAACGATGCTTTAGTCTGCTTTCCCTTCTGACAAGCATCACAGAGTGCTTCCTTTTTGAATGCTTCATTTGGAAGTCCTCTGACCAGCTTCTGAGAGCTAATCTTGTTGATGGCTTTGAAGTTCAGGTGACATAGTATTTTGTGCCACAGCCATCCATTCTCAGCTACAGTCTTGGATAGCAAACAGGAGTTAGGTGTTCCTGTGTTCCAATCAATCATGTAGACATCTCTTCTTCGGAAACCTTGTAGCTTTATTTCTCCAGATAAGATGTCTATCACCATACACTTCAAGATGGTGAAGACTACTAGATTCTTCTCGTCACAGAACTGGCTTATGCTCAGGAGGTTGTACTTGAGCCCTTTGACATAATGAACTTTGGATATTACAATGTTTCCTCGGTGCAGCTCTCCAAAGCCTTTTGTCTGTCCTCTAGAGCTATCTCCAAAGGTTACATCGGGACCTCTTTCTTTGATGTATTTGGTCAGCATCTTCTTGTTCCCGGTCATATGCCTCGAGCATCCAGAGTCTACAAACCATTCTTCACCTCCAAAATTTGAGCTTGAGGAGATGTGGTTGTAGTCCTTCCACCTTTCTCGCAATTAAATAAGCAGATTTAGGTACCCAGATTTGTGTGGGTCCTTTGGGGTTAGTTGGTTTCTGGAGAATTGATTTCTCCTTGGATTATAGGAATTATTATTATAACCCTTATAAGGTGTCCGTGGTCGAGGTCTAAATCTCACGGTTGGATTGTATCTAGGATATTCCTCAAAATTTTGATAGTGTGGGCCATTTCTAAATCTAAGTGAGACCATTTATTAATTCTCTGGTCTCCACACTTGTTCATTTTGGTAATTGGGATAACCTTGAGGTTTCCATCCGCCCTCCCATTATGAAATCTATTTTTGGGGAGTTGTTGGTAATAGTGGGCATGTTGTGCTGAGTTTCTGCTTTTGCACACATCGCTTAGTCGCCCTGCCTGTCTAGGTGGTCATCTGGTGTAACCCGATTGCAGCCTAGACGTTGACTTGGCCATTGCTGCTTTTGAAAATCGGTTTATACATGTGCTCAATGAGACTATTGTTTCTCCCTTGATAAACTTGGTTTCAGAACTAGAGGGAGTGTGAGAATCATATCCAAGGCCCGATTTGGTATATAATGACCTTTTATAAGTACACATTCGCCCAGAGTTGAAGACGCCTTCAGGAGGTTATTTCTGCGCTGAGTTTTATTTATCTGTGCCACTTAGTAAACTCGGCTTTGGCATGAGCAAGTGCGGTGATTTTTCTTTAAGTAAAATGTTTAGCGGTCTATCTCAAATTGTATTGACACTTGCACAGTTTTTAAAGTCACTGTAGTTGTCTCAACCTTATTTAAATCTAGTGAGTTTTTCAAGTCATTTTTAATTTCTATTCTCATCTTGGTTTGAGTCTTCTCTCGTCTGACTTGGTGTGCAGATTTGAGTGTTTCAAAATCTTTAAATAACTGATTTACCGATTCATGTAGATCCATATCTTGTGACATGGCTGAGCTATTATTTGAACCGGTGGGTTTAGAAGTTACCTCTTCATCAGCTAAGTTTGCCATCAGGCAATCATACTCCTCGTCTTCATCAGAAAAGAAACCGCCGCTTGATTTGACATGCTCCTGGTCTTCTCCGATGAGAGCTTTTCTTGTGTCTTCCTTTCTGCCCACCTCCTTCTTGGTTTCGTCCTTCTTGAGCTCGGGACAATCCATTTGGATGTGTCCTATTTTGTGACAGTTGTAGCATTAAACTTTCCAGCTTCCAGCCTTCTGGTTCCTTCTTGGATTCTCCTTGTAGTTTTTCTTATACTTGGAGTAGTTCTTTCTGAAATTGCTGAACCTTTGCATTATGAAAGCCATTTCTTCCTCAAAATCTAGTGGATTTGGAGGTTTCACATCGAATAGGCTCTTAGGTGGGACTCGCCGC
The DNA here is from genome assembly GCA_033398695.1 of Orobanche coerulescens. NCBI lineage: Eukaryota > Viridiplantae > Streptophyta > Magnoliopsida > Lamiales > Orobanchaceae > Orobanche > Orobanche coerulescens. The sequence goes on from CM065804.1 coordinate 223,138,613, forward strand.
AAATGCGATTCCCTTCTCTGTGCTCGATTGAGGATGAACTTGGAAGTTCGAACTCATAGGCCTTCGATCCGAGAACACTCACGAATCTTTATTTTATTCAGTCCTTGGACTCTCTCATGGCTCTGACCTTCATGCTCCATTCGGGATTGAGAGATCCGAGGACCTTTAGTGCCATTTCCCTATTGCCATAGGTTTTGCCCAGGAGTTGATCTCATTGATAATTTCGGAACCTTGTGTCCACTTGATCTATAGATTCACCATTCTTCATTTTAAAGTTGTCAAATTTTTGGATAGCAATTGACAACTTGTTTTCCTTGATCGACTCGTTCCTTCACACATTAGAGCTAATGTGTCCCAAATTTCTTTGGCATTCTTACGCTTTTGATCTTGACCATGGTGGATTTGTCAAGAGTTTGGTATAACACATCTCCGGCCCTGTTGTCAAGATTGGCGCCTTTCTTTCTTCGGGGTCACCTCCGTTCTCTTCTTAGGAATCTTTTCGCCTCCCACTGCGATTTCCTACTGTGTTGTCCTTCTCAAAAATGAATGGACCGTCTTCAATGATGCACCACATGTCGTCGTGAATTGAAGATAAGTGTGCTCGCATTCTTATCTTCCATGATCATACTCACAACCGAAAAGACAGGAGTCTAGAGTGCATGTGTTCCATTATAAAGTGAGAGTTAAGATGTATATATCTAATATAGATCCGGTTCGTGAAAAAATGAACCAACCTCTCTCGATACCACTTGTAGGTCACAAGTCGTCCAGAACAAGTCTAGAGGGGGTGAATAGACTTGTTGAAACTCTTGAACTCTTTTCACGAAGAGTGAGTTTCTTGGTGATAGTTAAACAAATGACTTGGAGTCGTTTGTTCTTGATATGTGCGAAGTCGGTGATGACGAATAGAAATCAACTCAATGAAACACTTAACAATGTATGCGCAGCTTTAAAGTATGATGCAGAAACAAGAAATAACACAGGCAATTATAGTGGTCTCGAGAGGTGGGGTAATCCTCTACTAATCCACTTTTCTCCAATCCATTGGAGATGAATTCACTATAATTTTCAACCATGATAAATATTACGGTGATTCAAACCACACTACAACAGCCTTCCAACCGGTGGAAATCCGTGCCGTTGTACACACACTTGATCGCCTTGCACCTCTTGATCCTCGATCCTCGGATGCCTTTACGCTCTTACTTCAACCAGTGAAGTACCCCGTACTCAAGATTATAGACAAGAGTGTTTGTCTTCTCCAACTTAAGAGCTTCCTTAAGTATGAACTTTTAGATCTGCTCTTTTCACGATGCTATTTGATTGCTTGAGATTGCTTGATTGCTTTGATCGCTAGAATGTATGTTCGCACCGGTAGTTGCTCAGTTTCAAATCTCTGGATATATATAGGTCAGATCTCTGAGCTTCTTCCTTGTAGCCGTTGCAAATCTTTGAACAAATCCGTCCGTTGGAGAGAGACTTCATTGTTTAATCTTTCTGAATGTTGCAAGGCTGGATTCCCATTATTTTATTTTATCTTCCGACCGTTGTGAGGACTTCTGCATGTGAGCGCCGAATCTTTTGAATATAAAAGGATTTAAAGTCTTCACGGTGGGTCAGGATGATTTAATTAAATCATATCTCTTGCGGGAATCACTCCAATTTGTCTCTTCACGTTGCATGTGAGCTTTCCGTAATATTTGACTTTTCAAAGCATGCTGACGTGGACTTGGAGTACTAGTCAGTAGTTGAGTAGCCGATATGCGACTTACATCTCTGCAGTAGGTCCTCTCACTGCTCACTGTTTGTGACTTGTCAGTCGGGTGACTTCCCGAGGTACTCTGCCGCAGCCTGGTCAAACTTCTCCGATAAATTTAGTTGACTGAGCTACTCGACCGAGTCATTGCTCCTCTCGATGGACTAGGTGTACTTAGTACTTAGCCGTTTTCATTTAACTAACTTTCGCCTACAGAAGACACTCATTTGGTTCTTCTTTACATTTTGCCAAGTTTTATACTTAACATATTTTGGCCTATGGAAGATACTCATTTGGTTCTTCCTTACATTTTGCCAAGTAATAAACATTTGATTTTAAATTAATGACATCATCAAAATCTAACAAGTATTCCTAACATTAGGTTTGCAACTCACAATATACGTTAAACGATATATGTGATATATATACATATGCATAAATATTTAACATAACAAACTAACTTGTTATCTGCCAGGTAAAAATCGAGGGTTCGAGATCCTGACTTTTGTTGAGTTGTTCTTCCCACATTTGTCACATAACCGGCTACATCTGTAAGTAAATTATTTACATATCATAATGGACGTATAACAATAATAACTATTGTCTATTAAAGTATGTTCTAAAAAAACATACCAACTAAGTACTTGTTATGTGTACTTTCCAGGTTTGCTAAATCCTGGAGCTCAAATGGATACCTCTCAAAACTTCCATCCTTGACAGTCACTTTTTTTACCGTTGTAGTCCCATCAAATTCTAGCATGAACGGATCCCTTTGCATAATACGGTACTCTTCTTTATTAGGTTTTACAACGAAATCTTTTATAGAATATACCATCCCTTCCTTCATCTTGATAAAATTATGAGCAATGTGGTTCCTTGCAGTGCAATGAACTGAACTACCCTGCAAAATCAGTCAGACAACATTTAGAAGCAAATGTATATTTCAAATAAGGTCGTGCAAAACAAACAAACAAAACGAAACCAATAGGGGTTGTACTTTGGAATCAGAGACCACAAAATCCGTGCTGAGGTAATGTCCGGTGACTGCATTGACATCCCAACTCCTGCACACCATGACCACTGTGGTCCCAGTAACACCGACATCAAGTTCATCAAGAAACAACAAACGGTTTGGGGCCGCAACATCCTTTTCCATGTTTTGTGAAGATTGCTTTGGCATTGTGGAATGGAATGGAGTGTGAATGATGAAAGGTTGATGGATGGTAGAAGATTTACGAAAGAAATTATAATTTATAGATGTACAATTTTTCATGATGGACATTCTTATTACATGTAACCTTCACAATCATAATATCGGTAATGAATACATGTACACTTGGTATGCCTCACAATAAAACACGCTGGGACCTTTCAGATTAGGGATTTCTGACCATCAGGTGTAACATCTCTACATTAAATAGGTGGTCCATTCGTGTAAATATAAATACCTTTCATATTAGTGATTTCTGCAAATATTCTTCATGGCCGGACAATAATATTCTTGGGCGTTACATCTCTACATTCTTGTGTAACTTAAGTTAGCAGCACTTAATGCCCCTCATTAAGGTATTGCCCTTTGGCATGGAATTTTTATCCTAATAATTGGTGTCATTACCCCTCATCAATGAATTTTTTGGGTGAATTTTTCAATATATATTTTATACCCTTATTTTCATTTGAAGATCCTCTTAACGAATGTACTAACTTTTTAATTTCAATTATTTTGATAAATATACAATTATTCTGAACTCATATTCTCATTTATTCAGTAAGCTATTATTTTTACTGTTCGAAAATTGAAATGTCTGGATAGAAGCAATCTATCAACCAACAATACAATACGAATACAGGTATACAGTAGAAACTCGATAATTTAATACTCGATTATTTAATAAACTCTCTAAGATAATAGTTTTGGCCGGTCCCGACTCAGGGATAGGGTGCTAAATTAATAATTCGCTAAAATTATAAGATAATACATTTTTGATAATTTCTATAGGTCCCATATAAAATATAAATTAATAATTCCTTATATATTGTACATATTATAGGAATAATTTATGAAGGTTTCTTAAAAAATTACTCAATTGTATTTCTTTTTTGTTGGAATCAATTTCATCTTAAATCCCATCTCTAATTTTCCTTATCACTATAAGTTAACTTTTAGCCAGTATTCTACATAGCCATCAATAAATTATTCAATATGATGACCGCTTTAATGTTCGCATATTTTGATTTTGTATTTATAGAAAAAATATACACTGATATATTCAACACAAGACGCATAATAAGATGAGATATTGAAGGGTTATTTTAAATTGGACCCTCCATTTGATATGTACATGTATTGTATAATAATTAAGTGCAAGTTTGAAAATTATTTGTAAATTAAGTATTTCATTATAAATTAATAAAATATTAATTAATATATAAATTAATAATAATTAATTTATCAATTAATTAATAACTCTTTTAATTAATAAATTTTAGTTGTCCCAACAGTATTAATTTATAGAGTTTCTACTGTACTTCCATAAAAAAGCACCGGCACAGGCAGTCCCACTTATATTTTCCACTAATTCCAAATTTCGTCGTCAACTCCCGTTAAATGGAAGGTCAACATTTCTCCAATTACCTGTAAAAGACATTAAAAACGCATTTCTATAGTCGTCGACCAACACTAATCTCGCGGCCAAGGAATCAAAGTTTTGTTCCGCACTGGATAAGATTGGAGCATATGTTACAGCAGAGGCGCCGCTCCTCTCTGTGTATGGTGTACCTCTATCGGCAAAGCAGATCCGACGTCGTTTCGCATTTTTTAGTCCTTCCTTTTATCACCTACTATACTTCAATCAGGTTCTCTCTCTCTCTCTCTCTCTCTCTCTCTCTGCATATTTGAATGTGAAACAAGTGCTGAAGTAAAAACGACTTTGATTTTTGGGTTATATAACTTACAATATGAAGAAAAATTGGACTCGATAATCAGTGAATGGATTACTTAGATAGCAGCAGCTTTTTTAATCACATCGCCTCCCGGTCCGAGTAAGCAGTTACTGTTGGTTCACGTTTTTTTCTTCCTTTTTCTGTTCCTTTTTTTTTTTTAAATGTGTCCGATATGTCAAGGCGAGTTGCCAGCATTTTCACGTTTCGGTTGGGTCTTTCTGACATTTTCTCACATTTGATTTTATTGTGAAACTATTCTGATTTAAAAAAGAATCGGTATCTTGTTCATTGAATTTATGCAATTTGGTAGATATATACAAGTTATTCTTTAGAATACTATGCTTGTTTACAGTTTTTTAATTGTATTAAACATATAATAGTAATATAAAAACAAATGTTAGCATTTAATAGATGTGGTTGTATTTGTCTCAATATATATTTTCAAATGATTTTTTTTTTTTTTTGCATTTTTTACTGATGTATTATAATTATAGAATCTAATGTTCAAACTTATACATTTAAATACATTTATGCTATACTATGAAAAAATTGCTAATGCATTCTCAAGAAATGCAGAAGAGTGGAAATAATATTTTAGCTATGTCGGTGCAACTTGTTTCCATGTGAGTGAAAGATTGAATGATAAATATCGAAGTTTCTGATTATTATGCCCATAGTAACCAAGTTGGTATTGATGATTTTTGTTGATAGCTATTGCATTAGTTTTCCCTTTAGGAGGAAAAGTGAGATTCCAATTTCAGTTTTTACTTGAGCCCATTAAATATGAACGTGAATGTGACAAATGGATTTATATGCTCATCATCTATCTCAGGATTCTTGCTTGTAAATGGTGCATGGACTTTGCCCTGCGTGCTCGGGCGAGGAATAATTCTAAACATGGCATCACAGAGAAAGGCGACCTTAACTCACTAGTGGTTGTTGATATAAATCAGATAAGTGAGCCTCCAAACTTCTCCTACAATGCTGAGTTGGCCTTTGTCCATGAAGATGGGTCACTGAATCAAGAGGCTGATGAAGATAGTATGGACATAGATAGCGAGAGTACATATAGCTGCCTTAATTCTTCATCAGAAGAAAATAAATTCGATAGTGATGCTGAACATGAGTTCACTAGCCAATATGGTTTATCCATTGACCATAATGGGTTAACCAACGACGCTAGAGATGAAAATTTGAGTTTAAAGACGTGTAGTAGTGGCAGTGATGGGCTCGATATTGAGGTTAACCAGCGGGAAATGGATACTCATGTGTCTGCTTATGGAGACCCTTCGATTGCCTTATCTGAATCACGTCCAGTTGTAAAAGATGAAGCTGGTGAGTATATTGTGCCGAAACTTGGCGTGGAATTCGAATCTGAGGACCATGCGTACAAGTGTTATAATAAGTTTGCTCTCGTGGGAGGTTTTAGCATCCGGAAAGATTTCGTGAATAGAAGTAAAGTTACTGGTTTGGTCGTATCAAGGAGGTATACCTGCCACAGGCAAGGCTATGTACCTATCAAACGCGATGTAAACGCGAATAGAACCCGAAAAAAAACAAGAACCGGTTGTTTGGCTCATATGACTATCACACGGCAGTCAAATGGCAGATATCGTGTTATCCATTTCGAAGCTAGACACAATCATGATTTCGTGACCCCATTAACTGCTCATTTGCTGCCCTCACAGAAGAGAATATCCTTTGTTGAGGCTATTGAGGCTGATAATCCCGTGCCCGCCGGTGTACCGAAGCTGGGTATGGGATTTGACTCGGAAGATCATGCTTATGATTTTTATAATGCTTATGCTGGTCGAGTGGGCTTCAGCGTTCGGAAGGACTATGTTAATCGGAGTAAAATAGATGGAGCCGTGGCCTCTAGGAGGTATACATGTTTCAGAGAAGGTTACCGGCAGAATGACAAAAGAGGTTTGAAAGTAAAGAGACCTCGAAAGGAAACTAGAGTTGGGTGCATGGCGCAGTTAGTAATTTCACGTCAAGCTGATGGTAGGTACCGTGTGACCCACTTCGAAGAAAGTCACAATCATGAGCTTGTACCCGCATGTAAAGTTCTTACCCTGCGATCACAGAAGAGGTCTGTGGGAAATCAAATGGTGGAATCGTACCCAAAGTCACTTAATGAGCTGTTGTTAGGAGGAATTCAAAATGATTATTATGACCCTATAGATCGTGAGATGAGGCTTATATCTAAACGCATGTGGAACATAAAGCAGGAAGAAGCAGAAATTTTTCATCAGTATTTTCAGAATAAGAAATTGAAGGACTCATCGTTTGTTTATGCTGTTCAGCTTGATGTGGAGGAGGAAATGACTAATTTCTTTTGGGCGGATGAGAAAATGTTGGTCGACTATATTAATTTTGGGGATGTTGTTTGCTTGAATACGACTCACCTTCAGAACAAAGATTGCCGACCTTTAGTACTGTTTTACGGATTAAATAATCACAAGCAGATTCTGGTCTTTGGTGCTGCATTTCTACACAATGATACTGCTCAGTCTTTTAAGTGGCTATTCAGAACTTTCTTAAAAGCGATGTCTGGAAAAACACCAAAGACAGTTCTCTCTGATAAAGACGCTGTGATATATGAAGCATTAATCTCTGAACTGCCACAAGCTCAACACAGGTTATGCACATGGCAAACATATCGAAATGCGCTCCAACATCTTAATCAACTTGTTGCGAGTTCGGATTCTTTTTCGGGTGATTTATATGGCTGCCTTTTTAATCCGGATGAGGAGGATTTTGTTAATTCCTGGAAAGTCATGCTTGATACTTACGGTCTGTGGGAGAATGAATGGTTGCATGGTTTATTCGAAGAAAGAGAGAAATGGGCATTACCGTATTGTAAGCATATATTTTCAGCTGATATAGGAAGATCATTACTCTCTGAGGATTCTATTACTAGCTTGGAAAAGTACCTCAAACCTGAGTCGCATGTTCTTCAATATGTCAAACACTTTGGGAGGGTGGTGAACCATTGGCGTTACAAAGAATTGGAGGCTAATTATGATATGGGTCAGCATAGGCCGAGAATAATGGGGGATGTGATAATGCTCATGCAGGTAAGGGACGTATACACACCGACAATTTTTAAAGTGTTTCATCAAGAATATGAAAATTGCCTAAATATTGTGGTTAACCAATGCATTGAAACTGTGTCCTCGGTCGAGTATAAAGTCAGTACGTATGGTCAAGTTCGGGATTACACGGTTTTATGCCGTCCGGAAGACGATTCAGTTGCCTGCAGTTGTATGAAGTTTGAGTCTGTTGGAATTTTGTGTAGCCACGCACTGAAAGTGCTAGATTATAGGAATATAAAGATAGTTCCTAGTCGATATGTCTTGAAACGATGGACGAGAGATGCACGGGCTTAAAGTATATTCCGATTCTACCCTTTAGTTAGATTATACAGTATGTGCTGCTTTAATGGCTTACTACTTGATTGTACATTTTGGTGGTAACTGAATTTGAGATTTTGTGGAGTGATCAGTTGAGTTTCGTAGACTTTTTTTTTGTTTCTATCTGCTGCATTTATTTAAGCCTTTTTGGATTTGATGTCGGAACAACCGAAGAGGATTAAATAACGATTGATTTTCCCACTCGTTCAATATTGAGAGAGTATTATGATACAATTTTGAAGTTATTTGACATAATCCAGAATACTCCGGTAATAATAATACACGTTGATTCTGTAATGAAAAATGCATCAATAATCCTCGTCTACGACAAGATAAAAAAAGAGACAAGTAGCATAACTGAAGTATTTCTTCCTTCACTTTTGGGAACTTGGGTACTCCTCTGGAAGATCAATACAGTGTTCAACACCTCTAATGCAAAGAATTATGCACATTCCTCAGTCACCGCTGGATATTTAGAGAATTTGCTTTGATTAAGAACATTATATTTCTGATAAATTCTTCGAAGGACTATTCTTGACTGAGCATGTTGGAGGTGGAGGTGGAGGTGGAGGCGGAGGCGGCACTGAGATTGAGACGTCCATCTTGTTTGAATTGCTTCTTTTCGACTCTGCTGGCCGAGGAGGTTGTATTGCTGGAGTCTGCATAACAAACGAGACCAGACGACCCAACATAATGAGGTTTCTATTACATCATGAACGAATATGCATAATCATTTATTTTTTTGCCTTAATTTAAGCAATCCTTTCTATTAGTTTATATGCTTTGTTTTGGATGCAAGAAACTTTTTCTTCAAGAATTTTGCTTCAAGCAGCAATTTTTATGGTATTAGATTATACCTTTTCAACCTGATTTCTTGGGGTTTCTCCATCACTGCAAGAGTCGACGACTTTGAAACAAAAGCAACAACTCAGTTTTCTAAATTCTTTGTTTCCTGCTTTCTCCTGTAAAGAAACAATTGTTCCATTTCAACGTCATTAAGCTTTAAATGAAATTAGAAGAAGATACATGAAAGAGACGACTTATGAAAAGACATTACGAGAAGACTGAAGACCATATATATATATATATATATATATAAATTCCAGTGTAACATTAGAGAGGTGTCTTGCCTTTTCTCTTATGGCAGTTCTTTCTTCAGTTCTCGTTGACTTGGAGCAGCTGACACACAAGCAAAGTTTCTCGTCATCCATCCAGGAAGAAAAAATTAAGGCTGTCGTAGCTAGAATGAAAGGACGATGCTCACGGGTAACGCACTTTTTAACTCGACTCATTTTTAAGAATGTTTTAGACTTACACTGCTGACAGGATGTGCCACTTGGGGCCAGTTTTGCTTCTTGGTATTTTCATCCTGTGTATTATAGAAGTGTACATACATACATATATATATATATATATATATATATATATATATATATATGAAGAAAAAAAATTGTCATTTTGCTCGGCAATAAGTGGCACTAATCCTCTATATTATATTAGAGATCAACCCAAGTGTTAGGGAAAAGTAAAATTAGGCACCTTTTGTTGTCTGACTGAGTATACGACACACCCTCAGTACTAGATGCCTGCAATTGAGAAATGATGATAATTATCAGTATTATGATAATGATTTCTTCAGTACTAGACGCCTTCAATTGAGAATCACCGTGTCTGTTGAGCAGTCTTTTGGCGAACTTTCAGTTTTATTGGCTGCAGGAATCGGTTCTCCATCTGGCTCCCTAATAGGAACTAAGTTCATTAAGGTGTGTAAAGACTTTGAAGACGACGGTCTTCTTTTGGCGGGACGAGATTTCTCTGTGTTTCCAGTAACATTGCTTTTAATACTGGCGGCATTCTCCCCATCTATACCATTGTCTACTGCGGCTATCGAACTATGCTCATTAATGTTCATGTCGTCATCATCCGGCTTTGAATCCTGAATCTTGACCTCCTCCATTTTCACATCAACATCTGTTTTTGAAGCATTATTATTATTATCATTACCGTAACCAACCGATTTTTCATTTTGTTGCTCGAGCGAAGCTGCGGCCTTTTGATCCGCGATTTTCTTGTAATGGGCCTCAAAGAAGGCTTTCTTCTGGGCAACTGATCCAGGCTGGGCGTATCTTTCGGCCTCCTCCACGTACTTCTTGTGTGAAAATATGGACCATTTTTCCCATGACAAGGGGTCATCAGTCATGAACCTTCCAAATGAAATGGATTCACCAAGGGCATGCTTGGCATTCCCCTGCAACACATGAATATCGGTTTTTCTTTTCCCCCCGTATCATATTGCAATTTTTTCAAATTCTTAAAAAAAAAAAAAAAATGTTACGATTGATGTAAGAACAACTAAGATAGCTCGACAAGTCGTAGAACTCTGATTGGATTTAAGACACAACTGCTGTGTTTATTTCCGGAAATCGAGTCGTCTCACTGAGAAAAATCAGTGTACTACCGGATGTAAGAGTTCATGCATCGGTTCAAAATAAATAAATAAACAGGAGGAAGGAAAAAACACAGAAAGAAAGAACAAAAGAAGAAGAGGGATCTTTTTTTTTTGTCCCTTTGCTCTTTTTTCTTACATGTATGGAGGTAGCACTGGGTGTAGGAGAAGAAGCATACGAGTAGCCATGCACTCCCATTCTATGTGCAGAGGTTGTATATGCTGAATCCAATCCACCTTAAAATTAGAACAACAAATGCTTTACTGTTTTTCCCGTTTGTCTTTGGCCCTATAACTCTGGACTTAAATTTGAAATTCAAACTAAAAAAAAAAAAGAAAGAAAGAGAGTTGTACTTGTTGTTGTTGCTGTAATTGTGGTGCCACAAATAGAGGAAAAGTGGTTATACCATGTTGGGGTTTTATTTTGGTCAGTCTCAAGTGGTCCCTACTGTTTGAAGTTAACATTTTAAATTAATGTTTTTTGTTTTAATTTTTGAATGACGTTATATTCCTAATCAGGAAATGATAATCCAAGTGTGTGCATTTTTTTTATTTGAATTATGTATTTGGAAATTATGGAAGGTGATTAAGGATTTAATGTTTTTTCTGGATTTTTAAAAAATGGGGACCCACCCAGGTTGATGATGATTTTGCTTGTAATAAATCAAAGGGTATGTATGATGCCATTGGAAGCAAAGAAAATGAAGAATACTTGGAAAATACTACTAAAGATTGATTAAGGGTACTACTGAACCACCGCTTATTACTTAGTTGGTACATCATCACTTGTCCTACTAACCTTTGGTGGTATTGTTTATTGTGAAGCTTCAAAATTAATACTACTATGCAAGTATCATCCAGGGTTTTATTTATTTTATTTTTGTAAATATTTTTTTTTTTTCGTTTCGAGAATGTCGAGTTTATTTCGTCTTTTGAGTTCAAAGGTGCAAAATTATTAATTTCCTTGTTTCAAGTTTTATTATTATTATTAGTAGTAGTAGTATTATTTTAGTGTAACAAACATATATCGTGTACAACATACTTCCTCCGTTCTTTTATTATTGCAACGTGTTGACTATTACACTGTTCACTTACTCTCTTTTGACCATCTTTTGTGATTTATACATATGAAAAAAATATAATCATGTGAGATCTTGTTAAATTCATCTCGAAATATACTTTCAAATATCAACTTCTTATAATTTTTAAAAATAAAGAATCGAAGACATTAATAATCAAATTTGTGCATTGCCAAACGTGAAAATCCAGATGTTACAGTTATAAGAGAACGAATGTAGTAATAATTAAAGAATCACTTGTAAAATATAATCACAAGTATAATAGTAAATAACTATTCTTGTGTGAAAGTGATGTATAGTTTATTTTATGAGATGTGAATGACTATTTTGCTATGTAATTATGTAATTAATATAACTTTAGTTATTAATAAAAATCATACTTGTGAATCATTTTCTAAATTCTCTCTCTCTATACGAGTCAATTTTTACAAAATCTACCTTTAATGTCAATACTTGATCATCATCATCACCATCATAAAGATCAATAAGAGAGAGAGGGTATTAAACAAAGCCTCCAGAAGCCGACAATTTTTCAAAATCACCAAGAAACCTATAGGATTTCCTCCATGAAAATCTACTCTAGCAATGACCCAACGACAGACACAATATCATCGCTACGGTTTTTGATCGGATTCTATGAGCAACGCATTCAACATTATTTGAACAGCAGCATCATAAACAACTCCATCATAGTGCATCCCATCAGATGTACATTGAGATCCACATAAGTCGCTCAACAGACGAATATCAAGATTCAAAAGGGGTCCACCAGATTGATGGAAAAGCTGGCTTCTTTTAAGCTCATCATCGTACAAATCACACATTAAGCCGGTCATCCTCTCCCTCTTAGCATCAGTGTTCAACATTGATGTTATCAATGTCGGAATTCCAACCCAAAACAAATGCGACAAGCGGTGGGTCGACTTGAATTCGCTCAATCCTTCACGGTCAGAATCCAAATTCGACGAAACTGGCAAAAGGGCCAATACATTATTTCTCAACACATTCAAAGAAGAGCCATATTCCGATGCATTGTTAACGTGCAGCATATCCCATAGGCCAGCACCCATCACCATAACATCTGGGAAATTCTGGTGTCTTTTCAGCCGTGACATCAATTCAGTCAGATTCCCAACATAAGGAGCCCAAATAAAATCCAACTTCATCCCAATCTCTTCAACCATCGTTGAATAATCACTGTGCCTCTTAAACAAATCCCCTCGTATACTCTCTACGCTATCCGACCCCATAAGTAATTCTAACAAAGAAACGGCCATTAACCTAGCTTGAGAGTCCCCAGCAACAACCACCCATGAACCATTTAACAAATCCGATGCGTCCGATTTCTTTAACTTCTGAAATTCACATTCGGCAACCCGACCCGTTTTGATCCAATCCCACGACTTCTTGCAGTTATTAGCAAAAGAGACATCATCACCACACTCTCTAATATCGCTATACATGACATTATGAAGGAATAAAACGCAGGAATCACGATAAGAAGAAATTGGGGTTGAAACTACCTCCGACCGCGAAAGGGAAGCAGAAATTAAAGGGAAATAAGGCATCAGATGGACGCCGACGGCAAGTGTAATGAAAAGGGCGCAGCTAAAGAAGAGCATCTTGTTACGGCTCAAATGCCATCCGGCCATACCCATGGGAACAAACATAACTATACAGGCAGCCAATAGTCCTAAATGGACGGCCCCTGTCATTTCTCGCACTCTATTTGTTCGATGAAAAACCTTTCCCGTTTTCTTTTTCACATTCAGGATGCAAGATTAGGTCGGGATAACGAAGATCTAATGGTGATTCGGTGAACCGGATCATAGGATTGAGATATTGAAATGGGGAAAACAAAATTGCCGGTGTTGAGTCGGTTGATGGCGGCTTTAGTGACGATGAAAATTGCAAATGAAGGGTGTGGTGTCTGGTTGGATTGGACTTTAGTGACCTTACTAGTTGCGACTCGGTTACACAGTTTTAACTGCAAGTAGTAACTTTTTAAATCATTTTTATTACCTGCCAAATGTATGAACAATATTCTAAAAGCAGTTTTAATTAGTAAATTCAATTCTAATCAATAAATATTTATAACTTCATATAATAAAATAGATTAATGAATCAATTTCAACTTTACTCTATTTCAATAATATAATCAATTAAAATTAATTTTAATCAGCAAAATAATTTCAGTTCAGCACAAATCAGATGAACATATTGTGGTCTTACAAACTTATAATCATAATATCTAAAACAATCGCTGTTACGAGATTTCCCAACTATCTATCATGTTTTGATTGATTGGATAAATGATAAGTATCATTGAACGGAAATGATATTGACTTAATTATCCAGGAAAAAAAAGCTTCCAAGGTGGAATAAAAATATTAGATTATTATACTATTATTATTATCATCATCATCATATTGTTATTTCCATTTTAATGTAGGCTTGATTACCAAATTAATTCAATCAAGATCTTCAATTCCAGTCTTCATTCAAACCTGATAATACACCACATTAATGCCACGTTTCTGAAATACATATCGTCATGTATGTGAATCATTCACATCCTATTTCCACAACGTTTTGTTCAACTGTTTTTTTTCTTTTTAATATTAAAAGGGAATTTTGTTTTTAGGGGATTGAAGTGAAAGAAAATGTAGTTTTCATAATTCCGAATTCTCACGAAAATACGAAATTGACCATCCCCGTGTGAATTCAATCACGAAAGGGAAAGTGTGGATATTGGCCCAATAATTGGCCCACTTATCCTGGCAGCCCACCCACTTTAAATTCCGGACTCTCATCTGATAGAATAATACGATACTTGGACGTGTATTACAAAAAATATTCTGAACTTAAACTATAAAAAGAACAGAAACGAAAGATTACACTTGTAATGAACGAACAATTTTAATAAACTACAAAGATCGTCCGAAGCTGGAGCTTCTGCCCGCAAGACGAGAATACGCCCCGGTAGTGCTCACGGTGTAGCGGCTCGTCCCCAAAGGTTAAAACGATCTGAGCGTCCGCAGATGGCAGATCGCAAACCACCGAGCACTCGCGAATTTGGAACGAAGACTGAACTGTATGATATGCTGAATATGCACTGATTTTCGTGTGTTTGCAATGAACAGAATGCTGACATATATATAGCCATTACTCCTGCCATGATGGCTGGCAGTTTCAGACGCCCAAAGGGCTGGTCGGATGAAGAGTCTTGCCAACTCAAGAGTCAAGCCAGCTCAAGAGTCTTGTCCATGCCAAAAGGCTAGTGGACTTACGGATTCGGGCCAAAAAGATAAGCCCAAACACCAGCCCAAAGCACCAATTGCCAATTGCCAAGATCCAAGGTCCTGGTCCTGGGCCCGAGCCCGAGCCCGAGCCCGAGCCCGAGCCCGAGCCGACCCGGACGGACGGACGGACGGACGGTCGGTCGGTCGGTCGGTCGGTCGGTCGGTCGGCGGCGGCGCGCGCGTGTGTGTGTGTGCGCGAGGATACCCATACACACCAACCCACTTGTTATTAAGCCCATAAAGGCAAAGACTTTAAATACAAGTCAAAACCTCCATCCACAATCAATGTGGGATAACTAACATCATGTTAGTTCCTACTCCAACATCCAACTTTAACATATAATATCTCACTCACCGGAAATCGGTTTAGAAATATTCAATATACCACATTCATCTACTCATGACGTAGATTAACATTCAATAAATATTTTAATTAAATAATAATTATTTAATTAACAATATTTATTCTTAATAAATGGTTAATTACTAAACTATTTCCAACAATCCCCCACATGAGTGAGAATGCCAATGCAAAATGAATGCAAATGCATAGTTCAGTCCTCAAGAGACAATATTGCATTTGGCTAGGTGGCTTGTGACCTTGAACCTATCCATTGTCAACATCATCGAGTATACTGGCGGCATAGTGGTCATGAAAACCTTGAACTAGTCCTCCATGGTGTATACTGAGACAATAATATAGACACAATATCATCTCAATTCCTTCCGTTCTAACGTTTTGTGTCCTTTTCGGCCTTGGACACCCCTTTGGATTCATAAGTGTATCAACTGAAGCGGCCCTCACTTCACACTTATATAGGTGATTCTTATTCCCAAGTATCCTACTATACTTGACCTGTCCGAGGTAATCAAGAATCATTAAAAATCATAAGACTTAACCTCACCACATGTAGGTAATCAATCACTCATTGTTCTCGGAGAATAGGTATGTTTGAGTGTTTTAACACACGGATTATTATAACTTCGTTATCCCATTGAACCAAGCTCTTGGGATCCTCCAATCTACAAGGTTGGGTTTCCGCTATAATCATCCTTAAGATGTGGATTTAACACCCATTCCCTCTAACAATTTATACATTTGATCTCGATTAATACTCTTCGTCAGCGGATCCGCCAGATTATCTATTGACCTTACATAGTCAATTAAGATAATCCCACTCAAGATCAAATGTCTCACGGCATTATGTCGTCGACGAATATGTCGAGACTTACCGTTATAAAACATATTTTGTGCCCGTCCAATAGCAGCTTGGCTATCACGGTGTATCAACACAGGGCATGTGTCTCGTCCAAAATGGAATATCCTAGATTTAATTTTTAAGCCATTCAGCTTCTTCACCAGCTTTATCCAAAGCTATGAATTCAGATTCCATGGTAGACCTAGCAATACAAGTTTGTTTCTTGGACTTCCAAGATACAGCACCACCTCCAATAGTGAACACATATCCACTCGTAGAAAATGAGTCTTTCGATTCGGATATCCAATTAGCATCACAATACCCTTCAAGTACAGCAGGCTCTCTTGAATAATGAATCGCAAAATTCTGAGTATATTTTAAATAACTCAGTACTCGTTCTAGAGCCCTCCAATGTTCTTTACTTGGATTAGCTGTGTAGCGACTCAACTTGTAAACCGAACATGCTATATCAGGACGGGTACAATTTGACAGATACATCAAACTCCCAATGATCTTAGCATATTCATCTTGACCCACAGGTTCACCTTTATGATAATTCAGATGAACATTAGGTTCCCAAGGAGTCTTAGCAATGGGTTTATCAAAAGCGTTGAATTTCCTTAACACTTTCTCAACATAATGAGATTGCGTCAAAGCAATTCCGTTAGGCGTTTTCAGAATCTTAATTCCAAGAATAGTATCAGCCAAACCCATGTCTTTCATGCTAAAATTCTTACTTAGCATTCGTTTCGTTTCACCAATCACACGAGAGTTGCTACCCATTATCAAAATGTCATCTACATATAGACAAACAATGACGTAATTGTCACCCGTTTTCTTAACATAGACACATTTGTCACTCTCATTAATATTGAAACCATTTGACAACATCACTTCGTCAAATTTCAAATGCCACCGCAGAGGTGCTTGTTTCAAACCATATAAAGACCGTTGTAGTTTGCATACCATGTGCTCTTTCCCAGTACGCAAACCCTTCCTATTGTTTCATATAGATTTCATCTTCTAGCTCCCCATACAAGAATGCAGTCTTAACATCCATTTGATGAATCTCGAGATTGCGTAAAGCAGCAATAGCGAGTAGCACCCTAATAGAAGTAAGTCTTGTCACGGGCGAGTAGGTATCAAAGAAATCATAACCAGCCTTTTGCCTAAAGCCTTGAACTACAAGTCGGGCCTTATATTTGTCAATAGTACCGTCAGACTTGTACTTCTTCTTTAGGATCCATTTGCATCCTAAAGCCTTAAAACCCTGTGGTAGTTCAACTAACACCCAAGTATGATTCAGCATAATAGACTCAATCTCAATGTCTATTGCCTCTTTCCAGAAAGCCGCATCTAGACCGGATAAAGCTTCTTTTACGAATCTTGGTTCACCGTCTAACATCAAAACAGCGTAGTCGGGTCCGTATATCTTTACTTTTCGTATTCTAGTACCTCGCCTAGGTTCTACGTTGGTGGCGTAGACCTAGGTCGCTCTGTTGGTCGTTCAGATAACACCGGATTCGGGCTAGAGGCTTCATCTATGGTTTCATAACACATAGGCTCATCTACAAGTTTAGAACTTGTAGCTTCATCATCAACTCCTTTGCTAGAGTTAAGATCAACCTTATTCTTATAAGGATAGATATTTTCAAAGAATACAGCATTCCTTGATTCAATCGTTGTATTTACATGAATGTCGGGTATCTCGGATTTGTGTACAACAAACTCGTATCTCACTTTATTAAGTGCATAACCAATAAAGATACAATCGATCGTCTTAGGACCAATTTTAACTTGTTTAGGTAGAGGCACTTCAACTTTCGCCAAACACCCCCACACTTTGAGATATTTGTATGATGGTTTTCTTCCTTTCCACAACTCATAAGGAGTAACATCCTTACCTTTGCGTGGAATTTTGTTCAATATGTAGTTGGCTGTCAAGACAGCTTCCCCCCACATGTTCTGGGGCAACCCTGAACTAATTAATAACGCATTCATCATATCTTTAAGTGTTCGATTCTTACGTTCGCAACGCCATTAGATTGTGGAGCATATGGAGCCGTGGTTTGATGAATTATACCACTTTCGTTGCATAATTCCTCAAATGGAGCTACATATTCACCTCCTCTATCACTTGAACCATCTTGATACGATGACTAATTGATTCTCGGCTTCATTCTTGAAGTTCTTAAAGGCTTCAATAGCCTCATCTTTACTTCTCAAAAGATAAAGATAACAATATCTTGTGCAATCATCGATGAAAGTGATAAAGTACTTCTTACCACCTCTAGTTTGCACAAATTTTAAATCACACACGTCTGTGTGAATTAATTCAAGGGGTTTTGTGTCCGTTTTACCGAATGAAACGGTAGTTTCGTCATTTTTGCCTCAACACAAATCTCGCATTTGTTTTGATTTTGATTTCATTTAACTTTAGTAAATCTAAGTTTACTAATCTTTTTATAGCATTTAGATTCACATGACCTAATCTACAATGCCATAAATTTGAGCACTCAAGCAAATAAGGTATAGTAGCATTATTATTAGCAATCGCCTTTGGAGGCTTACAAGTACGAACGCTAAGTTTGAACATGTCCTCGACAATATGACCTTTCCCGAGAGTCTTACCAAACTTGCATATTATCATAAAATCGCTTCAAGGTCTACATCAAATTTAGCTCTAACTAATTTGACACGGACACCAAATTCTTGCGGATTGCCGAGCATGCAAAGACATCCTTGAGTTATCTCCACACCGGAGGTGAATTGAAGCACAACAGCCCAATTCCAAGAATCTGGAGAGGTACGATCACTTGCCTCGTGATGAAGCGGTCTTGAATCTCCTTGTAAGTGAAAAACAAGTCTCGGTTCACACAGATGTGAACAATGCACTGTATCAAGAAACCAAGTAATCTGGTTAGGTTCCGAGACATGATTTACCTCAGTGATCATGGCAGCAAGATCATCTTTGTCCCAAGAGTCAAAGTCCTTCTCGACATGGTTGACTTTTCCCTTTCCCTTGTTCTTCTTCGGCTTTCGGCAGTTTTTTCGCCATATGGCCGGGCTTGTCACAGTTGTAGCACGTTCCAGAAACTTCGTCGGAGGTGCCACATCCTTTCCCTTGCCTTTGGTAGGAAGTGGACGCTTTTGGAAGGTCCGCCCCTACCTTGATCAGATTAGCCTTAGCATCCATAGGAGCTTTGGTTCTCAAGTCTTGATCACGGACTTGAGCTTGATTGGAGCTTAGCAACCAAAATTTCTAGAGTCATTTCCTTTCGCTTATGCTTAAGGTATCCCTTGAACTCCTTCCAACTAGGCGGCAACTTGTCGACCAAGAGCGCCACGTGTACGCCTCGGGTAGAGGCATCCTCGTAATGAACATCATGTATAAGAGTTTGGAACTCTTGTACTTGGGGCATCATTGACGAGAATCCACCATTTGGAATTCGGAGAGCCTCACACAACAAACTTCTTCGTGCTAGCAGGATTAACACGGTATTTCAACTCAAGAGCATCCCAAATTTCTTTGGCCTCCTTGATGTTGAACACATTGAACAATGTGCCATCATCAAGCCCGTTCAAAGAACATATTCCGGCCACGTATAGTCGGAATGAACCTGTATCATAGTCGATACGCACTTGAACATTCGCCTCGTTCTCGGCGAGACAGGAGGCTTTTCTTCACGCAGAAGCTCGCAAGCCCCATTGTGGTAATGTAAAACAGATCTTTGAGACCAACGTTTGAAGTCGGAGCCCGAGAAAGCAGGAGGTTTCGGCGATAGGCATTAGCCGAAAGCAAGATTGTGAATGGGAGCCATTGAAGAGCTTGATGATCCAATAGTTCCAGAACCGGTGGATTGATTAGTGGATGCGCCGGTGGTTGCATTGAACGACATTTTTCCCCAGCAAATGGTTTAGGACGACACGAACAAGTATGGTCGAATATTCTCGTCTTGCGATTGATAGAATAATTCGATACTTGGATGTGTATTACAAAAAATATTCTGAACTTAAACTATAAAAAGAACAGAAACGAAAGATTACACTTGTAATGAACGAACAATTTTAATAAACTACAAAGATCGTCCGAAGCTGGAGCTTCTGCCCGCAAGACGAGAATACGCCCCGGTAGTGCTCACGGTGAAGCGGCTCGTCCCCAAAGGTTAAAACGATCTGAGCGTCCCGGCAGTAGCAGCACCGCAAACTGACCGAGCACTGCGAATGATGGAACGAAGATCAATCAGTATGATATCTTTGAATATGCACCGATTTTCGTGTGTTTGCAATGAGCAGAATCTTGACATATATATAGCATTCCTTGATCATGTGAAGGGACTCATAGCCATTACTCCCGCCATGATGGTGGCGGTTTGACGCCCAAAGGGCTGGTCGGATGAAGAGTCTTGCCAACTCAAGAGTCAAGCCAGCTCAAGAGTCTTGTCCATGCCAAAAGGCTAGTGGACTTACGGATTCGGGCCAAAAAGATAAGCCCAAACACCAGCCCAAAGCACCAAGATCCAAGATCCAAGATCTGGGATCGATCGAGCCCAGGCCGAGCCCGACCGGACGGTCGGCGGCGTGTGGCGTGTGTGTGTGTGTGCGCGAGACACCCATACACACCAACCCACTTGTTATTAAGCCCATAAAGCGCAGCACTTTAAATACAAGTCAAAACCTCCATCCACAATCAATGTGATAACTAACATCATGTTGGCCTTACTCCAACATCCAACTTTAACATATAATATCTCACTCACCGGAAATCGGTTTAGAAATATTCAATATACCACATTCATCTACTCATGACGTAGATTAACATTCAATAAATATTTTAATTAAATAATAATTATTTAATTAACAATATTTATTCTTAATAAATGGTTAATTACTAAACCATTTCCAACATCATCTAGACCGTCCTTCTCACCTTATTTAATCGACCTGGTCTCTCCTCCCTTTATCTCGTCCATATTGTCCCAATAACTGGCCCAAGAGCTTGAGGTTTTTGACTGAGATTGGTGTTCAGATTTATTGTGCTATCAATTTTCTGAGGCGGTCGGTGCTACCGATTGTGTCATCATGGTGGTCCTCGCGTCGTGGTCGTGTATACTGTTCTAAGGAAGGAATTGTCTGTCGTCTGATCCATTATCCTATCATATATGTATATTTATAATATTAATTATTATTAATATACATATATATAATCTGGGCTGCTCGATATTTAGGGTTTCAAGTATTTTTCATTTGATAAGAAGTGAACTGCTGTGTTCTTTTGGGTGTTTTTCAGATCATTCGGGTTTCTAATCTTGGAGTGTTGACTGAAACTGCTTTGCATTTTTTGTCGACCGACCGATTAATTTTTCTGATATGCTTCCGATAATTATTAGTTATTTGATAGTGTGCCTGTAATCCTCAAACCTTACAATATCTGTAGAAATTATATTCTTGTAATCCGCATTGATCCTTGTTCGTTTAAGCTTGGATCGATACTCAACAAAATGAACAAGCGGCCGAGGTGGAGTGAATCGGGTCCCGAGTATACGCATTAGATATGAGGCTAGAGAAGCAATCCAACAACCCTTCAAGTTTGAGTTCGATTAAAATTTACAAATACAGTTAGACAAAGTATCCCACTACGCATTTCCCATCTCTCATGGTGAACAAGTCATACAAGTTCATTACATATAATCATGTGAACAATATATAAGAGTACATTCATTTAGTGTCGGTATATATTCATCTCCTCATTATGCACTCCATGCTAAACAAGTCATACCCGTTCATTTAGTGTAGTCATATATTCATCTCCTTGTCACCGTGCAGCCCTACTTCTTTGAAGAGTTGTCATTCCTTCTTAGCTTTAGCCCGTGCAGGCTCTCTACTGAGCCCGTGCTTCTTTAAAGTCGTGATGTAATTTCTCATGAGCGTAAACTTGTTGGTACCAAGATGATGAAAGTAACCCCATGTAAAGATCCCCGTTTTATGCAAGTCGTCAAAAAGTAATCTACACCAAAAAGAAACAAAGTCGTGATTAATAAATCCATAAGGGGTGGCTGAGCGCTCTTCCTCTTCTAGTCTAATCTATGGCCGCCCCCCTTTTTTATATCAATCGTGGACATATTTTCAGGAGTACCTCACCCCATAATTCCCCACAGGTTCGGCAGACATGATTCCCACATGACGCCTTCCACATATAACCTGAAAATTTCAAACCTCCAAACATATTTATTTAGAAAAAAAAAGGAGTCGGTCCTCTCCAGTACATTCGTTCAAAGGTAGTTGTTGTAACTTGTATGACCAGACAGAATCTGGATTCTCCCTCCCAATCCGAGGCAACCAATCTTTCTATCTTTGCTTTGTAAAGTCTAATAAAAAGCATTTACAACTATGGATTACCTTTTCTCCTCCGATCGATCTAATCTTACTGTCAACTGCTGGGCTATATACTCTCAAGTATTCAGATGAAAGGTTATACGCAACGCCATTGTCAAACTCCACCTCTACCTGAAAGGAGGTCTCCAAAACACATTCAACTCATAACAATAACATTATGATCAATAAATAAACAGAGCTGTCCACGTATCATCATTGTTTCATTTTAAGACACTGAATACGACCCCAAATTGTCGATTTTGCAGGGCAAATTCGACCCCCAAAAACAAATGTAGATGAAGAGGTTCGGTTCAATTCCCACCCACCCAACAAAAAAAAAAAGAAAAAAAAATGACGATTGTTCAGAAGCCAATTACTAGTTTCCTTTGTCGATATGCATAAAAATTGATTGAAAAACTTCGAAAAGCTATATGTAAGTATTAATTAGAATTTCAAGCAGACCGGGAAAAAAAGAAGAAGATTAAAACTAGAGAGGCAGAGGGAAGTTAAAGAACTTACAGATTTAGGAGCATGGAGAGAAAATCTAATGAGGCGAGGACACTCCGCCACCGTCTGGGCACTTCGAATCGCCCATGGCCTAATCATCGCTCCTTGCCCTCTTTTCTCCTCCACACTCGTCGCAGGTATGTGGATACCTATTTGGGCGTAGGATCCGAGATTGGAGATTTGATGCTCTTTGGGCTTTCAAAATGCTATGGGCCGGTCAGTCAAATTCCTCCATGGGGAAATTAGATGCCGATCATGTTTTCGGTTTTTTTTTTTTTTTTTTTTTGGAAAATATGTAATATATATATATATATATATATATATATACACACACGGAGTGTTCAAGTGAGAATGATACTTAAGTTAAAAAATAAAAATGAATTTGATCCATAGATATTGATTAAATGGATGACCTAAATTTATTCTTACAAAAATGTATGCATAGAATGTAATATTTTAGTGCATTTTGATGTATATAATGCAGAGTTTTAATGCATTGCAAGTTTGATGCACGAAATGCATAATGATTCAGATTTATTCTCATTTCACAATATAAAAACCATTCTCATATGATTATATATATATATATATATTACCTGTTTGCTAAATGATTTTTTGAGTCAAAATTAGAGTTTTGAGACAAATTAATAGTTTGGCTTTATAAACCTCTAATTTTGATGTTTGGTTGTAAGCTTTTTGATATAAATGATTCAAAAACTCATTTTAGGAGCTTTTTCAATTAGCTTATTCAATAAATGACTTGAAAATACTTATTTATCCTTACATATTTATTAAATTATAATATTATCCTTATTTATAAATCTCAAACCAAAATTTTAATTAATAAACTAATATAACACTAATATGATTAAATGGTGGAAATAATTTTCTATGTCAATTTTATAGAGTTGTACTATCATAGTACATTATCAAATATTTGATTATCACTACATAAAAAATTAGGTATTAGGAAAAAATTTATGTGACCGTAAACAACAAAGTAACAATGTAGATTTTTCTAGTCCAATTATATTTTGTTCAAATTAAAAATTAATTTTGTTTTTATGAAATATGTAATTAAATTTATATAATAGTTTTAAATTATCGTCTTAAGTTATATAAATTAAAATATGAGTTTATTGAAATAATTTTTTATTTAAATTAAGTGACAACATAGAAATTGTCAAAATAATGAATTTGGTGAACGTCCTGAGTGGTCATTTTACACAATTAAGTAGCTATTTAGTTATTTATCAAATATTTTTATACAAACAACTAGTACATAACGCTAGTCAAACCAGCTATTACAATCAGCTAGTCAAAACAACTAATAAACCAGCTAACAGCTAACCGCTGATTGTCAAACAGAGCGTGTATATATATACATATATATATATATAAGTATAATCTTTCGATACAGTCATATTTTAAGTTGTCTTTTCTCTTCTGTTTTATCTTCCATTCCATGACATGTTTACAAGTTGTATAATTCACTTAAATCTTATTTCACGCTTATGAATTGTTTTCGTAATATTTCATAATTTACTGTTAAATTTATGATTTTATGATTTACTTTAGATTTTTTTATTATTGTTTTTTATTTTTAATGTGTTGTTGTAAGTACTGATTATATCAGGTTATTAAATATATTTATTTGGCTTTTCAAAAATTCTTTTTAGATTTTTCCAACTATTAGTTTTGATTTTGAAAAGTTTTAGATAAATCGAACCTATTTATGGAACTTTGATGTTAGGTGACTTAAATAAATGACTTGAATAAATTTCAGATGACTCAGATGTAATTATATGTCAACAAGTGACTCAAATGTGTTATATGTGACTGATATATTTATGTGATTTCAATAAGTGATTTGAAAGTATTTTAGGGATTTGAATATATTTGAAGTGATTCAAATATAATTCAAATGAGTTGAATAAGTGACTCCAACGTATTTTAGGTTGTTTGGATGCAATTTAATTGACTCGATGGATTTTGTGTTATTCGGATATGTGGTTCAAATACGTTGCTCGAGTAAATGATTCAAATGTCTTTGAGTAAAAATCACAACCGACAATTTACTTATTAAAAAAATTATCATTAAAATTTGGGTAAAATAATATCTTATACTGTATTTGTCTATTTTTATTTTTGAAAATTTTCGGCACAAATTTTAATAAAAATATTATTAAGTGTATTGTAAAATATAATATTAATGGAAAAAGGATCTCATATAAATATATAGCTAAAGTAACTAATGTTCAATAATATAGGAATAAATTGAAGAGCATACAAAATTATTGTTTAGTAACATTTTACATCAAACGGGCAAATGCAAATGGCGCCACAATTTCTTTTGAATAGCAAAACTAAGTCTTTTAAAACTACATTCATAGACCTTGGGGTCGTAACATTGCATGCATAACCCGTTGGACTCTTTTGAGCATTCCACACTCAGTGCAAGGAAGCCAAATGTATCAAATGCAAAAGGTATAAACGCGTGTTGGTTATCAAGGCACGCTTTCTCGTGTTTGGTTACTTTGCATGAAGCAGCCTTTCAAAGCGACTGGCCTGTAAAAGCATGATTCCCCAATCCCACAAGTGGAGAAACCCCCGTTAGATCTACACAAGCATGTTTCCCTCATATCCATCAAAAGACCAAAATGTCAGCTGGTCTAAGTGTCAATCTTCCTTCCATCGGGTCAGTCAAGAAATTCACAGGTGCTTCTTTCTTAACTGAAATCCCAGCCCGCCTGAATATGTCAAAAAGAACATCCCTAACCAAATCGTGTCGGTATTTGAACCCCGGAAGCTCTCTACAATGAACTGCATGCTCTCCGAATGAATCCAAACAAGCTTTGTGACAAACTGGGCAAATTTCATCAACCGGAAAAATAGGGATCATGAGGCGATATTTAAGGACATATGTTGACCGAGACCATCTATAGGGATGGCAAGGAGAAATTCTTGAGCATGTGGTGCACGCAGACACTCAAAAACAGCTTTTTGTCTAACAGTCATCTCAAAGTGAACTTCTATGTCCTGGACAATCTTGCTAAAAAGAGCACTCGCCAATGTGTGTTGGGCTTTAGTGGGGGCGGTGTCCTTTTTAGTGAAACTGCCAAAGTCAAAACTTGGAATCATATCACGAAGACAAGTCAAAACACAATCATAATCATAATCCATATCACATACACCACTGCTGCGTAAGATGTGGTCCTGAAGCACCCAAGATTGGGCCCTCGAGGCCACAAAGGCATAAGATGAAGCCTCTACCGCCGAATATAGCCCCAAACCACCAAACCTAATAGGTAAAGAGGCAAGTCGCCACTGGAGGTCCCCAAAGAAGGGACCTCCACAAACTACCATATCCTCGATCGTCTCACGCAATCCTTTGTCAAAAAGCATAGCAGCCTCCTCCACATATACGGGTTGACACGTCCTCAAGCCAAAAAAAAGTTTAGCAATACCCATGCATGATCGAAGCAAGAGGAGCTCACTCTGCGGGTCTCCTAGCTGGGGAAGAAGACGCATCATATCAATAGCACTAGAAGCTCTCTTCTTTACCAACCCACTAATGAAACCAGCATCCCTACTAACTGCCCCCCAAGAACCTTCACCCCCAACGATGGCTTACCGATGTCGTTTGGGAATAAACCCTCACGAAGCTTCCTACCATCACAAGAAGGCCAAAAAAGTTCGATTTTCCTAATATTCAATTCAAGATCCAAAGTTGGACTCGTCGCCCTAATGATGCCCAGAGCCCTAGCCACCTCCCCAGTGTCACCAATGACCGTCCCATCACCAAGATACCACGCATGAAGAAGAAGCTTGCAATTGTTTCTGATTTGGTGCACGATGGGATGCAACACAAGAGCGAAAAGAAGTGGTCCTAACGGGTCACCTTGCTGAACCCCAGTGGTGGACCATATATGATTATCTCCAAGATACAATCTGGCTAGTTGCCTATATAGAAATTCTACCCATAAAGAAATAGAAGGGCACCTCATCCTGACTTCATGAAGTAAAGCTGATCTATCCACCAAGTTAAAGGCGTTAGAAAAATCCACTGTAAGCATCGCAAGAGACCCGTCAGTGTGACGATCACTTAACAACCTGTTAACGCTATGTAATATGGCCTCTGCTTCACCCGACACACCGACCCCAAACTGAAAATCATTAAGGTACTTGGTTATTTCTTTGCCAACACCTTTCATAGCCACCTTGGAAACCAACCGCCTCCATATAGTACCCACTGCAATAGGTCGGATCCCGTTGTCGGGTTTCAAGAGCGGCGTAAGAGGAGCAGACACAACAAACTCTGCAAGAGCCGATGGACATCTCCCCCCTAACCACAAATTAACCACAGCAGTGATAGCACATAATAAACCAGTGGCAACAACAGACCCATCTCCCCGACAGAGCATACTAAAAAAGAAATAGAAATAAATTGGGGGATGAAAATAGTAGTATTAAGTAGCGTACAAGGACGCAAGTTCGAGTCCTGTCAGCCGCAGTGTGAATATGAGGATAGCTCCTTGTGGGCAGACACTGTTTCTCCCACTTAGTGGGCGTCACCATGATTTAATTATTCGATCCCTGTCGGGCCTCTACAAGTAGCGTACAAATTTTCCCGAACTACATTTTTGTTGCCCCTTCCACCGTTGACTCTGTCGGGGAACCAGGATCTGACTCCCCGAGCAACAAATTTGCACTTTCTTCATTCAAGATTATTGTTGCAGGTCATCAGTGGAAAAGATCTCGTTTTATTTGTATCACCGAGAAAGTTGAATTTGACAATTCACATTTCGGATCTATGTGACAATGGAGATGGGAAAGCTTCTGTCTGCATTGGTGGTGGCCGTGGTCGTGGCGGGCCTGTCAATGAGCAGCGGCGCGTCCCAGGAATCGAGCCACGAGGCGGTGGCTGGGACGGCGCCGTATAGGGTCCACACGCTGTTCTCGGTGGAGTGTCAGAACTACTTCGATTGGCAAACAGTGGGCCTCATGCACAGCTACCTTAAAGCCAAGCAGCCCGGACCGATTACCCGACTGCTCAGTTGTACTGAGGAAGAGAAAAAAAATTATAGAGGCATGGATTTGGCGCCAACTCTTGATGTGCCATCAATGAGCAGGCACCCCAAGACTGGTGATTGGTGAGTATGCAAATTCCAAAGTCTCTTCTATCTCAGATTAAATATTTCATTTCTGGATGACAAGCCTAAATGTAGGTTTATCCGGGATTCATGATTTGAGATTGTTGACAGTATGAAGTTGGATTTAGATTCAGGATATGATATTTCATTAGTGAAGCCTTGTTTTGTTTGTAGGTTAGTTTCTCGTCAGTATCTTGAGATTCAGGAATTGTATCCGGCACCAAAGAGCACCTAACAAGTTGCTCACCTTGCTTTATACATATACACCCGTCATATTTATACTACAGTTACCATACTTATACCACATCAAACACCTCATATACTAGATCACTCTAAAGATAATAAGGGGAGCATCTTATTAGGTGCTCCTGCGGTGCGGGGTAAAATTTTCCTTTAAGAATCAGGTTGAATTTTAATGATTTCCTTTATCCTATTATTATCTATTGTTTCTAGGTTCAAGAATTGAATTTCCATGAGTGAAGGTATTGCTTCACTTCGATTTTAGTTCAGTCCGGATTCTTTGTTTTAAATCGTGCGTATCTCAAATGCATGCCACAGACATTGATGATGTCATCATACACTTTAACTTGGCGTGTAGGAATGATATTTGGAATTTGAGATTATGCACATACCCCTAGAGAGAGTATATATACCATTTTTCGGCATGCATCTCTGATCTCGTAGAGGTTTAACTGTAGCATATCCCTGGTTTATGGCAGGTATCCAGCCATTAATAAACCGGCTGGTGTAGTCCACTGGCTTAAACATAGCAAAGAGGCCGAGAAAGTTGATTGGGTAGTTATTCTAGATGCGGATATGGTCATTCGAGGTCCAATTATACCATGGGAGCTTGGAGCAGAGAAAGGCAAACCTGTTGCTGCATATTACGGGTAACAATTGCCATGTCTACTTTTAACTCCACATTTCTTGATCCTTATTATCAATAGTAACTTGTGAATTTTGACACACTACAGTGTAATGCCATCTTGCAAAGATACCTTTTATTTATAACTCTTGTTAGTTGATGATGCATAGAAATTAGAAGCCAAACAGTTCTTTTAAAAAAACAAATTAACTCCTCTGAGATTTGGTACTTATGTATCCGTGAATCAAACTGCTTCACTGTTTGGTCTTTGATTCTTGATTTATCCATCATTTTTTTTTTTTTTTTGATATTTTTGCTTTTGCTTTCCCCCTTCGCGATGCTTATCTAATTACCTCAAATGATCATTGCTGGGGAACAAATTTTTCCAGCTTATTCATGTGCCCTTGCCCTTGAGAATAATTGATCAAGAGAGCATTTCTTGACCAGGTATTTGGTTGGATGCGATAATGTTCTTGCTAAACTGCACACAAAGCATCCTGAACTCTGCGATAAGGTTGGTGGGCTATTAGCCATGCATATTGATGATCTTCGAGCTTTGGCACCCATGTGGCTATCAAAATCTGAAGAAGTACGTGAAGATAGAGCCCATTGGGCTACTAATTACACTGGTGATATATATGGATCAGGATGGATCAGTGAAATGTATGGATACTCATTTGGCGCTGCGGAGGTATTTTTTTTCCTGTATATATGTATTGCATATCCCCAAATATTTTCCATATACATGATTTAGTAAATGTGTTAATTTCAGGTGGGACTTCGTCACAAGATAACAGATAACTTGATGATTTATCCAGGCTACACTCCCCGAGAGGGCATTGAGCCCATTCTTATGCACTATGGCTTGCCTTTTAGTGTTGGAAATTGGTCGTTTAGTAAATTAGATCATCATGATGACAATATTGTGTATGATTGTGGACGGCTCTTTCCTGAACCTCCTTATCCTAGAGAGGTAAATAATTAATAATTCGCGTCCTGATGTTAATGAGTTCTCCACAAATGAGTTTCAGTACACATTCAAAAATGTTACTGATCAGGTATGAAAGCAGACATTGTGGCATGAATGAGGAGGTGAATCCCCCACACACACACACAGTCCCCCATTACTGATGTATTTTATACCTATTTTTGCAGGTGAATGAAATGGAAACGGATCCGAACAAAAGGAGGGCACTATTTCTAAATATAGAATGTATAAATACACTAAACGAGGGTCTATTATTGCATCATGCAGCGCACGGTTGCCCCAAGCCAAAGTGGTCCAAATACTTGAGCTTCTTAAGGAGCAAAACATTTGCAGAACTAACTCAGCCAAAACTATTGACTCCGAAAAGCCGTCAAATGATGGAAGTTGAAGTAGAGAAGCAAGATGTTGGGGAGCCCGAAAAGTGGCGTCCAAAAATACACACCATTTTCTCAACTGAATGCACCCCTTACTTTGATTGGCAAACTGTGGGGCTTGTTCACAGTTTTCATCGGAGTGGCCAGCCGGGGGATATCACGAGGCTTTTGAGCTGTACAGATGAGGATCTGAAGAAATACAAAGGACATGATCTAGCTCCCACTCATTATGTGCCGTCTATGAGCCGACATCCATTAACAGGAGACTGGTAATGCCTTCTTCTGACAAAACATTGAAAATTAAAAATAAAAGGAAATAGTGATTATATATTATTTCGCATACACTTGATATTTGCTTATGTGATGCATTCTTCTTGATTTATGCCGCGGGAGAGAGACTTTTCTCACCTCTTCTTCCAATAACAAAACTTTGAGGGAAAAAAGAAAATAAAGAGCTGTTTCTCCTTCATAAATATTTGTGCTACCTTACGATGGTTATTAATTGCAGGGCTTGAACGATGGAATTATGATATTCAAAACTATATGCTTGTAAATATTAGATTTTTTGGACTATAAAATAGTGGAAAAGCAGGATGGAAGAGAACTTGGTGGTGGTGGTGGCAGCATGCGACTGTTTCCAAGTTTGTGCGGAGAGAGTGGAGTTTTGCTATTGAAATGCCAATGGGGCTAAATGTTTCCTTGTTGACTTTGCTTCTTTTGGAATTGTTATACATGAACGTCGAGAAAACAAATAAAACTCGATTACTATTATTATTATTATTATTATCATTATTATTATTATTACTGATAAAATAACACCTTGATCACAAGTCCGAACTTCAGTTTCTTTTCTTTTTTCTTTTTCTTTCTTTTTATGTGATTGCTATGACTTAGTTAGAAGGGGTAAATAATCACGAAAAACTCGTTACATATATCCATTTGACTATCAACTTATTGGGTATATATAGCCTATTTCTATTTGATGGTTATACTTTTTCCGTTATGTATCTGTCTTATGCACTAATCCATCTATCCAAAACATGTCCTCATACTTTTAATGTATCTGGCAAACCGAGTATTGTATGAATCATGTCAGGTATCCAGCTATCAATAAGCCAGCTGCTGTCTTGCACTGGGTTAACCATATCAAAACTGATGCAGAGTATGTAGTGATATTAGATGCTGACATGATAATGAGAGAACCAATCACGCCATGGGAGTTCAATGCGGCTAAGGGCAGACCTGTTTCCACTCCCTATGAGTAAGACTCCATTTAGCTACTTAAGCGTTTCGAGTGTTTGGATATATATCCTAGTAAGTTTTCAACTGCACAGCGATGTAACAGGAAAAGCGCTTGATATTGTAATTTTTCTGTACACTATGGCAGCTACCTTATTGGCTGTGACAATGAGCTTGCGAGAGTCCACACTCGCAATCCTGATGCTTGCGACAAGGTCGGTGGTGTGATCATAATGCATATAAGGGATCTCAAAAGATTTGCACTGCTTTGGCTGCATAAAACTGAGGAAATCAGAGCTGATATGGGCCATTGGTCCAAAATCTTTACTGGAGATATCTATGAAGCTGGTTGGATCAGTGAGATGTATGGCTATTCCTTTGCTGCAGCAGAGGTAAGTATTTATCGTTGAGGTTAGTTAATTAGGTCAAACCTCCAAGAGTAGTTTTGTGATTACTACCTGTTTAAAAACAGCCCTAATTTGATCCTGCAGAAATGCTGATTGTGAAGTGGGAATATTTTTACTACTATTCTTTGCTGATGTTGAGCGTATAAGGTTTAACAACTTATTCGATATTTTCTTGATGCAGATGAATTTGCGTCATGTCATAAGCAACGAGATATTGATATACCCAGGATATGTTCCTGTTCCTGGTGTCAGGTACAGAGTATTCCACTATGGCCTGGAATTTAGGGTTGGCAACTGGAGTTTCGATAAAGCTAAGTGGAGACACCTGGATGTGATTAACAAATGCTGGACCAAGTTCCCGGACCCTCCAGATGCATCAACACTCGACCGATCTAGTGAGGAATCACTAAATCGTGACTTGCTTAGCTTAGAGTGTATAAATTCTCTAAACGAGGCTCTAAACCGTCACTATGAGAGAAAGAAATGCCCTGATCTTAATACGTTATCCCCTCCAGTTAAAAGATCCCCTGATCCTCCTTCTTTGTCCGATCCAGCTCATCGAGAGATCCCTAATAATCCTCCATTGTTGCCCTCACCAAATCGCGAGACTAACAGTGACATAGTAACAGCTTCTAGGAAAATTGGAAAGAATGACGAGATTGATACTACAATGCATTTGTCAGAAATGAAGAACAATGAATCTCTAGAATTATCTCCACCAGCAGAGGCCAATCAGGCGTTTAGTTCCATGAGATTTTGGATAATTGGGCTTTGGGTATTCTCGATTATTGGATTTATTGCGGTGATGGTGCTGATGATTTGCAGACGCAAAGGACAGAGAAAAAGGGGTAAAAGTTACAAGACCAAGAGGAGAAAGTCTTATTCGGGATTGTGGGATCGTAATGCTGAAGTGTCATAAAGAATAAGATTATTTTCTACGAGCCTGGTATATATACACACAGATATACACTGTTGTTGTCAGTTTCAATGCTACCAAAAGATATACTGAGAGATGAAAATCGAACTGCAGCAGCTTGTTGATATTTTTGGAGTGGCTTTTTCTGGAGAAGAAAGTTGGTATCAGTGGTTGGTTACTAACATAATTTGAATTTTGCTTTGCTTAAGCCTCTCAATAACTCCATATACTGAACTTGTTTAGTGTGAGTTTTTCATTTTCTCTTTAATGCATTTGTTAAGAAAAAAAAAAAAACCCGACTTTGATTGAGAGGCTTGGCCGAAGCAAAATTCAAGTTATGTACTTGAAGAAGAAAGTTGGTATCAATGGTTGGCTTCTTTGACCCAAAGACTGAGCTCTCAAATTCCACCACTTGTCTTTCATTTTTGTATGCTACTGTCTGGAATTTTGATCTGTGCAAAATTGCAATGGATTTGGGATAGAATCCTTAAAATAGTTATGAGAACACCAAAAATCCTTATGAGAAAACTTTCTTTCTTTCTTTGTAGCCGAAGACGATGACACGATGTAATAAATTTCTCGCGATGACAAGATGTAATAAATTTCTCGAGTGTCCCGTTTCTATATCAAGGCTCAATGGGACATGTTTTAAAAGTATGTAGAGAAAAGAGGGGAGTACTTGTTGGGGTACGCCTTTCAAGGAGGTTTTGGGATGTGAATACCCGACGACGGGTGTGAAATTTTAAATTCTATTATACCCAAAGTAAAGATCGTATCTCCCCCCACCCTGAAAAAAAAAAGATTGCAAATTATTATTGTCGTGAGTATAATTAATTAAGAAGTTGATATATCCCACAATATGATGTACGGCAAGATACACACTAAATATGGTTACTAGCGTAATTACAATTATATAATAGTATAATTATAACTTGGAGTATTACATAATTACAATGAAAAAATGATTCATGTTGTATCACAACCGGGTATCACATAAGCACAACGAGAACACAATATAATCACAATTGATGTACCATGCTTCGTATATCATATTGCATGATATAATTTTTTTGATTAAGCGTTGTTTGCAAGTTCTAAAAGGAAAATAGGTTTCTCGATTCTTTTGCCCAGTTCCACTATTACTAACAAGTCAAGAAGTCAAATACTGAATATAGAAGTTTGCAACTACCCTTCATACATTTCTTGTTAAAAGATTTTTTTCTCAAAGGTGGTTGTGGTTCTATACTTCTATTAATCTAACTACACTTTTATCAGTCAGAGAATGTATGGGGTTTTATAGTTAAAGCAAATATTTCTGCAATTTTTTTTTTTTAGGTTGGCTAAAACCCAGGAAAAAAAAAAAGGAAGAATCAAAAGCATTTAAAGCAAGATTATAGCAATAACCAGGTGCCATTCACTGTACTCTTACTGAACCCATTTTGGCGCCAAAAACCAGAGAAGTTTTCCTCATACAAGTCAGAAAATCCCTAAACGAGAGATTATTTACATTTGATATTGCAATGTCATAAACACCACACTGCTTGCACCATATCAGGAATGTACAATGGCCTTACCGATTTTCTACTCCCATTGCCCCGAGAATAGAATTTTCATTATCCAATGTTTCGTCATCATCATCATCATCAAGTTCATCCAGTATGGACTGGTTCACTGTCTTGCGAGATTGTCTCCGGTGTTTCTTGGGATCCAATCTTGGCTCAGCTTGCTTAACACCCAATTCGCCAATCTTGAACCTAACCCAAATTCCAAGCAAAACGTTAAGGACCACAAGTGACAACTTAGATTTAGAGAAAACAATGCATGCATTCACTCAAGTAAAAAATAGAAAAGAATTAAAAAAATCTCTCTTTCAGCAACTTGAATCAATTAACAAAAAGTCTAAACACAACAAAAAAGAAAAATGCCAGACTTGATTTGTAGTTCTCCAGAACTCAAGTAAAAAATTTAACAGGAGAGGAAGTATTTATTTTTGAATAAGCACGCATCATAAATTTATTTCGATTTCAATGTATTACCATTCAAATTCAAACTCAATAAAACTTTCCAGTGATCATATATATATATATATATAATTAGTTTTCATATGATCTATTTCCTATATATATATATATATAATGTATATATATATATATATAGTGGCGCGTTACATGCGACTAATATTAGATGCGATCTTTCTGACTAATTTATGCATGAGTTTTGTACTAAATATGCATGAAATATATGCATTTCGTGCATCAAAATTTCAATGCATTAAAATATGCAATATATTTGATGCATATAATCTAATATTTTAATGCATCCCTATATAGTGGCGCGTTCTATGCAGTACCAATATTAGATGCAGTACTTTACAGTACTAATTTATATATATATATGTATATATATATGTATAACACTAGTATCTTAAGTTATAAAAGTAGACAAATAATTATTTCTAACAACATATATTTTTGTATATATCAAAGAAAAACTATATATGATATAAAACACAACAAAACAATATAGAATATGGTACACACAATCACAAACTAAATTTTGTATTAAATAATACTTGGTATATATGATGTGTAAAGATGGCAATGTGTAGGATGATTCGCATACATACTCAAATGTGGATAAACTCTAATCTGTATCCGTTTTAAAAATTAACGCTATTATCCGTATAGGCCAAATATTCACAAATACTCAAATAATATGGTTACCTTACATTATATATATATATATATAGCTATGTCTATTCAAATGAATATCTAAGATTATCTAGTAGTTGACAAAATAAACAGTTTATATGATTTTTTTTCTCTCTTTTCTCTAAATATTTTAGACTTCTTAATATTTTAGTCAGATTATTTAAATAATTTCATTTTTTATTGATGAAATAATTTTTAAATATGGTGACATATTTTTGAAAGATTTTCTAAATATTTTGTGAATGAATAATTCTTAAATTTTCACAATTTTTAATATTCATGGAATCACTTTTTAATAATATATAAAAAAAATTATTCTTAAAATTATAAATATATTTCTAGTATATTTGGCTACAAATTCTTTTAGCTTAGCTGAACTTATCAATTTTCTATTTTTTGGTGATATTTCATGTAATGCACAATTTATTAAAAAATATTAATATTATAAAATATATTTATGCCATGTATGGTTTTTAAAGAAAAAATTATTCCATAGTCTATTTAAGAAAAATTTCGTATATAGTTTAATGTCATAAATTAAAATTAATGCAGGTTTACATTAATAGGATTGACTTGCCATAATAATATTTTTTAATTTAATTTTTTATATAAACGAATAACTATGACAATAAAATAATTGAACTCCAATTTTATGCCATATGGCAATTTGGTTTCGCAATTATTATAAAGGGGGAGATTGTGAATATTTTCAAACAGAACATATACCTCACGTCGCTCTCTCTTTTAGTTCCAAACATCCTCAGTTGAAACTCCTCTCTGATTTTAATCTCATCTAGAAATTGAAGATAGTAAGCATATCTTTCCCAGTCCCCTTTCACAATGCACCCAGGTTCGCCAATATGCAAGCAATCACTGAAAGAACATTTTCCAGGTCCACTGTCTTTCAGCATTTTATGGACCTGAAACGAGAATCAGTAAATCATTGAGTTCAAAATAAAAACAGATTTAAACAATTAAAGTCAATATAAGGAGCATCGAAACAGAAACCTCTGGAAAACATCGGGCAAGGGATTGCTTCGTTACTTTCAGTAAGCTAGGCTGATTAAATCCCGGGGTGTCAGCAAGATATCCACCTCCGGACAATGGAAGCAACGACACATTTCGAGTAGTGTGTTTTCCTCTTCCGCTCCTTGTTGACACTTGGCCAACACGCTGCTCTTCAAACCACGTGCTTCCAAGAATCTAAGTCGTGGAAGCAGAAACAAAAGCATTCACAAGTAGCAAGCTTTAATGTAAACATAAAAAGAGTAAAACAGTAGTTCTGAACAAAGGGGGTAAACCTACAGGTTCAAACCCGTTATCATCTGCAAGAACATTTTTAGTGCCTCTTAAAGCATTGATCAAACTCGATTTACCAACACCGCTGGGACCAACAATTACAGTTGTTTGATTCCTCAAAAGAAAGTGCAGCGTATCCAGCCCTTGGTTGGTATCGACACTGCATATAACTGGTTCATAGCCCCAACCACGAAGCCGGGATTTCCACTCAGCCAGTGTCTTCAGAAGTCAGTTTTCCAGAAAGTCAGTAATGTGATTACTGGAAACAGAACAGGATTCTAATACAAGAAACATGGTACGCTAGAGTACTTATATATATATATGCAATAATGCAATAACAATATTTGTGAAGAACTAGTTAGATCAATGTGCCAATACGATCATTGTGC
Organism: Orobanche coerulescens; assembly: GCA_033398695.1. NCBI lineage: Eukaryota > Viridiplantae > Streptophyta > Magnoliopsida > Lamiales > Orobanchaceae > Orobanche > Orobanche coerulescens. Next base: position 223,175,977 of record CM065804.1, read on the forward strand.
ACAGCAGTATTGGTTTAGCATGTGCTCCATTGAAAATGTAAAACAGTGCAAGCCAACAAAATGTTGTCACTAGCTACGACAGCCTTGGAAGACCAAAAATCAGTATAAAGCATCAGCATAAACGGCATATCTAGCACTGATAGCAAAAATTGGAAAAATAATGTATCATGAAGAGGCGTACACAATTAAAATACGAGTATATGTTTTTAAATCCTAACAATTACACACACTGCCAAATACTCTCCATTCAGAGACGCTAAAATTTAACTTGATAGCTACCAAATATCATGTTCAACTAATGCATACTGCATATATTGAACAAATAGCCAAATACCATGTTCACAAGACCTTCCAAATAACTACAAAGCTAGACTTCCTAAATTCATGAGCAGTGCAGATTGAGATTTAAACAAACATATTTATCTAATGTCATACGAAAACCAAATCAAATCCTGAGAGGAAATAACTCAAAACTCAAAAAAAGAGTACGAACTAAGCTCCCTTAGTTAAGAACAACACATGAAACTGGAAAGTAGCACAGCTTAAAGAAAAAGAAAACAGATAAATAATAAATAAATGCAACCATTATCATTAGACACTCTAAAGCAGCTCCGAAACAGATCTGTAAGGGCAAAGCGTAATATGTGCAACCTTTAAAAGCGGTAATAAAGTAACTCGGACCGTGTAATTGCAATTTCATACCGCTTGTTGAACGAGCTCGGCTTTATTCAAGGCAAGAGTGAGGGGAGTTCCAGTAGATTCAGCCTCCACAAGGAACCTAGTAAGAGTAAACGGCTCAGTTTTTGGCTGCTCAAATGAGAAAAGCACCAGCAGATGATCCACATTCGCCACTGGAGGATCTAAAATCTCACTCTTCCGCTGAAACACATTCTCGACCATTCCTCTCCTATTCACCCAGTCAATCGATCCTACCAACACCTTATCGCCTACAAGCACTCGCCTCTTTATTTTCTTCAACACAGCCTTCACCACACACAGCAGTTCCACTCCGAAGCTTCCAGAAACTTCCGATTGCGAAGCTGAATTCACGACTACGCGCATAAAATTGGCTTGAGCTGAGGCTACGGTGCCGATTGCCTGACTTTCGGTCAGCGGAGGCTTATCGTCGTTAGAAATGAGTGGAGAAAGAGAGGAAAACTGCTTTTTGAAGGTTTCGCGAGCTTTGAGCAGGTTTTTCTGAGGTTGCCGCTGGTGCTGGTGCTGGTGCTGTCTTCTGAAATTGATAGGGTTATGGTGGTAGCGAGCGGCGGCGGGGACGAACCGTTGCCGGATGAGAAAGGCGGTGGCGAGGAACTGCGGCAATTTTGGGCGGAGGGTTGACACTGAAGCTATAGTCATGCTGAATGCCTGAAGGAACTTGCAACATTCTCAACTAACCCATTTTTTAAGAGGGAAAATAGCTAAGAGTGTTCGACAAAATGCTGCAGTTAAAAATATCTTGTAGTACCCTTCGTTGGACGGATTACTACAAACGACAAATCTCTCAGTTTAAAGATAATAAAATCCAATTATTATTATAATAGTGGCATTTAATTATCTTCAGCACTTTAAACAAAAAGGAGAGAGAAAGAAAAAAAAAAGGAGAAAAAAGAGGAGAGGAAATAGAAAATTAACTGGATTACTAAACACCGCCCTAAATTACTAGACACCGTCCTATAATATTATTTTTTTGCCCTTAATTCATATTAAGCAGATTTGTAATTCTAATTTCTTAATATTTTTTTCTCTCGACCTATCGTAAAGACCCCACTAGCCGCAGTCGCACCGCCGCCACACCACCGCCGCATAGCCGCCGTCCGCCGCCATGACCGGAAAAGGAAAAGCTCCGATAACTAATTTTTTTCGTTTTACTGGTTCTTTGGCCGCGGCCGCCGTGTCGGAGTGCACGACAGAGGCCGCAACCGTTATTTTGTCACAGGCGTCCGACGATGACGCAGCCATGCTAGCGTCCGCCGATTCCGCTGTCCATGGCGCAAGCGTCGGGCGGGCCTTGCGCGGGATGTATAAACGTCAAGTGGACGTCAGCCGTCACAGCGTCGAATCGGACGCCTAGCTGGAGTAAGCGTCTGGCGGGACGCTTGAACCATGGTCGTGGCGTCAGACGACGCCTGCCTTGGTTTCAGCGTCTGGCCGGGCCTTGATCATTTTCGGAAAAAAATAAAATTTTCAATTAATAATTAATAATGTGTATTGTTTGTATGATTATTACTTATTAGTTGTATTGTTTGCTAAATGCAGATGAGAGGAGGAGCGGACAAATCTATGCCGCTAGTCACAGAGTTGATGGGTTCTGGAGCGCGTCACACCAGAGCTCGTGGTGTTGATGCTTCCGTTCGTAGACAGCGGGAGACAGAGCATAGGGGATTCGAGGATTTTTCTGTCAACTATCACGATCAACAAAAAAGAAAATCAACTATCAACTATAAAGATCAACAAAAACGAAAATTTTAATAATTAAGGAACATACAACAAATTCATTTTTACATCATACCGACTAATCTATTCCATTTTTCTCTCCTACTCGTATACAAATTCTCCCAGCCACCAACACTACTATCATGGAATCTAAACCAGTTAGTCACTATGTGCGTTACAGGAAAATTAGGCATTAAATCTAGACGAATAAAATATTTGTACGTATCTCCTAAATGACAAATGACAATCTCTTGGCTCGGTCGTGTTGCCGTTGAGGGTGCTTTCAACGGCAGCACAGTGAAACATGAAAATAAAGATCTACCGTAGTCGGCGATAACACGAAATCCACAATTACCATCTCCGGGGACATCGAGATAACCTTCAACAAACGGCAAAATAATTCCCGGTATCTTGTCGATATGGTGATAGTTACCAATCTCCACTCGGTGGTGTGCATCTGCAAACACATATTCAATATATTACATATTATCGAAATAATATCAAACTTAAAAAGCATATCACGAGTATTAATAAATTTGTTCATACCCGATGAAGAGGCATTGTGGACTGATGCAGAAGAGCTGCGGCCACGACCACTGGATGAGCGGGAACGGCCACCACGGTTACATCTCAATAGCTTTGTCTTTCCTTTATTCTTATACGACGAAATGATGAACTCGAAACCAATTTGAAGAGCAATTTTTTTCGCCCAACCAATCGCATCACAATCACTAGCGAATATTTCGTCATTAACGAAATAACCACTATAATCAACGCCGTCACATTCAAATTCTTCCAATATAACCTGAAATTTTTAATTGACAGAATGTTAATAATAATACCAATAATATTATTATTAAAATTTAAAATCATGCAAAAAAAAGGGTACAGGCGTCCAAAAATTGCGCTTGGACCATGGCCGAGGCGTCTGGCTTGGACGTCTGGCCACGGTACAGGCGTCTGAATCGGACACCTAGCCATGGCACATGCGTCTGAATCGAACGTCCAGACCATGGTTCAGGCGTCTGGTTTAGACGCCTAGACCTAGGACGGAGCGTCCGTAGCAGACGCCTGTACCATGGTCTAGGCGGAATATGTGGACGCATGTACCATGGAAGAGGCGGAATATTCAGACGTCTGCGTCATTTTCTCCGAAAAATTACCTCCAGATGTGAATTCTCGTCCATTTTCGTAGTTGTCGATGATATTGACGATATATATTTGATTGTGTGTTCTGTAGAATAAATGAAAAATTATTTCTAGATTTCAATTCGAAAAACTTGTGTGTTGGTGTGTTGGGTAGAAATAATGAAAGATTGTAAAATGGACAAAAAGGTAATATTATAGGACGGTGTCTAGTAATTTTTGGGTGGTATTTAGTAATACCCAAAATTAATTAAACAATTTATAGCCTGAAGTCCACGCTATATGTAAGTTGCACCTCGCTACACCACATCACTGCCTTGACTAGCCGTTAGCTTCTAAAGATAAAAAGCCCCCACTCAAAAATATGACCGTTGGCAGGCCCACTCTACATCATCCATAACCCGATACAAAACAATATTTTCAGTATTCACCTTTACCGGAACCCTAACCGAAAAGCTTCAAGAAATGCTGATTCCAGAGAATCCGAACAGAATTCCAGAGAACCCGGAAAACCCATCCAGAAAAATACAACCAGAAATCAACGAGAATGGCCAGAAACATGAAAATCTGTTCAGTCCAAGATTTCGATCCGTTGCTGCCATGGCTGGTTGGGATGAAGAGGCGCTTTTGACTGCAAGCCTCATCGTCGAGGACACCCCCGATCGCCAACTCAAGCATAAGAAAAGATCCGATTTACATAGTTTTAAAACTCCACCAACAAATTCAAGAAGGTTGGATCATATTCTTTTCAGCAAATTTTTACTTATACATATGTTTGTTCAAATTTCAATCTACTCTGCCGCCTGTCGTCGTTTTTCCAAAACTTGTTCATATTAAGCATGTCTCGTAGAAGTTAGTTATCATATAACCGATGAGATTTCTTTAGTATATACTACCTTCTTGTTCCTTTGTTCATTGAAAATTGAAAGTGGGGTGTCTACAGAAAACGCAAGGCTCAGAGGAGAAGCCCTGAATCAATACCAATAGCTGTTCTTGATCTTGATGTGGATGAATCAAAACTAAAACAAGGTACTCTTATTTTATAGTTTTCGCCTTTTTTTTTATTTGTTCAGTATTCTTACTCGTAATTTTGGGTTCTGATTTTTCTTTGCGATTTTTGGCTTTAAAAGAAGTGATAGATAGTGAGAAAATTGACGAAAAGACAAAAACAACCGAAGAAGTTGTAGAGAAGAATAGAGATAGTGATGAAGTGAACACCAAGAAGGACAGTGATGTTTCCGTCCCAGGTCCTGCAATTCCGTGCCTCGATCTGCTTAGGGAGGAGCTCTCTTGTGCTGTAAGAAAGTGAAATTGTCTGATTTTTATTATTATTATTATTATTATTCTTTTTTTTTCCTTATGTTGATACATGACCTGAATGACTTGTCAGATTTGTTTGGAGATATGTCATGAGCCCAGTACAACACCTTGTGGACACAGGTGAGAAATATATATATATATATTTTTTGCTGTTAGTTTTATCAAATACTACTAGTAGTAGTTATCAACTTACAAACTCTGAATCATTTGCCTGAAGCTTTTTTTTTTTTTTTGGGGTTTTGAAGTTTTTGTAAAAAATGTTTACGTTCGGCGGCCGATAGATGCGGGAAGAGGTGCCCAAAGTGCAGACAGCTTATCAGGTAGTATGAGATTCGGCCTTTTATAAGCAAGCGCTACCTATGTTTTGTTCAATCATGCATGCAAAAGGGTATTCATAAATTTGAAAATGTAAACTGTTTTTCTTTTGTAATTGACCTTATAATTTGGTTGAGGTAAGTACACTAATTCTATGTTAGAGACTCATTTACTTTTGTACAATCTTCTTAAATCTGGCAGCAATAGCAGATACTGCACAGTGAACACAGTTCTCTGGAACACTATACAGCTGTTGTTTCCCCAGGAAGTAGAAGCAAGGAAGAAAAATGATGATGCTTCTGCCGCAGATACTCATGAACAGCCTAAAAAAGGCGGAACTCTAGGAAGAAGCACACGTTTTAGTACACGAAACAGAGCTGTTGAAGCCACCTTAAATAGTCCAGAGACTGAAAGCAGCCTCATCATCATGGGACAAGAGAGAAGAAATCACCGTAGCAGATACCGGAGTTCACGGCCTTCAGGGGTGCCCTCGAGCAGACAAGGAACTACGGTAGTACTGCCAAGCCAAGATGAGGATGCTGCATTCGCTTTGAGATTGCAGAGAGAAGAATTTATGGAGGCTTTTAGGGTACCCAACGAGCGTAGTAGTGGCAGTAGAGACTCATTTGCAGCGGCTAGAGCTAATTTGAGGGCTATGGCTTCTCAAGCTATTAACATTCGAGTTAGAGGACAGAGAGGGTGGTAGAAATGATTTTTCTTTTTTCACTTGTATCTTGTTAAGTGTATTATTATGCTTGTGCTCAAAAAAACAAAGATTATGATGATGAAGATAGGGTGTGATGCTCAAACTCTGCAACTTGTCATGAATTTTTTACCTTAAAACTTTGCATCTGCACGGCACAGTTTTAATTTCGGTCTAGAAAACGTAATATCAAAATGACTCATCATATGACATAAAAAATAGACATATGACACAAATCCAAGTGGGTGAACTGGCAGGAAGAACTGAAGTAATTTTGCAGAAAACTATCAGATGATCATTATACAAGATAGATAGGAAACATTATGGCCAGATAGAGAGAGAGGAGCACCCACGTTGGGAAAATAGACATTTCCCAAAAATTGCGAAGATTGTTAACACAAACTTGGGAAAAATCCAATTTTGGCCACTAAAGTTTCCCGTTTTACAGTTTTGATCACCGATGTTTAGTCATTGTCAAAATTGGTCACCCAAGTTCATTTCCCCTCTCAATTTTGGTCCTGCCGTCAGTTGACCCGTCATTGACTGATGGAATCAATGAAAAAAGCGCGAATTCATTGTAAACACCCCCAAAATCGAAATTTCACTCTATTTTCCCGCACAAACCTGCACAAACCCTAATTTCTACGGGCGATTCTGACTTTCAATGGCGAACCTTCCATTGTTATTTACGATTTGGCATCAATTTGGGATGAATTTGCGCACTGGTGGTAGAGTGCTCAATTTTGATAGTGTTGTGTGTGTTCGATTGTGAATCATCTTCTAAATAAGGATAGAGAGGCCATAATTCATGTTCATCATTTAGAGGGTGAGAATGAGGTGCCTACTTTGGAAAAAAAAAAAAAAAAACCAAAGCATTTGAATTACATTTTAGTTTGGGCATGACCAAAATTGTCTTCCTGAATTTTGAGTCCAAGAATTCTTCAGCTATATCTCAATACCACATTTACACAATACACGTTCAAATTCTTGAACTGGGATGCATCTCTAATTAGGTACAACAGACCCTGATTAGGTAGGCAATAAAAAATATAACAGCTTTGAAATATAAGGTTTGAATGGCTTGAACTTGAATGCATTCAAATTTTTTCAGTATTGAACAGTGTGTTCGTCTTCCCCCAACTTAAATTTCTTAGAATCTGAAACAATTACATCATACAAGATACTTATAAACAATAAAACATATCTTTAATTGCAGATATAGAGCTTGATTGGAAAGAAATCGGAAAAAAAATTAGTTTGAAGGAGAGGGGAAATGAGCCGTCGAATTTGGGTTCAATCTATGTAACCCTAAATGAATTCGCACTTTTTTCGGTTGATTCCATCAATCAATGACGGGTCAACTGACGGCAGGACAAAGATTGAGAGGGAAAATGAACTTGGGTGACCAATTTTGAAAGTGACAAAATATCGCTGACCAAAACTGTAAAACGGGAAACTTTAGTGACCAAAATTGGATTTTTCCCCACAAACTTCCTATTAACTTCAAAAACAGTGATCAAATATCAGTCGAAAAGAATTGCCAAGCAGCAAATATCCTGTCAGAATCTGAATACAGAACCAACAAATAAAACCTTTCACAAGATCTCGGGTTAGTTGTGGATATGTCCTATCAGAATCTGAATACAGAACCAACAATTACAACTTTTCACAAGATCTCGGGTTAGTTGTAAATGATAGCTAGGCCAAAAAAAAAAAAAAAAAAAAGGGTACAGCTGAGTAATGTCAATGTCTGTGAGAATGCTTTCTGCTCCTGTCATACGTCTCTCCCTTGTTTCTCTTTCTACTCCGCATCATCCTAAAAGTGAAAGAAACTACTCCAATTGCAGCCATTGCATAAAAAACTCTATACGGTGATAAAGCCAAGGCAGAAAAATAGCAAAAATATCCAGCAAGGAGATAAGCGAAGCTCAGCCTAATTTCCCACGAAATGCCCGGGACACAAAACAGATGGAAATTGAATTCGGGCTTTGAACCACAAATTCCGTGCAGCACAACACCGGTGCAAAGTACAGAATCCCAAAACCATGGAAAGCTTTGACCAATTCCAATTCGCTGCAAACATAAAGGCACCATTTGAGTGGCAGCAAAAGCTGGAAAAATCTGAGGGAAACATAAAAGTGAAAGCAAAAGAGTACTGCATTCTAAGAAGTTTAGATTCTAAGACAGACCAACTTGAGATCAATAATGCATTGTTGTAGATTTTTTTTTTAATACACCCAAGTGTACCTCAGAAACATTAGCATGCCTTTTTATCTCTTATTTGCACTTTCTTTTTTCCATGCAATTACAGTCACGTGGAACATATAGTATTCCTAGGCCAAATAAAAAGGTTAAAACTTCATAACACAGCATTTTCAAAATTCTGGTCTCTGATGGTTCCTTTTTGCTGTTTTCTCATTATTTTTTTACCATTGTTATTGGTTTTGGAGTTATACAGAATCAATTATCGTAGAGCGATTTTTAATTGATAGTATACTTAACATAACGAACATAGGTGATGCAGCAAGCGGAAGCATAAATGTATTAATCCGTTGATTCTTAGAATATCCGGATGAATACACAAACGTGATTAACGTTTAATTCCGTTGATTCGATATGAATACCGGAAGAACAACGATAAAAACACGAACAAAGGGATAAAACCCGATATATTTCTATTTCATTCAAAAGCTCCCTTACAATGTTCTTCAGAAGACTATTTATAATAGATAAAACATGATAACTGCCCACTAATAACCCCATTATCATGATAACTGCCACTAACCTCATTATCATGATAACTACCCACTAACCCATTATCATGATAACTGCCCACTAATCTCATTATCCACACGTCCACTAACAATTATTTAAAACATAAATAAAACCCTAACAACTATTAAATATAAATATAAATATTAAATACAATCTAATCTCCATCATTCTCTCCCTCTTTGAAAAGATTCGTCCAAGAATCTGAATGAATCTAATCTCCAGCAGTGTAATAGAGTCGACAACGCGTTCATCTCCAGGAAAAGCAAAATTAATTAACACTTCACGATATTTGACTTCAAACACATCAGCGGTACGTATTTGACCCAAAATCTTGAGACGATAAGCACGTGGAGTTCTCAAAGAAGTACCAAAATAACTATCATTTTTTTATGAAAAAATAATAGTTATTAATCTTAGGCCCAGAAAAATAAGTTGGCCCATTATTATGATCTGCCAAAATAATATCAGGCCCCTTTTCCTCAAAATATGCATGAAGCCCGGTTTGCTTCAAAATAATTAAAGGCCCAATCTGCAGATTATTAATATTGGTCGCCCGAACTCCTTCAAATGAATAGGATGGGCCCAAGTGTGCATTCAACACCGAAAGGGGCACACTGTGTGCAGTCTCCATTTTAAAATATGGCCCAACTAGATGTAGGAGCCCATAACCTGGCGGTAGGGCTGCAGAACTCAATTCACCATTGTCTTCTACGGGGTGCCCTGCGGCGCGACTGGAGCATGGCAGTATGCGATGGTTGAAGACGGCGAGAGGCGGCGACCTGATTAAGTTGACTTGGTTGTGATGCGCTGATGTCATCACAGCGGTGACGGGTGACCGGAGGGACACACGATTGACGACGTTATTGTGGCCGTCGGCGGGTTCGCGGCATGCGGTGTGGCTGAGCGGCCCTAATTGCTGAGGTGGTGTGTTGGTGTGAACCATGGTATGAGGACTTGCGATTACACCACTGAATTCGCGCGGCTGGTGGATTGCGGCAGATGGTGTCGCTGATTACGGCAAGGGATGTTGGAGTGGCGGCGATGTGAAACGCGACGACAGTGGGACGGTGGTGCGGGTTGATGGGGGTTGGCGGATCTGAATGTGGAGGTGTGACAAAGGGGGTCGAATCTAGATCCGGTGGCGATCCTGTTGTGGCGGCAACCAGGGCTGCCAAGACTGGATTTGGTGGCGGCGACGGCACGAACATATCCAGTGTGTCTCGTTGACTGTAGATGTCGAAAATCCCATCGACGGCGGCATCCAATTGAGACCCGAAAAAATCAAATTCCTCCTCTGTCATCGTCGATGAACCCACAGAATCGTTATGACTCCGGATACCAACTGATGCAGCAAGCGAAAGCATAAATGTATTAATCCGTTGATTCTTAGAATATCCGGATGAATACACAAACGTGATTAACGTTTAATTCCGTTGATTCGATATGAATACCGGAAGAACAACGATAAAAACACGAACAAAGGGATAAAACCCGATATATTTCTATTTCATCAAAAGCTCCCTTACAATGTTCTTCAGAAGACTATTTATAATAGATAAAACATGATAACTGCCCACTAATAACCCCATTATCATGATAACTGCCACTAACCTCATTATCATGATAACTACCCACTAACCCATTATCATGATAACTGCCCACTAATCTCATTATCCACACGTCCACTAACAATTATTTAAAACATAAATAAAACCCTAACAACTATTAAATATAAATATAAATATTAAATACAATCTAATCTCCATCAATAGGATTCAATACACGAAGCGAGCAAGTATACTACTAACTTTCTCAGTTGAAAAGGTTGTGGTAAGCATTAAATAAATACCTGGAGCCAGGCCACAAGGGAAGGGACAAACATTAATGCTGCAAGCAAATGTAACACAAGCAAACCATGCCGGTGGTGAAAGAACTCTAGTTGTGTATCAACATAGTTTCTACCAGATTCAGGGCTTCCATTACAGGTCTCATTTTCAGGAAATAGCTTGCTAATATCACCACCATACTTGGAGTTACATAGAATCGAGCCACTGTTGCCCTCATATCGAGATTCACAGAAATCCTTGGTTCCGACATGGCTGCGAAATGAAGCCATCAAAAAACTGTTTACAGAGACACAAAATGACCCTTAGATCGTTTATAAATAGACTAATATTGCATTATCAATTAAACTCAGCAGAACAACCAAAATAAATATTAAGAAAAAAGACAAAATGATGCAAAAAATCAGCAATGTGTACATATGATAAAAAGTAAGCAATATTGTACATGTTCCAGACTTCAGATTCATCAGACAACATAGAGCATGCTACAGTCCCAAAAATTCAGCCGGACTATGAGTTATTCCAAAGGGTTAGATGGCAAATCACTTCTGGATTTAATAGATGCAGTTACTAGCTCTATTCCCAAATATATGGTGCAGAAAGTGTACATCTTGAAATCCAGAAAAGTCTATTTTATTTTATATAAAATTAATATATCTCCATCGCATTGCCTAGTGCATTAAAATGTTACAGCTGGTGGAATACTGAAACTTTCTTGTAGGTCATTAAAATGAAAAGAAAAGGACTGATGGATCAACAGATTGGGGTGTTGGGTTGACCCAAATATGACATGAACCTTTAGATAGAAACATAAAATTCCAGTATGCAGCAGTTTTTCACTATGTACTAATGAGAGTACCAACACATGAGAACAGCAAAAACATTTATAAACAACTGAAAGCAATTCATGCATTCAGTCCAAGCAAAAGCAATTAATCAGAGATTGACTTATTAAAGGTACCTGGACAGAGCGCTGTGGCAGCATAAAGCATGCGATACGAGCAACACAAAGAGACCCAGAGCTGCATGCACAAGGCACACCAAGGCGATAGCAACCAACGATGTGATAAGCAGAGGATTCACCCTTAACATCCTTACCACCTGCTCCACGAAAAGATAAAGTAATATAAATCAATGTTAAATAATAAAATTTTATCAGCAAATCGAACACCAAAAAAAAAAAAAAAAAAGACTACAGTGATGTAAGAGTTAGGCTCTAAGGATATCCGCGAAGTATAATTCAAGAACTGGGAAAGCATGTTACTTGGTTAATAAAATAATATTTTCTATTTCCAGTAATCTAGAAAAAATTGACTAAAGCAGCTTAACATTCAATTTTATGATTCAGGTTGTCAATTATATATCTTCTGTGAAGTCTAAGATTACCTTAGTAGATGCAAAGCTGGAGGATATATTGATGAATCTCTGGACAAAAGAAAAACAGAAATTCCCCTCACATAAGTACCACCTGCAAAATCAAGCTTGTCTTAGCTTAGAATAGAATATGGGAGACAGTCCCAATCTCAACAACCATTAGAACAGCGAGCTTCAGATTAAATAGACCATCTTTATGTGATTATGACAACACAGGCACATAGTTGCATGCGAGTGAGTGAATACATGTGTGTGCACGTACAGATACACACATAACAGAGCTACTAACCATTTCTTGACAAATACATGGAAGGTGCCAGCCACATAGAAAAGCATTTGGGAAAGCAATATCAGCACAACTACCGCCCCGTTCGCAAAAACATAGCAAAGTATCGAGACTACAAAGAAACTTATGGTAGGAGGAAGAGACTGGGAGCTCAAGCAAGAAAAGAGCATGGCAGATAAAATTGGCGACGTAGCGAGGAAGAAAAACGGCCTCGTTCTCAGGTTTAGTTCAACAGAAGATAACACAGATGGTATAGCCTGATCTAGTTCCCATGCACATGCCTGCCGCATCAGAGCAAAAAACACAACAGCAAAGCAAAGGCCGCTGATCTGCAGGGTTGATTCCATTAGAGCAAAAAAAAAAAAAAATGAGAATTGCCAGTGATTAATGACTATGAAGCTTGAGAAACCAATGCAGTCTGTTAACTGTGAGCTGTTCTTCAATTTTTATCAGGGTGCCTTAAGGGTTTGAGTGAAAATACTGTCAAATGTATATTCTCAAAACAAATTTAAGATTTAACTTTTAGAAGATTAAAAAAGAATTCACCTGAGGGAAATATAAGAGCAAAAATCTACCAGCGGCAGCAGTGATAGAAACATCAACAGTAGTTCTATAAGAGCAATGTGGGTCTACCTGCAGACAATTGCAGATACAAATTTATTGGTACTATTTTTTTTTTTTTTACAAAAACAGAAATTTCTTGTCCACTATTGCCGATGGGTAAGAAACGTCATTCTTTTGAGACAGAGACTATACCAGTAACAAAACAGTTGTTTTGTCAGACTCTTGTGAGGAAGTCCAGAGAGCCGGAGAGGAATCTACAACAATTCTTTGAGAATACAAATTTGGGAATATGTGAAGACCAGACGTTGCATCCCAAGCAAGTGCCACAGGCGGGAAACAGCGACGCCTGCAAATGGCTGCATTCCATGGAATCAGTCACTACATGCAGAAAATAGAACGGGCGAAGATATAAATCCAGCGTTCTATGACTCTATCTGAAGATGCGGATAAAGGTTTCCTTAAAGCTTTAAAATTGATAAGTAATATGCACTTGAGCTGTCCAGTTACAACCACAATAAAGTAAATTAAAAAAATATGGCCTTCAAATTGGGTTCAAGCACAGTCCCCAAAAGTCCAAAGGAGAAGAAAAATAAATAAATAGATAAATAAGACATCAATGTAGGCCAGAGATAAAAGTGAACAACCATCAATCCAAGAGGGACTACAAAAGCTAAACTTATAAGCTGTGTTACATGTGATCAGCGAAAATCATCAAGTTGACAAAGGACTGTGCGTGTGCACATGTAATGCTCAACCATTGCTCCGAAAAATAGAGTCGCAATTTGTTAACATCTGATATCATTGACAAAAATACTTAAGACGTCTGCATAATTGGTTTCAGGTTCCTAAATTAGGATATACTGCATTGAACCACCTGCAATAGCTGATTAGTTTCCGTATGAATTTCCAGAGAAAACATCATGTATAGGGATATTAATCAATCTAGAGGAGTTGAGGAAAAAAAACTGGCATCCACATTATATATCCAACCAGCCGGTTTAGCATGTAATGCAACAGGTAAACGAGAAAACGTCAACAGACAGGCGCACGACCTGCTGAGTGAGAGAAAGTCCCTTTTCCCCAGCAACTGGAGTGGTGGGGTTATTCATTTACGATATTGTAAAGAGTTTTTAAGAGATTTTGGTAGAGCTAAATATTACACAAAAGAACTCAGAGAAAAAATTCTTGGAACTCATGGTAATAGATGGATTGTGACAGCACACGTACTACTAGTTTCAACATCTCCCGACTCTTCAACAGGAAATTCCGACTTCTTAATTCCACAGCCTGTTGTTTTGAGGGATAACACAACAGGAAGAAGGCCTAAGCTAACGGAGAATGTAAGATTGAGGATAAGAGGATGATCTTCCTTCAAATTTACAACCTGCTAGGCAATCAGATTATGCAACAATGAGTCATGATTACCCAAGATAGAGTTTAAGTTTCTTAACTTCAGTAGTTGCTAAGATATATCAACAAGAGCATTGACCTTCTCTGAATACAATGAATGAATCAACTGGTAAAAATAGAATACTTGATCTCCATCATTTGGATTGAAAAATTGTCCAACTCCCATTGAAACCGCTGGAGGAGGTCTCCCTGAAACAGTCTGAGAAAAAAATATCTTTTAGAGTAGCTCATAGAACTCATGCAAGAAAAGAAAAATGTAATTGCTTGTTATAATTACGAGATGCAATTTTTGTAACAAAGATCAGCTTTAATTAAAATTGTGAGCCCGTTCTCCTACATAATACAGTTATGCTAGAAATCCCTTATTTCACATACTGAATTATCGGTATACTCAGATCTCAGTTTGATTTCAACATATATCCCTATACTTGAATTATGGAAGTGCAGTTATTTTCAGTCAAAAAGTATTTGAACCATGACCGACCAAAATTGAATAAGCAATTACGCACCCATAATTTTCAGGTTCAGTGACTAACATGAATATGAACTGTAGGATCTTCAACATGAAAGTGAGCATCAAATGTCATCTCGGAAGGAAAATAATAAGAATCCTTGAGAAACACAAGCCCGACAAAGTTAATCAGCTGGTCCTAAATTTTCTAATAGGAAATTCAGAAGCAAACAAAAAAAAAAAAAAAAAAAAAAAATCCTTCACATATTACAATCAAGCAAGTTATGGCACAAGAATTTTTTAACAAGCATACTTGAATTACAAATATAAGTATATAACTTAACATGAATATGAAGTCTAGTCCCTAGGATCTTCATATTTTTTAACGATAAAAATATTAGTAACTACTAAATAAATACATAAGGTATAAGGAAAAATACCGGGCGAGGCGCCACAGAGATAGTAAGGAACCTGAAGCCATGCATATCTCGAGGACCCAACCAAAATACAGCAGATGGAGGAGCTTGCTCAGATTGGCTACCTGGTTCAATCTTCAACAAATCGGCATGTTTTAAAAGGAGATTATATACAAGCTTTGGCTCACCAAAAAACTCTGCCAATAACAAGATACAACATATACCTGCCTTGGAGCTGGGCCAGAGGGAATGTGCACCATTTTTGATGTGACTTCCACCACCTGTTTGTTAGTTGCAAATTCTTCAGCAGAAGTTCCCTTCGCTCGCCAGAGATGAAGTCGCACACCAGAACAAGGTGAAAGATTTGTGACAAAAACAAAGTGTTTTTTTCCATCTGGACCCTGAACATGAATGAGCTCTATGAGAGGTTATCACCAATTCACCATTATTGCCTATCTTGCTATTCACAGAGCATACTAAAGCAACTGACCAATTTTTTTATTTTTTAGGCCTCAAAATAAACCTAATTATATTGATTATAGGTGTGGCTACCAAATGAGGAGTTCACAAGATTGGTGAAAGATCTAGATTTGAACAGATATAGAAAAGCCATATAAACATATGAAATCGAGTAATCTCAAATTTATAACCCCCACCCCCTACCCAAGCCGGTTTAAATCCCGAAGTAAAAGTTTCTGATCTCAGTAAATGATGCTAACCAGTTCCTGAATGTCCATCCATCGTCTTCTACCATCCATAGCTAAAATACTGACAGTACTAGTTTGGATGTAAAGGTCTCTTTCAAGCCCATCTTCACTCCATTGGCTTTTACATGGGCAAGCAGATAAATAGGGAACTTGCAATCCTAATTCATTATATTAAGTTGTCAAATTACTTAAAGATTAATCACTCTAGAAGATGAAGAAAAATACCAATAACAAGCTGACTCTAAGCACAATTGTAATTTAAGAACTTGGGCCTTAACATCAAACATGCTTATTGAACTGACCGGTCAGTCCAATTTCCAAAAATAATATGCAAAGCAAATAAAAATCTTGTCATTGATTCAGCCAGCTTCTGCATGAAAATAACTAAATAAGATTCAAATAGGGAATACCAGAATTGATTTTTCCATTAGAAAGATGGTGAGACATTTGCGGCTGTTGCGATTGCCTCAATGAAAAGAAGTTCTCCGGGATTCCACTATGAAGCATTTTCGTAAATATTCCAATTCTTTGTCGTACATCACTATAAGGATGACCTGTCTTTGCGTCTATCAGACTTAGTAGAGTGTGCGACACCTAAAAAGCAAGTATGATTTTTAGATTGCATATGTTGTAATATTAGTAGTTCCAGAAGAGCATTACGACTTACTTGCACAACTAACTGATTACACCATACAATGATTTGGTGCTCCATCGACAACCATACATTTCTCATGGAAGTGCTACTAATCATGAAGCCATGTGTAGGAGGAACAATACCATTAAGGGACTCTAACTCTGCGCGAACCTAAAGTTGGAAAGTAAATGTAATGGAGTAAGCATATCAAATAATTATCCATGATAAATTGATGGAAGAGACGACTTGTAATTGGAGGGTAAACAATTTATGCCTTTCAGAGAACATATCATGGAGTTCTGTGGACTAGTAAGATCAAAATGGCATGGACTACAAAAATACAACACTGTCAACAAATTTTGAGTTTAATAATTGATATAAACATCTACATATTTAACTGCAACCAAATGAGAAGGTAAGAAAATACTTGGGAAATGACAAAGAACACATTCTCCTTCTAAATAAAGTGAAACATAATAATGGCACACTAGAAATTTCGGAGAACTTTATCCACATCATTCTGAAGAAATTAATTCAGGCTAAATTGAATGAAGATTATCGTATTGTTTCCAAGTAGGTAAAGGAGTTACGGAGACAATTCTTTGAAAATGATATGATAACTCCACAAGTGCCACATGATTCCATGAACTAAAACTCTAGTGTAAAATCATAGTACAAGTGAACACAAATATTTATCTACCTGATAATCATTATAACCCCCAGAAATGGAGATAACGACAACATGTGAAAGCAATGGATCAGACAAGTAGTGTCCACCTCGAGAGGTTTGGACCTCATATCCTTTTCTCCAAGCCTGATTCACATGTGCATAATAATGGCCCAAGGATGGCTGCAATGGCACAGGAGGAGACCTAAACAAAAAGCTAACATATTAACCCCGTACACAGCATTAAAGGGACAATAAAGAAACAATAAAAACTTACTGGTGTGGGGTGGAAAGTGTCAGAACAGTTTCAACAGCAAACTTTCTCAAATGAGGGTGCACAACTGCAGCCCTAGCAATAAAGCCACCCATAGAGTGACCAACCAATATGACACTTTCCGGTAAAGTGCCAGAAACAGAAGCCCCTTCTTTTGCTAGAGCATCTAGAGATTCTTTGTAATGATCCAAGATCTACAATCATGAACATCACAGCAAACAATGGAAATCTAAGAGGTCCTAAGTTATTTCATTAAAGAGAGGAAAAGAAACTACAAGGGGAAGGAAATGATTGATTTTTTTATTATGATTACAATTAACTTTTAGCTCGGTCAAGACAGCGGGAACTCTTTCAAGGATTAAAGCAACTAAAAGGTCAGAAACATAATGGATTAATTCAAATGCGCCCATTACGCACCATTAAAGTAAATAATTTTAGAAGCTACAAGATATTCAATATGCATATAGAAGATGTCACACAACCTGGCTAACTTTTTCAGATAACAGATGCTATCAATCAGTAATGACTCAACTTCATTAGCTTTTCCAATTACTAGAGCGCAATTATAGAAGGGAACAACAACAACAACAACATCTAAGCTTTAGTCCCAAAATGATTTGGGGTCGGCTAACATAAATCAAGCTTTGAAACCGTCAATGATCGTTACATAAATAACATAAAAGGAGAAAAAGAGGGGGAAAAGTAGAGAAAAAAGCAAATAAAAAAAGAGAATGAATGTTAAAAAAAATATGAAAAATCCTGAAAAATAAATTAAAAGATTGCGCAATTATAGAAGGGAAAGAAAAAAAAAAAATGTACAATTCTGTAGAATTATGTGAATTTTCTATTACTCCATAAGAGTTTTCTTTTCTCTATGTCATGCAAAATTGATAAAAATGATACCCTGTGAATGGCATATACTACATATTCCGCATGTTCTTGAAGTATCCGACCATCCATTGCAGAATGTTCACCTTCAAGATCCACTGCAAACCAGTCAAGCATGGAAGGATACTGACGGGGTAACAAAATGTCAGAAAAATCAATATCCAGCCCTTCTCCCAAGATTGGGGATGCTTGGTAAGAGTCCCATTCAAGTGGACCTCCTTGATAAGCCCTATCAGACTCTGCACCCAGGGATCTGACCTGTGTAGATGTAAGCAACCAATTACAAAATAAAATGTAAACATTCAAGCCGCTATGAATGATCTATCTATTATGCAGTACTATCACCATTCAGAATACAACATACATGAGAAAAGAAACCATAATACGGCTTACGAATAAGAGAAGGCAGATATGCAGGACTACACCACCATTGAGTGACAGTCTACAACCTGATTTTTTTTTGTTAAAAAAAAAAAAAGGAACTTGCCTGTTTATAGCTTCCACCATTGCCCGGTATAAAAAGAACAGGAACACCATTAAGCTGTCTAAGGTGATTATTAAAATCAATTTTTCTCCAGCCTTCATGGTAAAAATACACCCCATATTTCACAGATGACACGTTTTCTGGCGTGGAGATGGGAATGTATGTTGGGTACATATACGTCATGACACAACCATTTGATATTGGTGTCAACAAAACATAAAGACCCGCAAGGCCAATCCAAGCAAAAATAATAACCACGATTGCTACTCTGAATTTTGCTTTGAGACTCTTCACGCCCTCCCCATCTTTGAATCCCAGCCTCAAAATCATTTCCCGATCACAGCTGCAAACAGAAAGGCTATCCATAATAAATTAAAAAGAATAACCAAAAAAAAAAAACGAGAGAAATCAACTAAATCATGTAGATATAGGTAACCAGATAATTAATAGAAGTGGATGATAAATCAAATCATAATGCCAACTAGCACTCTTAAAAATAATGTGAGCTCCAATCTGTAAATATACAAAAATAAAAACCCACTTGCTAACATCACAAGCCACTTTTCCGCCTAAAATCAGTTTCAACTTCTGAAAAAGGTTTGGTACAAATCAAGTACCATATCTGTATATGAAAAGAAAATCATTTGATCCAATGGTGAATACATACAAATGGAATGGTACTAGGGCTGGGTCAATATGGTATACCGTGCCGAAAATAGTATACCGTATACCGTACCGAAAATTTCGGTATGGTATTTTGAGGCTGCCAGTTTTTAATTTATTTCCTTTTTTTATTTTATTTTCAAAAAAATAAAATAAAATGCTTGTAACTTTTTCATTTCTTACCCTTCTTAATGAAAATTATATCAAATTGATCCTCATTTCAGGATCTACATTTTGACATTCATTGTGCATATATGAAAATAAATCTAAGATTTTTTATTAGAGTTACAAGACTAAGATTGGATTTTGAAATTAGAATTATAATTTATGTACTGGGCTACCAAATAATCCAATGGATTTTTTTTGAACTTTCTATGATGCACTTAGTTGAGCTTACAATAATATAGTATTTCTTAAAGTTGAATATTTTTTATTATTTTTAAGCTCATTTTAATTTGTTGACTTTAATATATCGAGGCATTGAATTAAACTTGGACTAGTATTATATGTTACAAGTACATTATTTATTAATCATTTAATCTATTTGTCACACATTAGTAATATTAACTTAATTAAATTTAGTCATATTATGTTATATAACTATTTGTTATTTTTATAATTTATGTTATATTTGATTAATTATATTTGTGATTTGTGGTATATATATGCGTGACAAATAATTACAAGTGACTTTTCTTGATAAAAAATCAGTTTTATATCGTTCTTCTAGAGTGGCGAATTGCAAGGGACTGAAAATTGTAATTTGTGACAGAAATGTTCAAAAAAAATATTATATACAAATAAGTCTTTCAAAATCTGTAATATGGAAATTGTTTAAATTACTAATATTTTTAGATTGTTTTATTTTGAAACACTATGGCATCCATTATATTAATATTTTCATTACATTATTCACCGCTTATGACATCCAACATTAGCAACACTCATTACATCCAACCATTACTCGCAACTAATTAAAGAAAAGATAATAAGAATACACAAATACATAATTGTATTAGTCTAACTGATGATATAATTACTATAACTAATAATAGCATTATTTATTATCACAAATATTACAAATTATGCAACACGCGGATAACCTACTATTTAACTAAATAACCACCAAGTTCAGTCTTCAGACACACTCAATTAAACAAACAATTATACCATGCAACCCGGTAGCACCTAGCAAAGTGATCACCTTGCCACATATGGAAGAGTGAGTGATATACACTTATACATCATATATATAAGCATCTTATCGGTGCTCTTGGCATGCCACATATGGAAGAGTGATATACACTTATACAGCATATATAAGCATATTACTCGGTGCTCTTGGCATTCCACATATGGAAGAGTGATATACACTTATACAGCATATATAAGCATCTTACTCGGTGCTGTTGGGGTGCGACATAAAACTTGCCCAATTAAACATCCCGGAAAATGGGGCTGTAAACGAACTTGAAAGCTCGATCCGGTTCGAGATATTCGGCTCGAAAAAGCTCGATCCGAGGCTCGATTCGGCCCCTCAAACTTAGAGCCAAACCCTAATATTTGGGGTTCGCAAACCGGACCAAACGGTTCGGCTGGGCTCGGTTACTCTAGCAGAGGCCCTTTAAAAATACCTCCCCCAGCCCAACTAATTCTATCAGTCCACTTAAGCAAAAACACATCCATAGTCAAATCTGTGGATGTTTCATGCAATATTTTTGCTTCATGCCTTAGATGTAAACCTATGCTGAAAATCTGATAAAGATACAAATTTATCATCATTTATCTCATTTTTTTCATTTCTCAGCAACTCTCGTCCATTTAATTCAGTCACTCGTAAAAGATTTGAAACGTTTGGTCAAACGGTTCGGCTCGATTCGCAAAAGTGCGGCTCGATTCGAGGTATTCAAACGTATATCCAAACGTTAAATTCTAAGATTCGACATTTTCAAACGTGTTCGAACCTAAGGTTCGACATTTTCAAACGTATACTCAAACGTACTATAGTTCAGTATAGTTCGGTCCGTTTACAGCCCTACTGAAAAACATTAAGCCCTAATAGTTGCATACCTCTCCCGAACACAATGTGTAGAAGAAAATTATTATCTCTCCACCGAACATTGACCAGATATCTATCCTGAAATTATATAAAAACAAATTCTATAATGCGGACAATTGAAAGCTGAACCATACTTTGCGGTTGTAAGACACGAAAAGGAAAAAACCACGATTTACCTCAAAGTGTGAGATCCAGCTGAGAAATAGTGGAAAGAGCAGAGTGAGTGAGGAGAGTTACAATTGATGAAAGAAAGAATGGTGTTCAGAAATCGAATTAAATAAGTGAATAAATAAACACATTTGCTTTAAAGTTGAAATGGTTGGCCCAACAGTGTCTCGACTCGAATAGGTAAAACTGAACTTCAAAGTCCAAATAAACGTAAAAGAAAAGATATGGATGGAAATATTACGAGTTCAGAATCAATTATCCAGGGCGAAAACGACGACTCTGATTATGATATATCCACCTAAGAACACTAGGGATTGAAAGAGAGAACGGAATCAAGCCAAGAAACGGAGAAAGTTCTTTTTATCAAGAATTGAAGTTTCACTGAATTCAATAGAGTGGAGGAGGATGGACCCCTTACGATACAAATTTTGCCCACCAATTTTATATTGTCAAATTCTAGTCAATTTTATAAATTGTGGACAATTTTACTCTTCAACCCTATTATTTTTCTCTCTCTCTTTTCACTTTTTTCCTCTCCATTTTCTATCTCATCCTTTTTCTCTCTCCCCTCTCTTTTCATTTTTTCATTCCATCATTCACTTTCTCTTCTCCTCTCATCTTTCTCTCTCCATTTCTTTCTCTTTCTCTATCTAAAAATATTCAAAATCTCGCCGGAAACCATCGCCGTCACTGCTACCCCACAAACCACCATGAAGCTCGTAATATTCTCGACATAACTCAAGGTTCGGGATCTTCCCTACTCTCTCTTTCGATTTTATTTCTCTTTCTCCATCTTTCTCTCTCTAGAAAAATCCTAAATTTAGCTTGAAATAATGTTATTTTCGTATTTATTTTTGATGATTTATAAGTTTTCATATGATTCCTGGTGATTTGTGGTATATTTGGGGTGGTTTCCGACCGATTTATATATATTGGTGTTTTAGATCTAGTTTTTCACATGTTTGCATACGTGGTTACGAATTTACAGTTGTTACGATTTATTGATTTCGTACTGGGTTACCATGTTACAATATTGTCATTTCGTATCACTATGCCTTGATTTACTGTTAATATTTTATCATTTCGTATCAGTATGAAGTTACGAACTTTGAATTTCATAACACATTTGTGCCGATTTGAAATTTTCGTATTGGAGATTTGGTATACATGTTACGAATTCGTAACTGTTACGATTGGTGATTGATATGATTTGTGGTTGAACTGATAGGTGAATTCATACGAATCTTGTTATTATCGCCTGTTTTTCTCAAATCTGTTACACATGTTACGAAAAATTCAATTTCGTATTGAATATTCTGATACGATTTTATATTTTCGTATTGAAGTAATGGTGCGGAAAGCAACAATAAATGATACGAAATGTGTTCATAATAAGGTTATAACTCTGTTACGAATTTAGAATTTCGTATTGGATATTTTGTATCCTTGTTACGAAATTCTTATTTGGTATCGTCATTTTTATGCTTATTGGGTTTTTTGTGCGATTTAGTAACACTGTTAATTATGTTATTATGAAATTCGTATTTCGTAACAAATGTTACTGGCCAGAATAGATGTTACGAATTTGAAATTCGTAACTAATTACATTGTGTGGGATCAGTTACGGTTATTCTGAAATTTAAATTTCGTAACACATTTGGGGTAATGATACGAAAAGCAAGAATAAGTAATACGAAATGTGATTTTCATAATAAGGTTATAACTTTGTTATGAATTTAGAATTTCGTATTGGATATTTTGTATCCTGTTAAGAATTTCGTAATTCGTATGGTCATTTTTAAGCTTACTGGGTTTTTTTGTGAGATTTAGTAACACTATTAATTATGTTGTTACGAATTTCGTATTTCGTAACAAATGTTTATGAATTTCCTAACATATGTTATGAATTTCAAAATTCACAACAAATTCTCCGTGTGATATGTTACGAAGTTACGAAATTTAAATTTCGTAACACATTTGTGCGATGTATATATTTTTGTCTTGTTTTTTAACCCGGTTAAGAAGTATAATTTCGTAACACTTATTGTTGATACGAATTTCGTAACATTGTACTCTTTTGCTTTTGTTGTGAATTCTTGTTACGCCGTAACTAATTCTAACCAATTACGAAATTGTAAAATCGTAACAGGTTGTGTTTTGTAACTGTGTTACGAATTATAATCTTTTAACATAATTTGCTATTTCGTAACATTATTTACATGTTCCGAAATATTGATTTGATTTTATTGTTTGTTTATTGTAAAACAAATGAACTTTTAGTCGAAAGAATCTGGCATCAAAAGACCACCGGATTATGCTGCTAACTGGTGAGGAGAACATAGTAAAGGATATCCGCTGAAATCAACACTTGGAGCCTTCATGAAACTCCCCGATATCGTCTTAAGATCCGAAAAAGCACTCCATTACATCATGACTTGTTTCTCTATTACGAATTATAATTTTTTTTATTTCATATCAACATGACTTGTTTCTCTATTACGAATTTATGATTTCGTATCAGTTTGTCATTATTCTGTTACGAATTTTACAGTTCATATAAATATGTCTTGTTTCTCTATTACGAATTTATGAGTTCATATCACTTTGTCATAATTTCATGTTACGATTTTATGAATTCGTATCAGTTTGTCATAATTCCAAGTTACGAATTCAATATTTCATATCAGTGCGATGTACATATTTTTAAACTTAAAAATCTATAAAATACAAAACAATACCTCGAAATCGACTTCAAGTCGCGAAATCAGAAAAAGGAAAAGAAAAGAAATCAAGAAGAAAAAAAAAAGCAAGAAAAAAAAGGTAAAGAAGAAAGAGAGAGAAAAGAGAGAAAATAGAAAAATGAAGAAATGAAGATTGGAGAGAATATTTGTCGAGAAAGAGAGAAAGAGAAAAAAAGTGAGAGAAAAAGAGAAAAGAGAAGATGGAAAAGAAATGAAGAAAAAAGAATGAGAAAAAATAAAGAGAAAGTAGCCGAAAAGTGAAAAGTAAGGTAAAATGATCCAAAAACACTAAAATTGATTAGAATTTGTCCATATAAAGTTACTTGACAAATATTGTAGTCCACCTAATCAAAGTGGCTATTTAGTTGTATTACCTCAATTCAATATTCCAAGTTGAGACTTTTGGATTCAATTTCAATTTCTTGAATTGAATTGAATTGAACTGAATTTTGTTAGATTGAACTGAATTAAATTATGCTGAACTTAACTGAAATCAACTGAACCGAAATTACTGATTATTATATAATAATAATGCATTATTAGTAGTAGTACAGTAATATAGAACATCTACAATCTATACTTATAATAAAGAGCTTCGTGACCACGTGTCATTTTGTAATATCCGCATTTTTTCTTTCCCTTGTATTTTTTTTTATTTTATTTTCGGTGTATTTCTCGATTGTAGCGACCCTCGTGTATCTTTCAGTGTAACTCTTCCGTCATCTATTGATCTGATTCTCGTAATTGTTGTGCGGAACCGCCGTTTCGGGGTTGCCGTGGATTTATTCTATGCTATGATGCGTTGTGAGGTGTTCCGTCTGATGTTTCGTCCGTATTCTGGTGTTGTAGACCGTTTATATTCCGTATCTAGCGCACGCTAATTTTTCCGCATAGCGCACGCTAGAAGTCCCCTTGTAGCGCACGCTAGAAGTCCCCTTGTAGCGCACGCTACGTTTACTTCGTAGCGCACGCTAACGATTTAGCCCTGGGAGTGGCAGTTCAGCTCCCAGCCCTCTGGACTATCGGATTAGCGCACGCTATCTTGTCTAGCGCACGCTAATGTCAGGAGACTAGCGCACGTTAAGTTGTTGATGGCGCGCTAGTGTGATCGATCTTGGGCGCTTTACTACCGAACTCAATCGGATGCTAGTTAGCGCACGCTACGCTTGTATGGTAGCGCTAGCAGGTCGGGTGAGTTTTGGGCATTTGGCTCCGGACTCGGTGATGTTCGGGTAGCGCACGCTATCGGTCGATAGCGCGCTCACCGAGAGGTCATTAGCGCACGCTACGTTTCGAGTAGCGACGCTAACGGCTAAATTACAGCTACCGGATCGGGACGCTAACGTAAGGTTTGGAATCTTATCCGTTAGCGCACGCTAACCTTGAGGTTTTAGCGTGCGCTAACACTCCTCGCTATATAAACCAGGGAGTTGACCGAGATAAACACAAAATCTCATTTCTTCCTCTCTCCGCGGCGAAGGCGATTCCGAGGCGTTCTCTTGGCGATTTCTTCCTCCAATCATCTCATCCATCATCCTTCTTGAGTTCTTGGGATATTATATCAACATCAACACGAATCTTTCGTCCTAAACCACGGTAAATCTCTTAGAACCCTACTTTTGGATAATTTGGGGGTTTTGGGTTTTCCTTCCGATTCGTTCCGTTTTGTTGGTGGATTCATGATGATTATGATTAATCTTGTTGATATAATTAGTTTTCCTACGGATTCATGGTATATTTTCATGGTTTTGCGAAATCGAGAGGGTTTGGTTGTGGTCCGCCCTCGTTGTTATTTTTGTATGAATATACATGAATCGTAGGCGGGTTTTCGGGTGTATTCCATTTCCTTAATCGTTTAGGAGTGGTTGTGATTGTGTTATTCGAATTGTTAGGTTCATTCGTCGGTTCCTCACGGTCGTGCTTGATTCTTCCGTTGGGCCCAAAGATCATGCTGCTTCGTGGGCTGAGTTTCGAAAATTGATGGAGACTGAATATTGCCCGTGGCCGGTCAGACAGGCTCGGGTACATGCTTTTTATGACGCTCAACCGCGGGATATTCCCGTATCTCAGGCTATTGCTGATTTTAACAAGGAGTTGGGTTATGTGAAGACCCAAGTTGTCGAGGAGAGCGACAAAATTTTCCATTTCTCCAGACGAATGAAGTCGTCGATTCGGGACTATATGTCGGGGCTCGTATGCACTACCTTGAAAGAGTACCAGAGCAGGGCCCTTGCTTACGATATGTCTGTGACGGCGAGTGAGGCGGCCCGCGAGAGTAAGAAGCAGAAGTCCGCCGGGAATTTTTCGGGCCACAAAGGTGGGGGCCAGCAGAAATTTCAGTCTGCTAACTTTTCCGCTGGTGGTGGCCAAGCTCGATCTACTGGGTTTCCCCGCAGGGCTGCCAGTGCCCCTTCTCGAGAGGTGAAGTGTTTTAACTGTGGCCAACCAGGCCACATCAGTCGTAATTGCCCGAGTCCTTTGTTGATATGTAATCAGTGTGGCCAACCGGGCCACAAGGCGGCTTTCTGTGCCGAGAGGGAGAGAATTGTGGGTGCCCGGACTTCCATTCCAGCGCCTAGGGAACCAAGTGTGAATCAGGGATCATTTGCTCCTCAATCTCCGCCGAGTGCTAGTCGGGGGAGAGGTCGGGGTCAGCCCTCTAAGGGGGGAGCTTCGGTGTCGGCTCACCCACCCGCGTGTCTATGAGATGCGGAAAGCCGATGATCCACGGCCACCGTGGCGGCAGTACCGTTTATATTCTTTCTCATCTGTCGGTGCTTTTCGATTAGGCTACGCATTCGTTCATATCTTTGGATTGTGTACGCCGTTTGAGTCTCGACTGTTTGATGCCTTGTGAACCCTTCATCGTTAAGCTTCCTAGCGGTGATAGGATCATTGGTGATCAGAAGGTTCGAGACTGTTCTGTACTTATTTGTGAGAGGACTTGGCCCTCTAACCTTATTGTTGTGGATATTGAGGGTGAGGATTTGATTCTCGGGGATGATTGGCTCGAGCGGCATGGCGCAATCATGAACTACCGCACGAGGATCATCACCATGTTAGCCGAGGATGGCACCGAGCACTCCTTTGCGGGGCGAAGGAGGGGAAATCAGAAATTCATCATTAATGCCTTGAAGGCGATGAGTCTCCTGCGAAAGGGGTGTGCTGGTTATTGGTGCTATGCCTTGAAGGCGGAGGATGGTGGAGTCGAGCTTTCGTCGATTCCAGTCGTTAATGAGTTTCCTGATGTATTTCCTGACGAGTTACCGGGATTGCCACCGGATCGTGAGGTTGAGTTTGCTATAGAGTTAGAGCCGGGCGCGGCTCCGATTTCGAAGGCGCCGTATCGCATGGCACCTTCAGAGATGGCAGAGTTGAAGAAGCAGTTGAGTGAGCTTCTTGAGTCGGGGTATGTTCGACCGAGTGCCTCGCCTTGGGGCGCACCGGTCCTGTTTGTGCGGAAGAAGGATGGTTCACTACGTTTGTGTATCGACTATCGCGAACTAAACAAAGTGACCATCAAGAACAAGTATCATTTGCCGAGAATTGATGACTTGTTCGATCAGTTGCAGGGAGCTGCGGTATTCTCGAAAATTGATTTGAAATCGGGGTACTATCAGCTCCGGGTGAGAGAGTCCGATGTGCCGAAAACAGCCTTTCGGACGAGGTACGGACATTATGAGTTCGTAGTCATGCCTTTCGGGTTAACTAATGCGCCGGCGGTGTTCATGCAGTTGATGAACAAAGTTTTTATTGAGTATTTGGATAAGTGCGTCGTCGTCCTTATTTACGATATTCTTATTTATTCGAGGAATGAGGAAGAGCATGCCCATCATTTGCGGGTAGTATTAGACATTTTGAGGACCGAGCAACTCTATGCAAAGTTCTCGAAATGTGAGTTCTGGCTGAAGGAAGTGATGTTTTTAGGTCACGCGATTTCAGCCGAGGGGGTTCGTGTGGATCCGCAGAAGATTGAGGCAGTGTTGGATTGGGCACCACCCAAGAATGTGAAGGAGCTCCGTAGTTTCTTGGGTTTAGCTGGCTACTACCGTAGGTTCGTCGAGGGTTTCTCGAAACTGGCTCGGCCACTTACGCAGTTGCTCTAGAAGTCCGAGAAGTTCGTCTGGAATGACGAGAGGCAGTCGAGTTTTGAGGAACTGAAGAAGCGTTTGACTTCAGCCCCAGTTTTGGCGTTGCCATGTGGCAACGAGGGTTTTGCCGTTTATAGTGATGCTTCGAGTCAGGGTCTTGGGTGCGTATTGATGCAAAGACGGCAAGACCATTGCTTATGCATCGAGGCGATTGAGGCCGCACGAGCTTAACTACCCTACTCATGATTTGGAGTTAGCGGCGGTTTTTGCGCTAAAGATTTGGCGTCACTATCTTTTCGGCTCTGCATGTCAGATTTTTACCGATCATAAAAGTCTGAAATACATATTTACTCAGCGAGAGTTGAATATGAGGCAGAGGAGGTGGCTAGAATTGATTAAGGATTATGACCTCGAAATCCTTTATCATCCGGGCAAGGCGAACGTCGTGGCCGACGCCTTGAGTCGGAAACCGGTTGCGTTGCGAATGCTTGAGATCCTTACGTCTCAGTCTGAGCTTCGGCGGGCTTTGATCGAGTTAAATGTTGAAGTTTTGTTGCCTGGAGCCATCGGGCAACTTCGTGCTTTAGAGATTTCGTCGTCTCTAATCGATGAAATTAAGTTGAAGCAATCAGGGGATCCGATGATTACTCAAATCCGAGAGAACGTTCTTAAGGGAAAGTCTCCTGGGTTTGTGATTCACGAGGATGGTATTTTGAAATTTCAGAGTCGGCTTTGTGTGCCGAACGACTCAGAGTTGAGGCAGAGTATCTTACGGGAGGCCCATGCTACACCTTATTCCGTTCATCCTGGTTCGAGTAAGATGTACAAGGACCTGAGAAGAAATTTCTGGTGGAATGATATGAAGGAGGAGGTCGCACAGTTTGTAGCGAGATGTTTGACTTGTCAGCAGGTCAAGATCGAGCATCGACCACTTGGGTTATTGCAGTCACTTCTGTTCGGAATGGAAATGGGAAGATATATCGATGGATTTCGTTACGAGTTTGCCGAGATCGAGGTCGGGCATGAATATGGTATGGGTGATTGTTGATCGCCTGACCAAGTCGGCACATTTTCTGGGCATCAAGGATACTTGGGCCCCGGAGAAGTTAGCTCGTGTGTTTATCGCGCAGATTGTGAGACTTCACGGTACTCCGAAGTCTATTGTTTCGGATCGCGACGGCCATTTTGTATCGCACTTCTGGCAGGCGGTGCATAAGGCATTGGGTACCCGTTTACATTTGAGTACCTCTTTTCATCCCGATCGGATGGAACGCACTATCCAGACATTCGAGGATTTGTTGCGTGCTTGTGCTCTCGATTGGAGTAGAGACTGGGAGGAGCATTTGCCATTGATCGAATTCACGTACAACAACAGTTGGCACGCGTCGATTCGGATGGCACCGTATGAGGCACTTTATGGGCGGCGATGTCGATCACCTATTTGTTGGAATGAGGCGTCCGATTTGGTCGGGACCGAGCCGGATGTCGTTTTAGAGACGAGGCGGAAGATAGAAGTAATTCGGGAATGGATGTTGACTGCCCAGAGTCGACAGAAGTCGTAAGCCGACGTCCGTCGTCGACCTTTGGAATTCGAGGTGGGAGACCACGTTTTGCTAAAGGTGTCGCCGACGAAGGGAGTTTTTCGTTTCGGGAAGAAAGGGAAGTTGAGTCCGAGATTTATCGGCCCCTTTGAGATCCTCGAGCGAGTAGGTGAGTTGGCATACCGTTTGGCGTTACCTCCGGCCTTGAGTCATGTTCATAGCGTTTTTCATGTTTCCCAGTTGAGGAAATATGTCCCGGATCCTAGTCACATCATCGACTATGGTGAGATTGATGTCGCCGAGGATGTTACTTTTGAAGAGCGCCCTTTGAAGATTTTGGAGCATCGTGAGAAACGATTGAGTCATAAGACCATACCTTTGGTCAAGGTGCAGTGGTCGAGACACGGTGTCGAGGAGGCAACTTGGGAAACCGAGGATAGCATGCGTGCTAGGTACCCCGAGTTGTTTGTTTCTTAAGTTTCGGGACGAAACTTATTTTTAGAGGGGTAGAATGTAATATCTGCATTTTTTCTTTCCCTTGTATTTTTTTTTTATTTTATTTTCGGTGTATTTCTCGATTGTAGCGACCCTCGTGTATCTTTCAGTGTAACTCTTCCGTCATCTATTGATCTGATTCTCGTAATTGTTGTGCGGAACCGTCGTTTCGGGGTTGCCGTGGATTTATTCTATGCTATGATGCGTTGTGAGGTGTTCCGTCTGATGTTTCGTCCGTATTCTGGTGTTGTAGACCATTTATATTCCGTATCTAGCGCACGCTAATTTTTCCGCATAGCGCACGCTAGAAGTCCCCTTGTAGCGCACGCTACGTTTACTTCGTAGCGCACGCTAACGATTTAGCCCTGAGAGTGGCAGTTCAGCTCCCAGCCCTCTGGACTATCGGATTAGCGCACGCTATCTTGTCTAGCGCACGCTAATGTCAGGAGACTAGCGCACGTTAAGTTGTTCAAGGCGCTAGTGTGACTGCCCAAGATCGGGCGCTTTACTACGAACTCAATCGATGCTAGTTAGCGCACGCTACGCTTGTATGGTAGCGCGCTAACGGGTCGTGAGTTTTGGGCATTTGCTACCGGACTCGGCCGATGTTCGTAGCGCACGCTATTGGTCGATAGCGCGCTACCGAGAGGTCATTAGCGCACGCCACGTTTCGAGTAGCGACGCTAACGCTAAATTACAGCTACCGGATCGGGACGCTAACGGTAAGGTTTGGAATCTTATCCGTTAGCGCACGCTAACCTTGAGGTTTTAGCGTGCGCTAACACTCCCTGGCTATATAAACCAGGGAGTTGACCGAGATAAACACAAAATCTCATTTCTTCCTCTCTCCGCGGCGAAGGCGATTCCGAGGCGTTCTCTTGGCGATTTCTTCCTCCAATCATCTCATCCATCATCCTTCTTGAGTTCTTGGGATATTATATCAACATCAACACGAATCTTTCGTCCTAAACCACGGTAAATCTCTTAGAACCCTACTTTTGGATAATTTGGGGGTTTTGGGTTTTCCTTCCGATTCGTTCCGTTTTGTTGGTGGATTCATGATGATTATGATTAATCTTGTTGATATAATTAGTTTTCCTACGGATTCATGGTATATTTTCATGGTTTTGCGAAATCGAGAGGGTTTGGTTGTGGTCCGCCCTCGTTGTTATTTTTGTATGAATATACATGAATCGTAGGCGAGTTTTCGGGTGTATTCCATTTCCTTAATCGTTTAGGAGTGGTTGTGATTGTGTTATTCGAATCGTTAGGTTCATTCGTCGGTTCCTCACGGTCGTGCTTGATTCTTCCGTTCCGTTCGTGTCACCGTCTATTAATCGAGGCAAGTATCCTTATGAACTTACAATCTTAACGTAGTAGTATTGCATGAGACTTGTGTGTGTGTATGCTCACTACGGGTTAGATCCGACGGGTCTCGGTAGGGGTCCACGGAGGGTGGATCCGCGAGCTTGCTTTTAACTACTACGGGTTAGATCCGACGGGGTCTCGGTAGGGGTTCACGGAGGGTGGATCCATGGTTAATTGTGGTGCATTTTTACAAATGTGATTTGATATTGGCATTTAAATGAGTGTTTTGGAACTATGTTTTCTCGATTGCATGTATATACTATATGTGTAAGATGTAAGTTGTTCATCTGGTTACTTGTACTAGCGTAATTGCTAACCCCTCCGGGACCGTTTTGGGGAAATTCGTTTTATGAATTTCAGTCGGGTTCTTCGAGACGAGCGCACTTTGGACCAATACGGATGATGGCCGTGCGTGATGATTGTGCACGAGTGACGTTTTAGTGTCTTTTACCTTTTCATCTTCTCGTGGTTTTGAACTAATAGTTGTACTCGAGTACTTAAGGGTTCTTGTTCGTTCGGATTGTATTGTTGCTTATTATGTTGTGTTGGATGATGATGTTATATCAAGGTTGAACCGGGTGGATTATTCTGTTTTGCATCTTTATGACATGGTATTGTTCTGTCGTTTATGTGAGTCGATGAGTATGATGCTATTAAGCCTGGTGGGTCCCATATAGGGATTCACGGCGCTGTAATATACCTCGAATATCTTGAGGGTGTTACACATTTTATAAATTTTTAAATTTTTTAAATATAATTTGTATATATAGAAAAAGATATATCTTCTCAAATCATTACAAAAATAAAGAAGAAACGATAATTCGGATATGCCTTGTGAGAATTTTATTCCACAATTTGCACTTATCTATTAAAAAACAATTTTTTCCTCATTTTTTTAACCTATAATTCTAAATATTTATGATATTTTGCATCACGTCCATTCCTAATAAAAATATATCAAATTAATTTTTATTTCACAATCTTCATTTAAACACGTATTGAATATAGTAAATTTGATGGATTACATTATTGGGAGATTGCATAAAAAAATTTATATTAGAAAAAAATATCAATATTAATTTTCAAAAATTAACCAATGCAAAATAAAATAAATTAACTCACTTTTAAGAAATTAAATTTAAGACTCATATTGCTTAGATGAAAAATAATCGTGATGTTATTGTTTGAGGAGGAAGTAAAAGACAGCAAATCAATTGTATTGATAACAATGAATAGAGGTGCCTTTATATAGGCATTACAATGAGAGTCATTCCATACGTAGGATTCCTAGTTAAGGTAAGACATCTAACAGGATCCTACTACTTATGGAAGAGTCTAGAACCTTCCATAACTCTATCCCCCTACAACCAGTATTAGGTAAGACACCAATACGGGAAGGATTTCCCGGAACACTCCCCCTGTGTCGAACACTAATACTAACATGGTGCACAAGGTGTTGCCTCGGTAAAAAACCTTTCCAAGTCAAATAAAACCCCGTGGGAAAAACAAAGACTTGGTGAGGAAAAAGAGCACAACGCACCAACTACAAATGACAGAATCATGTGAAGTATACTCCCCCTGAGGTATACATGACAGCTCATTCCGACGAGCTATCATTAGTTGAGCTCGGATAATCGACACATGCCGATGCTTCTCACATATTTCTCAAATGTAGATTTCGGCAGAGACTTAGTGAACAAGTCTGTGATATTCTCATCGGAACTCACTTGTTTCACTTCGATATTCAGCAATTTCTGCTGTTGCTGATTATAAAAGAACTTCGGCGCAATATGCTTGGTATTGTCAACCTAACTTCATCTGCTCAATGCATGCCGCATTGTCCTCAAAGATGCAAGTAGGGGTTGCTGTAGTGGGATCTAATCCACATGTTCCTCGTATATGGTCTGTGACTGACCGGAGCCAAATGCACTCCCTTACGGATTCGTGCAATGCAATTATCTCTGCATGGTTCGAGGAAGTAGCAACCAGGGTCTGTTTGGTAGATCGCCAAGATATTGCCGTATTCCCAATGGTGAACACATAACCAGTTTGGGAACGTCCTTTATGCGGGTTAGAGAGATAATCGGCACCAGCAAATCCAACTAACGTGTCATTAGGATTCTCTGCATAAGGGGTAAGCTTGCTCGCATTAGCACTTCTGGTAGTCAAGCTACCATGCTTAGCTGCAATATCAGAGGAAGATCGACGGTTGGTATGCATCGTCTTAACCTCAACAATTCCTTTTGGAATATCGCTCTCTTTTGCGTAGGGAAAGAACAATCCAAGGTCACTGGAGCCTTTCAAGTATCGAAAGATGTGTTTTACTCCATTCCAATGCCTTATCGTGGGAGCGGAGCTAAATCTCGCTAACAGATTCACATAGAATGCGATGTCTGGACGAGTACATTGAGCCAGATACAACAACGCACCGATTGCGCTAAGGTACGGTGTTTCTGCTCCAAGGACCTCTTCATCCTCCTCTTTGGGACGAAACGGATCCTTGTTCATTTCCAGACTTCGACCAATCATGGGGGTAGCAAGAGGATATGCCTTGTCCATACTAAATCGCCTGAGCATTTTGTGGACATAGGCAGACTGATGAATGAGTATGCCATCATCTCGATGTTCTAGCTCTAAGCCCAAGCAGAATCGAGTCCTCCCCAGGTCTTTCATCTCGAATTCGGATTTAAGGTAGCGGGCCGTTTCATTGACCTCATCTATGGTACCAATAACATTTATATCATCTACATAGACGGCTATAATCACGAATCCTGCATCTGTTCTTTTCACGAAAATGCATGGACAGATGTCACTGTTCTCGTATCCCTTCCCAACCAAGTATTCACGTAGGCGGTTGTACCACATCCTTCCGGATTGTTTCAACCCATACAGTGAACGACGCAATTTCACAGCATAAGCGCTCCGTGGTTTAGAGCTACTTGATTTGGGCAATGAAACCCCTTCGGGGACTTTCATATAGATATCCGTATCTAGATCCCCATAAAGATACGCTGTAACCACATCCATAAGCTGTATGTTCAGTTTTTCGGACACTACCAAACTGACTAAGTAGCGAAAACTGATGATGTCCATAACGGGAGAATACGTCTCCTCGTAGTCAATGCCAGGGCACTGCGAGAAGCCTTGGGCAACTAGTCTCGCTTTGTAACGCATGACCTCATCATTATCATTGCGTTTACGAACAAAGACCCACTTATGTCCAACTGGTTTAACGCCCACGGGTATTGGCTCGATACGGCCAAATACCTCACGTTTAGCCATTGAGTCTAGTTCAGCCTGCATTGCATCTTTCCATTTCGGTCAATCGGCTCGTTGTTGACATTCAGCAACCGAGCGCGGATCAGCATCGTCGTCTTCAATAATATCTTGAGCGACGGAGTAGGCAAAAACATCATCGACTAGCGTGGACGACCTGTCCAATAGTACGTATTCACTCGTACATTGCATCGAGATTTCTTTATTCTCTGACATCAACAAAGTTTCCGACGCGTCCGTCGATTGTTCCATTGTTGATTCGAGGACATATCCGTAGTCAGAGATAATCTCGTGTGACGGAGTCACTATGTCGATGACGAGAGGATTTTGAGCCTCCGTTCCTCTTCTCTTTCGAGGTTCGGTATCCTTTCTACCCACTGGCCTCCCCCTCTTTCGAGCAGGGATAAGAGCAGCCGAAGCAGCCATCCCACCACTAAGGTTGACGCCGGGGGCATCATTCCTTTGGGCGGCTGAACCTTGCCCTATAACTGGGACTTCTAACCTTGCAGGAACATTCGCAGCGGGAATGGTAGATCTTGTCACTTTTGCAGTATAAGTAAAGTTGTCGGGCATCGAATCCGCAACTTTTTGAAGACTGAGAATACGTTGCACTTCTAGCTCGGATTGAGCTGTGCGGGGATCTTGATGAGGCAAGGAGGGAGCACACCAGATAATTTCCTGGCGTTCAACTAGAATCGTTCGATTCCTCTCTCCCCCTAACGACGGGAAGTTTGTCTCATCAAAGTGACAGTCTGCAAGTCTTGGCAAGAAATGATCTCTGTCAAAGGTTCCAAATAGCGACGCTTTTAGGCGATTCATAGCCAACGTATATACCTAATCGTCTTTGCGGACCCATTTTAGTACGCTGTGGAGGCGTAATTGGCACATAGAATGCACAACCAAAAATGCGTAAGTGTGAAATATCAGGCTCATATCCATTTACCAACTGATACGCACTAAACGGTTGATTGGCAGTGGGTCGAAAGCGAATAAGTATAGCCGCATGCAAAATTGCATAACCCCAGGCAGAAATCGGCAAGTTGGTGCGCAATACCAATGCTCGGGCGATAAGCTGTAACCGCTTAACCATAGCCTCGGCAAGGCCATTCTGCGAATGAACATGGGGGACGGGATGTTCAACTTCAATCCCAATCGACATGCAATAGTCGTCAAAAGACTTTGACGTAAACTCTCCAGCATTGTCCAATCTTAATGACGAGATTGGAAAGTCGGGGTGGTTAGCCCGTAACTTGATGATTTGTGCTAGGAGTTTAGAAAATGCAGCATTTCTCGTGGATAGTAGAGCGACGTGTGACCATCGCGTCGATGCATCAACCAGAACCATAAAATATCTGAATGGTCCGCACTATGGCTGAATAGGTCCACAAATGTCCCCTTGAATTCTTTGTAAGAAGTGAATGTTTTGTGTTGAGTCTTTAGCAAATGACGGGGAGGGTATCAACTTTGCTAGTGAACAGGATTTACAAAACGATTTATGGGCATTAGAAATTGCCACGGAAGCCTCGGGATTTACAAGAGATGCACCGTCAACCTTATCAGGGCGTGCGATCTTTAGTCTCGGTGATACGATATCAAGCTCACTCACATCAATGCCGATATCGAGTGGTGCTTCCAATCATTTTCTGGACTTGAAAAACGGATGACCATGTGAGTTTTTCAAAATGCGAATCATCATGTCGCGTCCAGGGTGACCGAGTCGGTCATGCCATAGTTGGTATGCTTCGGAATCACACAGTTCGTGACTCACAGCATAGGATTCAATAACCCTTATTGTAGTCTGGTATAAACCATTACTTAGACTCATTAGTTTCTCGAGAACGCAACGTCTTCCACATTCTGCCAGAGTAACACACAAAAATTCTGTCCCATTCTCACAATGTGTATCAAGGTGATAACCATTGGCACGGATGTCCCTAAAACTGAGCAAGGTTCGGTTTGCTCTTGGGGCATAGAGAGCATTTGTGACATTAATATGCATACCATTAGGTAGCAAGAAATGAGCAGGTCCCCTCCCTTGAATTACTTGGGAGGAACCAATCATTGTTGTCACTGAGGATATATATGGCACAATATCCTTGAATAATTGCCTATTCCGAAGAATAGTGTGGGTTGTTCCACTATCAGCAAGGCACTCAATTTCGCCACGAGACATCTACAATAAGACATGAAACTCGATTAGTCTTGTGATTAAAGACATAGAAAAAACTCATTAACTTCGAGTTTGGGGAAATTCGGCCAAGTCGGTTAGGATCAAAGTTAGCACAATCGTTGGAAATAATTTCCGCGCAGCTTGACCTTTGTTCACTAAAACAGCAATAACTTCTTCGTTAAGAAGGCTATGGACGAACGGTCAGTTGTTCTGGAAACTAGACTTCCGTATCTTTCTGTCCATAGATCATGCACTTTATGGATCATTAAACTTGTATCTCAATGCTCGTTTCAAGTTGCTATTTTGGTATTTCCCTATTGTTGAGTGATAGAGCAATGTTTAAGCCTTTTTCAAAGGCATTATTGTTGATACAATACTATGGTAATATGGCCATAGGAGCATTTAAATACTTCAAAACGCATCTTGGTGTTCTATTTATATCTCGACTAATGATCCTTTCGGTAACTCCAACTTGGTAGACTTGCAGAGAAAGTAGGAATGCTCTGACTAAAAATTGTTTAAAAATCACTGATTCCGTTTGAACTTTCAAAGCATAAACAAATACCAAGGAGGATGCGCCTAGTCTTGATCAAAAGTTTTGATGAAATCCACTAATGTATCAATTTAACCAAGTAATTCATTTACTGAGCAATTGTTTTGTGATAAACCAAATATGCTTTCGAAGGGAAAAATAAAATTCGTTTTTGCACAATCACAGCAATTAAAAGAATTTTATTCATCATGGCCAACTTTATTACATTCATGAAAATCCAAAGTAGTTCTTGGAAACTAGAAACAAGACAAAACATAACCAAAGTGCAAAACTAGTCAAAATACAATGATCTAGTCAAAGTCGGCAACATCCATATGTTGGTCTTTGTCCGCAATGGTGAGAGGAGGGATCTCAATCGGGATCTCAGTATGGTTCACCTCCGTATTCTCATTATCTTTCTCCATGTAATTTGACTCTTGAGTCAAGTACTGTTTATAGTGCTTGTAGTAAGCTTGGATGTTCTTTGGCGCCTTGCAATTGCGGTAAGTATGCTTCTTCGATCCGCAAGTATAGCAATTCCGGCCTTCCTTTGGAGTGGTTCCATTCCCGGCAGTAGGAGGCGGTCCACGTGGTTGGGTTCCACTAGGTCCCGTGGCCGAGCCACCTTGCCTCTTCCACACATTGGAACGACGACCTCGTCTTTTCCTTGCTTGCTCGAGTCATGCACCCGTGGTGCTTGCAAAAACTGAGTAGCATTGCCTTTTCTATTTTGTCATGGTGCCTTCCTGTGGGTAGCCTGATTCACTTCCGGAATCGGCTTCGTACCAGCTGGGCGCGCATTGCTATTGAGAATAATCTCATGGTGCCTTTCTTTTTTCGCGAGGTGGGAGATAAGGTCACTAAAATTTTTAATTCTCCCTTCCTCATAGGCAACGCGCAGCTGATGAGCAATCACACTTGCTCCCACGGGAAACGTGTTAAGAGTTTTCTCGATCAAATCTTGATCAGACTTCTTGACACCACAAAAACCAAGATCAGTGCGAAGATCAAGGATGGCTTGGTTATAGGCCTCCACATTCGCATAATCCAAAAATCGGATTTGCTCCCACTGAAGTTGCAATTCGGGGAAGCGCTGATCATGCACATTATTAAATCGTTGTTCAAGTGTATCCCATATTTCTTTGTGGGTTTGCAAATTCATATAACACTTTTTCAACAACGGATGTATATGTCTACGCAAGTACATCAGTGCATTAGCCTTGGTTTCCTCGCTCGGTTCTTGAGCGGTAGGCTCGTTAGAGGGAAAGATGGTGGTGGTAAATCTCTTACCGATGAACGCCAAGCGAACGTCTGAGACCCACCTATGGTACTCCTTACCAGCATGGTCAAAGATGTCGAACTCCGGATGAACATTAGAGCTTTGTGCCATCTACAAGATATAAACAAGAGGAAGTTAGTCTTGTTGGATTTTCAGTGACAATGTAAACGGTCACAATCGATGCCTTTAAAAGCGTGTAACATAATCGTTACTCGATCTACTTCCCTTAATTGTTGTTTAGTAAAGTCGATAAAAAAACGGCGATATCAGATCGCACCCAGATACGTGGTGTATGCAACAACCACAAGTATCGACTTTCAACAATTCCGTGACTCCCCCAGGACCGTCACACAGTTTTCTTCGACACGTAGAGATACCGACTTCTCTCGCGGTCTCATCTACCGCAAAGTAACGTGGGAGATAAAGAACCCAAGAACCCATGTCCCCAAAAGAAAAATTCCCAAAAGGAGAGAATTGAAATAGGGACAAGTCAGATAGTTACCTCGATTATAAAATTAGGCACGTGCTGAATTTGTGGTGTGCTTCGATCTACCGGTTGGTACTCGATGCGACGACGTGAAACCGGAGGCGCAATTTTGGCGGCATCCGAAGATAAGTTGATGTTCGGGTTTTGGTCCGAGATTCAGAACTGGTCGGACTTGGCTGGCCGAGCCGCCGGGCGGCGGTGGTCACGGCGTCCGGCTGGTGATGTTCGGCTGGATCGATCGGCGGCCGGGCGTTAAGCGGCCGGCGTTTGGCGCTGGTAGCGGGTAGCGGCGGCTGGCCAGGTTGGCGGCTGGGCGCAGGCAGGCGGCGGTGCTCGCCCAGCTACTGGCAAGTGGCGCAAGGGTGGCACTGGGCGGTATGGCGAATCGGAAAGTCGGCGGCTGGCAGTGTCAGAGCCGGCGCAAGAAGAAGGTGGCTGGCAATCGGCTACCGGCAATGGCGGGCGCATGGTGATGGCCGATTTTTTTTTTTCGTTCGAGCTACGTGCTGATAACGTGTTAAAGGAGAAAGTAAAAGACAGCAAATCAATTGTATTGATAACAATGAATAGAGGGGCCTTTATATAAGCTTACAATGAGAGTCCTTCCATACATAGGATTCCTAGTTAAGGTAAGACTTCTAACAGGATCCTACTGTTAGGAATATGCCCTCGAATGCCACTTAGAGGATGAGAGAGTGAGAGCAATTGTATTGTAATTATGAATATTATATTAAATAAGGCAATTATTATTTCTATATTATTGTATATCACTGGCATTGTGATTTGGTATATAGAATAATAGTCCTTGCATTTGAGAGTGAACATTCTACTCCTTATGGAGATAAGGAGATAGGCACTATAAGTGTTTAGAGCTCGAATGCTTAACTAGTTCGCAAGTCGATAAAACTTAACAGGACATTAAGTTTTAATAAGACTTGTATAACTGATGCTAGGACGTGTGCACGTCTTGATAGCATAGTTATAAGTATATTGGTGGGACCAGTATACTCGAACACGACTCATACTCGATTCAGTCACACGGTATTCACTATCAGAGAGTCGATGACGAATCGAAAGGTTGTGATAGTATACGTGGACCTTTGACTTGAGGGTTCAGTAGAAGATGTGCCTGTGGCGTTTAGTTTGTCATTAAAGTAGTTAGACTCATTTTCTTAATTGCTGAGTCGACCTCGAAGTGCGGACTATACGGGCAGGTACCAGTCTTTGCTGTACGCCAAGAAAGGATTCTATCTCCTGTTAGTGAGCAGGCGAATGTCCTATACGGTTAATGGCAAATAAGATCATAAGTCTTTGGCCAAAGCATTCTGATATAGTCGTATTAGATACACTATTAATCAGTCGGTCTTGATTTGCATTAACACATGTATAGAGTTTAGTCAATATTAGGGTTTGACTTTACCGTGACCCGAAGACTTGACCGGGACATCTGATGAAGGGTCTATACGTATATAGTATTCACGACATAATGGTTCTGGAATGATTCCTTCATTCGTTCTCAGTCGGGGTTTCTGATGCGGCCGCTAAGTGGCTAAGTGCTGCCTGCACTCATTGGTTCCTCCCAATGCCGGCTGAGACGAACCTACGGAGTCGCGCAATAGGATCATTGATGGATATATATGAATTAATAATCTCTCTTATAATATTAGATATTAGTGATTTATCGGATAAATCAAATAGCGGTCTTATGAATTGTAAGTAAGTTACTGGGTGATTACTTTAATTCATAAATTATATTTCTTAGAGAAATGTATATATGTATTTGATATAAATAATTAATTGGATTAATTAATTAGTATAAACACATTGGAAATAAAACGGATTCGTTTGACGGACATCCGATTCACGTGGGATTCGTTTGACGAACATCCAATACACGAGCCGAATTAACTCGACCCGTTTCTTGGAAGATTTCCTATAAGGCCCCCCTCATCTCTACTTTGTCTCTCTCATTATATTATACACTTGTGGGGTTATGTGAGGTGTAGAAATGCTTTTAAAAGCATCTTCTACATGTGAGGCTAGTAATAATGGTGAAAAGAAAGTCTTTTCAATTATAAAGTCTACTTCTTCCTTCCTCAAGTGTTCAATTTCGTTTTTTAGAGAGCTTCAAGAGTGAGAAAAATTTTCTACAGCATATGCTTGATCTTAGAGACAAGTTATTAGTAGAAAAGATCGAGAGAAAAAATTCTTACAAGCTTCCCTAGCCGCATTCTTAGAGAAAGGAAGTTTGCTGATTTTTCCGTCAAGTTCAGATGTGAAGTAGAGGCACCTTGCTTTAGGTGCTTGGAACGAAGGGCTATTCATCATCATCATCATACGAAGGTTTTTGAGACATCATAGGTATGGGACTTTGATTCCTTGATCTTCGTATTTTCTTTTCGTATATACGTTACTTGATCGATCCTCTTAGGGATTCCGTTTATACTTCATTGCGTTTATTTTCTGGAATCCCAACGGTGGTATCGGAGCGAGGTCAAATATATCGTATATACGATCATCTTTGCATTTGGAATGTTATTTGATGATGTTTATGATTTAGAATCATAATAGATATAATCGAAGAAATTTAATCGCTCGTAGTAAGTCAAGTTTCGACTATTTTATGTGAATTATAAATCTGAAAAATTTGATTTTTGTTGATTTATAAGTTCTTCATGAAGTTAAGAAACTTTTTCGTTTTAGGCGAGTCGAAAAAATGAGAAAAACAGGGGTTAAACACGAATACCGCACGAAAGCAGTGCCGTGGGCTCTTTGGGATCGCCGCTGGCCGGCGAGAGTGACTCGGTAGGCTATCAGCTGCTCGGCCAGCCCTGCCGATGGCCGAGAGTGACTCGGTCCGGCGGTTTCGGGTTTCGCCCGATTTTGAATCGGGCCATGGGGGGCCCGATACGGATTTTCCGGGACTCCATTTTTGTGTTTATATTTCGTTGTAATAATTTCCGAAATTTAAATTGGATTTAATAGGATTTAATAAAATATTTGGAATATCTTTTTAAGGGAAATTATTAGACGAGAATATTGTTTTGGTCCGATTACTTTGAACGGATTAAAATGACGATTATAAATATTAATTTGATTAATATTGTAGAAATTAAATAAATTAATTTTTATATTAATTGGATTAATATATTAATTGATTATTTAATTTCATTTACCGTTACATGTTGTATGGAATGCCTTATGTGATGGTGATATAGCTCGTGGACTTAGTTGTTGATTTGTTCGATTCGATATGGTTGTAAAGGCCATTTTGAGCCTATTTATTTTTACTAGAAAATATGTATAAAAGGACGTATTGTTCAATGATGTAATTATTCATATGGCTATGACGAAGACCGAAGACGACCATTTGGAAGACGAAGAATCAATACTGTATTTTTCTTTTCGTTATTTGGCTTGGCCCAATACTTAGGAAAAAGTCCATGAGCTATATGTTGGTAGTAACTAGGTTGCTATTTATTGTTTTTCATTTTGAATGATTGACAAGCCACAAACCGCGCTTATAAACGGATTAATGTGCAAAGTGTAACATATAATCGCGTTAATACTCCCACTTACAAACACTAAGTTATAAAGGTTACGAGGTTTCCTACCCTCCGTCAAACTCATGGAAAATTGAAATCTAAACTGGAATATTATTCTTCCGAGTATGTCGGGGTAATATTTTTGGGGAAAGTTGATAAATTCCTAGAGTGCATTAGATGCCTTTGGTTGTGATAAATCAAACCCCTATAAACCGTATGGGTTGCCGGGTAAGATTCAATTGTCAGACTAATAGGAGTTGACGGTTTAAACTTAGATAGTTCAGCGAGCCATAGAAACTGAATTGGTTGAGGGCAAGTGAACTAGGGGTAAAAGAAGATCGAATCATCCATTAGATGGGTTGGTATTATACACCACTTTATAAAGAATAATAGAATATAAACCGTATGGGTTGCCCTCTATTAAACTTTGTAAAGAAATCGATCACCACTATGAAGTCACCCAAGACTTCCGGATTTAACATGGGAGTGTGTAAATGCCGATAAAATAGTGGGAGCCGAGTTATGAATAAAGAAAGTCCTTAAATTCTTTACTCGGATCATAATTAAACAATCACTAACGAATCTCAAATTATTCTCTGCAGTTAACAAAACTCTCAATATGACAATGAACCCACTCGCTATACTACTTGAAAAGAACGTCCCGATGGTCCGAACTATGTGGATGGCCGGAACTTGAGGATTGTCCTAACTATGGAAATGCTGGGATACGTCTTGGAGGCGGACATCCCAGCGGCGCCTGCAAGAACCCGAGCCAATCAGGAAGATGTCGATGCCCATGAGAAATGGGTAAAAGACGACATAAGAGTGCGAGGGTACATGTTAGGCTCAATGACCAATGAGCTTCAACGTGCCCATGAAAAGATGACGTCTTCACGAGCCATCTTAGCGCACCTGGCTGAGCTCTATGGAGAGCATAGCCGAACTGCTAGATATGAAATATCAAAGCAATTATTCGGCACCAGGATGAAGGAAGGAGAGAAGGTTGGGGACCATGTCCTCAAGATGATCTCGATGATTGAGAGATTGGAAGCTCTTGATTTTCAGATGCATGCATCTCTCCAAACTGACCTTATCCTGCAGTCACTTCCTGACTCCTATTCCCAATTTGTCATGAACATCAACTGCAATGAGAATGCATGGAACTTAGCTGGGCTAATGAACAAGCGATGACCGCCAGTCTCAGATGAAGACAAAGGGAAAGGAAGCTGCACTTGTGATTTCTTCTAAGACTTGAAAGTCCAAGAATAAGAAGAAAAAGAACAAGAAGCAGTTAGGTCCAATAGCCAAGATCGACAAGGGAAAGGGCAAAGCCCCAATGGTTCAAAAGAGCAAGGGGGCCAAGAAAACGGATGTATGCCTCAACTGCGGTGAGCTAGGCCACTGGAAGAGGTATTGTCCAAAGCTTGACCGTAATGCGCCTTGTGTACGTAACTACCGGTTTTAGAAACAAATTGTTCTCAGAATCGTATATTCTACTTCTTGGATACTTGATTCGGTGCGAGTTCTCACATTTGTACAATGAATCGGGATGCGGAGCAGTAGGAAGCTGGATTCAGGGGAGGTGTTGGTCACCGTCGGAAGTGGGCATAGTGTCGAAGCTTCTGATATCGGATTCCTTATGTTGGATTTAGAATCTGGTTTTATTCTTACTTTAGATGATGTACTTGTTTTGCCCAAGGGGCACAAGAATATTGTATCAATTCCGGTCATGGACTGAAAGGGATTTCACTTCTTTATTGGAGATGGGTCCTGTCGTATTTATTTCAGAAATAAATTGGTTGGTACTGCTACATTATTAAATGGTTTATACCATTTAAATTTAAAGAAT
Source organism: Orobanche coerulescens (assembly GCA_033398695.1). NCBI lineage: Eukaryota > Viridiplantae > Streptophyta > Magnoliopsida > Lamiales > Orobanchaceae > Orobanche > Orobanche coerulescens. The sequence continues at coordinate 223,220,935 of CM065804.1, forward strand.
AAAACAACTGTGAACACTATAACTAGGAAGCGTGGTAGGGATGAAACGAACCAAGCACTTAAGTGGCATCTTAGCCTTGGTCATATCGGTCAGACCAAGGTTCATAAAATGGAGAAAGATGGGCTTACAGGTCCATTGGGATCAGATCCCTATGCAATTTGTGAATCTTGCCTTCAAGGCAAAATGACTAAGTTACCCTTCGCAGGGACTTTTGAAAGAGCTGCTGAAAAGCTTGGATTGATCCATACCGACATCTGTGGCCCTTTTGAAGTGGCACGAGACGGCTTTCAGTATTTCATTACATTCACTGATGACCATACCAGGTATGGATTCGTGTACTTAATGAAACATAAGTCTGAAGCTTTTGATAAATTCAAGGAATTTAAAGCCCTAGTTGAAAATCAAACAGGTAACCGTGTTAAGACTCTTGATCGGGCCAAGGGTAGTGAGTACATGAGTACCGAATTTGATGAGTTCTTAAAAGAACTAGGAATAGTGTCACAATTCACTCCTCCAGCTACTCCACAATTAAATGGTGTATCAGAAAGAAGGAACCGAACCTTGTTGGACATGGTTCGCTCCATGCTTAACTATACTGATCTACCGATTATACGTGGGGTTACGCGCTCCTTCTTTGCTGTGCATATCTTGAACAGATGTCCTTCCAAATCCGTTCTAAGACTCCCATGAGATGTGGAGAGGTAGGAAACCAAGTCTCAATCACATCAGGATTTGGGGATGCCTGCTTATGTCAAGAAGACTAAAGTAGAGAAATTGGAAACTAGGTGCATGAAAGGTCGTTTCATAGGATATCCAGGGATTCCATGGGATATCTATTCTACATGCACGAAGATCATAGGATCATCGTTGCTATACAAGCACACTTCTGGAAGATCGGTTTATTCGGAAGGAGGCGAGTAGAAATATTTCTTTGGAAGAAATAAAAGAAACACCAAATGAGACACCTATGCAAGATATAAGAACCGAACCTTCTGAAATACAAATACAACCTCGCAAGTCTAGTAGAATTTCTCAATTACCTGAGAGGTATGGCTATCTGCATCAAGAGGAACTGGGTGTCCATGAGATGACAGAAAGTAGTCAAGAGAATGATCCTTCTACATACGACCAAGCGATGGTAGACGTTGACTCCACGAAGTGGCAAGAAGCTATGGAAGCTGAGATAGACTCAATGCATGCTAATCAGGTCTGGACTTTAGTAGATCGTCCTAAAGGCATAGTGCCTATTGGAAACAAATGGATCTATAAGAGAAAGACTGATGGAGATGGCAAGGTTGATACCTATAAGGCCAGGCTTGTGGCAAAGGGTTATTCCCAAAGAGAAGGAATCGATTACTTCGAGAACTTCTACTTTGTAGCTATGATTAAGTCTATTCGCATGATGCTTGCTATAGCAGCCCACTTAGATTATGAAATATGGCAAATGGATGTGAAAACGGCATTCCTAAATGGATTCCTCGAGGAGGAGATTTACATGGAACAGCCTAAGGGATTCATATCTCAAACCAATATTCATAAAGTATGCAAACTTCAGCGTGCCATTTATGGACTGAAGCAAGCTTCACGGAGTTGGAATCTTCGTTTTAACGAGACAGTCAAAGAGTTTGATTTTGTCCAGAACGAAGAAGAGCCCTGTATTTACAAGAAGGTTAGTGGGAGCAAAATTACGTTCTTAATACTATATGTAGATGACATTCTACTTATAGGAAACGACGTAGGAATGCTCAGTTCTGTGAAAGCTTGGCTTTCTAAAGAGTTCTCAATGAAAGACTTGGGAGAAGCTACCTATATTCTAGGTATTCGTCTCTACCGGGATAGAGCGAAAAGAATGTTAGGTCTTTCCCAAGCCCTCTACATAGAAAAGATCCTGAAGCGATTTAGGATGGAAGATTCTAAAAGAGGGTTTCTACCTATGCAACATGGTGCAAAACTTTCCTTAGAGATGTGTCCTCAAAGTGAGGAAGATAGAAAGGAAATGACCAAGGTACCTTATGCTTCGGCAGTAGGTAGCCTTATGTATGCAATGATTTGCACTAGACCGACATTGCCTATGCTGTGAGCGTAGTAAGTCGGTTTGACCAAATCCAGGCGAGAACATCGGGCTTGTAAAGAACATTCTTAAGTACCTAAGGAGGACTAAAGACTTGGTTCTTACATACGGCAGTGGAGAACTAAGAGTGATGGGTTATACAGACTCAGATTTTACGGGGGACATGGATGCTCAGATGTCCACATCAGGGTATATCTTTACTCTGAATGGTGGGGCGGTTTCTTGGAGAAGTGCCAAGCAAAGTTCGACTGCTATCTCTACATGTCAAGCCGAATATCAGTGACACAGAGGTCGCTAAAGAAGCGTTTTGGATAAAGAAGTTCACCGAGGAACTTCAAGTGGTTCCTAACGCAGAGAAGCCCGTGACACTATTTTGTGACAACGACGAGTTGCTGCACGTGCTAAGGAGCCTAGGGATCACCACAACACCAAACATATTGCGAGAAAATATCATTTTGTTAGAGAAATGGTTCGGGATGGGAATGTTACATCCAGAGAGTAGACACAAAGAAATAACGTTGCCGATCCGCTTACCAAGCCACTATCTCGGAAGGTCTTAGAGAGGCATCCGGAGAGTATGGGTATTAGATACCATAATTTGTGGCATTGAGTGCAAGTGGGAGATTGTTAGGAATATGCCCTCGAATGCCACTCGGAGGATGAGAGAGTGAGAGCAATTGTATTGTAATTATGAATATTATATTAAATAAGGCAATTATTATTTCTATATTATTGTATATCACGGCATTGTGATTTGGTATATAGAATAATAGTCCTTGCATTTGAGAGTGAACATTCTACTCCTTATGGAGATAAGGAGATAGGCACTAGAAGTGTTTAGAGCTCGAATGCTTAACTAGTTCGCAAGTCGATAAAACTTAACAGACATTAAGTTGTAATAAGACTTGTATAATCGATGCTAGGGCGTGTGCACGTCTTGATAGCATAGTTATAAGTATATTAGTGGGACCAAGATACTCGAACACGACTCATACTCGATTGATCACACGGTATTCACTCTCGGAGAGTCGATGACGAATCGAAAGGTTGTGATAGTATACGTGGACCTTTGACTTGAGGGTTCGGTAGAAGATGTGCTGTGACGTTTAGTTTGTCATTAGAGTAGTTAGACTCATTTTCTTAATTCTTGAGTCGACCTCGAAGTGCGGACTATACGGGCAGTGTAGCGATCTTCTTTGTACGCCAAGAAAGGATTCTATCTCTGTTAGTGAGCGGCGAATGTCCTATACGGTTAATGGCAAATAGGATCATAAGTCTTTGGCCAAAGCATTACGATATAGTCGTATTAGATACACTATTAATCGATCGGTCTTGATTTGCATTAACACATGTATAGAGTTTAGTCAACATTAGGGTTTGACTTTACCGTGACCCGAAGACTTGACCGGACATCGATGAAGGGTCTATACGTATATAGTATTCACGACATAATGGTTCCGGAATGATTCGTTCATTCGTTCTCGATCGGGGTTTACTGATGCGGCGCTAAGTGGCTAAGTCTTCCCGCACTCATTAGTTCCTCCCAATGCCGGTGAGACGAACCTACGTGATGCGCAATAGGATCATTGATGGATAAATATGAATTAATAATCTCTCTTATAATATTAGATATTAGTGATTTATCGGATAAATCAAATAGCGGTCTTATGAATTGTAAGTAGGTTCTTGGGTGATTACTTTAATTCATAAATTATATTTCTTAGAGAAATGTATATATGTGTTTGATATAAATAATTAATTGGATTAATTAATTAGTATAAACACATTGGAAATAAAACGGATTCGTTTGACGGACATCCGATTCACGAGGGATTCGTTTGACGAACATCCAATACACGAGCCGAATTAACTCGACCCGTTTCTTGGAAGATTCCCTATAAGGCCCCCCATCATCTCTACTTTGTCTCTCTCATTATATTATACACTTGTGGGGTTATGTGAGGTGTAGAGATGCTTTTAAAAGCATCTTCTACATGTGAGGCTAGTAATAATGGTGAAAAGAAAGTCTTTTCAATTATAAAGTCTCCTTCTTCCTTCCTCAAGTGTTCAATTTCATTTTTTAGAGAGCTTCAAGAGTGAGAAAAATTTTCTACAGCATATGCTTGATCTTAGAGACAAGTTATTAGTATAAAAGATCGAGAGAAAAAATTCTTACAAGCTTCCCTAGCCGCATTCTTAGAGAAAGGAAGTTTGCTGATTTTTCCGTCAAGTTCCAGCGTGTGAAGTAGAGGCACCTTGCTTTAGGTGCTTGGAACGAAGGGCTCTTCATCATCATCATCATACGAAGGTTTTTCAGAGACATCATAGGTATGGGACTTTGATTCCTTGATCTTCGTATTTTTCTTTTCGTATATACGTTACTTGATCGATCCTCTTAGGGATTCCGTTTATACTTCCGCTGCGTTTATTTTCTGTGGAATCCCAACACCTACTACTTATGGAAGAGTCTACAACCTTCCATAACTCTATCCCCCTACAACCAGTATTAGGTAAGACACCAATACGGGAAGGATTTCCCGGAACAGTTATTTAATAATAATAATTATTAAAATTATAAAACACACACCACACACACACACATGTATATATATATATATACATATATATGTATATATATATACATGTGTGTGTGTGTTTGTGTGTGTATATGTATATATATGAACACCAATTTACTTAAAACTACACTAACACGAGACTCATTCTCCAATTACATTATACTTCATACATTTCCTAACAATTTTTTATTAAAGTTCGTGTCGAATCTCCTTAAGAATAAATTTTGAAGACGTAGATAATATTTTTTAAGTAATAGAATGTTATGTCTGGTGCATCACATGGGGCAAACATCTAGTAACATATATTACAATAATAATATTATTGGTAATATTAATATAAAGAATAATAATAATAATAATAATAATAACATCACATAATAATATATGCAACAATAATAAAATTAATTGTATCACAACAACAACAACAACAACAACAATAATAATAATAATAATAATAATACACAAATTATATGTAATACTCTTGAAAATCTATCGACAGTCTTTCTACCAAATCTATCGACAGTCTTTCATCATTAAAATCATGACATCTCATAATACGCGACCTTTCAAATGATGCTTTGATATCTCCAAATTCCAGAATCAACATCTTGTCGATTTTTTCAACAGATGTGTCGATCGAAGACATTGTATCACCCAAATATTTTTTCAATCTTGAATGGGCTGACTCTACCCTGAAAATTTATAATATTGTGTTAGAATATGAAATCAAGATGGATAAATACTAGTATTTTAAGTACATAACATAATACCTTTGACTTGAACGACATCCGATGTGCATATAATTATTCGTCCAAGCGTAAACAAATCGATCACTGTAAGGCAATAACCATGTTGACCATAGATATTCTATCACTTTCGGGTACGATTTATATTTATCTATCAACAACTTCCATTCATGTTCAAAAGAACCCATATCAGATGACATATAAACTTTGTGCCAAGACTGATTAAAGTTAGTCCATTCGGCACCTAAGAAGGGACTGCATTTTTTCATGACATTTTTATTTATGTGCCATATGCAGATAATGTGATGTGCGTTGGGAAAAACTTCTCCTATTGAAGATATTAGTGCCAAATCTCTATCAGTAACAAGCACAGATGGCATTAATGCCCCTTTTTCAAGCATAATTTTTTTTAGACAATTTAAATGCCAAGTGTATCGTTCTGTTAGTTCATCACACATATAGCCAAACATAAGTGAATAAGTTAGCTTCGTGGATGTGATACCCACGACCTCCAAGAAAGGAACCCGATATTCGTTCGTCTTGTAAGTGACGTCAATAACGACTACCGTAGGAAATTGCGCATATAACTCAATACTATCTCTATGAATCCAAACAATATCTGTAATTGCTTGTGCCTCCGGATGCACACGGTACATATGAAAATAACTTGCATGTACCAAAAATAGTTAGTTAATAGATGGACAAATTATATTAATATTTCAAATGGAAAAAAGACTTAATTACCTTTATGAATTAATTGAGATAAAGCATATTGGACGTTGCTTAATAAACCCTTTTTGGCCTTTCTTTCGCTTTGTACTGCATTGTAAATACTTTTAATGCCTGTAGTATTAGATGGGTCACGTTCCTTCAAGGCGCTCAGAATAAACCGAGGAGCAGTAATCTCGGCCATTTTACTCACAATGCACTTTTCATCTCGTGTTAGTCTTGATGTGTACTCATGACCCTCTAAATATTGTCTTTGAGGGCATGATTATGCTCTCCGCACACAACAAGAATTCCCACAAAATACCATCTGGAGGAATCGGTACACCTCGTAGAGAGAATGGACAACCATTTTTTCTGTACTAGTACATCTTTTTAAAGTTTCTCCACTTTTTAAATATCTTGGTGGTTGATATTTTCCTCCCTTTTCACAAATTAGAGTGCATTTCGAGTTTGTTACCTATTTTCTTTGCAGTTTATCAATAACTATGACGAATCCATTTTTCCTTCCTATTCGTCCTCACCCAATCTAACATCGCATCTCTACTTTCAAAAATCAGAAAAATAAAAAGAGTAAAACTGATTAAATAAGCAATATATATACTAAACTAATTAAATGAAAAGAGCAAACCGGAAAAATATATTTATACGAAAAAGAGCAATATATATATATATATATATACCAAAAAATGATGAAACACAAAAAAAGATATTTACACAAAGTCGTGCACGATCGGTGATAAATTCACACGACATATTCCCATTATTTTTGAATTATATTCTTCCATTTATTATAAACAGAATAGTGTTTCAGAAATGTGAACAAATAAGTGATATTACATGAGAAATTTAAGAAGAAAATATAGAGAGATGATGAGTTATATTTCTTCTTCACTCCCTATTTATAGCCAAACAAGATTACTAAATAATAAAAATAATTGACATGACAATTCAATAGGTAGTATAGATTAGGGAACTATTTTGCTGAAAGACTTTGAAATGACAATTCAATAGGTAGATATAGGTTAGGGAATTATTTTGTTGAAAGACTTTGAAATGACAACTCAATTGGTAGCTAATAATAATAATAATAATATATATCAAAATAATATGGAAAAGGGTTGTTTTTGAAATATATGGAAAATGTTTGTTGGTGAATTTTGGGATAAACTCGGTCTTTTTTTATCGGAATCGACCCACTGAATAAGACTCACTGCTTCGCGGTGAGGTCCGTCGCTTTTTGGCCAAAAAACGACGTTTAGGCCTTCGATTTTGCTTTTTTTCTGTTTTTAGGGACTTAATTGTAATTTTCTAAAAGTTTGTGTAGTTATTAATTGCCGTGATTTTAACTCTAGCTTCCATAGGGTATATATATATATATATATATATATATATATATATATATATATACGTGTAAAGCCATTATTTCAGACGTTCAATGAATTGAAATTTTCTCTAAATTTTATTGAAATTCTTAGATCGGTTGAATCTAGATCTGTTCGAACATATTTTCTAAATTTTTTTTAAATATAAATATATTGTATAGAAATAAATTTATAAATTAGTAAAAAAATTATCGAAAAAATATCAGTAAAAAATTGAAAAAAAATTAAAGTACTATATATATATATATATATATATATATATATATATATATATATGTGTGTGTGTGTGTGTGTGTGTGTGTGTTTTAAAAAATGGGAGGGACAAAAAGACATTTTAGTCTTTTTTGTCAAGAGAGGGGGGATTAGCAAAAGAGGGGGGGATTAGCATAGCCCTAATTTAATTATGAAAACCCCCAACGAACCCCCCCCCCCCCACCCACCCACCAAAACCCCCCTACAATATATATATATATATATATATATATATGTGTGTATATTTTTTCTTTTTTAATTTCAAAGACAAAAAAAAGTTGAAAAAAAAGTTGTAACAAAAAAATTATTTTTTTTTAAAAAAAGTTAACAAAAAGTTATTTTAAAAAAAGTTGTAACAAATAAAAATATTTTTTTTATTTGGTTCGAGTATTTTTTTTGTTATATTTAGTACGGGTGGTCACGGTTTGGTTCGATTAATTTCTTATAAAAGTTGTAATGTATTTTCAGGTGTTCAGTTCTCCCGAGCAACTAATTGATTGGGTGCAAAATATAGCTCGAGGGATCGATTTTGTTATTAGTGGCCCCCTCGTGATTGCCCGTGTGGGGGACGACGACTGTGCTCACTATATTTATGTGACGCTGGATGAAAATTCACCACTCACCAATACTCACCCACAATGGGGAGCGTACATGCTTCCCAATGATATTGAAAAAATATATGCATTGCATGAAGAAAAACATAAACTCCCGGGAATGCTCGGGAGTATTGATTGTATGCATTGGGATTGGAAAAATTGTCCAAAGGCCTTACAAGCTCAATTCAAAAGACGTGATCACAAATACCCAACTCTTATGTTCGAAGCGGTTGCGGATACAAAATTATGGATTTGACATGCATATTTTGGAGTTTCAGGGGCAAATAATGATCTTAATGTGTTATATGATTCCCCGATATTTGATGATGAACTTGCTGGTACAGCTCCGAAATGTCCGTTTGAAGTAAACAGACATACATATAAAAAAGGTTACTATTTAGCCGACGACATTTATCCAACATGGTCCGTGTTTGTGAAAACGTTTAGTGTTGCAAGGTCGGAAAAATATTTGAATTTCAAAAGGGTTCAAGAAAGTGCTAGAAAAGATATTGAACGAGCTTTCGGAGTCCTACAAGGTCGTTGGGGGATTATACGACAACCCGCACGTGCTTGGCAAATCAACACTTTGAAACTAATAATGTATTGTTTTATAATGTTACACAATATGATATTGGAAGACGAAGGATTCGAAGTGAGTTTAAGAGATACATTCGTCGATCCACGCCCGAACATGCCAGATACTTGGATCGAAAGATATGATTTACATATTAGAAAAAATAAAGAACTACGAGATAGAAAAGTTCACGACGACCTTCGACAAGACCTTGTGGAGCATTTATGGAACTTGAATAATTAGTTTGTATTTTTTTTAATGTAATGTGTGTGTATTTTTTTATGTAATGTGTTTTTTTATTTAATGAAGTTTATTTTAGTTTATATTATGTATATTTTATTTTATGTAAAAGAAAAAAAAATGACCGACGACACCAAAATTTCTGGTGCCAACGGATACGGGCAAAATGTGGTGCTGTGTGGTTTCTGGTGCCATGGAGCTTTTTGCTGACGTGGCAATACTTTTTCTCACGGCACCAGAATGACGGCACGACCACACCCAGTGCTCTAAATATAAGAGCACAAACATAGTAAATGCACTATATTTGATGGTGTTGTTTTTAAATAATGTGTTAATGTTGTTTTTTTTTTGTTTAGTTGAATAATAACAGTTGTTGTAGTTGTTTAATGTGTTAATGTTTAACGTACTATTGTTGTTGTTGTTTAATTAAATAGAAATACATTAGACGAATACAAAAAATATAACACAAAAAACATAACAAATAAACACTAAAAAAAACATTACACAAAAAACACATAACAAATAAACACTAAAAAAAACATAACACACCAAAAAAAAAAAAAAGACAACAAAAGGATAGAAAAAAAAAGGACAAACCCTCCCTAGGGAGGGTTTGCTTTGTAATATAGGGGGTTCTTAATAGAGCAATGATAAATAGACCTACAAGGTCAACATACAAATAGGCCTACACCACAAAAATGTGACAAGTGTCACTTGTTAACCAATCAATAGTAAGTAATTGACACTTGTCATGTTTTGTATGGTATAAGTCTAGTTGTAGGTTGATTTTGTAGGCCTATGAATTATTTTTGTTCTTAATAACTCCCCCAAAAAATATAGAGCAATGATAAATAGACCTACAAAACCAACATACGAATAGGCCTACACCACAAGAATGTGACAAGTGTCACTTGTTAACCAATCAATAGTAAGTAATTGACACTTGTCATGTTTTGTATGGTGTAGGTCTATTTGTATGTTGATTTTGTAGTTCTATGAATCATTTTTGAAAATATATTGACTTCCAAAAGTTTGCCGACGATAGCTCCACAAGGGGGCAAGCAGACAAGCGGTCACACCCTCCAAAAAAAAGGACAAACGCAGTCGCCGATGGAGGTATGTCAGTGATGGTCCCGTTGCACAATAGGCTGTCGGCCAGGTCGGAAAAAAATAAATAAAAAATTAGTCAGGTCAGAGTTGTACCAGCAGTAGGCGACGCCCCGGCCGAAAAACAAATTGGTAAGCCGATTAACAAAAAGTGAAAAATTAGTTGTCGGAAAAAAAATCCAAGTGTATTTGTTTAATACTAACTCCGTCCCGCCCAAAGGTTTACATTTCTATCAAAAAGTAGTCTCTTTAGTAAGTTTACATATATCACTTTTTACAATCAAATCAAACAATCAATTTTTACTTTTTAATCTCCACCACTCATTCATCATCAATACTTTTTACTTTTGAATCTCCATCACACATTTAATCATCATTAATTATACTAATTATTATCTAAAATACACCAAATATACACCATCTGTCAACCTTTGGCTGGGACAGAGGAGGTATTATTTTTTAAATTTAGAACTTGAGCTAAATTTTGGAATCAGTTGTACTTTTTTTAGTTAAGATAAAGGAACTTTTGTAATTAGTTAATGAGAAAATTAACACAATTATTCATACTACTTTATACAAGAGGAATTATACAATTTCAAAAATATAAAATAGTTCATTTTTCGTGCAAGTTACATAAAATAAAGTGGTACTTTTGCAAATATACCAGCGAAAGAAAAAGCAAGAAAAAGAAAATGCCCCAGTAGCTTTACTTTAAAGCAATCAACATAAAAAAATAAATAAATCGACATCCACTTTATTTTGTTACTTCAATTAAAGCGTTGCCTTTATTGAAGGTTTTTCCCCCTTCGGGTTGTTTGGTGTTTTCCTGGAGCTCTCTAGTGCGGATCCGGTTAAGACAACGTAGTCTAAACCTCCCTTTATGAAAGTCACTCTTCAAAAAAAAAAAAAAAAATATTAGGAAAAATCTGGCTTTATCAATAAATTTAATAAATGCTTTGTAGTAATATTCTATATAGAAATATGACAGCATAGCATATATAAATATATGAGAATTTTACATTCAACCACTTTATTAGATGCCTACTAAATGTTTGGATTTCTATGTTTTCAAAAATAACGATGAGGTCAAATTTCAAGCAATGGTTGACTTTCTGCGCAAAGTTCATTTTACTCTGGAATAAAATATTTCTTTGAAATTAATTTATTCAATATTATTGAATAAAATATTTCTTTTAAAATATTTCTTTTAAAACAATATTTCCGTCTTCTCCCATTGCACATCATTTGCCCACATTCACCATCATCCAGCACATTAACCTTTGCTGAGCATGTCGACTATGATTCCGTCGAAACTGTGTTTTACGGTGGCGGTCAGCGCGTTCCCAGTGTGGATGAAAAGCCTGTCCATGTGTTTCTTCTTGAGCTTCTCGAGGCTGAACTACTCGCTGACCATTGAGATCACGGATGGGTCGAGCTCCCGAGCACGACGATGAATCCGGGTGGGATGACCGGAGGTAAAGTGGCGAAAACATTGTAGTAAGCCTTCGTGAGGAATTTGAAGAGGTAGGAGCGTCGAGGAGGAGGAGCCTGGAACCGCCAAGATTTGAATTTCACTAGATTTTTCACGTATTCGATTGGAATTTCGTTATCGTCGTCGTACTCAGCGGCCGAGGCGGCGGCGACGGTGGATGAGGTGGTTAGGGAATTGGGCGAGTGGGATATGTGAGATTTGTGAGATTTGAGGGGAATTGGGCGATTGGAACGACAGAGATTGAGGGGAAGTGTGCGATGGGCGGCGGCGGCGGAATGTGGAGGGAGATGGTATGGGTGGTGGAGGTTGGGGAATGGTAGGCAGTGCGATTGGGGAAGGAATTGCGTTGCGGTGAAAAGACCTAATGAAGGGTGGAGGGTTTTCACGTGTTCAATTGGGTTTTCACTTGTTCGATTGGGATTCCGTTATCGTAGTTCGATTGATTCTATGATACCACAATTATTTCCACACAAAAACACAATTAAAATGGATCAAAATTGATGAATTTATAGCAAAAAACGATCACAAACGGTAACAAACGGCTAGTTAAAACTTTTACAAAAATATTACAACGAAGTCTATAAAAGTTAAACAATATTACAGTCCAGGTAGGTATGCACTAAACAATATTACAACAAAAGACGGCATGTGCGGCTCACGTGACATTTCATTTAAAAAAAATAAAAAATAAAAGGAAGTAAGGGAAAGGGAAAAGAAAATGGATTTTCCTCTCTATCCTATGACATCAACACCAAAGTTGACTTTGTCCTTAACTGTAAATACAAACTTTCAGTAGTTCAAGTTTTGCCCTTCATCGTAAAATATGAAAACATAGGGATCCAAACGTTTATATGTCATCTAAAAAGGTTGTCAGATGTAAATCACCCATAAATATATATAAAAGTATTCAGGAGTGTCTTTTAATTTTAGATTTTTATTTAACTAAATTTTTTTATCTCAAGTTGATTTTTAATAAGACCCACCGACTAAAGATTAAATAAATAATTGAAACCAAATAAATATTTTTATATCCCATAATTATTTTGAAGCACATTGATTTCAAATGGAACTCCATCCATCAATAACATAAATAAATACTAGAATTAGTATGTATCTTTGCACCCTTTAAATATTTCGAGCACCGATTTAATTTGACCAATTATTAAGTTGACTAAATAAATAATATACTTTCATTTGTACTAAAAAATTTAATAACGCGACGAATGCAATTTTTGATTACTTGATTTAGTATGAAAATTCTCAATAAATTAGAAGTTAGATCTTATTCTAAAATAAAAATTAAAGAAGTCACATTTTATAATTATTTATGTTATGTGAAATCTTGTATCCCACATGGCTTCAATGATGCTCCGCCTATTGGATAGCTAAATAAATATTTAGAACCGACGTTTATGTTACCACCACAACTATTTTTCATTCGAATTTAATTTTATCAGTTATTGGGTTGTTCAAGCAAATAGTTTTATTATTATTATTAAAAATATAATTTGACTAGAATTATTATATAATGTATCTTAGTTTGGACAATATTCGTAAAGTTGATGTAGAAGTTGATTATGATGAAATGTTTTCAATTGAGTATCTCAACACATTCAAGCTTTCAGGATTGCCAAGTCATGAAATAATTTTTTTTGAACAAAGTCATGAAATAATTGAAAGAGGGGTTTTATTATTGTGCTTCTTAGAAATATCGATCCATCCAATAAGCTCTTCAATGTCACTGGGATATCAATTGTATGTCGCGGTTTCACGAGTCACTAGCAGAAAAGGTCTGAAAATTTTATTTTGTGACAAAGATGGCCATATGCATAACACAACAACTAATGTTATGTACAACAAAATTTTCGACAAGTTAAACGTAATAAAAAATCAAATGTTATAATTTAGTGTCTTATTTTATTTAAGTTAGTATCCACTTTGTATTAATTTTTAGAATAAATTACTAATATTTTTTCAAATATTTTTTCTTTCAGATAAAAGAAGAATGAAGAAAAATAAATCGAAGGAACTCCCTCCTTCGCTAATTTTTTGTTATATTTTAACTTATCTTGTAATATTTCTTTCAAATAATTGTCGCAATATATAATTTGTAGACGCCTATTTATAAATTACAATATCAGGTGACTTCACACGAAATTCAACGAGTTATACGCTAGTTTCACTTTTATTAAAAAGAAGATACGCGACAATCTAGTTCCTTTTCTCCTGATGATTCACGGGTTCAGATGAAGAGGGGAGGGGATGAGAAAAGACGAAGATTCCCCCCAAAACAATAGTATGTTGTTTGACGTTTTGAATATTAAGAGGGTGATAGGGCAACACCATGAACCACACCCCTTGCTTTATGGGTGGCCCTATCATTTTCCCTTTTGGATATTAACAATTTACTTTTCAACAAAGAGGAGCATAATGTTACAAAAAAATTACTTTAATCTCTAAATTCGCTAATGTTACAAAAAATAGGAGAAACCATAAGATATAGTATAAATATATAGTGTGTGTGTGTGTGTGTGTGTGTGTGTGTGTATTCATATCCAGGTCAATAGGAGAACTCGTGACCTCTAAGTGAAATATATTTCTTGACCCAGATGGCAATATCCTCTGCACATGCATGTGCTTGAGGGGTCTTAAGAAGCATGTCCAGCGTTGCAAATTCATGAACAGCATCCTTGTACTCAAGAACAGGGGCATCCACATTTACTTTCCGAAGCTCCTCCGAGTAAGCAATCGCTCGATCTCTCATCCAATCATGTTCCGCCACGACTGTCAGCGTTGGTGGCATTTGTTTCAAAGGAGGTCCTTCTCTCTCCGGAATAAGTGGGTTACCAGCAGGGTGATCCAGGCTGAACTCCTCCTCGGATAAGAAGAGTTTCCATGCGAGTAGGCACATAGCCTTGTCGAAGAAATAAGAGTTTGCTAATTTTATTTCAGAGTGCGTCGGAACACTTCCGATGAAGAATGGGTACATTAAAACCTGGGCTACAACCTTTACTGGGTCAAAAAGATTCCCAGCCTCGACCGCTTTCCTTGTCACGTAATCCGCAATGTTTCCTCCACAACTCACCCCAAGAAGTACACACCTGATTCCAGATAAAGAACAAAATAGAAATCATATTCCGGAATGTCGTTCCTTGGACACATGCAGAGATCAAAATAAAAGAGCCAAATCAATACATAATAAACGCACCAAAATGCAGAAACTGAGCAACACCAAAAATTTAGATTTACTGGACCACATATACAGAAATACCAAAAAAATATATTAACTTCAAACAACAAACCTTCTTAACAAGCTCCAGCCAATAATAATCTCCAGAGAGAATAATGTAAAGTAAAACAGATTATTTCAACTGGAACGTCGTGTTCTGTTTTATTACATGACACTGCGAACAACATGTTACGTCTCAGTCACCCGCCTAAGCAGAATTATACCAACTCAAATGCATCAATAAGAAAAAAGAATGCCACTGGAGTCGTTTAACCAAACCATCTTTCTAATAGGTATAATCAAAACACCTTTCTATTTAATAACATTGTACAAGTTTCCAGTTAAATCTAACAATACAAAAGGACAAGGTCAGAATTCAAAGCTTGGCCATTCATTATCCATTCGACTCGCAAACTGGACGAGAAAATCTAACTAAATAAATATATGTAAAGGAGTGCTTGCCATTTTCACATCATCAATAACATTGACCACTGCCGAGATCCGAAATGGCATCCATATGCATCATACAATGCACTCATTAAGTAAATATGCATTTTCATATCATATTGAAACCAACACAAAAATGATTCCAAATCACAAAAACCACTCATGTCAACAGAATAGGCAAAACAAACCTCGATGGATCCCCATGAGCAGCCAACCAAGGCTCCACCATTGAAGCTCCAAAAGCATCGGCAACATGCCAATTACCCCCTGATCTCCTCAAATCCGCCCTTCCTCCCCTTCCTGACGACTTGCCACATTCGGCCAAATTTGCCTGCTTTGCCAGCCAATGTAACACCTTCAACCCATCATCAAATGCAGCAGGGTACTTATTCTCAGGTGCCAGCCTATACCCCACAGCCAACACAATTACATCACATAATTTCACAATCCGCCTACAAAAAAAATCATTCGCCACCGAATCATTGCTCCCACTAACAAAACCTCCACCATGAAACTGCAACATCACTGGTAATCTGCGACAATTATTTCCAACAGGATTATAACCTTTGTAACTCCCACGTTCGGGTTTCAGATTCATATTGTCAATACTACCTCCGTAACTACTTCTATGGTTGTGATCAAGATTTTGAGCATGCTTGATAACTACACCGCCGTTGCTGCTAGAAACGATTCCATCATTTGAATTACTCTTGGAAGGATTTAGTGCTTGATATGAATCAGATTCTGGGTCAAACGTCCGGGCCCAGGATTTGGTTATGGTGCCGGGGAGACAAAGGCAAGTATCGGGAAGAAATATGCGAATCGAGAGAGACGTTAACGGATCAATATGTATATCTTTGGTGGCGACCCCGTCGGTGAAGGAAGGATTGGAGACAGCAGCCGTCTCCTCTTCCGGCCGTGACGTCACCCCTAACGAAGCTCCGCGGCCAACAGCGTCATTTTCCGTCCCCTGAAGTCGATTCTGTAGCCGATGCTTTAGCATTAACTTGAAGAAGACGCTGTATAACTTCACGCCAATGCTTGGCATTTCCCCAAAAACTATGAATTTACGGCGTACTTAAATTACATATATGTATGTATGTATGGGTATGGCCAGCACATTGGAAAGATAATGGATACACAGAAAGTGCGATTAAATCGATATTCAATCGCAAATTTCAGATTAAAAATTAGGGTTGCGGGTTTCGGGAAAAATTGGAAACGTATCCAATCTCCCCAATACTTTGGAGAGGGAGAGGGAGGAATAAGGTGTGATTCTGCAACCAATGAATTGGGATAAATACTGAAAACCAGAAAGGGGTACCAGGTAGTAATAACAGTTGGAAAAATAGTATCAAAATTGTAATGGAATTAGATCATCAACATTTTTTCCTCAAAAAAAAAAAGAGAAGAAAAGAAAAGAAAAGATCATCACCATTAGCGTGAGAGTCAGAGATGCAGGGTTACGATGTTCTTGTAATCTTGTTGTTAACTCGGACAATTGAAAATGGGTTTTAGTTAAGAATTTTCTTTGCATAAAAGTATAAGTAATAAAAGAATCGAATTAAGTTCTACTATTATTGACTTGATCTATAAAGGAGAATGCCCAAAATTACGTCCGTATGGCGAACACAGTTTTGGGTATCAATTATTCAAACGCGAGTTTGAGTCGCAGCGCTGATGTGGGAATTTTATACTTCCAATGTGGGGATAGGCTCACTTAATAATCGTTTCCCACATCAGCCGGCTGGTGATCCATCATGATTTAATTCTCCGTCAATCACTTCGGGGTGGTAAAGCGAGGGATTTCGCCTTTATGGTACGAGAATGCCCAAAATTACAAGGAATAAAAAAACTCAAAATATAAATGTAACCATAATTGTGAAGTCCCCATTATGTACTCACAAATTACTCGTTGTACAAGGCTTTTTGTTGCCCACTGCACAAGCCGTCCAGCTAGCTGGCTGCCGCCACCATCACCGGCCGCAGGTCACCAGACATTAGTCGGCCAATTTTTTTCTTTTTACTTTATATTTTTAGGGCAAATTGCATAAAACTCCCAAACCTTTGGGCTTTGTGCTAGTTATCCTTTGAGCTTTAATTATTTTAGCCGTGCCCCCGAACATTTCATGAACTGTGCGAAATACCCCGAAAATTGGATGCCCGTTTATAAACTAACGGCGGACTGTGCTAACACATGACTGTAGAGAGATGTTATGTCTTTTTGCTAACACATCTCCCGCTCCAAAATTTCACCTCCATTAAGGGGCTGTTTGTTTACCTCTTAATGGTTGCTTTAAAAGGCAACTTCTGAATTTGTTAAGAGGTAATTTTTGTTTGGCGAAAAAAGTATCTGCCTCTTAATAGTTCCAAAACCCTCTGAATGGTTTTGTATCCTGACACTCCCTTAATCACTAAGAGTCCTGATTTCATTTTGAACAATTAAAAAACAATTGTATTTTATTTTGCACTATATTATAAGAGCTTCTTAATTATTCTGACCACTTAATCCTTCTGCACCAAATTATTCAACAACTGCCAAACAGCCCCTAATATTCCGTCTTTCTATTTGAAGCCTAATTTCAGTCAATTTCACCTCCCAATTTCATCCATTTTGAATGAAAAATCAAAGATGGTAAAGAAAATACTGTGCAAGTGTGGTAATGAGGTGGCTGAATACACGGCAAACACCAATCAGAATTCGGACCGGAGGTTTCGCAAGTGTAGATATGGTGGCAATGTTGTGATGCTGTAAATTTTAAGTTTTTTTTTTTCTTAATTGACATATGTTTGAGTATGATATTTGCTGTTTTAGGAGGTTGCAATTTCTGGGAATGGATTGATCCACCAACTTGCCAACGGTCATGACAAATCCAAAGGCTTCAAGATGAAATTAGATTGCTTGAAAATGATGTTGGGAGGCTTGAAGACGAGATTGGTTCTCTGGATTGTGTAAACCACTCGTTGGAAGATGCTGTCCAAAAACTTGAATCAAAGGTTCAAGTTCTTGAAAATGAAAAATGAAAGCTTTTAACTGAGAATGAGAAAATGCATATTCAGAAAGAATTTCACAAGAAGATGGTTAAATGGCTTGGCAGTAGTTGTGATTGTGTTACTTTTATACAAGTTTGTGTAATATAGTTTCTCTTAGTATATTTACCATGTTTATTCGTTAGTGAAGCAATCAGTAAATAATATATATATATATATATATATACATATATATATAAGCGATTCAAGGAAACAAATCCGAAGATGGGCGATGTTGAGTCTAGAATTTCTGTCTCCTTAAAGCATATTCGCCCCCACTGCAGTGTATAGCATCTGCCTCCCAGCCCAGGATAAAACAACATCTCGATGCGTTGATAAATCGATCATCGCACCCTCAACGAACTAAAATAAAATCTGAACTATCACCGACGCGATCGAAAATATATGAAAAGAAAAAAATTTCTGAAAAAAAAGGACTCGGAAATCTGCTGGAAAGAAACGGACGAAAATTCATCTGCAAAATCGGACCCCTCACATCTGTATTTATAGGTGAAGATGAGAGAGAGATGTGCCGGAGGAACTCTAATTAGGATTGGTCTCTTCAACACTTATCCTAATCTATTAATATATTAGTCCGATAATTATTAAATAATTCGATATTTATCTTAATATATTAATTCGATAATTATCAATCAAATTGATATTTATCCTAATCCGAATATTCGAATTTTATGATTGAGACGGTTTAGCAAAATAAATTTTGCCAATTAAAATTGCAGTAAAAGGATAACTTCGAGACGCCGAGACATTTCGCCCAAATCGCCCTTCGAGCCGAGCCGAGCCGAGACGGACGGACGGACGGCGGCGGCGCACGCGCGTATGTGCGCGCGAGGGGCGCCTAGTCACACATCCACTCATGTCTCACTTTTGAACAAGAGTTTGTCCACATCTCCTTATATACTCACAATTTTGCTCTTCTTTTTCCAATGTGGGATAGGTTCACTTTGGAACATTACATCTCATTCATACCTCAATAATTTTGAGTGTTCTTACATGTTTTGAAAACCTCGTACGGAGTACTACGTATTCCAACTAAGTCCCGACTTTAATTCGTAGTCGAGCCCACTCAAAATTGCCTCTCAAGTGGGCTGCTCAAAACAGCTCATTTCCTCTAATTTCCAACAATCCCCCACATGAATGAGATTGATGGTCCAGCAGCACACGTCAGACACGGAGTTTGACTTGGTGATAGTTACTGCGGTTAGGCATTGCATATGATAGGTAGAGTATGCTCCTTGAACCTTCCCTCGAAAAGATATATTCTTCTTGCTGGTTAGACAGTATGACTAGATGTCTTTGAACTGTCCGACCGCTTGTGTAAGTGATCGTATATCCTTCACAAGTGCCCTCCCTGATTTATTTTGTTCTCATTATTGTGCCCGTTTTGGCCGTAGACACCGTCCTGGTTCTGCGAGAGTTTCAATTGTGTCTTGCAATTCTCCTTTGAAGCGGCCCCTCTTCACTCCAACATAGGTGATTCTTTGCAAGTGTTTTGAGTAAACCCGTATTTTACTCCATCCGACTATACGTTGTCGACTTAAGAATCATTAAAAGCATAAGCTTAAACTCTCCCTACGGGTATCACTGTTTTCATCCTAGAAATGATCGGTTCGGGGTAACCCCCACAGTGATCGTGCCCAGTTTTATGAATTGGTTGTCCCATTAAACCTAGATCTTGTGATCTCTAGTCAGCTTAGGTTGGATATCCTCCATAAAATCATTAGCTCATGGCAATAGACCAATTCCTCTTGATGATTTATCAACAAGGTCTTTTGATAACCCTTTGGTTACGAATCCACGATGTTATCTCTTGACGAATCGTAGTCAATAGTGATAACCAATTTTATAGCAAAATGGTATTATGTCTTTGCCTCATATGACGAGACTTACCATTATTCTTTTGCTCTGTCCCCTGTCAATCGTAAATTGACTATCACAATGAATACATATTGCGGTCACACCTTTGCCCATTTTGCAATATCTTCTAGAAATTGGTATTTAATTATGCCTCTTATGCATATTTGTCTAAGATTATGAACTCAGATTCCTTTGTAAATCGAGCAATAACCATCTATATTAAAGATTTCCATACAACTACTGCACTGGCTAGAGTGAAACATATTCACTATTTAGACATTAAATTCATAATGTCAGATATCCAATTTGCATTACTATATCATTTTAATAGTTTTTGAATATATCATGTCATGCAGCATATACACACAAGTAATCTTTATATCATTGTAATCACCAATTGATGATTAGTTTCCTGATTACTCGTGTATCCACATAGTCTACTCATGATATATACTGTTTATTCTTGTACAATTCCCGTAGTACATTAGGTTTTTAGTTACTCTTGAAATATCAGTTACCTTTGTGCTTGGATAGATGCACAATATCCATTGGCATTCCAATTGATTCCATTGATCTTTCCAAGATTCATGTCATCATAATATGACTGACCTCATATGAGACATTGTGAACGACTTGAGATTTTACATCTTAGAATTATCTCTTTAGTCTCATATATTTATCTTTTCAGACTTTGTTGAATTGATTCCCTTGTCATTACTTACATCAATGACTCGATCGTTCAAATTCATTCTTAAAATGACATAGTCGTCATGTGTATTTGACATACACACACTTGACATATACATTGTCTTGAATCTTTTTGACATTATAAATTGGCATTTTTAACGTTTCGAAATTATGTTACCAACTATTAACCGAGACTTCAATTTCTCATAGATCAAATTACTAATTTTAAGCATCCCCAAAATTAGCAATTTTTCATTAACTACATTACCAAATTTGAGCGTCCCCAAATTGGTACTTTTCGGTCATTTAATCACCATATTTGAATGTTGTCAAATCGAAGATTTGATCACATCGTTTGAAGTCATTGCTTGACACGACAATGTCAAAGATTTTACGTCACTATTTTAGTGTCAATTTAGATTCAAAATAATTTCACTGAGTTGCAGACTTTCAACCGTTGCGCCAGACACATATGCCTCTGGTTCTTCCAAGTTGGCTTTTCTCAGAAACGCCATTTAGAAAGACTGCATGTATATTCATTTAATATACTTCTACATTCTGCAAAGCAACAATAATATATATCATAATGAACTTTGTTCTCATTACTCGAGAATATATCTCACAGTATTTTAGGCTTTCACGTTACTACAACCTCAGTTAGTAGTTTCGTTTCTTATATATCCATGGATCCATTTAATTTTTATTTCCCAATTGAATTCATTTTGGATCCTAGTGGTATCCATTTCAGAGGAAGATCCATCGAATATTAAACAAAATTCTACACAACAGAATTATTCTTTCTCTCTTATATGACTATATGAAGAGTGTATATGGCATTGTAAATTATCTTCTAGCACGCATGTTAGAAATTTCAGACGTAGTAATTTTCCAAGTTCAAGCCTTTTTGCTCCAGCCTTTAAAAATACTTGGTGATTCATTTCACATCGATAAATCTACAGTATCTCATAATTGATTTAGTTTTTAAATCAGTTATGTGTTTGATACACTCTTTCCTTAACTTGATTAGTACATACTGATATGTCAGATTATCGGATTTTTGCACTACGGATTTATACGCATCATGCATCTTGTGCGTATTCAGTGAAGATGCAGTCGACTGTCTTGGGTCAAACCTTCACTTGCTTTGGCTTAGGAACTTTAGCCTTAGCAAGACACCCCCATATTTTGTGGTTCGTCATGTCTTTCAAGATTTTATCTTTTACATTCAGCAACGCTATTCGACTGAGGCGTGCATGGTGTAGTGGTTTGATGAATTATGCCTTTTGCAGCACAAAATTCTTCAAATGGAGCATCATGCTCCCCCCGGTCACTTCGGATTGCATTTATCCAAACATTGAGTTGATTATTCAGCTTCACTTTTGAAGATCTTAAAACTTAAAGTCTTCATCTTTGCTCTTAATCAAGAAGACGTCACAAGTTCAAGTGCAATCATCAATTACAACTTGGAGTTAATCTATAACAGTTTTTGAGTCAACTATTACAACTCCAAGTCTCCCAACAATAACTGTTGGAATCCTCAATCTTGTACTTTCATTCCAAGGATGTCCACAAATTCTATGTGGTCCCTTTTTATCAATACATCCCATATGACGCATTGTCGAATCCATTAAGGATGTAATACCTACATATATGGTCCCTTTGACCCATATGTATCAAGACCAGTTTTTCGATACCATACTAGTATCGTTCTAGGTCACAATAGGGGATGATGCCAACTTACATCTACCCAAACAACCCCTAAGGTTGTTAAATTTTCGCTTTTCCAAAATTTTGAACCAGTCAAATAGACCCTAGGTCTAATTTTCAACGTTTCCAAAATTCCAAGTTTGCCAAACAAGGCCTTAGCATTTTCCAGAATTTCCACAAATTCAAGCTTCGCAAATAAGGCCTTATCTCATTTCTATGAGGAGCATCAATGTGGTTCGTTCTTAAGAAAGATGCCTCATATTTTCTTCTTTTGGGTTTTACTATGTTTTAAATGAAAAATAAAAAGATGTATCAATATGGTAAATGTGATTACTCGGAGTGTATTGGGGCTACCACACTAGATGAGTACCGAAAGCACATAGAGAAAGATCCAGCATTAGAAAGAAGATTTCAGCCCGTTAAGGTCCCATGAACCCACATGTTAGTGGAGCATCATCTCCGACATCTCATGGGGCCCATGAGAAGATCCAAACATCTTTTAATAATTTCGAAAATAATAAATATCCAAACAGGTTTAAAATTAATTTCCAATATAAAACCAACTTTCCATAGATGGAAAATAAATCACAGATCCCATATTTATGATTTCGAAATTTATGCTACGAAATGATCAATTTGCTTTAAGATTGTTAGTATATTTACTATGTTTTGAATCTACTGCATGAGCTGCATATCTGAAAAGAACAATATAGGAGACAGATTCGTTAGTGAAGCAATCAGCAAATAATATATATATATACATATATATATATATATAAGTGATTCAAGGAAATAAATCTGAAGATGGGCGATGTTGAGTCCAGAATTTCTTTCTCCTTATTCGCCCCCACTGTAGTGTATAGCGTCTGCCTCCCAGGATAAAACAACATCTCGATGCGTTGATAAATCGATCATCGCACCCTCAGCGAACTAGAATAAAATCTGAACTATCACCGACGCGATCGAAAATATATGAAAAGAAAAACTTTTCTGAAAAAAAAGGACTCGGAAATCTGCTGGAAAGAAACGGACGAAAATTCATCTGTAAAATCGGACCCCTCACATCTGTATTTATAGGTGAATATGAGAGAGAAAGAGAGACATGTGCTGAAGGAACTCTAATTAGGATTTGTCTCTTTAACACTTATCCTAATCTATTAATATATTAGTATGATAATTATCAAATAATTCGATTTATCCTAATATATTAATTCGATAATTATCAATCAAATTGATATTTATCCTAATCCGAAAATTCGAATAATTGCAGTAAAATTATAACTTCGAGACACCGAGACAAATCGCCCTTCGAGCCGAGCTGGACGGACGGCGGCGCGCGTGTGTGCGAGGGGAGCCTAGTCACACATTGACTCATGTCTCACTTTTGAACAAGAGTTTGTCCACATCTCCTTATATACTCACAATTTTGCTCTTCTTTTTCCAATGTGGGATAACATCCCAAACCCATTTCTAAAGGGTTCATTTTGAAACATTACATCTCATTCATACCTCAATCATTTTGACTGTTCTTACATGTTTTGGAAACCTCGTACGGAGTACTACGTATTCCATCTAACTTCCGACTTTAACTCGTAGTCGAACCCATTTAAAATTGCCTCTCAAGTGGCTGCTCAAAACAGCACATTTCCTCTAATTTTCCAACCGTTTCTTGGTTTAATGTAATGGAATTACACTCCGAAAGACATCAAATGTCCAGCAAAAAATGACATATCAGTTTCATCATTTACCAAAACCACAAAAAAAAAAAGATATTATCCAAGACATGCTGCGCTACTTCCACTTTGGCTTTTCTTCTTCTCACTTTGAGCCTTCTTTCCTTATCAATTTGAGCCATCTTTTTCCTGAAAAAAAATTGAGGAACAGATGGTAAGCCAGTTAGCTGCCATTTTCTACAAGCATATGTCATGCCACAAATATGAATACACATGAAAACAATCATTTGACAGTCAACCACATTGCCCACAGACCGACAAACAATAATGTTTGAGAAATGGCTCAAAATTACCATAATCAGGTGCATTGCGGCCTTGACGAATTTTGAAGCTCTGGTTTCTCTTCCTCCAACTCATTGCTCCAACAACTTCCTACGTTGTTTGTGATTCTCGCAGAATTTTACAGAAGAGGAGATTAGGGTTATTGCAAAAAGGGATTAGGATTGGATGTTAATGGAGGTGAAATTTTGGAGCGGGAGATGTGTCGGCAAAGAGACATAACAACTCACGTGAAAATCACATGCTAATAGTCCGCCGTTAGTTTATAAACGGGCATCCGATTTTGGGGTACTTCGCACAGTTCATGAAACGGTAGGGGGGGTACGGCTAAAAAAATTAAAGGTCGGGGGTAACTCGTACAAAGCCCAAAGGTTGGGGGGTTTTATGCAATTTACCCTATTTTTATGCTGTCAATACTTCGACTTAGCCGACTGATGGTTACTTTAAAAAATCATGTAATCATTTTAGGAGGCCGATGGATACCACCATCGACGATTGCCGCCTGTCGCCAATCCCAATTGCCGGATTTTTTCATTTTTTATTTTTCTTGCCAGCACTAAAACGTACTAAATGATGATTTAGATTAACAATGTGTATTTCAAAATGCCGTCTGTTGGTAACATCGACAGTTTTCTGTCATCATCGTCGAGCACCATTAGTCACCTGCCAACCAACACCGACAATGATAAGTTACCATATGGTAATTTAAACAATGAATGTTTTGAATTACGATAAGTTAATGACAAAATATCATTGCTAGCTTGTCGGAAGCTACTACTAGCCAACACCGGCAATGGTCATAAATTACCAAGTAATAAATTACAGGCATATATTTTAAAATTATCATATGATAATAAAAAATATTATATAGTAATTTCATAAATGAAGAACGTACTAATGCAACAAATTACTGCAGCAGCGAGTACAACTGTTCACCGGCTGCAACTACATCAATTGGTACCTAAATGACTCGATGCAGATCTATTTTAACATCAACCTAAAAAGCTTGATGTTCACTGGTTGCGGTTTATCATTGTAACAACAATCTCTTTTTTATTTGAAAACGCCTACCCAAAAGGGAACCTACGCTTCAAAACAGCAAGGGTTGTTTTATCTAAAAAAAAAGAGAAAAAAGAAACAGCAACCCGCAACACTAAATCGAAATCGCAACAATTCGAATTTTTAGAATCCAAAAGTGCTGTCGTTCAATACGGGCAACTGTGAATTTTTAGAATCCGAAAGTGTAATAGTTTGGTACAATGGGATTTATCCGACCCGTGTACCTTACCGGCTTACCCTCCAGCCTGATGCGTAAAAGTGATTCTCCAACAGTCATATTTAATACCTTACGTGCGTTAATCTTACTCAATATAACCATTACATGCACAAACAGGCGTTTACACTAAACTTGATCTCTTTATATACATTATGAAAAAGAAAATAGAGATAAAGCATCTAAGTTGGTCAGATTATAGAGTGGAATTTCATTTTCATGGCAGGCAGAGAGGTTCGCAGACCCTATAAATTATACACACACATAAATACATAGCAGAACAGAATAGAACACACAAAATGAAAGATGACAACAACAACAATAACATCTAAGCCTTAATCCCAAAATGATTTGGGATCGGCTAACACGAATCAAACTTTGAAACCGTCAATGATTGTTACATAAATAACATAAAAGAAAAAAAAAGAGAAAAGTAGAGAAAAAAGCAAAAAAAAAAATATGAAAAATCCTGGAAAATAAATTGAAAGAAAACATGAAATAAAAGAAAACAGGAATAAAAAAAATAAAAAATAAATAAATAAATAAATAAAAGGAATCAGATTCCATCCACCACCCGTATTCTTTCCCGCCACATTTGCCTCTCCATCACCATACTTTCTCCAATTCCAAGAAACCGCATATCATTTTCAATCATCTTTATCCAAGTTTTCTTGGGTCTTCCTCTACCTTTCACAATATTACCTGTAACCCAACTTTCTAGCCTTTTCACTGCCCCATGTCTTCTTCTCACATGACCAAACCATCGTAATCGATTCTCCATCATCTTGTCTTCTATAGACGCAACTCTTACCTTCTTTCTAATCACCTCATTTTTTAGCCGATCCTTTTTTGTATGACCACACATCCATCGTAGCATACGCATCTCCACCACATTCATCTTTTGAACGTGACACTGTTTTTTGATTTGTAAATATTTTTTATTTGTTTTGGACGTAATAAAATTATTGGGAAGTTGCAAATTGATAAATTTGTGAAGAAAAAAAAATCTAGGCAAACAAAAATCTCATAGTTCAAAATGCAAATCGATATTAACGAAAATTAACAATTCGATTCGAATTTTCGATTATTCGGGTTCTAAATCATCCTTAAAAAAATAATCTATGCAAAAAAAAATAATGCATGTTAACCAAATTAAACAATGTATGATGATCCTTCTTTATCCCCTCAAGCTGCATACCAAAATAAAAATATATGCGAATGAGACAATAAGGCTAGGGAAACAGCCTCCCTACCGTAATAAGTAGGGACATGGTCTGTGTACATCTTACCCTCCCCAAACCATGTTCTGAGCGGGATATACTGGCTATGTTTGGTTTGGTTTGGTTTGGTTTAGACTATAAGGCTAAATTATAATCATCAAATCACTATTCAAAAACAAAAAAAAAATATAAAAACAAGTAGTGCGATTTTATACCTACAACATTCCAAATCTCGACATGAAAACAATTAAAAAAAAACCCACATTCGCATATGATACACATCTGAGTGGATATGCAACCAAACCACCACGTTTTTTTGAGAGTATGAGATCTGTTGGTAGCCCATCCTACTCGGAATCCACGTAGGCGCTCCAGGCAGCTAAACCGACCGAGCAGAACCTGAAGTCGGACCGGACAAAAAACCCGATTTCCACCCGGGCTCGCCAAAAACCGGACCGGACGGTGACTCCAAGGCCGACCCGGTATCTGATCCAGGAAGGCCGAGCAGAGAGGGGACAAGAACGCTCCGATTCAAGATTATAACAAGGCCGACCTGAACGGCGGGGGACCCGAGGACCGACCCCATCGGATAGACATCACCGAAAGTCGGCAAGACAAACCCGCATGCCAATTAACGCATGCAGTCACGCCCCTTCCCAAGGCACTCCTTAGAGGCCGCCACGTGTCCAAGACTTAAATGCAGACTGACAAGTGTTATGGGCATATTCCCCAAACATTCGCCAGCTGTCATCTCTCCACTGGCCCAGATTGTCTATATATAGAAGAAATGTACAGTGAAAAGGGGATCTTTGGATTTTTAGCATTAATAAGAGAGAGAAAAAAAGGAGAGATTTCAGATAGACTGCAAAAGAACGATAAAGACTTGTAATTAACAAGCAAACAAGATAGACCGGCACACATTATTCTGCTCGGCTCTATTCTATCAAAAGGTCATTAATAAAATTTAGTGATCAAACATCTTCCCTCTTATTTATTATTTTCTACGTGTCTTCGATCCATTTGTCCAGATCAGCACACGTGACGTTGACCAAACCAGACGTCAACAGATTGGCGCTAGAAGAAGGGGCGCACCCTCTCGGATAAAAAAGATAGATATACCATTCCCCGGAGATGTCTCACAACAGTCGAAAAACCCTCAGCCCGCGACGGAGGAAGAAAACCTCCTTAAAGTGGTTGAGTGCTTTAAACACCCTGCCTTCATCCAGGGCATGGCGGCCCTTATGGCAAGAGTTACAGGGGGCGGGACCCTTCAAAAACCCGAAGATCAGCTCGAGGCAGAATCTCAGACGGCCCGTCCCGCCGCCTCGGGACGAAACAGAAAAAGGACGGCCTCTGGGGCCGCCGGAGAAAGAGCAGAGAGCCACGGCGAAAGCTCGCATCCCTCACGGAAAAGTAAGCTTTCGCGCCCCCCATCCGTTTTTGATCGCCTTGGGGCGGGAAGGAAGATCGAGAAGGCAGCGCCGGCTCCTACTGTCCAGAGTCAGAGCCGCAAGGAAGAGAAGGCTCCCCACCCGTCCCTAAAACCAACACAAATATTACCTCCAACTCCGGGCGATAATTCGAATGAAATCGAGTTTCTAAAAAAGCGCCTTACGGAGCTTGAAAATAAACAACTCCAGCCATCCCAAAGTTCGGAATGGCTCAACAGCCAGGAGAGTCCCCTGGCCCCTAGCGTTCTGGCAGAACCCCTCCCGGAGAAGTTCAAAATTCCTCAAATTCCGCCATACAATGGGGAAACAGACCCCAACGCGCATCTTGGGCATTATAATTCCTGGATGGATCTGCACGGGTCTCAGGACGCGTTCCGATGCCGAATGTTTTCCCTAACTCTGGGAGAGAGGGCCCAGAGGTGGTATCGGACGCTGCTCCATCATTCGGTTCAAACGTGGGCTCAGCTTTCGGCGACGTTCCGATCCCACTTCATGGGGTCCCTTGTGCGGGTCGCCCCACGCTCATCCATTGCTTTCGTGGTCCAGGGGCCGAACGAGTCCCTTAAAGATTATATATCCCGTTTCAATAAACGGATATTAGAGACGGAACCTATGTCCGACGATGCGCTGTCCATTATTGCCCAGGCCGGCCTTCTCAAAAATTCTTTCTTTCGTTGGACGGTGTGCCAGAATGTCCCTCACACCTACCAGGAATTTTTGGAGCGCGCTAGCTCCCACATAGCTGCTGAGGAAGCCATGCCGGCACCAATGCTAGTCATGCCCTCCGATCAGAAAGGATCGTATAAAAAGAAAGAAGAAAGGCGTGACTACAAAGAGGCCCGTCAAGAACCCCGACGGGAAAATAAAACCCCTGCCTCTTCCTCGACAGTCCCGGCCACTCAAAGCTATCGCCGGCCCGAGCTCATGGCCAATTTCACTGAAATATATTCCATCGGAGCCGCGACGATATTCGATCAAATAAAAGACAAAAACCTGCTCCCAGTCCCTCGGCCGATCTACAAAGATCATAAGGACATGGACCAGACCCGCTTTTGTAAATATCATGAATCAGCGGGTCACAACACCGAACAGTGCCGAGACCTCGTCGCCGCCCTGA
Source organism: Orobanche coerulescens (assembly GCA_033398695.1). Taxonomy (NCBI): domain Eukaryota; kingdom Viridiplantae; phylum Streptophyta; class Magnoliopsida; order Lamiales; family Orobanchaceae; genus Orobanche; species Orobanche coerulescens. The sequence goes on from CM065804.1 coordinate 223,250,751, forward strand.
TCGCGGTATGCGACGAGACAGGCTTGAGGCGGTTTACCCGGAACCCGCCTCGGGATCGCCAGGACAGGGCCGACCCGACGAGAGCCAAGAATGATCGGGTGCCTCCGACCCCCAAATCCCACAGGGAAATTATAACGATTATGGGCACCGCCGAGGTCGATGATCATCGGTCCAAGCGCCAGAAAAAGGCATCCATCCGAGAAGCCACCACTTCCTATCAACGGACCGAACGCCGAGCAGAAGGATTTCTATCGGTGGCCGAAGAAGCCCCCAAAAACCCCCAGCTGGCAGTTACTTTTGAGGAGTCCGACGCAGACGGCTTGGACCATCCCCATTCAGACGCTCTTGTCATCACTTTGCCCATAATGGGGATCCCGGTCCACAGGGTATTGGTGGATTCCGGGGCCTATGCAAGCATCATATACCTTCATACCCTTCGTAGGATGAAGGTAGACCAATCGTATGTCCGGCCCTGCAACGAGGACATTCGGGGATTCGCCAACTGCCGCATCTCCCCACTGGGGGAAATCGACCTCGCCTTGGAATTTGATCAGGGGCCGATCAGAAGGACGATGATCACAACCTTTAAGATCATCGATGTGCACAGTGACTACAATGCCATCATAGGCCGACCTGTGATGTCAAGGCTGAGAGCCACTCAGTCTACCTATCACCTGTGCATGAAATTTCCCACCCCGGACGGCGTCGGGGTACATAGAGGGGATCAGAGGGCCGCCCGGGAATGCAACCTCAGCATCCGGGCTCGCGAAATCAACACCGCAGAAGCCATCCCGGAAAATTTGCCGGAGGAAATGGAGACTACCAGCTCCGGGCAACAGACGGGAAACACCCTACTTGACCGGGGGCCCGACGGTCCCGGGGCCGCGCAAACCCCCGAAATGGGAATCGGACAGGAAACGGACCGTGGCCGCAGGCCCGGGAAAGAGCCGATCTTAGAAGAAGATCTCGTCGACCCGCGGTATCAAAATCCTAAAGGAAAAATCCGCCACGCTGAGCCAACAGAAGAATTGGACCTGGTCGACGTGGATTCATCTAATCCAACCCGACGGCTAAAGATCGGCCACAACCTCCAAGAGCCGATCCGCTCCGAGCTAATCTTCATCTGAGACAAAATCTGTATGTCTTTGCTTGGACTCATTCTGATATGTCGGGGATTGAGCGACAGAAAGGGCTGGAAGAGGAGGTAGAAAAGCTAATCGATAACGGGTTTATTCGGGAAGCCCAATACCCGACCTGGGTAGCCAACCCGGTCGTGGTTGTAACACCCCCAATCCACTCAGGGATATTACACGCCGTAGACCCTCTCCTCGAGGATCTACCAGGCTGGTGACAACATTTAACATCTCGACAATGCCTTCAAGGCTACAATGACTCAGTAGACCGATTTGGTCTTTCCACAAATACATACAACTCAAATACAACTCATGCCCACGCAGGGGACAAAATACAACCACACCCGTACAACGGGAACAATATATCAGATGAAAATAAAGTACAACTGAACCAACACACGATGTACGGTTCCTCATGTGATTAGTATCGATCATCTTTCATCATCCTTCGTGCCGACCCTGTGTTATGCTCCAAAACCTGAATGCAAAAACAGACATCCACCCCCCCGAATACTCGGGGGTTAGCAAAACTCCACTGTTTTGCTAGTGCAAGAACAAAGTGCAAATACGAGCCATACAATTAACATTCCACGAATAATAATAACCGAGGATCCTCAAAGATCCAAACGAAACGAAAAGTACTTCCCGAGGCAAGGGTTTGAGAAAACATTTCAAAATCGAAATATCATAAATCAATGGAAGTAATTTATAAAACGGTTTAGAACGCCATCGAGAGTTTTAATTGAAAACAATTTAGGATTATCAAATCCTACTTTTCGAAAACCAAAGACAAAAGGGGTCACCGCCCCAAAGGTTTACTTTCCGAAAAATGACATTTACCAAACCGTTGGGATTTTAGCCCCAAATCCGTAAAACGACTTTTATAAAACCATTGGGATTTTAGCCCCAAATCTCATCAACTCACAGTACACGAGAACGACAACAAGGTTCGTCTTCCAACATCAAAATCCACAAATAAAGGATTTAAAACAAACAACAAAATACTCTAGTGCCATCCTAGCCAAGTAAGCCAAACGAACACTTACCTCTTACACACTTAGTCAATGCATGCAATCATGAAAACCGTTTGAAAGCACTCATTTCCGGAAATGCCAATATCAAATCACATTTGCAAAATGCACCACAATTAACCGCGGACCCACAGCTTCGTGGATCCCTGCCGAGACCCCGTCGGATCTAACCCACAGTGGTTAAAAGCAAGCTCGCGGTTCCACAGCTTCGTGGAGCCCTACCGAGACCCCGTCAGATCTAACCCGTAGTGAGCATACACACACACACGTTACTCATGCAATACTAATATGCTAAGAATGTAAGTTCATTAAGAATACTCACTAGAGATGGCCTCTAACTCGACACCATTATCAACTCTTCAAAAACGCAATAACAAGATTAAATACGGAATACACGATCCCATAACTTTAAACACAGGAGTATCATCATCAAAGACCTCAATGTTCAAAATAATCAAATCATAATCAATTCCCAAAACACACCGTTCACAAAACACACGCGTTTTGAAAGAAAGCCTTTAACGAGGCCAAACCGAAATCTTTTGAAACTTCATTTCAAATAACCAAACGAACACATCAAGACGACCACCGATCATCATATCCATAAAACGAGAAAAGTATGGGCAAGGTACTTGCCTCGAATGACCACAACGCGGAGAATCGGCCGAAGTAGGTTGGCACGAACCGACTACGAACCCGCCGACTCCACCGAACGCCAACTCACGTTCATAAACTTGATTCGCTGGATCAAAGGTTGATAACGGACGATTGACTGATGTTATGAACTCAAGAACTGCATGAATTTGTTGTTAAACAACATGGCTTCGTGACCCATGAATCGCCACTCGCGGACGGAGAAGGAAGGAAGTGAAAAACGAAGTGAAATGTGGCTGGTCTGTCATATATATACTGGGCCGGAACTAACGTGCGCTAGCCTTCCCGGACTAGCGTGCGCTATCGGCCAGTACCGGCCGAGCACTCTCGGCCATGGCCCGCATGACCCGGCACCACCGACCAATTCTGCCGACCATGACTAGTCCACCCGACTCCCGCTAGCGTGCGCTACGGCCGGAAGCCTGCGCGCGCTTGGCACATCGGTAGAGCCACCGGACTAACAAACTTACCCAGTAACGTACGCTAGTCGGCCGTGCGCTACCCTGCCGATTAGCGTGCGCTACGACCGGCGATGGCGCGCGCTACTGCCGATCTGGCCGAGTCGAGAACCTCGAAACCCCACTGTCCCGCCCGATAGCATCGTTGGTCGACCAGCTAGCGTCGCTACACTGCCGATTAGCGCGCCTTCCGGCGATAGCGTGCGCTTACGCCGGTTCTCGCGCATCTGTCCGGCGGTGCCTGCAATCGTCCGGCGATCCCGCAACGTCCGGCGATCCGCAACCGCGAGCTCGGCGACCCGATTTAAGCGTCGAAAGCGAACCACGGCGAAAAGTTCGCGGACAACATCAACGGCCCGAAATGAAAACATAATACCATATTTAATCATACGTGGCCAAGAAACGGTCGAGACAACAATTACAGATACGGATACCGTAACTTTCAAGAAATTACAAAATGGCCCAAACGCGGAAATCACGATACGTGATCGAATAACCAAACCGAAGTTCACAGCACGTCTAACAAAGTTAAACGGACTTACGGGAAACTCGAAACAGCAGTTTCGAACGAGATTCGCAAGAACCGAACTCAAGCGCGGAAAAGTCGCTAAAAAGCACAGAACTCAACGAAACGACACCGAAACGAACTCGGATGTCAAAAAGTGTAGAATTAATCATTCTCAGAATGACGAAACGGACATGAGCGAGTCGTCAAAACAGACTTCCGCCGAAAAAAAAAAAGAAATTACTGGAAATCGAAATTACGGGTATTACACTGGTAAAAAAGTCAACCGGGCTATGGAGGCTCTGCATTGACTTCTCCAACCTGAACAAAGCCTGCCCGAAAGATAGCTACCCGCTCCCCCATATCGACTACATGGTGGATGCAACAGCCGGGCATGAGCTAATGAGCTTTATGGATGCGTATTCTGGATACAACCAGATCCCAATGCATCCCGCCGATGAGGAAAACACCTCCTTCTACTCGGCCCGCGACTTATACTGCTACCGGATGATGCCTTTCGTGCTCAAGAATGCCGGCGCGACATATCAACGCCTGGTAAATAAAATGTTCAATAGGTTGATAGGTCATACTATGGAAGTATATGTAGATGACATGTTAGTTAAATCTCTGCGCTCGGCCGACCATGTACATGACCTAAATAAAATGTTTGCTATTTTGCGGGAGTATAAGATGAAGTTAAATCCGAAGAAATGTTCATTCGGGGTAGGTTCTGGAAAATTCCTCGGCTACATGGTAAGCCAAAGAGGGATTGAAGCCAACCCCGATAAAATTAAAGCGATGGCGAGCTTGTTCCTCCAAACTCGGTCAAAAAGGTGCAAAGCCTAACTGGCCGCCTAGCCGCACTGAGCCGTTTTATCTCTCGCTCGACGGATAAATGCAAACCTTTCTTTGAGGCGATAAAAAAGAACAAGGATTTTCAATGGACAGAACCTTGCCAAAAAGCCTTCGAAGCTATCAAGAAAGTCCTGGCGGAAGCCCCGACCTTGCAGAGACCGACCCGAGGGGAACTTCTTAGCTTATATCTCGCGGTCTCCAACTCCGCAATCAGCGCCGCTTTGATTCGGACGGAGAATGCGGTGCAACACCCAGTTTATTATGTGAGTCAGGCCCTTCATGATGCCGAGCTCAGATATGCCCCAATGGAAAAATTGGCCTATGCGCTCATAATGGCATCCCGGAAGTTGAGGCCCTACTTTTTGGAACATCAGGTAGTCGTATTAACCAACTATCCATTAAAACAGGTTATGCACCGACCTGATGTTTCCGGCCGGATGGTAAAATGGGCCGTCGAAATCGGACAGTTTGACATAGCTTACGAATCGCGCACTGCTATAAAGGGACAAGCCCTTGCGGACTTCATTGTAGAGTTCACGCCCGCGATCGCTCAGGAGGACGACCGATCAGAAGAATGGTCACTCTATGTGGATGGGTCCTCTACCGCTGACCGATCGGGTGCGGGAATAGTCCTCGTTAGTCCCGACGCACATTACGCTCGGCTATTCGCCTGAATTTCCCAACCACCAATAATGAGGCAGAATATGAAGCTCTCTTGGCTGGTCTAGAAATGGCGACCTCCCTCGGCCTTACCCGCCTCACCATCCTGAGTGATTCTCAGTTGGTGGTCAACCAGATCAACGGCGAATACGAAGCCAAAGAGCCCAAACTAGTTAAGTACCTCAGCTTGGCACGGGCCCGGCTGCAAGATTTTCAGGGAACTATACAACATATTCCCAGAACGGAAAACATACAGGCCGACTCTTTGGCCAAACTCTCATCTAGCTCCGGGGCCGAGCATATGGATGAGGTTAGCATAGGGTATCACGCCTCATCAGCCCTGGAAATGGCCGAGACCCGAGCAGCAGAACAGTCAGAACCGCGAGGGTGGATGCAGCCTATAATGCAATACCTTCAAAGCGGCATTTTACCCGCAGACCGAGCTCAAGCAAGATCCTTACGAACTCAGTCTGCCCGGTTCACTATCGTGGACGGAGCATTATATAAAAGAGAATATTCGGTTCCGCTGCTGAAGTGCCTGTCCGAATCAGAAGCCGAATATGCCCTCAAGGAGGTGCACGAGGGTATATGCGGAAACCACTCCGGCGGCCAGGCACTGACCTATAAGTTAATCCGACAAGGCTACTATTGGCCCAATCTCAAAAAAGATGTCATTGCGCTCGTGCAGAAGTGCGTCCGGTGCCAAATCTTTGCTCCGCAGATCCGATCCCCACCGGAAACCCTCACGTCCGTATATTTTCCATGGCCATTCGCCAAGTGGGGAATCGACTTGATCGTCCCTCTACCTAAGGGACGGGGAGGAGTGCAATACACAATCGTCGCAATCGATTATTTTACGAAATGGGCCGAGGCCGAACCTATGGCACGAACAACCGAACAGAAGATAGTCGACTTTATATGGAAGTCAATCATATGCCGGTTCGGGATCCCTCAATCCATTGTCTCGGATAATGCGAAACAATTTGACAATAAGAAGTTCCGAGCTTTCTGCGACGGCCTCCAAATACGAAATAACTTTTCCACGCCCTACTATCCACAATCCAACGGGCAGGTCGAGGCAGTCAACAAGATCTTAAAGCAACATCTCAAGACTCGCCTCGAAGAACTCAAGGGTTCTTGGCCAGAGGAGCTCCCCGGGACCCTATGGGCCTACCGAACAACGCATAGATCCGCCACCGGGGAAACGCCTTTCTCCTTGGCTTTCGGCTCTGAAGCCGTTATCCCGGTCGAAATCGGGACACCTACCTACCGAGTAGCACATTTTGAAGAACAGGATAACGACTTGGCCCTCCAAGTGAACCTGGACCTCCTTGCCGAAAAACGAGCTCAGGCAGAAATGCGAAACGCCGTCTACAAAAGAAGGAGTGAAAGATATTACAACTCCAAGGTTCACCCGAGAAGCTTCCAGGTCGGCGACCTAGTCCTTAAGAGGGTGTTGGGCCCGGATCCCGGACCGCTCAAGCCCAAATGGGAAGGACCGTATAAAGTTAGTGAAGTCCTTCAGAATGGAGCCTACCGGCTGGAATATCTGAACGGCCAAAGATTAACTTACCCGTGGAACGCTATGTATTTAAAAAGGTATTATCAATAAAAATTTGATGTTATTCCATTTTTTAATATTGGTACACCTCATAAGACCGGCTCCCCCGGCACTATAAGACCGAGCTCGTCTCGGCACCTCGAATGACCGGCTCCTCCAGCACTATAAGACCGAGCTCGTCTCGGCACCTCGAATGACCGGCTCCCCCGGCACTATAAGATCGAGCTCGTCTCGGCACCTCATAAGACCGGCTCCCCCGGCACTATAAGACCGAGCTCGTCTCGGCACCTCATAAGACCGGCTCCTCCGGCACTATAAGACCGAGCTCGTCTCAGCGCGATCAACCAAGAACAATAAAAAGAACAACGAAAACTGCAAGGAAGATTTTATTTAATCAAGTCGTTGCTGCAAAATACAAATGATTACAAAAGACCAAGGCAGGTTGGCACGCAGGCCGTACATCAGATAAAACAAAAGAAAGACAAAAATGGGCACGTAGGCCATGCTAGAAGCAAAATCTAAAGGAAACTACTTGGCCCCACCATCCGGGTCGGCCGCCTGAAAGGATTGCCCCTCACCTTCGCCTTGCGGAGCTCGAACGACATCCTCATCCTCGGCAACCTTTGGCTCGTCGGCCCCAGCAATGTCAACATGAAGGTCGGTCGCTTGAGAGGTGATGTAAGCCTCAATCTCCTGAACGGTCTTACCACCTTTCATGAGATCTAAAATCTCGTAACAAGTGGAGACATAGTTCAGATTGATCAGCTCCTCAAAGGCAGGTGTCTCCTTGAAAGCCTCCGCTCCCGCGGCAAGACCCCGGGCATAGCTCGAGGCCTCGCAGGTTTCATCCGCTCGGTCAGGCTTTCCACCTGGGCTTTGGTCTCCTTCAAATAAGCCTCATGCTCGGCCCGGATATCCAAGCACTGCTTTTGCGCCTGCTCGGCCGCATCTGTCATTTCTTCGGCCTTCAGCTTCCATATGTCGGCCTGGAGGGCCCGACTATCCAGGAGCTCCATCTCACCACTCATAGAGGTTATCTCCCCCTCTAGAGACTTGATCAAAGAAGGGCATAGGTGATGCTCCTCCTGCAGAGCTTTGAGGTCGGCCTCCGTCTTCTTATGCTTCTCGATCGAGACCAGAAACTCATTGGAAGCCTTCACATAGGTGCACATGGCACGGCCGACCAGAGCATTTCCGAACTGGATCTGCTCAACCGGATCCATATCATTAGTCATCATTTCCAGCTTGGGCGTCCAACCCCTGATCGGAATATGACTAGAGACAACCACCACAGGAGGGACCCGATTGAGCATCTCAGGAGTCGGGGTAGCGGCCTGGACATAGTCAAGGAACCAGCGCGGCCGTCGCCCCTTCATCTGGTCACACGGCTCCACTCGCTCCTGGTTTACCGGGAGATAATGGCCCTCTAGGTCAATGACGGGCTCCTCCCGATCCGCCCGAACAGAAGTCGGAGCGGGCACGACGACTTCAGCGAGGCAGACCCTCGGCCTTGTTCGCCTTTGTCCTCGGGCCAGTCTCCACCCTCTTGCGCTTACCCCGCTCCTCGCTCGGCGGCCTCACTGCCCTTCGCCACACAAGGCTGGCGTCTCTTTCCGCACGGACGAAGTTTTGGCCTTAGGAGCTAAAAAAGGAAGACATGTAAAAAAAAAAAAAAATTGGAAAAGAGGGCTACCTGAAGAAGACATTGTACTTGGATCGGTCGATCTAAGTCCGGCCGCCCAAAGGTTTTCCTCGGTCACTAAAAGATGAGACTTCCTTTGTTCAAGGGGAAGATCCAAAAGCAGCTCGACCCGGTCGTCGAAGTCGGGAGAGGTCTCGGGCGCCGGGATGCGTTCTGCACATGCAACAAATGATGAGCGTTAGATAAAAAAGGAACAAGAATAAAAAATACGACACTCACTCATTTTGGCCGTAAAATGCTCAGGGACCCGCAGCTCGGCATCTATCACCCCCGGCTCCCACTCATCCAAAGAGCTCCTCCACGGCCCCCCAATAAAGAACCACTGTTCCTTCCAGCTGTGGATGGTCTCGGGTACCCCCACTAACTCCTTGTGCATAGCATGCCGGGCCGTCAGATAAAACCAGCCCGAGCCGGATCTACCAACCGACCTCCATAGGTAGAGGCTGTTGAACTCCTCGAAGCTGGGCTCGGGCCAGCCATGCTGATTAAAAAGGATAAAAAGGCCCACCACCCGAGCCCAGGAATTCGGATGAATGCAGGACGGGAAGGCCCCACCGCCTAAGCCACCGGGAAAAAGTCAACTAAGCGAAGCGAAGCCCGGCCAGTAGAGAGCGGTAATACACCGCCGTACAACCGACGGGCGGACTGTGGGGCCTCTCCTCGGGATTCGGAGCAAACATCCGCACCCTCGCCGGAATTTTAAATCGCAGCCGTCAGGCCGCCAATTGTTCCTCCGAAACGGTACTCGGAATCGAAGCTGAATCCCACTCCGCCTCCACGAAGGGGACGGACGAGGGTGAGTTCGAGCCACCACCGGCTCGACTCTTTCTTCCGCCAGAGTCCCTCCGACGGCCGTCAACGGCACCGCCGTTTCCACCTCGCCAGATTCCGGCGACTTCACAACTTCGTCTTCTTCTTCCTCAACACTCCAGTCAACATGAGCCTCGCCTATCGATAGATCCGCCACACCCGTGCGATCCGGCGACACAGTCAAAACAACCTTCGTCTCGTCCCTTGTCTCCGACATCTTAAATAGAGAAGAAAAAAGAAAGAAAAGCGAGCTTACCGGGAAAGTCTGTGAAATCGGAAAAGAAGAAAAAATCGCCGGAAAAGTTCTTTCTCTCTGCAATAACACGTAAAAATGGCGGAGGGAACATTGAAAGAGAAGACAGGCTATATTTATAGGGAAATGTAGGCATTGAATGCCAGGCGCGTGAAGCGAGAAATCCTACTGAACCGTCGCGAAGATCGAGAGCGCGTGAGCGCGCCGCCCAGTCTGCTTGTGCCACGCGTCCCCCATATGATGACACTTAAAGACCAGGGAATCGATTCGACGCGATTCCCGAAGAGACGTCTATTCGAGAGATCTTATCCTCCCACAAACCGGATCGGTCTCAACATGAAACGACTCCAGCCCCGGCCAGCTCGGCACGGCCCTGGACTCGGGAGCCCTTGTTGGTAGCCCATCCTACTCGGAATCCACGTAGGCGCTCCAGGCAGCTAAACCGACCGAGCAGAATCTGAAGTCCGACTGGACAAAAAACCCGATTTCCACCCGGGCTCGCCAAAAACCGGACCGGACGGTGACTCCAAGGCCGACCCGGTATCTGATCCAGGAAGGCCGAGCAGAGAGGGGACAAGAACACTCCGATTCAAGATTATAACAAGGCCGACCTGAACGGCGGGGGACCCGAGGACCGACCCCATCGGATAGACATCACCGAAAGTCGGCAAGACAAACCCGCATGCCAATTAACGCATGCAGTCACGCCCCTTCCCAAGGCACTCCTTAGAGGCCGCCACGTGTCCAAGACTTAAATGCAGACTGACAAGTGTTATGGGCATATTCCCCAAACATTCGCCAGCTGTCATCTCTCCACTGGCCCAGATTGTCTATATATAGAAGAAATGTACAGTGAAAAGGGAATCTTTGGATTTTTAGCATTAATAAGAGAGAGAGAAAAAGGAGAGATTTCAGATAGACTGCAAAAGAACGATAAAGACTTGTAATTAACAAGCAAACAAGATAGACCGGCACACATTATTCTGCTCAGCTCTATTCTATCAAAAGGTCATTAATAAAATTTAGTGATCAAACATCTTCCCTCTTATTTATTATTTTCTACGTGTCTTCGATCCATTTGTCCAGATCAGCACACATGACGTTGACCAAACCAGACGTCAACAAGATCAAAGTTGAGACAATATATTTGATGTATATAATCTAATATTTTAATGCATCCCTATATAGTGGCGCGTTCTATGCGATCAATATTAGATGCGATTTTCTGATCTTAATTTATGCATGAGTTTTGTCTTAATTATATGCATCAAATATATTGCACATTTTATTATATTGAAATTTTGATGCGAAATACATATATTTCATGCATAATTAAGACAAAACTCATGCATAAATTAAGATCAGAAAGATCTGCATTTAATATTAGTCGCATGTAACGCACCACTATATATATATATATATGGTAAAGCAAGGAAATGCTACATGTATTCTTTTACTGTTTTTCAAATTTTACACCCCGACTCACTCAGCAAGAGATAAAGAGTACTACCAAGTCTTAAAATTTCAACATCACTCCAAGCACTAAAAGATGGTAAAAGAAAGCGTCGATTCAATCCGTCCGTTAATAAAGTTTCTCCACGTAACATGCAGCAAAGAGAGTCTATAACCTCCTGTAGCTGGCTGCCCAACTCTGTATGTACAGTCCCATTTTCTATATCACAACAAGGTCCATCACATCAGAGATGACGTGGATGTGATCCGACGGGATTACAGAAAATGGGAAAGCAGCACCCAAGAAAAATATTGCACTTCCAATTCATGGTCTCCACATCCAAACCATCCATGATCTCAGTCAAAACACAGTAGCCCGAACAAACAGCCGCATCATTTCAGCCAGAAGGTGGTCTGTTAGTGTTTATCTTGGGAGGAACAAGCATTGCTTCATAACTTGCAGCCTTCATCATGGCTATTTCCTCTAAGCGTCTCCATGTTGCTTCACGTTTCAGCTCAATGTCTTCCTCTTGTGCTTCATCTTCTTGGAATTTGAGCAAACACTCCTCAAATAGATCGGGGTCAATGTCGGAGAAGATTTTGCGGACGTTAAGGGTCAAGCTCTGCACTGCCTGATTCCAGTGGTTTCTTGAACTCTTCTCCAAAGCAGGTAAGATAATCGGCAGGATAACTTTGCGGTTTTGTTTGATCATATTCTCAATATGGTCATTGTTCCATAAAAAGAGAGCCCTTTCTGCCACCTGTTCGAAAAAAGAAAAACCACATGATCATCATAAAGAGCAACTATGACCCAGCCACTTCTACGTTCAGGCACGAATTGCTGAGGAGGGTATAATGCAAAACAGTAAAAATAATGATGAAAGGCTAATTGATATCAGTTAGGCGTAAGTATCATATAAATAAGTTCCAAGTATACAAGCAAGCTTCATTCTGCAAAAGGGATGAATATCCAATGGCGAAAAGGGAAAGGCTTGACTACCAAAATAAGTCTTTGCCCACCAAGTTGATTTACGCAATGAAGCACTTTCTACATAAGTTCAGTTAATTTCATCTTTTTGCCAGGGAAATATTCTGAACCAAGCAATTTTAGTATAAATCCAAATTAGCAATAGCCATCCAGATCCAAAACAGAGAGATAGTTGTAAGGCTAAAGGTAGCAGTCATGGTTGTCAAGACGGTAATTCGAGTCGAGTCGACAGAGGTCTAACTGAGCGACTCATTATATTGACTAGTCGGTAAGTCAAAATAATGAATAATAGGTATATATATTTATACATGTGATGACATAAATTATAAGGGGGTGCTTGGTAGGATGTTTTTGAGGGTGGGTAATGGTAAAGGTAATGAAAAATAATGCTTGGTGCTCTATAATGGAATGGCTCATTACCCAATAGTGGGTAATGGACCATTACCCAATAAATTGGGGGGAATGGTTTTTTCTCCCTTTCCCTTTCCCCACTATTATCATTACCTTTCCCTTTCCCTTTCCCGAGTTTGAACCAAGCACCCCCTAACATGTAATGAAATAACTCGAAATAACTTAGCAAATATGTCCCGAAAGATAACATACTAAGTTCAATAAGGTTCAACACATAAAATCTATCATCAGTTTAGATATGGTTGCAAGTTGTCGATTAGACGACCTGTCGCGACGACTTGTCGACTATCCATCTTTGCTCTAGTCGAGTGACTCCGTTGTTCAATAGTTTCTGACCAGTCGACGACTAGACAACCGTGGTACCAGTCACTAACAAAGAATAGAAATGGGTCCATTGACTTAGCCACGTAGCATGTTCCAGAAAATATAAATGCAGTTATCTTTAAAAGTATTAAAAAAAATATAAAACATAGGTTTACTATAGCAATCTCTTTCATACTCGTACAAATTTACATATACTTGTCCGTTCGCACGTTGCAGACTGCGCTCACTATATTTAAGATAATTAGGCAATGCAATATTTTCTTACTGGCTCTAAAAACGATGCATATCGTCTAAACATGCTCAATTTCCTCGAGAGGAGAATATTGGATTTTCGGTCTTCACATCCTCATGTCCTGGTATCACCTTTTGAAAGAGCAATATAGCATAAAGTGGGTTAAGAAAGGGGAATAGAATAAATGTCATGTCAGGTACTAGAAATATGAAAAAGATCCCAGTCCACACTCACTAACACGAGGGGAAAATATTTGATCTAGTGGTAGGCTGATTTTGAAATTTTAAATTTCTCAGGGGCATCCACATCCATGTTATTATTTTAAATTAGTAACAACAAAAGATTAAGCTGAAATGGAGCAAGAAAATGCCATACATAAACATCTTATGTTTTTTTCTTTCAAATAAATAAACATCTCATCAGTTTGTTTGTTTGTTTGTTTAAAAAAAAAATAGTATATAATACAAGGGTAAGCAGATGATTGATGATCGGTCATAATGATATAACCAACCTGAAAATGTGAGCTTCTCAGACAACGGGCAATCTGTCGAAACAAAGGAACCATACAACGCAGGAATTCAGGTGGCTGAGTAGCTTCCAGCACTTCCTCTAGCTCACCCAAGAACATGACCTCCTTTGAACTGTTTGTGATTGGCCAATATTTAAGTAAGCCCCTAATGACAGTATCAGCAAGTTTGCAATCCTTCTCCACAAACTGCGTGATGCAATAAGTTAGCTGCTGATGGTACATGGGTAAGCACTTGGGTTTGTGAAGTGGAATAAGGGAACGGACAAGGAAAAGCTTGTGCTCTTCTTTCAATGGAAGGGCAAACCCATTTATAATACTTCCTAAAATTTCTAAAAGTTCAGCGATTCCGTTATGCTTCTCCATTTCAAAAATAAAACAATAGAATATGTTGTTTATGGCTTTTCTAATGAAAGGGCGATGGACCATGAACTTTCCATATATGCGGTGGAGTACAGTCTTCAAGTATTCGCGCTCTCTAGGATCTTCCGAATCAAAGAGATCAAATAACCTTAGAACAAAAGAGTGATCAATATAGCGTTTTGCCAGCTTTGCATCCGTCTCCGAGGAGGTCACAAACCTGAGAAGAAACTCATAAACAATTTGCAAATGGGGCCACGCTGGATCGACTAAAGGCTCCTCTTCTTCCAAATCGAAACCGTCGATGACTTTATTCTCACGAGGCTGAGTAGAGAGTGTACGGAACAAGTTTATGGATATCATTCTTACAATCTCTTGCACAACAGTTTCACAAAATTTTCCATTTGCTGAAGCAACATAGTCAACAAGCTCAACCAACGTCTGCCGCTTGATTTCTTTCTCTTTCAAATTCATCGTGGGGTCAGTGAAGTCGAACACCACACAACACAAACTCAGCTTTCTGATAAACAAGTTTTGCTTCTCGGCATTTGGGACGTCTCTAAAACTAGGTAGAGCCTCAAATGAAACAGGTCCTGTGTTCCCATTTAATTTTGTATTTGGTGGGCCGTGTGGTTTATTTCCATGATTCAGATTTGAACTCTGAGTTGAATGGGTCCCAGAATGAGTTGTGCCATTTGAATTGCCTGTCCGATAATTGTTTCTCAAGGTAGTTGATAAATACGAAGAGGCATTAGAGGATCCTCCATCACGATTCTCTGCTAACTTGCCCTGCTTCCGTGGAAGCTTACTGAGTAAATTTTTAATCATGGCTTAGAGACACCAATATAAACCTTCTTCAAGTGAGTCAACAGCACCACCGATCAAGTAAAGGAAACCAAATGTCACGCATTCAATGGTGAAAGGATGTATTTTAAATGCGGATTACCAATTCTGACTAGCGAGTAATTCAGTGAGATCTAGTCCCCTTAATCTTTACAATCACTAACTTCTCCACCACAAAGAGTAAACATGCATTGATGACTTGGTGTACTGCTTCGATCGGCATTAATGGAAATTTTATCTGGTACACCAAAGGAGAAAGGGGAGATAAACTGAATTAATACGACGAAATTCCCACATCACAAAAATCTTGCAGACTCTAGATTAAGTTTCAACAATTTCATAAGACAAGAAACCTAAATAAATTATCAAAGTAACTTTTCAAATTTGTGGAACATCTTAATACTCTTTAATTGACCTAATCTAACTTGATGTCATCCGCAACTTCGACTTCCATAACGATATGCCCGCCCAATTTATTATATTAAGGTTTAACATGCTCTAAATAAAACCGGAAAAAAAAAAAGAGAGAAAAAGGTTGCAAGATTTGAACTCACCTCAAGTTTCCATCACTTGCCAATTTTTATTTACAAAGATTCTCAAGTATTCATCCAGAGCAGAAAGTGTCAAGATCTGCACGATCTAGAAACCCCAGCTAGCATCTTTTATCAGAAAACACTTCTGAAAAAGTTTAAAGAAAGAAAAAAAAAAAAAAAAAAAAAAAAAAAAAAAAAAAGAGAGAGCACCCAGAACCCAATACCACTATACCTATACCACTGCACGTACAAGCCAAAAGTTCACAACTGATCATGTATAACTACAAATATATGGAGGAAAGAGTGCAAAAAAGTTTGGGGCAATTGATTAATTTTGATAGATAAACAGAGTAGTGCAAAAAAAAAAAAAAAAATTGAGCCCTTGTGAGATGGGCTGAGCAGCCTGAAAATAGAGAGAGGAGCCAATCCAAAAGTAAGAAAGGTGCGAGGAAAAAGAAAGGAATCAATTTCCGGTGGACAGGTTTCCAGCACAGGGATAATGCCATGCCAAAGGATAAATCGGCATACCTACTGTGTATCCCATTTTCAGAATTGACAGGTTTACTTTTGGACTTTTCAAAATTATTGGACTCTCAGTTATATAAAAAGAGTCAATTTTAAAAATAAATTTTGTTCCAAAATATCGTTTTTAAACAACATTAATATCTATTTACAATTTATGTTAATATTTTGTAAATTAATATTTTATGTCATATAAGTTACAATTTTAGTTCCTAAGAAAATAACATAAATAAATGATAATATATGATTTAAACAGAATTGTGCCTTCGTCAGAATACTAAGCCAAACATTTTAATGAAAACGAACTTTTTATGAGAGGGAAATAATATTATTTAATCTTATAAAAATATTGTGTCCTATATAATTATTAAATTCAAAAATGACATGTCATTTCTCGTTTCCTAGTAATGGATGATAGTTTGGTGCACAATTATTTACTGATACTAGTCATTCAGACCCGTGCGATTCACACGTATTGTATAAATTTTTTAAATACTTAATGTTTAGCGTAAAAGGTTAAAAATATCGATAAAAGGGTTGTTCAACTGTTAATTATAATTTGTTAATCGATTAGGACTGATGTAAATATATAAAAATCTGTCTGGTGTCAATTTGAAGAGATAGAAGGTGACTGTGGTTAAAATCGAAAAATTATAAATCAAAACGGGGTTAAATTGAAATATCCATAATTCTGGGGTTAAATTGAATAAACCTAAAAACTAAAGGGTATAAAAACCCTATACATCGCGGCCGACATCTTATTCTTCATTTCTCACTTTCTTCATATCAGCTCTACCTCTCTCTCTCTCTCTCTCTCTCTCTCTCTCTCTCTCTCTCTGAAAATAAAATTTGCAGAAACACACACACACACTCGATTCGATACACACAAACACAAAAAACTCGTACACACACACTGTTCCAACTCAAAAACTGATGCACAACACTGAATTGATGAACAAAGTCGTACAAAATTGGCAGCGGCGAAGGGGGTTACAGCGCGCGGCGGTTGCCGTGTTGCGAAGGTGAAGGCCCAATTTTGGAGTTGATTTCGAGCTCGATCCAGATTACGGTCCTGTGTGCTGTTGATTTTCAGGTCGGGTTCTATGAACTTGGGTTTGATAGTGGATTTTTTTTTCTGGGTGCTGGATTGTGAGGGTTCGTCGGGTCTACTGGGTTCGACCCGGATCGTGTTCCTGATTCGCGACCTTCAAGATCTCATATATATTTGTCCTTGTTCTTTCTTTATACTTTCGGATATTAAAAAGAAGCCTATAATTTTCATATGATGGTAGTGGTGAAGATGGTGATAGTTTCTTATTTATAATCTTCAAAAATCCAACTGAAAAATCACATTTAAAGACTTGTTTATGTAATTATTTGTAAGCAACTATAACTGCCGAATGATTTGCATTCCTAAAACTGCAAAACCAGTTCATATTCAGCTTCCTCCTTACGTTCAAGTTGCTGCAAATAAATGATGTCTAAACAATTTTGATAGATGACTTTTGGAACTTGATTACCTCCACATTAAATTTAGAGACTGAATCTTTATATATATAAGAAGATTTTTTTTTTATTACGTATTTTCTCCCTCGAATCTTTATAAACTGTTGGTCCCTAGAATGATGAAGATTGTCCCCATTGTACCAACACTAGTCTTTTCTAGCACGCTTCGTCCTCACTCGTGCGCACACTGAGAAACTTATCGAGGAACACCCATCACATAACTACTCCAGGCCAAGCATGCTTAACTTTGAAGCTTCTATGAGATCGCTACCAGAGAAGGAGATGCATTTTGTTGGTATGAATAGTTCAAATCAATTCAATTAACCACTTTCTAGTACAGATCTCACGGACCGAATTGCAAGCCACGTCTCGTGTATTTTTAAACCCCTCCAGACAGGATGCTGGACCGAGCCTAACATAAACAAATAAATAAAAGAAATCCGTAAACCGTTGTTATCATTACCATGTATTATGAAAATCAAGAAATAATTTATATCGAAAAATGGCCTGGCTCAAAGTTCAAAATTCTGGAAATCTGAAGAAAAATCTCCCTTTTCTGAGTTGGATCCCTCCGATGGAAAAATCGGTTGAAAATTAATGTTGATGAGAGTATCTCTGGCGATGGTGAAGCTTGTATCGGCAGGGTTATCAAATCAAGCACCAGTGACTGGATTTTGTGGTGTGCAAAAATATGTAGGAAGATGCGATATTCTGAAGGCAGAGGTTTGGTGTACAAAAAAAAAAAAAAAAAAAAAACATAAATCAGAAGTTACTCTTAAACAATTACACTGCACTTCCATTTCAATAAGACCCTGACTCCATTCTTATACGGAATGTAAGAATCATCAAGTTACTCCTTCAGAAGATTGTGTGTGTGTGTGCGCGCGCGTAATGGTCATTACAAATTAAACAAGATGTAGATCAAATTTGAATACAAGAAGAAAGTAGCTTCAGAACCAATAAATCAATGACAAATAACATAAAGAGAAATGTTCCTTCAGCAGTTTCTCAACATTGCTACAAATTGATGAGCCCTCGAACCACAGCAAAAGAGATTAATTTATGTTTTGTGCAACATGAATACAGCATTATTAATGACAAAGCAAATCAGACACATGGGAATCAGGATATACATATTTTTTAGGATTGCTACATGTTGGAAAATGAAAATGAATATCAAAAGCAATGAACATCAATCATCGACTCACTTGATAACCCATCCAGCGTTGTTTTGGTCGTATGAGTTGGGTCAGCATTAATTTACTATGCTTAATAAAAACACAACCCCTGAAAAGAACGAACCTTTTTCCGTCACAATTTTAGATCAATTTTGGAGCAATCAGTAACCTCAAGTTTTGCGTGCTGGACATAAACATACAGCATAAAGCTCATTTGAGCAATGTCGCATAAATATGGTCACACCCCCAACATCAATCAAACCAAATCAGCAATACTCCTTCCGTTGAAAAAAATAAAGTACATATATGCAACACAAGTATAAGTTGATAAAATTATACAAAGTACCACATCGGAGAGACTCCCAAATAAGGGGAAGGAATTCCAAGTGGGAGAGACAAAATTATACAAGTACCACTTCAGATTAACTATCTCTGGGAGCTACAGCAGCAAGCCTTCTAATGTTTATTCGTCAATATTCCATCAAAGCTGTTTCAGTGTCTGATAGGGGGGCTGCAACAGAATAGTCGAAAATAAACAGAAAACTCATGACAAGTTTTAGCATAATTACTTAGGAATTAACACACATTGATGCTTCAGGCATTTCAGAGAAAATGGAATCGTGTCCGCAAGCAAAATCGGTTTTGACTAGAACTAACATCAAAATAGAATATTCAGGACTAAAATTCAGCTTGTGCAGTGTTATCATACCAAGCAAATCCTCATAAGAATCTCCCAAGAGTGCTGCATCCATTAGTAAAGGAGGTGAGAAAACTTGATCCTGAGCTTCATCCATACCATAAAATGACCTATGTGCATCAGAAAATGACAAATTTGAACCAATAGAAGGAAGGTAGCCGTTCACACTATCAAATTCATTAAGGGAGTCTAACTCATTTAACATGTCTGTCATTGCACGTTTGCTCCCAACATCACTGTCCTTAGCATGGGACTGAAGCAAGGAAGAATCTGTTTGAGGTGTGAATAACTGTCTATTCCTTAAAGAATTATGTTTCTTATCTTCGCCATGGCGGGAAAACCCCATCCCAGAAAGTGGTACAAAGAAGTGCTCAGGCTTATTAGAATGACTGTCTTGTGATGAATCCAAATTGCACGATTGAGAAGAAAGGGCAGCTTCTCTAACAGATTTCTTCAGGTTTTGCAGAAATTGAACATCTTCATCTGTAGATATAATAAGAAATGTAGACAGTAAGCGGAAACTGACAAATGTACACATAAGAAAGGAAGGCAAAAATCACGAGCCATGCATTGAATTATCAACGTAACTGTTTGATGGAGGCTGATCTACAAACTTTTTCTCTATAACGGGTTCTATAGGGTTAATTTCAGCCACAATCTGCCGCTTTTGCATGTTTCCACCTTTACCAGAAGAAGTTGGCGTCGAACTAAATAGTGGCGGCAGTTTCAAAGTAGGGGGGCTAGCTGTCAGCTTTTCAAGTTGAACAGATGACAGTCCAGAGGCTAATTCAACAACCTCATCGATTCCACTTTCCTGAGTATTAAAATCATTTATCAACATCATTTTTAAAGCCTAGGTCAAATCGTAATCTCCAGACTATTTATTCGAGGGAGGGAGGGAGGGAGAAGAAAATAACAATAATAATAATAATATAACAATAATAATAAATTACCGGAGTCCTGCTGTTCTGTGCCTTGATAGGTGAGTTTGTTCTAATCTTCATAACAGGAGTAGATGATATGCTATTGACTTCCTCTGTAAGGTCTGTAATTGAGTTTTGTACGGTTGGAGCAAAATCCTTTAGTTGATCAATGAGCACCTGCACATAACCCTAAATCTCATCACAAAGATATTTCAACATACTATCAATGGTCGAGCAACTCCAGTGTCTAACGATAGAAATAATGCTTAAAGGTGAGAATCATATCTATAAGTTTCACGAAACAACCACCAAGATCCAGAACATACAGGTTTACCTGTATGCTGTCTAGGTGTTGTCGATGTTCGGCCAGTGTTGCCGCCAATGACTCGGTATGGCTGCTGGCATTACCATCATGCACACCCCGTAGGAGCTCTGGACCATCTCCATCATTGGCCTTTGCCTGCAACACGATCAATGTAAAGAAGTCACACATATTAAGTAAACTGATATAGGAGGGAATTATAGTTTTCTAAAAGAAAAAGGTCATGTATGCATGTAATGAAAAAGAGGTAAACTGACTGATAGAGAGCAGGGTCTTATCTAGAATATTCATGCATTTTAGCTAATAATTACCCACAGACACCTTAAATGAAAATGATTAACTAACAAGGTAAGAACCTGAATCGGCAAAAAGAGCATACCAGTTGGAGGGATTGCTTATGAATGCGTTGCAAGGCATGGGTCCAACGTCGCAAGATTTCAGTGATATCAACAGTAGGTTGCCCCCTGGTATTATTTTCATCCAGTCGATAATTTTTTTCTTCATTCCCATTAGTAAGAGAAATTTCCAATTTAGTTATATACTCTTTGTTTAAACCTTCTTGTGAACTCTCCTCTTCTTCGCTATCCAAGTGTGGAGTCATACTACTAGATGAAACTAAAGAACTATTGTCCATTGCTGCTAGCAAAGACGAACCAGATATGCGATACCTGGAAAAGAATGATAAGCACAAATACGAGTGGAGCTATAGCCAAATAGTATGACCCATGATCATTATATTACCTATGCTCACGATGAGCTATAAGATCCTCAACTGGGCCTGAAGCAAGGACCTCATGTTGACCTGTCAAATCACATATATAGGCCTCCACCTCAGCACAGAGTGGTAAACACATTAATTAAATTGTTTTCGATTACTCATTGTATTCATACAAAGAAGAGCAGTTTGACTATTAAATGTCGAAATATCATACTGCAAATTACACACTTGCTATAAGACAGACAGAGGTCCTTACTATATGTGCTGGTCATGAGTTGCGAAGAAACTGGGGTGAGTGGGAGAGGGGGTGGGGGGTGGGGGGTGGGGGTGGGGGTGGGGGGGAGGGAGGGAGGTAGGGAGGGAGAGAGAGGGAGGGAGGGACGGAGGGAGGGAGGGGTGGGCGGGGGAGGGGTCTGGGAGGGAGGGAGGGTCAGAGGGATGTCAAAGAGTCGGGTAGGGTACGGGTATGCCTACCCCACACCCCACCCTATTTGATTCGGATCGGGTTCGGGTACTGCCCATCGGGTAATCGGGTACCTCGGGTACCCGTATACCCTACATTTAAAAATATAATTTTTTTTAATATATATCATACATATATATAATGTAATTAATAAATTCAATTTAGTATAATAAATATTTAAAATATTATATTTTACGTAATAATATATATAATATATAACATAATATAATATCTATGTATAATATGTAATAATAATATACTTATATAATTAAAACAGGTATGTAGGTCAGGTAATCGGGTAATATACTATACCCATACCCTACCCATACCCGATCATAAAATTTCGGGTGCGGCCGATACCCGACCCTATTACGAGTTTATCTGACGGGTAGAATCGGGTACGGATAAAGTTGACATCCCTCTGAGGAACGGAGCTAGAGAGAGGGAGAGAGGGAGAGAAAGCTTCAGAGATTAATGGACAAACAAATATCCAACATCGAACTCCTAAAAGTGAAAACAACAGAAGATTTTCTAAAAATTACAGACGCAGAAGATTTTTGTCCTTCGAGAATTGTTGATGGCGATATAGATCATTTTAAAAGTTCAAAAAAAAAAAACAATCCCTTAACAATCCAATAAAGAGATTTAATAGCTACATCTTAAGCACAATTAAGTTAAGCAAATTGAAAGAACAACAAATTACTTATACTTACTCTTGCGAGATAACAAAGAGTCCCACAAGCGAGTTGCTCTTTGAACTATATTAGAATTTTGACTTGAGCTAGATATCAGCTCATCCCAGAGCCCACCTTCCAGTTTCACTTTGTTTCTCAAATCGTGTAGTTTTTCAAGCTCTTGCTGAAGATACGCCTAACAAGAAGACCCGAAAGTAGTGCATCACAAAGTCTGCCTTCCATAAACATCGTATAATTGGCATTTGGGATTTGAGTCAAATGGATCATTAAGATATCTTTTACCTCTTCAGCACATAGACCACGAAACTCTGCTGTCATTTCATGAGCCAAATCAGACCACATCGCCTGGCTTTGAATTGCAGTTTCTGCATTACTCAAAAACTTTCTTCTTTCAAGAGCTATTCTAGCCTGTTCATAAACAAAAAAATTTAAAGAGATTCAGAATATAGCATATATAAACTTAAAAAACTTCCCTGACCACTTTATCAAGCTATAGTAAAGTATCTCGCAGGAAGAAAACATAAGCACCTTCTATAGTGGTTCATTATAGTTAAATCATATATAAATCTAAGGGGGAGAATTCTACATCTGCAAACCCGCTAGAAAAAGCAAGTATATAGAAAAAGGGACTTTATAATAAATATATGAAAGTCTGATCATATGTAAGCAATATTATAATATTCGTAACTCAAAGTCACATGATAGATAATTTAAATCATTGAACCGAAAGGCAGATATTTTCTGAATGCCAGATTCTTTAGTTCGATATTAGAGAGGAAAATATTGTTGAAAGGACAAAGGAGCAAATACTTGAAAATGAATATTGTAACTCTTTCTTAAACAAACCAATATGATTCTTAAAACAGAAAATGATATTATGAGAATTAAGATTTCTAAAATAAGCTTATCTTTCAAGAAAATAAATAAAACCATATGTCAGAATCGGTAAATGAATCATATATATGGTTAATTAAAATCAGAAAGGGAATTGGGGACTGTATCTATAAGATGATAATGGAAAGGCCAAGTGATAAACCTTAGTTACAGGAAGTAGTGTAGCTGCATGCGAAAAAGCTACATCAGTTAATGGAGCAGGCAGTGGGTTTGATGCTACATCAGCTGCAAATGTACGCCTCTGTACTTCCCTCAAAGCATGCAGGGAAAGCTGCCATAATAATTCAACGAATCTACACAAGCATATGAAAATCTAGTTCACTATATACCTACAAGACCATCATTTGTAAGTGGTTTTAAACGAAGTTAACGATCCAAAAGATGACACAATGCAGAATGTTTAGTTTCACCAAGGATCTCAGCTTTTCTATTAGTTTAAGTCATGGCTTAAAATTTCGGTTGTGTGTTATGTTTCGGACATCAGAAAAACGAAGCATTTCGGGACTTTTCGGAAACTTTCCTAAAATAATATAAAATAAACCTAATTTCGTGTTTTAGAGTGTCTCAGGATTACGAACCATTTTCCTCTTGGTGGAGCCAAAAAAAAAAAATGAAATATTCTGAGTTTTAGGTGGAAAGGTAATGAAATTTTGACTCATGGTTTAAGTAGCCCACCTTGTATTGCTCATAAGCAAAATACCCACCCTACTTATTCTGAAACTGGTTTACCTACTGACTGGTGCTTACCAAACATGTTTCCAAGATGGCAAGATGTAAAAAAACAAAATCAGTAAATGAAGTCGGGTGGAATTGATTCATGCCATATTCTGAAATATGGTTAACTCTTCCGTCTTTTAAATAACTAAGTCTAACACAACTTATACTAGGAAAACTTGGTGTTAATTTTCTTTAATCCAAAGTCACAGATAGCTCTCTCCTCTCTCATTAAAATTATCTTCAACCAGCAGAATTAGTCAGGCACCCTCGGTAGCATGCCAAATTTCAGAAAAGTACTAAATCACAATGAGTTTCATCAAACTAAATCTCAAGTCTCAACTATAGAAAACGAATCAATTCAGACACTCACAGAGCTCCAGAACTTCATCAAACACAATCTTAACTATAAATACGAATTTAAACACTCACAGAACTTAGTGTAAACTAACCTCGGACCGCAACAAGTTGCAAGGGACGAAACCCTCGAATTGCTTCTGGGCAGTGCTCCTTGGGATTCCAGTTCGCTAATAATCCCTTGCACGACCTAAAAGGTTTGTCTCCCAAGGAGAGGGACGTTAAGACACTATTATAACACCAAATTAAATTACCTATACAGGCAAATCCGAGATATTCCAGAATTATTACCTTTCGGAAATCCCTAGACTGGGCCGAATCAAAAATAGGCCACACCTTATCAAAGTCCTGTAAAAGATACAGTCCAAAACATTTTTACAGCACTCAAAGAACAAAAATGTATATCTACAAAGAAAAAAAGAGAGAGAGATTTCTCTGGGCAGATTGACTGGGCCGTTTGTTCAGTAGTAACAAATAAACAAACATACAAACAAGAGAAAAGAGAATTTGCCTTCGCAGATTGAACTGGGCCACGGAGAGAGGACAAGATGAAGTACAAGAGCTGCTCACCCAATTTTGGGTTGGAATGACGGAATAACCCGAGCCGAGGGGCGCCGTTATTCGAGCCGATGCCTATTATGTTCGGATCCAATCCAAGCAACAAGCAATTTGTGTACATTGCATTCTCCAGCTCTATCTCTCTCTCCTTCTCCCTGTCCATCGTCATTCCACACGCAGCTCACAGTGCCACTCTGCTTGATTTTCGGATGGATTTTCTCCGATCGGATTTCTTTCCGGTTTTGCTTTAATGTTTTTCCAGTTATATTTTGAAAAGATGGGCCCTTGGTGATAGATTAATTTATGAAAAGATCCAGATTAATTGTCGCGAATTTAGTTCGTACTATAATTTTTTATAGGGTTTAATAACTACTCGAGGTTGTGCTCTTATTTTGAGTGCTTCCATGGAGGATGTAGTGCGAAAGTTATTCATGGCGCGACACGTGTAGCATACATTACACGTGTCGCGCCGTGGAAAAGGGAGGGAGTGCACTGCACCTCTTTTTTATGGAAAAAATCTCGTATTTTGCTCGATGATGTAGATGATGATAATTAATTAGGGGCTGCTGCAAACACACTAAAAGATATATCAAAAAAATATAGTTGAGATTTATGTTGGAGTTTTAAATGTTTGATTTATTTGAACCTCGAGTTTAAATTTGAATTTTGTTTTCCAGATCCATTATTTGGTAAGTTGGAATTATATTCCTCAAATCTTCTTTTTTTACTTTTATACGTTTACAAAAATAATCCTTATTATAATAATGTCTTCCTTTTGAATCTCATCTTCAATTTTTTGATAAACATTATTGATTGACAACTCCTATCAAACTTAAATTGAGAAGACGTACATATTATTTCTGACACCCATCACCATTAAGAAACCATCACTTGAGAGAATACCAAAATATATATTATCACCATCATATAACTATCATTAAGTATATGCAAAAATAAGATCCATATAAAACATTATGGTAATCTATGTTTTGAAAAAACGAAATTGAAGAATCAAATAGGAAGAATCATACTGAACAAATCACTTTGTCGACTATAGGCTTCATGAATGGGTATTGGTTACAACCCACGCAAGACAATGTTAGGACTGATTTTGAAAAAAAGTTGCTTCTTGATTTTTTTTTCTTTTCCACATATAATACAAACATATATGTAGTTATCTCGACAACCCCTGGTGGTGGGAATGGGAATGGCAAACTCGTATCCTGTGAATATGGGGTAGCATGTTGATTGGGTGAGTCCACCAAATTGACGGAAGTCTTGTTGGGGCCTCAAGTGCGGTTAATAAAAATTGTGGAAACAACATAGTCGTTCAAATTGGATACAACTTTTTGGGAGTTTCTTTGAATGAATAATCACCATTAAGATCAATAGCGTCATCTTCACGTTGTATTCCACTAGTCTTTCACTTTGTGTTGTACGGGAAAGCACACTGACTATATATACATTTACCAACATATAAAACTTAGTAGAAATTCATGATGCAAGTATTTGCCAAATTTTATATAATTATTGTGTACTATTTTTAGGACAATCATATTGTTAATACCCAACATAATATGGTCATTATACATCGTCTCTTCAAATAACAATCACATATATTCAATTCTTCAACACATAATCAAGATAAATTAGTACCAAAATGATTACAACTATTTGAATTAATAAGGTGTCTACGCATGACATATTTGGTCCATTAATTACTGATAAATTATGTTAGAGGCCCCACTCGCAATTCAATTCAGTTCAATTCAATTTAATTCAATTCAATTCAATTTAAACTCATTCAGTCTAAAAGAACGAAACCTTACTCGATCAACTCAGCCCAATCAAAAGTTGTAAAGAAAATTAAAGGCAACGGGCAAGCGGGCTGCAGTGAGGTGTGTGCGCGGTGAGCCTGTGACCTGACCCAGCCCAAGAACAGCAGGTCAAACCCCGAGAATGATGGTATAATTGGGAAAGTGGGAACAACATAGCAAAGGGATCCGGGGATTGCTTTTATTCGCTCATGACCTTTGATTCTTCACCAGTTTGGAAGCGTGGAAGGTTCATCGCTGTTTCGTCAATGGACTCTGAATCAGCCATAGTAAAAGTTCTTGAGATATTTTATGGTTGTCTGAAGCCCTTGTTTGGAATTTGTGGTTTAGATTTCAGATTCTTCGATTTCGTTGTTTAGTCCCATTACTTTTTCGTTTTCTCTTCAGTCTGTCGGCTAATTTGGATTTCTGCTAGCTGTTATGGCTTGCCGCTGTATATGCTTTGCCTGCAAGTGATGAACTTATTCACGAATACACGTAATCTTGACAAAAATAACGGTCATCTTTTTTTTTTTTTTTTTTTCAATTTATTGAATTTGAATGTCTTCATTTTTGGTTGCCAAAGCTGCGGATTATTTCTCTGCTTGCTATTTTAACTTTTCCCACTCAAAGATTGTATGGTATTAGAGGTTGCAATATGAAGAACTTGCGTGTATGGTATGCTGCCTAGAATTAACTACTCTTGCTTGAGATATCCTGGCAAACCATTTGTTAAGTTATATCTCTAAAGAAAGTGAAACACCTTGCGGTATCTTCTTGATCACACCACTAGACACACATTATGATTTATAACCAGGTCTTATAATGTATCTTTCTTGTAATGTCTTGCTCTATAGAATTAGTTCCGCTGGGCGTACGCCGTACATGAATTTGTACAAGAGCGTATTTGCAACGTCATGACATGTTGTCTCTTGGAGAGCAGTCTAAAATATTTTTATCCAAACTAAAGCAATTATTGGAGTTTAAAAGAGTATAATCTTTTGGCAAAGAGGATGCTAAAAGTTGTACAAAAATATTGGAATCATTAATAGCTGCGCACCTGTTTTTATGGAAAAAGCCAATTAACCTCTTCTCACAATTCTTCTTTGACGATTGTTGCATTTTCTGAAATCTGAAGCCGTCCTTCTCACGTGGTACCTTTTTGCTGCCATTCAAGATTTTCTTGTAGAGTCATCATCATCTAACTGCACCTTAATCCCAACTATGTTGACATGGAGATTATAGTGTCAATTAATTGTCTAAAATTAGTTAACACTATAAATTAGCGCAATAAGCAAAGTGGCCAATTTTACGCCGGATTTTGTCGCAACCTTCATAAGAAGGAATAAGATAAATGAGATGAGATTCCAAAACCGCCAACATCATAGGTTTTTCCAGTTACATGGAAATATTATGAGACGGTGATGAATTGAGATAATTGCTATAGTCGTTTCACATTACATGTAAAAATCAAGATGTACATCTTTGAGAACCATATGACTAATTTTTTATAGAGTAATCTTGGTTTTCATTTTGGAACTTCATGGTGTATGTCTTTGCTTACTTAAGTTGTTTGGAATTAAGTTGTTTCTTCTTGGGTATCTAGGCAAGGCTTGCAGCTGCAAGAGAGAAGTATGGACGGGAGATTCGAGTATTTGAAACCTCTATAGCTTCTGTAACCCCTACCAATGTTTCTGATGCTGGCAAGTCCAAATAATTTTTGCTATACTATTTCCTCTTGATTGTTAGCTAATGGACCCATATTTTCACTTATTAACATGTTCAGAGGAGACAGATGACTTTTACGAATTTACGCCTGAGGATTTTTACCGTCTTTTGGCAACTAAAAAGGAAGGTAATTCATGTAGAGTTCTCTAATTTTCAGATTCTGAAGATTCTGAAACCCTGATTGATCTTTCAGTTTGTGAAGATAGCCAGGTGTTATCTAGTTTAAAGGAATCTAAAATTCGTAGCATTTTTGCACTGTGAAACCATGTTCAGATAAACATTTGAAGACGAAAAAAATGCGGGATGCGGAAGAGTCTGCTCGTAGGTCAAGGATGACAAAGGTTTTAATTTGCCTATTTTGTGGTGTTTCTTCTAATTTTAAAGAATATACTTTTTGTTCACTTGGTCTTTCTGAATAATATCATTCTGTTCAAGCAGGTAGTTATAAGAGTACGTTTTCCTGATAATCATACACTAGAGGTCGCATTTCATCCATCTGAGACAATTCAAAGCTTAGTTGATATTCTGAATAAAGTGGTTGCTCATTCGGAATTGCCATTCTACTTATGTGAGTATGAAATATTGCATGTTTCTCTTTCTTAATATAATAATCCCTCTTGTTATGTTGCCTGAAGAAGCTAATCGAGTGGTTAAGTTGAAGAAGACTAATCTTTAGGTTTTCCTTTATCTCAGATACTACCCCTCCAAAAAAGCAATTGAGGGATTTGTCCCAGGATTTTTATTCTGCTGGCTTCGTACCCGGTGCAATTGTGTACTTCGCATATGATGTGCCAGAAGGTCATTTGCTGATTTGCCTCTAACATCCTACTAGTTGACTTTTGTGATGATCTGATCGGGTCTATTAATCTAATTTCTAGATAACTGGATAATTTGGAGACTGATCATCAGAAACCAGACATTTCTCGAAATTGCAAATACCCCCATATGTTTAATCATCCCCCCCCCCCCCCCCCCCGCCCGATCCACCCACACCTACGCACCAGAGGATTTTATTTACTCAACCACCTGTTTTGTGATGCAAGTTGGAAAAAAATATGAATGGGTATTTGTACTTATGAAATTGGTATAGTTTTGTAATTTGAATGAACATAAAGGCTATTTATTTGCAATTAACTCCTTTATGTTTTACTAACTAAAATTTGTTGATAATACATAAAATTTTGGTATAAGTTGGTTTCTGAACTCTCGCATAACTATGTTTCTCAATTCAAGGAATTCTCTACCACTTTCCATTTTTCACCTTTGTTGAATAATTCTTCCTTTAAGCATAATTGTTTTATCAACTTCAGTGCTGTATTTTGACTGTGATAAGCTCATTCAGATAACGACGGGGCTCCCTTTTCCGGTCCCTTCCTCCAGGAGGATGTCATGTCTTTGCAAGGCTTGGAGTTTGTGGCTGAACAGGCGGATCCTGCTGTCTATCCCACACCAGAACCTGCGACATCAACCGGCCCGTCTGTGGTTCCTCCTGAACAAAAGCCTGCTGACAAAAAGAAGATCAAGCCCAAGTGGCTGAAAATGTGACTTTAAATACGTCATGTGGTTTGTCCGTCTTCTCTGTCTGTTGTGGTTATCTGTGTAGCCATTTTTAGGGGTGTGGATTTGTGGATTATCCCCCAAAATATGGCTGATGATCTATTCTGTTGAAACATAATCACTGTGAATATGTCTTTTTTATGTTGTCTGATTTCATTCACAAATTGGTAACCACTTTGTGTTGACCTTGATGACTGAGTTTCTTCATAACGAAATCCAATTATAGGACCCCCTAAGGGGTTGGCCTAGTGGAGCATGACAAGGCTTGTAGCCTACGTGTTGCGGGTTTGAATCCCGGCTGCTGATCCCTTTCAAATGTAAACTAGTATAACACCCGTGTAGTTACACGGGAACATAAAAAAGAACTCTTATGTAAATATATAATATGTAAGTCGTTCATTATAAATTTCATAATACTTTTTTATAAACTTCACTATTTGTTATGTTTATGATTACACCTCATTCTCATCGCAACAAAAGATTTCTAGTCTTACCTGGCCCTCACTCTTGATATGGCTACATAAAGCTAACAATGACCGAATACGGGTCTTGGAAGATACACACCGACATGAGAGAGTTGTCCTTGACTTTTAAATATAGTCATGGCAAAGCTCATAATAAGTGGGAACTGGCGTATTTGAAATTTAAATGATAATCTGATATCTAACGGACTTAATATTAATTGCGGAATAAATATTTTACTCTCAAATTATTCCCCGAATTTTTTTATTCAATAATATGGTTACGGATTTGGATAATTATTAATGATGTGACATTGCATAATCTTGATGATTGATCCATGTTTTGAATTAGTATAATTGAAACTCTATCTTACGATTTCAAGATGTGATTTGGAATTCTAGAACACTTATGCTATTCAAAAAAATCCATTGGATATACTTGATTTTGATTTTTAAAGGTCGCAGAAATTTCGCATATACTATAAAAACTGAGATATCTCCGCTTGTCTTTTGAAATTATAGACATCATGTAATCGTTTACTATCTCCACAACGTTGTTTGTTGGCATCAGGATTGTTCATTCTTCAAAAACTTATTTTATGGAAAATTTTACTTTATAAGTGAATAATAGTGCTTTCAACAATGGCTACAATATGATCTTCGACATTCCAATTGGTAAATATCAAGAATATCAATCAAGGTTTCTCTATCGACTTCTTTACCCAGCTCACCATCTACAAATTTGAGGATTCGTTCGGAGAAGTCCTTAATTTCTTGTAGATGGTGAGATGACATTGTTTGTCCAACAATTAATATCATCATATTCTTTGTCAGTCTTATGAGTTTGCAATGATGCCAAAATAGAGAAGAGCTTATACTTGAATAACCAATACATACATTCTCCTTTGGTACAACTTAATATGTAGAACTATATATACTAAGTAATTGTGGCAAGGATAATTTTAGTAATATTTAAAATTTAAAAAGCTTTTGGAAATACATAAGAGATTTTGACTTATAGCCTAAAATTAAACACTTCTCAAATTGCAATAAAAACGTAATAGTTGTATATATGATTTAATTACTTGTATGACATATTATAAATATATCTGTTAATTTAGAAAACTACATCCAAGTTCTAGCCTTAAAATTACCAAGAAATTTAATAATTTGGATTGTAATATAAGAATAGCTTGGATAAGTTAAAAAATGTACATCAGAATTTGTCCTAATTAAAAACGACCTTAAAATCTTAGAAAATTAAAAAAGAAAAAACTCAATTGATTTGATTAAAGTAAAACGGCATATTTACGCTTATATGATATTTTTCAAACATTTAGCTTCATATTTAAGAGTATTAAACTCTACCAATTTTACATTAAAAAATAGAAAAAGAGTTGAAGTACTTTTAGTAATTTCTGGAACTTGTATTACAAAAAATCTCGACGGCATTTGGCGAAGTAAAACTATGTGTATATTCATTTTAAATAGGTTTTGAAATTACAAAGTGAGGAGATTATGACTTATAACTTAAAATTAAGTAATTTCCAATTTGCCAATAAACAAAAAAGAAGCAGCAGCATCTTAGTATATATATATATATATAAGTGAATTACTTGTATGACTTATTGTAATATACTAATTGCATGGTTAAATAAGAAAACTACATCCACATCCTAGCCTAATTAAAATTATCCCCATTTTTTAAAAGTTAAAAAAAAAATGCCCAATTTTGTTTGTAATATAAGATGAACCGAGGAAAGCTATAGGGGTACTTTCCAGGCATTGAACTTCATATTTAAGAGTACTAAAATCAAGAAATTTTACATTCAAAAGAAGATAAAAATAATGAGAGTATTTTTAGTAATTTGTGAAACTTGTATTACAGAAAATCTAAGTGACATTTGGTTCAGTTGAAATTTTGTATCATTTTTATATGATATTATTTTCAAACATTTAACTTAATATATAGAAGTATTAAAGTGCACATTTTATATTCAAGAGAACACATAAATAGTTGGGCACTTTTAGTAATTTCGAAAACTCGTATTAGA
The DNA here is from genome assembly GCA_033398695.1 of Orobanche coerulescens. Taxonomy (NCBI): domain Eukaryota; kingdom Viridiplantae; phylum Streptophyta; class Magnoliopsida; order Lamiales; family Orobanchaceae; genus Orobanche; species Orobanche coerulescens. The sequence goes on from CM065804.1 coordinate 223,283,203, forward strand.
AAAAACCTCAATTCATATGTGATTCTGTTAAACTGTATTTGACAAAATTTTAGTTCCACGTTCTTTTTTTTTTGTCTTTTTTTTGCCAAAATGGTCAAAATTATTAAGTATTTAACGATTTCTATTAAATGACCAAAACAGAGATAATTTAATACTTATATTTGAAAAAAATATATAAATTATTTGGATATAATTTAAAATACAAAAGTAAATCCAAAAACTTTCAAAAATATATAATGATTTCAAAAGTAGATAAATTAACAAATCTTTAAAACTAAAATAAAATAAAAAATCACTTAAAAATTACTTAAAACAATTAATTTTTAATTTCTAAAATTCTCATTGTACAAAGATGAATCTACGGATTAGTATATTATTATTAAATTTAATTTCTTATATATTTTGAAATATCTCTTTGAGAATTCATAAAACCAGTAATATAATTTAGTAAATATAAGTTTTTCATTTATTTTGTTATTTTATATTAATTAAATAAAATTTAGAACTAAAATATACTAACTGCTTTATTCCATAGTTTCTTTGATTTATTTATAAATAATAATTAAATTCATTATGTCTACCCTTTCAATAATATTTTTTAAAAGATTATTTCAATTTATTTAATTGATTAGGACTTCAAGTACCTTTTTAATTATATAAATTCAACACTTCTTTTGTAATACTCCCAAACATCTTTCATTTGAGTTGATATTTCTTTTATTGATATACCTAATTATAGTGACTAATTAAAATAAACTAATTAATTAGTAGAATATATAATATTTCTGCGAGATTTTAGGTTTAAGTTTTTAATAAACTACTATATTAATTTTTTTTTGTTTGAGATTTATATTTTTTTATTAATGAAATTATGAAATATTTCGGTAAATATAATTAATTCTTATTTATTCATAATTCATATTCCTTAATTCGTAAAAATTAAAATGGTAGGTAGGAGTTATTTGAGGTATAATTATAATGTATTAATGCAATGATAATTAGGCCAGTAATTGATTATCGTCAATTTGAGCGTGAGACATGTAGCGAAGACCAACAAAGACACGTGTCGGTAAGCGTGAGAAGTCACTTGCCTCAACGTATTCTATATTAGTATATAGGGGAGATTCCTTGATAAGTGCTCGAATAGCACGGAAGTCTCCCTACCTTGGGCTCGAAAAAAAAAGTGCTCAACGTTTGTATATTGTTGCTCCGATTATATAAATAATACGACAATAATTATATCAAATTAGTAAAAATTCGTATAATTTAGAACATACTATTATTATTTTTTAACACAATCAAATATTTTTTGTCTTTTCTCATTTAAATTTCCTATTGTTGAGTTTATAAAATTGTAAGATAATTAGACAAATTATCCAATCTATTCACATTCAATTTTAGTCTTTAAAAATTAATTATGTTAATTCATTTGTTATAATCTTTTATTGTGGACTTTTATGAACTTATATAATTTTTTACATTTACTTAATTACTATTTTATGTGTTTTGACTGAAAAATATCAAAAAAATAGCTGAAAGTAGCTATAAAAACAAAAACAAACCGGGGGACCGGGTAAGGACCGGGGATCGGGTTGATCGGGGTTTGACTAAAATTTGACCGGGGCCAGAGAAGAGAATAGACGATGCAGGGCCGGGGTATTAATCCCCGTACCCAGCCGGGGCCGGGGCCGGGGGCGGGGGAAGGAATAAAAAAACAGGGCCGGGGGCGGGAGTTGTGATCCCCGCCCCATCCCCACCCTGTTGCCATCCCCAGTCTGATCTGATATTTGGGCTGAAAGCTGTCTGATCTGATATTTGGGCTGAAAGCTGTCTGGTATGATATTTGGGCTGAAAGCTGTCTGATCTGATATTTGGGCTGAAAGGTGTCTGGTCTGATAATTGGGCTGAAAGCTGTCTGGTCTGATAATTGAGCTGAAAGCTATCTGATCTGATATTTGGGCTGAAAGCCATCTGATCTGATATTTGATCTGAAAACCTATCTGATCTGATATTTGGGTGCTGAAAACTCAGTTGATATTTGGTCTCGACTGAAATGAAGCAAGTTGAAAACTTAGCTTCTGGAATATGACTCTTGACACCATAATGTAACGTCCGAATTAAATGAGATTATTTATGGATGTAACTCTTGAGCTGAAGGATTAAAGAGAATTAATGGCACTTTAATAACCTAGATTTATTGCTGGGCTGGGTCGGGCGCCCGCGGGCTGGGCCATCCTAGGTCGGGCCAAATTTTGGGCGGGTCAAAAAAGCCCGATTATTTTAGGCTAAAAAGAGAAGCCCGATGCCCGCCCAAAAACGGGCGGTCTGGGCTAGCCCGCGGCCTGGGCCTATTTTGCCAGGTATAATCCAAAATATGAATCTTAATTTATTATTAGCATTGTGCGTCCAAATATCGATATCTTGATTCGCTGGCCTAAGAGCCACAACAACTGTGATTATATTAAAGTTTGGAGTTTAATTTCAAGTGTAGTCGGAGTCAAGGCTTATAATATGTATTTTTTTAATTTGGATGGTGCAGAATTAGAATATCGTGGGTCGTTGGACTCACAAGTGTAAAGAGCATCACTATAAGAATAAACGTAAGGACTTCGGATAATATCTGAAGTAAAAACGTTATAATTACCGAAGTCTATGTTCGTGTAGTAAAAGGTATACTTTAGACTTCGCTTTTTATGCGAAGTCTAATATCCTAATAACCGAAGTCTATCTCGGTTTTTTTCCGAATTATGATCCAAATGTGGGGGTAAGTGAAGTAAAATAATGTCTTTAACTTCGGTTATTTTATAATTTGGCGTAGTAAATAAAGAACTTTTTACTTCAGTTATTGTATAATATATTTGTATTTTCTGTAGTAATATATATTAATATTTTCAATTTAAAATTCATTGCAAAATCTACATTCAACTATAACTAACCATAAACCACAAGAGCTCAATAATATAAGAACCAACTATATACTTAAATACACAATGCCGATCCAAAACTGTCAAACAAATAATGTACAGATTGCTCTTGACCACAACTGTTTATCATATCTGGAAAGAACGTAATACTAGAAGGTTTCAAGCTAAGGAAGAAAATATGGAGGGCATTGTCCAGAAATGCAAGTTTATGATTGCTATTCGGAGCAGGAAGAATGCCAAATTGATGAGAATGTTGCGTACTTAGTTTCTTTATATTTGTAGCAGTATGTTTGTTTGTTGGATGTAAAGAATGATTGGGCTTATTACGTTGGAAATAAAATAATTTTATTTACCAAAAAAAAAATATATTAGCATAATGTGTCGTAACACACATACTACAACATTATCAAACGGTCAAAAATAACTTCTACAAAGTGTGATGAACCATAGAAATATTATGATCGAAATAATCTAAAATTTCGGCAGCATGTTGATCGATTATGGCTTGCATTTCTGCATCCCATAATCCGTACGATCACCTTCTCGTCTATTCAAAACTAACTCACATCCAAAACTAACACACATCCAAAACTAATCTCGTCTCGAGGAGAATATAAAATTACAAAAATCGTTTGATGCTCCAGACACGAAAAATAGAATGCAGAATGGTGGCGCTCAAGTGTGTCCTTCCCATCACTAAGATGCCACTGCTGTCCCTATCAAGCCTGTGCACCTATCAAAACAAGCTTGTCAACAACAATGCACAAATAGAAAAGAGTTACTTTCTAAACTAAATAACATAGGACAAATTGCAGCTTGTCAACCACCAGAAGTATTGCAGCAGAAGTATTGCAGCTGAAGACATTCACTGCTTTTACCTCTAGGGAATTTATGAAAAGTAGGCACAAATAAAATGCATTACATGTTGAAATGTTAGAATCGACAGAAAATCAACTAACTAACTCGGTTTGGGGGGAAGTTCCATTTAATGATACAAATAATCGAACCTAGTGCGTCTTATCTCGATTTTGGCTTCTTTCACTCGTAAAGTCTATTGTCCGCAAATGATTTGTAAATTTACTTTGTTTCTTTCACTATGATCAAATCGAATAAAGTTTAAAATGGACTTGGAGACATTTTGAGCAGTTTAATGTCTTATATACAATACAATGTCTTTTCAATTCAAATCTCATGCAATAACAACGTCATAATAGGAGAATTTATTATAACATAATATTTCACAAATTTAGCACACAAGAAGAGAAAAAGGAAAATGAAACAAAAAAAGAATCCATACCTCTAATGAAAGCATGATATCCAAAGCATTGAAAACAGAAAATTCAAGACTCTTATTGTTCACATATAAACAACTATCAGCCAACTATCAGCCAACTACAGAAACAATATACAGACAAAACATTCATTAAAACCACTACTATCTGATTATCCAAATTCCCAGATTTTCTCTAGATTCTGTCTTGTTGTTCACACATAACCATGATCTTCATATTCTGCCTCTCCCTCATCCTTGTAATAGAGAAGATAGCTTATATATGACTTTTCGAGTCGTTGATACTTTGACTACCAGAATCCTCTACATACTGCTTGAATTAATTATAAAGAAAAAAGAAAAGGTGATAAACGAAGTACACTTGTGTCAAAATATTGTTTTCAATAAAACCTTAGTGTGCTTCATGTGCTTTCAAAGTCTTAACATAACCCGTTCACATATTATCTTTCACAGTATGTATAAATTTATTCACTATCTTTTTCCATGCATTATCATCATATGCAACACACAAATAAATATAACTTGGCTTGTGTGTCAGTGTCTAGGTAACAAACTAAATTTTGTACCTGAACAGTTTCCCGATGATCCAATCCAATGAACAATGAACCATCTACCAGCACAGCTAGTACCCAAAAAAACTAGAACCATTGTACTTAATATGGTTTGGTTTTCATCACATTATCTAACAAATACTAGTGTTCTGGAAACTAAAACATACAACAGAATAAACACACACGCGGGATAACAACATCAAGAACTTTGGTAGTGTTGTGTCACGATTTATTCATCCCGACAGGCGATCGACTATAAGGCCGAGCGATCAAGTCAACATCAGTCAAACTATGGCTAGCTCGCCAAATCAAAGATATCAAACCACCATCAGGTACCTAGCGATCGACTCCCAGGGCGATCGCCCTTTGGCAACTGGCGATTTGCTCTACTAACCGGCTAAGGGCAATCGACCTGCGCCCCGAGCAGAGACGATCGCCCGTCAAAACCATCAAGGACTGGATCTCAGGAAAGCACCCACGTGCAGATCCACCAAAGGCGCTGACGAGATCTTCGCCAGCAGATAAGATCTTTTGCTGACAGACAAGACATTTGACCACAGCCTGTCACCTACCTCACCTACCAGCATGCGCGCCGAAAGTTGTCAGTGGGACCACCCGCGACAGCAACTCAGGACGCGTGTAAGCTCCCCATTGGACCGCACAGTTGACTGCCAGCATTTCCTGCAGACGTTGAAGGGACAGGCCCATGTGCTAAAAGACGATCGCCCGATTATTATATTGCAGTAAAGGCGATCGCCCGGCGTATCCAAGCCCTATAAATAGAGAACCTCCTCCTACTGGAAAAAGGTTCTCAGTTCTGAATTCATTTGAACCAACGGTTCGGAATTCACTCAACGGTTCCCAGTTCCACCAAAAGTTCACATTCTCTCACATTCCGATACATCCACGGAAATACTGAAGAACACACATATCATCAAGCTCCCGGCTATCTCACCGGAATCCATCTCAGGACTTCTCTCTCCAAATCTCTCGTCCAGAAGACGATCGGCAGAAGCAGCAAGTCTCCACTAGACAGATTCCAAGGGATTCATAAGCCCAGAAGCCCAAACATCCAGCTAAATACTCGCCGTGAGAGGCGGTCGATCTCTCACCGCCGCGACTGTTCATCACCTTTGTTACAAGAACTCACAGAGCATCAAATCTGGTTCTTCCGGCAATCTACACGCTCACTAGCTAAGATAACAAGAAACTTTACACTCATTGTAATTGTATTCTTACATTAATACTTGTATCCCCGAATATCGGTATTAATAATATCTCGCGAGAGCATTCAAGCCCGGGACTAACAACCCCGGCAAATCTTGTGTTATTTATCTTTCTCTCGGAAGTGCTCTTGCATTTGTTTGCTATCCCATCCATTCCAAAGAATATCTATCTCGGATAATATTTTGGGTAGCAACAATTGGCGCTAGAGGAAGGGGTGACCCTCAAACTTTTACTTCTACCGTCCCAAGAACACTCACTTCTCGGGGCATATACTTGAAGTGACACTCACTGCGCTTCAAAGAAAACCTTCGAATCATGACATCCGCCGTACATCAAGCAAGTTGCTCTCCGAACCGCGGACACCATATCCCGGCTCAATCCGAACCCGGCCCGACGACAGGGAGAAGCCGCGGCAACGCGAGACTCTCGATCCCGCATCCGAGAGATGGCCCCAACCTCTCACTCGATCAATTCCAAACCGAGGAACAGATCGAGGAGGCTATGGCCATCCTGGAGGAGCGACGGAGAGCATGCGCGCCACCCGCGATAACTCCCTCGATCATCCGCCGCATGGGAAAACGGAAATTCAATGGGCTACTGAACGAGCGATCGTCAAAAAGCCCCAATTCGCGAGGAAAGGCTCTCGCACGACCGGACGGATCCATATTCGATCGCTTGGGACGCGACCCATCCCGGCGACCGGGGCACTCTGTTTCCAACCTTGAAAAGACGGAATCCGAATCCGTCACCAGGAGTTCGGCCTACTCACCTCACAGCCGAACGCATGTCAGCCATCTGACTCCCGCCCCGATCGCTGTGGACTCGGTACTCAATCGCCTCGGCTCCGCTCCGATCGCGAGCCGCTAATGACAGCCACGGCGATGGCCGAGATGCATCGTCTGCTCGTCGAGATGAGAGCTCTCTTGGACACCGGGCAAGCACCGGAAGAAGATCGCCGGCCGACCGAGCCACTCGCGGTCCACATCGAGCTTGCCCCCATACAACCAACGATCGCTCCTCCTAAAACACCTCTCGTATAAGGGGAGATCGGACCCGAAACCCACCGAGTAAATTCCGAATTTACATGGTGGGTGTGGGGCATCCGATGCAACCAAGTGCCGGATCTTCCGCCGACATTGGCGAAGCCGCCCATAAGTGGTACGTCTCACTACCACCGCGATCGGTCACCTCTTTTAAGAAACTGGCGGATGACTTCACGTCATACTTCGCCGGCAAGGTCGCCAGACCAGAAGGCCCCCAGCGCATGATAAAAATCAAGCAGGGGAAGGACGAAACTGACGCAGATTACATCGACCGGGTAGACGAAATCATCCTCACCGGCGAACCCGTCAGTGATGAGCTCGCTCTCTATTCGGTCATGGGGGGATTCCACGGTCACTCTCCCATGTTCAGACATCTCTCCAAGGATATTCCCCCAACTTACACGATCTTCCGCGCTAAAGCTGCCAACTTCCTGGCCGGGCAAAGGCTACTCACCCTCCGCTTAGACGAGGAAACGCCACCTCTTGCCCAGAAGATAGCGATCGCCAAAGCAAAGAAGGCGATCGCCAAGACACCCGGAGATCTCAAGGCTTTCGAGGACATGGAAGCCCATTTCCTTCATACGTTCAACAGAACTCCGGCACATATTTTCTATGCCATCAAGGGGCACGAAGAGCTCAAAAAGCCAAAGGCGATAAGGGACCACGGTCACCTGGACAACAATCAATATTGTGCCTACCACAAGAGTCCCGGCCACAGCACCAACAATTGCCGCGACCTCCTCAAACAGCTCTGGAGACTGTTCGAGGAGGGCAAGTTGGACAGCTTATTGGTTTAGCCGATCGTCCGAGTCGAACGCAAAACAGGATGGGAAGCTCATACGAGCCGACCCCTGAATCAACCTTGGCGACCGTCTCTATATGCTTCAATCAAGAGAAGGAGACCACGGAAGTCATCCCGATCTCCCTCCTTATTTAAGAAACCGGAGGACTCGATCGCCATCTGCAGTTCACCGTCTAACACGATGGACTAAGGCACGAGACCGCCTCCCCCGCACAACGTACACCGTCGAAGGTCGGCATCTACATGACGATCCAAGGTGGAAGAATGCAGCCATGGTCCTGGTGGTCGATAATTCCGACTGCTTAGGCCATGCAAGGTCCCTTTAGGCCAAGATCGCCCGCCCTTCGTTTAAATACGAGGCCGGCGTAGTCTGAGGGCCCTCCAAAACAAATCAGTGGACACGATCGCTCGCCCTCAAAGGTTCATCATCTGACATGGTGAACCCGGACAATGCGACGTGCCACAACCCCGTCTCAACGTACACCGTCGAGGTCGGCCATCTCCATGGCTGGCCGAGGTGGAAGCAGAGCTAACAAGCCGCGGGCGTGGAGTTGATTCATCCGACGCTGCCCCGCGCAAGGACTCCTCTAAACCAAGACCGCACGCCTTTCGTTTAAATACGAGGCGAGGCGCAGCCTAACGGAGGACCCTCATAATAAAGTGAGTCACGAGACACTCAATGTCTTCGCGCATCAAGACATGATCAAGGAGTCGGCCCATTGAACTCCGCGATCGTGCACGGTTCCTCATGATGGACGACCTTCCCCGAGGATTCGACAAAGTTAAAGACCGCTCACTCAAGGAATTATTTTCATCCCCTTACTCCCACTAAGTGAATAAAAACAAGGGGCAAGAAGAGTGCGGACTACCTACACGACGATCGTCGCTATTCAACCACATACGGAGATCGTCATTTTTTGGATGTAGTGCACGATCGAACTTGTTGTAAAAAGTTGTCTTATGAGTTTATCAATTCATTTGGAACTACCCTCGCAACGATCTCTCCTCACGCATTTGTACAAAGTCAAACAAAGACTCAAAAATAACCATTCATTCAAGTGATAAATCAGAAATCCAAATGCTCATTTTATTACTTGAAAAATAGAGTACACGGTCGCCCGAAGGCCTAAGTACTACAAAAAGAAAGCTACAAACTACAAAGAAAGTAAGCTAGAAGCGTAAAACAGGAAGCGCCTCGAGCCCCTGCCGGCCTTCGCCATCGCATTCGGCGCGGTCCCTCATCTTAGGAGCATCGGGATGAGCAAGACTGCAGAGACAGATACCAGCTCAGATCCACGCCGATGTCCGCCAGGTCCAAGATCGGCAAGGAGAAAGCCGAATGGAGAGGATGCTCCAATGCGTATGACTTGAACTTCTCAGCTAGAGGACCGACCTCCAAGCCTCCCTTCTTAGCCGCTCGGATCGAGTCGTGCCGAACGCCAAGTAATAGGCGAACTCGGCGACATACTCCAAATTTTGGAAGGGATCGGCCTTGGTCGCCTCAACCTCTCCTCTCGGCTCGGCCATCGCTGTTGCGATCCACGGAGCTCGGCCTCCTCGCAGCAACCTTCTCTTTCGCCTCACTTGACTCGGTCAGTCGAGCGATCGTCACCTTCGGCGATCGACCTCCTCCTCAAGCAACATTCCTCGCCCGACGGCACTCTGCATCCGGTCCCGAAATCGGTCGACCGCCATTCGAATTTCTCGGTCTCCTTCTTCTCCGGCTCAAGCTCATGGCTCGCCGCTTGGCCGCCTCAAGGAGTCCTTCTCCATCGCCACGATCTTGTCAGCAAACTCGGCGTTCTCTTTCCGAGCCGCCTCGAGATCCTCCTGAAGGCGAATAGTGGAGGGCCTCCCCTCAAACTCCTGAGCAGCCTGGAAGGCCATGGTCGCCGTCTGAAGAGAAAGGGCGACAACAGCATGCATCGAACTCGACGATCGCTGCCGAGCGATCGCATCCAGATCAGTTGTCCACGCCTTCGGCAGGGCGGAAGCAGCCTTGCTAACATAGGGAGGAATATCACAGGAATGGCGAGGAGATCGGCTCGCCAGGAAATCCACGACCATCGGTGGACAAGAAGGATCTGCGCGACGGATCCTGCATCAAAACAGCTAAGTTAGTACAACTCCTACGCAGATGCAATTGTCAAACACAGAAATGCTATCTACCTCTCAGCCTTCTCGGGATCCCGACCAAAAAACGGCTTCCCTCGAGGAATCTCTGCATCCGCGATCGCCGTCTCCCGCAGAAAAGCCGCAGAGGGCGGCTCGCGCTCCGGAGCAACGATGGTGATCGGAGGCGCGGCGATCGGCACTTCATCGCCCGGGGCAGGAAACGAAGTTGCTTCCGGCCTCGGCCTCTTGCGATTCGCCCGAAGCCCCTCCTCCGGAATTTCCTCCTCAACCACGACCTGCTCTACGCGAGGCTCCGGCTCCGCACGAGGCTCCGCCTCCGGAACTATAGGCAATGCGACGGGTGGAACCCGAGTCGACCTCTTCGCGTGAAGACGGCCCAGACTCCCGGGTTCGACATAGCGATCTCACGAGGCTCCAAAAAGCGAGGGAAACGAACCTCTGCAGCTTAAAGACGATCGACTAACTGGCCGATTGCATCTTAAAATAAGGCGATCGCCTAGTAAGTGAAGATCGCAGGACCACATACCTGGCACCGCGAGATGTCTCGGGAAGCGGAATAGTCGAGCCGACAACCAGCGACTCTCCTTGTTGATCCGAGTGGCGTCTAGGTCGTCGTCCGACAAGCTCCTAATTCGCTCCCAAACAACGAGGAAGTCGAAAGGCAGCTCCTCGATCGCCGGAATATGAAAGCCTGCAAAACAGAAATCAAATTAGATCACCCAAAACGCATCCAAGCGAAGGGAGTCTAAACCCTTACAGGATTCCTCTCCGAAATTCGCTGGGATCTCGGTTCGCTGTGGGATTGTCGCTCGCGAAGCTCTCCACTTGCCGGCGACCGAGAACCACTTCGTCGATCGCCCGTATCTTATTCGAACTCCATGAATCACCCGCCAGATCGGCCTTGAATATGGTAACCGCCGACCAACCTCTATGAGCCGTCGCCTAAACAAATAGTTCATCTCCAACGGCGACGGAGAGGCGGTACAGTCGGTGTCCGCCGAATAGGGTGAGTGTGCAGAGGATTTGGAGCCTGGCGTTGGGCGTCAGATGAAGTGGCGCCACATTCAATGAGGCCACCAGATGGGAGACCGCAAAGGACGAGAGGAAGCGCAACCCGGCCTCCATAACGGCCTCACTCACTGCGACCATACCCATCGGAGGCCGGTCGGCTCGTTCATTCTCCGCGGCGCGAACATGTCCACATCTCGAAGGAACATGGAATCTTGTCCTCAGACGGCGGATCTCTCACGGACGCCGAGCTCGTGTTGGCCGAGCGACCACAACGATCGCTGCGCGGCACGATCTGCGACCGCTTGGGGAGCACATATGGATAAGCGACCGAGTATCCCCGAAATCGAATCGCGGAGTAGGACCGGCCAATCTCTCCATTATTTCGGCAAAGGCCCTATAGGCCCGTCCAAAATCACTATGTTGCTCCCGGTAAGCCACGATCGCGGATCTCTCTCGATCTGCGATCGTCTCTCCTCGGCCGACTCCCTAGCAATATCGGCCTCATTGAACAAAGCCTCAACTTCAGTCGGTCGATTCCGGCTCGAATTGCTCACTGCCGTCTCAGTGGAAGACGGAAGAAGTTTCTCCCAGGGCACCGATGTCCCGGCGGCGTAACTAGTTCCCGCTCCAAACGATGATGAGGTTCCGGCCATTTTCGAGTTAGAAAGGAAGAGAAGGATTTTTCTTACCCTAAAGTGAAATCGATCGACGATCGGCTCTTAGATCTTCGAAAATTCGGCGGCAGGTCCTTCTTTCTCCAAAAAGCACGCGTGAGTGAGAGGCACCCCGCGCCCCCTTTTATAAGAGAAGGCAAGGGACCCGTTTGCAATAAGAGAAAACCTCGGGGTCGAATCTCAAACGGCGCACCGATTGACCCCCTCGAGACCCGCGCACGCGTCTTTTCGAGGACGCGTCAATCGAGGAGTCATTAAGGACCGTTGGCGTCCTCCAATAGAAGCCCGACACGTGCGAGGAGACTTTTCAACACCCATTGTTTTTCCCGTGATTCAGCGGCCAACCAGGTCGTCCAAATCCAGAGTATATCAGCTCAAAGACGATCGCCAGTTCCATTAAACACGAAGTCGCTCGTCAATAGTTCAGCGATCGCCAAGAGAGCCACCTCACCCCACGTTTCCAAACGTATGAGCGAGCTGGGGGGCAATTGTTGTGTCACGATTTATTCATCCCGACAGGCGATCGACTATAAGGCCGAGCGATCAAGTCAACATCAGTCAAACTATGGCTAGCTCGCCAAATCAAAGATATCAAACCACCATCAGGTACCTAGCGATCGACTCCCAGGGCGATCGCCCTTTGGCAACTGGCGATTTGCTCTACTAACCGGCTAAGGGCAATCGACCTGCGCCCCGAGCAGAGACGATCGCCCGTCAAAACCATCAAGGACTGGATCTCAGGAAAGCACCCACGTGCAGATCCACCAAAGGCGCTGACGAGATCTTCGCGGCCAGATAAGATCTTTTGACAGACAAGACATTTGACCACACCTGTCACCTACCTCACCTACCAAAGATGCGCGCCGAAAGTTGTCGGTGGGACCACCGCGGCAACCTTTCAGACGCGTGTAAGCTCCCCATCGACCGCACTGATCGCCAAGATTTCTCGCAGACGTTGAAGGGACAGCCCATGTGCTAAAAGACGATTGCACGATTATTATATTGCGGAAGGCGATCGCCTGGATCCAAGCCCTATAAATAGAGAACCTCCTCCTACTGGAAAAAGGTTCTCGATTCAATTCATTTGAACCAACGGTTCGAATTCACTCAACGGTTCCCAGTTCCACCAAAAGTTCACATTCTCTCACATTCCGATACATCCACGGAAATATTGAAGAACACACATATCATCAAGCTCCGGCTATCTCACCTAATCCATCTCAGACTTCTCTCTCCAAATCTCTCGTCCGAGACGATCGGCGTACGACAAGTCTCCACTAGACAGATTCCAAGGGATTCATAAGCCCGAAGCCCAAACATCCAGCTAAATACTCGCCGTGAGAGGCGGTCGATCTCTCACCGCCGTGACTATTCGTCACCTTTGTTACAAGAACTCACAGAGCATCAAATCTGGTTCTTCCGGCAATCTACACGCTCACTAGCTAAGATAACAAGAAACTTTACACTCATTGTAATTGTATTCTTACATTAATACTTGTATCCCCGAATATCGGTATTAATAATATCTCGCGAGAGCATTCAAGCCCGGGACTAACAACCCCGGCAAATCTTGTGTTATTTATCTTTCTCTCGGAAGTGCTCTTGCATTTGTTTGCTATCCCATCCATTCCAGCAATATCTATCTCCGGATAATATTTTGGGTAGCAACAGGTAGGAGTACTTCATTGTGTACGTAACATACCCTAAATCTACATTTTTGTAAGGTGACATTCAACAAGCCAAAATTTCTGAAGATAATACATAAGTCACATGAGATAATAAGTCAAATTTGTAAGTACCTAAGAGTAAGAAGGAAAGATAAGAGAGAGAAAAAAGAACTGCACCTAAAAATATGGAGCAGTTGTTGATACTCAGAATCTCCAGGAAACAAAGCTTGTCTTCTGGCCATCTCAGCTGCAAGAGGCCAAAAATGATGCTAAGATACTTAACCGATAATTCCCTATTCCAGAGCAAGTACATTATGCAGTTAATTTGCAAGTAGAAGAGTTTTCGCACCAAATATACAACCAACAGACCACATATCAACAACAGTAGAGTAATGAGTGGATCCTAGAAGAACTCCAGGCGCTCTATACCAGAGAGTGACGATCTACAAAACACGAATCAAAATAATTTAGCCGCAATTCATAATTTCTAGTTAAAAATAGATAAATCAACAAATGAAGAACATACAAGTTAATAATACCTCGTGCGTGTAGCTCTTGAGTGGGACAGTGAAAGACCTGCCGAGGCCGAGATCTGCGATTTTGAGGATACCTTTATCCTTATCAAGGAGCAGATTTTGGGTCTTGAGATCGCGCTGGAGAACTCCATGGCTGTGGCAGTGTGATACGCCCTTGCAGAGCTGGTAGAGGAATCTCTGTATCAATTGCGGGGGGAGAGGCCTAGGGTTTGGCCCCTTTCGATGTGAATCGATAAACTTTTTTAGATCGGTGTCGAGAATATGTGTGTCTGAATCGTCTGTGTGTGTATGCGGAGCAGAATATGTGTGTACAAGCGTGTGAGTGTGTGAGCGTTTGAGAGTGAAAGATAGAGAAGAGAGCAGAAGAGAGGGGGAGAGAAAGGAGCCGAGATCGGAGGTGAGAGAGTGAGAGAGAAGAAATGAGAGATGGGAGATGTCGGTGAGAATCAGGGATTTTTTAGCAAACTATTAATTTTCGGTCTCAAGGCATACACTTCGCTATTGTAAACTTTTTTAGTAAAAAATAAAATTTCAAACTTTTTACTTCAGTAATTATTAAATTAGCGAAGTTTTTGTAACTTAAAATTTCTAACTAGCTCTTGCTTTTTGGTTTGGTACCATTTACTGAAGTCTATGCGGGAGTTTTACTTCAGTAAATTAAAAAGTGAAGTTGTTGTTTGTTTTTACTTTGCTAATATACATTACCGAAGTGAAACGTAGCGAAGTCTTTGATGTTTATTCTACTAGTGCATGCTCCGATATCATGTTAAATGTTGGGGTTTCATCTCAAAATCAATTAGCAATATAAGAGAAGTAGGCCCAAAATCTTTAAATATTGATGACACAACTTGTATTTTCTTAATATGAAATTAACTCTTCAATAAATTATACTATTCTTTTAGATAGAAATTGTGTTTTCAAGCAAATGGATGACCCAAAAACTTGACTTCTTTTTAGTTAGAAAATCACGTTTGAAGGTTCTTTTTACAAATGTGTTTCTAGGAGTGGAAACCTCCTCTTATGTCAAATTCGATCAGAAATTTCTAGAAATAATATCTTATAGCACGACCAATCTCAAGGGAACCTGCTTTCACTATTCTAGAAGAAGTAGCAACTCCTTTTATTTATATTTTCTCAAAAGTTTCTGTTGAGTAGTTGGGGGTACTTCAAATGTATTTAAAAAGAACTTGAGTTTTAAATACTATGTTTGAGTTTGATTTGATCAGCAATTAAGCCGAGTTTCGACGAGCTCAGTCGGGCATGACTCAAGCTGAGAGTAGTTTGGTTTTCTATATATATTTTATCGTTTTTATTCTAATCAAGCCGAGTTTTATTTTTATCAAATAAAAAATTGTGTTCAATCTTAATTTGTTATATTAAGGAACCGAGCTCGGATAAACTTTTTACTAATCGAACTTGAATTGAATATCGAATAGTTTGTTTTTATTTTCAATCCTAATAAAACGTGATATAATTATTCCACTGTATTAGTTGTTGAAGAAAGGAGTATTACATTTTTTGTGAATCCTCCATAATATTATTATTAACGAGAAAAAACAAGCAGAAACACATCCAAGAAAAAATACTTAATTCGTATTGACCGAGACACACATATTGTCTCCACAAGCAGATGTACGTCAACTCTGGTGGTGCATGTGCACCGTTGTTTACTTGCTAATTATATTATGTGTTTGTTTTGTTGTGGTGTGAATGCCTTATTTAGATATAAAATTAGCATAATACATGATTTGGTTGAATGGTTGACAGACCTGATTATATACTAAGTCGATTGAATCTAACTGCAGTCCAGGTGGAGGTAGATTCCAATTTACTTCGTTAGAAAACTACAATATGAAAAGACCAATTACAAAAAAAAAAGAGATCATTAATTAGATCAAAATAATGTCTACTTATTTTCAGGAAGCACATTTGAGATTATCGTGTTATATCCTAACATATAGATAGAGACATTAACTCTTGATTCAGTGCACCACTAAAATCGAAGTCTGCCGACAATTGTCCCTACAACCTGAATACAATAATCAACCGTTATTTACATAACCCATACTCAACAATTAACTCACAATCATCCTCTCAATACTCAAGTCTCAGTTCATAAGTATTGGTGCTCGGATGGCTATGATCTCAAGGGTAAAATTATTGGTCTTATTAGGCTTGATAAAATTAGTTTTCCTTATATTAGTTGTAAAAAAGTGTAATTTTGTAATTGGCCTCTTTTGGAGTATGTTTATTTTGAATTGGCTTGGGCATTAATTTGTTTTGAAGTTGTTTTGGGCATGTAGAGGGGCTCGTTCTCCCTCAAACATTTGAGGAAGTAAAAAAAAAAAATCTCAGTTCATAAGATTATCTCAGAAGTTTCAAGTTAAAATAAATTTTAAATCTCAATTCATAAGATAATTTCAGAAGTTTCAAATCAAAAATAATTTTTGAAGGGAGCTTCGTACAATAAAACGGCACTTAAAAGTTATGCTATCATTGTGGCGCTCTTTCGTAATACTCATGTATAAATATATAAATATCTAACTTTCCAACAAGCCCGTCTAGCTCAGTCGGTAGAGCGCAAGGCTCTTAACCTTGTGGTCGTGGGTTCGAGACTTTTTCGAATAAATGTATTGTTTAGTGACAGAATTTTAACTATGAATAATTTTGTTAAAATTATCAAAAATTAATGTTACAAAAATATATCAGAAGACAAATATACCAAGGAACAACGGATAAAAAGTTAATATTGAAAAAAATCAAGACATCATTAGAATTTTCGTAGTACTTCTCAAGATGACATTTTTTAAAATAAACCTCAGGAGTATTTCTTTTTTCTTTGTAAATATCCCAAGAATTTATCTGGTATTAAATTTTACTTTCTATGACATTTGATCAAAACAATATTCCATTTAACTAAACATGAAGTGTTTTTAGTCGAAAAGATTGAGAAATATAACCATGTGACTTAATGCATTCAGCATATCCATGAAATGTCTGATTTTTGTCGCGCGGATACTCTTATTACACTCGTTGTTGGAAAAATAGAGGAAATGGGCTGTTTTGAGCAGTTCACTTGAGAGGCAATTTTGAGTGGGCTCGACTACGAGTTAAAGTCGGGACTTAGTTGAAATACGTAGTACTCCGTACGAGGTTTCCAAAACATGTAAGAACATTCAAAATGATTGACGTATGAATGATATGTAATGTTCCAAAGTGAATCCTTTAGAAATGGGTTTGGGATGTTATCCCATATTGGAAAAAGAAGAGAAAAATTGTGAGTGTATAAGGAGATGTGGACAAAGTCTTGTTCAAAAAGTGAGACATGAGTGGATGTGTGACTAGGCGCACCTCGCACACACACGCGCGCCGCTGCCGCCCGTCCGGCCGGCTTAGCTCGGCTCGGCTCGGGTCGGTCTCGGTCGAAGGGCAATTTGGGCGAAATGTCTCGGCATTTCGAAGTTATCTTTTTACTGCAATTTTATTCGATAAAAATTAATTTTACTGAAACACCTCAATTATAAATTCCGAATTTTTCGGATCCGGATAAATAATAATTTAATTGATAATTATCGAATTAAACAGATCTGGATAAGTATTGAGATACCAATCCTGATCAGTTTAGAGTTCCTCCAGCACATGTCTCTCTATCATCTTCACATATAAATACAGATGTGATGGGTCTTATTTTTAGACTGAATTTTTGTCCGTTTTCTCACCCGAAATTCCGAGTTCGTTTTTTTTGGAAATAATTTCTCTTCATTTTTTTGTCGCGTCGGTGGTAGTTCAGGTCTTATTCTAGTTCGCTGAGGGTGCGATGATCGATTTATCAAACGCATCGAGATGTTGTTTTATCCTGGGAGGCAGACACTATACACAGCGGTGGAGGCGAATTTGCTTTAAGAAGACAGAAATTCTGGACTCAACATCGCCCATATTCGGATTTGCTTCATTTGATTAATTATATATATATATATATATATATATATATATATATATATATATATATTAATGCTTTTGTCATTAACGAATCTGTCTCCTGCTTTGTTCTTCTCAGATTTGCAGCTTAGGCAGGAGATTCAAAATATAGTAAATAGACCAACAATCGTAAAGCAAATTCGTGTTATCTTAATATTTTGATTAATGCTTTTGGATATGGTATCGAACAGTAAATGATTAGCGTTTCTTTTAGAACTGTGTTCACAAATCTAATTGCCTTAATAGGTGTGGTGAATATTCAATTAATCATGTTAATACTCTTGTTGAGCGGTAACAATGGAGGATTGATCTATATACACTGACGCATCTTTTGAATATTAAAAGCATAGATATTATTGCCTGTATAATTTTATGGGATCTCTCTTTTTTAGTACCAAACCATAAAAGTAACAAGTTATATATCCCCATTCATAAAACTATAAGTTTTTGATACCAAAATGTGTTAAAAGACTTTATTACCCTTAAAGTCTACCAATAAGAGAAAAAATAAACTAAAAAATAAAAAGGAAGATTATTAAAACTAAACATCCCTAAAAAAAGGTCCCACAACTCAATATTCCAAAACTCTCCTCCTCTCTGCAAAAAAGTCTCCGTCGTGAAACCCTTCGCGGCCGGAAAATGTCGACCTCCGACTACCACAGAATCAAGACGCCAGAAGTTCCGCTAGCGACACTCCATCTGAAGAGCAATTCGCCAATGAGCCGCCGGTTAGTGTATTTTCATTCACACACGATCGTGCCACGACGGTTGTTCATCTTCCCACGATCGTGCTGAAGAAGATGAGACCATCGTAGACACGATGGTCTTTCGTGGGCACGATCGCTACACACGACGGTCGTCGATCGTGTGTGCCGTCGTGTGCTAGAAGTGCAAAAGCTCCTGCCTTGCACACGATCGCAGGCACACGATCGTTTCCCGTCGTGTGAACCGTCGTATGGCACACGATGGTCTTCACACGACGGGCATCGATCGTGTTCATGCGATCGTGTGCAAGGCGTAATTTTTTTTTCTCTTAAGCATTTTATCATATTCTTATGAGTTGTATGTCCATATTGCAGGTAGTTGCGTATGGAAGAGACCTACATTGCGTTTTGTTACACGTCAAGTGAATCTTTACATACGGGAGGCGGTATTTAAAGAGATCATTGAGACATTAAGGAGTATGGGCCGCAATTCCAATTCTTGATCGAGCTATCGAGAGCTTGACCGAGGGGGTCTGGGGCGCTTGATTAAAGTTAGGAGGAATGGGAGTTCAAATCGCCCTACATCACTTGATTGCTCGTCAATTGGAGGGTGATCAAATCCCCGGATGAGTCGTGGTTCCGGTTTGCGGGAGGACCATTCGTTTACGGCCCGTGATTTCGCCTTGATCACGGGACTCCATTTTGGAAACTCTACCTTCCATCCCGGGACGACCATCTCCTTCCGTCCGACGGTATTTTCCGAGAATACTCCATGGCAAAAACATTAAGGTTAGTGTTGCGGAAGAGGTTCAATGCTCGAGATTTTGGTAGAGACATAAGAGATTATCTCAAGGTTGCCAATTTGCTTATATACTACTACTTTATCCTATGTCGTGACGACATGATGGTCGAGACATGGGCATGGGCATTAGTGGAGGATTTGACGGTGGGATATGTTTCCTTGGGGTTCTTATGCCTTTGGGGTTTTATCTTACTACATAGGCAACGTTGCCATGAAGGAGGGACAAGAGCACAAGGACTATCACTTCTATGGTCCTGTTTGGGCTTTACAAATATGGTCGTATGAGATGATTCTGCATTGGGAGCATTGTGTGGTAGTCGAGATAAAGCGTCCAAGGCCCCGGTGTTTGATGTGGACTACGAGGAAGATGTTTTGTGATTTCACTCATTTCTTCGACGATAAGGTACATAAATTTGTAAACGTATTTTCTCCTAACTTCACTCATCTCTTCAACATTATGTGATTGCCCATCTAATGGTGTGCTTTAATGACTATTGTTGCAAAGACAAAGTACTTCCTCTTTACCGCATCCGGAGGAGGATGAGGCCGAGTACTACTACCCGAGCTTTGAGAATGGCTCGCCTTATGACGTTAAATTCATTAAGCCCGTAAGAATAGCCGTGAGGAATAAGGAGGATGAGCTGCGCCGATCCCGAGGAAGAAAGTTATGGATAGGTTGAAGAAGGTGCCGGAAAATTGATTAAATATGAGTCGGCACATAAAGTGTCGGCGCCGGCAGAGTACCCCACCGGTACATGGTGCGAGACATCGGACCGAGAGGCGGCAGAGAGGGTGTGTTGTGTCCACGGACTTCCTTGTCAGGACCACACCTGTGACACGAGCAGGATGAGTACTTGATCGCCGTTTGAAGGCGATCTTGTACGACGATTCCGAGTCCGGATGTATTGCTCGAGTTACTCGGCGGGTGCTGTCTGGGATCGTGGTCGTCTTCCGACCTCTGCATAGTCGTTCTCGGTGCCCGGTACTCTACTCTGCTGGGAGCCTTTATAGGCATCGTCCTTCTGCATCTGATAGCAGCGCCCGACGGAGGATTCCTGACCCTCCACGTCACTCGGTCTCGGCGCGGACACGTCACCATTCTCATCGTCGGCTAGTCATCATTCGAGTCACCATTCTCGGCGTCCGAGTCACCATTCTCGGCATCCGCCTACCCACCATTCCGAGGTCCAAGACACTCACCATTCTCGATTCATCATTACGTTGAGCGGACTCGGCGGCCCCTTGATTACGAGCATCGGTATGAGCCATTTGAGGCGCCGTTTGTGATATGGGACGATGTTTGATTGGTTTCAGGACGTGCATCATTACTGTTCGATGTTTCGCAGTGAGGGTGGTGGTCCTGAGCAGCAACCTCCATTTCAGATCGAGCAGCCAGTTTTTGAGATCGAGCAGTATCTGACTCTCGATCGTTATAGTTGTGAGAGGGATCCGAGGGTGACGAAGATGGTGAGAGTGCCGAACGCAAGATTTGGGTGAGCGTAGTCTTCCACCACGAGTGAGTCGACCATCCGCCGCTCTTCGAGAGCCTTTTGTGGTTGCGCCTCCCAGAGATAGCGAGGCTCAAGAAGTTGTACCTACTGTTTAGGAGGGAGCAGCCACGTGATGCTATTGTCCGTGTTTGAGACCGGGCATGCTCTCACCCGGGCGTTATTTGACCGGATAGAGTCTACCCGTGAAGACTTTGATGCCGAGGTGATAGACTGTTATGTGCTTGCGACTCGGCGAGGCTTCGGAGGAGTCCGTAGTGTTGGTGTCGGTAGAGTTGGCACCTTTGTACTTGCCGGCTCCTATTTTACGTAAGTTCTATAACCTACTCACTTGTATATCATTGGTTTGATATCGATATTTTTAATTTTGTGGTTTGGCTTTTTGTAGTTAGTTTTGGCCAACGAGTTTGCAAGACTCCATCGGATGATCCACTTGGCATCAAGGTGACGGGAAGCCGGTTTACAAGGAGTGGAAAATTCCTAAATGCATCGAGGACTACATGACAGGTCTTGATACACCACATGCGGTTCCATGGTTAAATTGCAACGAAGTAAGTTTGAAATTTATATTTATAAATAATTGACGATTTGTTGCCATTTGAAATTTATATGTATAAATGATTCGCTATGTTTGATGTGATGATCTTATATGATTACATATTGTGTTTGAACAGATCATTGCCATTTGTTGCCTCGACCAAAGCCATTGGGTGACTATCAAGATTGACATCATAGCATGGACCGTGGAGTTGTACGATTCCTTGTCACACCACCACGAAGATGGTCGTTACCGATTCAACCAACTGCGACCGATTATGCGTCTGATGCCTCGTGTGCTAGCTCAATCCGGGTATTGGATGAACAACCAATCGAAATCGAAGTATGACACGGAGATGAGTTTCAAAATTATGCCACGAGAGCTACAGTTCATACAAAACGACAATCACAGTTGTGGCCCCTTCGCGTGCATGTACTTGGATCGACTCGTCTCTGCAAACCCAGGAGCAAGGCACCAAATCAAGGAACTTAATGAAAGATATATTAAGAAATATCGATATGGCCTAGCTGCTAAAATCTTTATGTTGTCTTTAGACATGTAGAATGGTTTATGTTGTGTTGTACAATATTTATGTTGTATTTAGACAATTTTGGATGAATGTGTCGGTGTTGTTAAATCTTAATGTGTTGGCTCTGTGTTACACACGATGGATGCACACGATCGTGGCCATCGTGTGTTGCGATCGTGTGCAACCTTCCCACGGTCATGCGTCGATCTTTATCGTGTGCGCACGATGGTGGCATGACCATGTGCAAACGACCGTGAGTACCATCGGGAACGGCCGTGCACACGATCGTGTGTTCAATCGTGGCCACGACCGTGTACACGATCGTGTGCATATGAACTTTTGGTATTTTTGCAAATTTGAAGTATTGTGTTATCTAGAATGATGTTTTGTGATTCAAACATCGCATGTTCAAACATTAATTACAATATGGCTTCTTATACGAACTCCTATTTGTCATTTCGTTGTAATTCATTAGTATATGAGGTCATTCATCCAGATGATTGAACTTATCCGCACGTACTAATAGAACAATTGGACGACACATGATATGCAATATATTATGGTAATTCAATCAATAACTTTTTATATAAGTGTATCATTAACAAATAATTGTTAATATATAAGTAACAACACCTAAATTGACGAGTAATTTGAGAAATTGGTGAAAATTCTTGACGTTCTTGTGCACACGATCGTGTGTTCAATCGTACACGACCGTGTACGATTGTGTGCATATGAACTTTTGGTATTTTTGCAAATTTGAAGTATTGTGTTATCTAGAATGATGTTTTGTGATTCAAACATCGCTTGTTCAACCATTAATTACAATATGGCTTCTTATACGAACTCCTATTTGTCATTTCGTTGTAATTCATTAGTATATGAGGTCATTCATCCGGATGATTGAACTTATCCGTGCGTACTAATAGAACAATTGGACGACACATGATATGCAATATATTATGGTAATTCAATCAATAACTTTTTATATAAGTGTATCATTAACAAATAATTGTTAATATATAAGTAACAACACCTAAATTGACGAGTAATTTGAGAAATTGGTGAAAATTCTTGACGTTCTTGTGCACACGATCGTGTGTTCAATCGTGGCCACGACCGTGTACACGATCGTGTGCATATGAACTTTTGGTATTTTTGCAAATTTGAAGTATTGTGTTATCTAGAATGATGTGTTGTGATTCAAACATCGCATGTTCAAACATTAATTACAATATGGCTTCTTATACGAACTCCTATTTGTCATTTCGTTGTAATTCATTAGTATATGAGGTCATTCATCCAGATGATTGAACTTATCCGTACGTACTAATAGAACAATTGGACGACACATGATATGCAATATATTATGGTAATTCAATCTATAACTTTTTATATAAGTGTATCATTAACAAATAATTGTTAATATATAAGTGTTAACACCTAAATTGACGAGTAATTTGAGAAATTGGTGAAAACTCTTGACGTTCTTGTGCACACGATCGTGTGTTCAATCGTGGCCACGACCGTGTACACGATCGTGTGCATACGTGGATACAGCGCCAATTTGACACCTGGTTGCCAACGTGTCACACGATTGGAACACACGATCGCGGCGATCGTGTACACGGTCGTGTGCATACGTGGATACAGCGCCAATTTGACACCTGGTGGCCAACGTGTCACACGATTGGAACACGCGATCGCGGCGATCGTGTACACGATCGTGTTCACTTCAAAGGTCAAATTATTTTATTATAAAATCCCGTCGGTCCCCCCCCCCCTTTATTATAAGTCGATCCCCCCCCCTTTATTATAAAATCCCAGGTCCCCCCCCTTTACTTTAAAATCCCATCGTGTCGGTCGGTCTCCACCCCTTTTTCACTTCAAACCCTAATCAATTAACCTCAGTTAAAATTCATTAAAATCAAATACGCGAAATGAGCGGCCGATTACGAGAAACCGATTTAGGAGGAAGCGAAGCACCACCACCAAAAAGAAGGAGGAGGATACCTACTCCCAACCCACCATACTGAGAACTAGGCCGAGAGGAAGATACTCAATGCTCGAGTAAGTTTTTGATTTTGTTGTATGTGTAGTGACTATCATTGCAAATTAATGTGTTCCATGAAACAGGGCCTATTTAAAAACACTGCGAGCACTCCGGTCATACTAGATGGTGATGATGATAATGATTTGGAGATTTCGAGTAAAAGCAAAAATTTATTTTGGAAGAGGAAGTTCATGAAGACGGTGATACAAGACTAAAGATACAAGCAGATTGGGGAAAAGGGATCCAATTGATTGTTTTTGTTATGTTATTATTAGATATTTTGTGTGATGGTGATTAAATTTTGTTTTGTAAAGTTATATGCTTTGGGCTGTAAACTATTGCTCTTTGAAGTGAGCTACTTTGTTATGGTTAATGTTTGGCTCCATAGTCACCTTTATTTGCTTTACATTCTTGAACACTTAAATTTCAATTCAAAGGTAAAGAAAATATACACAAAATTATGCATTTCAACTAATAATCGAATCCGAATTAATACATGGTCCATCGAGGATCAAAATATCAACACATGATTGTTGCTAGTAAGTCACAAAATATAAAAATACATAAGCAATTTAAGTTTCACGGTATGGACATCCCCTTATGTCATGGTCATCATTACGGCAAATGCTACACCTCTTCTTCTGCCGGTGCCTTTGCCTCGGTTGTGCATCGATTTCTTGAGTTTCTTCAGGGATATTCAAATCCACACCCCCTATGGGAATGAATGCTTTGCAAGATTTTCTATTGTGGCCGGTTCCTTTACACCTACCGCACACCTGAGGCCGTCCACCTGCGTGCAAATTTTCAACAGCGGACCGTGCGCGACTCATCCTTGGTCGGCCGGCTTGTCGTACCTCTTACGGAGGTACGCAAGCGATGGATGAGATCTCGGTGGGACATTCCACTCATCAGGATGTGGGATGGGACTAATATGCTCCTTATAAGTCTCTCTAAGGCCTTGTTGCTTGAAATAACGACTAACAAAATCATACACGGACAAACCATTGCCGGCGCGCCTGTTACAATAAGCAATTACGTCAAGGATGTTGTATAGGATAATGTATTTTTTATTGATGAGGTGATAAATCCAGACCATCCCTGTTTTGCAAACGATGGGAAAACACGATCGCGTCGATCGTGTGTTACGATCACGGGGATCGTGGGGTCACGATCGTGTGTTACGATCACGGGGATCGTGGGGTCACGATCGTGTGTTACGATCACGGGGATCGTGGGGTTACGATCGTGTGTTACGATCACGGGGATCGTGTGTTACGATCGTGCCCATTGTGTTACGATCGTGCACATCGTGTGTCCCATCGTGGGTTACGATAAGGGCGATCGTGGTTACGATAAGGGCGATCGTGGTTACGATAAGGGCGATCGTGGTTACGATCGTGCCCATCGTGGGTTACGATCGTGCCCATCGTGGGTTACAATCGTGCCCATCGTGGGCTACGATCGTGCCCATCGTGGGCTACGATCGTGCCCATCGTGGGTTACGATCGTGCCCATCGTGGGTAACGATCGTGCCCATCGTGGGTAACGATCGTGCACACAACAGCAAAGACATGTACCTTATAGCGGCAGCGGCATGACGACATGGAATCTGATCCAAATCAAACTCACGACAACAACATGTCCATGTTCGAAGGTCGACCTCATAAGAAACTTTGTTTTCTTCGACTTTATAAACAAGTGGGGTGGTAGCTCGAACTTTAAGAGTCAGACTGGCTTGCACAGAGTTAGAAAGCTTTTCAAAAGTGTGCATTGTCAACTCATGGTCTCTTGACGTAGCTTCTCCCCGCTTCTCATCAAACCAATTCTCTAAAATTAGGCGAAATATCTCAAGTAACGAGCAAACAGGTAAACGTCTAGCCCACAACATACGATTATTAAAGCATTCAACAACATTGGATGTCAAGAAGTTATAGCGTCGTACCGGACACTTCGACCTAGCCCACCTCTCTGGCCCAATTTCAGAAAGGCGCCTGTGCGCCCCATTAGGGCTTTCGATATGTAGTTTCGAAAAGTAGTTTTCAAAAACTTCTTCTCGATGCGTGTAGGCAGCAGTTCTAAAGAGTCCTATAGCATGCGCACCATAGGAGGTCAGATTTTTTGCAAGATGGTGATAGCAAAACCCGTGGAATGCATTCGGATAGACGGCTCGAACAGCATTCTGAATGCTCTTATGTTGGTCACTCACAATCAGTAAATCTTCCGTCGGATTGTAGCATCTGCGCAGGTTATACAGAAAATAAGTCCATGACTCGTCGTTCTCTATCGGACCGAGACCAACAGCAAGAGGAAAAACTTGCTCGTTCCCATCAAATGTGACGGCCGCAAATATAGTTCCTTTATTCCTTCCCTTTAGGTGGGTCCCATCAACTATAATCACCGGTCGAAGGCACGTATCAAATGCCCTAATACTGTCCGAGTGCAACGAACATGTGGCGAAACACTCCCTCACAAGTCGTCTGCAAATCATAAATTGTCCCTGGATTACGCTGTTTTAACAAATACAGATAAGATGGGAGCCTCTGATACGACTCATCGAAGCCGCCATATGTATTCTCTATCGCTATATTCGTCGTCCGGTGAGCAAAAGTGTATAGCTTGTCAATGCGGTTCTCCCGACACATCTCTGCTATCTTCTCCTTTGGCCTCAAAGTGACCCCCTCACCTGGCCAATCTTTTAGCAAAATAATGGGCGGCAACCTCGAAGTGACCGATCGTGCGGCAAAGACAGTTCAAATCAGGTAATTTGTGCTCCAATGTCAACTTAGTAATTCTCCAAATAGTTGCACCCTCAATAGCACACAACCTAAACCGACAATTTCTTCGCCCACTCTTACAGACAAACACTATACGTTTATCGGCGGAACGATCGGTGATACAACGTAGCATGTTTTCCAAATGATACATTCCTACGCTTATCCTCAACTCGTCTTGAACGAAAGGTGGACCCCACCTCTAGCCGGCCGTGCCGATGGAGGTGCTCGACCCAACCCAAAGTCCCAGACTACCGGGTCCGGAAATGGAATGATCGATTACGCATTGATTGTAGATGCTCATGCTCGTCGCAGATTGATGGTCGGATGAGAAGTTCCGACGACTCATAATCCTATCCATTTGGGCCGGTTGGCGAACCCAAGCAAGAAATTCCGCAGATAGTGACTCAAGCAAGTCTTTACAACAATCTTCATCTTCGGATGTATGCACCTCTTCATCTTCCTCATCTTCCTCGTCTTCCTCATCTTCCTCGTATTGATACTCTTTGGAAGGCATGTCATAATTTATGTTGTCGGGCTCTACTCTCATTGCTACATCCCATATTAACCTCGGGAGTGGAGGAGCTGCTGTTCTCAACATAGACCTCAGGATCCTCCTTGTATTCTACTAGTAATCGAAGTATCTCGGTATCGCCCCTTAATAGGACTTTTACTTTGTTTCCTTTGGCCATGTGTGTCAAGTACCATAATTTTTAATCGGACTCATTTGGACCACCCAAACCCTCTCTGATAACCCCCACGAGGTTTGCACGACTAACTTTGCTCGTGTCGATATAGACAAAAAGGAGTCCCCGTCTACATATGTCGATCGCTCCCAATGACCACCGTGATGTATCAAAATACGCTGCCACGACATCTGATTACAAAAAGATGAATAACTATTCAGAAAAATGAGCGAACAATATTACGGTCTGCCTTGGACACGACCGATGCACACGGTCGTATACTACCGTGTGCAGTGATCGTGTGCAAGTTTCTGTCCATGAACACGATCGCTGCACACGATTTTATACGATCGTGTTAAACGATCGTGTACACGTTAGTGTTGCGCACGATGTTAAGGTCGTTGCGCACGATCGTTGCACACGATCGTTGCACACGGTGGCTTCCCATCGTGTGCAGCGATCGTGTCCGTAAGAACAGATCTGGAATTTTTTTTTCATCGTTCAAATAATGATACATACCTTCTTTATGAACTCAGAAGCACGACAAATGAAGTCCTATTTCAACGTCAACTTTTATTTTCGAACAATCTTGTGATTTCTATAAGATTTTTTGAGAGAAGGTATGTAAAAAATAAAATGGCTGTGTTGTTTTGATGTATATGTTTGTAGTTAAATTTTGGTTCCTGGACATTAATATCGATCGGAGGAGGAAAGTAAAAAAGAAAAAAGAGAAGAAAAGTAGTTTAAAATAAATATATAAAAAAAGAGAGAAGTCAACTTTTAACACAAAAAGAGAGGACATTTTAGTCTTTTCAATCAAAATGGTACCAAAAACTTATAGTTTTATGAATGGAGATATAGAACTTATCAATTTTATGCTTTGGTATTAAAAAATTGATTCCCACTAATTTTATTAATGTTTCTGTGAATTAATAAATAATGAGTTTTTTTATCATGTATTTTCATGTCAATATTCATGTACTTATGCATATATGTAGGCCTCTTTTGTACCAAAAGCTAGTGTGCTTAATTATGTTGTGATTTTGACGTGCATTTGCCGCAACCTACTCCAGTTCTTTTAACTGCACATATATGTTATAAACATATTATGTTTATTTTGTTGTATAAGGATGACTTGAATTAGCTGGAATGTCATGTAGGAACGTACTTATATTTACATTAGTTCATTGTTTATTAATGGTAAAAATCTGCGTAAACATATTTGTGTGACTTGTTGTGTTGATCCATGAATGGTAGGATCGACGATTCTTATTCGAGTCTAATTCATTTATCCGGCATATGTGGCATTGCAATATCAAGTCTGAATTTTTAATTGAGTTACGCTACTGTCAGCAAACGTAGTTGCTAATAGCTGATTAGAATAAAAATATTATGGATTACACGCCGATCATTATTTAGGAAGTGTTTATGGTTAATATAAATGAGAAGAATTTATATTATTTGTTACCATGTGTTTTGCTAAATAAGATTGTGATTATATTTGCTATTATATAATCATGCATATGATAATTTTGATAAGGTATAGCAATGCTTGATAAGAGCCGAATAAATTATTAATTGATTATTCGATTAAGATGTTAAGATTATTTAGTTTAATTAAGATATTAACTAAATAGTATTTGTTGATTAATTTTAATCTTTTATGTGATGGAATATCAATCTTGGTCGGATGCTCAGACGTTAAAGACCCTAACGGGCCTGGTACCTAGTGAGTACATGTTATGGGTCGACATGAGAATTATAATATTTCTGGTTGGATTTGTTTCTACCGTTAATTTATTATTTCTCATGTTGGTGTTGATCTGCTGCGTCAGTGACACACGAGCCTATTAATGTGATCCATGTAATACCTAACACGGCAAATATTGATATCAGCTCTATACGCTGAAAATTTGGAGAAATCCGAGATCTTGTTAACCCTAACGCATCGATTGATCGAGGACCACTGAATGTGGGTTTAAGGTGGTGTATCAGCATTTGTACTGAATTTTTGGTTCTACTTGGAACCATACTGAAATTTCGGAGAAATTCAATAATTGAATTTTAGTGCTAAAAACATAAAAGTTCTTTAATCGAATATTAAAACCAGAGAGGTTTTAAATGATGATGAAACCTACTCTTATGAGAGGTTGTATTAATAAATATGATTACTCTATAAATATAGTGATACATTTGTTACGTGTACTCGATAATGAGTAAGAATGAAGCTAAAAAGAGAAATTTACACTCCAAAAGCTCGAGATACAAAACCAACTTAATCCGGAAATTAAGATGGTTTAATTGTGTTCTAATGGAGACGCAAAAACGATGTTAATCAGTTCAAACTATCTCTGAATATGAGGATATTGGTCATGTGGATACTAGTTAATTTAAAACAAGACAATGCTAGGAAATAATTGAAATTTCCTATTAGTTGTGAAATGTAGTAAAATAATTTTAGAAATACTAAAAATGTGGGGGTGTCTGGCTAAGGCAAAAGTTCCTAAGCCAAAGCAAGTGAAGGTTTGACCCAAGACGGTCGACTGCATCTCACTGGATACGCACATGATGCATGATGCGTATAAATCCTTAGTGCAAAAATCTGATAGTCTGACATATCAGTATGTACTAATCGAGTTAAGGAAAAGAGTGTATCAAACACATAACTGATTTAAAAACTAAATCAATTATGAGATACCGTGGATTTATCAATGTGAAATGACCAAGTGGTTTTAAAGGTTGAAGCAAAAAGGCTTGAACTTGAAAAACCACTACGTCTGAAATTTCTAATGTAATACCCAGTCGAAAGTCATGTCATTTCAAACCTCTTCATGTTCTTCGAATCGTGATTTGTTGGGCGAACCCTTGTAATCATTGCTTGGAACCACCGTTTTGGGGTTTCCGTACTTCTATTTCGTGTTATTGTTGCCCAGACATTGAATCCTATTGCTTTTATTCTCTTCCCGGGTCATTTTTCATCATTTTAGGACCCGAAGGGGGTGTGAGCCGCGGCACAAGGAGTGTGCGCCGCGGCACACACATTTCCTAAACCTGGTCGAGCGGACTGTACCGGGTGCCGCGGCACACCTAGGCTGAGCCGCGGCACACTTGTGTTGCATCCTCAGCCAAAAACCGACTGTACCCGGTGCCGCGGCACACCTGGGCTGAGCCGCGGCACACTGCCGAACCCTGGGAGCAATTTTTAGGCCTATGCCGCGGCACACTTGGGCTGAGCCGCGGCACACAATGCGGTCAACTGCATAAATTGTGCTTTTGAGCGAGATGACGCTCACTTCACCATTTCCTTCTTCCACCTGCGAGAGAGAGAGTTTGAGGGGAGGAGTTTTCTCACATCTATCACTTGTGTGTTGGATTTTTACCGTTTTCATTCGGTTGGGAAGCCCGGATAGTCGATCTAACGCGTATTCCTCGGATCATAGAGCTTGGATATTCAAGAGGTAATTTCTTCAACATCTTGATTCTCGATTTTGTATGGGTATTGACGTTTTGGATGTTAAAATCATGGAGTATGAAGTGATATTTGCGTGATTATGGACATGTTTGAGAATTCATCGGATTATTGAAAGATTATTCAAGAACACTTTGAATTTTGTGTTGGATTTTGGGGGTTTTCGTAGATTCGTCCGTTTTATCCGATTGAAGCTTGAGAACCTTGAGATTTTGATATATCTATACCGTATGAGTGTTTTCTTACGATTTTACGGGTTGGATTGTGCCGTTTTCGGACTTGTGGGAGTTTGGGCGATTTCCCAACCTTTAGTTGTTCACCCGTATATTTTCTTGAATCGTAGGCGAGTTTCGGGAGTCTCTTCGTGCAATTTGAGTATGGATAATTAATTGTCATATTCCTTGCGAATCGTTTAGGTGCCGGAAGCGCGTTCTTGGACCTACCAAACTCATACCTTTCCTCCGTTCGATTTCTCGATGTCTCAAAGGCATGTATACATTAATGATTGTACGTTCTCGACTTTGAAAGTAAGAAATATTGATGGTATGATATGAACGAACCGTTTTTACGGCATTCATAGATATATTGATGGCATATTATGAACGAACCGTTTTTACGGCATTCATGTATGTATTGTTGGCATGTAATGAACGAACCGTTTTTACGGCATTCCTACATGTATCGGCGTATGATATGAACGAACCGTTTCTACGGCATTCACATACGTATCGGTGTATGATATGAACGAACCGTTTCTACGGCATTCACATACGTCTTATGAGATTTTAGTTATTCCGGAATACTAGTCTTGAATTGATGAACTGACGGTTACATTTACTTTATTGTCGAGGAGTATTGTGTTTCATATTGATATACTTGCACTAGCTATTCGACGGCTAACCCCTTTATGGGGGGAAATACATTTTATGTATTTCAGGTTCCAGGAGGTCGGACAGGCAGGTATCAGGTCGGCATGAAGATGGTGGGCAAGTGTGATACTGTGTCTTTCTTCCAGTTATGTTTTGAGTTTTCCATTCAGTGTTGTTGTACTGGATTGGCTATTGAATACTCGAGTATTGTTTTCCATTTCCCTTGATGTTCCGGCCTGTGTTTGCCGAGGTTTTTGATTCATAGTCTGTGGATACATTAGTTATGTTCTGAATACCTTTGTATTGTTTTTCATTCCATTGTGCGTAGACCTTATCGGTCAAAATTTATAGTTCCGCGTATGTTTAGCCTTGTGAGTCCCCCGACTGGGCTTACGGCGCTGTAATATTCCCTGAATAACTTGGGGGTGTTACATCTAACAGGCGTGCTAGAAGATAATTTACAATGCCATATACACTCTTCATATGGTCATATAAGAGGAAAAGAGTAATTTTGTTGTGCATAATTTATTTAATATTCAGTAGATCTTCCTCTGCAATAGATACCACTAGGATCCAACGTAAATTCAAAATAAAATTAAGTGGATCCATGGATAAATAAGAGGCGAAACTACTAATTGAGGTTGTAGTAACATGAGAGCATAATGTACTTTGAGATATATTCTCTAGTAACGAGAATAAGTTCATTATTATGATATATATGTAGAAGTATATCAAATGAACATACATGCAGTCTTTCTAAATGTTTTTGAGAAAATCCAACTTGCAAGAATCAAAGGCATATGTGCCTAGCGCAACGATTGAAAGTCTGCAACTTAGTGAAAGTATTATGAATCTAAATTGACACTAAAATAGTGGCATAAAATCTTTGACACTGTGACGTCAAGCAATGACTTCAAAGGATGTGATTAAATGACCGAAAAGTACCAATTGGGGACGCTCAAATTTCATAATGCAGTTTATGAAAAAAATTGCTAATTTTGGGGACGCTTAAAATTAGTAATTTGATCTATGAAAAATTGAAGTCTCGGTTAATAGTTGGTAACGTAATTTCAAAGCGTTAAAAATGCCAGTTTATAATGTCAAAAAGATTCAAGACAATGAATATATCAAGTGTGTATATGCTAAGTACACATGACGACTATTTCATTTAAGAATGAATTTGAATAATCGAGTCATTGATGTAAGTAATGACAAGGGGATTAATTCAACAAAGTCTAAAAAGATAAATATATGAGACTAAAGAGGTGATTCTAAGATGTAAAATCTCAAGTCGTTCACAATGTCTCATATGAGGTCAGTCATATTATGATGACATGAATCTTAGAAAGATCAACGAAATCAATTAGAATGCCAATAGATATGGTGTTGGGAGTATGCCCTCGAATGCCACTCAGAGGATGTTGAGTGAGGGCATTATACTTGTAATTGTGTAAATTATTGATATAAGGCAATAGATGTTTCTTTGTTTACTGGAAGTTATTGGCATTCCTAACTCGTAAATATACATATAGAAACTAGTCCGTGTATTTGAGAGCAAAACGTTCCACTCCTTATTGGACAAGGGGGTCGGCACTGGAAAGGTTTATAGCTCAAACACTTAAACGTTCGCAAGTCGATGAAACTTGACTCGCGTTAAGTTTATGTGAAGACTTGCATGACATGTTCTTTGATATGGAGAGTGCCTGTCGAACGCTAATAGTTAGTGGGAGCACATGTTGTAGGTGTGCTAATTGGATTAGTATACTCGAACCGACTCACCCTCGATTCGTCACACGGATTTCACTCCAGGACAGTCAATGACGGAATCGAAAGGTTGTGATAGGCATTCGTGAACCTTCGACTTGAGGATTTAGTAGGTATGTGCTTGTGACGTCAAGATTTTCATTAGAGTAGTTCGACCCTATGAACCGGAAGGTGAGGGTCAACCTCGACGTGCATCTTGACAGGCAAGTAGCAGGTCCTACTGAATACCAAGATAGAATTCTTTCTCCCGTTAGTGAGCGGGTTATATGTCCTATGCGGTTATTGGCATATGAGATCATAAGTCTTTCGCCAAAGCATTAGAGCTAGTTGTATTAGATACACGAGAGCTCGATGATTTCGATTTGCACTAACGCATGCTTAGCGTCAAGTACAGATAGGGTTTGACTGACCGTGACCCTATAACTTGATCGGGACATTTGAAAGAAGGGTTTATACGTATACTGGTATTTACGACAGCATGGTTCTTGAATGGTCCCAATCACTCGTTCTCAATTGGGGTACAGTGTAGGCCGCCAGGCTGGCTAGGTGGTGCTACTACTCTTTGGTTCCTCCCATTGCTGACTGAGACGGACCTACCGAGTCGCGCATTAGGATTGACGATGGAATGAATCGAGCTTATTCTCTCATTATTAATATTAGATATTGGATATCTAATTTATTGGACATTGGATGTCTAATTGATTTTGGGACATTGGATGTCTAAATTATTTTATTGGATAAATTAATTTACGGCCAAATGAATTAAATATATTACTGGATGATTAATTTAATTCATGAATATAATTATTTCTTGGAGAAATTAATTATGTTGTCATATATTTGATATGATTAATTAGTTGAATTAATTAATCGATATAAATACATTGAAACGGAATCGGAGTTTATCTGTATGGACTCACGGGAGTCCGGAACGAACCGAACTCGTCCAATTCCTTCTAGCGGCCGCCCCCACCTTATCCTTTTCCCTCATGGTCTTGGTCTTAGGTTGATGACTAAAGACTTTTGAGATTTTATATCTCATTTTATATAGAAAGGTGATTTGAGGTGGTTGAAAATGAGGATATTGAAGACTTTGAAAACACTCACTTGACCATCCATTACAATTCCAGCCGTGAGTTTGGTTTTAAGAGAGAGAAAATTGTTTTCACTTTAGTCTTCATCTTCTTCTTCTTTTGTTCTTGGTTGTTCTTGGAGAAAAATCAAGAAATCAAAGAGAGATAGTGAGTTATACACTTAGAGTGTTATAATCACAATAGAAAGCTTCATCATCCTAGATCTAGCTGTATCCTTGGAGTATAGCAAGGTGATCGTTGTTCCATTCGTTTCTCCGGCGCATGGCAAGTAGAGACGCGGTATTTTCGGCGTTGGATCATCCAAGAGCTTGGAGCGGATTGGATCGTAGGAAAAGCAATCTAAAGCTTGGGGAATAGTTCAAGAGAAGGAATTCATTTAACAAAACGGACTACAAGGGTGAGTTTCTATATCTCTTGTGTTTCGTATAATATTCGTATATACGTAGCTCGATCGATCCTCGTAGGGATTCAGATCGAATTAATTTTTGTTTTACCGCTTCCGCTGGGCCTTCGATTTAGACACCGAATCCCAACAGTGGTATCGGAGACATGTTTTGCGATCGTATATACAATATTGGCATTTGGAATGCTCGATTAGATGATGAATGATTTGGAATCATTTTAGTCATAATCGTGGTATATGTTTTTCATTCGTTATAGTTGTATTTTTTGTAAGTTTATGTCTAAATACAAATCTTTATTTTTGAGGAAATGTGATTTATATTGAAGATATGAATGTTGGAAACTATAGATATTGGATATCCGGTCGAAAAACTAGCCCCGAATTGCCGTTGGACGGTCCGGGAGTGGTCCGGAAGGAGGGGGCCGCGGCCCAGGGCTATTACAGCCCGCTTGTGATGTTTCTGGACTTTGGGCCGCGGCCCAGGGCTGCTGGGCAGCCCTACTTGCTGCCCTATGTCGCTTCGAGCGCGGTTCAGCCCCTTTCGGACTCGTTTCGGGCCTGTTTTCTTCGTGTATTCCTAAAATTGATTTCCCACATTTTAAATTGAATTTTATATGATTAAAATGATATATGGTATTTCATTTTTATGAGGGAAAAATGATTTATTGGAATACTTGTGATCGACCGAATTATTTGAATGTTTTTCATATTACCGGTTGTGTGAATCGATTGGATCGATTCGAATTGTTGATTGGATCTATGTATCTCTACACTTTCCGTTTATATTGTATTTATTGGATGAATTCTTTTGAATGGGGATGTGGTTCGTGGACTTAGTTTTGAATCGTTCGTTTTATTCGATTGGGTTGTAAAGGCCGTTTTGAGCCTATTTATTTTACAAGCAATATTTGTATATAGGATGCAATTTTCAATGTAAAATTTATATGTAATGACAAAGACCGGAGGAAGATCTGTTTCGAGAAGACGAAGATTCAAGACGAAGACTTGTAATTAGATTACTAAGTTTTTTATTCTAGGAACGGTCCATGAACCACATGTTGGTAGCAACTAGGTTGTGAATGGTTGTTTCATATTGTATGAATGCCACAAACACGCTTAAATGATTAATGTGCAAAGTGTAACTTTAATCGTGAAAATTCTCCCATGACAAATAATTAAGTTTATAAGATTTCAAGGTTTTTCTTCCCTCCATCGAGCTTTCGGGAAATTGAAATCCAAACCGGATGTGCTATGCTTCCGAGTTATCGGGGTAGTCATTCGGGGAGGACAGATAAATTACCGGGAGCACATTGGATGCCTTCGGTTGGAGCAAATTTTATCCCTAAACACCTGATAGGTTGCCGGATAAGATTCAATTGTGAAACTAATTTGCGTCGATGGTGTAAACTTAACTTGTTCACGAACCATAGAAAACGTATAGGTTGAGGGGAGTGAACAAGGGGAAAAAGAAGATCGAATCATCCATTAGATGGGTTGGTGTTGGACACCACTTTATGAAAATTAATAGACTAGAAACCTATTTGGTTGCCCTCTATTAAGATTTATAAAGAACTCGATCACCACTATGAAGTAGAGCGACGATACTTCCGGATTTCACATGAGAGTGTGTTATTCTGATAAAAATAGTGGGAGCTGGGTAATAAGAATAGAAAAGATGTTAATTCTATACTCAGAACATAATTAAATGAGTCACTAATTAATCTGTCGTACTTAATGCAGACATAACTCTCAATATGACAATGAATCCACTCGCAATTCTACTCGAAAAGAACACCTTGTGGATTGGCTCCGCAATCTGATGATAGTCCTCAGTATAGAGGCACTGGGATACGTCTTGGAGACGGACATTCCGGCGCCTCCAGTGCGGACAAGAGCCAATCAGGAAGAGATTGAAAACCACGAAAAGTGGGTTAAGGATGACGTGAAAGTCCGTGCTTATATGATGGCTTCCATGTCTAATGAGCTTCAGAGAGCTCATGAGAAAATGACTTCTGCTAGGCAGATTCTCTCACTTAACCGAGCTTTATGGTGAGCACAGTCGAACGGCTAGATATGAGATATTCAAGCAATTGTTCGGTGCTAGGAAGAAGAAAGATGAGAAGCTTGGGGACCACATCCTCAAAATGATATCCATGATCGAGAGAGGCTCTTGATTTTAAAATAGATACTTCTCTCCAAACCAATCTTATCCTACAGTCTCTCCCTGATTCA
Organism: Orobanche coerulescens; assembly: GCA_033398695.1. Lineage (NCBI taxonomy): Eukaryota > Viridiplantae > Streptophyta > Magnoliopsida > Lamiales > Orobanchaceae > Orobanche > Orobanche coerulescens. Next base: position 223,320,465 of record CM065804.1, read on the forward strand.
TTCTCACAGTTTGTTATGAACTTCAACTGCAATGAGATTGCATGTAACTTAGCTGGGCTAATGAATAAACTCGTGACCGCTCAGTCTCATATGAAGACTCCGTGGATGAAGGAGTCTGCCCTTGTGATTTCTTCTAAATCTCGAAGGTCCAAGAACAAGAAGAAAAAGACCATGAAGCGGACGGGACCACAAGTTGAGGACCTCCAGGGTAAGGGCAAGGCCCCGATGGTTCCAAAAGGCAAGAAGAAAAAGGACGCATGTCTCAATTGTGGTGAGCTGGGCCACTGGGCAAGAGACTATCCGATTCTTCATGGTTCAGGTACAGAACCTTTTAGTTTTGGAAACAAATTGTTCTGCTACTGTATTTTCTACTTCTTGGATACTGGATTCTGGTGCTTGTTCTCATATTTGTACCGTGAATCAGGATCTGGAACAAAGTAGGAAGCTTGGAGCTGGGGAAGTGATGGTCACTGTCGGAAGCAGGTATAGCGTCGAGGCAACCGACATAGGATCACTTCTTATGGATTTAGAATCCGGCTTTGTTTTTAGAAGATGTACTTGTTTTGCCCAATAGTCATAAAACATTGTATCCATTCCGGTCATGGATCGGAAAGGCTTTTCATTTTCATTGGTGATGGTTCCTGCAAAATTTATTTCAGAAATAAACTAGTGGGCACTGCTACATTGTTAAATGGACTGAATCATCTAAACTTCAGTAACAAAGTCATTGTGAATAATATGACTAGGAAGCGTGTTAGGGATGAAACCAATCATGTTTTGAAATGGCGTCTTAGACTTGGTCATGTTGGTCAGATCAAGGTTTACAAAATGGAAAAGGATGGACTTATGGGTCCATAGGGATCAGATCCCTTTCCTACTTGTGAATCTTGCCTTAAAGGCAAAATGACTAAGTCCCCCTTCACAGGGACTTTTGAAAGAGCCGTTGATAAACTGGGATTAATCCATACTGACGTATGTGGTGCTTTGGAAGCAGCACGTCACGGATATCAGTACTTCATTATGTTTACAGATGATCATACTAGGTATGGTTATGTATACTTAATGAAACATAAATCCGAGGCCTTTGAGAAATTCTAGGAATTTAAGGCCCTAGTCGAGAAACAAACTGGAAATCATATCAAAACAATTCGGTCAGACCGAGGTGGCGAGTATATGAATACGGAGGCCCAGTATCTTGGCATATTGCCCAGTATAGCGCTGCCAGAGCGGTAGCACAAGCCTAGGAGCTGAGGTTTCACAATAATACCAAACATATTGAGAGAGAGTATCATCTCGTAAGAGAATTTGTTCGCATAGAGATACAATGTGCTGCATAGAGTTGAGTCAGCCGACGCCGTCGCTGATCCACTGACCAAGCCACATTCTCAGATTAGCTTGGAGCATAATCTGGATAACATGGGTATTAGATACCATAGTGTGTGGCATTGAGTGCAAGTGGGAGATTGATGGGAGTATGCCCTCGAATGCCACTCAGAGGATGTTGAGTGAGGGCATTGTACTTGTAATTATGTAAATTATTGATATAAGGCAATGGATGTTTTTTTATTTACTGGAAGTTACTGGCATTCCTAACTCGTAAATATACATATAGAAACTAGTCCGTGTATTTGAGAGCAAAACGTTCCACTCCTTATTGGATAAGGGGGTCGGCACTGGAAAGGTTTATAGCTCAAATACTTAAACGTTCGTAAGTCGATGAAACTTGACTCGGTGTTAAGTTTATGTGAAGACTTGTATAACGTGTTCTTTGACATGGAGAGTGCCTGTCGAACGCTAATAGTTAGTGGGAGCACACGTTGTAGGTATGCTAATTGGATTAGTATGCTCGAACCGACTCACCCTCGATTCGTCACACGGATTTCACTCTGGGACAGTCAATGATGGAATCGAAAGGTTGTGATAGGTATTCGTGAACCATAGACTTGAGGATTTAGTAGGGATGTGCTTGTGACGTCAAGATTTTCATTAAAGTAGTTCGACTCTATAAACCGGAAGGTGGGGGTCAACCTCGACGTGCATCTTGACGGACAAGTAGCAGGTCCTACTGAATACCAAGATAGAATTCTTTCTACCGTTAGTGAGCGGGTTATATGTCATATGCGGTTATTGGCAGATGAGATCATAAGTCTTTCGCCAAAGCATTAGAGCTAGTTGTATTAGATACACGAGAGCTCAATGATCTCGATTTGCACTAACGCATGTATAGCGTCAAGTACAGATAGGGTTTGACTGAATGTGACCCTATAACTTGATCGGGACATTTGAAAGAAGGGTTTATACGTATACTGGTATTCACGACAGAATGGTTCTTGAATGATCCCAATCATTCGTTCTCAGTTGGGGTACAGTGTAGGCTGCCAGGCTGGCTAGGTGGTACTACTACTCTTTGGTTCCTCCCATTGCTGACTGACACGGACCTACCGAGTCGCGCATTAGGATTGACGATGGAATGAATCGAGCTTATTCTCTCATTATTAATATTAGATATTGGATATCTAATTTATTGGACATTGGATGTCTAATTGATTTTGGGACATTGGATGTCTAAATTAATTTATTGGATAAATTAATTTACGGCCAACTGAATTAAATATATTACTGGATGATTAATTTAATTCATGAATATAATTATTTCTTGGAGAAATTAATTATGTTATCATGTATTTGATATGATTAAGTAATTGGATTAATTAATCGATATAAATACATTGGAACGGAATCGGAGTTTATCTGTTTGGACTCACGGGAGTCCGGAACGAACCGAACTCGTCCAATTCCTTCTAGAGGCCGCCCCCACCTTTGTAATATCTGTAACTTTCCATTTTTAGCAGTTTCCATTTTTGGTGTATGTCTATTTTTATCGACTCGCTTGTAACCGTTTCGACATTGTGAATCTACTTTATTCTTGGAGTTTTTCCATTTGGACGAGTTTTGGAGATATTTTCACGTAATTTCATTTTATGACATATTTTGCTGAATGAACGTTCGATTCTCGTAAAACTCGTTCATTTTCGTTGTTTCTTGGTTTGTGCTAGTTCGTATGGTTGAGTTGGTCATGTTGAGACTTTCGGTTTGTAAATCCGACGACGTTTCGTGATTTTCGGGCACTTGGGCCATTTTTGTAATTTCCTATAAGTTTAGGGGATCTCATTTTCGTTGTCGCATTACGGACCCTCCGGTGGTCGGAATTATATTTTCTTTCAGTGCTTAACTCCGTCGTCTTGTATATTTCGTGTTCGTATTTCTGGATTCTGGCCTTGTCGTGCGTTTTGAGTTTCGTATCTTGGCGGCATTACAGTGCAGGCGTCTTTGAAGCTCTTTGTGTTGATAGCGCACGCTACTCCTTTTCCCTTGCGTGCGCTATCGATATGCAGTTAGCGTACGCTAACACGTTACTGCTAGCGTGCGTTAACGAGTATTATTTAGCTACTAGACTGTTATAAGCCCCGTTAGCGCGCGCTACTTGTGTTAGTTAGCGTGCGCTAACTATGCAGTTTATATAAGTCAGTGGGGAGTTTTGAAACAGCATTTTCACTCTTTTCTTTCGTTTTCTACACGGGGCGACTCCAGAGGGCGATTCCCTTCAGTTTTGATCGGAGAATTCTTCGTATTCCATCACCGTAGAATCGCATTAGCATATTACCATCAGCGTAATCATCCTCCATCGTCCGCATCCGAGGTATTTTCTTCAGGAACCCTAACTTGTCTAATTTGGGGTTTTTTCGGGTTTTTCTTGATTGATTCCGAATTGTTCACATATGTTACGAAATTTCTTACCGGTTGTTGTTATTGAGTGATTCTCAATCCGTTTTCCTCGAATTAATCCGTGAATTGTTGATACGGGGAGATTTTGCATAAACCCTCGCCCGTATCGATTGATCGTTCATTATCGCAGTTTGTAATCGAGGTTATGGGAGTATTCCTTTCGATTATTGATGTCCTTTGGGACTGGGTTATGTTAATTCTTCGTTTAGGAACCGTCATTTTCCATTCGAATCGTCCGTAGTCGTTTTTCACTTCCGATTCTTCAAAGATGTCACAAAGGCAAGTACTTTACATTTGTTTACATGTTCTAATATTTGAATTATGGCTTTATCGTGGTTGTTGTGGATGGATATGTGTATGTTCACCTAGGGACGGTCCGACGGGGCCTCTAGGGATACGTATTGCCGTGAGTGTGCGTATCGCGAACTGTGGTTAGCCACCCAGGGATGTCCGACGGGGCTCTGTTGGTAACGGTGGTCGTGAGTCTCGTACCAGCGGTTAAATTTGAATTGTGATTGTTGGAGATAATGTCTTTTTGTGATTGCACATTGTAAATATTCTGGAATATAAAATGTTTTCTAAAATGATTTTTGGCGCATATATTCATCTGATTAGAATGTAGTTCAAATGGATTGTACTTGCACTAGCAGTTGTCGCTAACCCCTTAAATGGGGGAAATACTTTTTGTATTTTAGGTACAGTTCTCGGAGATAAGCGAGCATTTGAGCCGTACGAGGATGATGGGAAGCATGATACTGTTCATTAGTCATATGTTGGTTTTCTGTTATGTCGGATATTGTCGATGTCTTGTTTTGGGATTTCTGTAATTTGAAATTTGATGTCAGATTTTATTTGTCGGTTTGTAGTCTTTTATTTGAATTGTCGTTTTATTGATGATTGTATGTCGTTGTCGAATGTCTTGTTAGTACGTTAGCCTGGTGGATTCCACAGTGTGGGGTCCACGGCACTGTAATATGCCCTGATCGTCTTGGGGGTGTTACAGATTATGGTATCGGAGCTTAGGTTTATGGATACCTAGACTGTCGGTTATTTGGGTCTAGTTGAGTGTTGTTTTTGAACGGTATCACTGCTACGCCATCATCTCAGTACGTCGGTGCTCGTAAGTTTTCCTAACTTGACTCATTTCATCGTTCTGTTCTATTCCTTTCTTGGTATCTTGTTGTATTTTGCGTTTGAATTGTACTCACCCGCTACTTCTTCAGAGTTCCTGCTGGTAGAGGACGCGGACGCGGTCGCGGACGCGGTAGGGGACGTGGCGCAGCCGGTGGGGCGGCCATGTCCGATAACTTGGGAACCGATTCGGCTCTGCCTTCTTTGTCAAACAGTGTCCCGCTTAGTTCCGGGGGTCAGTAGGACCAGTCTGCTAGCTCCGGTAATGCGCATGAGAATGTTGGAGTGGCCAACATTTTGCAGCAAGTAGCGAACCAGATGACGCTACTGACTCAGGCCGTTTTGGTCGGCCAGGCTAATGCTAACCCGGTTCCGCTTACTGGATCCGGAAATGACAAGTTACTTTAGGACGTGATACGTATGCGTCCTCCGCAGTTTGATGGTGCTTCCGACACTTCCGGATGGGAGAGTTGGCTATTTGAGATGGAAAAAGTATTTAAGGCTGCTAATTGTTCTGAGGAGAGGAAAGTACCCATTGCTCAGTACTTCCTCGCTTCCGAGGCAGCAATGTGGTGGCAAGCGGTGAAACAGCGTGACCGGGCAGCCACGTGGGCAGAGTTTCGGGATCTGATGGAAGATGAATTTTGTCCATGGCCAGTGAAAGAGGGGAGGATCCGAGCCTTCTTTGTGGCTAAGCCCCAAGATGTTCCTATTTCTCAAGCTATCAAAGACTACAATCAACAGCTGCATTATGTGGGAAACCAAGTCCGAGATGAGCTTGATAAGATCCGCCACTTTGATATGCGGATGAAACCTAGGGTGCGCCACTACATGTCTGGTCTGGGATGCAGAACTTTGAAAGAGTATCAGAATAAGGCGATGGCTTACGAGATGTCGTTTTCTGCGATAGAGACGACAACTGAAGGAAAGAAGCAGAAGACCTCCGGCCAGTTTTCGGGAGGCAATTCTGGTGGGCATCCGAAGGCTCAGTCTGGTTCGAGAGTCTTCGGGGGTCAGTCTTCATCATTTGGGTGAGGAAATGGTTCTAAGTCTGCTCCTATTGGTTCCGTTCGTGGTCCTACGTGCTTCAACTGTAGTCGTTCGGGCCACATGATGAGTGAGTGTGATAGGCCACCGATTCAGTGTCTTGCGTGTGGTCGGATGGGTCACCGTGCTAAGTTTTGTACGGATGCAGCTCGGGCTCCAGTTACTCAGATATCAGCTCCAGCTGCGGGAGAGCCGAGTGTGAATCAGGCACCGACAGTTCCTTAGCCACAGCAGAGTTTTGGTGGAGGTCGAGGACGTGGACAACCTTCTAGAGGGGGAGCTTCTAGTGCGGGGTCTGTTCCGCCCCGAGTATATGAGATGAGACGAGCAGGGGATCCTGACGCGACGGTGGCTACAGGTACCGTGCACATCATTTATCATCCTGTTTCCGTATTGTTCGATTCTGGTGCCAAGCATTCTTTTATATCTATGGATTGTGTGCGTCGTATGCATGTTGATTGCTTGGTTGTGTGTCAACCATTTGTTGTTAAACTGCTTAGTGGGGATAGCATCGTGGGGGATCGTGAGGTTAGAGATTTTCCAGTGAGTATCGCGGGGAGGGTTTGGCCTTCTAATCTAATTGTGGTAGACATTAGAGATGAGGATTTGATTCTGGGCGAGGATTAGCTGGACCGTCATGGGGCAATCATGAATTATAGAACGAGAACCGTTTCAATGTTAGCCTCTGACGGTACCGAGCATTCTTTTGTGGGGCGTAAGCGGAGTAGCCAGAGACTCCTGATCAGCACCTTGAGGCCGGTGAGACTTCTTCGAGGAGGTTGCACGGGCTATTGGTGTTACACTTTGAGATTGGAAGAAGGGGAAGTCGAGCTCTCGTCTATTCCGGTAGTGCGTGAGTATCCTGACGTCTTTCCAGACGAGTTACCGGGTTTGCTGTCGGACCGAAAGGTTGAGCTTACTGTCGATTTAGAGCCGGGTGCATCACCGATTTCTAAGACGCCATACCGTATGGCGCCTGCCGAGATGCTTGAGTTGAAGAAACAGTTGGGAGAGTTGATAGACATGGGGTATATCCGACCGAGCGCTTCGCCTTGGGGCGCACCGGTCCTGTTTGTGAAGAAGAAGGATGGGTCACTTCGTTTGTGTATCGACTACCGAGAGTTGAACAAAGTGACCATCAAAAACAAGTATCCGCTTCCGAGGATTGATGACTTGTTCGACCAGCTGCAAGGGGCAACCGTGTTTTCAAAGATTGATTTGAGATCGGGGTATTATCAGCTCTGAGTGAAGGACTCTGATATTCCGAAGACGGCCTTTCGGACGAGATACGGTCACTACGAGTTTGTGGTTATGCCTTTTGGGCTAACCAACGCCCCAGCCGTGTTCATGCAGCTTATGAACAAAGTATTTATCGAGTACCTCGATAAATGTGTAGTCGCTTTTATCGATGATATCCTGATTTACTCGAGGAGCGAGGAGGAGCATGCCCGTCACTTGCATATCGTGTTAGACATTTTGAAAACTCGGCATCTTTTTGCGAAGTTCTCAAAGTGTGAGTTTTGGTTACGGGAGGTTATGTTTCTCGGCCACGTGATCTCGGCCGAGGGTGTTCGTGTGGACCCACATAAGATAGAGGCCGTGTTGGATTGGGCGCCGCCCAAGAACGTGAAGGAAGTCCGCAGTTTTCTGGGTTTGGCCGGATATTACCGTAGATTCGTCGAGGGGTTCTCTAAGCTCGCTCGACCGCTGATCAGTTGTTACAGAAGTCAGAGAAGTTTGTGTGGACCGATGAGAGGCATAATAGTTTTGAGGAGTTGAAAAAGCGGTTGACGACCGCTCCTGTTTTGGCTTTACCGAATGTTAATGAGGGTTTCTCAATTTTTAGTGATGTTTCGGGCCAAGGGCTCGGATGTGTACTTATGCAGCACGGGAGGACGATTGCCTATGCTTCCCGTCAGTTGAAACCGTACTAGTTGAATTACCCTACGCACGACCTTGAGTTGGCCGCAGTTGTATTTGCGTTGAAAATCTGGAGTCATTACTTGTATGGCTCGTCGTGTCAGATTTTCACCGATCACAAGAGCCTGAAGTACATTTTCACGCAGAAAGAGCTTAATATGAGACAACGGAGATGGTTGGAGTTGATTAAGGATTACGACCTTGAGATTCTCTATCATCCGGGCAACACAAATGTGGTGGCAGATGCCTTGAGCAGGAAATCGATATCGCTTCGGGTGCTTGAATTTCTTATGGCTCAGTCGGGACTTCAGCGAGAGTTTATGAGGTTGAGCATTGAGATTGTGTTACCAGAGAGTTCCGGGCAGTTGCGTACACTTTAGATTTCGTCGTCTTTAGTCGACGACATTAAGTCGGGACAGTTAGAGGACTCGATGTTTATTCAGCTTCGAGAGAGTGTAGGGAAGGGGAAAGCCCCGGGATTCGTTATTCATGAGGACGGTGTGTTGAGATTCCGTGGTCGGATGTGTGTTCCGAACGACTCGGAATTGAGGAAGAGTATTATGCGAGAGGCCCATGCGTCACCTTACTCAGTCCATCCGGGCTCGAGTAAAATGTATAAGGATTTGAGGAAAAATTTCTGGTGGAACGACATGAAGAATGAGGTAGTTTAGTTTGTGGCTAAGTGTTTGACTTGTCAGCAAGTCAAGATTGAGCATCAGCGGCCAGCCGGATTGTTGAAACCACTTCCCGTCCCGGAGTGGAAGTGGGAGGATATCTCCATGGATTTTGTTACGAACTTGCTGAGGACGAAGACCGGAATGAATATGGTGTGGGTGATCGTAGACCGACTGACTAAGTCGGCACATTTTCTGGGCATCAAGGATACTTGGGGTCCAGAAAAGTTGGCTCGTGTTTTTATCGCACAGATAGTGAGACTTCATGGTATGCCGAAGACTATTATTTCGGACAGAGATGGCCGGTTTGTATCGCATTTCTGGCAGGCGGCACATAAGGCATTGGGTACACGTTTGTGTTTGAGTACATCTTTCCACCCACAAACCGACGGACAGTCCGAGCGTACCATTCAGACGTTCGAGGATATGTTGCGCGCGTGTGCGTTAGACTGGAGTAGTGACTGGGAGGAACATCTGGCCTTGATTGAGTTTACTTATAATAATAGTTGGCACGCGTCGATTAAGATGGCACCGTATTAGGCACTTTATGGCCGACGTTGCTGATCACCTATATGTTGGGATGAGCCGTCCGATCTAGTTGGCACCAAGCCAGACCTTGTGTTAGAGACGAGGGAGAAAGTTGAGTTGATTAGAAAGAGAATGTTGGCTGCTCAGAGTCGACAAAAGTCTTATGCGGATGTTAGGCGTCTACCTTTGGATTTTGCGGTGGGAGATCATGTTCTGTTGAGAGTGTCTCCGACGAAGGGAGTTTTCCGTTTTGGGAAAAAGGGAGAGCTCAGCCCGAGGTATATTGGGCCTTTCGAGATATTGGAGAGAGTCGGCGAGTTGGCATACTGTTTGGATTTGCCTCCGTCGTTGAGTCATGTTCATAGCCTATTTCACGTCTCCCAATTGAGGAAGTACGTTCCGGACCCGTCCCACATTATTGATTTTGGAGACGTGGAGATCGAGAAGGATGTTACGTTTGAGGAGAGACCCGTCAGGATTTTGGAGCGTCGAGACAAGCAGTTAAGGCACAAAACCATTCATTTGGTTAAGGTGCAATGGTCGAGGCACGGAGTAGAAGAAGCGACGTGGGAGTTATAGGAGGATATGCGTTCGAGGCACCCCGAGATTTTTGATTCTTAAGTTTCGGGACGAAACTTTATTTTAGAGGGGGAGAATGTAATATCCGTAACTTTCCATTTTTAACAGTTTCCATTTTTGGTGTATCTCTATTTTTATCGACTCGCTTGTAACCGTTTCGACATTGTGAATACTTTATTCTTGGAGTTTTTCCATTTGGACGAGTTTTGGAGATGTTTTCATGTAATTTCATTTTATGACATGTTTTGTCGTATGAACGTTCGATTCTCGTAAAACTCGTTCGTTATCGTTGTTTCTTGGTTTGTGCTAGTTCGTATGGTTGAGTTGGTCATGTTGAGACTTTCGGTTTGTAAATCCGACGATGTTTCGTGATTTTCGGGCACTTGGGCCATTTTTGTAATTTCCTATAAGTTTAGGGGATCTCATTTTCGTGGTCGGAATTATATTTTCTTTCAGCGCTTAACTCCATCGTCTTGTATATTTCGTGTTCGTATTTCTGGATTCTGGCCTTGTCGTGCGTTTTGAGTTTCGTATCTTCGGCAGCAGCATTCTGGTCTGGGCAGTGCTGAACTGCTGTGTTGATAGCGCACGCTACTCCTTTTCCCTTGCGTGCGCTATCTGTAATATCCTCATTTTTCTTTCCCTTGTATTTTCATTTTCGGTGTATTTTTCGATCGTAGCGACCCTCGTGTATCTTTCAGTGTATCTTTTCCGTCATCTATTGATGTGATTCTCGTAATTATTGTGCGGAACCACCGTTTCAGGGTTGCCGTGGATCCATTCTATGTTACAATGCATTTTGAGGTGTTCCGTTTGATGTTTTGTTCATATTCCGGTGTTTTGGACCGTTTATATTTCGTACCTAGCGCACGCTATCTTTTCTGCATAGCGCACGCTAGAGGTCCCTTAGTGGCGCACGCTATGGCTGCTTCGTAGCGCACGCTAGAGAGCAAGCCCTGGGAGTGGCGGTGCTGATTCTAGCCCTCTGGACTGGCGGATTAGCACACGCTACGTAGTCTAGCGCACGCTAATGTCGGGGGCTAGCGCATGCTGAGATGCCCGATGATCCAGCAGCTACTGTGGCGACAGGTACCGTTCATATCCATTCTCATCCTGTCAGTGTGCTTTTTGATTCGGGTGCTACGCATTCATTCATTTCTCTAGAGTGTGTATGCCGTTTGAGTCTCGACTGCTTGTCACCTTGCGAGCCTTTCATCGTTAAACTTCCTAGCGGTGATAGAATTGTCGGTGATCGAGAGGTCCGGGACTGTTCTGTGTTTATTTGTGAGAGGGCTTGGCTCTCTAATCTTATTGTCGTGGGTATCGAGGGTGAGGATTTGATTCTCGGGGATGATTGGCTCGAGCGGCATGGCGCAATCATGAACTACCGCACGAGAATCATCTCTATGTTAGCCGAGGATGGCACCGAGCACTCTTTCACGGGATGAAAGAGGGGAAACCAGAAGTTCGTTATTAACGCCTTGAAGGCGATGAGACTCATGCGAAAAGGGTGTACTGGTTATTGGTGCTATGCCTTGAAGGCGGAGGATGGTGGAGTCGAGCTTTCGTCGATTCCAGTCGTTAGTGAGTTTCCTGATGTATTTCCTAACGAGTTTCCGGGATTGCCACCGGATCGTGAGGTTGAGTTTGCTATAGAGTTAGAGCCGGGCGCGGCTCCGATTTCGAAGGCACCGTATCGCATGGCACCTTCTGAGATGGCCGAGTTGAAGAAGCAGTTGAGTGAGCTTCTTGAGTCGGGGTATGTTCGGCCGAGCGCCTCGCCTTGGGGCGCACCGGTCCTGTTTGTGCGAAAGAAGGATGGTTCACTGCGTTTGTGTATCGACTATCGCGAACTAAACAAGGTGACCATCAAGAACAAGTATCCTTTGCCGAGAATTGATGACTTGTTCGATCAGTTGCAGGGAGCTGCGGTATTCTCGAAGATTGATTTGAGATCGGGGTACTATCAGCTCCGGGTGAGAGAGTTCGATGTGCCGAAAACAGCTTTTCGGACGAGATACGGACATTATGAGTTCGTAGTTATGCCTTTTGGGTTAACCAATGCGCCGGCGGTGTTCATGCAGTTGATGAACAAAGTCTTTATCGAGTATTTGGATAAGTGTGTCGTCGTCTTCATTGATGATATCCTTATTTATTCGAGGAACGAGGAATAGCATGCCCATCATTTACGGGTAGTGTTAGACATTTTGAGGACCGAGCAACTGTATGCGAAGTTCTCGAAATGCGAGTTCTGGCTGAAGGAAGTGATCTTCTTAGGACATGTGATTTCAGCCGAGGGGGTTCGTCTGGACCCGCAGAAGATTGAGGCAGTGTTGGATTGGGCACCGCCCAAGAATGTGAAGGAGATCCGTAGTTTCTTGGGTTTAGCCGTCTACTACCGTAGGTTCGTCGAGGGTTTCTCGAAACTGGCTCGACCGCTTACACAGTTGCTCCAGAAATCCGAGAAGTTCGTCTGGAATGACGAGAGACAGTCGAGTTTCGAGGAGCTGAAGAGGCGTTTGACTTCAGCCCCGATTTTAGCGTTGCCGTGTGGCAACGAGGGTTTTGCTGTTTATAGTGATGCTTCGGGTCAGGGTCTTGGGTGCGTATTGATGCAGCACGGCAAGACCATTGCCTATGCGTCGAGACAGTTGAGGCCGTAGGAGCTGAACTACCCTACTCATGATTTGGAGTTAACGGCAGTTGTTTTTGCGCTCAAGATTTGGCGTCACTACCTTTTCGGCTCTGCATGTCAGATTTTTACCGATCATAAAAGTCTGAAATACATATTTACTCAGCGGGAATTGAATATGAGGCAGAGTAGGTGGTTAGAGCTGATTAAGGATTATGACCTCGAAATCCTTTATCATCCGGGCAAGGCAAATGTCGTGGCCGACGCCTTGAGTCGGAAACCGGTTGCGTTACGAACGTTTGAGATCCTTAAGTCTCAGCCTGAGATTCGGCGGGCTTTGATCGAGTTAGATGTTGAGGTTTTGTTGCCTGGAGCTGTCGGACAACTTTGTGCTTTAGAGATTTCGTCGTCTTTGATCGATGAAATTAAGCTGAAGCAGTTGGAAGATCCGATGATTACTCAAATCCGAGAGAACGTTCTTAAGGGAAAGTCTCCTGGGTTTGTAATTCACGAGGATGGTGTTTTGAGATTCCAGAGTCGGCTTTGTGTATCGAACGACTCAGAGCTGAAACAGAGTATTTTGCGTGAGGCCCATGCTACACCTTACTCCGTTCATCCTGGTTCGAGTAAGATGTACAAGGACCTGAGGAGGAATTTCTGGTGGAATGATATGAAGGAAGAGGTCGCGCAGTTTGTAGCGAGATGTTTGACTTGTCAGCAGGTCAAAATCGAGCATCAGTGATCGGCTGGGTTATTGCAGTCACTTCCCGTTCCGGAATGGAAATAGGAAGATATATCGATGGATTTCGTTACGAGTTTTCCGAGATCGAGGTCGGGCATGAATATGGTATGGGCGATTGTTGATCGTCTGACCAAGTCGGCACATTTTCTGGGCATCAAGGACACTTGGGGCCCGGAGAAGTTAGCTCGTGTGTTTATCGCGCAAATTGTGAGGCTTCACGGTACTCCGAAGTCTATTGTTTCGAATCGTGATGGCCGTTTTGTATCGCACTTTTGGCAGGCGGTGCATAAGGCGTTGGGTACTCGTTTGCGTTTGAGTACCTCTTTCCACCCCCAGTCAGATGGACAGTCGGAATGCACTATCCAGACGTTTGAGGATATGTTGCGTGCTTGTGCTCTCGATTGGAGCAGTGACTGGGAAGAGCATTTGCCATTGATCGAATTCACATACAACAATAGTTGGCACGCGTCAATTCGGATGGCACCGTATGAGGCACTTTATGGGCGGTGATGTCGATCACCGATTAGTTGGAATGAGGCGTCCGATTTGGTCGGGACCGAGTCGGATGCCGTTTTAGAGACGAGGCGGAAGATAGAATTAATTCGGGAATGGATGTTGACTGCCCAGAGTCGACATAAGTCATATGCCGATGTCCGTCGTCGACCTTTGGAATTCGAGGTGGGAGACCACGTTTTACTAAAGGTGTCGCCGATGAGAGGAGTTTTCCGTTTCGGGAAAAAGGGGAAGTTGAGTACGAGATTTATTGGGCCCTTCGAGATTATCGAGCGAGTCGGTGAGTTGGCATACCGTTTGGCGTTACCTCCGGCCTTGAGTCACGTTCATAACGTTTTTCATGTTTCCCAGCTGAGGAAATATATCACGGATCCTAGTCACGTCATCGATTATTGTGAGATTGACGTCGCCGAGGATATTACTTTTGTAGAACATCCTTTGAAGATTTTGGAGCGTCGTGAGAAACGACTGAGGCATAAGACCATCTCTTTAGTCAAGGTGCAATGGTCGAGACATGGTGTCGAGGAGGCAACTTGGGAGACCGAGGATAGCATGCGTGCTAGGTACCCTGAGTTGTTTTTTTCTTAAGTTTCGGGACGAAACTTATTTTTAGAGGGGTAGAATGTAATATCCGCATTTTTCTTTCCCCTGTATTTTCATTTTCGGTGTATTTTTCGATCGTAGCGACCCTCGTGTATCTTTCAATGTATCTTTTCCATCATCTATTGATCTGATTCTCGTAATTGTTGTGCGGAACCACCGTTTCGGGGTTGCCGTGGATCCATTCTATGTTACGATGCATTTTGAGGTGTTCCATTTGATGTTTTGTTCATATTCCGGTGTTTTGGACCGTTTATATTTCGTACCTAGCACACACTATCTTTTCTGCATAGCGCACGCTAGAGGTCCCTTAGTGGCGCACGCTACGGCTGCTTCGTAGCGCGCGCTAGAGAGCAAGCCCTGGGAGTGGCAGTGCTGATTCCAGCCCTCTGGACTGGCGGATTAGCGTACGCTACGTAGTCTAGCGCACGCTAATATCGGGGGCTAGCACACGCTGAGATGCCCGGTAGCGTGCGCTAGCGTGAGTGTCCAGTACTGGCAGTTGCTACTGGACTCAATCTGATGCCCAGGTAGCGCACGCTATTGGTCGATAGCGCGCGCTACCGATACACATTAGTGCACGCTACGTTTGGTGGATAGCGCGCTAATCGGATCAGTGTGTGCGCGCTTGCTTCGGACTCCGATGTTCAGGTAGCGCATGCTATTGGTCGATAGCGCGCGCTACCGAGAGATTATTAGCGCACGCTACATTTCGATTAGCGCACGCTAACGGCCAGAAACTGGCTACTGGACTGGAGTTTTGTTCCGTTAGCGCACGCTAAGTTTGAGGATTTGCGCGCCCTAACACTCCCTGGCTATATAAACCAGGGAGTTGACCGAGATGAACATATTATTTCCATTTCTTCCTCCTTTCCGCGGCTGTGGCGATTCCGGGCGATTCTTGGCGATTTCTTCCTCCAATCATCTCAACCATTAACTTCCTTGAGTTCTTGGTGTATATTAACAACATCAACACGAATCTTTCATCCTAATCCAAGGTAAAATCTCTTAGAACCCTACTTTTGGATAAATTGGGGGTTTTGGGATTTTCGTCCGATTCGTTCCGTTTTGTTGGTTAATCCATGATGAATATGATTAATCTTGTTAATATCATTAGTTTTCCTATGGATTCATGGTATATTTACATGGTTTTGCGAAATCGGGAGGGTTTGGTTGTGGTCCGCCCTCGTTGTTATTTTATACGAATATACATGAATCGTAGGTGGGTTTTCGGGTGTATTCCATTTCTGTATTCGTCTAGAGTTGGTTGTGATTGTGTTCTTCGAATCGTTAGGTTCGGTTCCGATGGTTCCTAGCATTCGTCGGTGTTTTTCCTTCCGTTCGTTGCGTCGCCAATTATTCAAGGCAAGTATTTTTGGAAACCTTTATGCTTAACGTCAAATGGTAATGTATATTGTGTGTGATTTGGTCACCTCGGGAGGGTCCGATGGGATCGCGGAGGGAATCTATGGCTTCGTCCTGGATTCATGAGTTTGTTTCGCTAGCCAGCTCGGGAGGGTCCTTAGAGGCCTCGAGTGGGATTCGTGGCTTCGCCCGGTCCTAGGTGACGTGTGGTGCTTGATTTGTTTTATGAATGTGGCCAGCTCGGGAGGGTCCTTAGATGCCTCGAGTGGGATTCGTGGCTTCGTCCCGGTCCTAGGCAAATTGATTGTGACTGTTTGTTTCCGGAAAAGACATGTCTGGTTTTGGTTTTTGAAATGATATTGGTGCATGTACTATGAAATGTGTAAGCGATTGGTTTGCCTTGATTACTTGTACTAGCGTAATTGCTAACCCTTTTGGGGACCCGTTGTGGGGAAATTCTTGTTATGGATTTCAGGTTATGATCATCCGGACGAGCGAGCACTGGGACAGTACAAGGATGTTGGCCATGGTCGTTGACATATGCATTTGGGTCTTCTTATTTCTTTTGTCCATTTCAATATGGTTGTTCCCATATTTATAAACTTATAGATTGTACTCGCGAGTACTTAGGCTTTTCATTTCGAACTCCGTTTGTATTACCTTATATTGCTACATTGTCGGTTGATGCTTAATTCGCCGGTTGCTCCGGGCGTATCTTTATTTGTTGTATTATTAAAATGTGTGTCCTCGCTAACCGAGATGGTTAGTCGAGTGGGGTTTTCTTGTTGTAGCCTGGTGGGTCCCATGTAGGGGTCCACGGCGCTGTAATATACTCTGAATATCTCGGGGGTGTTACACTATCGATATGCAGTTAGCGTACGCTAACACGTTACTGTTAGCGTGCGCTGACGAGTGTTATTTAGCTACTAGATTGTTATAAGCCCCGTTAGCGCGCGCTACTTGTGCTAGTTAGCGTGCGCTAACTATGCAGTTTATATAAGTCACCGGGCAGTTCAGAAACAGCATTTTCACTCTTTTCTTTCGTTTTCTTCACGGGGCGACTCCAGAGGGCGATTCCCTTCAGTTTTGATCGGATAATTCTTCGTATTCCATCACCGTAGAATCGCATTAGCATATTACCATTAGCGTAATCATCCTCCATCGTCCGAATCTGAGGTATTTTCTTCAGGAACACTAACTTGTCTAATTTGGGGTTTTTTCGGGTTTTTCGTGATTGATTCCGAATTGTTCACATATGTTACGAAATTTCTTACCGGTTGTTGTTATTGAGTGATTCTCAATCCGTTTTCCTCGAATTAATCCGTGAATTGTTGATACGGGGAGATTTTGCGTAAACCCTCGCCCGTATCGATTGATTGTTCATTATCGTAGTTTGTAATCGGGGTTATGGGAATATTCCTTTCGATTATTGATGTCCGTTGGGACTGGGTTATGTTAATTCTTCGTTTAGGAACCGTCGTTTTCCATTCGGATCGTCTGTAGTCGTTTTTCACTTCCGATTCTTCAAAGATGTCACAAAGGCAAGTACTTTACATTTGTTTACATGTTCTAGTATTTGAATTATGGCTTTATCGTGGTTGTTGTGGATGGATATGTGTATGTTCACCTAGGGACGGTCCGACGGGGCCTCTAGGGATACGTATTGCCGTGAGTGTGCGTATCGCGAACTGTGGTTAGCCACCCAGGGATGTCCGACGGGGCTCTGCAGGGTACGGTGGCCGTGAGTCTCGTACCAACGGTTAACTTTGAATTGTGATTGTTGGAGATAATGTGTTTTTGTGATTGTACATTGTAAATATTCCGTAATATAAAATGTTTTCTAAAATGATTTTTGGCGCATATATTCATCTGATTAGAATGTAGTTCAAATATATTGTACTTGCACTAGTAGTAGTCGCTAACCCCTTAAATGGGGGAAATACTTTTTGTATTTCAGGTACAGGTCTCGGAGACAAGCGAGCATTTGAGCCATACGAGGATGATGGGCAAGCATGATACTGTTCATTAGTCAAATGTTGGTTTTATGTTCCGTTGGTTATTGTCGATGTCTTGTTTTGGGATTTCTGTAATTTGAAATTGGTTTAAGTACTCGAGTACTTCCTTTTTGAATTTTGTTAATGTTGTGTTCCCATTTTTGGAAATGGATTTGATGTCAGATTTTATTTGTCGGTTTGTAGTCTTTTATTTGAATTGTCGTTTTATTTATGATCGTATGTCATTGTCGAATGTCTTGTTATTACGTTAGCCTGGTGGATTCCACAGTGTGGGGTCCACGGCGTTGTAATATGCCCTGATCGTCTTGGGGGTGTTACAGATTATGGTATCGGAGCTTAGGTTTATGGATACCGAGGCTGTCGGTTATTTGGGTCTAGTTGAGTGTTGTTTTTGAATGGTATCACTGCTACGCCATCATCTCAGTACGCCGGTGCTCGTAAGTTTTCCTAACTTGACTCATTTCATCGTTCTGTTCTATTCCTTTCTTGGTATCTTGCTGTGTTTTGCGTTTGAATTGTACTCACTCGCTACTTCTTCAGAGTTCCTACTGGTAGAGGACGCGGACGCGGTAGGGGACGTGGCGCAGCCGGTGGGGCGGCCATGTCCGATAACTTGGGAACCGATTCGGCTATGCCTTCTTTGTCGAACAGTGTCCCGCTTAGTTCCGGGGGTCAGCAGGACCAGTCTGCTAGCTTCGGTAATGCGCATGAGAATGTTGGAGTGGCCAACATTTTGCAGCAAGTAGCGAACCAGATGACGCTACTGACTCAGGCCGTTTTGGTCGGCCAGGCTAATGCTAACCCGGTTCCGCCTACTGGATCCGGAAATGACAAGTTACTTCAGGACGTGATACGTATGCGTCCTCCGCAATTTGATGGTGCTTCCGACCCTTCCGGATGGGAGAGTTGGCTATTTGAGATGGAAAAAGTATTTGAGGTTGCTAATTGTTCTGAGGAGAGGAAAATACCCATTGCTCAGTACTTCCTCGCCAAGGAGGCAGCAACGTGGTGGCAATAGGTGAAACCGCGTGACCAGGCAGCCACGTGGGTAGAGTTTCGGGATCTGATGGAAGATGAATTTTGTCCATGGCCAGTGAAAGAGGGGAGGATCCGAGCCTTCTTTGAGGCTAAGCCCCAAGATGTTCCTATTTCTCAAGCTATCAAAGACTACAATCAACAGCTGCATTATGTGAGAAACTAAGTCCGAGATGAGCTTGAGAAGATCCGCCACTTTGATATGCAGATGAAACCGAGGGTGCGCCACTACATGTCTGGTCTGGGATGCACAACTTTGAAAGAGTATCAGAATAAGGCGATGGCTTACGAGATGTCGTTTTCTGCGACAGAGACGGCAACCGAAGGAAAGAAGCAGAAGACCTATGGCCAGTTTTCGGGAGGCAAGTCTGGTCGGCATCCGAAGGCTCAGTTTGGTTCGAGAGTCTTCGGGGGTCAGTCTTCGTCATTTGGGCGAGGAAACGGTTCTAAGTCTGCTCCTACTGGTTCCGTTCGTGGTCCTACGTGCTTCAACTGTAGTCGTACGGGCCACATGATGAGTGAGTGTGATAGGCCACTGATTCAGTGTCTTGCGTGTAGTCGGATGGGTCACCATGCTAAGTTTTGTACGGATGCAGCTCGGGCTCCAGTTACTCAGATATCAGCTCCAGCTGCGGGAGAGCCGAGTGTGAATCAGGCACCGACAGTTCCTCAGCCACAACAGAGTTTTGGTAGAGGTCGAGGATGTAGACAACCTTCTAGAGGGGGAGCTTCTAGTGCGGGGTCTGTTCCGCCCCGAGTATATGAGATGAGACGAGCAGGGGATCCTGACGCGACGGTGGCTACAGGTACCGTCCACATCCTTGATCATCCTGTTTCCGTATTGTTCGATTCTAGTGCCACGCATTCTTTTATATCTATGGATTGTGTGCGTCGTCTGCATGTTGATTGCTTGGTTGTGTGTGAACCATTTTTTGTTAAACTGCCTAATGGAGATAGCATCGTGGGGGATCGTGAGGTTAGAGATTTTCCAGTGAGTATCACGGGGAGGGTTTGGCCTTCTAATCTAATTGCGGTAGACATTAGAGATGAGGATTTGATTCTGGGCGAGGATTGGATGGACCGTCATAGGGCAATCATGAATTATAGAACGAGAACCGTTTCAATGTTAGCCTCTGACGGTACCGAGCATTCTTTTGTGGGGCATAAGCGGAGTAGTCAGAGACTCCTGATCAGCGCCTTGAGGGCGGTGAGACTTCTTCGAGGAGGTTGCACGGGCTATTGGTGTTACACTTTGAGATCGGAAGAAGGGGGAGTCGAGCTCTCGTCTATTCCGGTAGTGCGTGAGTATCCTGACGTCTTTCCAGACGAGTTGCCGGGTTTGCCGCCGGACCGAGAGGTTGAGTTTACTGTCGATTTAGAGCCGGGTGCAGCACCAATTTCTAAGACGCCATATCGTATGGCGCCTGCCGAGATGCTTGAGTTGAAGAAACAGTTGGGAGAGTTGCTAGACATGGGGTATATCCGATCGAGCGCTTCGCCTTAGGGCGCACCGGTCCTGTTTGTGAAGAAGAAGGATTGGTCACTTCGTTTGTGTATCCACTACCGAGAGTTGAACAAAGTGACCATCAAAAACAAGTATCCGCTTCCGAGGATTGATGACTTGTTCGACCTGCTGCAAGGGGCAACCGTGTTTTCAAAGATTGATTTGAGATCGGGGTATTATCAGCTCCGAGTGAAGGACTCTGATATTCCGAAGACGGCCTTTCGGACGAGATACGGTCACTACGAGTTTGTGGTTATGCCTTTTGGGCTAACCAACGCCCCAGCCGTGTTCATGCAGCTTATGAACAAAATCTTTATCGAGTACCTCGATAAATGTGTAGTCATTTTTATCGATGATATCCTGATTTACTCAAGGAGCGAGGAGGAGCATGCCCGTCACTTGCATATCGTGTTAGACATTTTGAGAACTCGGCATCTTTTTGCGAAGTTCTCAAAGTGTGAGTTTTGGTTACTGGAGGTTATATTTCTCGGCCACGTGATCTCGGCCGAGGGTGTTCGTGTGGACCCACATAAGATAGAGGCCGTGTTGGATTGGGCGCCGCCCAAGAACGTGAAGGAGGTCCGCAGTTTTCTGGGTTTGGCCGGATATTACCGTAGATTCGTCGAGGGGTTCTCTAAGCTCGCTCGACCGCTGACTCAACTGTTACAGAAGTCAGAGAAGTTTGTGTGGACCGATGAGAGGCAGAATAGTTTTGAGGAGTTGAAGAAGCGGTTGACGACCGCTCCTGTTTTGGCTTTACCAAGTGGTAATGAGGGTTTCTCAATTTATAGTGATGCTTCGGGCCAAGGGCTCGGATGTGTACTTATGCAGCATGGGAGGACGATTGCTTATGCTTCCCGTCAGTTGAAACCGTACGAGTTGAATTACCCTACGCACGACCTTGAGTTGGCCGCAGTTGTATTTGCGTTGAAAATCTGGCGTCATTACTTGTATGGCTCGTCATGTCAGATTTTCACCGATCACAAGAGCCTGAAGTACATTTTCACACAGAAAGAGCTTAATATGAGACAGCGGAGATGGTTGGAGTTGATTAAGGATTACGACCTCGAGATTCTCTATCATCCGGGAAAGACAAATGTGGTGGCAGATGCCTTAAGCCGGAAATCGGTATCGCTTCGGGCGTTTGAATTTCTTGTGGCTCAGTCGGGACTTCAGCGAGAGTTTATGAGGTTGAGCATTGAGATTGTGCTACCAGAGAATTCCGGGCAGTTGCGTACACTTGAGATTTCGTCGTCTTTAGTCGACGACATTAAGTCGGGACAGTTAGAGGACCCGATGTTTATTCAGCTTCGAGAGAGTGTAGGGAAGGGGAAAGCCCCGGGATTCGTTATTCATGAGGACGGTGTGTTGAGATTCCGAGGTCGGATGTGTGTTCCGAACGATTCGGAATTGAGGCAGAGTATTATGCGAGAGGCCCATGCGTCACCTTACTCAGTCCATCCGGGCTCGAGTAAAATGTATAAGGATTTGAGGAAAAATTTTTGGTGGAACGACATGAAGAATGAGGTAGTTCAGTTTGTGGCTAAGTGTTTGACTTGTCAGCAAGTCAAGATTGAGCATCAGCGGCCAGCCGGATTGTTGAAACCACTTCCCGTCCCGGAGTGGAAGTGGGAGGATATCTCCATGGATTTTGTTACGAACATGCTGAGGACGAAGACCGGAATGAATATGGTGTGGGTGATCGTAGACCGACTGACTAAGTCGGCACATTTTCTGGGCATCAAGGATACTTGGGGTCCAGAAAAGTTGGCTCGTGTTTTTATCGCACAGATCACCATTATTTCGGACAGGGATGGCCGGTTTGTATCGCATTTCTGGCAGGCGGTACATAAGGCATTGGGAACACGTTTGCGTTTGAGTACATATTTCCACCCAGAAACCGACGGACAGTCCGAGCGTATCATTCAGACGTTCGAGGATATGTTGCGCGCGTGTGCGTTAGACTGGAGTAGTGACTGGGAGGAACATCTGGCCTTGATTGAGTTTACTTATAATAATAGCTGGCACGCGTTGATTAAGATGGCACCGTATGAGGCACTTTATGGACGACGTTGCCGATCACCGATATGTTGGGATGAGCCGTCCGATCTAGTTGGCACCGAGCCAGACCTTGTGTTAGAGACGAGGGAGAAAGTTGAGTTGATTAGAAAGAGAATGTTGGCTGCTCAGAGTCGACAAAAGTCTTATGCGGATGTTAGGCGTCGACCTTTGGAGTTTGCGGTGGGAGATCATGTTCTATTGAGAGTGTCTCCGACGAAGGGAGTTTTCCGTTTTGGGAAAAAGGGGAAGCTCAGCCCGAGGTATATTGGGCCTTTCGAGATATTGGAGAGAGTCGGCGAGTTGGCATACTGTTTGGCTTTGCCTCCGTCGTTGAGTCATGTTCATAGCGTATTTCACGTCTCCCAGTTGAGGAAGTACGTTCCGGACCCGTCCCACATTATTGATTTTGGAGACGTGGAGATCGAGAAGGATGTTACGTTTGAGAGACCCGTCAGGATTTTGAAGCGCAGTTAAGGCACAAAACCATTTCTTTGGTTAAGGTGCAATGGTCGAGGCACGGAGTAGAAGAAGCGACGTGGGAGTTAGAGGAGGATATGCGTTCGAGGCACCCCGAGCTTTTTGATTCTTAAGTTTCGGGATGAAACTTTATTTTAGAGGGGGAGAATGTAATATCCGTAACTTTCCATTTTTAACAGTTTCTATTTTTGGTGTATGTCTATTTTTATCGACTCACTTGTAACCGTTTCGACATTGTGAATCTACTTTATTCTTGGAGTTTTTCCATTTGGACGAGTTTTGGAGATGTTTTCACGTAATTTCATTTTATGACATGTTTTCCCGTATGAACGTTCGATTCTCGTAAAACTCATTCGTTATCGTTGTTTCTTGGTTTGTGCTAGTTCGTATGGTTGAGTTGGTCATGTTGAGACTTTCGGTTTGTAAATCCGACGATGTTTCGTGATTTTCGGGCACTTGGGCCATTTTTGTAATTTCCTATAAGTTTAGGGGATCTTATTTTCGTTGTCGCATTACGGACCCTCCGGTGGTCGGAATTATATTTTCTTTCAGCGCTTAACTCCGTCGTCTTGTATATTTCGTGTTCGTATTTCTGGATTCTGGCCTTGTCGTGC
This sequence comes from Orobanche coerulescens, assembly GCA_033398695.1. NCBI lineage: Eukaryota > Viridiplantae > Streptophyta > Magnoliopsida > Lamiales > Orobanchaceae > Orobanche > Orobanche coerulescens. Next base: position 223,343,688 of record CM065804.1, read on the forward strand.
GTTTTGAGTTTCGTATCTTGGCAAATGCATTACGTCCAGGCAAAGGTGAATTGCTGTGTTGATAGCGCACGCTACTCCTTTTCCCTTGCGTGCGCTATCGATATGCAGTTAGCGTACGCTAACACGTTACTGTTAGCGTGCGCTAACGAGTATTATTTAGCTACTAGACTGTTATAAGCCCCGTTAGCGCGCGCTACTTGTGTTAGTTAGCGTCCGCTAACTATGCAGTTTATATAAGTCAGCGGGCAGTTTAGAAACAGCATTTTCACTCTTTTCTTTCGTTTTCTTCACGGGGCGACTCCAGAGGGCGATTCCCTTCAGTTTTGATCGGAGAATTCTTCGTATTCCATCACCGTAGAATCGCATTAGCATATTACCATCAGCGTAATCATCCTCCATCGTCCGAATCCGAGGTATTTTCTTCAGGAACCCTAACTTGTCTAATTTGGGGTTTTTTCGGGTTTTTCGTGATTGATTCCGAATTGTTCACATATGTTACGAAATTTCTTACCGGTTGTTGTTATTGAGTGATTCTCAATCCGTTTTCCTCGAATTAATCCGTGAATTGTTGATATGGGGAGATTTTGCGTAAACCCTCGCCCGTATCGATTGATCGTTCATTATCGTAGTTTGTAATCGGGGTTATGGGAGTATTCCTTTCGATTATTGATGTCCGTTGGGACTGGGTTATGTTAATTCTTCGTTTAGGAACCGGCGTTTTCCATTCGGATCGTCCGTAGTCGTTTTTCACTTCCGATTCTTCAAAGATGTCTCAAAGGCAAGTACTTTACATTTGTTTACATGTTCTAGTATTTGAATTATGGCTTTATCGTGGTTGTTGTGGATGGATATGTGTATGTTCACCTAGGGACGGTCCGACGGGGCCTCTAGGGATACGTATTTCCGTGAGTGTGCGTATCGCGAACTGTGGTTAGCCACCCAGGGATGTCCGACGGGGCTCTGCGGGGTACGGTGGCCGTGAGTCTCGTACCAACGGTTAACTTTGAATTGTGATTGTTGGAAATAATGTGTTTTTGTGATTGTACATTGTAAATATTCCGGAATATAAAATATTTTCTAAAATAATTTTTGGCGCATATATTCATCTGATTAGAATGTAGTTCAAATGGATTGTACTTGCACTAGCAGTTGTTGCTAATCCCTTAAATGGGGGAAATACTTTTTGTATTTCAGGTACAGGTCTCGGAGATAAGCGAGCATTTGAGCCGTACGAGGATGATGGTCAAGCATGATACTGTTCATTAGTCAAATGTTGGTTTTCTGTTCTGTCGTCGATGTCTTGTTTTGGGATTTCTGTAATTTGAAATTGGTTTAAGTACTTGAGTACTTCCTTTTTGAATTTTGTTAATGTTATGTTCCCGTTTTGGGAAATGGATTTGATGTCAGATTTTATTTGTCGGTTTGTAGTCTTTTATTTGAATTGTCGTTTTATTGATGATTGTATGTCGTTGTCGAATGTCTTGTTAGTACGTTAGCCTGGTGGATTCCACAGTGTGGGGTCCACGGAGCTGTAATATGCCCTGATCGTCTTGGGGGTGTTCCAACTTTATCCTTTTCCCTCATGGTCTTGGTCTCATCCTTGGTAGGTTGATGACTAAAGACTTTTGAGATTTCATATCTCATTTTATATAGAAAGGTGATTTGAGGTGGTTAAAAAGGAGGACATTGAAGACTTTGAAAACACTCACTTAACCATCCATTACAATTCCAGTCGTGGGTTTGGTTTTAAGAGAGAGAAAATTGTTTTCACTTTAGTCTTCATCTTCTTCATCTTTTGTTCTTGGTTGTTCTTGGAGAAAAATCAAAAAATCAAAGTGAGATAGTGAGTTATACACTTAGAGTGTTATAATCACAATAGAAGGCTTCATCATCCTAGCTCTAGCCGTATCCTTAGAAGATAGCAATGTGATCGTCGTTCCATTCGTTCTCCAGCGCGTGACAAGTAGAGACGCGGTATTTTCGGCGTTGGATCATCTAAGAGATTGGAGCGGATTGGATCGTAGGGAAAGCAATCTAAAGCTTGGGGAATAGCTCAAGAGAAGGAATCCATTTAATCAACGGACTACAAGGGTGAGTTTCTATATCTCTTGTGTTTCGTATAATATTCGTATATACGTAGCTCGATCGGTTCTCGTAGGGATTCAGATTGAATTAATTTTTATTTTACCGCTTCCGCAGGGCCTTCGATTTAGGCACTGAATCCCAACAACATCTATCCAAGCACAAAGGCAACTGATCTTTCAAAAGTAACTAAAAGTCTAATGTACTAAGTGAATTATACAAGACTAAACAAAGTCTAGATCGTGAGTAGACTATGTGGATACACGAGTAATCAGGAAACTAATCATCAGTTGGTGATTACAATGATATAATGATTACTTGTGTGTATATGCTGCATGACATGAGATATTCAAAAACTATTAAAATGATATAGTAATGCAAATTGGATATGTGACATTATGAATTTAATGTCTAGATAGTGAATATGTTTCACACAATCACACTAGCCAGTGCAGCAGTGGTATGGAAATCTTTAATATAGATGGTTATTGCTCGATTTCCAAAGGAATATGAGTTCATAACCTTAGACAAATATGCATGAGAGGCATAATGCAATACCAATTTCTAGAAGATATTTCAAAATGGGCAAAATTATGACCGCAATATGTATTTATTGTGATAGTCAATCTACAATTGACAGGGCATAGAGCAAAAGTATAATGGTAAGCCTCGTCATATGAGGCAAAGACATAATACCATTTTGCTATCAACATTGGTTATCACTATTGACTATTATTCGTCAAGAGATGACATCGTGGATCCGTAACTAAAGGGTTATCAAAAGACCTTGTTGATAAATCATCAAGAGGAATGGGTCTATTGCCATGAGCTAATGGTTTTATGGAGGATACCCAATCTAAGATGACTGGAGATCCCAGGATCTAGGTTCAATGGGACAACCATTTCATAAAACTGGGCACGATCACTGTGGGGGTTACCCCGAACCGACCACTCCTAGGATGAAAACAGTGATACCCGTAGGGAGAGGTTAAGCTTATGCTTTTAATGATTCTTAAGTCGATAACGTATAGTCGGGTGGAGTAAAATACGGGTTTACTCAAAACACTTAAAGAGAATCACCTATGTTGGAGTGAAGAGGCCGCTTCAAAGGAGAATTGCAAGGCACAATTCTTTAGAAACTCTCGCAGACCCAGGACGGTGTCCACGGCCAAAGCGGGCACAATAATGAGAACATAATAAATCAGGGAGGGCACTTGTGAAGGATATACAATCAATTACACAAGCGGTCGGACAGTTCAAAGGCATCTAGTCATACTGTCTAGCCAGTAAGGAGAATATATCTTTTCGAGGGAAGGTTCAAGGAGCATACTCTACTTATCCTATACAATGCCTAACCGCAGTAACTATCACCAAGTCAAACTCCGTGTCTGACGTGTGCTGCTGGACCATCAATCTCATTCATGTGGGGGATTGTTGGAAAAATAGAGGAAATGGGCTGTTTTGAGCAGCCCACTTGAGAGGCAATTTTGAGTGGGCTGGACTACGAGTTAAAGTCGAGACTTAGTTGAAATACGTAGTACTCCGTACGAGGTTTTCAAAACACGTAAGAACACTCAAAATGATTGAGGTATGAATGAGATGTAATGTTCCAAAATGAACCCTTTAGAAATTAATTTAGGATGTTATCCCACATTGGAAAAAGAAGAGAAAGAGTGTGTGTATATAAGGAGATGTGGACAAATACTTGTTCAAAAAATGAGACATGGGTGGATGTGTGACTAGGTGCCCCTCGCGCACACACACATACACGCGCGCGCCACCGCCGCCCGTCCGTCCGACTCGGCTCGGCTCGATTCGGGTCGGTCTCGGTCGAAGGGCGAATTGGGCGAAATGTCTCGGCGTCTCGAAGTTATCTTTTGTCTGCAATTTTATTCGAAAAAATTTATTTTACTGAAACACCTCTATTATAAATTCCGAATTTTTCGAATCCGGATAAATATCAATTTAATTAGTAATTATCGAATTAAACAGATCTGGATAAGTATTGAGATACAAATCCTGATCAGTTTAGAGTTCCTCCACCAGATGTCTCTCATCTTCACCTATAAATACAGATGCGAGGGATCTTATTTTTAGATTGAATTTTCGTCCGTTTTTCTCACCCGAAATTCCGAGTTCGTTTTTTTTTTTTTTTGGAAATAATTTCTCTTCATTTTTTTGGTCCCGTCGGTGGTAGTTCAGGTTTTATTCTAGTTCGCTGAGGGTGCGATGATCGATTTATCAAACACATCGAGATGTTTTATCCTGGGAGGCAGACGCTATACACTGCGGTGGAGGCGAATTTGCTTTAAGGAGACAGAAATTCTGGACTCAACATCACCCATATTCGGATTTGCTTCCTTTGATTAATTATATATATATATATATATATATATATATATATATATATATATATATATATATATATATATATATATAGCGCATTCTATGCGATCAATATTAGATGCGATCTTTCTGATCTAATTTATGCATGAGTTTTGTACTAATTATGCATGAAATATATGCATTTCGTGCATCAATGCAATAAAATATGTAATATATTTGATGCATATAATCTAATATTTTAATGCATAGATATTTTGATGCATATTTTGCATATTTTGATGCATTGAAATTTTGATGCACAAAATGCATATATTTCATGCATAATTAGTACAAAACTCATGCATAAATTAAGATCAGTAAAGACTACATCTAATATTAGTCTTATGTAACGCGCGACTATATATATATATATATATTATTTAATATTTTTGTTATTAATGAATCTGTCTTCTACTTTGTTCTTCTCAGATTTGCAGCTCAGGCAGGAGATTCAAAACATGGTAAATATACCAATAGTTGTCTCTAAAGGATGAGAACCAACTATGTAACATCTACATTGACGATTCAAATATTTACACACCACATTTGAAAAGTGAAGCAAATAGGTTAGCTTTATGCTACAAAATTACTTAAAAAGCAAAAAAAAAAAGAAAAAGAAAAAAAAAAGAAATCGTCGCAACTTATTATTTCTCAATTAATCACACTCCGTCCTTACATCCCGAAGGAGTTGGTACCTCAGAGAATTTCGACTTCCATACTCTTTCGACATCCAACCGGGCTTTACTGAGGAAAGCGGTGCTTGGATACTGTCGAGAATGATGGATTTCAAAGGCGAATCCAATTCGTCTAATTCGTCATCGCTCGTCTGTGATTTTTTCAGTAACCAGGATCGACTGTGCATAAGCTGTGATTGGCTACCAAAATGTCCTAAGATATTTGTAACTGAATCGGGTGATGGTGGCTGATATGCAATAGGAGACGCTGCACATGGGAAGTTCATGATGGAATTGTCCTCGGGATCGAAAGAATCCTGAGAAAGTAATATAGGTGGTGTGATTAGCAAAAATTAGTATTTGGATAGTTACAATAATAGCCTTAAGGCTATCACTAGGAACAAACATACGAAGATTTTTTTGCTCGACTACAATGCTATAACGGCGAGCAGAAGAAAGAGAATGAAGGTAGACAAACCTCTGTAGCTAAGGCTTTAAGTACAACATTAGGAATCCGGTCAGGGCAAAACTCGTCCGGGACGAAAAAGTTCAGAACCCTTTGTATTATGGGCGGACCGAATGTAGGACATACCTAGGATAGGACCAAATTAAGAAGAAAGAAAAAAATCCAAATTAATATGGTGATTCGCATATTACTAAAGGTGGAAATATAGTGCGAGGCTGTAAGCAAAACCTCTTTTCTAACTGTCCGACTTAATAGCAAGTCCATGGGAAGCATCATAAGGTCGCTCAATGCATTGAGGAGATGAAAAGACTTTGATGATGTATCATTATTTGATATTGTCTCACCAGCATCATCAACCAAATCATCGTGGTCAATGCCAAAGATATCGGCAAGCCATCTGGACCAATTACCTATCTGTCGCATATAACACAAGATTTTTTAGTAGTCTGCAATCAGCAGCTTTTTTTTTTTTTTGGAAGAGACCCCTTACACCCGAGAATAAAATAAGGACTCGAGTTTTGTCTAATTACAAAGAACTCCAATGATCTTTCAAGATTACAAACACCCCCTTGATTTTTGTTATGCTCACCGCATTCTTAAGTTGTGCACCAGCACCAAAGCTAAGCTTTCCCTGCTGAAATTGGATGAACCTCGGCATCACTGATGGGGTCGGCTACAGGATCTGTTGGCATTTCATCAGCCGATTCTCGAAGGATGGCATTGAACATGGCCACGTCTGGACGAGCTATCAATTGTTCCATTATCTATATGTAGAAAAGATTGCATCAGAATTTATGTAAAAAAGCAAAGTTTTGCAGACATGACATTATTTAAGCAATTAAGGCTTCATTATATAGGTAATTAGGTATCCCAACACATTATTATTATATTATAATCAAGACTGAACTTATGCACGCTATAGATTACATTCGATGATTGGCACAGCGACCAGATTTTCGCCACTTTTCTTCACATAGTCGAGGATAAAGGGGTTCATTAAAATGAGGATAATTACATAAACTACCCCCGAGGTTTGGAATAATGATAGAATACCAATCGAGCCTTGATGCGACCATAAATTCAAGGGAGTAACTGTATAATTTTTATGAATGTGAGGGTTTCCTGAAATGTTGTTTTGGTTATGAAGGGATAAAATAAAGAGGGAACTAAAAGCTTAGGCCATGTTTACTTCACCGATTTTCTAGAAAAATTTCTAAAAAAACAGAAAAAAATGAAAATACGTTCAAATTAGATATTTTCTAAAAAGAAAACTGGAAAATACGGTTTTCCAAATTATAACTGGACTTTAGAAAATTATAGAAAACGGTCCTGACTTGTTTTCTAGATTTAGAAAATTAGAAAACAAGCTAGAGTTGTTCTACAAACAAGGTAGACACTCTTCGAACAATCGAACCTCAACAAATACACATATTTTAACATTTTTCTAAAATCTATGAGCCATACTTACTTGTAGTTATGAATACGTTACATAATTAGTATTTTTAAATGATAAAAAAATCTAACAAACAAAATCAAACATCAAATAATATAAATATTATTTGTTTGTTAATTATCATTTTACTGTGTTCATGTTCATTATTTTAAATTAAATAAAAAATAAAAATCTTGTTCCTATATTTAACTTTATGAACTAGTGATCACTTAAAAATAATAAGAGGAATAAATAGTGTATAAACATGATTATAAAATATTAAAATATAATGTATAATAATTAGTTATATCTTAATGTAAAAAATATGTATATAATTTTTTGAGAGGATACTACAGAACTATTTTTTGAGAGTCAAGAACAAAAAGAAAACGCTAATCAGTGGCGAACAACTATATCTACTGAACTGTGGAGGGATATATGAATATATTCATTAGTCAGATTTATTTTTTAGATGAAAAAGACCATCTTTTGAGTATATATATATATATATATATATAATATTGAGTAGATTTATAGAGGTATATTAAAATATAATGTATAATAATTAGTTATATATTAATGTAAAAAGTATGTATATAATTTATGAAACTAAAAAAAGTAGAAAACTGATAAATTCTATTTGCATATTTGCAACATATTTTCCTAGTTTTCAACAGTTTTCTTAGAGCTTGAAAACTCAGAAAATTTTGGAGAAGAAAAGTGGAAAAATTTTCCACAAGTAAACAGCCCCTTAGTTTGTTTTTATTTTTGCAATTCTCAAATTTCTGGGTGTTTTTTTGTTTTTCTAAATACCCAAAACCTCATGGGTGGTTTTTGTAATTGTCCCCCAAACTAAATCATGGAAGTTGCATACCATTTATACAAATTTAAGGGATCAGATTGATATACATTTAATTTTTGCAAGGAAAAGTACAAGCATGTAGAAGAGTACCACTCTCTGAAAGCGCAGGCAAACAGCCACAGTCATGTCCTCCAGCTCGAACAGGACATATCCTTTCACACGCATCTCTGAAAGCTTTTCTCCATAGTTCCAGAGAAAAGTTTCCCTGCTGTTGATCAACAGAACTAGAAGTTCTTCGGTATAACATGCTAGTTTCAGAATCCAGACTACTACGAATTTCTTTGGCATTACCCGACTGAGATTTAGTCACTTGATCCTCGTCTGATTTGGACTCTGCAGCATTACCATTTATCGCAGCTGTCCTATTCTGCAATTAATTAGCATCAAGGGCGTCAAGTCATTATCCAATCATTACAAGAATGTCATTTGTATGACAATCACATAATACATATACTAGCAGCATGCATTTAACAAGTGATTCGACAATGAAATTTGCATCTTTGATGTTTACATTACTGTGTACAGAGATTTTTATCTAGAATGGCAAGTTTCAAGTCTACATCAAAAGTGACTGTCGTAGCAACAACATAAATACAACCAAGGGATATAAAGTGACTGAAAGAATGAATGTCAGCCTCTGGATTGAAAAGCGAAAGCGTAATTTTCAGTGTCTTGAAATGCCAATTTCAGCCTCCATTCCGCATAATTTTATGATAATCTAAATGCACCAGAGAGGTGCTTGAGATTTTCGATTCTATTTCCTAGTTTGACTTAATAGAGTGTCTGCAATAAATTGTGCTTTCTCTTAAACGAGATTTATTGCAGGAGAATCACAAGTAGGGAGTGTTTGCAAATAGAAGCGAAAGGTTGGAAAAACAAAAATGAGAGAGTCGTCTTCGGGAACCAAAAAAAAAATACTTGCAAAACAGCTTTTGGTTATCACTACAGAATCACCCTTCTTATTGCTATTAGCAGGCAAAAAGTAAGGGACGGAAATGTAAAAAGAGACGGTTGTTTTTATTTATAGAAGTACCAGAAGAACTACCCCAATCAGAAGCACCCCTCAACAACTTCTAAGATTCTGATGAATTAAGAAGAAATTGGTGTTTCCAATGACCCAAAATGCTTTATTTTTTCCAGCTAAAAGCTAAAGTTCACTTCTTGTACTTTAGAGTTTGCAAACACTCCACTATACAAATAAATAAGCACTTCAACACCGAACACCAAACACTTATTTTTTATCTAATTCAACTTTTAGCTTCTTACCTCTTTATTTTGAGGCGATGAACTCCCATTCGACTCCACAGTTGCTAAAGTAACAGACACAGACGACTGTGACGAAACATCATCATCCGTAGTAAACGACCCCACCTCAGCTTCTTCTACATATTCTTCAAAAGTAGTCGTTTCCAAAGAAGCTTCTCTAGTCAAGCCATCCCTCGAAGATGAGCTCGCTCGAGCCCTCTCAACAGACTGGATTTTAAGGAATATAAGTGGTTCTGACGAGTTCCGATACGCCCTCTTGCAGTTTAAAGGAACACTTATGCACAAACTCTCTCTAACAACACCATACTCAGCTAAGTCCAATACAGCACTTCCAATGAGCTGACCTTTCACTGTTCTGTCCCGTCTCGGTTCATAAAGATTAAACTCGATGCGATTTTTCTGAAAAGTGTCTCCAGTCACGCCTTTCACCGACTTTTCCCTCATTAGTACCACTGGAAGCTTAAAAGACTCGTTGAATTCGATTTTCCCTTCACCAATGCCTGAGCCGGTTTCAATTGAAGGGATGACTTAATTGGTGGACCCCGATTTTCGATCGCCATGTTCCCATTGAATTAGAACAGCACGGACTGTTTTGAGTGGTTGAGAGGGGGGCCATGGTTTTATCTCCTGGATGTGAATGATGTAGTCAAGGTGAACCGAAGGGGGTTTTCTGTTTTTGGTTTTGAGACCTTGAACCATTGTGACATTAAAACAAACACTTGCTCTTCAAACCAAAAATATCTGCTTTAAACCAGAAATATCCTGAAGAACATGGCATCAAGAGTTCATGTAAGCCCGATTACCTTGTACTAAAGTCAAAATAACATCTAAAAAAATGAACAGAAAAAAAAGTTTATAATGGAGCTTCATGTAAGATCACGGCAGAAAACAGATCCAAACACTACCGACAAAAAAAAAAAAATGGGTTAAATTCTTACGGAGGAAACCCAAAGTGTGTAAACAATATGAGGAAGAAAAGCAAAAGGGTGCTTTCTTTGTAACTGGTGGTTTAGTGGAGTCTCTCTCTCTCTCTCTCTGGTTGAGAGAGGACATTTCTTACGTGGAGGTTTCTGGGTAGCAAATTACTACAAAGACGTAAGTTCGAGTCCTGACAGCCGCAGTGTGGGAGTTTTATCTCTTCAATGTAGGGATAGCTCTTTGTGGGCATCAGGCACTGTTCCTCCCACCTAGTAGGCCGTTGAGTCACATGATTTAATTCCTCCACCAATCCCTATCGGGCCGGAAGTAAGAACCTGGGGCGAGGAATTTCGCCATTATTGGTACAAGTACATTTCTTAGAGAGAATGTCCTTTTCAGTTATTTGAGAGAGAAAAAGTCCAAAGATAATTATTTCTAAAATGCTGAAAAAATTATATTTTTAGTCGATGATAATACAAAATGTAGTATTCTCTCCATCTCGTTTAAAATTTTATTTTAATCGAAAAATTGCCTCGTTAATTTGTTTTATGTATTATTTTTCACAATCAAATCAATCGATCACTTTATTTTTTAATCTACACCATATATTTATTTTTATTAATTATACTCCCTTCGTCCAGTCGATCTTGGATCATATTTCTTTTTGGGTAGTCCCAAGATACTTGGTCATTTCCATTTTAAGACACTTTTATCTCTCACAACTTTAAATAATATATATTCATACCATCACTTTATACACTATTTTTCAGCTTTTCTTAAATCCTGTGCCGAAAAGCAAATACTCAAAATGAGTGTGACGGAGGGAGTATTTATATTGTTGCAATTGCGAGTTTGGCTATGTAGTCTCCAAATAAGCAATAAAAACACAACAACACAACATTACCCAATTGCCTCAAGAGCTCCCGCAAAAAGCGGGGTAAGGAGGGATCGAATGTACGCAGCCTTACCCCTGTCTTAACACAGAGAGACTGTTTTCGGATGATCCAAAATGAAAATTGCATCGAGAATTGCATGGAATGACTAGTATATCATCGAAAAAAGAAGTGCAGTCAGTTTAGTGACTCATTTTGTTTTATTCCATTATAATCCAGAACCAAAGAATAATGAGTATTTGGCTCCATTGGAAACAATGAAAAAATCTCCAAATAAGCAATGATGTGTTATTAAAAGAAATAGAGGTTAGATTGTTGATGCTTGCATCCGATGAGGTACAAAAATTGGCTCGATTTTGCGAGCTTCTGTGTAAAATATACTTCCTCCGTCTCACCGATCTTGTTTCATATTTTTTTTGGACGTCCCAAGATACTTGGTCATTTTCTTTTCAAGACACATTTATCTCTCACAATTTTAAATAATATATATTCTTACTATCACTTTATACATTATTTTCAGTTTTTTTTAAATTCCGTATCGAAAAACAAATACTCAAGATGGATCGGACGGAGGGAATAATAATTATTAATTAAAATATACAAAATATATATTTTACGTCGATCTTCAATTACGAGTAATAATATACCAGCACGTGGAGTGGGAGTTTCAAAGTCAAATATGGATTTATAATTTCGCACATAGTATACGCAATATACGACTTCAAAGTAGAATGAAGTGTAGTTAGTAAATAAAACGGGATGTATAAATAAAAAGTCGATAATTAATCCAGTAATAGGAATCAGTAATAAAATTACCAGCCAAACACTCCCAATCATGTAAATTTAACAATAACTAGTTATCAATCAATTTTATTTTACTGATCAAAGAAAAAGGTCAGTCAATCGCGTATGGGGTCAAGATTGGTTTTCGGAACTAGTGAACTTGTAGCAAAGGCGAAATCCCTCGCTCTCAGGGCCCCACCTCCGGTTCGACAGAAATTAGTGGAGGAATTAAATCATGGTGACTCAACGGCCCACTAGGTGGGAGGAACAGTGTCTGGTGCCCACAAGGAGCTATCCCCCACCCCCATATTGGAATGATAAAACTCCCACATTGCGGCTGGCAGGACCCGAACATGTCTTCCACTTTAAGTGGGAGACTCGAGTTCGAGTTCATCTGAGGACAAGAATTTTCAAGGGTTTATCACTCTTTAATCTATGATTAAAGAGAAACTATAACCCTCTGGGGTATGCTGGTGGAACAATTAAATATTGAGGGCTTTAAACGGCAGTGTGGGAGGTCATATCTCGGTGGGACTCTATGGTTGGATTTGAGGGGGTCCAGCATGGAGCAATTATTTGGGGGACGACTCCTTATGCGCGGTAGTTAAGGATATTTAAGAACATGGGAGCCAGATACACATCTCGCGATTTAAGCGTAGCAAGATCTTGTGGGCAGGCTCGTTATTCCGATAACTAATGAGGTGTAAAATTGAAACCTCGATATAAAAAAAAAAAAAAAAAAAATGGTCTCCAGGACCGACCAGGAGTTATATTGACATTTTTCTACGTGTTATTTTTAAATGTATAAATTATTATTTATTCAAAATTTTGTATCTCAGTATTACTTTTAATGAGGCTCACCAATTAAATAATTAAATAAATACTTAGATTAAATATATATTTACCATCCACAATTATTTTGTACCACCGATTTTACAAATTATTGAGTTGGCTAAATAAATATTTTTATTTATAAAAAATTTAATATTATTATTTTGGCCAAATAAATAATTTTACTTTTAAAAAAAAATATTTTGACCACTTAATTATTTGATCGGTTATTAAATTAGCTAAATAAACAGTTATCATTACTTAAAAAAGATTATCATTACTGAAAAATTTAAGCTGACTAATATTTGTGTTTATGTATATTTCACGCATCAATATTTCAAAATTATGAAGTTGTGTAAATTACCAACTCAGTATATTATTTGAAAAGTGTAATTTATCACTGGAAACATTATATATCCTTTGAAACATTGCAACTAAGATAAACAATCTTGCATAAGACCGCCAAATTTAGATGGTGATTATGTGTTTGAGATCAATATTGGAGAACAGGTATTGTGTTTGTAATTGTTTGATTTGATTGTGTAAAAATAATAAATATGAATTTTTTAAATAAATAAATTTTAAAACGAAGTGTAAATATTTATGGAGTATCAAATAATATTTTTTAATAAGACAGAGCAATAAAAATCCAAATTTACTCATTATACGATTTCAAATTTTCAATATGATGAAAGAGTTTTAAATTAATTCAGGTGTACGATTATGCTTGTAGTGTTGTACTCTTTTTTTTCTTTTATGACGGGGAACCCACAGCCGCTACTCTTTGAGTGCGCACTGGATAAACCCTCGGGCTGGACGTAATAGCCTGCAAACTACGCCAACCAGGTAAACCACACAAGGCAAGCCCTGTGTGACAGGCTCAACCAAGAAAGTGTTGGTAGGGGGAATCGAACTCGTGACCTTCAGCCCCGCGCTCACCTACTCCACCAACTTGGCTATCCTTACGGGTTAAGACTGTGTTGGGTAAACTTTTTTAAGTGACTGATTCCACCGCACTGCAGCCCTATACTCCAGAAATCCCCCTCCGGCCTGGCCCTACGGGTTAATACCGCTTGGCCCTACGCGTATGGAGAAATTTTTGGAGAAATACAGTACCACTATATGTTGGTAAGATGACTCGAACACGGAACCTCATCCAACAATGTCTGAGTCCTTTACCACTGGGGCAAAGGAAAATTGAGCCACCTCTCAATGTCGGTGTTGTTTGTGATGGGAAAAATTGAGCCATGCTGGATTTGTCGGCCGACCTAACAACACGACGTCGTTTTAACATCTATTTCTCTCAAAAGTTGATTGTACCTAAAATCACAATGTTTCATCACTTTCTCAAATTGTACACGGATTTAAAATTATATTTCAAAGATACATTACCTTTCAATTTCCAGTAATTTTACTATGGTTCCCATTTCTCCCCCAATTGTATCCCACGTGGCACCCGAACTTGCCGCGCTAGACTTGTCGACCGGCCTAACAACACGATATTGTTTTTACGTCGTTTTACACCTATATCTCTCAAATTAACACCTATTTATTCTCATTCAATTAGGGCTCAAGATTAAATTCCAGTAAGCGGGGAAGAAAGCAATAGAAATTCAGACAGATTCTCGAGCTCGCTCACCCATTTTAATTATTCGAGCTCGCGATGGAAAGACGACATTAGAGGCATCAAATCCCTCTCTTTCTCAATTAAGACCAATTTCCCGCTGCACATGGGAAGTTCATGATGGAATTGTCCTCGGGATCGAAAGAATCCTGAGAAAGTAATATAGGTGGTGTGATTAGCAAAAATTAGTATTTGGATAGTTACAATAATAGCCTTAAGGCTATCACTAGGAACAAACATACGAAGATTTTTTTGCTCGACTACAATGCTATAACGGCGAGCAGAAGAAAGAGAATGAAGGTAGACAAACCTCTGTAGCTAAGGCTTTAAGTACAACATTAGGAATCCGGTCAGGGCAAAACTCGTCCGGGACGAAAAAGTTCAGAACCCTTTGTATTATGGGCGGACCGAATGTAGGACATACCTAGGATAGGACCAAATTAAGAAGAAAGAAAAAAATCCAAATTAATATGGTGATTCGCATATTACTAAAGGTGGAAATATAGTGCGAGGCTGTAAGCAAAACCTCTTTTCTAACTGTCCGACTTAATAGCAAGTCCATGGGAAGCATCATAAGGTCGCTCAATGCATTGAGGAGATGAAAAGACTTTGATGATGTATCATTATTTGATATTGTCTCACCAGCATCATCAACCAAATCATCGTCGTCAATGCCAAAGATATCGGCAAGCCATCTGGACCAATTACCTATCTGTCGCATATAACACAAGATTTTTTAGTAGTCTGCAATCAGCAGCTTTTTTTTTTTTTTTGGAAGAGACCCCTTACACCGGAGAATAAAATAAGGACTCGAGTTTTGTCTAATTACAAAGAACTCCAATGATCTTTCAAGATTACAAACACCCCCTTGATTTTTGTTATGCTCACCGCATTCTTAAGTTGTGCACCAGCACCAAAGCTAAGCTTTCCCTGCTGAAATTGGATGAACCTCGGCATCACTGATGGGGTCGGCTACAGGATCTGTTGGCATTTCATCAGCCGATTCTCGAAGGATGGCATTGAACATGGCCACGTCTGGACGAGCTATCAATTGTTCCATTATCTATATGTAGAAAAGATTGCATCAGAATTTATGTAAAAAAGCAAAGTTTTGCAGACATGACATTATTTAAGCAATTAAGGCTTCATTATATAGGTAATTAGGTATCCCAACACATTATTATTATATTATAATCAAGACTGAACTTATGCACGCTATAGATTACATTCGATGATTGGCACAGCGACCAGATTTTCGCCACTTTTCTTCACATAGTCGAGGATAAAGGGGTTCATTAAAATGAGGATAATTACATAAACTACCCCCGAGGTTTGGAATAATGATAGAATACCAATCGAGCCTTGATGCGACCATAAATTCAAGGGAGTAACTGTATAATTTTTATGAATGTGAGGGGTTTCCTGAAATGTTGTTTTGGTTATGAAGGGATAAAATAAAAGAGGGAACTAAAAAGCTTAGGCCATGTTTACTTCACCAGTTTTCTAGAAAAAATTTCTAAAAAAACAGAAAAAAATGAAAATACGTTCAAATTAGATATTTTCTAAAAAGAAAACTGGAAAATACGGTTTTCCAAATTATAACTGGACTTTAGAAAATTATAGAAAACGGTCCTGACTTGTTTTCTAGATTTAGAAAATTAGAAAACAAGCTAGAGTTGTTCTACAAACAAGGTAGACACTCTTCGAACAATCGAACCTCAACAAATACACATATTTTAACATTTTTCTAAAATCTATGAGCCATACTTACTTGTAGTTATGAATACGTTACATAATTAGTATTTTTAAATGATAAAAAAATCTAACAAACAAAATCAAACATCAAATAATATAAATATTATTTGTTTGTTAATTATCATTTCTTGTGTTCATGTTCATTATTTTAAATTAAATAAAAAATAAAAATCTTGTTCCTATATTTAACTTTATGAACTAGTGATCACTTAAAAATAATAAGAGGAATAAATAGTGTATAAACATGATTATAAAATATTAAAATATAATGTATAATAATTAGTTATATCTTAATGTAAAAAATATGTATATAATTTTTTGAGAGGATACTACAGAACTATTTTTTGAGAGTCAAGAACAAAAAGAAAACGCTAATCAGTGGCGAACAACTATATCTACTGAACTGTGGAGGGATATATGAATATATTCATTAGTCAGATTTATTTTTTAGATGAAAAAGACCATCTTTTGAGTATATATATATATATATATATATAATATTGAGTAGATTTATAGAGGTATATTAAAATATAATGTATAATAATTAGTTATATATTAATGTAAAAAGTATGTATATAATTTATGAAACTAAAAAAAGTAGAAAACTGATAAATTCTATTTGCATATTTGCAACATATTTTCCTAGTTTTCAACAGTTTTCTTAGAGCTTGAAAACTCAGAAAATTTTGGAGAAGAAAAGTGGAAAAATTTTCCACAAGTAAACAGCCCCTTAGTTTGTTTTTATTTTTGCAATTCTCAAATTTCTGGGTGTTTTTTTGTTTTTCTAAATACCCAAAACCTCATGGGTGGTTTTTGTAATTGTCCCCCAAACTAAATCATGGAAGTTGCATACCATTTATACAAATTTAAGGGATCAGATTGATATACATTTAATTTTTGCAAGGAAAAGTACAAGCATGTAGAAGAGTACCACTCTCTGAAAGCGCAGGCAAACAGCCACAGTCATGTCCTCCAGCTCGAACAGGACATATCCTTTCACACGCATCTCTGAAAGCTTTTCTCCATAGTTCCAGAGAAAAGTTTCCCTGCTGTTGATCAACAGAACTAGAAGTTCTTCGGTATAACATGCTAGTTTCAGAATCCAGACTACTACGAATTTCTTTGGCATTACCCGACTGAGATTTAGTCACTTGATCCTCGTCTGATTTGGACTCTGCAGCATTACCATTTATCGCAGCTGTCCTATTCTGCAATTAATTAGCATCAAGGGCGTCAAGTCATTATCCAATCATTACAAGAATGTCATTTGTATGACAATCACATAATACATATACTAGCAGCATGCATTTAACAAGTGATTCGACAATGAAATTTGCATCTTTGATGTTTACATTACTGTGTACAGAGATTTTTATCTAGAATGGCAAGTTTCAAGTCTACATCAAAAGTGACTGTCGTAGCAACAACATAAATACAACCAAGGGATATAAAGTGACTGAAAGAATGAATGTCAGCCTCTGGATTGAAAAACGAAAGCGTAATTTTCAGTGTCTTGAAATGCCAATTTCAGCCTCCATTCCGCATAATTTTATGATAATCTAAATGCACCAGAGAGGTGCTTGAGATTTTCGATTCTATTTCCTAGTTTGACTTAATAGAGTGTCTGCAATAAATTGTGCTTTCTCTTAAACGAGATTTATTGCAGGAGAATCACAAGTAGGGGAGTGTTTGCAAATAGAAGCGAAAGGTTGGAAAAACAAAAATGAGAGAGTCGTCTTCGGGAACCAAAAAAAAAATACTTGCAAAACAGCTTTTGGTTATCACTACAGAATCACCCTTCTTATTGCTATTAGCAGGCAAAAAGTAAGGGACGGAAATGTAAAAAGAGACGGTTGTTTTTATTTATAGAAGTACCAGAAGAACTACCCCAATCAGAAGCACCCCTCAACAACTTCTAAGATTCTGATGAATTAAGAAGAAATTGGTGTTTCCAATGACCCAAAATGCTTTATTTTTTCCAGCTAAAAGCTAAAGTTCACTTCTTGTACTTTAGAGTTTGCAAACACTCCACTATACAAATAAATAAGCACTTCAACACCGAACACCAAACACTTATTTTTTATCTAATTCAACTTTTAGCTTCTTACCTCTCTATTTTGAGGCGATGAACTCCCATTCGACTCCACAGTTGCTAAAGTAACAGACACAGACGACTGTGACGAAACATCATCATCCGTAGTAAACGACCCCACCTCAGCTTCTTCTACATATTCTTCAAAAGTAGTCGTTTCCAAAGAAGCTTCTCTAGTCAAGCCATCCCTCGAAGATGAGCTCGCTCGAGCCCTCTCAACAGACTGGATTTTAAGGAATATAAGTGGTTCTGACGAGTTCCGATACGCCCTCTTGCAGTTTAAAGGAACACTTATGCACAAACTCTCTCTAACAACACCATACTCAGCTAAGTCCAATACAGCACTTCCAATGAGCTGACCTTTCACTGTTCTGTCCCGTCTCGGTTCATAAAGATTAAACTCGATGCGATTTTTCTGAAAAGTGTCTCCAGTCACGCCTTTCACCGACTTTTCCCTCATTAGTACCACTGGAAGCTTAAAAGACTCGTTGAATTCGATTTTCCCTTCACCAATGCCTGAGCCGGTTTCAATTGAAGGGATGACTTAATTGGTGGACCCCGATTTTCGATCGCCATGTTCCCATTGAATTAGAACAGCACGGACTGTTTTGAGTGGTTGAGAGGGGGGCCATGGTTTTATCTCCTGGATGTGAATGATGTAGTCAAGGTGGACCGAAGGGGGTTTTCTGTTTTTGGTTTTGAGACCTTGAACCATTGTGACATTAAAACAAACACTTGCTCTTCAAACCAAAAATATCTGCTTTAAACCAGAAATATCCTGAAGAACATGGCATCAAGAGTTCATGTAAGCCCGATTACCTTGTACTAAAGTCAAAATAACATCTAAAAAAATGAACAGAAAAAAGTTTATAATGGAGCTTCATGTAAGATCACGGCAGAAAACAGATCCAAACACTACCGACAAAAAAAAAAAAATGGGTTAAATTCTTACGGAGGAAACCCAAAGTGTGTAAACAATATGAGGAAGAAAAGCAAAAGGGTGCTTTCTTTGTAACTGGTGGTTTAGTGGAGTCTCTCTCTCTCTCTCTCTGGTTGAGAGAGGACATTTCTTACGTGGAGGTTTCTGGGTAGAAAATTAATACAAAGAAGTAAGTTCGAGTCACCAGATAGCCATGTGGGAGTTTATCTCTTCAATGTAGGGATAGCTCTTTGTGGGCATCAGGCACTGTTCCTCCCACCTAGTAGGCCGTTGAGTCACATGATTTAATTCCTCCACCAATCCCTATCGGGCCGGAAGTAAGAACCTGGGGCGAGGAATTTCGCCATTATTGGTACAAGTACATTTCTTAGAGAGAATGTCCTTTTCAGTTATTTGAGAGAGAAAAAGTCCAAAGATAATTATTTCTAAAATGCTGAAAAAATTATATTTTTAGTCGATGATAATACAAAATGTAGTATTCTCTCCATCTCGTTTAAAATTTTATTTTAATCGAAAAATTGCCTCGTTAATTTGTTTTATGTATTATTTTTCACAATCAAATCAATCGATCACTTTATTTTTTAATCTACACCATATATTTATTTTTATTAATTATACTCCCTTCGTCCAGTCGATCTTGGATCATATTTCTTTTTGGGTAGTCCCAAGATACTTGGTCATTTCCATTTTAAGACACTTTTATCTCTCACAACTTTAAATAATATATATTCATACCATCACTTTATACACTATTTTTCACTTTTCTTAAATCCTCGTAGAAAAGAAATACTCAAAATGAGTGTGACGGAGGAGTATTTATATTGTTGCAATTGCGAGTTTGGCTATGTAGTCTCCAAATAAGCAATAAAAACACAACAACACAACATTACCCAATTGCCTCAAGAGCTCCCGCAAAAAGCGGGGTAAGGAGGGATCGAATGTCGACGGCCTTTACTTGTCTTAACACGAGATCATTTTCGGATGATCCAAAATGAAAATTGCATCGAGAATTGCATGGAATGACTAGTATATCATGGAAAAAAGAAGTGCAGTCAGTTTAGTGACTCATTTTGTTTTATTCCATTATAATCCAGAACCAAAGAATAATGAGTATTTGGCTCCATTGGAAACAATGAAAAAATCTCCAAATAAGCAATGATGTGTTATTAAAAGAAACAGAGGTTAGATTGCTGATGCTTGCATCCGATTTTGCGAGCTTCTGTGTAAAATATACTTCCTCCGTCTCACCGATCTTGTTTCATATTTTTTTTGGACGTCCCAAGATACTTGGTCATTTTCTTTTCAAGACACATTTATCTCTCACAGTTTTAAATAATATATATTCTTACTATCACTTTATACATTATTTTTCAGTTTTTTTTAAATTGCGTATCGAAAAACAAATACTCAAGATGGATCGGACGGAGGGAATAATAATTATTAATTAAAATATACAAAATATATATTTTACGTCGATCTTCAATTACGAGTAATAATATACCAGCACGTGGAGTGGGAGTTTCAAAGTCAAATATGGATTTATAATTTCGCACATAGTATACGCAATATACGACTTCAAAGTAGAATGAAGTGTAGTTAGTAAATAAAACGGGATGTATAAATAAAAAGTCGATAATTAATCCAGTAATAGGAATCAGTAATAAAATTACCAGCCAAACACTCCCAATCATGTAAATTTGGAACAAAATAGCTTATTTTTATTCCAGGAAGATTTAAAGTTCAACATCCTATTACAAATTACAACTGGCCTTTTTACAGGCCAAAGCCTTCATACTTACTACAAATATAAAAAATGTACTAAATGTAATTCCTATGCTATGGAGTAGCAGGGAATCTATGCAAACTACTGCAAAATGCATGCATCTTGTTTACAAACCAACTTCTTGCAACAGCAGTAAAAGCCGTCTCCTTCAGCATGATGTTCATGTCCGGGTTTTTCTCTTGGAAAATCTTTTTGTTCCTGTTTCTCCACAAAGCATAAATCAACTCAGTTATCACAGTTTTCAGAAATCTGCACTTGGAGCTGCGGCCTTTAATTCTTCTGGCTAAGCTTTCTACGGAACAAGCATCTTGGTCGCTAGGCAATTGCAACCAATCCAATATAGCCCTTAAAGCTTT
This sequence comes from Orobanche coerulescens, assembly GCA_033398695.1. Taxonomy (NCBI): domain Eukaryota; kingdom Viridiplantae; phylum Streptophyta; class Magnoliopsida; order Lamiales; family Orobanchaceae; genus Orobanche; species Orobanche coerulescens. The sequence goes on from CM065804.1 coordinate 223,364,830, forward strand.
AACAGAGAATTCACACTCAAAATATAAATGCTCCATAGTCTCCATGTGGTTACCACACAACACACACAATGGATCCACACTAATCCCAAACTGTAGTAATCTGGCTTTGGTGGCAAGCCTTCCCTTCAACATCAACCAAGTAATAAATTGTGCTCTAGGAGTAGCTAAGTTATTTAGGACAAACTCTCTCCAGCTCACCTTTTCAACAGAACCTCTAATCTCATTATACATAAGTGACATTTTGAATTTATTGATATTTTGTTGTTTTTGCCATTTCTCATTTTCAGAAATCAGACTTCTTACCTTGAGTACCTTCTTAACCAGATAGGATGCTTGTGGAGGTACAGTCATAAGCATCACATTGCTGTCTTTCATAAAATATGTATGAATCCACTTTATCCATAGTCTATCAGCCTTAGTGTTTATTGCCCATAAAAGCTTCATCATACATACCTTGTTCCAAGTAGGTAGGTGGATAAACCCAAGCCCTCCTTCAGCTCTAGTTCTGCACATATCTTCCCAAGCCACAAGTGCTTTTTTAGAGTCACCCACTTCACCTGTCCATAGATATTTCCTGCAAATAGCTTCAATAGCAAGCATCACTTTCTTAGGGAAGCAAAAATCGCTCCAGTAATTACGCATGCAACACGAACACTTTTAATTAGTCTGTACCCTTCCTCCATAAGATAGTAGCTTGGAAGTCCACCATCGACTCTAGCTAACATCTTTTCCAAGAAAGGCCGGTAATGCACAATAGAAAGCCTTTTTGCATTCAAAGGTATGCCTAGGTATCCGAATGGGAGAGATCCTCTTTAAGTTGAGATGCATCACTATTCCACTCTTCTTTCCCTAGAAACCCTCCAAAATAAATCTCACTCTTTCTCATATTAGCTTCTAGCCTGAAGTTAAGTTGAACAATTCAAATTTCTTTAGAAGTGCAAGAATAGATGACTCGTCCCTTTAGTGAAAAAATAGATCATCGGCAAATATCGGATGAGTGATTTTATGCTTTCCACATTGGGGTGATATTTGAAATCCTTATCATTTTGTAATGTCTTCATCACCTGCTCATGTATTCCATACATAGCACAAAAGGTAAGGGGAGATGGGATCACCTGTCTCAATCCTTTCCTTCCCTCAAAAGGATCCAATAGTAGCCCATTAAAGCGGTAAGGTAAAGCGTGTTAACACATGTCATCACCAGTGTGTCACAAATTGTCGGGAAATCGAAATTTCTTAATAGTATCCATAAAGCTCCATGATATAGAATCATACGCTTCGTAAGTCCATTTTCACCATACATCTAGGTGATATCTTTTTCCTTCCATAACCCCTTATCAATTCTTGTGCCATGATTGTATTATCATGGATAAATCTTCCGAGCACAAAAGCCGCTTGTTCCTCTCCCACCAAGTATTCCATGATGTGACTCATTCTAAGTGTTAAGACCTTGGAGATAATTTTATACAACAACATGCGGCATGAAATAGGTCTGTACTCTTTAATAGAAGAGGCGGTGATGATTTCGGAATGAGAGTGACAAGAGTAGTATTAATACTTTTCGACATCTTGCCGATTCGAAGAAGTCTGAATGGCAAGCACAAGTTCATCACCAATAATTGGCGAGGCCTTTTTAAAAAATTTGGATGAAAATCCATCAACTCCAGTGCTTTGTCATCTCGATGGATTTCAAAGTCATCCATATTTCCTCTTTAGTAATCTTTTCAACCAAAGCTTTCCTGTGTTGACTAGTCAGAATAGGTCCAAGCTGGGCAATCTGGATATCCACTGCTTTAGTGGTCTTTGATGTTGTTCCTAGTAGCCTTTTATAGAACCTTAATATTTCATCAGCAATATCATTCTCCTCTATAAGCCTCCTGCCCTGTTCATTTACAAGCATCTTAATGCAGGATTTTGCCCTATTTCTCAAATTGGCATGGAAGAACTTATTATTGCTGTCACCACACTTGAGCCAATGCACCTTGGATTTCTGTTTTAAAATCTGTTCTTCAATAAGAAGCCTTAGTTACATGAGAGGTTAGGCTTCTAAGAATTTGTTCTAAGCTCTATAACTTTAACTTCAGCCTTAGTTACATGAGAGGTTAGGCTTCTAAGATTATGTTTCACAAACTTCAGCTTCTGCCAACACCTGTACATTTTAACCCCTTGCACTTGTTGTTGCCAACCTGTTGTAGTGCATGTCACAAAATCCTTGTGTTCTGTAAGGCAATTGAGAAATTTAAATTGCTTCCTCTTCTGTTGAGTCCTTTGTTGCCCCAATTGAACCACAAGAGGAGAGTGATCTGATCCTCCTGTATTAAGCACTTCCACAACTGACTCTCCATAATTGTGCATCCAACATGAATCACCAAAGCATCTATCAATTCTTGTGTATATGAGATTTGCTGCTTGCTTATTGCTCCATGTAAATGACCATCCCACATGACGTAGTTCAGTTAATTGTAAATCATACACAGTATCTCTGAATGGTGCACATTCACTCTCACTAACTGGTAGACCACCAATTCTGTCTTCAGTTGTCAAGACATTGTTGAAGTCTCCAAGTATCAACCAAGGATATTGCACATTAGCCTTTATATTTTTCAACTCCTCCCAAAGTGCAGCCCTTCCCTCAGCATCATTCAAGCCATATACAAAAGTGACTTCATAATGACTAGAGTTATGGCTACTTTCTACTCTACCATGTAAAGTTTGAGCAGTGCTAGATAGCTTCTGAAAAGTGACATTTCTGCTATCCCAACCTACCCAAATTCTGCCATTCACAGCTTCATTATAGTTATCCACAAAGCACCAATTACCTCCAAACTTCCTCCTAATAGGCTCAGCTTTATTAACTTTGACTCTAGTTTCTACAAGACCAAAAATCTCAATACAGTTATCTCTACAAAATTTCAAAACTTCTACTTGTCTAAGGGATTTGTTTAAACCCCTCACATTCCAACTAGATAAATTCATTGATTAGAATGTGGAGGGTCAGGCTGGATCCTAATCCCATCAGACTTTTCAAAATCCCCAAATCTTATATTAACCACCTGTTCCTCCGCTTGTTGTAGAACATCAAATTGATTTACCGTTTCAGTTTCCACCTCCTCATGCTGTCCCTTATTCTTCTGGACAGGTTGAGGTGCTACATCGGTAACAGGCCTCCTTCTTACCTCAGCCCACTGTTGAGTAACAGGCATATTCCTCCTGCCTCGCCTATGCTTAGGCTTCTGTAGAGGACCATTCTCTCTTGGTTCTGCTCTACATATATGTCCAATAACCTGACATTTTTGACAAAAGCTAGGAGCCCATTCATACTCAACTTCCTCCTCTATCATATTACCACTAGGGCTTTTTATGCGCAGATTCTTGATCAGTGGTTGACTTATATCCACTTATATCATTACTCTTGCATAAGCTATCTTGGTCTGCTTAACTGTATATTCATCAGTATGTAGTGGTTTTCCAACCAAGCTTGCAACCTTTCCCAAACTTTTCTTCCCCCAAAAATGAAGAGGAAGCTTTGGGAATTTTACCCATATAGCCATTACAGTGAAGTCCTCCTTGCTATAATCAAACTCAGGGGTCCATTTTGTAAGCACTATTGGATGATTTTTGATTGTATATGGACCACTTGATAAAATGTTGCGATATTTCCTACACGCAAGTGCACGTCATCGTTTACAAGTAATAAAGTGATAAGTAGAGTATCGTTCCCACGAGGATTGAATCTCTAATTACCGATTTTTTCGTATTCCAATTTTATCTGAACAATCGAATTTGGTTTTGCGATTAATAACTAAAAGAAGTACTAAAAGACTAAGCGAGGAAAACAATATCTTGGATAAAGGAAATCAAATGATGAACAAGTCTAGGGTTACGAATCCACCTTAGTTTATCCGAATTTTCTCGATTATCCGTGATAAATAATTTTCCCAATTTATTGAAGGCGAGATCGCTAATATATTCTACCGCCTCTCCCGAGGTCAATAGATTTATCTAACGGCGACTAACGCACTCTATCCCTAGGTGAATTATTTTGTCGATAGGCAAAAGCATGAAATCTCCTAAAGGCCACGTAGTTCCTATGAGTATATTCCTATCTCACAGAATAAAACGGTCCTCACCAATAGTTCCTCACCAAATCTCCTCTCCCGATTAAGTGAATGATTAAATCAATACAACTATTGGCCGATAATTGCAAGCATTAAACATAATTGGGAAAACTCAATAAAAAGGTAATAAATTGGATAATCTCAATCAATTCGTCAAAACAAAGGTTTCATCAAAACCCTAGATTAGGGCTTTAGCCTGACATACTAAAAACTGAAAATACAGAATAAATAAACTAAAGCATAAAATTCAAACGCAGATGAAGTTCGGATTCCTCCGTTCTTCAGCTCCCGCCTTCTGTCCTTGAATTCTTCTGCTTCCCTCTTCTTCTGCCGTCTCCAAGCTTAAGCTCTCCAAGGTTTTAGATCCAATGATTCCCAGATGATTTAATTAGGGTCTTAAACCCTATTTATAGCTCAGCACCTCCACAAATCGCGTCCGTATTAGTCGGTCGAAAACTGGCTTCGAAACGGCCCAAAATCCGCGCAGACCTACAAAACCCGCTAAGTGTGCCGCGGCTCACTAAACCTGTGCCGCGGCACATCGCCTTGTTGAATGCAGGCGTTAATTAATTCTTACGTGCGCGGCTCACTGGTGTGCCGCGACACGAGTCTGAGTTACTCGCCCTTGGTGGTGTCTTCTGTCTGCGGCTCGGCTTCCTTGTGCCGCGGCTCATAGTCGATTTTGCTTTTCGCCGTTTTGCCTCGTTTTAGCTTAGGACTTCAATTTCTGTCAATCATACAAAATTAAGGCATTAAAAGCTCATTTAGACAATTTCACTCATCAAAACACTACAAAATAATGATAAATAAGCGTACAAAAATACGCCTAACAAATACCCCAAACTTAAGCCTTTGCTTGTCCTCAAGCAAAAAGAATTAAATTGATAAAGAATGTCGTGAATAATCGTGCAACTCATAGTGTTCAACCTAATCAATACTATCTGTCATTCTCTCTAAATAATACGAGTGTCGTAAAAGCGTAAGCCGCACTTTCGAATAATGATTACGCAAAGTAATCAAATTCATCCTAATCACTCGTTCATGAAGAAAATCCGGCTCAAAGATTAACAAAACGTGAGTCAAATCGACCAATATGAAAGGCTAACATAAACAAGCTAGTTCATCCTGTTCCACAGTCGAAAGGCACAATTTTCACGAGTTTCATAACAATTAAACCTCGGACAGTATCCCCATATATATATGCTCAAGAATTTCGATTCGAGTCGACCACTAGGTTAGGATCTCGGGATGTTTCATCGGGATAATCCTAGGGTGGAACTTCCATTCTCATGTATTGGAAAACCGTTTGACGTAAAAGACACTCATGGGGCACATGGATGCTTCTAGTTACTAAGTTCCCGTCTACAATGGAGAAACAACTCGAATACATAATTTCCGCATGTCCGAATCAAGGTTGCCGTTTACGCGAGAGTAAGCAATGGGTCACGCGAATACCCGGTTCTAGGCTCCTATCATTGGCACATGTGAAATATCTAAATCACTAGTCTAATCGGGAGTCGCTGCTTTACGCGAGAGTAAACAACGGGTTACGCGAATACCCGGTTACTAGACTTCCCTTCATAGAACACATTATCTCGACTTTTAGGGAAAAGCGGCCAGACTCTAAACTCAATCTAAGTGCCAAAGCAGTGAAAAAAAAACAAGATCGACTCTCTATCCGGAAAATGTAGCCAAACGTATTGATGGGGATTTCGAAACAAGTATGTATCGTCTCTTATCTGCCAAGACCTCTACATTCACGAAAAATTTCGGACCTAATTGAATACTAAGCAGAACAGAAATAACTGACTACAACTCGACTAGAACTCGCCCGCTTCTTCAGAGAGAAAGACAGTGTCGTAACATCAGTATCACACAAATAGAAGCACGAAAATTCCCGAATAAAGAAAAACTACGGCAAGCAAGGCTATCTAAAAAAAAAATTTCGCAAAGAAATGAAAAGTGCAACGAAATAATGTACAGCAAAAAAAATAAGGTACAGCAATGAATGTAGAAACTGAAAGTAAATCCCCCCCCCCCAAACTTAGGACGTACATTGACCTCAATGGACAAAAATGATATGCAATAAAAGTAAAAGGTCAAGTACTCCCCTCCAGTCTGCTCAGGAGCTGGTGCCGGCATCGTCCGGTGAGGAGGGTGGTGTGGCTGGCCGGGCGGGCGCAATAAATGGCCCGTCGGGATGCATGATGTGGGCCGTCCATGCGGCGAGGTGCTCCTGATGATAAGCATCCCTCGCAGCAAGACGCCTCGCCGCTCGTCGGCTGGCCCGGCGGGCCTGCTCTCGCATCTCGGCTCGGACGGTAGCAATGACACTCTCCCGCTCCGCCCGCTGCTCCTCCCGCATGGCAGCCATCAAGCTCTCTCTCTCTCTCTCTCTCTCCTCATCTCATCTCTCTCTCTCTCCTCTTCTCCTCTCTCAGCTCCTCTCTCTCTCTCCTCAGCTCCTCTCTATGCTCTTCTCTTTGTCTCCTCAAATCCTCCCGCAGCCCATCAAACAGCTCCTCCAACCTCGCTCTATCGGGCTGCGGGCCGGCATCTCCGTGCGTCAACAAAAGCGGCTCGGGGGATCCCTCGTGAGCCTCCTCTAGTGAAAATCATCTCCCCCGAGCGTGTGCCGGCGCTCCGCCCCACTTGTCGAAGTGTGATATGATACGGTGGTCGATAGGGGCCTGTGGGGCAAGCATCGGCTCGTCGTCTGACCAAGTCAGCCCCGACTGCCGGCATAAAGCGCAGATGAGGGAGGGGTGCTTCAACCCCGTCTTGGCCCCCCCTGGATACTCTGGAAGATAGATCGGACCAGAATGGGAGCCACATCGAAACGCAGCCCGGAAGTGATAGCAAAAAGTATCCGGGCGCGGGAGAGAAAAAGCATGCGGATACGGGAGGTGGGGTCAATGCGTGCGCGAGATAAAGTAAATCCAGGCTCGCGCCGAGCCGAGGCGCGAGCTCTGAAATGAAAAGTGGATGAACTCGTGCTCATTGCTCCCGGTGCATCGGCCGTGCAATGGTCTCAAGCGGGGCCTCCTTAGTGAGGTGGTCATCACTCGGTCATAGGTGACTCGTCAACCGGAAACCCAAAAAGCCTCGAATAGCGATCGGGGAGAAATCAGCTGTAACCCCTCGGACGTCGACTGAGTCCGAGACTCTAAAGATGGCAACGTATGCCTGCCGGATATGCTTCACAGAGCTGGCGTAAAACTCTGGACGATCGAGATAACCGTGGCTCGGGAGGTGCGGTAACCGCCCACCCCATCTCGTCAATCATGGTGAGCAATTCCCCGTCCTGAGGAGCTGGAGTAAAACCCCTCTCGGGAATAAGTGGTCGTGGCCGGATCTTTTCGTTGAATATTTTGTGAATTTCGGGGTCCGAAAATTGATGCCCCTCCGCCTCGGCCCGACCACGAGAGGTCTCCCCTCGAGTAGGGGATGACTCGGTCCTAGCACGCTTGCTCAGCTTCTTTGTGCGCGCCATAATCAGTCCTGAAAAGTGAAACACGAGGGTTTATTCACGCAAAAATGATGACAATGATCTATGCTCGGCTAAGGATGTCCAGCCAGAAATTCCGAATTTAAGAAAATAACGCATACGTGAGAGAAGGATGAAATTGGACTTGAACATGTAACCTGGATGTAAGGGTTGGGCTTGCTGTAAATTCAAAACATATACGTTGCACGAAAATTCAAAACGATTGTCTTTTCAAAGAAAATTTTTCATTTAGGCAATTTATCAGACACCTTGAGGGCACAAGTTTACTTGAAGAATAAACATAGTTCTAGCTCGATTCAACCCTCAAAAATCAAAACATAAGTCAATCATCAGTAACTCGGCACATTCAACTCATTTACATTCCAATTTAACCAAGAAAATTCGATGAAACTACCATGTTATTCTCTAAACAATCCTAAAACTTATAAAGGAGAATAAGCATGTTCCATTCATTCAAAGCATAAACAACTTCCAAATATAAACCATAAGCAAATAAAAATTAAAGATTGAAGCGTACCTTTTGAAGATTGCAAGAAAAATCGCAGGAAAAAAAAATTTTGAAGAACACTTCGGCCGGTCGCGCTGGGGAGGGAAGGCAAAGGAGAAAGGAGGCGTACCTGATAATGCCGGCCGAATGCATGTTATATGCTACCTGGCCTTTCGGATTCCGCACAGTGTGCCGCGGCACAGCGAAAGTGAGCCGCGGCACAAGGTACAGTCCCTTTCACCTGTGTTCTCGTTTTGTCGTGTGCCGCGGCATAGAGTTCGTGTGCCGCGGCTCAATGCTCTAGTGTGCCGCGGCTCATTTAAGCCGTGCCGCGGCACAAGGTACAGTTGGTTTAGCCTCCCCTTGCGATTGATGTGTGCCGCGGCTCACAATACCTGTGCCACGGCTCATACTTCAGTTTCTTCCCTGGGACTTTCCTGCACAGAATTTTGAGAAGAAGACGTTAAAAACGAGAGGCAGAAGCAAATTGAAGCACAAAAATGATAAAAATTAAGAATCACGAATACAAGAAAAATGAAGAAATGCAAAAATCTACAACTACGAACTCGGGTTGCCTCCCGAAAAGCGCTAAGTTTATAGTCTTCAGCCGGACCTATTGGACAACGTTAGTTCGCTTTTCGCAAACTCCATTTGGTTTCCGCCCCGTTTATCGAACCGTTTATATTTTGGTTAAAATTATGACCATTGGTCATCAGCGGTTCGACTCTTGGTTCGGTCATCAAATGTTGTTTGCGAAAAGGTTTCGACATGAATAACTTCCCGAAACACCCGGTTTCTCCATGACTAATTGTTCGCTTGGCTTTCGGCTCACTCTCCTCCTTCACAAACGAACTCACGACTGCAGCAGATTTTTCCTCATGCTCGAGGAACGCCACTCGTTCTACATCCTTCTTAAAACTTGGGCCATTTAACACAAAATCTGAATTTTCCCACCGACGATGTTTTCGGTGCTTTCCTCTTTCAACAACATCCACACTTTCAATTTGTGACCCTTTATCAGCACTTCCGGGACATGGGAACGACTTGAATACTTGAAAAGTAACTTGTTCGTCTTGGACCCTCAGAGTCAACTCCCCCTTTTCCACGTCTATAAGGGTTCGGCCCGTCGCTAGAAATGGTCGTCCCAAGATGATTGGAATATTTTCATCTTCCTCCATGTCGAGTACGATGAAATCAGCCGGAAAGATGAACTTATCAACTTTAACTAAAACATCCTCGATTACTACCCTCGGATACTTTATCGATCGATCCGCCAATTGTAAGGAGACTGTGGTTGGCTTGGCTTCCCCAATATTCAGCTTTTTGAAAATCGACAGAGGCATGAGGTTGATACTCGCACCAAGATCGCATAGTGCCTTATTAAACGAAAGATTCCCCATGGTGCACGGTATGTTGAAGCTTCCCGGATCTTTCAATTTAGGTGGGAGCTTCTTTTGAAGAATTGCACTGCATTCCTCTGTCAAGGTGACCGTTTCAAACTCCTCAAGCTTTCTCTTCTTCGATAATATCTCTTTCATAAACTTGACATAACTCGGCATCTGTTCCAATGCGTCGGCGAACGGAATATTTATGTGAAGCTTTTTGAACACATCTAGGAACTTAGAAAATTGTTTGTCCGCCCTCCGTTGCTGTAATCTCTGCGGAAACGGAACGGGGGGGGGCACATGTCTTCAAGTTATCCGGCTTCAAATCCTTCGACTCCTCTGGCTTTAAATCCATCTCTTCCTCAATCTCCTTCTTCTCTTTACCCCGCTCGGGCTGATCCAGCACCTCTCTCCCGCTTCTCAAGCTAATTGCATTTAGACTCTCTCTAGGATTTGTCTCTGTTGTACTCGGCAATGCTCCCTCCGGACGAGCTGTCAACACATTAGCGATTTGGCCCAGCTGGACCTCCAAGTTCCGAATGGAAGCAGAATGATTTTGTAATGTAGCTTCAGTACGGGTCATAAATTGACTCGTATTTGCTGCCAATTTTGCAAGTGCTTCCTCGAGAGACACTTTGGGAGCGGGAGGGCTGCCGTTGATCAGGCGAACGGGGGCTGGTGTGAGTTACGCCGGTTTCTCCATGAAATGTTAGGATGATTGCGCCACCGGATTATAAGTATTGGAGTATGGGTTATTCGGCCGATTCCCATTTCCTACGAATTGAGCTGCTCCATCGATTTTGCTCGAACGGATTTCCAACTTGACATTCCGCGCTCGGGTGTGATCCGTTACACCAATTGCATGTCTCTATGGTAGCAGGTGGTGCGTGCGAAAATGCTGGAGTTGTGTCAAAGCGGCAACTTGAGCTGACAAAGTGGAAATCGGGTCATTGCTTGAAACCTCCATGACTCTCTTCGGTGTCAATCTTTCTGATGGCCATTGGTATGCGTTTTCGGCCATATCTTCCAAAAGCACGTGTGCCTCGGCCATAGATTTTCCCATGAAGGTTCCTCCAGAGGCCGCATCCACAAGAGTGCGTGTAGAAGCACTCAAACCATTATAAAACGTATGAAGCTGAAGCCAATCAGGAATGCCGTGATGAGGGCATCTTCGTAGCAATTCTTTATATCGCTCCCACGCCTCGTGGAGCGATTCCATATCGTACTGGGCAAAAGTGGTTATTTCGTTTCTCAACCGCGCCGTCTTAGCTGGTGGGAAAAATTTGGCAAGGAAGGCTTGCGCTAACCTCTCCCATGTTGTAATCGACCCCGGCGGTAAGGAATTTAACCAAAACTTTGCTTTATCCCTCAAAGAGAAAGGGAAAAGCCTCAATCGGATGGCATCGTCAGTGACACCATTAGTTTTGAATGTATCGCATATCTCAAGGAAAGAAGCAATGTGAGCATTCGGGTCGTGCTTCGGCAGTCCACAGAATGGGCTCGCCTGCACCATCTGAATAATGGCGGGCTTGATCTCAAAATTATTAGCTTGGATAGTGGGACGCCGAATTCCCGAAAAATTTGCGTTGACCTGCGGCATGGCATAATCTCGAAGAGCTAGTTCCGGTTGAACTTGCCGCACTTGGTTGTCTCCTCCGTGGATTTCGATATTCTCGGCCATCTTGACCGTCGTCTGCAACTCTCTTTTCTCCTTTTTGTTCCTTCTTAGCGTGCGCTCGAGCTCGGTGTCCAAAGGTAGTAGGCCTTCGTTACCGAGTCTTCTCATGCACTACACAAAAGGTCCTGAAAGGAAAAATAAATACACGAAATTAAATACACAAAAATAAATAAAAATAAAACGTTCAAATTAAGACTGGAAATACTTAAATCGATATTAGAAAAATTTCAATCCCCGGCAACGGCGCCAAAAACTTGTTGCGATATTTCCTACACGCAAGTGCACGTCATCGTTTACAAGTAATAAAGTGATAAGTAGAGTATCGTTCCCACGAGGATTGAATCTCTAATTACCGATTTTTTCGTATTCCAATTTTATCTGAACAATCGAATTTGGTTTTGCGATTAATAACTAAAAGAAGTACTAAAAGACTAAGCAGTAGAAAACAATATCTTGGATAAAGGAAATCAAATGATGAACAAGTCTAGGGTTCTGAATCCACCTTAGTTTATCCGAATTTTCTCTCGATTATCCGTGATAAATAATTTTCCCAATTTATTGAAGGCGGAGACTGCTAATATATTCTACCGCCTCTCCCGAGGTCAATAGATTTATCTAACGGCGACTAACGCACTCTATCCCTAGGTGAATTATTTTGTCGATAGGCAAAAAGCATGAAATCTCCTAAAGGCCACGTAGTTCCTATGAGTATATTCCTATCTCACAGAATAAAACGGTCCTCACCAATAGTTCCTCACCAAATCTCCTCTCCCGATTCGAAGTGAATGATTAAATCAATACAACTATTGGCCAGATAATTGCAAGCATTAAACATAATTGGGAAAACTCAATAAAAAGGTAATAAATTGGATAATCTCAATCAATTCGTCAAAACAAAGGTTTCATCAAAACCCTAGATTAGGGCTTTAGCCTGACATACTAAAAAATGAAAATACAGAATAAATAAACTAAAGCATAAAATTCAAACGCAGATGAAGTTCGGATTCATCCGTTCTTCAGCTTCCGCCTTCTGCCCTTGAATTCTTCTGCTTCCCTCTTCTTCTGCCGTCTCCAAGCTTAAGCTCTCCAAGGTTTTAGATCCAATGATTCCCAGATGATTTAATTAGGGTCTTAAACCCTATTTATAGCTCAGCACCTCCACAAATCGCGTCCGTATTAGTCGGTCGAAAACTGGCTTCGAAACGGCCCAAAATCCGCGCAGACCTACAAAACCCGCTAAGTGTGCCGCGGCTCACTAAACCTGTGCCGCGGCACATCGCCTTGGTGAATGCCTAGGCGTTAATTAATTCTTACGTGCCGCGCTCACTGGTCAGGCGGCACAGTACAGTTACTCGCCCTTCGGTGGTGTCTTCTGTCTGCGGCTCAGCTTCCTTGTGCCGCGGCTCATAGTCCAGTTTTGCCGTTTTCGCCCGTTTTGCCTCGTTTTAGCTTCCAGACTTTAATTTCCTGTCAATCATACAAAATTAAGGCATTAAAAGCTCATTTAGACAATTTCACTCATCAAAACACTACAAAATAATGATAAATAAGCGTACAAAAATATTCCTAACATAAAACTAACTCACACTCCTCAGCGTTCTGAAATCTAGCTATGAAGAAAGTGTTGTCAACTTGGTGTAAAGCAGGAATAGCAATCTTACCCCAAGTTTTTTCAACATAGCTCTCCATGTAGTTAATAGTGTGTTCAGCACCAATAACATACATTACCAGTGAGTGCTTCCATTTATCAACCTCATCGGACATCATCATCGACAAGCTAACAAAAGCCCTGTATCATCCATGGTTGGAGCATTATACTCGAGCCAAACCATTAGCCGCAAGCCTATTATTCATCTCGATTCTCATTTTCTGCCAGCGTCTTCATTAGCAGGTATTTCCTTTTGCGGTTTAATCTGCGGCGGTTGTGCTCCGATGAGCTTCTGGTCCTATCGTACCTTCGATTGAGGCCGGCAATACCGTGGCCTGAATCGTCTGAGCAACTGTTGATCCATTTGTAGCCGGAGGAACCGTAGCCACATGTGGTGTTTCTATCGCCTCATAGGGTATGCTTATTTGCCTCGCATCACTTATATGAGTATTCTCACTCTCGCCCCCAATCGGATTATCCCCAATCAACTGAGAGATAACCGGAGTTTGTACCTGTGTCTCCACCCCCTTCTGTTGCCGGATTGCTTTCTTCGGCCGTCCACGCTTCTTCACAGTGGTGGTTCCACTGGGTTTCTTCTTTTTCGCCATTGCTAGGGTTTTTTCTTTTCAATCATGTAAATTTAACAATAACTAGTTATCAATCAATTTTATTTTACTGATCAAAGAAAAAGGTCAGTCAATCGCGTATGGGGTCAAGATTGGTTTTCGGAACTAGTGAACTTGTAGCAAAGGCGAAATCCCTCGCTCTCAGGGCCCCACCTCCGGTTCGACAGAAATTAGTGGAGGAATTAAATCATGGTGACTCAACGGCCCACTAGGTGGGAGGAACAGTGTCTGGTGCCCACAAGGAGCTATCCCCCACCCCCATATTGGAATGATAAAACTCCCATTGCATGGCGGGACCGAACATGTCTTCCACTTTAAGTGGGAGACTCGAGTTCGAGTTCATCTGAGGACAAGAATTTTCAAGGGTTTATCACTCTTTAATCTATGATTAAAGAGAAACTATAACCCTCTGGGGTATGCTGGTGGAACAATTAAATATTGAGGGCTTTAAACGGCAGTGTGAGAGGTCATATCTCGGTGGGACTCTATGGTTGGATTTGAGGGGGTCCAGCATGGAGCAATTATTTGGGGGACGACTCCTTATGCGCGGTAGTTAAGGATATTTAAGAACATGGGAGCCAGATACACATCTCGCGATTTAACTGGTAGCAGTACTGTGGAGCCGGAACTGTTATTCCGAGAACTAATGAGGTGTAAAATTGAAACCTCGATATAAAAAAAAAAAAATGGTCTCCAGGACCGACCAGGAGTTATATTGACATTTTTCTACGTGTTATTTTTAAATGTATAAATTATTATTTATTCAAAATTTTGTATCTCAATATTACTTTTAATGAGGCTCACCAATTAAATAATTAAATAAATACTTAGATTAAATATGTATTTACCATCCACAATTATTTTGTACCAACGGTTTTACAAATTATTGAGTTGGCTAAATAAATATTTTTATTTATAAAAAATTTAATATTATTATTTTGGCCAAATAAATAATTTTACTTTTAAAAAAAAATATTTTGACCACTTAATTATTTGATCGGTTATTAAATTAGCTAAATAAACAGTTATCATTACTTAAAAAAGATTATCATTACTGAAAAATTTAAGCTGACTAATATTTGTGTTTATGTATATTTCACGCATCAATATTTCAAAATTATGAAGTTGTGTAAATTACCAACTCAGTATATTATTTGAAAAGTGTAATTTATCACTGGAAACATTATATATCCTTTGAAACATTGCAACTAAGATAAACAATCTTGCATAAGACCGCCAAATTTAGATGGTGATTATGTGTTTGAGATCAATATTGGAGAAAAGGTATTGTGTTTGTAATTGTTTGATTTGATTGTGTAAAAATAATAAATATGAATTTTTTAAATAAATAAATTTTAAAACGAAGTGTAAATATTTATGGAGTATCAAATAATATTTTTAATAAGACAGAGCAATAAAAATCCAAATTTACTCATTATACGATTTCAAATTTTCAATATGATGAAAGAGTTTTAAATTAATTCAGGTGTACGATTATGCTTGTAGTGTTGTACTCTTTTTTTTCTTTTATGACTTTAACCGCACCGCATTCTTCTTTGAGTGCAAGACTGGATAAACCTCTACTTGGACGTAATAGCGCAAACTACGTCAACCAGTAAACCACACAAGCGCATGTGTGATGCGCTCAACCAAGAAAGTGTTGGTAGGGGGAATCGAACTCGTGACCTTCAGCCCCGCGCTCACCTACTCCACCAACTTGGCTATCCTTACGGGTTAAGACTGTGTTGGGTAAACTTTTTTAAGTGACTGATTCCACCGCACTGCAGCCCTATACTCCAAAAATCCCCCTCCGGCCTGGCCCTACGGGTTAATACCGCTTGGCCCTACGCGTATGGAGAATTTTTTGGAGAAATACAGTACCACTATATGTTGGTAAGATGACTCGAACACGGAACCTCATCCAACAATGTCTGAGTCCTTTACCACTGGGGCAAAGGAAAATTGAGCCACCTCTCAATGTCGGTGTTGTTTGTGATGGGAAAAATTGAGCCATGCTGGATTTGTCGGCCGACCTAACAACACGACGTCGTTTTAACATCTATTTCTCTCAAAAGTTGATTGTACCTAAAATCACAATGTTTCATCACTTTCTCAAATTGTACACGGATTTAAAATTATATTTCAAAGATACATTACCTTTCAATTTCCAGTAATTTTACTATGGTTCCCATTTCTCCCCCAGTTGTATCCCACGTGGCACCCGAACTTGCCGCGCTAGACTTGTCGACCGGCCTAACAACACGATATTGTTTTTACGTCGTTTTACACCTATATCTCTCAAATTAACACCTATTTATTCTCATTCAATTAGGGCTCAAGATTAAATTCCAGTAAGCGGGGAAGAAAGCAATAGAAATTCAGACAGATTCTCGAGCTCGCTCACCCATTTTAATTATTCGAGCTCGCGATGGAAAGACGACATTAGAGGCATCAAATCCCTCTCTTTCTCAATTAAGACCAATTTCCTTCAAACTCTTCTCATTCAATTATAAGCTCTTAAAATCAATTAATGACGTCGGGCTTGGCAGAATTGGTGGGTGCAGCACCGGAGTGGGGACTTCTGATATAGCCCATCTGATAAAAAATGGCAACAAATATTGATAAAAAAATGACAGCAAAAAATTAATCAAACTGACAGCAAAATACTTATCAAAATGACAGCAAAATCACCGCAAAAAAGGCTTATGTTTGAGCACACACATTCAAGTACTTCATAACAATCCGTTTAGCAGTGAGAAGCTTGTTGTTCATGTACTTTTGAATCCGAAAATTAAAGGGTGCTATATTTTTTGAAATATAATTTTAAATTCGTGTGCAAATTGAGAAAATGATGAAACGTTGTGAATTTAGGTGCAATTAATACTTTAGAGAAATAGGAGTAAAACGACGTAAAAACGACATTGTACTATTAGGCGGGCCGACAAGTCCAGCGTGGCAAGTCCGGATGCCACGCGGGATGCAATTTGGGAAAAATGGAAGCCGGAGTAAAATTACCAAAAATTGAAAGATAATGTATTTTAAAACATAATTTTAAATCCATGTGTAATTTTAAAAAAATGAGGAAACGTTATGAATTTAGGTGCCCTAATCTAAATTATCCCATTTTGTCTCACTTTACCCTCTTACCCCTTTTTCAGTAACCCCCACCTTCTTTTTATATGATATTCTCCGTCCCAAATATTCTCCGTTCCATTTAAAGATATCAAATGATGAATATGTACAATTTTTATTGATAGCAGATACAATGTATAAAATAAATTTTTCGGTACTATTTTCTTAAAATATAATGTATCTATAAGTTGCATAAAAATTTTCAGTTTTTTCGAATTTATTTTTTATTTATAGGATTCATTTTCAATTTTTAAGGTTTATTTTTTCAACATTTTTTCAGTTTCTTAAGATTCATTTCCAAATCTTTCAGTCGAAATCTTTAAGAAAACATTTGTTTTTCAGGCACACAGATTTCTGTCGATCGGTGTGTAATATACCCCCAACATGAACTCAGGTGCATGACATAACAATACCCCGTTTCCATCGCACAATAGATGGAGTTTGTTGGAGAAACACACTTTAGCTCATGCCTCCAAACAAATGATTTGGTCATTTCATTGTCATTATGAATTTGACTGAGGCCAATTCTGATTTTCAAATTGTTTACAAGCAAAAATTGCACCATAATTGGGGCCTATTTCAGTTCAGACTTTCAAATCATGTGCCCTATCATTAATAAACAAACTCCTCAAAATGATTATTCTGAGTGCTTAATGTAGAAGGGCATTGTTCCACTCGAACACTCGAGTAGCTGAAGAAAAACTGAAAAGGATTGTTTTTTTACAGATTATTTCAGACAATATAAGACGATACTTTGCATTCTTCGTTTCAAGTAGCTCGAACTCGCGTACTGGATCTCCACGAAACACTTGACATTTTTTTTTTATAAACTAAATCTACTGAACTTGAAAAAAGATCCTACTTCGGATTCAGCCACCTCTAATTTCCTTTTCCTTGGCTTTGCACATATCTTCAGCTGTCTTGATAAACTTTTTAGTCGAGTCGTCAATCTGACACCGAATAGAGAAAAATACATTAAAGTTAAAAGAATGTTTGATCAAGAGCAGACCATTCGTCATGGATATGAATTCGACTTACTTCTTTCTCGAGTCGTTTTGCATCATCTTCTGATATTGTTGGACCTGCTTTATCTTTTTCTTTTTTATCTTTATCTTTATCCTTCTTCTTAGGTGCTGCCTTCTTGATGCTTTCTAATGCCTGAAAAATGCAAAACCCACGGTTTTAGAGATTAAACATGCGAGGAATGAATAGCAGAACACATACGCTCCATCAGCATACAAGTTCTACTAGTTTTGCCATACAAAAAGAAAACCCACTGAAAAGAGGCCAGGAATTATAGGAGTAGCATATGGCATATCAGTAGAGGCGTAACTCTTATCAACCTTCTAGAAATTCTTAATTGAGTTTGGATTGAGGGATTTGAAATCCAAAAGAAGTTAAAATCCGTGGATTTCAAATATTTGTCTGCGTGTAATGAGGACATGTGAAGATTTCAAATCAAAAACAAGTTTAAAATTTTCTCTCAATTGTTTTTTAATAACATAATTTTTTAAGATTCACTTACCTCAGTTTCAGAATAGTTGCAACCAAGTGGTTTGCTTGCAGTTTAAGAAAAGGAGAGAGAAAGTGTTGGGGGTAATGGATTTGTGTTGTGGATGGATATGTAATTAATTTAAGTATGAACGAATAAAGTCAGGGTAAATAGGTAATTTCATGACTAAAATAAAGTTACTATATTTCAGTGAGTCGTTATATCATGCACCCGAATTCACGATGCAATATGGACTGGGAGCGATGGATTAAATGGGGTATTTAAGTCATTTGCTCATTAATCTCTTATATATTCATCACGAGTTGTTGTTGTTGTTGTTGTTGTTGTTATATTCATCACGAGTCCATGGTGCATCATGAACCCGGGTGCATGATATAAATTGCGTATTTGAGTTCCCTGCAGGTAATGCGATATTTTCATTTTAGGATAGTGTTGCAAATATTCTGAAGCAGAGGAAGTATAATTTATAATTATTTAGTGCATGTGCGTGTGTGAGATGTTTGTAGTGTTTGTTTGCGTGTGGGTGGGTGGGGGCAAGGGGGTGGCTCTCAATTTAACACGGAAAACGATTTGCAACTGAAGGGCGGGCACAGCTGAGTAAGAAGTCTATGATGAACAACTCAAACAGAAATGAAGTTTGCTCGGTGTGTCTATCAAGTCATGAACTTCAATGGGAAGTACAGTATGAATTTCTAAGTACCTTCTGACGTGCTCGTCTTATGCTCTGCTTCACATCTTCGGATGATTTTGAAACCACTTTACATACAGCCTGGAGGAGACCATCATATATATGACATTAGTGGTTATTTCATTAAAAAAAAAATGTTGCTGCTTGTTGATGAGCAAACTAATGTAATTTAGATAGATAGTAAAAATGATTAAGACTTACTTGTATGTGCTCTTTGGTTAATCTGTCCATTTTAAGCAAAAACATATTAAATCAGTAAAATAACTAAAGATGTTTGTGTTACAAATAAAGTGAAAATCTCTTATCAAAATACTGCTGTAAGAGATACCCTTCCTATTAATTAAGAGAAATAATAACTTGTTTCGATTTTATTCCAAACCACTAAGCTACAATGATCTCAGTTGCAGAAGCAAACGGGCAAGAAATTCTTACGGAGGTATAGGTACAATCAATCGTTGGTTGTCAGGCTTCGGATTTAAGCCCAGTGGAGATGAGATAATGGCTTTTTCCAACTCCTTAAGGATCTGTAAAAGTCGAATCACTTTCTTCAAACCATACTACCAAATCAATAACCATGAATGCCGAGTTACTCAAAGATTGTTGAAATGAAATGCACATGAGAGTAAATTTCAGTTTCACGTGTTAGACGGAACATACATGCTTGCTATCACAAACACAAATCACTAAAATACAAGTTTGAAAAGAATAATTATGGTAATTACAAAAATTACCCAACAGGTTCAGTATAATTATTTAAACAAAAAAAAATCAGTTAGCTTTCAAGATTACAGATACCCCTTTATGATATTATAAACATCCTTGGGCTTTGTAATTACTTAACATTAACACCCTCTCTGCTGAAGGTGCAATTCGTGAAACAGAAACAAATATCAAAAGGGTATCTGTAACAATGAAAGATAACTGTTTTTTTTATCGACTAAACCTTAAGGGTATTTTTTGTAATTAATACGGAAACTAAGTAACGGTAACTAATCTAAATAAAGTAGCATTACATTACATTAGGATCATAAGGAGTGATTGCCAGAGTTTTAGGGTCCAATACTGAGACAACTGCCATCCTGTGAAGGGGTGTCTTAACACCATAATGTTCAACCATAATGTGGTCAAGCATCCCTAAAAATATATAATATCAAAATAATCATTATTTTACGAAAGCCAATATATTTTATCTAAAACATTCTTTTATGCACCTGAAGATGCTCTCCCAGTACGCAACTTGGCTAACTCGCGCGAGAGAGAGTCAACTGCCGAGTTCATCTGTACGATAGCAAGAGTTTTAATGCGAGACCCTAAATCAAAGCCTTTTCCGTCCTCGTCATCACCCTCTTCCTCGTCCTCCAACTCCACTTCTTCTTCTTCATCATCATCATCCTCTTCTTCCTCTAGAATAAAAAATATGACAAAAAGGACACTCATAATTCAGAAATATTCATATTCATAGTTACATATACAAAGAGCTCATTCTATTTCAAGTATGGATAATAAAAAATCACTACAAACTTAAAAATCTTTCTATTTTTTTCTCATTGTAACTCAAGTTTAGGATTTGGGAAAATGTAAATTAACAAAGAAAATCTAAATGAAATGCAAAACACAGATTCCTCAGCTCAACCTAATGATTTGAAATCCATAATCTTTCATTTTATTACAGAATTTATACTGCAAATTCATAAAATAGAATGCTTCACTCCAAACACATCTACTGAACAAAAGTAAGCGTATCCCAATTCAGTAAAAAGGAAAACAGGAAAAATTAGATCAAGTACTGATTTGTGGCTTTCTTCTTTTGGCGAATCCTCTCTGAGTATTGAATTGACAAAAATTCGTTGCTGGAGAACTTGGAAACCTATCAAAAACAGCAGATTCGTGGGGATTGTCGGAATGCGGGGAGCCGAAGAGAACGCTGGTCCGGTGTGTACTGATAGAGGCTGCTCGAAGTGCGGAATGAAGGTTCTTAGAAGAAACTAGGGCTCGTCTAAGGGACACTGCCATTGTTGAATCCCAATGCAAGAGTCCCACTTTCTTTCTTCTTATCCGGCAAGGACTTGTTCTTTAGTTTCCACTTACTAGGGTTTAAAGGGTTTTAACAAAAAACAAAAGAATTTACAACTCCCTACAAAATACACTTTCTAACCTGGGCTTTTCTACGGTTAGGTCGAAAAAAATTGGCCTCACGTTAGATCGGGGTTTAAATACCATTGATTTTTAATAAGTTAATCTACACCATTAATTTATTTATAATTATTAAGATTTATTTATATATTAAAATAAAAATTTACAAATATACCTTTTAATTACTTTAACATTAACTATAATTTTAAAATACATTAATTTCTTATCAAATCTCATTAATTATCATTTTAAAATATTGTAAATTCCATCGGATCAATTCCACAAAATCAAAACATTAAAACCATCTCACTAGGGTTCTTCGTCTTCCCCAATCCCAGACCGTCCGCTCCACACCATCAAGAATTCTTCTGCCAATCGCCGTTGATTTGAAGCGGAGACTGCACGTTTTCTTTGATCGTTTATGAGAGGTTACCGGATTATTGCCATAATTGTATACTATGGTGCGTCACACAGTTGCTTCTTGCAGGCGGAAGCAACCCAAGGATGCTACGGAGGAGACGAGAAGAGGACGTAGTAAATCCAGCGGCTACCAGTTGGTGTGTGAAGTATATGTTGAAGCTTCAAAACGGAAAAAATTTGAACCGTTGGATCCAGATTTCACAGCCGCTCCTCAAATTTCAAATTATCAGTCCCATCGTCCCTCTCCGCTCTGCCTTTTTCATTTTTTTCTGTAGATATTCACACTGACAGGGAGAGAACTGATTCCTTTCTCATCAACAGTAAACTTCGAACACGAGCACACGCTGTAAGATGTCGTTCCGGCACGAGAAAGAGAAGGGAGTTAATGTGCAGGTTCTACTTCGATGCAGGTAATTGATGTTGCTACGATACTCTAGGGTTTCTGCATTTAATTGCTATTTTTTTTTTTTAGATTTTTGTATTCGTGTTTAATGTTGGTGGTGGCAGGCCGTTCAGTGACGATGAGTTGCGGAACAATGCGCCGCAGGTCGTGACGTGCAACGAGTACCAAAGAGAGGTCTCGGTTTCGCAGAACATTGCTGGCAAGCATATTGATCGAGTCTTTATGTTCGATAAGGTAGCTTCATCTTCTTCTCTCCTTCTTGTTTGGATGCTCCCTTAATTTGTTTAATTGATTTGTAGTGAGAGGTTAAAAATTAATAATACGAGTAGATTGAGGGGTTTTCGGAAATACAGTAAAACCTTTTTTAAGGTATTCCCTTTAATTCTTTCTAGAAGTTTAAATCGATGACCAAGAACAAAGCAATTGTAGGAGTACTCTTCAGTTTTAGTTCTGAATTAAATTGCATTCGAAATGGAATCTGGTAATGGATATAGTTCCCTTGTTTTTATCATAATCAACTTGACATTTTTTTTTTAATTCAGGTGTTTGGACCTGGTGCCCGACAAAAGGATCTTTATGAGCAAACTTATTGATTGATAGTTATCCGGTAATGCATCTGCAGAGCTCCGGCACCTCTGGGTTATCGGATTGATAGTCCTAATCCCCGTCGCTTGCAACATTTGTTGTTTTGAAGCCGAAACCATGGACCTTAAGGACGACGATGACCTAGTAAAGCTTGTCATTCCTGCGAAATCCCATCATATTCTCTCCAATCAAATCTCGGAGGTTGCACACTGGAATCAAAGATATTTACAGCAGAATTTGAGGTTTGATTAGTTCTAAAATGCTGACAACAATCCTCTTGTTCTGATTTGCGATCTGGTAAGCTTTAGTAATTTCATTGTTAGGTCTTATTAAAATCTGCAATTTAGTCCATTCTGGGTGCCCTTTCTTAAGTTCCGATTTAGATTTTATGTCTGTTTTTTATTTTGTTTTTATGAGAGATCATGTAAGTATTCGGTGCCCGTGGACACCAGGGAAGTGTGTTTGTAAAATGATACGACACAATTGCCGGGTATATTATGTGTTCGGAATGCAGTGGCCGGGGTCATATTTAACTTTGCTTCATATACAAGGTTTGTTTTTCATTCATCTAGCACGAAAAATTGCAAATCTGATTAAAATTCTTCAAGATATGCAGGCTTATAATTTGTAGGTCTTTGTTGTGCCATTTGATGAATCAAAGTAACATTTATATAAATATGGCAGACTCGCATTGTGCAAGATTATTCGTCCAGATAAATCATCGAATTGGTCTAAATTTTGATATAATTGAATGATCAAATGTCGCATTAGATTAATTGACAAGATAAAATATTGAATTCGCTTAAATTTAAATGGAATTGAATGATAATGCGCATGTTAGATAAATTTGAAATTTGAAAGATAAATCATCGAATTTATCTAAATGTTGATGGAATTGAATGATTACGCGTTGTGCAAGATTAAATCGTCCAGATAAACATCGAATTGGTCTAAATTTTGATAAAAATGAATGATCAAATGTCGTATTAGATTAATTGACAAGATAACATATTGAATTCGCCTAAATTTCAATGGAATTGAATGATAATACGCCTGTTTGATTAATCTGAAAGATAAATGACCGAATTTATCTAAATTTTGATGGAATTGAATAATTACGCGTCGTGTTAAATTAATCGGCAAGAGAATTCGTTAACCTGATATAATTACTAGAGTGGCATTCATGTATCTTGCAATGGCTACCATGTCACATATCTGCGGAAAATATCAGAAAAAAATGATAATTACAAAAATAATCCTGAAATTTATCCTAATTACAAAAAAACACCCTTAGGTGTATCTCTCTACCCTACAATTTGCACAAATCCAAACTTACTGGCGGTTTTTGTAAATAAAGTAAATACTTTAGAGGGGGAGTAAAAAGAGAGAGAAAATATCGTACCCCAGATCGCATAGCAAAGAACATAGAATTTAGAATAATTAGTATAGAACTCGATACTAATTATTTCCCACAAGTTGGGCATCTTAGTTCGTCATAACCATTTATGTGGTTAAAATGCATCCAGGGCTGACGGATGAAATGATGGCCAGTTTCTAGGTTGTCGTTGCATGCCCTTTTCACTTGACCTCTTGAAACCTTCACAAGAGCATACCCACTCCCTATATCTCACAATCTGGGTCGTTCGGCGCTTCATGCTCTGTTTCCTGACATTGAAACCCACTATTTTTGCATAAGCATAATAAAATTTCTCGGCTTCTTCAATGTTGTCAAAAGTCCATGAACGAACGATATCAGGATCAAAATCTCCAGTATTATCTTCACTTTCTTTATAGTTATCCCCATTCAATATCGGTTCACTTTCTTGTTGATCATCTACATTTCCTGGTGTATCTTCCTCCTCAGAAGATTCAGAGACTTCACAATGTTCCCGCTCATCGTACAATGGTCCATCATCTAAAGGTACATGATAATCTGAAAAAAAAAAATGTCATCGTGTATGACTGAAATCAAAGATTTCATGAGCATGGATTAGAACAACTGATACAACATATCTTTATAGCAAACACACAACTTCTAATGCATTCTCATGTGTTAAAAATTAAGATAATGGTTTGAAATTATATTCTTACTTTAATATAATAATTTACTAACTTATTTTTTATATTTTCTCAAAACTTGTGTACTATGTGTATCAAAAAATTTTAAATGATAGTCATTTCACATAAAAGCATGAACACGTTTTCTTATTCACATATCCCAAATCAATCACAAATGTTAAAGCATATAAATAAATGAAGATATCTACAAAAACCAGGTACTGTTTTGAATCTATGTTTGGATATCAATGAATATAACCTTTTTTTTCATTATTGTTATTTTTTTGTGGAGATGGTATGAAAGTTTGTTATTTTTTCATTATGTTTTATTGCATTTAGGTGGAAAACTAAAATGCATATGCACACATCTCCCCTAACATGACATTATAAACTAAAATTCATAAACATTCAAGGCCGTTCTTTTTCGTCCGAAAAAAATTCCTAGCTCATGAAGGAAATCCAATATCAGGAATGTCAAATCACATAAAAGACATTGCAGGTTCCAAATCAATAATAACTTTTCTACATATTATTCTAAATCAGTAACTAAAAAATATGCAACTAAAACGTACCAGAATCTGAGTCTGAATTTGGATCATCACGGAGAGAAGACATGTTTGTTTGAGAAGGAGAATTCATTTGACAATGAACCTCCGGTTAGCAGATCAACGAATAGAGATAGCCAGGAGAAGACGAATGAGGTCTACCGATCGTGCTTCTAAATCACATTTAAAATTAGCATCTACAACAATGACCAATCAATCAACGCAAACAAGATTGACAAGGTATATATGGTATTTAGATCACAACCTAACATTAGGCCAATAGGGATATACATGGTATTTAGATCCCAACCTAACTTTTGAGTAATTACCACATCTATAGTTGTTCCTGCTGCTCCGACCATCTTTTCTAGGCTCGAAGTTGAAGAAAATAAATTAATACTTAACAACCATAATGAAACAATAACAAAGAAAACAACAACATCAATAGTCCCCATAGCGCCTACAGATATTCTAACAATATTATTTCTATCACAAGAACACTTATAGTTGAAATACATAACAGAACATACAATAAAGAAAATGATTTCAACTAAATTAGAGTAAATTTCAAATAAAAGCTTGAACTTGTTCCTTGGATTGAACCTTCTCACGAGCAGACAAAAACTTGGGTCAACTTCTCTGACAAAGCCTTTTGCCCAGAGAGTCTTATGGCATGTGTTATCAAAACAAAGCTATTTAACTTACTCAAGAACTAAGAAACAGAGTTCTACATCTTCTGAATGCATTTTATGTCCCTGACTTCCCGCGAATTAAATTCTTTGCATTCCCACAGTGGTAATCATTAACCATGTGTGCAACGTGAGTACTGATGTCCCTTCTCTTCTGGAGTCGATAGACTGAGGTTGTGCTGATAATATATTACAAGCAATTTGATCACAATAACGATAAAATCAGCTATTTCCACACTCCTCATAAGTGTTCTAATGACCAAGTAACTGTTCAATATATCAATGATAAGAAAGTCCCAAGATTCATAGCTTCCAGAAGAAAGTTCAAAGTTGGCTTTAGAACTAGTGTATGCAGCACTTCCTCACGAATTCAGTTTTCTTAGGTATGTAAATGCACACATCTGGATATATTTTTCAGAAATCTACAACGTAATAAATGCAGCAAGAATCATATCTCTTTGAGGGGCTTGAACCCGCTACTGAGGGTTCATCGAGGGGCACAACCACTGAGTATTGAAATGCAATTTGTAATTTTGGGCGTCTTCTTTGGGATGTCTTCCGGCTCGTTAGCCCGTAACCCTTCCCATACCGGTGGTGAATTGAAATCTATTATCCACTTCGGTGACTCCAACTACGGAAAGATGAAGGCTTTCACCTCCTTTTCAAGGAGAGCTAATGCTAATGGCTTCCGGGATGACGGCAATTAGCATTAGGGGAGAAGAGGAGAAGGGGATAGGTCGGCAACAGAGAAAAATATTGCGAAGAGATCTGGGGAGAAGAGGAGAAGAAGACGAGAAGGGGAGTAGGGTAGGAGATGTTTTCCTTTATCCTTTTACGTTTTTTATTTCTTTTTATCTTTTTAACTTTAATTATTTAAACAAATTATATTATGATAAAGAGGGGTATATATGGTATTTAAACCCCGACCTAACGTTAGGCCAATTTTCCCCGACCTAACGGTAGAAAACCCCTTCTAACCTTACCTCAAAACTTAGGGCTGGAAAAAGTTGATCAAAATACCCAAATCAATCTTTATATTGATTTTTTTTATAGGGAGGTTCCAAGTTTACACCTAACGATTACTCGGGATAACAATATCGGTCTCACAGTATTGCTACCAGTTAAATCGCGAGATGTGTATCTGGCTCCCAGGTTCTTAAATATCCTCAACTACCGCGCACAAAGAGTCATCCCCAAGTGATTGCTCCATGTTGGACCCCCTCAAATCCAACCGCAGGGTCCCACCGAGATCTGGCCTCTCACACTGCCGCTTGAAGCCCTTAATATTTAATTGTTCCACCAGCATACCCCGGAAGGCTAGGACATAACCCTTAGTCAAGGATTATTTAATAGTAATATTTTATATTTTTATTCTCTATTAAGTTTTTGCACCGTATGATTTTGATACGATATATTAATCTCTCAATTTTTTGGTATATACCAAAAATTCTAGTGTATAAATAATCTAATATATACTAACCAGGACTTTTAATATTAATATTTTAATAATATATATTCCCCACTTTCAACCAGCATTTCAAGGAAGTAAAATTACTCTTACTAGTATAACACCCGTTTAATTACACAGGAACACAAAAAAAAACTCATGTAAATATATAATATGTAAATCGTTCATTATAAATTTCATAATACGTCTTTATAAACTACACTATTTGTTATGTTTATGATACACCCATTCTCATGGCAATCAACCATGACCGAATACGGGTCTTGGAAGATACATACCAACATGAGAGAGCGTTTGTCGTTGACTCTTAAATATAGTCATGGCAAAGCTCATAATAAGCGGGAACTAGCATGAAATTTGTCAAGAAATTTTATATAATTTAGAGTAGGATAGGATCTCCGGTTGGCCAACATCATGGATAAAAACTATTTGCTTTACTAAGAAATTATATAAATAGTTGGGCAGTTTTAGTAATTTCGGAAACTCGTATTTGAAGAAAACTCAATTCATATTTGATTGTGTTAAACTGTATTTGATGAAATTTTAGTACCACGTTATTTTTTTGTCTTTTTTTGTCAACATGGTCAAAATCATTAAGTATTTAACGGTTTCTGTTATATGACCAAAAGGGAGATAATTTAATCCTTATATTTGAAAAAAATTACATAAATTATTTGGATATAATTTAAAATACAAAAATAAATCCAAAACTTTCAAAAATATATAGTTGATTTCAATAGTAGATAAATTAACAAATCACTAAAAAATAAAAAAATCACTTAAAAATCACTTAAAACGATCGATTTTTATTTTCTGAAATTATATTTATACGGATTAGTATATTATTGTTAAATTAATTTTCTTATATATTTAGAAATATCTCTTTGAGAATTCATAAAATCAATAATTATATAATTAAGTAAATATAAGTTTTTTCATTTATTTTGTTATATTATATTAATTAAATAAGATTTAAAACTAAAATAGACTAATTGATTCATTCCATAGTTTTTTATTTATTTATAAATAATAATTAAATTCATGGTTTCTACACTTTCAATAATATCTTTATAAGGTTATTTTATTTAATTGATTAGGACTTCAAGTACCTTTTTAATTATATATATTCAACACTTCTTTTGCAATACTCCAAATATCTTTCATTTGAGTTGATATTTCTTTTATTGATATACCTAACTGTAGTGACTAATTAATATAAACTAATTAATTAGTGCGAGATTTTAGGTTAAGTTTTTAACATATAGTGCACACTATTTTATTAAATTTCTCTTTATTTGGGATTTATATTTTTTAATTAATGAAAATATGAAATATTTTTGCAAATACAATCAATTCCTACTTATTCATAATTCATATTCCTTAATTCATAAAAAAATAATAAGGTATGTATGAGTTATTTGAGGTATAATATAATATAATTAATGCAATGATGATTAGGCCAGTAATTGATTATGTGTCAGCTGAAGTATGAGAGACTGACACATAAGCATGCGGAGCACCAACAAAAGACACGTGGCAGTCGAAGCATGAGAAGCTTAGGCTCAACGTATTCTGCATTAGTATAGAGGGGAGATGCTAATAAGATTATCTGGACATATTTTTTTTTTATAGTGACTGGTCTCAAACGTATGGTCTCGCGAGTCGCGATGATGCCAGCCTTGCAGTGGCTATGTGAAATGCAACATTGATGCTTCCTTCTCGTTGATCGAACATAAGATTAGAATTGGTTTATGTATTTGTGATTATTTGGAAAATTTCATTCGAGCCAAAACTCAATGGTCTACTCCAGTAATTGATGTTCTTTTTGGTGAAATATTGGGTTTGTAACTAGACTTTAAAGAAATTTGGAGGAGAATCGAAATCGTGACCTTTCAGTCAGCGATCACCTCCTCCACCAAGTTGGCGTTAGTTCGAGTACTTTGATTATGAATAAAATGCGCTCATGGTGAGCATAAAAAGGAAGTAAAAATACTTCCCTCGTCCGCCTCATCTCCTTTCGTCCGCTCCGCCTCCCTCGTTCCTCTCTCAGGCGTATGAAACCAACCATTTTAACTTAAAAAGAGTCGCAATCACAATCTCGTCTTCTTCGATTATTTTGCCCGAAACCATAAAACCCCACTTTCCCACCTGTTAGCAAGGGGCAACCCATTTTTGTCGGTCCGACAACAACGGAGATGAAAGACTGATTGAAGGTAACCCTTTTTTATTGTTGTAATTAGCTTTCTCTTTGTATTTCATTGAATTCCTTTCCTATGGTGATATTAACGGAGCTGTAGTAGTTTGTGTTTGTTTTATGTAAGTTTCTGAATGTTGGATTAAGTGGGCCAAAGTGATTTAAAAATGATGACCCAAATTTATTATCTCCTGTAGTCCACCAAATATTGACCCAGCCCGATCCATGAAAGCAGCCCAACCCATCATTTAAGGCTGGATTAATCTCAGCCATCTGTTGGCCTCGATTAATCCTGGCCCTTGGATTGATACCTATTTACATTTTAAAAGACCCCCCAGAACCCTAGCCTCATTCCACTGCCTCCCTTTTTCTTCTGCCCGAGTTGACTCTCTCTCTCATCTCTCCCGTCTGTTGCTCTCTTCCCTGTTTCTCCGCCATGGTTATCCCGATTGCAGTTCCGTTTTTCCCTCGGCTTAACCTACTCCGATATATCTATAAATACCATCTTCGGGAGAGTTGAGAAATACACACAACAAACAAAAGACCGAGCAAAAAGTGATCTGTTTACTCTCTACGATTTCTTCTTCTTATGAACTGAAATCTGAGATCTTTGTGACGGTTTTTGGGGCTTTAATCTGAGGTTGGTGTTTCTGGGTGGGTCTTCGGTTCGAATCCTTTTTGTGTGCTTCGGTTCTTCCTGAGGAGCAGCTTCCGGTCGGATTTCGGGTCTCGTTTTGGTGCTGGCAGCGGCTAAGTGTGTCCTGGACGTGGGCATTTGAGACAGAGGACTGAGCCGGATTGTTCTTCAACAGTGACATCACTTTCGAATCTTTTGATTCATTTAGTTTGCGATTTCTCTGCTCCTATTTAATTTTCAGTATTTTAATTCATTTAATTAGAAGTTGTGTAATCCCTAATCCCTATCCCGTATTAATTTGTGTAATAGTTATATTCGTTATAATTATTGTAATAATTCTTCACCCGATTCGGACCAGTTTTCATATTCCTTTAATTTTATTTATCTGTGTGATTTTGTTAGTTACTTTGTGTTTCTGCGTTTTGATAAAACTCAAAGTCTCCTTCTTATCTGTGTTTTTCATAATTTTTCAAAAACTTCATTTATTTTGAAAATTAAAATGGGAACTATTTATGCCTTCTCTTTGGCCCCATTTAATGAAAAAGGTGATTTTGCCATTTGGCAACAGAAAATAAAAAGCATACTCATTCAACAAAAATGTTTCAAAGCTATCGACAACTCTTTCGCTTCTAATGTGACTGCGAATAAAAAGGCTGAATTTGATGAGTTTGCTTACTCTGCGATTATCTTGAACCTGTCTGACTCTGTGATTAGAAAAATAAGTACACATGGTTCCACCAAAGAATTATGGGAAAAATTAGAAGAAATGTATACTGAAACTTCCCTGCCCAACAAATTATTTCTTCTTGAAAAAATTTTCTGCTACAAACTCGATTTGAACAAAGACATCGATGCTAATTTAGATGTGTTTACGAAATTGGTTCAAGATATAAAGTTAACTGGAGACAAAAACATCGATGATTACACTCTGATTGTGCTTTTAAATACTATTCCTGATTCTTACAGTGATGTGAAATCTGTCATTAAATATGGTGGAGATCAAGTGACCGTGGATATTGTTGTTAATGGTTTGAAAAGCAAAGAATTAGATTTGAAAAACAATAAAGGTGCCGCTCTTAAAAATCTTGGCGAAGTTAATTTTGTCAAGGGAAGACCTCAAAATCATTTTCAAAATAACAAGTCTTCCAATAGTCAAAATAACCAAGCCACAAAGAAAAAGTGCAAATGGAAAAATCGGTTTAAACCCAGACCGACTAATCGTAAATGTTACAATTGCGGTGAATATGGTCACTACATTCAAGACTGCACTAAACCTAAAAAGAACCAGCAATTTGAACAGGCAAATTTAGCTGTCAGTAAAAATCTAGGTGATGTGTTTATGATTTCTGAAGAAATGCAAGCTTCTGTGAACTCTGTGTTAGCTGACCTCGGTGAAAATGATTGGCTGGTTGATTTTGCGTGCACTTTTTACATGACACCATACAAACACCTTTTTTCTAGCTATCGTGATTTGAAAAAACGATATGTGTCCATGGCTGATCATGTAAAACGAGATGTTGCTGGAATAAGAACGGTGTGCCTTAAATTTGAATCTTGCAAATCAATAACCTTTGAAAATGTTAGGCACGTTCCTCATTTAGCTCATAATTTAATGTCTTGTGCTTGTCTTGAAGATGATGGTTTTGAAGGTACTTGGGGTAAGGGTTCAATGAAAGTTATGAGAGGTCTAACAACATTTTTTGTTGCCATTCGTAAATTGAACTTATACATTTGCCACACTGTTAGTAACGCTTCCGTAAATGCAGTCCAAGAGGACAAAACTGAAATCTGGCATAAACGGTTAGGTCACATAAGCGGTAAAGGTCTTGAAATACTGCACAAAAATGGTTGTTTCGGGAAAGATAAACTATCTGACATGCCATTATGTGATAACTGTGTGTATGGTAAACAACATCGTTCGAATTTTCCTCATACACCTTCCCCAAACTCCCCGAGGAGTGCTAATGTGTTTGAATACTTACATGCTGATGTCTGGGGGCCTGCTAGTGTTCCGACACATGGTGGGAACCGATATTTTCTATCTGTGATTGATGATTATTCTAGGAAAGTCTTTGTGTTTCTTCTTAAGAATAAATCTGATGTGTTTGACACGTTCAAAACGTGGAAAATTTTAATTGAAAACCAAACCGGTAAGAAAATTAAAATTTTGAGAACTGATAACGGTTTGGAATTCTGCAACAATTTGTTTGAAACTTTGTGTGCGAAAAGTGGTATTCAAAGGCATAGGACAGCTCCCTACACCCCCCAACAAAACGGAATCGCTGAGTGCATAAACCGAACCCTTCTTGAAAGGGTAAGGTCTATGCTGGTCAGCTCCGGATTGTCAAAACATTTTTGGGGTGAGGCTTTATCTACTATATTATAAACAGGTCTCCATCTGTTCCTTTGAATGGAAACTATCCAGAATCTGTGTGGACTGGTAAGGATATTGATTTCTCAAATCTTCATGTATTTGGGTGTGCTGCATATGTTCATCATAAACAAGATAAACTCGAACCTAGATCGATAAGATGTGTGTTCTTAGGTTATCTAAAGGGAGTAAAAGGTTTTAGGTTATGGCTTAAGGGCGAACTGGGTTTTAAGGTGGCAATTAGTAGGGATGTTATATTTAATGAAAATGAATTTCCTTGTCTTGAACATCCCGCACCCGTCCACATACCTAATCC
The DNA here is from genome assembly GCA_033398695.1 of Orobanche coerulescens. Lineage (NCBI taxonomy): Eukaryota > Viridiplantae > Streptophyta > Magnoliopsida > Lamiales > Orobanchaceae > Orobanche > Orobanche coerulescens. The sequence goes on from CM065804.1 coordinate 223,397,432, forward strand.
AGAATCAATTTCTAACTACCCTACTTTGAGCGAGGTGGAGCCTGAAAATGATGAAATTTTGCATGCTGAAAATGAAAATCCTTCTGGAGTACCATCTGAAAATTCAAGTGATGAAATAATTGAGAATGTAGACGAAAGTGTTGATCTGTCTGACTATCAACTTAGTAGAGATAGGTCTAGGAGAGATGTTAGGAGGCCTCATCACTTTATAGATTTTCATATGATGTCTCATGATTGCAATGTGTTTGAAATATTGGATAATAACGAACCTAAAAGCTACAAAGATGCCTTAAAATCTGAAAATGCTACGGACTGGTTAAATGCTATGAATGATGAAATGAACTCTTTGCATGTTAACCAAACTTGGGATCTTGTCCCTAAACCTGATCGTTGTTCTCTTGTGGACTGTAAGTGGTTGTTTAGGGTCAAGAATGAAATAGAAAATGTAAGATTTAAAGCTAGGTTAGTTGCTAAAGGCTTCAATCAAAAGGAAGGAGTTGATTATACTGAAATATTTGCTCCTGTTGTGAAATTCACCACTGTGCGTGTCATGCTTGTTTTAGTTGCTCTTTAATTGGGAATTAAAACAAATGGATGTTAAAACTGCTTTCTTGCATGGTTAATTGAATGAGAAAATTTATATGAAGCATCCATAGGGTTTTGTTGACTCTAATAAGCCTGATCATGTTTGCCTTCTTAAAAAGGCTCATTATGGTTTGAAACAGTCTCCCAGGCAATGAAACAAGAAATTTGACTCTTATATGTTTTCTTTAAAATTCAAACGTAGTTCGTATGGCCCTTGCCTATATTTTAAAGAAAACTCCAATATTCCAATCTTTTTGCTTATTTATGTGAATGACATGTTACTTGTGAGTCCGTGCATGAAGCTGATCGATCATGTTAGATCGTGTCTTAGTGAACAATTCGACATGAAATACCTAGGAGATGCTCAGAAAATCTTAGGCATGAACATTATTATAGATAGAAAAAATTGTTCCTTATTACTAAACCAGTCTTCCTATATTGAGAAAATACTTGAAAAATTTTCTATGATCGCATAAAACACCTTACATGCCTCTTCTTGCTCATTTTACATTAGCGAGATCAATCTCCTAAAACTCGTGAAAAAGAAAAATCAATGGAAAATATTCCCTATTCTAATGCTATAGGATCAGTCATGTATCTCATGGTTAGCACTAGGCCCGACATAGCCTATTCTGTTAGTTGCTTGAGTAGATATATGTCTAATCCTGGTATCCCTCATTGGGAAGCCTTAAAATAGCTTCTTCGTATGTGGATATTGGTATTAAGTTTTTTAGATCTGCTGATGGGGTTAAACTTGTTGGATATGTTGATTATAACTTTGCGAATAATCGTGACAATCGAAAATCTACCATCTCTTATGTGTTTACTCTTTGTGGCTCTTGCATTAGTTGGAAATCCCAGTTACAAAATGTTGTTGCCTTATCTACGACTGAATCTGAATATGTTGCTGCAACTGAGGCGTTTAAAGAAGCCATATGGCTAAAGGGTCTCTTATCTGAAATTGGTTTCCTAAAGGAAAAAGCCGTGGTATTTTCTGATAGTCAATCTGGAATTCAGTTGTGCAAAAATCTCGTCTTTCATGACCGTACTAAGCATATTGATGTTAAATTTCACTTTATTCGTGATATTGTTGAAAAAGGTGAAATTGAGCTTGGAAAAATTCCCTCACAATTTAACCCTGCAGATATGGGCACCGAATGCCTACCATTGGAGAAGTTCATGTCCTGCACGGACATACTGAACTTGGGAACTCAAGGTTAACCCTTAGTCCTTGGCTTCTTTGTGATAGCCTTGCATTCTTAGTGATTGCCTCGCTATCTTTGTGATGGCCTTGCTCTCTTAGTGATTGCTGTTATTGTTCTTTTTGATTACCTGTACTTACTTTGTATTTTTTGAGTCCAGGTGGTGTTCTACGGCGATAATGACCTCTGTCTCTATTGTGTGCCCCGATGACTCATTTGGCCCAAGTGGAGAAATGTTGGATTATGTGGGCCAAAGTGATTTAAAAATGATGACCCAAATTTATTATCTCCTGCAGCCTACCAAATGTTGACCCAGCCCGACCCATGGAAGCAGCCCAACCCATCATTTCAGACTGGATTAATCTCAGCCATCTGTTGGCCTCAATTAATCCTGGCCCTTGGATTGATACCTACTCACCTTATAAAAGACCCCCCAGAACCCTAGCCTCATTCCACCGCCTCCCTTTTTCTTCTGCCCGAGTTGACTCTCTTTCTCATCTCTCCCGCCTGTTGCTCTCTTCCCTGTTTCTCCGCCATGGTTATCCCGGTTGCAGTTCCGTTTTTCCCTTGGCTTAACCTACTCCGATATATCTATAAATACCATCTTCGGGAGAGTTGAGAAATACACACAACAAACAAAAGACTGAGCAAAAAGTAATCTGTTTACTCTCTACGATTTCTTCTTCTTGTGAACTGAAATCTCAGATCTTTGTGACGGTTTTTGGGGCTTTAATCTGAGGTTGGTGTTTCTGGGTGGATCTTCGGTTCGAATCCTTGCTGTGTGCTTCGGTTCTTCCTGAGGAGCAGCTTCCGGCCGGATTTCGGGACTCGTTTTGGTGCTGGCAGCGGCTAAGTGTGTCATGGACGTGGGCATTTGAGACAGATGACTGAGCCGGGTTGTTCTTCAACAGTGACATCACTTCCGAATCTTTTGATTCGTTTGGTTTGCGATTTCTCTGCTCCTATTTAATTTTCAGTATTTTAATTCATTTAATTAGGCTGCAGGGTGTACCACTAGGTGGGTGCCATATGAAAAATCCACACCACCCCCCTTCTCTATATAGTGCATGAAAGATTGGATTCTAGGTAATATTACCGCATTGTATCTTGTGGTTTGGAGCTCCCCAACGGTCATATGACCGTTCCCAACGGCCATTTAAAAAAAAAAAGCTTTTCTATTTAAATTAAATATCCACCTACTTTACCTTTTTCCTATATATACATATACATACTCCAACATAAACACAAATAAACACTCTAAAAAAATACATAAACCCCCATTTAAATTTTATAGATTTATATTATGGATCCGTCGAATTCATGGAACCCATTGTCGTTTCTCGGAGACTCATCATCAAGTTCATCGTCATCAAGTTCGGATAATCCGGCTGGAGACACGGCCGCGTTTTTAGAGTTGATGTTTTCATCCGATGTTCGTGACACTGCATCGTCGCACGTCTATAAAAAGACGCCCGTAGTGAGCGTCATGCCCTTCGTGCGAGATTATTTTGCCGACGACGCGAGGTATCGTGTCTACTTCGCGACGGTTTGGATGGAAAAAAGACTTTTTCAGAAAATAGTTGACGACATGGTAAACAACTATGAATTTTTCCAAGCCAAGTACGATTCAAGAGGTAGAATAAGCTTTTCGGGTTTGCAAAAATGCACATCCGCAATCCGTCAAATGGCCTACGGGCACGTTCCCGACTCGCTAGATGAATACTTACAAATGTCGGCAAGAACATCGCGGGAATCTCTACAAGCGTTTTGTGAGGGCATTATTCATTTGTATGGGAAAGAATACTTGCGTCGACCGACTACGAACGACGTACAAATTTTATACGAACATCATGCGGCGCGTCATGGTTTTCCCGGCATGTTATATATTTTTACGTATTTATTTACGAACATATATATTTTTTTATGTATTTATTTAGTTAATATATATATATTTTTTATTTTTACATATTTAGTTAATATATTTAGTTAATATATTTAGTTTTCTATACTTAATTTTGTAGGAAGTGTTGATTGTACACATTGGGCGTGGCGGAATTGCCCAATGACTTGGCGTGCACAATTCCACAGGGGTGACCTTTTTTTAATGTCTAGATGTAATGTTTTAAATTTTTAATTATCAAATGTATTTTAGTTTTTTTTAATGTGTTAAAGTTATTTTTAAAAAGTAAAAAAAAAAAGTTGAAAGATGGATTCCTAGTATGAAAGATGGATGAAAGATAGATGAAAGATAGGTGGATTATGAAAGATGGTGAAAGATAGAGAGGAGGTATACCCTCCACCCTTAGAAGTTGTGTAATCTCTAATCCATATCCCGTATTAATTTATGTAATAGTTATATTCATTATAATTATTGTAATGATTCTTCATCCGATACGGACCAGTTCTCTACACTGAACTCCTTGAAAAATGTTGCTACTATAGTTGATGTTTTTTTTTTTTTTCTCCAGTTGCTTTTGATTGATGTTGTCGGTCTAGTTTATGTTGGTTTATTTACATTTCTCTAAAATAGAATGCATAGTTTTGGTTGATTGATCTTCATTTTCTTTTGGCTGATGCAGAGCAAAATCGATTAGAATTTTGGTTATTTTTCGGTATACCTTAAGATTTTCGACACACATTTAAATTTCCGGTAATGATAATAGCATGCCGGAAAACTTTTGATATACCCTTAAATTTTCGGTATACTTTAGAAGGTTCTATATACCAAAAATTTATTGGTATAGAAAAAAATTATCGGTATATCAATTTCTCGTTATGGTAATGGTATGGTTTTTGTCATACCGAAGATTTTGGTATGGTAACTGTATGTTTTTGTCATGTCAAGATTTTCCTTATGGTATATGATATGGATGATAATTTTCATATATCGTACCGAACCTGCCCGATTCAAAGGTCAGTTGAGATTTTTTATTTGGAGGTAGCCTTCCTAGTAACTATATATAGAGGTAAGTATTTAAGATTGCAAAAAATAATTAAAATAAATTATAAGTTAAAATATCAAATTATAAACTATCCTTATATTAATAAAATGAAAAATATTGAAATGTAAAAATAAAATTTGAATGAGTAATTACTAACGTAACCTTCTTATATTTTTTCCCGTAGTTTAGAATTGCAATCACAATACATCAAATTGATTGAAAACCTAATCATACTTAATATTAAAACAGAGTCGCGAAAAAAAATTAAAAGACACGTGTTATCACCACGTTATTTCTTTTTAAAAATCTTAAAAAAATAGATATGTAATTTGACAGAGAAGTTAGAGGGTTATTCCATATATAATATCTATTAATTAAAAATTTTCTCTCATTTTATTCCCTTTATTTTTAACTTAATAGTTTAAACAATTATAACTTTTTCGTATCAATTTTATTTTTGATAAAAAGTATATCAAATTAATTCTTACTTCGTACTCTTTAATTTGACATCCATATAGTATATATAAAGTAATTTAAATATAATAATGATATATTAGATGATTAAAATATTACCATATAATAATATAAGAATATTGAAAAATATATATATTTTTAGTTTATTTTCATACTTTTGTACTTCAACATTTATTTGATTTTTCAGAATTATTTTGTTCTGATTGTAAAATAATAAAATAGTTATAATAATGCCAAATCATATAAAAAAATGTATGTAGTAAGAATATGGGTTGGATACTTTTAATAAAAGTTGATAATAATAAATATAATTTAATTTATTATGTATAAAATTAGATATAAGACTCATATTATCCTACATGAAAAATAAATGCCTATGCTTAACTAAATTATTGTTTTCCTATCATGTGCCCTTAGATTTATAAATTAAAGCAAATCAAATAATACTTTATGTGTATGTGTGTATATTGATTAATGTATATTTTTTAATAATTTTATAATATTATTAAAATTCAATTACATATTATTAATATAATAAAATATTTAAAATCTCATGCGGTGGATTACCGGGAGGACATCTAGTTACATTAAAAAATCCTAATTATGCTAAGGGGCCATTTGCTCGTCATAGGGGAAACGGAAAGGAATAAAGAAAGGGGAACACGGAGAGAGAAAAGGAAATGGGTTGATTCCCCTATCTATTTGGTTCAAACCATGAAAGGGTATTAATTCCTTATGAAAGTGATGGTGGTGGTGATGGCGGTGGTGGCGATGGTGTTGTTGTTGTTGTTGTTGGTGGTGGTGGTGGCGTCGTCGACAGTGGTAGATACGGCACCGGAGCTGGTGGTGGTGGCGGTGGAGGCTGTCGTCGTGGAGGTGGTGATGCCGCCTACCACCAGCATCAGGAGTGGTGGCGGCGGTGCCAGTAGTGGTGGTGGTCTTGGTGGCGAGGGAAGGATTTGTAGAGGAAAATGGGGTATTTTAATACCGTTGGGGAAGGTGGAGAATGGATATAGAGGAAAAAAAATTGGGGTAAGAAAATCCAGAAAACCCTTAATCATACAACAATAAAGACCACCTGATACCCCTAACCAAACGCCCCCTAAATTAAATCTAAACCTAATGAAGACAGATCAACATAAACCAACAGGGAGAGTATTCTTACAAATCACCCCAACTCTTCTAATTTATATGAACCCTAACCTGCATCTTCTCCAGCAACCATCTGCCGTATTGAAGTAGACATATCAGTCAGTATTACCGCACAACATCATACTGCTTGTTCCTCCCTGACGTCATGCGGACTTGCCCTGCTGCTCGCTCTGTTCTCCCTCGTTGGTCGTCGTCCACTTTCAGGTGACATTTAATTGTATTTATTTTATGATTGGCGTCTCTTTGTGATCCTACTGTGCAGCAATCTGTTGAATTATAATATTTTATAGGCTTCTTGTTTGTTCACTTAAATTATAACCTGAATACATGGTGAGCTTGGGTATATTTTTTGCTTGTAATTAGCCAGAAATGAAGATGTTTTTCAGCTAATTACATCAACAGTATATATGTGCCCTCAACTAGAAGAAGACGTTGCCCGCCAGCAAAAAGTACATCCATGTCGAAAATTAGTACCAAAAAACTGGAATTTCATATAAAGACAAAAAGTTGTATCAGTCCGTTTGACGGTCCAACAATGATACTTTAGAGTATTAAGAATATATTTTCTAAGTTCCAGAATTATCAGCAACTTATAAAGTACTCCCTGTTGCGAGGAAATCCCTCACACTATGCCGCAAGTGCACGGTGTCAACAAGTAATAAAGTGATAAGTAAAATATCGTTCACTCGAGGACTGATTTCACTAAGTACCAAAATATAGTCAACTCACAATTTTATTTGAAAAACAATTATATGGAATTTATATCTAAACTAATTGCAGAATAATAATAATAATAACTAAAAATAAGGGTGTAGGATTATGATTTTCACCTCAAACAATCAGGAATGATTTTTATTCAATTCAATTCACTTTTATTCAATTGATTGTAAGTCAGGAATTCCTAAATTATTCTAAAGCCTTTCCCAAGGTCGATAGAAAATACTAAGAATTATTAACTCGATATATCCCTATTCGAATTAGATAATTAATAGTTAAAACAGTTCAAGAATTCCCACAATAAATAGACTTCACAATTCCCATAAGTATATTCCTATCTCACGAAAATTATGATTCGTCTCACAAGAACTATGCCTAAATTTCATCTCCCGAATCCATAAAGACATTCAAAACAATTCAACTGTTGGCCAGACAATTAAAAAGCATTAAGAACAGTAAGAAGAATCCAACGCAATACGAATAACGAGTAAATTGAAATAAAAATAAATAAATCAATCCGTCATGTAATCGGCTACAATCACAATCCTACTCGAATAGATCTAGAAAATCAGATGCGAAGAAACTAAGAAAAACCGTAAGGAATCCGTGGTCTTGTCGTCGCCCCACAAATCTCCTCCTTGTGTTCTTCGGTCCCTCGATGTCTTCCTCCGATTTCTTCCTTTTGTTTTGATCCTCCTGTCTTCACCCCTTAAACCTCTATTTATAACTATCCTCAGCCTCCAAAACGCGTCCGGGAATTAGGTTGGGAACAGGCTCCAAAAACAGCCCAGAAACGCGGCCAACACATCAAAACCGCCTCGTGGGCCGCGACTCACTTAATCTGTGCCGCGGCTCACCCTGTCTTCAGCGCATACCTGGGCGCCTTTTTTCCTTCCTGGGCCGCGGCTCAGCATACTTGTGCCGCGGCTCGAGTCTGATTCGCTCAGACTTTCAGTCACATGCGTGTCTGCGGCTCACTTAGTTCGTCTGCGGCCCTGCCAAAATTTGCCGTTTTCGCCCGTTTTTCATCGTTCGAGCTTCCGGACTCCAATTTCCTGCCAAACATAAAAAGATAGTGCATTAAACGCTCATTTATGCTGATTTAGGCTCAAGATGTACATAAAATAATGATAAATAAGCGCATAAAAATACGCCTAACAAATACCCCCAAACTTGAGCCTTTGCTTGTCCTCAAGCAAAAATCAATTTTAAATAAAAAGAATCGTGAATGATCGTGCAAATCCGTAGTGCTCAACCTAATCAATACTACCCTGAAAATCTCAAAGAATAACACGAGTATCGTATTAGTGAGTCACATTCACGGACACTGATTCCAAAAAGTAGTCATTTTCAGTCCTAACCAATAGTTCATGAAGAAAATCAAGCTCAAAGATTAACAAGCGTGAATTTAACCGACCGCCAATATGAAGGGTTAGAGTAAACAAGCTAACTCGCCCAGCCCCACAGTCTAGTGGCAAAATTCAAGAGTTTCATCATCAAAATTACTCCTCGGACAGCATTCCCTTATGTATGATCATAGTAATGATTCGAGTTAACCACTAGGTTCGGATCTCGGGATGTTTCATCGGGATAATCCTAGGGTGGAATTCCATTCTCATGTATTGGGGAGCCATTTGACGTAAAAGACACTCATGGGGCACATGGATGCTTCTAGTTACTAAGTCCCCCTCTACAGCGGAGAAAAAACTCGAATAGCAATTCCCGCATGTCAAGGTTGCCGTTTTACGCGAGAGTAAACAACGGGTCACGTGAATACCCCGGTTACTAGGCTTCCCATCATCGGTAATGCGATATTTCTAAATCATTAGTCTATTCAGGGTTGTCGTTTTACGCGAGAATAAACAACGGGTCACGTGAATACCCCCGATTACTAGACTTCGCATCATAGAACATGTATAATATCTCGACTTTTTGGGAGAACTGTCCGACTCTAACTCAATCCAAGTGCCAACAAGACTCATATTACTGGACGACTAGCTACGCGAAAAGTTTAACCAAACGTATAGACGGTGATTTGAAAACACGTATGTCTCCTTTCTTATCTGCTAAGATTTCTACAAAAACGAAAAAATTTCGGACCTAAATGAATACTCAACTGAAACAGATATCGCTGACTGCAACTCGACCAAAACTCAACCGTTTCTTCCAAGAGGAATCAGTATCGTAACATCAGTTTTACACACGGAAGCACGAAAAATTCACGAAAAATTCACGTTTTGACAAAAACCATCAACAGCATGCAAGGACAATAAAGCAATGATGAAATCGCAATTTATAACCAAGAAAATTAAGAGAATATCGCATGCTTCGATTTATTCCACTACACATAAAATCATCAACAATCAAATACATGTGAAAATAAAAGAGATAAGGAAAAGTGAAACTTATTCCAAATGTCTTCTTGAACGCCAGCACATGTCTGAGTGGAATCGTCTGTCAATCCATGCTTCAAATAATGCCCAACATCACCAGGGACCCCCAAACTTAGTCTCTAGTCATGAAACAACTATAGACATTAAGTCACGAAAGACTAGAATATGAAGAATGATTACTCATTGGGGTTATATAAAAAACATTAGAGAAATAAGGGCCAACAAGAATACACGAATCCAAACGAAATAACAAAACAAAGAAAAATATTAATAACGAAAAAAAATCAAATAAAAACAACTAACTAGAAAGCAAGTAAAAATTATGGGTTGCCTCCCATCAAGCGCTCTATTTTACGTCTTGAGCACGACGTGGCAGAAAAAAATTAACGTGAATTCTTTCTAGGGAGATTGCCAAATGCCCCCTTCTTGCAATCTATAAGCCTCTTAATCCACAAGGGAGGCTTTGGTTCATGCCTGGTTGCCAAAAATAATGAGTAAGAATAATTATGCTGACAACCAAAAAATAGTGGAAGAATAAAATAATGATAAGGCATGAAAAAATAAGCAGAGTTCGAATGGGTAGATAATAAAGACATATCATGAACCTCATTAGAACTCAAGGAATCAGCCTCAACAAAATCAAAAGTAATGGGGTCAATCTCTCCCATTATGGATTTAGGAAAAATTATGCGTGATACCGTTAATAAAATTTTTGGCACAAAAGTGTTCACCTTATTAGTCGAAGTTTGATGATAATTTAATGAAATTTCTTTGGAAACATCATCAATGGTAACTTCTTCTGCAAGATCATCACACTTTATGTAATTATCAGGTGCTGGGGGATCGACCCTAAAACTTAGCATGTCTTTCTTCTCAACCTCCCCTTCTACTTCACTAAATAACCATAGTGAAGACCACGACTTGCACATTCTCGCTCTAGAGGGGTACTATCAGGATTTTTGAGAGCGTCTACACATTGTTCAAGCATGGTCTTTTGTTTTGGGGGAGGGGGCTGACTGACCCTATTTGGCAAATTATTAAGAACATCGAAATTTATGAAATGCCAAGGGTCACGATAATCAAAGGAAAACATAATGAAAAAATAAAAATAAAAATATAGAGACTAAAAAAAACTTCAAATTAAAATTAGAGTCGCTTGGTATTGATATTAGCGAAAACTCAGTCCCCGGCAACGGCACCAAAAACTTGTTGCGAGGAAATCCCTCACACTATGCCGCAAGTGCACGGTGTCAACAAGTAATAAAGTGATAAGTAAGATATCGTTCCCTCGAGGACTGATTTCACTAAGTACCAAAATATAGTCAACTCACAATTTTATTTGAAGAACAATTATATGGAATTTATATCTAAACTAATTGCAGAAAAATAATAATAATAATAATAACTAAAAATAAGGGTGTAGGATTATGATTTTCACCTCAAACAATCAGGAATGATTTTTATTCAATTCAATTCACTTTTATTCAATTGATTGTAAGCCAGGAATTCCTAAATTATTCTAAAGTCTTTCCCAAGGTCGATAGAAAATACTAAGAATTATTAACTCGATATATCCCTATTCGAATTAGATAATTAATAGTTAAAACAGTTCAAGAATTCCCACAATAAATAGGCTTCACAATTCCCATGAGTATATTCCTATCTCACGAAAATTATGATTCGTCTCACAAGAACTATGCCTAAATTTCATCTCCCGAATCCATAAAGACATTCAAAACAATTCAACTGTTGGCCAGACAATTAAAAAGCATTAAGAACAGTAAGAAGAATCCAACGCAATACGAATAACGAGTAAATTGAAATAAAAATAAATAAATAAATCCGTCATGTAATCGGCTACAATCACAATCCTACTCGAATAGATCTAGAAAATCAGATGCGGAGAAACTAAGAAAAACCGTAAGGAATCCGTGGTCTTGTCGTCGCCCCACAAATCTCCTCCTTGTGTTCTTTGGTCCCTCGATGTCTTCCTCCGATTTCTTCCTTTTGTTTTGATCCTCCTGTCTTCAGCCCTTAAACCTCTATTTATAACTATCCTCAGCCTCCAAAACGCGTCCGGGAATTAGGTTGGGAACAGGCTCCAAAAACGGCCCAGAAACGCGGCCAACACATCAAAGCCGCCTCGTGGGTCGCGGCTCACTTAATCTGTGCCGCGGCTCACCTTGTCTTCAGCGCATACCTGGGCGCCTTTTTTCCTTCCTGGGCCGCGGCTCAGCATACTTGTGCCCCGGCTCAGGGTACAGTTCGCTCAGGACTTTCAGGTCACCTGCGTGTGCCGCGGCTCACTTGGTTCGTGCCGCGGCCCCAGGCCAAAATTTGCCGTTTTCGCCCGTTTTTCATCGTTCGAGCTTCCGGACTCCAATTTCCTGCCAAACATAAAAAGATAGTGCATTAAACGCTAATTTATGCTGATTTAGGCTCAAGATGGACATAAAATAATGATAAATAAGCGCATAAAAATATGCCTAACATCCCCCGGTCCGCTTGAAGAGTCCACTATTTTGTCCCGATGATATTGAAAAGTATTATTGTCGTCTGATTCGGTCAGAGTGTCTGATATGAGTGTACCCCCAAGAATAAAAATGCCTCCCACAATTTTACATAAGTAAAAGCTATAAATTATTCTTCACCAATCAACACATAAGCAAAATCCATAAACTGTATTTTGTTCTTATTTCCATTTTCAAAAGTTAAATCAATAGACGGAATGCCCACAAATGTAGCACGGAGAAGAAGGAATGTACCTTGATTGGAGAAAGGTCTTTCTTGAGAGAGAAGGGTCTGAGGGCCTAAAAGATACCGAATCTTCCATACATTTCCAATTCTTGCTAAATGTTAAGAATTTAGAAGGTTTTAGCTGGGCAGAAGCTGCTATGCAGAAATGCATGTGACGGCGAGAACAAATCTGAGGTGAACAGGAATTGATACAGGTGATTTAGAGGAGAATTATACAAAGTATCCACCATCATCTTCTTGATAAATATCCTCCACCACTTTATGTTAAAATCGCACGATATTTAAACGAGATTGATGTGTACTAAAGTGTGACTTATGAAAGGAAAGTCATGACACGTTCTTTTACCATTTTTTTTACTCATGGAAAGAATTCTAGAGAAGTAAATCTTGGGGGTGTTTGTCAATTGAGAATTGGTTAATGGTTGATTGTTTTAGTTGGTTGTTTCGACCAACTATTTGTATTGGATGTTAGGGTTGATTGAACTAAGTCGTTTGCAGGATGTTTGGCAATTGACAGTTGAATGATGGTTGAATGTTTTTAATTGGCTGTTTTGACCAACGTTTGTATTGGCAGTTAAGCCTCTAAGCCTATAAGCGAACCAAATTTCGTGAACTATTTGGATCTCGAGTCAATAGATTAAACCCATTTAAGTCAATAGTCAAACAACTAACATACAACGCCAATAGGATTGTATTCGAACCGAATTGATCCGAACTTTGGAGTGTGTGAGATTGGTTCATCTATAATTGCTGGTTCATAATATATGACAGTTTTGTTACTAATTATCGAATATGATGGACGTATTTTTTGTTGGTCGGCTACGTATTCATCGAGTTGAGGGCACAGAATAATCAAATAGCTTAGGTTTGGGAGTAAGAACTGGGCAAAATGAAAATACTTGGAAAACAGAGGGCTGGAGTGAACAGAAAATTGATGTAACTTACATTTTTATGGACCCAAGAAATTTTACATGTAGCTTCATATTGCGAAAAGAAATAATAAATTGTCCTATTTTGCAATTTGACCACATCACATCTTTGCCATCTACAGAATTGAACTAACTGTCTCTAAGAAGGTTTTCTTTCCCCGAGCTAAGCACGGTAAGAAATTAATATGTTATTTCTCATAATAACCCTGCAAATGCATCCAGGTGTATCTTTTTTTTGTTCCACAATAATAACATGGATGGCTTTCGTTTTTCACTTGAAAGCTGAATTCAGGACAGATGGATCATTCAGCTTACGGCTAGTCTCTCCAACCTTGTTAGCTGCAGCAAAGGAAGAAGCCAAGGCTGTGTTAACACTATTCTTGAAGAAACAAGGAATAAGCAATGCAATCGCGTCAAGAACTATCAACAAGTCTGATGCTTTTGTCGATCACCTCGTGTCTCGACTTCACTCTCTTCACAAATCTCGTTACTTAGTAGGTTTGATTTCTCATCCTATAATCCATCAACAAATAGTTATATTATACAACCTCTGTCCCATCCCATTTCACTTGAAGAGGGTACCTTCAAAACATGATTTTGTCCCAATAGAAGTCTTATTTCTACTTTTTTACTCTCATGGCTTATGTGAATATGTGTGGTCTAAAATTATTTCTGAGCTAATAAGTAAGGATATAATTGGAAAAAATGGTAACGAAAAGCGTATTTTGTGTATTGTACCTTGTAATAAAAAAAAAGTTGTACATTCACCAGTGTAGTCTCTTCAAGTGGGGTGGAGTGGGATGGAGAGAGTAGTAATTATTATGGTTATGGTCCGACTGGAGAGCGGCCAAAAAAAAAAAGATATATTGTTTTCAGATGCCAATATGTAGCTTCTAATTCTACACAACTAATAAAAAAAAGTGATTTCAGCTTCTAGTGGGAAAACACACATTTTACACGCTAGAAGCTGATAAATACATTTTTTTAGTGTTTGCAAACACTTTCTAGTTCTACAACAGTAGAAGTGCATTTTCCACTCATTTTACACGCTAGCAGGGTTGTCACGTCGACGACTAGTCGAAAAGTTGACATCGGTGAAAAAGTCGATGCCCGACTTCTGTAATAGTCGTCCATGGGTTATACTCGGACCCGACCCGACCCGGACCCGCAATCTGCCCAATTAGCCGACCCGAAATAAAAAAAAGAGGGCTTTTAATTGACACTTACCTTTTTATCACATAACCCACCTACCCGAGTGTTGTCTTCTCACCCCGACAGTCGGCGCCGACAGATCGGCGACTCATCTCCTCCGACGACTTCAACGGTGGCTTCATCTCCTCCGACGACTTCAACGGGAAGATGACTGTGGTATACCACCCGAGGAGAATACTCAAGGAGGAGATGGAGAGGGGGATATTGTCGACTATTTACGACTTTTTACGACTAGTCGGGCAACTTGTCGACTAGTCAATTCCACGGTACTCGGGCTCGACTTGTCGACTTAACAACCATGCACGCTAGAAGCTGATGAATACATTTTTTTAGTGTTTGCAAACACTCCCTACAACAGTGGAAGTGCAGATGAACGAATAAACACTTTTACAAATCAAACACTCACTTTTTACCAACTCAACTTCTAATTTCTATTTTCACACACTATAAGCATCTGATTCTCAACTAAGTTTTACTTATGCAGTTACGCAACGTTAAATCTTTTCCTGTAAAAGCAAAACATCTTGGCAAACACTCCATGAAAAGCATCGGAAACATATTACCCTCTTTTGATTCTTTCACTAATACTATATTCTTTAAATTTTGCAGGTCTAGAGCTCACGTCTCTCGAGATTAGAGATGCTCTTATTCCATACCTCGACACACTCCTCGAGGAGTACCAAGGCATTTTGGTAGAGGTCGTGGAAAATTATCCGAACCCACCCGTCAAGGAAAAAATAGAAGAAAACATTAAAAAAAAACTCGTGATGGATAATCCACCCGCAGCAGTTTCTCCTTCTATTCCAAAGGTGAGCTCCAAAAAGCTAAAAGCTTTGGCTCGTGTTAACGACATTGTCTCAACGGGAAAACCTTTTCTCATATTATCTACCTTTTGGACCTCGGAATGGAACTCGAAGCAATTAGAGAAGTTATACGGAAGTTTCCGTCTTTCGCTTACTATAGTTTGGATGGCAAAATAAAACCGGTCGTTGAATTTCTTCTTGATCTGGGCGTGCCGAAAGAAGATATTCCTATTATTTTAAGCAAAAGGCCTCAACTTTGTGGGATTAGTCTCACGGAAAATCTAATCCCCACGATGGCTTTTCTCGAGGAATTAGGCGTTGATAAGATGCAGTGGCGAAAGTGATATATCGCTTTCCTCCGCTTCTCACTTATAGCCGGCAAAAGCTTAAAGTGACCGTTGACTTTCTCTATGAGATGGGTGTCTCCACAGAGAATGTGAGTAAGGTTTTAACTCGCTGCCCGAATATCATAAGTTATAGCATCGAGGATAAGTTACGGCCCACGGCCGATTATTTTCGGTCGTTGGATGTCAACGTCGCGTGTCTACTACATAGGTCTCCTCAAACTTTCGGTCTTAGCATCGAAGCTAATTTGAAGCCCATAACTAACTTTTTCGTGGAAAATGGGTATACGCTGGAAGATGTTGCCACTATGATATCGAAGTGTGGGAACTTGTATACTTACAGCTTGCCCGTAAATTTGCGGCCGAAGTGGGAATTTTTTCAGACGATGGTTTTTCCGGAATCGGAGTTGGTCAAATTTCCTCAGTATTTTGGTTATAGTTTGGAAATAGGATTAGACCTAGGTATGGGATTATGAGCCAATGTGGAGTTAAGTTATTACTTAATCAGATGTTATCGCTCTCCGGAGATGATTTCCACACTTTTGAAGAAAAAAATGCAGAAAAAAAAGGTTGAACGACTAAGCTGATGAGATGATAGTAAATTTGCAGATATGATTGTATTTGAAACTTATGATGGAATTTATATGTAATACTTGTTAATCGATACATTTTTTTATTTGTTTGTTTATAATCGAGGTGGATCGAGCCTTGCGAGGAACTAATCCTCGAGGTAGCAGTCCCAGTCCCTCAAAGCTGTCCCCTGTTAAATCGATGGTTCGATAAGGACGCAGGGGAGAGAGCCACATGACAGGAGTCCATTCTGCGTCAATATATCCAAATCACCTGATTTTATATCCAAATCACCTGATTTTATTTTACAGTTGTATGAGCAAAAAAATTATTTAACTTTGTCAAAAAGAAATAATGCATATATTTGGCGAATAGTTTTTTTGAAAAAAAAAAAAATGACCTCGAAATGGTATTTTTTTTCTGTTAAGACCTGAATTCATATGACTGAGTGGATATGGTTGTCTGACTGTTAATTAGGGTTGTCAATGGGTAGGGTAGGGTACGGGTATGCCTTTCCCATACCCTACCCTCATATAAAATTTCTTACCCATACCCTACTCTATTACCCTATTTTTTATAGCGGGTAGGGTACGGGTATTACCCTGTGGGTAAACGGGCACTCGCGGGTAAAACGGATTACCCGTTTATATTTATTTAATGATATTCTATTTCACAACAAAAAACTCCAAAAAAACACAAAAAAATAAAAATAAATGAGTCTTCTGTCTTTGATCACAGCAAAACAAAATGAGTCTTCTGTTTTTTATCACAGCAAAACAAAAAATAAAAATAAATGAGTCTTCTGTCTTTGATCACAACAAACAAAACAAACACTTCCATAACACTGACACAGTACATCAC
Organism: Orobanche coerulescens; assembly: GCA_033398695.1. NCBI lineage: Eukaryota > Viridiplantae > Streptophyta > Magnoliopsida > Lamiales > Orobanchaceae > Orobanche > Orobanche coerulescens. Next base: position 223,414,373 of record CM065804.1, read on the forward strand.
AGCAGTCTTCTGTCTTTGATCACAACACCAAATTCAAACAAACAAACACTTCCATAACACAGTACAAACAAACCAAATTCAATCAATCAATACGAGCAGTCTTTGATCACAAAGACCAACAAAAGGTAAACACTTCCATAACTTCATTAAATGCCTCAAAACAGGGTCGTCACAACAGAATCCTACAAATAAAAACAATCATTAAATATTTAATCTTCACAAATAAACAGTTTAATTTATCAAACTATATAATACCTCTTCATTTTCATCACTGGAATAAGAAGTAACACCCTTAGCAACTCTAGATGATGGTCCTCCAACTAATTTTAACACAGTAGTTAGTAAACAAATCAACTTATATGCAAATAAAACAAATACAGAAAATATAAGTTTAAATCGAAATCAAACCATCAAATCTTTCCCAAAGCCAATCTTGAGAGCACATCAATGCCTCCAGTGTTTCCGGAATGAGCCTACTACGGTGTTTGTTCACAAATCTACCACTAGTGCTAAAGGCAGCCTCTGAAGCAACCGTTGAAACAGGAATGGCAAAAATATCTCTTGCAATCAAACGCAATGTGGGATGCTTAACCCCTTGTGTTTTCCACCAAGTCAAAATATCAAAATCCGAATCATTAGGCAACAATGATTCTCCCATATAAGAATCAAACTCAGACTTCTCTTGAGCAATAGTCGACCCAGCCAAATATGCTCCAAGAGATTCAATGCCAAAGATATTGTTCGACTCATCCACATTTGAAACAAGACAAGATGGAGACTTGCTTCCACCAGCTGGCTTTGGAAAAGAAATCTTATACTCTTTTTCAATCTCATTCATAACCATACGAATTTTATCCTTCTCATTTTCAGCTTGTTCTCTATAAATTTTATCAAAGTAGTAATCGATGGTTTTAAACTTGAACCTAGGATCCAGAATAAGTGCAATTGAGAAGATTGTGTGGATGTCTTCCCAATACTTTTTGAACTTTGCAATCATATTTGTAGCCATCAACTTTATTGCAACATATTCAGACTCATGTCATTCATCTATTTTCAGTCTAATCTCACAAATATAGATGAAAATCTTATTTGCTGTTGGACATGAAGTAGCAGAAAACATTTCAGTCAATAAATAAAAAAATTTCAGCCTTTCACAAATTTCACGAGCAAGCACCCAATCATGCTCAGTAGGCAAACTCCTATATCCTGGATCACGTTGCTTCAAACGAGGGAAAACACTTGTGTATAGAAGTGCAGTGTAACATAAATCCCATACCCTACCCTTACCCTAACAAAAACATAAATCCCATACCCTACCCTTACCCTAACAAAAAATAACGGGTACGGGCAGTACCCTACCCTTTACCCGAACCTGCGGGTACTACCCGCCCCTATAACCCGTTTACCCGCGGGTAATTTTACCCTGCGGGTAAAATTGACATCCCTACTGTTAATAGATAAGTTGGTGTTCAGTTGTTATGCTGAATAAACAGTCTGAATGTGAGAAATGATTATTTTACCCCCAGTCTTTGTTTTTGTTTATATAAATAAATTGTTTAATATAAATATTGAATCAACATTTTAAAATAAAAATAAATTGAAAAAAGACAATAAACAACGGAGAAGTGTTCAGCATAAAATTGAAACAAAAAGACGATAAACGACGGAGAAGTGTTCACATAGCAAGATGTTCGCGTTTGCAGCATGAAATCGACCAAAAAAAAAAGTAACATGTTAATGATCGATGGAGAAGTTCAGCTGATCGATGGAGATTACAGGAGGAGGAGAAAGCGATGGTGATGGTATTTTGGTGGTGATGGTAGACGGCTTCTTTAGGGTTTTTAATTAAAAGGGTTGGTGTTGAGGGGTAGATGGAGAATTAATTAGAAATTAATGAGCTGAATTCAAACCACATTCATTTTGAGGTTGAGCGAATCAGCCAAATCTAAGTGAATTAAGCCCAAACGAACAAATGGATATGGCTGACCGGATAAGTCATATCCATTTAATAGCTCAATAAGCCCCAAACTAACATCCACGTACTCGGCTAAAGCCTCATCGAAGGGCAATGTTTTGAATGTGTTGTGGTAAAACACCACAAAAACAAATGGCGCTAATAAATTATAAATAGGCTACAGAGTTCGCAGGTCTCTTAAGCCAACTAAAAGCTAAGAAATGGAGCTTCTTCGATTAGTTTTGTTGTCATAGTCCTCTATTCTAGGGAAGATCGAGAAGGCTCAAATCATGCTCTATTTCGTGACTTTCCAGGCTCGTGAGATTAGGCGTTTAGAGATCGACACTGAGTTAGTAAAGAACTTTGAATATTGGCAGGAAGGGACCCAACATCTCTATCCGCGGGAACGCGTCGAAAATATAGGCATAGGGAGGCAATCGCAGTGGTTGTTTCACCCAGAGCCGGATCGGTTGAATCTGTTCCCAGCTAAAATTCACATAACTACTTATCTCTCTATGTAAAACATTTATTGTGCTAGTTATTCAATGAATCCACTATATAAATTTCGAACCCTTCTAGCTGTAATACCCACGATTTCCGTTCCGGTTATTTTGGATTTTTTTCGGATATTTCCCGGTTGTCGAGTTCCGGTATTATTTTCTCGACAACTGATTTTGGCGTTTAAGACCGTAGGTGATGATTTGTTATCCGTTGTTTTCATTTCGGACTGATGATGTTGTCCCCGAGTATTTTGTCGTGTTCGTTCCGTGCGATTTCGGAAAAATCGAGTCGTCGAATCTTGGTGGTCGGACACTGGCCGGGCGGTTGGGGACGGTGGCCGGACAGCTGCCGGCACTGGCCGGACGAGTGCAGGCACTGGCCGGGCGGTTGCGACAGGAACCGGCGTAGCGCACGCTACGGCCGGAAAGTAGCGCACGCTACGGCCAGGAGGCAGCGCACGCTATGGCCGGTTGGCTGCGCGCGCTAGTCGGCCGAGGCAGTAAGGGCAGAAAGGTTCTGGACTGGGAAGATCGGCAGGTAGCGCACGCTACTGCCGGACATCGCTGACGCTTCTGGCCGGCAGAGCGCACGCTACGGATGGAAGGTTGCGCACGCTACCTGGCCAAGCCAGGAAGTCTCTGGATTGTGGCTGGGCCGACAGCGCACGTGTTCAGCGCATGATGGCGGGCCCGGCCGAACATTCTCGACCATGACCGCCCGCTAGCGCACGCTAGCTCTGCAGTCTAGCGCACGCTAGGCTGCACCAGTATAAATATGACCGAGCAGTCCTGTTTGCACTCATTTTTCATTTCCTTCCTTTCGTGTACGCCGCTGGAGTCTTGGAGGTGACGAAGGCATGTTGTTATACAACTAATTCACGAAGTTTGGGAGCTTATAACATCGATTAATCACTCCATAACATCCTTCAATCCAGCGAATCAAGGTTAGTTTTCCTAAAATCCTAGTTTTGGGAAAAATTGGGGATTTTGTTGATTTCGCCCATTTGATTCGTTATAGCTTAGAATAGTGATGGATTGATGATTATTAAGTTGTTTTATATCGAATCCCTTGTTTTTCCACGGTTGGATTGACGAGGGTTCGTCGTTTTATTGAGTTTCTAATCGACACCTTGAAAGTGTTCGATAATATGTCACAAAGGGGATTCGGGCGTTCTACGATTATTCTTCCTTGTTCGATCGTCAATTTATTCATGGTATGATGTTGGGGTCAGGTTCCTTGCGAAGAACTCGAGTCGGAACCCTTCCGTTCGCCGTTTTCCGATCGGTGGTGTTACCGTCAAGCTCACGGAGAGTTGTGAGCATTCGAAGTCTTCGGTTAAGAGACGTTCGTCTGTGTCCAAAGATCAATTATTGAGGCAAGTATCTTGCCTATACACTTCATATTTCGTAGTGGTTATAGTCGGTAATTGACTAGGTGTGCAATTGAATTATTTTTAATGAACTTATAAAAGAATCGGTATATTCTCGATAAAGGTTTTCTATAAAATCTACTTATGTGTTTGTGAACGATTGTGTGGTTCTGAGGATATGTACTAGTGGTGTGCTTTGGAATATCTTCTTTACGTTTGGTATCGTTGTGCGTGATTATGTTGATAGTGGACTTAAGGTTATGTCTTTCTGACAAGAAGTGTGTATATATGTGTGGACGTGTGTACTATTGATGAGTTTGTGATGATGTGTGATGTGAGTATGTGTCGGATGTTGTGGCCATTCTTAGCAAGTACCTTGATTTACAGTTGAAGTACTTCGGGGGAATATGTTTTTGAATCGTGATTTCGTGAAAGTGGTAATTTCAGAAATGTGGTTTGTGCCATGTGGTTACTGAGAGTGTGTGAACCGAGTAAAACCAGTGAGGGTCCCCTGGGGTCCGGTAGGCTGCGTATCCCTACGGATCACTCGGTGGGCTATACACCAGGGAGGGCCTGACGAGGTGTCTCTGGGGTGTGTATCTTGCTGAGAGGTACAGGGCCAGTATAGCTCGGGAGGTTGTTTTGTGATGATGAATATGGCACGATGTTGTTTTCGATAATTGTGATATGTCCGGAGTATCACATATGCAAATTCCCAAAGTGAGATACATCATATGTAAGGTCTTGGTACTTGGCTAAAATGGCACCGGTATAAGCGTCGTATATTATTTGCTTCATGGTTGCGATATTTTTTGCATAAGGATACGGGCCCTGTGATTGTTTCCGTACATTGTGGTTTGGTTATGTATCGAGTGTGACCGTTGTGTTATTCACTCGAGTATGGGACATGGATGTTTTGGGTCGTGGACCCTGTGTTTGTGACCAGATTGGTATCTTTGAGCAAAAACAATTCTTTGGCCCGTGTCCCTATGTGGTTTGTCGAGTTAAAGATTTATTAGCTGTTCGCTATATTTTTTTAACCAATCCGCAAGTGCACGGAAAATATGTAGAAAGCGGCGAGCAAGGTCGTATTCCACAGAGACTAAATATTTTTATTGTGTTGAGTATTAGATTATAGTGTTCTCGACTTTATCTAGACGATCGAAAGGTAAAATGGACGATTAATGAAATAACATACAATAATCACAATAAATTAAAACGATTGAAAATATCCGAATGGAAGTGAATTGCAAGATTTTAGAAAGGTAGATTCCAAGGCTAGGTTTCCGTTGATTACTAAATTTAGTCGGGATTGGTTTCAAAAGGTTCTAAGTGCGTTTCTAAAATGACGATCACAACAATATTCTAAAGTCTCTCTCGAGATGCATTAAAATGTAGATTAAACAACCTATAACAACGTCTCCGTCTATTATAAATTCTCTAACTCCAAAGTGTTCATAAGATTAGATATCATCATAGTTCATCACCGATTTCTCAATCTCGTAATTTACTACGTCAAATACTCAAACCTATTAATGCCCTCTTCTCTCGAATTATGAGCAATTAAGTTTAACATGTAAAAACATTGATCAAGTGTCTAAACATGAATCAAAACCAAGTATTTGATAAAGAAATCACACTAGATAAATATAATTATCAATCCCTCAAAATCATAGCAAATCAACGTACTCCCATGCCCTAATCTAAAGAGTTTAGCCGGACATGGAATTGAAAGGAAGATAGATAATCATCATGTTCATGCTAATAAAAACAACAAAATGAAGAAAAGATAGGAAGAAGATAAAACTCGTGGTGTGTCTTGATCGATCCCGGTTGAAACCTTCAAATGTTCTTGAAGTGTTCTTCAAGAATTTCTTCAAAACTTCTTCTTTTTTGGAATGAAACTCCTTTGATTCTTTGTTATTCTCTCTCTCTAAACTCCCATATCTCAAAGATATCCCCTCTCTTACCCCATCAATCCCTTTTATAAAGATAAAGCATCCACCTTTTCCACCAAAATCTCTCAAAAATGTCAAAAGGAGATATTTCCACGAAAAGTGACACGGCGTGTCAAATGACACGGCCCGTGTCATAAGATGCTCAAAAGCTCAAAAGTTTGGTCGACAGTGACTCGACCGTGTCAAATGACACGGCCGAGCAAATGACACGACCGTGTCAAATGACACGCCCGTGTCATACTTGACGAAATAAGCACAAACGGCTGGTAGATAGACCCGACTGTCAATATGGCACGGCCGATAATGACACTACCGTGTCGATTGACACGGCCGGGCTTGTGTCGGCTCGCTTTTGTCACCGCTTTGACTCCGATCTCGTTCCGCATTGCTTGATATGTATTGGGGTTGGAGACTTCGTTCTTGCTTGATTTATGTCCATGAAGTACCTATAAAATCAATAAAACGTACCCAAGCGTGATCGAGTCCAATAAACATAATACGAGTATAAACGACACAGTTCTACACATTTTAGGATCTTAAAACCCAGAAAATTGATGTAAATATATGTGTAAAAATGAGTGTTATCAAAATCCCCCAAACTTGAACGTTGATCGTCCCGAGCAATGCACTTTAAAATAACCACTCTTAAGGGAACTCGTCCCTCAACATACCTCAAAGGATCATTTTGAAAATTTATCAATACGCCTCAAGAAATAAATAAGTCGAGTTCTATAAAGTATTCAAATCTCGGGGGTGCTTCCTTAACATCATAGCTAATATTTGAATAATACGAACCTCGCCGGTCAAGTGTATTCCCTCACTATATCAACACAAAAATTATTTTAGTCCCCGGCAACGGCGCCAAAAACTTGTTCGCTATATTTTTTTAACCAATCCGCAAGTGCACGGAAAATATGTAGAAAGCGGCGAGCAAGGTCGTATTCCACAGAGACTAAATATTTTTATTGTGTTGAGTATTAGATTATAGTGTTCTCGACTTTATCTAGACGATCGAAAGGTAAAATGGACGATTAATGAAATAACATACAATAATCACAATAAATTAAAACGATTGAAAATATCCGAATGGAAGTGAATTGCAAGATTTTAGAAAGGTAGATTCCAAGGCTAGGTTTCCGTTGATTACTAAATTTAGTCGGGATTGGTTTCAAAAGGTTCTAAGTGCGTTTCTAAAATGACGATCACAACAATATTCTAAAGTCTCTCTCGAGATGCATTAAAATGTAGATTAAACAACCTATAACAACGTCTCCGTCTATTATAAATTCTCTAACTCCAAAGTGTTCATAAGATTAGATATCATCATAGTTCATCACCGATTTCTCAATCTCGTAATTTACTACGCCAAATACTGAAACCTATTAATGCCCTCTTCTCTCGAATTATGAGCAATTAAGTTTAACATGTAAAAACATTGATCAAGTGTCTAAACATGAATCAAAACCAAGTATTTGATAAAGAAATCACACTAGATAAATATAATTATCAATCCCTCAAAATCATAGCAAATCAACGTACTCCCATGCCCTGAATCTAAAGAGTTTAGCCTGACATGGAATTGAAAGGAAGATAGATAATCATCATGTTCATGCTAATAAAAACAACAAAATGAAGAAAAGATAGGAAGAAGATAAAACTCGTGGTGTGTCTTGATCGATCCGGTTGAAACCTTCAAATGTTCTTGAAGTGTTCTTCAAGAATTTCTTCAAAACTTCTTCTTTTTTGGAATGAAACTCCTTTGATTCTTTGTTATTCTCTCTCTCTAAACTCCCATATCTCAAAGATATCCCCTCTCTTACCCCATCAATCCCTTTTATAAAGATAAAGCATCCACCTTTTCCACCAAAATCTCTCAAAAATGTCAAAAGGAGATATTTCCACCGAAAAGTGACACGGCCGTGTCAAATGACACGGCCCGTGTCATAGTATGCTCAAAAGCTCAAAAGTCGGCCGACAGTGACTCGACCGTCAAATGACACGGCCGAGCAAATGACACGACCGTGTCAAATGACACGCCCGTGTCATACTTGACGAAATAAGCACAAACGGCCTGGTAGATAGACCCGACCAGGTCAATATGGCACGGCCGATAATGACACGCCCGTGTCGATTGACACGGCCGGGCTTGTGTCGGCTCGCTTTTGTCACCGCTTTGACTCCGATCTCTCGTTTCCGCATTGCTTGATATGTATTGGGGTTGGAGACTTCGTTCTTGCTTGATTTATGTCCATGAAGTACCTATAAAATCAATAAAACGTACCCAAGCGTGATCGAGTCCAATAAACATAATACGAGTATAAACGACACGATTCTACACATTTTAGGATCTTAAAACCCGGAAAATTGATGTAAATATATGTGTAAAAATGAGTGTTATCAAAATCCCCAAACTTGAACGTTGATCGTCCCGAGCAATGCACTTTAAAATAACCACTCTTAAGGGAACTCGTCCCTCAACATACCTCAAAGGATCATTTTGAAAATTTATCAATACGCCTCAAGAAATAAATAAGTCGAGTTCTATAAAGTATTCAAATCTCGGGGTGCTTCCTTAACATCATAGCTAATATTTGAATAATACGAACCTCGCGGTCAAGTGTATTCCCTCACTCTCATGTGTATAAAGGGATAAGTAACGCTCAAAACTCATTCAATGAAATAAGAATCCCCATAGGCTTGCCAATCGTCTACATCTCTACCACTAGTTGTGCATGCAAATTTGGTGAATCAAAAAGGACTTTAATGGTTGTATTGTAGGCTTTTTGGTCGGGGTAGGATACATATGGCTTAAAGTGACTTGACTTGAGCAAATTAGAACATTATCTCCTCAATCACTTCGCTCAATTAGAAGCTCCATAATCCTTTAGGATTTTGTTTCTTCCAACCCCTTGATTTGAATATCATGGCACTAAGTAGTTTTGAAAGTGAAAATCACAACCTTATTCCTCTTTATTGCTTCATACATCTCGTTTCTTTTGTGTCCACCATTTTTTTTTTTTTCTATATTTATTTTTTTTTTTTTTGTGGTGGACAACATCATCATTAAATCGCACCAATGTTCTTTCAAATTTATTTTGACAAATCATTGCATTTCGAACCAACAATCTTCCCCGTCGCCTCCACATATCTTTTCATTCTTTTGCCAATTTGTTCTAAGTAGCTCAAGTATAGGGACAAAAGTTTATAATGGAACGGAAAGCTCATAATGTGGTTAACAAGAAATAGGCTTTAAGCTCAATCGGGCTAACTAGGGAAATAAAATTTTCGGGTTGGCCACAAGGTTTGAAAGGTTGTCAAATAAAAATTGCCTTAAATCATTTTCACTAATTTGCAAGCACTCTTGTAGTTTGAATAAGATACTGTGGCAAGTTCTAGAGTCTTAAAACATGAATGGAACACTCGACAATGAAACTTGCATATTTAATGATGCACGAAGGCTCAAAAGCTCACAAGTTAGATTTGTTCATATTTCCAAGAGATTAGGCTATTTATTCAATTTCACACCCTTTTGATTATTGTACAATTTTTCCTCTTCAAATTATCCTCGATTTGTATATCAAAATAACAGAATAAATCCCGAGGCATCCAAGACAAGAGTTCATTCTTTCGAGTTTCATCAAAGTTCATCATTATCAAAACACACCAAGTTCGAAATAAAACACACCAAAATGAAACACACCAAAGTAAACAATTCAAACCAAAACATAAAATAAAATCCAAACACACCAAAAATATTCAAGCCAAAACAAAATCCAAACACACCAAAAAAAAAAAAATTTCAAGCCAAAACAAAAGTATTTCTTGACCCAATCTCTCCCCCCAAACTTGAATTAAAGATTATGCACACAAAAGGGGGTATAGTATTTAAACAACGAAAAACCTTGGGTCAAGATATACTTACAACCGGTCCTAATGACTTGGCGGAGGATAATGCCCTTGTTGGACATGCCAATCTTCCATTCGTTGTAAAATTGCTTGCATCCCGGCTAGTGTTTCACGGGTCTCCTCTCGGAAAGCCTCGAATTCTTCACGAGATACGGCACTTCTTGATTACGCTTGTCTTGACGACTCGGGCCGATCTCTCCTTCTTTCTTCTTCCTCCCGATTCTCTTTCTTCTTAGGTCCTCTTTCATACTCGAATTCCTCCTCCATTCTCTCCTCTCTCTCTTCTTCTCTCATCCTCTCGTTTTCATCCTCAAACTCCGTACGCCTAGGACGGACATTACGGCCAACATATCTTTCACTGGGAAATTAATCCACCGCCTCCCGGCCAATTTGTGCGCTTAGTGGACATTTGCAAATTTCCTATGTCCCGAATACTAGAAATAGTTGTCGAGTTGTATTCGGGAGTAGGAAGTGATCACCGTCATTACGGAGAAAAATAACTCGGGAATCGTAGTCCAAGATATTCATCAACTTCATGACTTGGATTGATAGAAGCATATTTCCTGAGGGGAGTTCGGTTTGTAGAGGTACGTCAAGATGAAGTGCGATAGGGGTAATTAAACCCCTATCCAAATTTCCCTCTCGGTTTAGTAGCAACGTCCTCGAAATGGTCCATAATAATAGCTCCGGTTGCGGGATTTGTTCCGTCGAGTATATGAGCTAGGACATAAAGTTCTCGCTGAGTTATCGGCCCGTTTCTTTCCGCCCAAAGATAGTGCTTGCGATGACTTTGTGTAAATAGCGGAGAATAGGATTACGAAGAGATGATCCTTTCGCCGATTTGGGAATGTAGGGACGTGCACCGCTCCCGGGTACTCAATCATTGTCCTCCAGTAAGTCTCACACTCAAACCGATTGATTCGGTATTCTCCGTGTCTTCGAGCGTCATATATAGTATCCAATCGCGGACCCAATTTTTCATTTTTGTTGTTGAGCCGAAATTCCAAGGCGGTCGGCTCATGCGTAATCGGGTCTCTCTTAACGGAGAGTGTGCTAAGAAATTCAGTGTGAGACATCGGTAAGTGGGCCAATGTTGAGTCATTAGCGTCGTCCACTGATACGTCCGAGTAGCCGCATAACATCTTCTTTTATCCCCATCGCGATCATACACTCATCATCGAGGCCATCGCGTGGGAGCATTTTTTCGACCCAATGTCTCCCATTGTGCTAAGCGGCTCGGCGAAGCTCAATCCCATACGTCTCGGGCGTCTCGTGACCCCTTGAGTAGGTATTCTCTCGGTTGTTCGATTTACATTGCGGGCCTTCCTCTTCCTCGTTGAGTTGCGCCTCGTCCTTGGGCATTTCCTCGTCCTCGTTGAGCATTTCCTCGTCCTCTGGCCATTTCCTACAAGAGAATTATCAATTATCACTTATTCACACAAGCTCCGAATCATTTTTTTCGATAATACACGTACCCCCATAATATGTGTTTTCTTCAAAATATCCCAACCACAAATTTCAACCCCAAATGTAAGTAAATTCCCAAACATGTAATGACATCAATCATATATATCCATCATGTATGATAATCCCCAACAAAATTTTCAACTCCATAAATTTCTCAAAATCTCAAAAATATAATCCATTCAAGAACCCTAAGTAGCTCAATAAATCATGTTTCACACAATTTGAATGTAAAGAATAATTAAACCTTCCAAAATCGTGAATCATACCTTGAAGTTGGAGTGAAAATTGAAAAAAATTCGGAAAAATCGCGACCCAACCCGGATGTATTCGTCCGATTCTCACCCTTGAAGCTTTAGGATTGTGGGATAATGAAGAGCACTTTGTTTTTTTTTGTGAGATTTGACACTATTTTTGCTTGATTTTGCGGATTTGATGATAATCGGGACTAGGGTTTATGGATTGGGGAGGAGGAAAGTTTTGGGGAAGAAGATGAAGTGAATTAGCCGTCTGGCGCCTTTTATACCCCCCGATCGACACGGCCCGTGTCAAATGACACGGCCCGTGGCATACCAGCTCCGTTTGTAAGCTTTTGCCGCTGTCCAGTGACCCGGCCGTGTCAAATGACACGGCCCGTGCCGTACTATACTAGAAAGTGAAAATTGACCTGTTTGCACGACCCGACCGTGTCAAATGACACGGCCCGTGCCATACCTTCTTGGATTCTTCAAATCGGCTGGCTAACGGACCCGACCGTGTCAAATGACACGGCCCGTGCCGTACTACGCCAGAAAGTAAAAATTTCGACTGGTTGCACGACCCGACCGTGTCATTTGACACGGCCCGTGCCATGCTGTCCTGGAAAATGCAGTTTTGTCCTCGGTGTGTTTTTCCTGCGATTTGAACACCAAAATTTGAACCGGTTAGTTATACAACAAAATGCGAAAAGAAAAAAAAATTTAAAACATGCAAATAAAATTTATTGGGTTGCCTCCCAACTAGCGCTAAGTTTAACGTCTTCAGCCGGACGTGAAAGTCTTTTATGGCTCGATTAAAGTTATTTCGGATACGGCTTCCTTTTGATAGGGATGATAGTAATGTTTGACTCGTTGACCGTTAACTTTAAATAGCTCTCCGTCTCTGCTCATGAGCTCGACTATTCCAGGTGGAAGTACTTTCTTAATCACGAATGGACCCGACCATCTTGATTTCAATTTTCCGGGAACAATTTCGTCTTGAATTATAGAGAAGTACTTGTTGTCGGCATAAATTCACGTTTAATGATCATCTTATCATGCCATCTTTTAGACCTTTCTTTGTAAATTCGAGAATTTTCGTAGCATTCATCCCGAATTCTTCCAATTCATTTAACTCTAGCAATCTTTTCTTTCCGCGGCCTCAAAATCTAAGTTTATTCTTTTCACCGCCCACATCGCTCTATGCTCCAATTCCAAAGGTAGGTGACATGATTTCCCAAAATGAGTTGATAGGCGATGTTCCCAAAGGAGTTTTATAGGCCGTACGATAAGCCCAAAGTGCATCATCGAGCTTGGATGACCAATCTTTCCGAGATGTATTCACCGTCTTTTCCAAGATTAACTTGATCTCTTTGTTGGCGCCGGCTTGTCCATTTGCTTGTGGATGATAGGCCAATGATTTTTTTGATCGGACCCCATATTTCAAGAAGTTTATCCATGATTTTGTTGACAAAATGCGATCCCGCCACCGATTAATGCTCTTGGAGTTAGAATCGGCAAAAGATGTTCTTCTTTAAAAATTTCATTACTACTTGAGCATCATTTGTTGGAGAACAAATTGCCTCGACCCATCGAGATACGTATCGACCGCTAGGAGAATGTACTTATTCCCGAATGATGATGAGAATGGACCCATGAAGTCGATACCCCAAACGCGTCAAATAGTTCAACCTCAATTACGTTGGTTAGGGGCATCTCATGACGTCTTGAAATGTTTCCTACTCGTTGGCATCTATCGCATTGTTGAATAAAGAGATAGCAATCTTTGTATAGCGTCGGCCAATAAAATCCGCTTTGCAACACTTTGCATTTGTCAGTGTTGCTCGAAATGTCCTCGGTTGGGGATGAATGACATTGTTGAAGAATTTCATCCCATTCCTCTTGTGGTACACATCTCCTCACGATCATGTCGGCACATCTCTTAAAAAGTAAAGGATCATCCCACATATAGAACTTAATATCATGTAGGAATTTCTTCTTTTGGTAATGAGATAGATCCGGGGTAGCACACTGCGACCAAAAATTAACAATGTCAAGAAACCACGGAAATTTAGCTTCTACCATAAAGAGCCGCTCGTCGGAAATTCTTCTTTAATCCCTTCGATCTCGGTTCCTCCTCCTTTTTGTACTCGAGGCGGGATAGGTGGTCGGCTACCACGTTTTCACATCCTTTCTGTCTCGGACTTCCACGTCAAATTCTTGTAAAAGAAGAATCCATCGAATTAGGCGAGGTTTAGAGTCTTTCTTCTCAAACAAGTATTTAATAGGCTGCGTGATCCGTGTGTACTATCGTCTTTGTCCCAATTAAGTATGATCGGAACTTATCAAAAGCAAACACTACGGCAAGCATTTCCTTCTCCGTTGTTGTGTAATTTTGTTGGGCTCCGCCCAATGTTTTGCTTGCATAATAAATAGCCCGAAAGAGTTTTTCACGACGTTGTCCCAACACAAAGACCGACCGCATAATCACTTGCATCACACATGATCTCAAAAGGTTGAGACCAATCCGGTACCACGAGGATAGGAGCACTCACTAATGCCTTCTTTAGAGTCTCAAAGGCACGCAAACATTCGTTAGAAAGAATGAAAGAGGTGTCTTTTTCTAGCAATTTACTCAAAGGTTTAGTGGTTTTTGAAAAGTCTTTTATGAATCTCCTATAAAAACCCGCGTGTCCAAGGAAGCTCCTAATTGCTTTTTCATTCTTTGGTGGGGAAGTTTCTCAATGGCGACAATTTTCGCTCTATCAACCTCCAAACCGGCGGCGGACACTCGATGGCCTAGGACAATTCCTTCTTGTACCATAAAGTGGCATTTCTCCCAATTCAACACGAGATTAGTGTCTTCACATCGCCAAAACTAAAGTAAGATTATGCAAGCAATGATCAAATGAATTTCCAAACACCGAAAAATCATCCATGAAAACTTCCATTATATTTTCGATCAAACCGTGAAATATAGCCATCATACAACGTTGAAATGTGGTGGAGCATTACATAAACCAAACGGCATTCGACGATAAGCATAAATTCCATAAGGACATGTAAAGGCCGTTTTCTTGATCTTAGGTGTTATATAGATTTGATTATATCCTGAATATCCATCAAGAAAACAGAAAAATTCATGCCCCGCCAATCTATCAAGCATTTGATCAATGAAGGGAAGAGGAAAATGGTCTTTGCGAGTAGCCGCATTTAAAGCCCTATAGTCTATACATACTCGCCATCCTGTAACTACTCTCATAGCAATTAATTCATCTTTTTCGTCTTTGGTTACGGTCATCCCTCCCTTTTTTGACACCACTTGAGTAGGACTTACCCACTCACTATCGGAAGTAGGATATATCATCCCGGCATCTAAAAGTTTTAATACTTCCTTTTTCACCACTTCTTTCATTATGGGATTAAGTCTCCGTTGATTTTGCACTTTAGGTTTAAAATTTTCTTCTAGCAAAATCCTATGCATGCATATGGAGGGACTAATCCCCTTCAAATCTGAGATAGACCACCCTATAGCCGACTTATGTGCCCTCAATACACGAAGCAATTTATCTAGTTGAGTGGATGAAAGTGAAGAGGATACAATTACCGGATTGGATTTGTTATCATCCGTAAATGCATACTTGAGGTGTTCCGGGAGGGTTTTAAGGTCCAAGCTTGGTTGAGATGAATCCGATTGAGATGAAACGGACCCCAAATTTTTGTCCATGTCATTGGACATGTTTGATTCGTCCGTCACCTTGATTTCGCAACTACTTCATGCTTCCTTCGTCTAAATCATCGAACGTATTGCTTTGCGTTTTTCTGTAGAGAATTCAATTGAAACGTAATCAAACAAGTCGAATCGTCAAACTCCAAAGTTGAATCACTAGAAAAACATGAATTCGTAAGAGCGAACTCTAACGGATCCGACGATAATGAGTGTAGGATTTTTTTCTTTCCATACGAGCTTATATGGTCAATAACATTGCAATATTCCGTATTATCATGAAATTTCATAGCTTTGAAAATAGAAAATAGAACATGCTCGACGATAACACGTAGAGTTAAAACTCCCCTATCAACATCAATAAGAGCCTTTCCGTTGCTAGAAATGGACGTCCAAGGATAAGTGGTAAATCTCCGTCTTCTTCCATATCAAGGATAACAAAATCCGCTGGAAAAATAAACTTGTCGACTTTTACAAGCACATCTTCAACAATCCCCTTGGGATGTGTTATGGATCGATCCGCTAATTGGAGCATAACCGTTGTGGTTTTCATTTCTCCGCCACCTAATTTCTGAAAATAGATAACGGCATGAGGTTAATCAAGCACCTAAATCACACAAAGCTTTATCGAATGATACGTTTCCAATAGTGCATGGGACGGTAAAGCTTAGGGATCCTTAAGCTTTTGAGGCAATTTGCGTTGGATAATAGCGCTACATTCTTCGGTTAGTTTAACCGTCTCATGATCTTCCATCTTTCTTTTTCTTGACATCACATCCTTCAAGAACTTTGCGTAGTTAGGCATTTGTTCCAAAGCTTCTGCAAAAGGAATATTGATATTAATTTTCTTGAAGATGTCTAAAAATTTTGCGAATTGTGCATCTAACTTTTTCTTTTGAAACGTTGAGGGAAAGGTAGAGGCACGTTAGAGTAGAGTTAGGAGATATTTTAAGCTTCTCAGCCCCCTTAGTTGTATCATGCTTCCCTTCTTCCTTTTCAATTTCGAATTGATCCTCCTTGACTTCCTCACTTGGCATCTTTGGCCCTTCATAATTTGTTCCACTTCTTAAGGTGATCGCTTGGCACGACTCTTTGGGATTCACTTCGGTATTGCTTGGAAATTGTCCCCGTTGATGTTGACTCCCAACCACTTTAGCTAATTGTCCAATTTGAGTTTCGAGATTTTTCATTTGAGCTCCCATGGTGGTAGCTAGTTGAGTGACATGGCCTTCGATTTTGTCTAATTTCTCCTCGTCTCGACTAAATCGACTTTTCGTCTCCATCATGAAGGTAGCTAGAATATTCTCGAGATTCGACGTCGGTTTTGATTCTTCAATTATCTCCCCATTCGATACCTTGAATCCGGCCGGTGGTTGCAAAGCATTCTTTGGATTGGCATAGCTAAAATTTTCATGATTTCGATTTGAGGGATGGTAGAATCCGGTGGTGGATTATTTCGGTAATTGTTGTAACTCCGATTATTAATGTAGTGTGCTTCTTCCAATGGATCGGATGGTAGTGAACTTGAACTTCCTTGAGAAACTCCCTTCGAATCACCTCCTTTTGTTAGAGCCCCCAATTGAGTTGTTAGCATCGTCATTTGTGCGGTTAATGCCTTTATGGGATCCGAATCGGATATCTCAGCCACCCTTCTAATATTTGATCTTTCCGTTGGCCATTGATAGCTATTCATAGCCATTTCTTCGATCAATCCATACGCTTCTTCAGCACTTCTTGCTAGCAATGCCCCTCATGGAAGCATCAATAAAATTCCTTGTTTCCCCCATAAGACCATTGTAGAAGAAACACATTTGTTGGTCTTCGGGGAAACCATGTCGAGGGCATCGCCTTAGTAGATCTTTGAAACGTTCCCAAGCTTCATATAATGGTTCGGAATCCAATTGATGAAATTGAGTAATCTCACCCTTTAGCTTCATCGTCTTGTTTGGTGGGAAAAATTTGAACAAAAATTTTTCGCTCAATTCTTCCCATGTCTTTATACTTCCGGGAGCTAAGGTTCCAAGCCAATTTCTTGCTTTCTCCCTCAAAGAGAATGGAAACAATCGTAAGCGTATAGCATCATCCGAGACTCCGTTCATTTTGATAGTATCACATATTTGCATGAAATGAGTGAGATGTGCATGTGGATCTTCGACAACAAATCCTCCAAATTGATTTTGTTGAACCATTGAAATTAAGGCCGTCTTCAACTCAAAATTATTAGCGTTGATGGGGACATGAGTGATTCCTCCAAAGTTTCGGTCGAGTTTGGTGGAATCCATCCCGAATTGATTGCACCCTAGTTGGTGGAATTTCCATCCTTCTGCCCTCGTTGTCTTGGATTATTGCATTCTCGTTTGCGTTGCCCCTTTCTACGTTGTCTCCTGCTCTCTCCATATCTTCAAAAAGATCCCTTCTTAGTTTCCTTGAGGTAGCACTTGTTCTTCGGGCAAATGCTTCTACTTCCGGGATGAAAGTTTCTAACGGTACTCGAGATGAACGAGTGTTCATGCACTCCCTGAGTAGAAATTGTATAAGAAAATGTCTAAAGTAAGACTAAAAACACTAATCGTAATATCAACACAAAAATTATTTTAGTCCCCGGCAACGGCGCCAAAAACTTGTTCGCTATATTTTTTTAACCAATCCGCAAGTGCACGGAAAATATGTAGAAAGCGGCGAGCAAGGTCGTATTCCACAGAGACTAAATATTTTTATTGTGTTGAGTATTAGATTATAGTGTTCTCGACTTTATCTAGACGATCGAAAGGTAAAATGGACGATTAATGAAATAACATACAATAATCACAATAAATTAAAACGATTGAAAATATCCGAATGGAAGTGAATTGCAAGATTTTAGAAAGGTAGATTCCAAGGCTAGGTTTCCGTTGATTACTAAATTTAGTCGGGATTGGTTTCAAAAGGTTCTAAGTGCGTTTCTAAAATGACGATCACAACAATATTCTAAAGTCTCTCTCGAGATGCATTAAAATGTAGATTAAACAACCTATAACAACGTCTCCGTCTATTATAAATTCTCTAACTCCAAAGTGTTCATAAGATTAGATATCATCATAGTTCATCACCGATTTCTCAATCTCGTAATTTACTACGTCAAATACTCGAAACCTATTAATGCCCTCTTCTCTCGGTTTAGTAGCAATTAAGTTTAACATGTAAAAACATTGATCAAGTGTCTAAACATGAATCAAAACCAAGTATTTGATAAAGAAATCACACTAGATAAATATAATTATCAATCCCTCAAAATCATAGCAAATCAACGTACTCCCATGCCCGGAATCTAAAGAGTTTAGCCGGACATGGAATTGAAAGGAAGATAGATAATCATCATGTTCATGCTAATAAAAACAACAAAATGAAGAAAAGATAGGAAGAAGATAAAACTCGTGGTGTGTCTTGATCGATCCCGGTTGAAACCTTCAAATGTTCTTGAAGTGTTCTTCAAGAATTTCTTCAAAACTTCTTCTTTTTTTGGAATGAAACTCCTTTGATTCTTTGTTATTCTCTCTCTAAACTCCCATATCTCAAAGATATCCCCTCTCTTACCCCATCAATCCCTTTTATAAAGATAAAGCATCCACCTTTTCCACCAAAATCTCTCAAAATGTCAAAAGGAGATATTTCATCGAAAAGTGACACGGCCGTGTCAAATGACACGCCCGTGTCATAGTATGCTCAAAAGCTCAAAAGTCGGCCGGACAGTGACTCGGCAGTGTCAAATGACACGGCCGAGCAAATGACACGACCGTGTCAAATGACACGGCCCGTGTCATACTTGACGAAATAAGCACAAACGGCACGGTAGATAGACCCGACTGCGGTCAATATGGCACGGCCGGGATAATGACACGGCCCGTGTCGATTGACACGGCCGGGCTTGTGTCGGCTCGTTTTGTCACCGTTTTGACTCCGATCTCTCGTTTCCGCATTGCTTGATATGTATTGGGGTTGGAGACTTCGTTCTTGCTTGATTTATGTCCATGAAGTACCTATAAAATCAATAAAACGTACCCAAGCGTGATCGAGTCCAATAAACATAATACGAGTATAAACGACACAGTTCTACACATTTTAGGATCTTAAAACCCAGAAAATTGATGTAAATATATGTGTAAAAATGAGTGTTATCATTAGCCCAGAAATGTCTTTCTAAAACTCCCGAGACTTTTAAATGCTTTTCAAAGAGCCTGCGTGTCTAATTCCAATTTTTCATGGTTTGAACTATTTTATTCAATGAAATATCTCGGGAAATTTTCATTGGGTTGAATTGTGGAATTAATCAAGTTTTTATATTCTTGGAATATGTTGTGTATAGCTCGTATTTGCACTTTATACTTTCACTAGCAAACAAAGGAGTTTGCTAACCCCGAGTATTCGGGGTGGATGTCTATTGCGTCCTGTACTTGCAGTTGTCGGGAGCGAACCACGTGGTCTACGAAGGATGATGGAAGACGACGATGCTAATCACATGAAGGCCATGTTGGGTATTTGGTGAAGTATTATTGTTTTGTCTTTTTGTTGGGGTACTTTCTAATTTTCGAAGTATTAATGTATCCTAACCCCTGCGTGGGTACGAGTTAGAAAAAGGAGTTTTGTATGTTCGATGTAAGAATTTTTGGTATAAGACCAAATCGGTCTAATGGTTCATTATTTAGCCATATCGGCTTAAAATGTGATGTATTGTTTTCGTACTTAGCCTGGTAGATCCTCATGGAGAGGGTGCGGCTACTGTAATATTCCCAAGTGGTTTGGGGTGTTACGAATATGGTATCGAGCTTAGGTTGCGAAACCTAGGCTATCGGGTCCAGTCGGGTATTGTCGTGTCTTGTTCTGTCAGATTGTGTTTGTCTAAGTCGTGTCGCGACGCGTCGTTTGTGATGTCGGCCGTGATTAGTATCGAGGTGCAGCCATCATCTTCGTGCGACCTGTGGATGTAAGTCTCCCTACTATATTGTGCCTTGTGATATACGAGCTTGTATGATTTTGTGTTGTGACGTGGAGTTTAAAGGTGATTTGTGATTATGTGGCCTATGTTGTTTGATCCTCGTATGATGCTAGAATGGAAGTGGTGCCAACATATATGTAGTTATACACACATCCTGATATAAGTCGTTTTTACAAGAATAATGGCCTTGGTGTGGTTACGCAAAGAAAGATTCATTAATGTGATATTTTAAAACTTTACATGTTTTTGGGGAGTCACGTATATTTTGTTTTAAAACATCCTCCAAAGGGAGAAAAAAAAAAAGTTGATTTTTGTATAATGACCTGAGGGCCGAATTTTTTTTTTAGAATTCAAACTACCGATATTTTATTTTCATCTTGTATTATAAGTTTTCAAAACACGATTTTTGAACTCAAGTGAAGTCTACAAAATGTAGACAAGACGTGACTCTCGTTTTTAATTTATCGGTTTTATGACTGTTAGTCGGCAAATATGTGATGATGTTCTGGTTGTTCGGGCGGGTTGCCGCTTTTAAATTAAAACTATGATGTGAATGCTGGGTCGTTCGATTTGTGGGCATTGTGAAAGCTCTCTTTAATAAGAGGTGAGATTTCGGTTTTTGAATAACAATTGTCTTTTGATGGTTTCTCATGAAGTGTCGAATCAATGGCTTTGGGACTCGAACGTGTTGTTGTTCATTTGTGACCATTGATTTTAGTAATGTCGTATATATGTTCGTAATCACGTGCTGAATTTGAGCTGTTAGCGCACGCTAAGTACAAGGCTAGCGCGCGCTAATGTGGCATGAGTAGCGCACGCTAATGTTGTTGTAACGCGCGCTAATGCAGCATGAATAGCGCACGCTAAATAATTGTTGTAGTGTGCGTTAATTAGCTGGGACAGAGGATGTGGAACCGCATTTTAACCGTTAGGTCTAACTTTCTACTACTGATCGATCAGATTTGTATTCTATGTGGGTTGTCTAGTGATGACAACCGTTTTATGTGGACGAGTGCTGTGACCTTTCATTCGCGCTAAGTGATAATTGATTTTGTTCGGTGAGTTGATAAATTATGTCTGTTGTGTGTGTGTGTGTTCGAAATGTTTTCCTAAAACTTTCATAAGTTTGTGCAAGTTGCGGAAATCAATTTTTGAAACTAATTTGACGTTGCGATTAAGCCGGCGGCTTTGTATGAACTTTGGAAATTGTTTGAAATTTGCGAGCCGGCCTAGGATTCTCAAAATAAAACCTCGACGGTATTGAAAGAGTTGTTTTAAAATACCTTGAACATTTTGTAAAATGTTACCGTCGTTGATTCTTGTGTAGTGTTGGGAGAATTTTCAGAAATGACTTTAACGTACTATTGTATTTTCGAATAATTCGAGTACATGATTTTCAAAAAAAAAAAAAAAAAAAATCTTACTCGATGTAAAGTTCAAACTCGGATTTGAAAATGTTAGAGTATGTAAGAATGGTTTGATGATCTTGCATGGTTAACTTGTTAGTTGTTAACGGTGATGATGATGCGTAGAGGCATGATGATTTTGATAACGCCGGTTTCAAGGAAATATTATTTTGGCAAATGATTTCCAACGAGACGGTTAGAGTATGTTGATTACAAGTTTTGATTGAATAACCCGAGGTACCAAAAGTACTTTTGAAGTTTATTTTGAATAACATACAAATCCAATGATTTTCAAAAGATTTTCTTTAAAGGGGTACCTCGTGGATTTTCTTTCCGAGTTGTTATTGGTTACCTTATGTGATGTGTCATGCTAAGTTGGTACTTTAGCATATTTGTTTTTGCAAAGTGATGCAATCGTATTGAGTGAGAATCTGCTTAGTATGCCGAGGGACAACGGACGCGACCGTGACCGCGGTACAGTTGGTTATGGAGACTAGATGCGGGACCAAGAGGATATGGCCGGGAAGGTTGATATTCAAACACTTCGTTTTCGTTGTTTAGGTTTAGGGGATGAAACCTCTTTTAAAGGTGATATGATGTAATACCCACATTTTTTTCTCGTTTCCGTTTCGTTCGATCGTATTGAGGCGATTGTGTTCGTTAATGCTTCTGACCTTGTGTTGTTTCTCACATTTGTCATTCGAGCGAGTTCTGATATTGTTCCAAATTGATGTGCGTATCGTTGTGATCTTTCCAAGTTCGGATCGATTTCTGGTGAACCGTGTTCGAAACTAACACCTCGTGCTTCCTACAAGATATTGATGTCTTGATTTGAGGTATGAACTTCAAAGGTTATCGTTGTTGTTCGGTCATTGCTATTCGTTCGTCGTTGTCCAATCATTATCGTTTGACCTCGAAACCGTGATTATTGAACATCTGGGCCATTTTGCGATTTCCATAAGTGTTGGGAAATTGTCTTCGTATTTGATCTTCCAAATCTATGAGTTATTGGAATTTCATACCTTTCAGCGTTGGAATCGTGATTCGATTTTTGTATTGCTCGGTTTTATCAAACGCAGCGATTCATGCTCGTTGCTTTTCGTAAGAATTCTTGCGTATTGAATCGGATCGTAGTGGCTTTATACTGCCTGGAGTTCTGATGTGTTGTCGAGAGTCGCTTTGCTTTTGTTTTAAGTTTCGGGACGAAACTTATTTTTAGGGGGGGTAGAATGTAATACCCACGATTTCCGTTCCGGTTATTTTGGATTTTTTTCGGATATTTCCCGGTTGTCGAGTTCCGGTATTATTTTCTCGACAACTGATTTTGGCGTTTAAGACCGTAGGTGATGATTTGTTATCCGTTGTTTTCATTTCGGACTGATGATGTTGTCCCCGAGTATTTTGTCGTGTTCGTTCCGTGCGATTTCGGAAAAATCGAGTCGTCGAATCTTGGTGGTCGGACACTGGCCGGGCGGTTGGGGACGGTGGCGGACAAATGCCAGATGGCCGGACGAGTGTGCAGCCGGGCGGCGGCGACAGAACCGGCGAGCGCACGCCACTGGCCGGAAAGTAGCGCACGCCACGGCCGAGGCGCGCACGCTATGGCCGTTAGGCGCGCGCGCTAGTCGGCCGAGGCGGTAAGGGCGAAAGGTTCTCGATCGGGAAGATCGGCAGTAGCGCACGCCATCGCCGACATCGCAAGACGCCACGGCCCGGTAGAGCGCACGCTATGGATGGAAGGTTGCGACGCTACCGGCCGAGCCAGGAAGTCTCTGGATTGTGGTCGGGCCGGCCGCACGTGTTCGGCGCATGATGGCGGGCCCGGCCGAACATTCTCGACCATGACCGCCGCTAGCGCACGCTAGCTCTGCAGTCTAGCGCACGCTAGGTGCACTAATATAAATATGACCGAGCGATCCTGTTTGCACTCATTTTTCATTTCCTTCCTTTCGTACGCTACCGGAGTCTTGGAGGTGACGAAGGCATGTTGTTATACAACTAATTCACGAAGTTTGGGAGCTTATAACATCGATTAATCACTCCATAACATCCTTCAATCCAAATAATCAAGGTTAGTTTTCCTAAAATCCTAGTTTTGGGAAAAATTGGGGATTTTGTTGATTTCGCCCATTTGATTCGTTATAACTTAGAATAGTGATGGATTGATGATTATTAAGTTGTTTTATATCGAATCCCTTGTTTTTCCACGGTTGGATTGCCGAGGGTTCGCTGCTTTATTGAGTTTCTAATCGACACCTTGAAAGTGTTCGATAATATGTCACAAAGGGGATTCGGGCGTTTCTACGATTATTCTTCCTTGTTCGATCGTCAATTTATTCATGGTATGATGTTGGGGTCAGGTTCCTTGCGAAGAACTCGAGTCGGAACCCTTCCGTCGCCGCTTTTCCGATCGGTGGTGTTACCGCTGCTTCACGTGAGAGTTGTGAGCATTCGAAGTCTTCCGGTTAAGAGACGTTCGTCGTGTCCAGTATCAATTATTGAGGCAAGTATCTTGCCTATACACTTCATATTTCGTAGTGGTTATAGTCGGTAATTGACTAGGTGTGCAATTGAATTATTTTTAATGAACTTATAAAAGAATCGGTATATTCTCGATAAAGGTTTTCTATAAAATCTACTTATGTGTTTGTGAACGATTGTGTGGTTCTGAGGATATGTACTAGTGGTGTGCTTTGGAATATCTTCTTTACGTTTGGTATCGTTGTGCGTGATTATGTTGATAGTGGACTTAAGGTTATGTCTTTCTGACAAGAAGTGTGTATATATGTGTGGACGTGTGTACTATTGATGAGTTTGTGATGATGTGTGATGTGAGTATGTGTCGGATGTTGTGGCCATTCTTAGCAAGTACCTTGATTTACAGTTGAAGTACTTCGGGGGAATATGTTTTTGAATCGTGATTTCGTGAAAGTGGTAATTTTAGAAATGTGGTTTTTGCCATGTGGTTACTGAGAGTGTGTGAACCGAGTAAAACCAGTGAGGGTCCCCTGGGGTCCGGTAGGCTGCGTATCCCTACGGATCACTCGGTGGGCTATACACCAAGGAGGGCCTGACGAGGTGTCTCTGGGGTGTGTATCTTGCTGAGAGGTACAGGGCCAGTATAGCTCGGGAGGTTGTTTTGTGATGATGAATATGGCACGATGTTGTTTTCGATAATTGTGATATGTCCGGAGTATCACATATGCAAATTCCCAAAGTGAGATACATCATATGTAAGGTCTTGGTACTTGGCTAAAATGGCACCGGTATAAGCGTCGTATATTATTTGCTTCATGGTTGCGATATTTTTGGCATAAGGATACGGGCCCTGTGATTGTTTCCGTACATTGTGGTTTGGTTATGTATCGAGTGTGACCGTTGTGTTATTCACTCGAGTATGGGACATGGATGTTTTGGGTCGTGGACCCTGTGTTTGTGACAGATTGGTATCTTTGAGCAAAAACAATTCTTTGGCCCGTGTCCCTATGTGGTTTGTCGAGTTAAAGATTTATTAGCCGAAATGTCTTTCTAAAACTCCCGAGACTTTTAAATGCTTTTCAAAGAGCCTGCGTGTCTAATTCCAATTTTTCATGGTTTGAACTATTTTATTCAATGAAATATCTCGGGAAATTTTCATTGGGTTGAATTGTGGAATTAATCAAGTTTTTATATTCTTGGAATATGTTGTGTATAGCTCGTATTTGCACTTTATACTTGCACTAGCAAAACAGTGGAGTTTTGCTAACCCCCGAGTATTCGGGGTGGATGTCTGTGTGCGTCCGGTACTTGCGAGTTCGGGGAGCGAACCACATGGTCGGTACGAAGGATGATGGAAGACGACGATGCTAATCACATGAAGGCCATGTTGGGTATTTGGTGAAGTATTATTGTTTTGTCTTTTTGTTGGGGTACTTTCTAATTTTCGGGAAGTATTAATGTATCCTAACCCCTGCGTGGGTACGAGTTAGAAAAAGGAGTTTTGTATGTTCGATGTAAGAATTTTTGGTATAAGACCAAATCGGTCTAATGGTTCATTATTTAGCCATATCGGCTTAAAATGTGATGTATTGTTTTCGTATTTAGCCTGGTAGATCCTCATGGAGAGGGTCTGCGGCGCTGTAATATTCCCAAGTGGTTTGGGGGTGTTACACTAGCATCGGCGTCTGGTACCAAACTGTTGGTGATTTTAGTGTCACCATTCATTTTGTGTAATTGGAACTAATATGTGAGCTAAGGGGTTTATAATTTGTATTCTAATATATGTTCGGGTATGTGCGGAGTGCACACATGTATAAGACCGAATTATAAGCCGGTACGGCCAAATGTCGGGGGTCCGGGGGCAGAGCCCCTGGCGGTGGGCGGGGTCGAGGGGCAGATCCCTCGTGGGGTTTGGGGCAGCGCCCCAAAAGGTCTTCGGAAATTTAGACTGGGGATTTAGTGATATTTTCGAATTTTAGAGGGAGACTATGGTAAAATTGACTAATTTCATCAATTTTGGTAAACCATCCGTCAAACCCTAATTTCGGATCACTAATGACGGCGCCGCTCTCGTAAACCCTAAAAATCGACCTAATGTAACCCTAATCGACATGTATAAATAAAGCTCTCCTCTTGAGTCTTAGAGATACCTTTTTCCTCAGCTCTCTCTCTTTCTGATAAACACAGAATTTCTCTAGCAATTTGGCTTACGTTTCTGTGCCTAGATTCGTAAGTATTCCATTGGATTATCCTAGACTGAATTTCTTGTAACCCGGGCATAGGGTAGAAATATCAGTTCGGAAAGTGTTTACACGATCCATTGGAAATCCGGTTCTCCATAATAAACCCTTATACCCCAACACAAACTGTAGTACCCGACGCTTATGTGGGGTCCCTATGGCAGCCACATGTTTATTAACAATCACTACACCATAAGTGCTCATATGCAACGCTTCCTATTGTTGCATTATGCCCTATTTTCTGTTGCCTTAGGCCAGAAATTGATATATCCAACACTTTGTGAGTGTTGCATTTGCTCGCGTGGGATTTGACCTCTAATCCAACACTTTTCCTTTCTAATGCAACAGAGGGAAAGTGTTGCATTATGTACATAGTGCAACACAAAATAAAATATATGCAACAGAAAATAGTGTTGGCTTAGAGGAGAATACAGTTTAGAAAAATGGGGCCCATAACCAATGACACGTCAGCAATGGGCCCCTTTGCCATGTCATTAGTGGGTCCCACTTCATCCACGTCAGCGGTAGGTCCCACCAAACACAATGCAACACTATTATTATATCCAACAGTAACATGATTGTTATATACAACACTAATTTGAGAATATGCAACAATAACTGAAAGATAAATGCAACACTTTAAATAAAAATTTCGAAATAACCATTTCGTACATACATCATTCTATACAAATAAAATACCATCCAATATTCACACCCTGCCATTCAATACCAAATACCAACATCCCAACAAACAGTCGACGTAAAATACCAACTTATGCTAACAATTCGACACGCAACACCATAACTAGACCAAATTACCAAGTCTAATTCAAGAGTACCAAGTGACCAAAGTTCTAAATACTAGAAATTATTAAATATCTCGATTTCTACGCAGCAGGAGCAGGATCTTGTTCTTCGGACCTTTTACCTCTCCTTCCCACTAGCTAGTTGTTGCCATGTTCCTTGTATTTAGTGACCATCGCATATGGCAAAATAGACAAGATACTAGAAACCCCAACGACTTGCAACATTAATGCATCAGTGTAATCGCTGCAGTTACCTCAGCTACCAAAAGTGTTTCATCAGCCCCCAGTGAACATGCAGTGCTTAAAGCCTGAGTCAAACACTACACCATAGATTGCATACAGCAACGTGTAAAATACGTTGTAATATGCCCTAAATTCATTGCAATAGGGCCTATTGCAACGATTATGCAAAAATCAAGCGTGCACTTTGCTCTGGTTGCCATAGGGCCCTTATGGCAACAAATTTGGTACCATATTGCAACGGCATATTATCGTTGCAAATATAGTATATGGCAACGATTTAACGGCTATAGCAACATGTTTAATACCATTGCAATATCTTGGACTACCTATGGCAACATTTTTTTGCAACGATTTTTTTGTGTTAATTGTTGCAATACATGGATTCAGGCAACCCTAAGGCAACATATATATGCCCAATTGCAACGTATTTAGAATCAAATGCAATCTAATTTTATTAATGAATATGACATATATGGCAACATTTAAGCTTCTATTGCAATGCTAAATAAAAAAACTGGCATGACCATTAAATTTATTTCAATTGGTATATCGTAACATCAATCCAACCGAGCAATATTACTGTTGTTCCAACATCAAGACTAATTTTAGGAAAATGACCAAGTTGAAGCAAAATAACTAAGTTCAAGTGACACACAATCTAACTTAGTAATACATAGACCAATATCTTAGTTAAACATTATATAAACATGAGTCATGGCTCTTCTTCCTCTTCCTATTCCTCTTCCTCTTCATCTTCATCTTCATCTTCATATATCTTCATCTTCATCCGTCTCATCTCCGTCCTCAATAGAAGTAGTAGCACATCTAAATCCTTCTCTGAATCATTATGGACTTCTCCCAATCTGAAATTAGAAAAAAAAAAAAAGTTAGCTCATCACAAAGTAGTTAGCTCACCCACCTCAAGATATAATAAGACACAACCTTGAAAAACACCCACCTCAAGATATAATAAGACACAACCTTGAAAAATTCCACCGCATCATCAAAGAAGCAACAAATACTCCTCTTTGCCAATAAGAAAATAAATTCGAGCCATTAAATCATTAACGAACATAAAAACCAAACTCCTTGTGTGTGTGAACTTCCCCTGTGTGTGTGTAAACCAATAACCATACTTACTTCCCCTCACTGCTCATAAATCATGCTACTATATCGAACCAAACACAATAAGCACAGCAGCAGAATCCAATAATGAGCAGCAGTATGCTATAACGCTAGCAGCAGGAACAATATGTAGCAGCAGCAGAATGATATACGTCGAGCAGCAGAATGATCAAAGCTAGCAGCAGAATAAATTACAACTAGCATCTCATCAATTATATACTGACTCCAAAATATAGATCGAAAAGCAGAAGATTGTCGACCTTACGTGCTTGAATGATGTTCTTGGAAATCCATCAAGAATAAAACCTTTCGGCATGAAGGCTTCTTCAATCGTCGTTTATTATCTCAACAACCAAATCATCGAAACAAGTTCTCCCCGAGGAATCATAACAAAGAGTTGGTGAGAAGGAATTATTTCGTTCTGTGTTGCGTATAGCGACTAAAGAATAGACCTTTTCCATTTTTACGGTTAACTAATAATGACACATTTTTCTTTTCATTTCTAGTCGATTAAATTTGATGAAATCCACAATCGCTTTCCCAAAATCGCCGACATCAACACTCATCGCCACCAACCACCATAATGTTTCATAATCCATAACAAAAGCATAATGGTTACCTAGTAGAAATATCGTCGACCCATCAAGTTTCGTAGAGGGTAATTATTAGATATAAAAGGAAGATGTCGTCAACAATTTCCACATCAAGCCGCAAGTCCACCACGAAATCAAGTATTTAGAAGTTCATATCATACCATGAGTTGTTCGGCACAAAACAATAGGGGAAGAATTGATCGAAAGTTGTCATGAAATGTAACCCAACCAGTCTTGGTCGATCGCACTTAATCGGAATTAAATCGGAATTTGTTGGCATACATGTGTGTTAGAATAAATAAATGCAAAGGTGTAGTCATTTATTGATTGATCAACATCATACACATGATGCAACTAATCAACCCTTTTTTATTCACCATCATGAAAATCAACAAACCGCAATATATGTTAGAATTACTGACAACTCACGCATTTATAAATGGAAGGCAAGAAGGCGTCCGTTGGATGATAATGCCACTTATCTGTTTAACATCCATCCGGGTGAGAGTGGAGTATTTTCTATGTAAGCATACATCATCATCATCAATGCACGCACACAAGTTTAAGTTATCGTTCTCAAAATTTCTCCCGTAGTAATATCTTGTCCCCAACCATTAGTGCAACCGTAGCACCTTGCACAACCACACGAGCCCTCATTAGTTTCGACCCAAACGGGAATTTCCTGTCTCGAAACTAATTAAACCAAATTGTGAGCACCCTTGTCATTAGAGCACCTGAGATCCCAAAACAAACCATATATATATATATATACTATTATGTGTTGACCTCAGAGGAATGTTTGCGGCATTCCAACACCAACTATTGTTTCCATTATTGAGGCACTAGAAACCCAAACATCATACATTGCTCGTAACAATCAATCAATCAATCAATCAATCAATCTTCACTATATTTTGAGGCGCTAATCTACCAAATACACACACACACACGCACATATATATTGACTTTCTTTACAACCTTAACATCACAATTCCATCCTGTTTGAAATTGCATACTTATAAGTGAGGTGTTTCGTTGGTGATCTTTCCAGAGACTTGGGCTTTGTCATATGACTCATAATCTCATGTTTAGGTATTCACAGAGAGAAATGGATCACCAATAGTAATTAATCTTAAGTTCTGGTCATAATTATTATGGAGATAAACAAACTGAAAAGAAAAAGTATATTGAAAATGCTACTCAGGTTACAAAACAGTGAAGCATAAAGAGAAGGAGAAAATTTACCAATTGGGACAAGGGGATTCCTAACTCGCTTTTTCTCCTGAAATAGTTCTTCTAGCTCCGAATTGATAGCACCCATCTGATTCATTTTCCTCGCAGTTAATTAAAAAAGAAACACCAATTCTACGAACAAAATTATGCTATTAATACTACGAATATCATCATTTCTGAACGAATGATTATTGTCAGAGACATTAGGAGACCCTAATACAGAGATATTGTTTTGCAGAAATCATGTGAAATTTGGAATAAACAAAAATTCCCTCAAATAATTATAAGAAATCCTTTGAAAATAGCGAATACGACATAGGAAGATCAAAACTGTCAGAGGATTAGGGTTTGGATGCGGGTAAGAACGCCTAGGGCGGGCGAGACTTACACAGTGTATCTGGTGGTGGTGATGCGGCCTGGTGGTGGAGGCGGATGCTTTTCCTGATGGTGGTCGCGGCGTATTGTTCTGGTGGTAGCGGCGGCGACACGGTTCGGAGAGAGAAAGCAAAAATACAGAGAGACAGAAATGTCGCGTGAATAAGGCAGTGTGTGGATAAACCCTAATGTAGTCGCCGGATATGTGGTGAGTTGCTTTCGACGTGAGTGTTAGGTGGCGAGTTTGGGCTGAGGGAGCGGCGAGGGTTTGAGATAATGTGGTTAGTGTTTTAATGTTTCAAAAGCCCGCTCAATTTCTTTAGTACCCGCCTAAATCTTGGGCCCAAAATTGCTATGTACAGCAACGAATTCTTAAATTGTTGCAATAGAATGTAAATTTTACACTATTTCCAACTTTTTCGCTTCAATTGTAACACTTTATAAATGCATTGCAATATATCCGAGCTGGTCTATCAATAGCAACGTTTTCTGATGAAATTTTTGAAATCTGGTTGCTATAGCCAATCTATGGTGTAGTGAAATATTCAAGCTTTCCATTCTTGGGCACATTAACAGTAAATGGGGATGGCTTAGTACTGCCATCTGCTTTTACCACGGTCAGAGTTATTGTCCGCATAGATGACGACGGCAGAGGTAAAGACAGGTACATGAATGGGTCAAAGGTAACAGACACTTTTCTACTAATTGGACATACTAATGTGGACCGGTACTAGCCCTGCAATAATAGCAATCCACCGGATGTTAGCTGAAGTATAAAAGATAATAGAAAAACAACAAAAACTACCACACAATTTCCTTAACTTTCTCCGAGATGTAAAAGCCACAGAGCAAGTTCAATAACTTTGGTAATTAAAGTAACATAATTTGATTCACAGAAAAATTGGGAAGATTGGTCTAATTTGATTGAATATTGAATAATGAAACCTGGTGAAGATAAGGACATTTTTAGATAATTGAGACGCAGAAAAGAATAAACATTGACAGCTTATCTCAACTATACAGACAATGACGGACATGTATCCGGTGATTCTTCGTGTCGGTCGAGCAACTTCCTCTCACACTCACCAACAGAATCACTTCCTTATCTCTGGTGTCTTCGGACCACCAGCTTTGAGGAATCCCATCAATGAATTCGTCCAACAATTGGTACTCTTGGTGATGTACCGATACCTCTGCAACTTGATCCGGGTTGATCATGTCAGCTGCTGGAGTCACCTAAAACCACGATTCACTACTTTATGTTTCCTTCTGATAGAAGAGAGATAAAAACTAACTCAATGATGCACAAAGAAAAGGGAAGAAAAAAGAGGATGAGAAAAATGCAAAAAATATATATTTCTAGTACCCTAACGATTACTTCTTTTTTTCTAGCCATAACTGACAACTTTTTCTTTTTGGAAGGAAAAGCTAAAGATACCTCAAGCCAACGAGGAAAACCGAGAGAGCGTCTTTGATGGTACTCAGATGCTACTTCACCCTCACTAAGGGTGGATTGACCTTCACATATAATTTGATAAAAGACGATGTCTTCCCCACTTCGATTCGTAATTTTAAAATTAAATGTGTCTTGGTTCTGGAGCAATATTCTGTTTGTATTAACAGTTGTCTAGGGAACAAATCGTAGTGCTTCAAGGCTTGATCTAATATCATCGTTTGACTGAAGAAGTATTCCCAGCTCCTGCCTCCTTATTGATCTTTCAACACGAGCAATGTCCACATTGAACTTGCACCGTACGGGTTTATGATCACTCTCAGTCACATCCATATGAGCATCGTATCTACGGTACAAACAGAAAAATAGCATAATCATAAGTAATAAATAACAACTTAAAGGGTCTCTTTTGGAGAAATTAAGAGCTACGGGACCTACTGTAGTATGGAAGCAACCACAGGGCACTCTAAACTACGCTATATTGAACCCAACTTAAATCATACAACATAACAAGAAGAATGACCGATCCTAATTTCTATAACACAGAACTCTGCAAAAGATCCACCAAATAATCTATACAACTGGAGCACTTACTAAGTCAGTCATACACAAGCTCTCTTATATAGCTTTCTTTTCAAGAAACTCAGAATCATCATTAAAAATAATAAAAGGTATAAATGGAAAATACATGAAAAGAAATCAAATTTATGGCATAGTATGAATAACATTTCGAGGCAATCTGAATAACCGAAAAGGCAACAATCTTTTGTGAACTGCAAAAGAGAAAACCCATGGATGGAAGTGAAAATGTACAACTACTCAAAGAGCATGGCTGTTATAATGTCCCAAGTATGAGAAACGTACTTTCATGCCCAACGGGTTCTCTGGGTTTATTTACTGATGCAAATTACCAATCATCTTCACTGTAACCAGAAATGTAATGACTAGGGATTAAATGTGTCTCAAAACTCTCTCATACAATTCTTAAGAAAATAACAAAGGATAAGAAAACATCCAAATAAGAACATTATCTCAACTTCAATTCAGTCCACAGAAAAGCAAAAGTAGTGAATAAATAAATAAAAGAGCAACCACTAACGATATTTCAACGGTAGGATTTCTGGAACCTCGCACGAGCTCCACATCCACCAAACTTCTTCGGCTCACAACGCCTCGGATCGGCCACCAGGAGAGTCCTATCGTACCTCACCAGAATATCCTTAATCTCCTTCTTCGACTGCTCATCGACGTACTTCTGGTAGAAGGCAACGAGAGCCTTCGATATCGATTGACGAATAGCGTAGATCTGAGAGGTGTGACCACCGCCCCTGACACGGACGCGCATGTCCACGCCGGAGAAGCGGTGGCGGCCGAGAAGGAGGATAGGCTCGAAGGCCTTGTAGCTGAGAATTTGAGGCTGGACATTCTCGATCGGAATGCCGTTGATTTTGAGAGATAGTATAGGGTTTTGAGCGAGAGAGAGGCGATTTGTATTCCAACTCAAGAACAGGAAATAGGGTTTGAGAATGAGATGCGAATCGGGTGTTGTGGTGATCAGATTAGTTGTGAGGTTTAATTATGGACCCAATCAAGTTAATGGGTTTATGGGCTAATTAATCTGATTCAGATATATTAAGTGTATTAGTTGAGTGGTAATTATTGTAAATACTAAAGCTGTATGAACTTTTAATATTTTAGTGGCCCGTGAACTTACCAAAAATGGAACGAGCAACTTAGAGTGGGACACCTAAAATGAAAAGATGAGTGACTTAGACTAGGAATTGGGACGGAGGAAGTATTTCTTATTATATTTTGAAGAGTTGAATGTATAAATTTAATTTTTTATTTTAATTTTAGATTATAATTTTCAAAAGAAAAAAATATGTATTCATATAATATATTTTATTTATTTTAATTTTAAGGAATTAATTTCTTTTTTAATATTTTTAAATTTATTAATTTTAATCCGAAAATTTTTTAAGTAAAAAACTATATGTGCTATTATAAAAATCCAAAATAAAATAATTAAACAAATTCAAATAATTTATTTTGTTTTAGTGTAAAATTTAAATTTGACGATATTTTTTTAAAAATATTTAAAATATTTTTCGTAACTAAGATGATTTAGTCTATTGCAACGCTTTAAGTTCACATATAATCCAACACTTTAGTTTGGTGTTGCATTAACGTCTTTTGCAACAGTGCATTCTGGTCTAATGCAACACTAATTGAGTAGTATTGTAAAAGACTAAAGATCAGAGGGCTATTGCAATACTTTTTCTTGCAACACTAGAGATATGCGTTGCATATGAGCACTTATGGCGTAGTGAATATAATACATATGTGGTATAAGTTGATTTGAGAGAGGAACAAAATAAAAAAAAGGTTAAATTATAAATTAATAATTAAAAAATAAAAAAGTTAAAATAATTGAAAATCCAAAAAATGCAGAAAAAATAATCTTTTTAAGAATATTTTAGAAGTTATTTTTGTTGTTCTGGCACTTTAATTTTGTTAATTATTAAGTTTTCTGTGTATAGTTGTATATTCTTGTCATTATGTTTTTATAAATTTTATAAATTTTTATTTAGTTTATTTGTTAATTTTTGTGCGCCTCACCTCTCTCAGGCGGGCGCCTCGCCGTGCGCCTTGCCCCTCAGGCGATAGGAGCCCGTATCGCCTTGAAAGGCGCTTGCCTTGTGCCTTGCGCCTCAGGCAGTAGGAGCCCGTATCGCCATGAAAGGCGATTGCCTTGGTCCGCCTTTCTCGTTTAACAACTACGGTGTGCGTGTGTGAAATGTATGTAGTGTGTCTCTTTGTGTGTGTGAAATGTGTGTGGGGGGGCTCTCAATTTGACACGAAAAATGACTTGCAACTTAAAGGGCGGCACTAACGAGTAGGAAGTCTACGATCAACATCTCTAACAAAAGTGAAGCTTGCTCAGTGTGTTCATGAAGTCATGAACTATGACGGGAACCAGGCCCGTCTTTGGCCCTGTGCAGCCTGTGCTGCTCCCCCAAATATCTTATATACTAAAAGATTCAGTCCTGTTATTTAATGTTAAGTGTTAAAGCTTTAAGCACTCTATAAAAATTGAATGAGCCTGCATAAATGTCTTAAAGTTTTAAGCACTCTATAAAAATCGATTGGAACTGCATAAATAAATGTCTATCATCCACAATTACAGTCAACTGGAATTAACCACGAAAAAGAATATCAAGTGTTGCAGCAGTTTCAAGTACACAAACAATCCTGCAATTACATAGAATTCAAAAGATCCTGCAGTTACAACAGAAAGAGAATACAAACATCCTGCAATCACAACCCAAGAGAATATAAAAGATCATGCAGTTACAACACCAAAGCATCTCACATCTATTAATACGATATGCAACTTCCTACACCTCCTACTTGATCTTAAAGTCCTCCATAACTGAGACCAAAAACAACATATCTAACCAGCTTGCACAAACGAAAACTGAATTTTTCTTCGACAATCTTGATGTGGATGTCGCCGGGCCCATTGTCGTCATGCTTTGTAGAATTTGGGATGTGAACGCGGTTACTGGGCATTACTTGAGCACTGACTTCGTTGTGTCTGATGGGAAGGTAGGTTAAAACCAAAATCATTATCATGAATAGAAGTTTTACCTCAAATCAATATCAGTGTTAACACAAGGTTCTTACAGGGTAATATCATGCACTGCACTGCAAGGGGCAACATAGCGCACAATTTTGTCAATTTAAAAGAAGACATCATTTACTCAATAAAAAACTTTATCGTCCAGCCAAACAAGGAAGAGTACAGAATTATAAAAAATAATGCTTACATGCTTGAATTTGACGGGGCAACAACCGTAAGAAAAGCTTCTGTCAAGGCTGACGGTTTTGTCAGGTATCCTTTCCAGCTGGTGGATTTTGACAACCTCGGACCTACAAACAATAAGTACTTCATTGGTAAAGTTTTATCTATACAATATTTGGTGTCACGTTTGACAATATAGTTATACTCATAAGTAAATGAATACCTTGTAGATGTTGCGGGCTACGTCACGAATGTTGGCAGGACCACTCAGCAGAAAACAGGCTCAAGGACTCTTGATTTCTACCTCACTAATCAAAGGTTACTGCCATTGTCTACAATTATTACAAGTGTAACTGATATGTGATGTCTATCACTTACCATGAACGAGTAACCCACAGATACTTTAATATTTCATAAAACAGGGGCCAATCAATTAGGCTGACGCTATGGGGAAGTCTGGGTGATGTGTTGTTAGAAAAGAGAACGCAACATGTTGGGCTGTACACGGTCATTCTCACTTCAGTGACTGCAAAACATTACAACAGTAATAAACCATGAAGACTAAAGTTTAGCCAAATTTTAAAGCGATCACGTGTTGATTCAATATTGTTTTTTACCTTCCAGATAAGCTTTATCTTTCAAGCACCTCATCAACACTAATTCTCGATGATGATGAAATCTTTGAGCTGAAAGAGTTTAAAGTGGAAATCAGGTAATCAGGCTTAAAGCGTTTTCATACATCTTTAAATACTCTCAACATGCTAAACATTAACATGAATCTGGATCGTAGTGGCGTGGAGTTGAACAAAGAGGCTTTGCCCATTGACCACTCGGAACCAAAGGACGGGACACTCGAGAACCTGCTAATATGGGGACGCAACCGGAAAAATGATGTACCTCTTTTTATTTTCAATGTCCCATTACTGTAATGATAGTCCATCGCAGACAATTTACAAACTCTTTGGCTTTCCAGTCTTCAACCTTCAATTGTAAAGTAAGGATCAACAATATTAGGACTAAAAAGGGTTGTAACTACCCATCATGTGGTAGCGATAAGTGCAAGAAAGGTATTACCCGAAAGGATGGAAGATTCTGGTGCGATGCATGTAACAAGCCAGCTGAGTACCCGATTTTAAGGTAATGTTTTCTTTTTTAGATACTGAATACCATGTAAACCAATACACTACGTCAATTAAAATGTCATGAATAGTATCATTTACCTTGCCTATACAACATTCCCTCGGCAGATTCAGGCTTGAACTTGATGTTTCTGACGAGACTGCGCACGCTGTGGTTGTGATGTTCAATGAGACTGCAACAGAGTTGGTTAAGTGCTCGGAAGAATCACTCCTCAGAGTCGAAGATGAGGTACATTTATAACATTTATAGCAGTTTTAGGAATGCTTTCTGCGCTTACCTTCAAGTACAGTCTTCAGATGACCACTCGGGCTTGCCCCGCACCATAGCAAATGTCGTAGGCACCACTCACATTTTGGAGCTAAAGTCCCAAACCTATTACGAGCATGGAACCTTTGAGAGCTTCACATGTTGGAAGATTTGTCCAGCACAAGCAGTGGAGGAAAGTTCAGGTTCCAACAAACATGATACATGTACTAATACTGGAACCCCGTTGTTGAAAAGAATGTCAAGGAACCGATCCGTCTCTACTCCGTCGAAACCTTTGGAGGAAAAGAAAAAGAAAAGGTTAGAAAACAGTTCTAACGTTCACATACGGTGACAATAAAAAATTAACATGTTTACATCCAATGACTTCTCCTGAAATCACTAACATGTCACTTATGATGGCACTATTTTAGATTGGATGTTGAAGATTCGGACACGGAAATAACATGTGTTGTAGATGAGGAACCAAAAGATGAAAGGGATGGTTGTCCTTACGAGAGGAAGAAAAAGAAAAGGTCAGGCCACAACACACACTTCCCCACTGACTTAATATTGATTAACAAGTGTTTTTTGTGTCTGATACTTTTGTAACACCCCAAACAAAGCGGATATTACAGTGCCGTGGACCCCCGACTGGGACGCATCAGGCGAATGAAAATTAATGAATTAAAAATATAATTGTAGTACCGAACCACATTATATCATCAATTACTCCGATGAGGAGTTTCATTTCAACACACCCAAGATAATATTGAATACATGTATATTTTATATGAAGATAAAATACACAACACTGAATGAAACGGAGTATCCAAATGGAAATCTGCAGCGGAAAATAAATGATAACAACATGAATGACTGAAAGGATTGGACCCCCCTACTAGTATCACTGGGACTCCTCGCCGTCAACATGCTCTTCCCGTGCCTTTGCCTTGCCGTGACCTGAAAACAATATCCCCCAACGGGGTCAATTACACAGAACAACAATCCTCAAGGGTTGAAAATACACAATCATGATATATCTTTAGTTATGAAATATCCTTAGTTATGAATTAAGATGAAGAGGAGTATCATAGTACGCCCGTAATGTTCTGTGCAAGTGTACAAGACGAATGATCGTACACACCTGTCCTTGTACCTAACTAGTCTCACGGAGATAATCGTTACCGTGTGCACAATCCAATGTATCAGTGACCCAATACATGACCATCGCGTGCTCGACTAAAAATTCCACACATCCGCACCTGGCCATGCAATATGAACCCAAAAGGTCATATGGACAAGAATGACCAAAATGAATATCAATGAATCATAATCCGACAAGGTCAAAATGACTTACCGAGATGAAAATAATAGTGAAGTGAATGATAGCTCAATGAAATGATTGGAACCATCGTTCCTCGTGAATGAAGTGATTATTCGACAATTACAAGTCTCAATACGGTTAATACATTATGAATGAGTCATGATTATGAATGAATCAACAACAAAAGGAATGAATATCCTTTTAACCGAGTAAGAATTAACTTACACAACACCGATGAACAATGTCCTTCCACGAACAAACGTCCTAAATGAGATGTCGGTCGCTCGAACAACCTTGAATAACACAATTACCAATAATCCGTTCAACATACTAATCAAACACGAATATAACGAACTCAAAACGTCGATACGACTAACCCAAGTTCATTGGGGCATTATATCAAACACGTTGAGACCAATCTCCGATCGTTTACAACCAAACCTCAATTATACCAATATCAAATCCCCAAGAAGTGTTTGCAACCAACAAAACATCTTCAATACAATCAATAATCCAATATGAATATCCAAATTCGTGATTTCAACAAAAATTAATCCCCCCAAATCCAACTTAATCATCAAAGTGTTCTTGAATAATCCTTCAATAATCCAATGAATATTTATACAAACTCATAATCATATGTATATCTCTTCATACAACATGATTAAAACGTCCAAAACATCATATCTCAACACAAAATCGAAATCGAAGATGTTGAAGAAATTACCTCTTGAAGATCCAAACACTTCGATCCGATGAACACGAGTCAAATCGAGTATCCAATCTTCCCAAACGAATGAAAATGATGAAAATCTAACACCCAAGTGATTGATGATGGAAAAATCTCTCCCTCAAGCTCTCTCTCTCTCTCGGAACAAGGTGAAAGAGATGACAAAATGAGTAAAAAGTCCCGTCCAAGTCCTTATAAACTGCTGGAAGTTACGGTCGTAACCTGCCATCTCGTACGGCCGTAACTCGGCTTCGTCCAGAAACTGCCGACAGCCATACGGCCGTACCCACACCTGAATTACGGGCGTAACTCGCCCTCGTCCAAAACACCTGCCGACATCCATACGGCCGTACCCGTACACCTTACGGGCGTAACTCGACCGATACGGCCGTAACTCGGCCAAACTTACGGGCGTAAGCCCCCTTCGTCGAAACTGACCAGGCACCCTGCCTGTAACGTACGGACATATCCGGCCAAGCCTTACGGCCGTACTTGCCTCATCTTACGGCCGTATGCCGCAACCCTTACGGCCGTAAGTCCTTCTCGTCCGACACATCCTGAAAAATACGAACACCCCTTACGGCCGTATCTTGCCCATCTTACGGCCGTATCTCGCCTTCGGCCAAAAATGCCTGGGCACCCTGCTCGACACGTACGGCCGTAACCGGCCAAGCCTTACGGCCGTACCTGCTCAACTTACGGCCGTATGCCGCAACCCTTACGGCCGTAAGTTGAGCAGGTACGGAACCCTTACGGCCGTAAGTCCCGTTCGTCCAAAATGGCCTGAAATCAACGAATGCCTGTTACGGCCGTAACCGACAATTCTTACGGCCGTAACTCGTTGCTGGACAAGGTGAAAATCCGACAACTCCGACTTCTCGATACGATTGATGAATGATCCGACATACCATACGTATGTGGAAGTAAATAAGTCCAACACATGCCAAAAATGAACGCAAATGAATGAATCATGAATGATGAGTGATTAATAATGAGTGAAAAGTACTGAGTGACAATTACTGACTAATTAATACTGAATGATAATGAATGAATTACAACCGGGTATTACATACTCCCCCCCTTAAAAAGAGTTTCGTCCTCGAAACTAAGGGTCAAACAACTCGGGATAACTCTTCCGTATACTCTCCTCGGTTTCCCAAGTAGCCTCTTCGACTCTATGTCTAGACCACTGAATATTGACCAAAGGAATCGTCTTGTTCCTCAACTGTTTGATT
Organism: Orobanche coerulescens; assembly: GCA_033398695.1. Lineage (NCBI taxonomy): Eukaryota > Viridiplantae > Streptophyta > Magnoliopsida > Lamiales > Orobanchaceae > Orobanche > Orobanche coerulescens. Next base: position 223,454,892 of record CM065804.1, read on the forward strand.
CGCCGCTCTAAAACTCGTATAGGATGCTCCTCATACGAATGATCATCCGCGATCTCGATTTCGTCGAACTGAAGTATGTGGCTCGGGTCGGAAACATACTTCCGCAATTGAGAGACGTGAAACACATTATGAATTCGGCTCAACGCCGGAGGTAAAGCCAATCTATAAGCTAACTCGCCTACTCGATCCAAAATCTCAAACGGTCCAATAAATCTCGGACTCAACTTTCTCCGTTTTCCGAAACGGAAAATACCTCGACTCGGGGATACCTTGACCAACACGTTGTCACCTGTCTCGAACTCTAGTGGTCGACGACGATTATCTACATATGATTTCTGTCGACTCTGAGCAGTCAACAGACGACTCCTAATCAAAGCTACCTTCTCACGAGTGGCTATAAGCATATCGGGCTTGGTGCCGATTGATTCTGATAAGTCATCCCAACACAAAGGAGATCGACGACGACGACCGTACAAGGCCTCGTAAGGTGCCATCTTAATCAAAGCATGCCAACTATTATTGTACGTAAACTCAATCAACGGTAATTGGGCTTCCCAATCGTCTTTTCAATCGAGGACGCATTCCCTCAACATGTCCTCCAATGTCTGAATAGTCCTCTCTGATTGTCCGTCGGACTGAGGATGAAAAGCGGTACTAAGATTAAGCTAAGTTCCCATAGCACGATGAACTGATTTCCAAAAATGAGACACGAACCGTCCGTCACGATCGGAAACGATACTCTTAGGAGTACCATGCAATCTCATTATCTCTTTGATGAACAACTAGGCCAGTCTCTCGGGACCCCACGTATCCTTAATCTCAAGTAGGCATGGCAACGGGGCGGGGATGGGGCGGGGATCGCCATTCCCGGCCCCGGACCCGGTTTGTAAAACACTCCCCCGGCCCCTCCCCGGTTTGTGATACCCTCCCCCAGCCCCGATTAACCCCCGGTCAAATCCCGGTCAACCCCCGGTCAAACCCCGATCAACCCCCGGTCAATGATAAAATATATGATTTTTTTAATATATATATATATATATTTAATAAATATATATTTTTTTTAATATATATATATATATTTAGTAAAATATATAATTTTTTTAATATATATATATATACCGGGTCCGGGGATCGGGACCCCATCCGACCCCGAACCCGTCCCGGTTTTTAAATGGAGAATCCCGGCCCGGCCCGTGCCGGTTTGGCGGGAATCCCGGCCCGGTCGGAGTCGGGAGCGGGTTTCGGGGCGGGGCGGGTCAAATTGCCATGCCTAATCTCAAGGAAATGAGCTGACTTAGTCAAACGGTCCACAATTACCCAGATTGTATTCATGCCACGACGACTCGTCGGCAAACTCGTGATGAAGTCCATGGAAATATCTTCCCACTTCCACTCTGGAATAGGGAGCGGTTTCAGCATACCTGCCGGTCGCTGATGTTCTATCTTGACTTGCTGGCAGGTCAAACATCTCGAAACAAATTCCGCGACTTCTCCCTTCATATTACTCCACCAGTAATTTTGTTTCAAGTCTTTGTACATCTTGCTAGACCCCGGATGGATGGAATAAGGGGTAGCATGAGCTTCTCTCAAAATCGAGTTTTTCAACTCGTCATTCGCCGGTACGCACAACCAATTCTTGAATCGCAATAGCCCATCCTCGTGGACCACAAATCCAGGGGCTTTCCCCTGAGCCACATCCTCACGGATGCGCAACAATGATGGGTCTAAACCCTGATTCGCTCTGATTGCCTCCTCAAGTGGTGATGAAATCTCTAACATGCAAAATTGCCCTTGCACTCGCTGAAGCCAGACCTCGATCTCGGGTCTAAGAAATTCCTGCTGAAGCTCCTTTTAAACTGTTAAACGAGCAAGCATTTGCTCCTGAACGGACTTACGACTCAAGGCATCGGCAACCACGTTTGCCTTACCCGGGTGGTACAGGATCTCGATATCATAATCTTTGATTAGTTCCAACCACCGCCTCTGTCGCATATTTAACTCCTTCTGAGTAAATATATACTTCAAGCTCTTATGATCAGTGAATATCTGACAGGTAACGTAATGACGCCAAATCTTCAACGCGAAAACCATGGCTGCTAGCTCCAGGTCGTGGGTAGGATAATTAACCTCGTAAGGTCTTAATTGCCGTGAAGCATAGGCAATAACCTTCCCATTCTGCATTAATACACATCCGAGACCGTGTCCGGACGCGTCACTATAAACCACGAATCCTTCCGTCCCTTGTGGCAAGGAAAGTACAGGTGCTGAAATTAACCGGCTCTTGAGTTCCTCAAAACTCCGTTGACACGCGTCGGACCACGTGTATTTCTTATCCTTTCGCAAAAGGTTCGTCAATGGTTGAGCGATTTTAGAAAATCCTTCCACAAACCGCCGATAATAACCGGCTAATCCGAGAAAGCTTCGAATTTCCTTAACATTCTTCAGAGGTAACTAATCTTGGATAGCCTCCATCTTCTGAGGATCAACACGCACTCCGTCTGATGAAATTACATGCCCGAGAAACGTCACTTCGGACATCCAGAACTCACATTTGGAAAACTTTCCATAAAGTTGCTCTCGTCTCAACACGTCGAGAACCTGGTGAAGGTGAAACTCGTGCTCCTCCCGGTCATGAGAGTAAATCAAAATTTCATCAATGAAGACAACCACGAACTGATCTAGATAATCGATGAAGACTCGATTCATTAACTCCATGAATACCGCAGGTGCATTAGTTAACCCAAACGGCATTACCACGAACTCATAATGACCATAACGTGTACGAAACGTTGTCCTTGCCATATCCGACTCTCGAATTCGAAACTGATGATATTCATATCTCAAGTCGATCTTGGAAAATACTGAAGCTCCTTGAAATTGATCTAAGATATCATCAATACGGGGTAGAGGATACTTATTCTTGGTCGTCACCCTGTTCAACTCCCGATAATCAATACACAAGAAAAATGAACCATCCTCCTTCTTGACAAAAAACACTGGTGCTCCCCATGGGGACGCACTCGGTCGGATATAACCTTTCTCAAACAATTCCTCAAGTTGATTCTTTAACTCCTGAATTTCGGTCGGGGCCATCCGGTACGGTGCCTTCGATATCGGGGATGTACCGGGCTCCAACTCAATCGTGAATTCCACATCTCTCTGTGGAGGCAAACCAGGTAACTTGTCTGGAAATACATCGGCATATTCTCTCACTACCGGAATATCCGTCAACATTATTGGTGATTTCTCGGTTTTGGTCATATAGCACCAATAACCAACACACCCTGACTGAGTAATTTCACTGCTTTCATCAAGTTAATGACCTTACCAGAACAGCCGGGATTACCTCCCCGAAAAACACATTCGACCCCATTGTCTGAAATGATAGTGACCATACGCTTACGGACACTAATGATGGCATCATGACGATCCATCCAATCAATACCCAAGATGACGTCGTCTCTCGGTAAATCCACTACGATTAGGTCTGCTAGCCATACATGGCCATGAAACTGAATCGGACAATTCTGAATCTCACGATTACCGATAATCCTTCTACCATCAGGTAGACCAATGACATAAGGCTCACAATTAGTAGCACTACCCAGACGTAGTCTATTCAAACATGACTCGGAAATGAATGAATGCGATGCACCAGTATCAAAAAGGGTACACACAGGTTGAGATAGAATATCGAGTGTACCTGAGATCATCCGGGCCTCGGGATCGTCGGTCTTCTTCATCTCATAAATTCGGGGCTTGCCGGCCCCCGAACCGGACGCTCTCGTCTGATAGCTCTTGGCTCCGCCTTTGTTTGCTCCCGTCGTCTTGAGCAGCATCGAGTGGCTCGATTATGAGCAGTGATGCCGGGGCCTGAGATGCCGCCGGAGTAGGTTTGGAGTCCCTTCGGCAAAAACGGGCCTTATGCCCAGGAATCCCACAGTTATGGCACGTGATAGTCTCTCTCAGACACTTGGTGCTGACATGACCAAGATCCCTACAGTTAAAACGGGTGATGGCCGAACTGGCCGCTTGGGACTGCGATTCCGCCGGTCTGGGCACCACAGGAGGTCGCTCAGAGAAAGTAGTACCCGCACAAGGCTTCTTGAAGGCTGTCTGACCGCCTTCAGACTGATTACGATTCTTGGACTTCTTGCTAGCAGATGAAGGTTGCTGCTTAGCAATCTCCTTAACAGTAAGCTCATAAATAAGATCTTTCTCGATGAATTCGGCCAGAGTGGTGCAATTATGATTAAGTAACTGCATCCGCATACGAGGTTTCAGCCTCTTGCTGAAATACTTAATCTTATCCGCCTCGGAGTGAATGATAGATGAGGCGAACGGAAGAAGTTCCTGAAATTTCTCGGCAATGGCGAGAACATCCTCGTCTGCTTAGCGTTCGGGAGTGAGTAATTCTGACAGTTTGGCCTCTCTGAGTGGGGCCGGATAATACCTCTCCATCATGAGAGTCTTGAATTGATCCCAAGTACATGATCCGTCGGTGGGCTTCAACGACAACCACCAAGAATGAGCGCTCTTACCCAGGTAGTAAGCCGCAACTGAAACTTTGTGTCCTTCGGGACACTCTACCATAGCAAATAACTTATCAAAATGTTCGAGCCAATGAACAATATCCGCCGGATCAGATGAGCCCTCAAAAGTAGGTGGCCTTTGGCGAGAGATGTTGCCGATGATACTGCCCACACTCCTCTCTTGCCTCTGAGGTGGCGGCGGAGGAGCCTGTTGATTTTGAGTAGCTGAGTTATGCATCATCTCCATCAGTTGTGCCATCTGAGTCATTTGGGCCATCATGCCCTGCATAAAAACGAGTGGGTCAACCCGAACACCTTCTGACTGAGCTGTGTCCTGGGTATGACTCCCCTATAGTGAATGATCACGCCCAGGTGAATGAGTGGCAGCGTCGCTGCTCGATGAGTTAGCATTATTTCTCGCGTTCGCACGTGTATTCACACGAGCTCTCGGGATTCGGCCCGCACCGCGGCCTCTGCCTGCTCTCTCCATACTGAAGTAGGAAAGTCACATGATGATTATATCTCTCGCATGAATATCACATTATGATTACGTCATGAAATGATGAAAATGAGCATACGCGCTCTAGTACAGTGATTACATGAATGATTAACTGAGGTGACATGATTATCTGATGAAATTCTCGAAATGATTATCTTGAACAAGTTAACAAGATTAATGATATGATCCTCAAGATCAACAACTGAACTGTGAAATGAACTGAGTGATTAATGAGTTAACATGATCGTCCTGATCAAAATGAATGATGACAAGGATTGTTGACTGATGAATGATGAATGAATGATTCTTATTGCCAGAAATTATACCATGGCGTTAGAAATCTTACAGTTCTTGGTCTGAGGGGCTCGGCATTTGCATAGGTCACACGTGACGCGAAAGTCCAATGATACTAGTCCGATGACGATGATTTCAAATGAGACATGACTCGGAAGGTAGTATTCAAAACCACGCTCCGATACCAACTCTGTAACACCCCAAACTAGGCGGATATTACAGTGCCGTGGACCCCCGACTGGGACCCACCAGGTGAATGAAAATTAATGAATTAAATAATATAATTGTAGTACCGAACCACATTATATCATCAATTACTCCGATGAGGAGTTTCATTTCAACACACCCAAGATAATATCGAATACATGTATATTTTATATGAAGATAAAATACACAACACTGAATGAAACGAAGTATCCAACTGGAAATCTGCAGCGGAAAATAAATGACAACAACATGAATGACTGAAAGGATTGGGGCCCCCTACTAGTATCACTAGGACTCCTCGCCGTCAACATGCTCTTACCGTGCCTTTGCCTTGCCGTGACCTGAAAACAATATCCCCCAACGAAGTCGATTTACAAACTGACAATCCTCAAGGGTTGAAAATACACAATCATGATATATCTTTAGTTATGAAATATTCTTAGTTATGAATTAAGCTGAAGAGGAGTATCATAGTACGCCCGTAATGTTCTGTGCAAGTGTACAAGACGAATGATCGTACACACCAATCCTTGTACCTAATTAGTCTCACAGAGGTAATCGTTACCGTGTGCACAGTCCAATGTATCGGTGACCCAATACATGACCATCGCGTGCTCGACTAAAAATTCCACACATCCGCACCCGGCCACGCAATATGAACCCAGAAGGTCATATGAATAAGAATGACCAAAATGAATATCAATTAATCATAATCCGACAAGGTCAAAATGACTTATCGAGATGAAAATAATAGTGAAGTGAATGATAGCTCAATGAAATGATTGGAACTGTCGTTCCTCGTGAATGAAGTGATTATTCAAAAATTACAAGTCTCAATACGGTTAATACATTATGAATGAGTCATGATTATGAATGAATCAACAACAAAAGGAATGAATATCCTTTTAACCGAGTAAGAATTAACTTACACAACACCGATGAACAATGTCCTTCCTCGAACAAACCTCCTAAATGAGATGTCGGTCGCTCGAACAACCTTGAATAACACAATTACCAACAATCCATTCAACATACTAATCAAACACGAATATAGCGAACTCAAAACGTCGATACGACTAAACCAAGTTCATTGGGGCATTATATCAAAAACGTTGAGACCAATCTCCGATCGTTTACAACCAAACCTCAATTATACCAATATAAAATCCCCAAGAAGTGTTTCCAACCAACAAAACATCTTCAATACAATCAATAATCCAATATGAATATCCAAATTCGTGATTCCAACAACAATTAATCGAAAACCCCCAAATCCAACTTAATCATCAAAGTGTTCTTGAATAATCCTTCAATAATCCAATGAATATTTATACAAACTCATAATCATATGTATATCTCTTCATACAACATGATTAAAACGTCCAAAACATCATATCTCAACACAAAATCGAAATCCAAGATGTTGAAGAAATTACCTCTTGAAGATCCAAACACTTCGATCCGATGAACACGAGTCAAATCGAGTATCCAAGCTTCCCAAACGAATGAAGATGATGAAAATCTAACACCCAAGTGATTGATGATGGAAAAATCTCTCCCTCAAGCTCTCTCTCTCGGAACAAGGTGAAAGAAATGACAAAATGAGTAAAATGTCCCATCCAAGTCCAAGTCCTTATAAACTGCCGGAAGTTACGGCCGTAACTCGGCCTACTTACGGCCGTAACATCCCAGGTCAACGGCCTTACGGCCGTAACCAGCCATCTCGTACGGCCGTAACTCGGCTTCGTCCAGAAACTGCCGACAGCCATACGACCGTACCCGCACCTGACTTACGGGCGTAACTCGCCCTCGTCCAAAACACCTGTTGACATCCATACGGCCGTACCCGCACACCTTACGGGCGTAACTCGACCGATACGGCCGTAACTCGGCCAAACTTACGGGCGTAAGCCCCTTCGTCAGCCCGGCCGGGCACCACGCACATGCGTCTGGCCGTGTCGGCCAAGCCTTACGGCCGTACTTGCCTCATCTTACGGCCGTATGCCGCAACCCTTACGGCCGTAAGTCCTTCTCGTCCGACACATCCTGAAAAATACGAACACCCCTTACGGCCGTATCCTGCCCATCTTACGGCCGTATCTCGCCTTCGGCCAAAAATGCCTGGGCACCCTGCTCGACACGTACGGCTGTAACCGGCCAAGCCTAACGGCCGTACCTGCTCAACTTACGGCCGTATGCCGCAACCCTTACGGCCGTAAGTCCCGTTCGTCCAAAATGGCCTGAAATCAACGAACGCCTGTTACGGCCGTAACCGACAATTCTTACGGCCGTAACTCGTTGCTGGACAAGGTGAAAATCCGACAACTCCGACTTCTCGATACGATTGATGAATGATCCGACATACCATATGTATGTGGAAGTAAATAAGTCAAACGCATGCCAAAAATGAACGCAAATGAATGAATCATGAATGATGAGTGAAAATTACTGAGTGGCAATTACTGATTGATTAATACTGAATGATAATGAATGAATTACAACCGGGTATTACAACTTTTAGATACATTGTGGACGACTCTGGCTCGGATTAGGCGACCCAAGTTTAAAAACTTACAAGCACCATCCATGCTAACTGACATGATCAGTGCAGCTTTTCACGAATAAGTAGTTAGAAAATTAAAAATAAGTTGGGTCCCAATCGTTGGTAGGATTATGTGGTTTTATGCCTTACTCATCACAAAACTCATGTTTAGTTAATCATTTTCTGTCATGAATGGACTGGGTATTTCATCCCATAAAATATCCTATAAATCCCAAATTGGGAATCTGCAAATGTAAACCCAACTCCCATTGGGAATCTGCATGTGTATCCTATATTAAGATGTACATTGAATATCCTGTGAAAACATTGTCTTACCTTAGAAAACCGGCCCAAATGTAAACCCAACTCCCATTGTGGATCATTGCCCAATTTAAGTCCCACTTCTGTCATAAAGAATCAACACCAGTGATAAACATACTAATACAATTAGAAATAAAAAACGGACACTTTGGGGTGAGGAAATGGTGGTACCGTTCAAAGCTGAATTTGCTCGAGTATGCCCATAAAGTTGATACACACCTGTAACTAGCTTCGGTATGCAGGCTGAACCTGACCATTTAACTCTTGGACCAACAAACATTACTTGCAAAGATAAAATCCACTCCATCTCAAAATACACATACGTAATTCATAAAAATCATAGGTGATTATTAAAATTTGAAAACGCCCAGGTATCCTAATGTAATCAACGCAATTTCAGGAAAGAATCTGCATATACCATAGTTTTTCAACCTATACAAATTTCAGCACGGTACAGTTCTACACAGAATTTCAGCAAACAAATTTATGCATAATAGAAAAATCAGCAATCTAACTACTACTAGATAACTTATTCAACAATTGCACTTTTCTGCATAGATATTTTAACATCCAGACAACCTTCGTTCAAAGAAAACTCAACAAACAATGGGTTTTATCATACAAATTTGTACAACTTTTTGTATCGGCAAACAAAATGATTTCCACTGATTCTTGAATGAAAAAAAGACGAGGGGGGGTGTTTGCACACAATAATGAAGCAAAATCTGTACAGAAGTTGAGAGAAAATTAATCAAGATTTATATAATCTGTCCATAAACTAAATATAAAATCTGGACAGAAACGTGTGCATACATATATTTTCTCTACTTTTAATCAGTGTTCAAACCACACTTTAAAAAAACTAATGAACAATATCAAATTACAGATTCAGTCTGCCTAAATGTAGTGTTAAAAAGAGAATCTTTGCACAGCCACCGATTCAGTCCTATGGTATTAAATGTGGAGTATTATAGCTCTAAGTCTATCAAGAGTAATTGTGCAAAAACCATGTACTGTACAACCTACTCGAAGCTCTATCAAATACAAAAGGAGCTTTTAATTAAATGCTCTATGATCAAAACTAAGTAATTAGAAAAGACCATTCGTATGCTTTCTACACACATATGCATTCAAGTCATCTTTTCAGTTGCTTACAACTTTTCAGTTGCTTACAACTTTTCAGTTAGATTTTGAAGGTTATAAATAACCCGCTATCATCATTTTCACCACCATCATTTCTCAGAACGGTTCGACCTTTTTCCAAATCGACAACATCAATAAATCCAAGACTATTCTAAACCCATCTCACCATTCGAACACAATCAATAACAACATCAACTACATCAAAAAATCCCATCTCCCAACACAGCCGCGACTCGAAACGAACAAATAATAATAAAATATCTCAGTTTTTTCTTCTCTTTCGTGTATAACAACAACATCTTAGACCTTTTAAGATCGAAACATGAAGAGAAGTACCTCATCATCGATCCATCTTTTGAAGCTTAGCTTCTTTTTATATTCGAAAAAGAAAGATAAGATTTATAACAACTATGTTATAATCTCTCTTTGATTCGAAAATAACAAAATCAAAAACGAAAAACAAAATAAAACCTACACGAGACCTTATATCAAGATCTTGAAGTCACAATTCTTCATAGCTTCTTGATTCGTGTTAAACCGAAAGAAACAAAAGGTGGTATCTGTGTTTGATTTCTTGAAGCTTGGCACGCATTAAAGGAAACAAGAGACTCATAAGGGTTTTGTTCATATGCTTTATTGTGTGTTCGGATTCTAGGATGATGAGATGAGATGATGATGAGATCGAGTTTGTGTGAAGGAGATTAGTTTGGTGAGAGAAAGAAAGGAGATGGGGGCAGTGTAAACTGAGTTGGCTTTTAGGGTTAGATCAAATATGTGATAATAGGGTTATAACATTTAAAACCGTGTATTGCTTTTTGGATCGGACTCGCGGATAAAATGAGGAGAGTGTGAGTGAATTAGGTTAAAGTGTTACCTGAGTGATTATGCCATCTATTTTGAAATCGGTATTTCACTTTTGGGTTGGATTGATTGTTTATTTTATGGGTAACGTGGACTGGGCTGAAATCGATATTTCACTTTTGGGTTGGATTAGATTTGTTTATTTTATGGGTAAGGTGGAATGAGCTTATGATTTTGGAAGAATAAATATATCTCCGTCAAAAAGCTTAAAATCTATTTAAAGTTGTTCCACTGAGTTAGATTCTTTGTACCCATGATTCCTTTGTAAAGTATATGTGAATGTTTTAGCTTTTAGCCTAAGTTTATATCCTTATATGTCTCTAATTTTATTTTATTTCTGTTCGTGCTGAATATAAGTTTAACCTTTATTTATTTTTCATAGTCTAAAGAGCAATTATTAGTTTGTGATGAACATATGTATGTTGGTTGTTGCAAAAAGTAACATAAATCGATGGTGCTCTTTTTATGAAAAGTTGACTAATTGAAAGACGTGGATATGCAATTATATGCTTTTACAAAACATATTATAATGGTATTATGTGGTGATTTATACAATGAAGTGAATCAGTAAAGTTATAGTTTTGCCAATTTAAAACATAGTACCGAGTTATACGAGACGATAATGCTTGAACACTAAAATGACCTATAAAATTATATATGTACAGGAACATTATATAAGATGATTTTGTCGAAAATGTTCTTAGTTATCGAGCTTCGATTAAAATGGGAAATCATGTTATAAGAAAAGTCAATTAATGTGTTTTGGCATTCATGTTCATTTAGATTATGTATGGTACAAAAAGTTGTGTGAATCCCATGCGAATTTAGTCAATTATTCAACAACATAATTCATGCATTCAGACCCATGCGATTTAATCAGTTACTCAACAACATAATTCGTGCATGTGCATCGCACGAGTCCGAATGCATAATGAACAATTAGATACAACCCTTTTACATCGCACGGGCCTCAATAACTCGTATTTAAAAACTCGTATTTAAAAAAAGTAGGGCCTCTCTGTACTTATTTTAATGTTTACTAGATGTTCTCCGGTGCGATGTACCGCATAAGATATTCTCTTATTAAAAAATAATTTCTCGATCTCTAAATTTATTTTTGATGATCTTCGACATGAATATCATATTAGCGTGAATATATTATGGGGTGTAATATAATTTAAGAAAGAGTACCACATTAGCGGAGTGTTAAGTCAATTAATGTCCATTACATGAACAAATTTCCTGGACATACCGAAAAGAAGTAGGAACAAATTTTAGAGACGAAAGTAATATGTGATTAAGTCTTAATATATGTTTATGTGCAGTGTATGTTTTATTATTTTTAGTTATTATAATTAAATAAATATCATAATTTATTTTTTATGTAAGCAATAAATGAGTTAATATATTTTTGTTTTGCATCAATTAATTTGACTGAAAATAAATATTCATAGTTTTTATAATATAATTTTTTTGTGCAATCGATCATTATTGTAAATCCATCAAATTTATTATATTTATATGGATGTCTAGTTGAAAATTGTGAAATAAAAATTAATTTGATATATTTTTATTAAAAATAAACTTGATTTAAAAAATTGTAAACATTTAAAATTTTAAGCTACAAAAATAAAGGAAGGATTTTTTTATTGGTAGATGAGTGTAAGTTGTGCAATAAAACTCCCACAATACATATCTAGAATTTTTTTTAAGAAATTTAAGGAGATATCTCTATATATAAATTATATTTTAAAATAAAAAATTAAAAAACTTGTGACATGTGTCACAGACTCTCTTTTAATAGAAGTATAGATTTGGTAAGCCCAAATATAAACTACAAATTTTACGACATAACCCTACTCCTTCCCCTGTGTTTCTTTTTTCACCTTCGCAGTCGCCCGTTCTCGTTCCCTGACCCCTCTGATTCTGTGAAGTTGTATATTGAGGATAAAATTACTTCGAATTTCACTTCTTAAATCTTCAATCCCAATTTTTGTTGCCCGTCCTTCGAATTTCTCAGCCAATACGGGCAGAAAAGAAAGGGATCCACCGCGCCCGCGGCCGCCTCCTACCTCCGACTCCGTCTCCGGTAAACTGTGCAGTCCAGTCAGTGAACCAGACCACGGCTACACCTCTGACTACCGCACCTGCACGCTGCACGCCGCCGCACCACAGCACACTCCACCAATGCTTCAAATCGGCCAGGTACTTTCAATCCTTTTTGCATTTTAATTTCAATTACATTATTACATATTATGCCTCCCAGAAAGTAGGAATTTAGATGTGAGAAACGTGAGAAGAAAAAAAATGAGGAATTAACTAAATCTCAAGGAGCTCTTGATAAATTTGTTGTAAAAGAGACACAAGTTGAACTTCCTATTCAAAATCAGAATATTGAAAATGTTAATGAGAATATTAATATGGAAAATGAAAGTGAAACTGTTGATTCCGAGAGTAGAGTTGATGTACCTATTGAAAATGATAATGTGGACGATGAAAATATTGATGCTGAAAATGGAGATAATAATGTAGAAACTAAAAACTCATTGAACATTTGTTTGATATATTTGATCCAAGAAATTGGGATGCTCTTATTCTAAAATGACTGATTTATTAGTGATGAAAAGCCCTAAAAGAGATTTTTCCATTGTGAATGGTCTCAATTATAAACTTTCTAGACGATTTATGACTAATTTGTATACTAGAGTTTATCAAATGGAGAAAAGTGCGATAGAGATTGGTTTGCTTACTCGAAAGAGCTTGATAAAGTATTTTGTTTTAGATGTAAAATTTTTAAAAGAGAGATTGGTAAATGTCTATTAACAAATGAGGGTTTTAGTGATTGGATACATATTGGTGAAAGACTTAAAGAGCACGCGGCAGGCATAGACAATACAAATGAAGTAGTTTGAATTTTTGTGCTTCAATATGTAAGAACAGGGCTCCGAAATGTTTAAGACGCCCCTGACGGGAACTACAATATAAGTTCCATATATACCTTCTGGCTTGCACTTCTTATGCTATGCTTCACATCTTCGGATGATTTCGAAACCACTTTCACATCTTCCTCCTTCTCCACTTCTTCTTCATGCTCATCGTCCTTGTCTTCCTCTAGAATAAAAAATAATGACGAAAAGGAGACTCATAATTTAGAAGTAGTCATATTTATGGTTACATCTAAGAAGCACGGGTGCGGGGGTGCGGGTGCGGGTGCGGGTGCGTAGTACGGGGATACCGGGATTCGCTAAATTTGAAAATATGGGGATTCGAGTGCGGGGGGATACGGCATATATAAAAATATTTTAATATATATATATATATATATATATATATATATGATTTTAGACGTAACAAAAAAAAGACGAATCGTGATAAACAGAACAGAATTTCTCCTTTCAGATTAATATATATATATATATATATTATACCCATTTGCCGCGTGGGGAACCGGGTAACCACTGGGCACCAGCTCTCGATTCTTCCTTTAGCCAAAAATAAAAACAATACAAATAAAATATGGGATGACATGACATGACAGAGTAATATAATATATCGGGTTGATTACACTACCAGCTCTCTTCTCTTCTCCTTCACAAAGCATGTTTCAGACAAGTTCTCAAAGTTCCATGAATTCGCTATATATATATATATATATATATATACTGGAAAGCCGCGTACGCCGTACACAAATCGAAGGAGAAGAGAAGACAAACAGGGAGGGAACACAGATCGCAGGAGGAGCCAGAAGAGAAGACAGATCGAAGCATACCCGGATCGAAACCGCCGTGGATGGTCGCCGCCCATGGAGATGGGTTGATTGGTCGCCGCCGATAGAGATGGGTCGATTGGTCGCCGCCGATGGAGAAGGGTCGATGGGTCGCCGCCTTCAAGACTTCTTCAATTAATTGATTAAGCTTAAGGTAAACCCGTTTTCTTAAAATCTTTCAATTAATTGACCCGAAAATTACACTCTATACCTCTCCCGCTGTAACACCCCGAGATATTCGGAATAATTACAGCGCCGTAAACCCTTTAAGTAAGGATTTACAAGGCTAATTAAAAAGGAAAGTAAATATAAGACATCAACACTGCGAAAATTCAAGTTTATGAAAACGTACAACGGGTTCAACGGGTAATTAATACAACCATATCGAATTAATATCAAAAGGACACGCGTACTCGAGTACAGAAACCAAACCAAGACAACAAATCTCCAAAAACAATAAACATCACTGAACCCCTTCGTCGTCACGTCGATCTTGTGTTTGTTTCCCTGCTCCTTAGCTACGAACATCAAAACAAATGTCCACTTTGAAGGGGTTAGCAAAACGATGCTAGTACAAGTATCATATTAAACAATTCGAATATGCATCAACAATACATAACAAGATACATCACACGGACTTAGCTCTAGGAATCCGACAATGCGAATCTACAAGATTCCATTACACATGGGTATTCCAATGATCCAGCGCCCTCGGCATAGATCCCAAGATGATCCGTCGGACCAACACGAGGTGGAAATAACCCGTCGATGATCCAGCGCCCTCGGCTAGATCCCAAGATGATCCGTCGGATCAACACGAGGTGGACATCCGATCCAGCGCCCTCAGCATAGATCGTACACGTATACAAACACAACTCATGCATACACATATGCCAAATCATTATGTTCATCAACATGAACATATAAACACTATATAACGAATATCATGACAAATCAACGAAGTAAATATCATGTTCAACAACATGTATAATCATACGCATACTCCAAAAATACCGATATTAACATATCACGATACTTGCCTCGTAGATGGCAAGAACGATATACTTCAATGCTCTCGACGCACTCGAAGGCCGCCCCCTCCGATCAACGTAACAAGCTTGAACCTTAACAAAAGGAACGATATACAAATCATCTCGAGTCGAACAATGGCCTAACAATTCGACCTACGGCCGAAATGTTCAAACTTAAACAAGCTGCCTCGATTGCTTAGCGCGCGCTACGTACTATACGTAACGTGCGCTAAGTCAAGCTATTAGCGTCTGCTATCGTATAAGACTAGCGTCGCTAGCCACGAATCTGGCGATCGACTGCATTGTCTCATAACGTCACGTTACGTGCGTTTTGTGCAACCGAACCTCGATAGCGCCGCGTTAACTCACACATGTTAGCGTGCGCTACTCTTGCATGTGAGAATCGCAAACCGAAGCTGGGTTGAATGATGAAGAACTCATGAATCCTATGGTGATATTACAAGTTATCCTCGGGCATATCATGCTAATAAGGTTTCGGAAGATTTATGATTATGAAATACCAATATACGGATAGTTATCTCGATATCACAATTCCTCTACGATCTTGAGAAATAATCTAAGTTCCATCATCTTACGTTCCAAAACACATGATTCCAACGTATACAACGTATCAATGGGTAATATCCGATTACTCGATCATAAATCGATTTAAACATGCTTAGGAGTCCTTATAATAAGATGGTTCAAAGGTTCATTCGACATCTAGTACCGATCGTCAAAAGTATCCTTCTAACATGTGATGACCGATAAAAGCGAGATACTTGCTATCCAAACATGATTAAAACTTCCTTAGGAACCTTACTAATCATTGGTGAAGAATTACCTACCTCAAAGTAGTGAAGAACACGGATGAAAATGAAGCAATCCAACACCCACGGCTTGAACACCAATCTCGATGGTATATGATCTTCAATCTCGAACTAGGAGGTTGATATGGAGTGTTTAGGGCGAATGGAGTTATGTTGCAAGGGCAAGAGTTCGGGTTATGGGGAAGAAAGGATGAAATCACGAATAGGATCTTTGTCTCTATTTATAATAAATGGTTATTAGCGCGCGCTACACCTGTTCGTAGCGTGCGCTAACGGCTCAGATCTAAATCGTACTCGGCACTTAGCGTACGCTACGCATATTCTGTAGCGTGCGCTAAGGCGTTGACCGGCTTTCCGAAAGCCGTCCAGTACATCCGACACGATCCGCGGGGGTCCCGGCGAGATCTCACCTACCGCACGTCTCAATCGGTCGACCACGCATAGCGTGCGCTACTTACACTCGGTAGCGTGCGCTATAAAACCATGTTAGCGTCTGCCGCCGCTTTGTAGCGTGCGCTACGAGCCTGAAATTTCATCCTTATAAATCACATACACGAAATTATATGCTCGACGACATCGGATTATGAAATACGGAGAAAAATACTCAGGCAAAAGTACAATCATTACAATCTCACAAGTTCCAATTACAATACAGAAATCTTGGGTATTACATCCTTCCTCCCTAAAAAGAAGTTTCGTCCCGAAACTTAGGATGAAAACAACTCCGGATATTTAGCCTTCATACCGTCCTCCGTTTCCCAAGTGGCCTCTTCGACTCCATGTCGTGACCATTGTACTTTAACCAAATGTATTGGTTTATTCCTCAATTGTTTGATCCGGCTCTCAAGTATCTTGATTGGTCTCTCTTCGAAGGTGCCATCATTAGCTATCTCGATCTCGTCGAAATCAATAACGTGATCGGGTCCGGTATATACTTAAGTAGTTGGGATACGTGAAACACATTGTGAACATGACTTAGCGATGGCGGTAAGGCCCAACTGTACGCTAAATCTGACTCTCTCTAGGATCTCAAATGGTCCGATATATCTCGGACTAAGCTTACCTCTTCTCCAAACGGAAAATCCCTCGTGTAGGAGACACCTTCAATAGTACGTGGTCCCAGCGTCGAACTCTAGAGGCGACGACGTACATCTGCATAAGACTTCGCCGACTGCAGGCGGTCAGCAGTCTCTCTCGAATCACGGCTATCTTCTCTTGAGTCGAATAATCAATTAGGTTCCGTCCCGATCAAATCAGAAGAATCATCCGTCTGAAAGCTTCAAATGGTGCCATTCTAATAGAAGCATGCCAACTATTATTGTAAGTGAATTCGATCAAGGGCAAGTGAACTTCCCAATCGATTGACGATCCAACGCACAGGCTCTAAGCATGTCTTCCTGATTTGGATAGTCCTTTGGATGGCCGTCTGTTTGGGGATGATAAGGTGTCTTAAAATTGAGCTCGATCCCAAAGCCTTGTGTTGCTTTCCGAAGTGCGACACGAAGCGACCATCTCGATCCGAAATAATGGTCTTTGGCGTCCCATGCAATCGACTATCTCATGATAAATACTCGCGCCAATCTTTCGGGTCCCCAAGTATCTTTGATCCCTAGAAATGAGTGACTTGGTTAGTCGATCAACTATAACCCAAATCATGTTCATTCCGTTCTAGTCCTTGGCATCTTGGTGATGAAATCCATCGAGATATCCTCCCACTTCCATTCGGGGATCTAAGCGGCTTTAACATCCGTGGTCGGTGATGCTCAATCTTGACCTGTGACAAGTCAAACACTTGAAATGTACTCTGCTACGTCCTTCTTCATATTCCCCACGGAAGTTTTGTTTTAGATCCTTATACATCTTACTGCTTTGCCGGGTGAATAGAATAGTGGCGCTATGAGCTTCTTTCGAATAGTCCGTCTCAAATCATCATCATCGGGAGCGCAAAGTCGACTTTGAAATCTCGAACTCCATCATCTTGTATCACGAATCACGGGCTTTTCCTTTCTTTACTTCATCACATAATCGAAGGATCGGAGAATCGTCAGTTGCTTGGACTTGATCTTCTCGACTAGTGATGAAGTCGGTTCCATCACATAAAGTCGCCCTTGGATTCTGGTGCCCATACCTCAATCCCTTCGCGGATCGGTTCTCGTTGAATCAGTGCAGGCGTAAGAGCTTCGACACTCGAAGAGAAAGCAGGTTTACGGCTCAAGCATCGGCTACTACATTTGCTTTCCCGGATGATAGAGAATCTCCAAGTCGTAATCCTTGATCAATTCCGGCCACCTTCTCGCCTCATGTTTAATTCTTTCTTGAAAATGTATTTGAGGCTCTTATGATCTGTAAAGATCGTGATGAGTGCCGTACAAATAATGTCTCCAAATTTTCAAGGCAAAGACCACGGTGCTAGCTCCGGATCATGAGTCGGATAATTAACCCGTACGGTTTCATTGCCGAGAAGCATAAGCAATTACTTTATCCTTTTGCATCAACACACAACCCAAACCACGATTTGAAGCGTCACGTATACCATAAATCCGTCGGTTCCTTACGGCGCTAATATAGGTCTTTCGTCGGTCTCTTCTTAAGTTCGTCAAAACCGGCTGGCACTTCTCATTCCACGCGAACTTTTGAGTTTTAATAAATGGGTGAGCGGACGAGCAATTTTGGAAAATCCCTCTACAAAGCGGCGATAGTATCCGGCAAGTCCTAAGAAGCTTGGACTTCCTTCACGTTCTTAGGAGCTTCCCATCCCAAGATTGCCTCGACTTTCTTGGGTCCACTTTGAACTCCATCGGTGATATCACATGCCCGAGGAAGGTTACTTCCTTAAGCGAACTTCGCATTTAGCAAATTTTGCATAAAGTGTTCCTTTCTCAAGATGCTCAAAACCACACGTAAATGATCGGCATGCTCTGTGCGTCCTCGAATATATCAAAATGTCGCCAATGAAAGCGACCACAAATTTATCCAAGTATTCCAAGAATACCCGATTCATCAATTGCATGAATACGCGAGGGCATTGGTAAGTCCGAATGGCATTACTACAAATTCATAATGCCGTCACGGGATGCAGCGATTTGGTATGTCCGATTCCTTAATTCTCAATTGGTGGTATCACGATCGCAAGTCGATCTTCGAGAATACCCTTGCCCCTTGCAGTTGATCAAACAAGTCGTCAATCAGGTATAGGATACTTATTCTTGATCGTCATCTTGTTGAGCTCCTGTAATCAATACATAGTCGGAGGGATCCGTCTTTCTTAGGACAAAGAGGCAGGCGCTCCCGAGGGAAAGCGCTCGGTTGAATATAGCCCTTACGTAACAATTCCTCCGATTGCTTCTTGAGTTCATACATCTCGGTCGGCGCCATGCGGTATGGTGCCACGGAAATAGGGGTTGCTCCAGGCTCTAATTCGATGGTAAATTCCACTTCTCTTTGCGGAGGTAACCACAGTAGCTCGTCAGAAATACATCGAGAACTCATTCACAAGCTGAAATAGGCAGAGCTCTACTCCTTCCTCTTTCCTCATGGCATAACACCAAAGTCCATGACATCCTGTTTGATAATTTCTGACTTTCATTGCCTTGATCAATTTCCCGAGCTTCCGGTCTCCATCCTCGGAATAAGTGTTCGAGATCCGTCATCGGCAATGATGGAAATGACTCTCTCTCGGTAATTGACACGGCTCCATGCGGTTGAGCGATCATCTCAGAATTAAATCGTCACCGCAGATGTCGACTCTGATAAGATTCGATGGCGATCTCTCCCCTCTTTAGATCTTTGGGAAATCCCTAGCTTCTAGTGTTCCCACAATTTTCTCTCGCTCGGTAATCCCACAACAAACGGTTCACAATTATCTGACACGAGATGTTCAAACGTTTGCACGATTCAAAGATATAAAAGAATGCGTAGCTCTGAATCGAACAAGACACTAGCTGGTTGCAAAAGGATGCAGATCGTGCACGATGCAGCGGTGTTACAGTCGTCGAGATCTCCTCATTTAAATGCAGGGCGCGGAGGAACGGCCCGGACTTGGATGTCTCTCTCTTCCCGGTGTTACTGCTGCTGAAATCCACTCTGCGTGTCTGGTTCACACTTATCTCCTTAGGAGGCCCAGTGCTGGAGTGCGGGTACGAAGGATCTAGCGGCTCCACGAAGGCCGCACGGTGCCCTTCTTGCCTACAATCGTAACAAGTCGCGGAAGATGCGGGGCAATCACGTCGAACATGGCACCTTTCGACCACAATTGTAGCATTTCTTTGATACGTCCGAAGCTGCGATGATGTCAGGAACTTCTTTCGCCTCTAGAAGGATGTGGAGGTTTCTAGCCGAATAAAGGAAGACTAGCCCTTGCGGTCCCACCACTCTTGTTTTACGCAAAGTCAGGTCACCTTACGCTTCTTTGCCTCTACCGATTTCTCTCCGCCGCCTCTTTCATGTCGTAGGCCGGCGCCTTGTCTTGATCTTTGTCGCAACGTAGTACACTCGAATCGGACATGTCTTCTTTGAATCTCGGCTTCATCCGCATATCAAAATGAAAAATCTTTTACGCCTCTGTTACGACCAAGTGTCGCACACAAGTCGGTGATGATTGAAAGTTTTAATTACATCATCACGGATGCCTCGAACTCTGTGGTGAGAAAAACTCTCGGATCTTCGCCTCTCTAACAGGACGAGGACGATCTTGTGCTTCCATCATTTGTTTGAATTAGTCGATCCGCATTATGATTCTCGGGTCGAATAGCCTCCCACCAATCAAAGGCCTCCCGGTCGGAAAATACTGGGCAATAGGAACCTTAGGTCCTCGGGACGATTAAGACCCGCGAATATCTTTTCCAACTCCTTGAGCAGTGATCCCAGTAAGTGTCTCCGCAGATCAGTCAAATTTTGGCGGGTGCAATTTAACCACTTCCGCAAGCCATCTGTCTCCCGGTTATCCTCGTGGTCTGCTTTGTCCCATCGGCCATGCGCATGCGATCAACGACTTGAGCGAATCGGTTTATCTGCGCCACCACTGTTGAAGCACTCCGGCATGTTCGGATTTGCGTCATCATTCGCCGATCCTTGCGCCCTCGAGAATGGGAATCGGTTCGACTAGCCGATATTTCGAGTAGTTGCGGAATCCTCGTGTCTCAAGTTACCACGTCCGCGTCCACGACCGCGTCGCGTCCGTCCTCCTCTCAACATACATGTACGCAATTTCTCAATATACGAACAAAATTTTTGGAATAAAGTCCGTCAATACTCTCAAAACGGTAATTAAGTAAAGCGGTGATACAAGAGATTAAGAGACTTACAACCACGGTCCACATGACGACTTGGTGAAACGGTGATGTTACAAGCGACCGTAAATCAAATAACGTAAGCAGACCCAAATAAAACCCATTGCCAAGATATCCATGAATCTTAGCTCGATACCATATTCGTAACACCCGAGATATTCGGAATAATTACTGTAGTAAACCCTTTAAGTAAGGATTTACAAGGCTAATTAAAAAGGAAAGTAAATATAAGACATCAACACTGCGAAAATTCAAGTTTATGAAAGCGTCTAACGGGTTCAACGGGTAATTAATACAACCATATCGAATTAATATCAAAAGGACACGCGTACTCGAGTACGAAACCAAACCAAGACAACAAATCTCCAAAACAATAAACATCATGAACCCCTTCGTCGTCACGTCAGTCTTGTGTGTTTCCACTGCTCCTTAGCTACGAACATCAAAACAAATGTCCACTTTGAAGGGTAGCAAAACGATGCTAGTACAAGTATCATATTAAACAATTCGAATATGCATCAACAATACATAACAAGATACATCACACGGACTTCCGCTCAGGAATCCGACAATGCGAATCTACAAGATTCCATTACACGGCATGGGTATTCCAATGATCCAGCGCCTCGGCATAGATCCCAAGATGATCCGTCGGACCAACACGAGGTGGAAATAACCCGTCCAATGATCCGGCGCCCTCGGCTAGATCCCAAGATGATCCGTCGGATCAACACGAGGTGGACATCCGATCCGGCGCCCTCGGCATAGATCGTACACGTATACAAACACAACTCATGCATACACATATGCGAATCATTATGTTCATCAACATGAACATATAAACACTATATAACGAATATCATGACAAATCAACGAAGTAAATATCATGTTCAACAACATGTATAATCATACGCATACTCCAAAAATACCGATATTAACATATCACGATACTTGCCTCGTAGATGGCAAGAACGATATACTTCAATGCTCTCGACGCACTCGAAGGCCGCCCCCTCCGATCAACGTAACAAGCTTGAACCTTAACAAAAGGAACGATATACAAATCATCTCGAGTCGAACAATGGCCTAACAATTCGACCTACGGCCGAAAAGTTCAAACTTAAACAAGTGCTGGATTGCTTAGCGCGCTACGTCTTATACGTAACGTGCGATAAGCTGAATCAGCGTACGCTATCGTATAAGACTAGCGTCGCTAGCCACGAATCGCGATCGACTTATTGTCTCATAACGTGCGTTACGTGCGTTTTGTGCGAAAACCGAACCTCGATAGCGCACGTTAACTCACACATGTTAGCGTGCGCTACTCTTGCATGTGATCATCGCAAAAAACTGGGTTGAATGATGAAGAACTCATGAATCCTATGGTGATATTACAAGTTATCCTCGGGCATATCATGCTAATAAGGTTTCTGGAAGATTTATGATTATGAAATACCAATATACGGATAGTTATCTCGATATCACAATTCCTCTACGATCTTCAAGAAATAATCTAAGTTCCATCATCTTACGTTCCAAAACACATGATTCCAACGTATACAACGTATCAACTGGGTAATATCCGATTACTTGATCATAAATCGATTTAAACATGCTTAGGAGTCCTTATAATAAGATGGTTCAAAGGTTCATTCCACATCTAGTACCGATACGTCAAAAGTATCCTTCTAACATGTGATGACCGATAAAAACGAGATACTTGCTATCCAAACATGATTAAAACTTCCTTAGGAACCTTACTAATCATTGGTGAAGAATTACCTACCTCAAAGTAGTGAAGAACACGGATGAAAATGAAGCAATCCAACACCCACGGCTTGAACACCAATCTCCAATGGTATATGATCTTCAATCTCGAACTAGGAGGTTGATATGGAGTGTTTAGGACGAATGGAGTTATGTTTCAAGTGCAAGAGTTCGGGTTATGGGGGAAGAAAGGACTGAAATCACGAATAGGATGCTGTCCTATTTATAATAAATGGTTATTAGCGCGCGCTACACCCTGTTCGTAGCGTGCGCTAACGGCTCACAGTCTAAACTGTACTCGGCACTTAGCGTACGCTATCTTCAAAAAAAACTTTAATATCTTACTAAATTTATATATTTTTCCTTGAAAATAATGTTTCTTTGTTATATAAGCTATCGATGGTTTAAAAACGAGTTGTACCTTCGTTTAAATGACTAAAATTATAAAAATTGTATCTTACCTAAAGTAGACTCTTTCAGGTGGGACGGAGGGAGTAGATCTTAATTTGGTGACTTGATTTTATACATGCTAATCAGAATATGATTCAATAATAATATGTCACAGAAAGCACTTGCTGGATTAAGACGGATCAATTTGGAAGGCCTAAGATGGAGAGTTTTTGATGCCAAAGGACAGGTTGTAAATATTCCACCCTTCTCCAGAGTCCGGTTTATGTATATAGTTATAAGTCACTGTTAATGAAATATATTTGTTTTTGTTCTGTAGGTTTTGGGTAGACTCGCATCACATATCTCAACTGTGGTTCAGGGCAAGGACAAGCCTACATACACACCCAACCGGGAGGAGGGGGATATGTGTATTATTATTAATGCAAAAGATGTATGTGTCACTGGAAGGAAAATGACCGATAAATTCTATCGTTGGCATACAGGGCAAGTATTTCATCAGTTTTTATGCATCATGTTTCTTTAAATGGTGACATAGGTATTATGGTGAAAATTTTTATATTATATAATATATATATATATATATTTGGTATTTCTGGCATGGGATGATCCTGTTTGTTGATATTCTGCGTGATGTTTTTGATCCCATAGATACATAGGCCATCTCAAGGAAAGGAGTTTGAAAGACCAGATGGCTAAAGATCCTACAGAAGTTATTCGCAAAGCCGTCTTGCGAATGCTTCCTAGAAACAAATTACGTGATGTGAGTTTGTCTTATTCTGCTTGATACATCTTTATTCTCCTTTGTCCCTGAACTTAGTATGTCCTCTAGTTTTTTCGTGGACTACATTTTGTTAATCTCTCTATTTGAATATTATCTCAGTTCACCGTTCTATCTGGGCTGTGGGTAATTATGCTAGCCATATATTGGAAAAGGTTTGAAATAAAATATAAACCACTTTGAATGGAAATCGTAAATTTTTAAGGCCAACCTCTGAAACTTTGAACAATTTGAGTTCTTATCTATGTCTCACTTGTTGAGTTATTTTACCTTTCAGTCAAAAGCATGAGCTTTGCATGAGTGCTTTTTTCTTTTATGTTATGTATTAGTCATATTACTTTTTAACTTGTAATTTTTGGGACATGATGCTGCAAAAATGTTCCCTCTTAAATGGGCTCTCCAGGTCTTAAAAGCAGATTTCCAAAGAGATATATTTTCGTTAGGATTTGAATTTTTCTTCAACAGTTTTCAAAACTCTATTGGCCGTTTGTACTGGAATTTAAAGTAAAGGGTATCAAGCGTTTTGTGAATAATAAGGATATTTTTTATTGTAGGATCGGCAATCTTTATTTTTTTACTGCAGATGTAAAAGTGAATGCCGGTGTATTAGTATTATATAGTATTTAGTTGTATATATTTAAAGGTAAAAAGATGAGAGAGAGAGAGAGTGACAGAAGATAGGAGAATAGGTGATAGAGTAGATAAATGATGGGTGTTGGATGTAAGTAGTTAGTTGGGTATTTGAAACATGTTTATCACAACCTTAAGTCGAGCCAAGTCGCTTATGTACTGTGAGGACGACAAGGCGACAGGTTGTCCGACTAGTCGTGTCAAGTCGACAAGAAGTTCATGTACATATATTTATTAAGTTTGCATAGAAAAACTAATAGAATTAAGAATATAAGTTCAAATTCAACAATAATTTATAAAGATCATAGTCGCTATTGGAGATATGACGACCCACTGCTCAGATGAGAACAAGAAAACCTAATTGGGGGAAGAACGATACCGAAAAACACGTTAAGGTTTATACGCTTTAACCCTTTTTTTAGGATCCGGTTTTTCGGATCGGGTTTCGGGTAAAAAAATTCGGTTTTCAGATCGGCTTTCGGGATAAAAAATTTACCGTCTGGAATTCGTAAGTGGACGAACGACTTGTTACAAAATCCGACTGGATGACTAGTCGACGACTTGATAACAATGATTTGAAATTAGAATAGAACAAACATTTATTGAGATTTAAAATCCTAATCCGTGTTTTATATGCCACCACAAACAGGCCCTGAAGTTGCATCACAGCAAAATGATGTGGCATGTATCTTATTATATTAGCTTAAATTCAAAAAGTACCCATCAGGTTTAGCCTCAACCTCAGGGATAAAGATAATTGGGCAAAACATCAGGAGCAATTCTTCGAATTTTTTGAGAAAACTGTACGCTAATGTGATCACAAAAGCTCTTATCTCAGCGCCCCCCAACCTGTTTAATTCTATTGGTTGGTTGATTAACAGTAGTTTTCCTTTTTCAGGACAGAGACAGAAAGCTGAGGATATTTGCTGACGATGGGCATCCTTTTGGTGATAGGTTGCTCGAACCTTACGTGATGCCTGAAAGACGAGTTCGTGAATTACGCCCCCGTGCTAGACGAGCCATGATTCGTGCTCAAAAGAAAGCTGAGCAACAAGAACAGAGTACCTCAAACACGAGAAAAGGCAAAAGAAGGGAAGAGGTTGGTGCAGAGATTAGCACATGATAATGGTAATGTTATTTTTCCAGATGGCCTCTTGGTTCCCGTTTATTTTGCCGTTGACTAAATTCGGCAACATGTGATGTCACTCTAGTAAATGATCGAGTTTGTGATGTTAATGTAGTAGCAGACATCGTTTGATTTTGTTTAACCTTGGAATTGTTTCCGATTCAAGACTTCGTGGCTGGGGTTTTGTTTATCACGTTGTAAGACACCTGATGGATATTATATAATAAAAAACAAAAATACTCTATATGAATATGATAAGTAAAGCATTATTCAGAATTTAAAATAACTGCCAAGTTAAAGCATATTAGCATATACTTCTGCCCCATATACTCTTTGGTATGTTTTCTCAAGTAGATGATGCATGTTATCAAGCAGCTAGGCCTGTAAACGATTCGAGCAGTTCGAGCTCGACTCGATACTCGATAATTCGAGCTCGAACTCAAATCCGTGCATATATTAGAGATCGATATATTAATCGAGCCGAGTTCGAATACATACATATATATATATATATATATTCGGCTCGAAAGCTCGACGAGCTGCTCTCTCTCTCTCGCTCTCTCTGTGTATATATATATATATAAAACCATAACCCTAATTCGCGCTTGGTATTTTCGAGCTCACGAGCCGAGTAGTATTTTTCGAGCTCACGAGCCAAGCTCGAGTAGGAAAAAATTAAAAAATTTGAAGCTGGCGAGCCAAGCTCGAATAGAACAAATTTATGTCGAGCTCGAGCTCGGGCTCGAGTGGTGAAGTTCGGTCGAGCTTGAGTTCAAGCCAGTGTGTTTTAATGCTTAACGAGTCGAGCTTTGTGAAAGCTCGACTCGACTCGACTTGTTTACAGGCCTACAAGCAGCTTTAGCTACATTCTTGTCGGGACATACAATCATAGTAGACAAATAGCATGCCAATTCCATCAGGTGATAATGTCAAATGAATAAATCAAAGTAGGAGAGTGAATTTTGATCATAAAAGAAAGTACGCACTCATCAATTAATAAAACTAGTGTGTAACCGTTGAAATTCGATAGGCACATATGGTGGTTTAATCTATAATTTAAAATTAAAAAATTTATTTAAGATTTGAAAAACAAACAAAAAAAATATTATGACAGTTAATAAGAAGAAGTGTTGCATCCGTCGAGTATAATTCAAAGTAGGCGAAGGGAGTTTTTTTTTTTTTTTTTTTTTGCTTGTTCCCACAATTCGTTCTGAAAATAGTATTTTGATAGACGACACCCTTGATGTGTTTGAAAAGATTGGACACCAAAAATTAGTCTAAAACACGTCATTATTCATTCACCAACCGGATCAACCTAATAGATATCTGATGCTCAAGTTCCAGATCAAGGGAGCTAAACTCACATTTGATATTTTGGTTAAAATAATGGAACTTTAAACCTTATATTTTAGTAGTTTGTTAACTTATATACCAGTTATATGCTTCCTTAGCAAAATATGATTAATAAAACCAAAGAGATATGGTGATGAAATCCTCTTTTTCTATACGGATATGACAAGACATATAGCGCTTTCTAGAATATTAGCCAGATGGGACGACCTAATGCGACAACCTCAATGGTCCATCCAGTTTGTGGAGTCGAGTTGCCCTTAATAGTAACGTGAGCATACGTTGATTCGGTTAAGTTTTTGCATAAAACTGAATCAAAGTCAAATTTTTGTAGTTTTTAAACTCGAAATCGAGCAAAACTATGCAATTTCGATTTTTTTTATGATTTTTTTAAAAGATAAAATATAGTATTACTAGATATTTAAAGAAAAGACCAAGTACGTATTAAATTCAGTAAAAATACCGGACAGATTTATAATGCGAAATACTTTGAATAATAATTAAAGAAATTGTAATATAATATTTTTTAAATAATAAGTTAAATGTTTAATTTCGATTTGGTTAGTTTTTTTCTCATTTTTCTATATAAAACCGAAACTCTACCTAAAATCTCAGTTTTGGTTTCAGTTTCCGTTTTCAGTTTCGATTTTTCAATATTTTATCAACTTTTTTCTTTTTTTTGACAATTTCTTACTTAATATAGTTATATCCCGAGATATGAGATCTAAATTTAGATTTTTATATTCAACCGGATTTCGTCATAGAAGAAAAAAAAAAAAAAAAAAAAAACGGATTACGTCTTTGTGCATGTATTTGATGCTGTGATGAAATTCGTTGATAAGATGGTTGAGATCAAATGGGGTTGCTTGGGTTGAGTGTTAAAACTGGATTACTAAACACCGCACTAAATTACTAAACACCGTTCTATAATATTATTTTTTTACCCTCAATTCATATTAAGTAGATTTGTAATCCTACTTTCTTAATACTTTTCTCTCTCGACCTATTGTAAAGACTCCACCAGCGGCCGCCGCACCGCTACCGTCCGCCGCCATGACCGGAAAAGGAAAAGCTCCTGTAACTAATTTTTTTCGGGTTTCTGGTACTTTGGCCGCGGCTGCCGTGTCGGAGTGCACGCCAGAGGCCGCGGCTGATATTTTGTCACAGGCGTCCGACGATGACGCCTGGCCATGGCACAGGCGTTCGCCGATTCCGCTTGTCCATGGCGCAGGCGTCCAGGGCGGACGCGCAGCCAGTGGTATAGACGTTCAAGTCGGATGTCCAAACCGTACACAGGCGTCCAGATCGGACGCCTAGCCGCTGGAATAGGCGTCTGGGACGGACGCTTGAACCATGGTCGTGGCGTCCAGACCAGACGCCCCTGCCTTGGTTCATGCGTCCTGGTCGGACGTCCCAATCATTTTTTCGGCAAAAAATAAAATTTTCAATTAATAATTAATAATGTGTATTGTCGTGGCCGTCTAGTCGGTTTGTTCTCGGGAAATTTATTCTGAATGGCCGCCAAGATGGCACACGGCTTGGCTTGAGCAGCACTCATCTCACGAACAACTTGTTTGGCCGATTTACTCAGTCCACTCATTTGACGATGCCCCTCCGGATATACAATAAATGAGTGATTGTGCATACCCTTACTCCCAGACATCGGTCTGATTATCCAACCACTCAAGTCATGCAATTGTTCGGCCTTTATCTGAAATATACACTTGCATACTTTCGTCTTTGTGTCCTTTCGAACAGCGACATCCAAATCTCTTAATACCCCTCTGTCTGGTTCACCAGTTTACATCTCAATAGTTTTGTCTTTCCTTTTTCTTATGCAGACGAAATGATCAACTCGAAACCAATTTGAAGAAGCAATTTTTTTCCAACCAATTGCATCACAATCACTATCGAATATTTCGTCATTAACGAAATAACCACTATAATCGGCCGTCACCTTCAAATTCTTCCAATATAACTGAAATTTTTAATTGTGAATGTTAATAATAATACCAATAATATTATTATTAAAATTTAAAATCATGCAAAAAGCGACAGGCGTCAAAAATTGCTGGACCATGGCGGCGTCTGGCATGGGCGCGCAGCCTGTCTGGCGTCGAATCGGACGCCTAGCCATGGCACGGCGTCGAATCGGGCCTTGAGACCATGGTTCGGGCGCTGGTTTAGACGCCTAGACCAAGGACGGAGCGTCGTAGCAGAACGCTGTACCATGGTGCAGGCGGAATGTGGGCCTTTGTACCATGGGACAGGTGGAATATTCAGACGTCTGCGTCATTTTCTCCGAAAAATTACCTCTAGATGTGAATTCTCGTCCATTTTCGTAGTTGTCGATGATATTGACGATATATATTTGATTGTGTGTTATGTAGAATAAATGAAAAATTGTTTCTAAATTTCAATTCGAAAAACTTGTGTGTTGGTATGTTGGGTAGAAATAATGAAAGATTGTCAAATGGGCAAAAAGGTAATTTTTTAAGGCGGTGCCTAATAATTTAGGACGGTATTTAGTAATACCCGTGTTAAAATTAGATAAGATAAGAAAATTTTAGATAATAAAAAAAAAAAAAAAATTACCAAGGGAGTTCATAGTCCAAGTCGTGATTGGTCGAGTTGCTTCAAATAGCCCAATAATAGGCGGAGGCAGCCCAAAGTCCAGACTCTCTTATTTCCAAGTTCTCCTCAATTTTCATTTTCATTCAATTAATTATCAGCTTGAGAGCAACTCCGAGGCTACTGTAGAGCGAAAGCTTTGAAAAAGTGAATTTGAATATGAGCTCAGCCGAGTCGGTGGCCGCTCAAATCCGAGGGCTTTTGGGCGGCGAGTTGACACAGCTCCATAACTACTTGAAACAGATTGATGATACGCTACACCCCGAGTCGAATCAGCTCGCTCCGCTGCTCAACGAGCTCGATTCGTCCATACATTCCCTTTGCTACCTCTACCTATTGTGAGTATTCTTCTTATTACGCGCACCGCAGTTTTTTTTTAGCTTTGAATTTATGAGAAGTTTATGGAATTTGGAAATTAGGGTTCGTTTGGCATGTCGAGTTCTTCTGATGATTGAGTGATTGTTGGAGTAAGTGGTGGCCTTTTTTGTTTTGTTTTGTATATGTTCTCTTCTTTGTTATTATCATTACTAGATGTTCTCCGGTGTGATGCACCGCATAAGATATTCTCTTATTAGAAAATAATTTCTCGATCTCTAAATTTATTTTTGATGATTTTCGACATGAGTATCATATTAGCGTAATATTAATAAAAGACTTATTGAGTTTTATGGGGTGTAATATAATTCAAGAAAGAGTACCACATTAGCGGAGTGTTAAGTCAATTAGTGTCCACTACATGAACAAATTTCGTGGATATACCAAAAAAAAAAGTAGGAACAAATTTTGGGGACGAAAGTAATACGTGATTAAGTCTTAATATATGTGTGTGTGCAGTGTATGTTTTATTATTTTTAGTTATTATAAATATCATAATTTATTTTTTATGTAAGCAATAAATGAGTTAATATATTTTTATTTTGCATCAATTAATTTTACTGAAAATAAATATTTATATTTTTCTAATATAATTTTTTTGTGTAATCGGTCATTATTGTAAATCCATCAAATTTATTATATTTATATGGATGTCTAGTTGAAAATTATGAAATAAAAATTAATTTGATATATTTTTCATTAAAAATAAACTTGATTTAAAAAATTATAAACATTTAAAATTTTAAGCTAAAAAAATAAAGAAAAGATTTTTTTATTGGTAGATGAGTGTAAGTTGTGGAATAAAACTCCCACAATACATATCTATAATTTTTTTTTTGAAAATTTAAGATACATCTCTATATATAAACTTTATTTTAAAATAAAAAATCAAAAACCTTACAAAGTGACATGTGTCACGACTCTCTTTTAATAGAAGTATAGATTATTATTGCTGTTATTATTATTATTATTATTATTATTATTATTATATTTATGATCATTTTTGGTTTATTATTATTATTATTATTTTTTATTATTATTAATATTATTATTATAAACTCATAGGGTTTACAAGAAATTAGTGGGGATCTGAGAAACAATCTGAGCCCCCACTCCTCTAACTATAGCGAAGTTAACCCTACTAAAAATATGAGCAACAGCACGTGCTCCAATGTGAGAATCTTCGGATACGTTTTAGTAAGGCCAGCGCATCCTTCTCAAGTTCTCCAAAAGAAGAGAATGAAAAGGGGAGAAACCCATATCCCATATCCGATCATTTAGCCTCGTACTTGACGCGTTTACGTTGTGCGGCTTCAATCACCGCACGACCCGGCACAAAATCAACCTATGCCAGTTTGCGTCAAGGGCGATGACCCTGTCAGATCAACACATACATCAAGCCCACCATCCCATGAGTAAAGTAACATATCAGCTGGACGTAAGGGTTTGTCCCTTTCCCCAATAAGCCCAATATCAACCTCCTTACGTGCCGAAATCCCGGACCGAGAACATATGTCAACAAGAACATCACGCACAACATTATGCCGATGTTTAATACCAATAATACCCGCGCACGATACAGCATGATCCCCATAAATATCCCCAGTAAAGACCCTGGAACAAGCTGAGCACGGCATCTGAAAAGAAAAAAGGGGAACACCTAGCCGATAACACAACACACATCGGTAAGTCCTGGCGTTCATAGTCTGTCCTAAACCAGATATTGGAACCACTCTGAGCCAATCTGAAGTGTAGTCCTCCTTTTGCGAATTCCATAACGCCATCTGTCGAGAATATAGGCGAAAGGTGGATTCAACCGTTTGGGTAACCCGTGCGAAATGTATATCTGCCAATTTCTTCATGAGTTTGGGGGCAGCGATCTCACTCTGGTTACTCAAAAGGTCCATATCCATTTTCGCATTAAAAGTAAATAATGCATCATCAAAAGAAGGGCCAGAAGTCACAACACCGGTATGTCGGAGAAGCTTAGTTTGTAAGCTAGCAGATTGAAGTCTAGAAGAAGGAAAGGATAGTTCAAGACATCACCTGCAGAATATACACCAAGCCCCCCGAAAGTAAAGGGTAAGGTGGCAAGTCTCCATTGCCAATCACCAAAACCAGGTCCAGAAGCAGTGACAATACGCTCCAAAGAAGAACGAAGAGCCACATCAAAAGAAATCTGAGCACTCTCAAAGACCCAGGGAGAACAAATGCGCATAGCAAAATATAACTTGGAAATACCGGCACAAGCACGAAGCAGCAACAACTCACACTGAGGATCATTAATTTTAGCAATAGCACCCATAAGCTCAATGGTTTTGTGGCAACCCTTTTCATAACAAGCTCACTACTAAAATCAAGGTCCACACTAACAGGCCCACCTAGTAATTTAACACCGTGTAAAGGTCGGGCAATATTAGGTGGAAAAACGCCCAAATGCCTGCTTCTGGGATCCTCCTTAGGCCAAAAAACTTCAGTTTTATCAACATTGAGGTGCAAACCAAAACGGGGTCCATCCAACATAATAAGCTCTAAAACCTTCCCCACAACCAAAGTATCTCCAATAATAGTGCCATCATCCAGATACCAAGCTTGAAAGGAAAGGCTAAATGAGTCTCTAATCTTGCAAACCAGAGGATGTAACACTAAAGAAAAAAGCAAAGGTCCAAGTGGATCACCTTGTTGCACACCTTGATGCGACCATAAAGTGTGTTCCCCATAATATAGTCTAGCTGGGCTGGAGTAACAAAATTCCACCCAACGTGAAATAGCGGACATCGCAGACGAACCTCATGTAGCATAGCCTCCCGATCCACCAAGTTGAAGGCATTTTTGAAATCTACCAACAACATCGAAAGGCCCACCTCATCCCCACGTTCTTCAATTAACCGATTCACGGCATGAAGAATAGCCTCCCCTCCACCAGATACCCCGACACCGAACTGTAGATCATTTAAGTAACCATCCAAAGAGTGGCCAATCATGGTGGCACTAACCTTGGAGACCAAACGCCTCCAAACGGTCCCCACAGCAATAGGTCGAATACCACCACCCGGCTTGACCAGCGGTGTGAGAGGAGCACTTGCAATATACTCACCCAACACCCTTGGGCATTTACCGTCTAGAAAAAGATTCACCACTTGGGTGATAGAAGCGACTAACTCATCAGAAATAGCCACTGCAGCACCACTTATTATCCTCATTATTATTATTATTATTATTATTATTATTATTATTATTATTATCTGGCCTTCCTTGCGGCTAAGTACGTTCTGTTGTTTTTCGCGTGCATTTTTTGTTGAGAATACATTTACTAGAAGCTAGTTTATTTATTTTATGTGAAGCTAGTAGCAGTTGAAATGCACGAAATATATTTCAATAGCTATGTGTAGGGATTTGCTCTTTCTGCCTGGAGCTACTTGCCTCTTGTTCGTTTGGTTTTATCATTTTTTTTTTCTTTTTTTAAAAACACTTTCTATCAGGGAGGCAGGGACATCTGCAAATTCGAAAGAACAGGCGAATGAGCTTGTGCTCCCTGTAGCCAGGTTTATCAATGTGTGTGCTGCAGAGCAAATTCGTTTGGCACCCGAAAAATGTAACCACACTCTTTAAACGCCAGTTTGATTTTTCTGGCTTTTTTCTTACTAATTTCAAAATTGTGGTGGCCTCTTGACCTGCAGTTATATCTCTCTGTAAAAGGTTAAAGGATCAAGTTATGTTGCTGGCAGATCCTATGCGTGGTGTGGCTCCATTATTGATGGCCATACACAAGCTTCAGTTGTCTCCTGAACAATTAACACCTTTGCATCCTGACTTTCTTCTTCTCTGTTTATTGTCAAAGTGCTATAAAACAGGTCTTTCCAATTTGGAGGACGATATATTTGAGGTTGATCAGCCTCATGATCTTTTTCTGTATTGTTATTATGGGTTAGTTGTCTCATCTCTTAAAAAAAATTCTTCTACTTTTTAGCTGACTTATATGATACCGTATCATATTTTTCATGGCATGTGATAGATCTGGTCCCAGGGAAGCCCTTTGCCCCTTTCACACGTGCTTATTCATCTTTTCTCTGTCCCTTTATCTAGAAAAACAAATTCTTAACTAGAGAGTTGTAGGTCTACGATTGGCTTCTTGTAAATGAGATGCAGAGTTATACATTATTTGGATTATGCTTATTAGTAGTTTGGAGACTCGAGTCCTTGGAATTGATGTTTGAACTTCATCCTGCCAACGTGAATCAAAATGCTTGTTGAATTTTACTTTCGATTCTCAATTATGATTTCTTGATTGGCAAATGATCACTGTTTAAATGGTATCTGTTCAGTTTGGAGTCAAAGGCCTTTGTTCTTGGGTGTGAAGATACTGAATAAACTTCGTGGAAGCTTTATGTATTTTAATTTTGGGCCTGTTTGAGTGTTAGGTGTTAGCTGCTAGCTGCTTGTATTAGATAGATGGTTTGACCAGCTGAGATAGTTGTTTGTAAAAATATGTTTGATAATAATTATCTGTTTGCATTTACTTTTAAGGGCACCAATTATATATAGTTTTTTGTTCTTGATGATAATATTATAGAAATAACTATTTAATATACAAATAATTAAAGTATGTAGTATTTTAGAAACTAACTGAATAATAATATACCAACAAATATATTATAACAATCTCAATGTAGATATTCAAGACTAAAATTTTGAATAGTACCAATATATATATATATATATAATAGTAAATTCCAAATATATTTAATACTTATAGTATACCAAAATATATATATTTAATAATAGATATCTATCGATAAATATATTTCATAATAATAATAATATACCAACAAACATATTAAAAGGGAAAAATAAAAGTAAATTTGGAATTTATAGAATATAACAAAATAATTATTCGGATTATTTTTTCTTGTTAAGGGTAGTAAATAGGGAGAGAGTCATTTCCCATTATACCCCCGACCTCTAATTGAAAAAGCTCCTAAAAGGAGCTTTTCAAAATTACCTTATTGTACTCAGTAAGCTCATCCAGATCTCCTTTGTTAAACACCTTGATTAGAGGGTTTGACTTGTCAAACCTCTAATATTATCAAACCCTCGAATTTTAGCTCAAAAAGCTCTTTGCCATCATGTAGTGTTTCGATCTTGAAGTGGCATTGCTGTGTTCATACCTTTTTTATTTTTTTAATTTACAAGTGAAGCATCGATTTGCGATATGAAGATTGTTTATCATCTCAGAAGGCATTTCCCCTAATCCATAATTTGATTTTTGTTGGTACTCTAGGGGCATGATTTGCATAGGACAAAAAAAAGCTATGGAGCTCCTACACAATGTATGTTAAGCCAATTCTCTTTATGACAACATAGTGATTTATGCTAGTTCTTAAGTTTGTAATATACGCCTATATTGATAATGTGGATTGAATCTCACGTTCATGTTTTAATCTTCCTTGCAATGATATTTAGGTTGTAACTACCCCTATGCCCATTATCAGTGCTATAGCAGTTGAAGCATACAAAAAATACATACTGGTTTCTCTTATTCATCTTGGCCAGGTACGTGTGCTAAATATCAGTTCTTGCTGTAGAAAGAGAATCGTTTGCTTTTGATACTTGGACTATGATGACGTATTATCCCTGTAACAAACCTCACTGAAGTTCTTTAACGAACCTCAACTTGTTGATATTGCATGCAGTTATAGTACCGGAAAGGTGACGGAGCTTGAGACTTATGTGCAGACAAACAAGGACAAGTTCGAAACTGTAAGTTTTTCTTGATACATTACAAGCACTGTATTATGTTTCTGAAGTCGGGTCTTGGGACTTACCAACTTTTCTTCCACTTTTAGGACAAGAATCTTGGGTTAGTGAAGTAAGTAGTGGCTTCGATGTATAAACGCAATATTCAGAGGTTGACTCAGACTTACCTAACTCTCCCTCCAAGATATTGCTACTACCGTCCAACCTGTGAAGCACCAAAGAGGCTGAGATGCATGTGCTTCAGATGGTAGGTTAAGCATGACATGATCACTTTGTTATAAAATGCACTGGAAATTGTCCGTCTTTTGCCAACTATGATTTTGTTTCTTTTTGGGATGTAGATTCAAGAGGGTGAGATTTATGCTACAATTAACCAGAAGGATGGAATGGTTCGATTCCTTGAGGATTCTGAACAGTACAAAACCTCTGGGATGATCGAACGCGTCGACTGTTCAATCCAAAGGTCTGTACAATATTGTAATTTGTTTTTTTGAAACTTTAAGTAACAAGAATGCTAATAATACTTTTGAATGGTTAGCTGGATTGAGATTTGATCAATTGTAGTTGTCACTTCTCTTGTAAAGTCGAGAACAAGATGTAATAATAATCATGCTGTCTTTCTTTGAATAATAGTAATCATGCCTTTTAGTAGTGTCTTAGGTTAAATTACAAAAAATTACCCTGAGGTTTAGCCTAATTACAGAAACTAGTCTGGTGTGTAGCCTAATTACAAAATAGACCAGTTATCTCTTAAGATTGCAAATACCCACATGAGGTTTGCGTTTACTTATCAAATACCCCCTGTTGAGGATGTAATTTGCAAAAAATTGAAACAAAAATCAAAGGGGTATTTGTAATTGTGAAAGGTTAGCTGGGTAATTTAATTGAACCAAGGATATATCTTGTATGTAATTTGTATAACAGAAACAAATATAGAAGGGGTATTTGTAATTTTGAAAGATTATTGTAATTAGATTGAACCTTAAGGGTGTATTATGTAATTAACCCGATTCTATTCTATGGAATAGCGTTATACTTCCTTTATAGATCTCAGCATCTACCATAGATTATGATCTTCAAACACACAGACACAAACGATAAGTGCATCTGCTAGATACAGAATCATGGAGGCATCTGTATAATGTATGTGATCAAAGCACCACTAATTTCCGTTGTTACTGTTTTTTTTTTTTTTCAGAATTATGATGCTCTCGAAGAAGCTAACGACTATGAATGAAATGCTGTCGTGTGACCTTTCGTACCTAGGAAAGGTACAGAAATTTGTTTACTTTCAATTTTGTCCTGATACCCCTCGTGCAAACAATTATTACAGCATGTTAATCTCCTATATTTTCTTTCTTTCGCTTACTTTGTTTTGCCGGTTATCTTTGGTCGTTTTTTTTCGTTCAGGCTGGAAGGGAGCGCCAGAGACTCGATTTCGATGATTTTGACACTGTTCCTTCAAAATTCAATATATGACTGAGAACTTAAAAAGATTTTCTTAGAGTAGCATTTGGTGGAAACCCCTGTGAGTTTGAATAGAGACGAAGGAATATCGGTCACCTTTTGGACAATACTCTGTCATGAAAGTAGAGACGGTGGTTATGTTTTTGTTCAGCAGAGCTAGTTGTGCAAGCATGTTTGCTTCTCTTCAACTTTTTGTAAAGTTCAAATTATTGTTTTAGTTTATGAGTTGACTAATGTTTAGGTGCAACACAAACGCCAATTCCCCTTTGATTGTGCATTGCTTCTTGAAGAAAATTATTATTATTATTATTATTATTATTATTATTATTATTATTATATTTTTTTTTAATTATTATTATTATTATTATTATTATTATAATAATAATAAATATTAAAAACTCAAAGGGTTTACAAAAAATTAGTGGGAAGCCGAGAAACCAATTGGGCCCCCACACTTCTAAAGAATAAAGAAACCAATCCTATTAAAAATATGAGCAAAGACGCGTCCCAACGTCTTTCGAAATAAGAGAATCGTCTAATATGCTTTAGTAAGGTTACTGCATCCTTCTCAAGTTCTCCAAAAGTAGAAAATGAAAAGGGGAGAAACCCATATCCAATATCCGCACATTATTATTATTATTATTGCATTTATTGTTGTTAGATTATTATTATTTCATCATGCAGTTGGATTAAGATAATATTTTTTTTTGGGCTCTATCTTTTGTAATACCAAACTATAAAAATAACAAGTTATATATCGTCATTCATAAGAGTATAAGTTTTTGATACCATTTTGCTTAAAAAGACTAAAATGTCCTCCAAAAGTTGGTGATGTTGAATTTCTTTTCTTTTTGTATTTTATTTCATTCAAATCCTTTTTCTTTTCTTTTTATTTTTTCCATCATCTTCTCAATGACTAACTACCGAATCCAACAATTAAAATTTAATGTCTAAATGGGTCTTTCAAAATCCTTATAAAAATCACACGATTTTGCGAAAAATAGAAGTTGACGTTCTAATAATACTTCATTTATTGTGCTCCTGGGTTCATAAAGAAGGTATGCAGCTATATTTTATCGCCATACCTTTTTTTTTGAGGAGTTCTTTCGCACACGATGGCCGTACTCGATGGCGCACACGATGGCTGAACTGTACACGATGGCTGCACACGATGGCAGAACTGCACACGATGGCTGCACACGATGGCGCACACGATGGTTGCACACGATGGAAGAACTGCACACGATGGCTGCACACGATGGCAGCCATGATCGTGCACACGATGGGACTAGCCATCGTGTGCACATGAACTTTTTGGTTTTTTTGGCCAATTTGATTGAATGTGTTGCCAATATGGATGTTTTGTGATTCTAAAATTGATTGTTCAAACATTAACAACTATTTGACATCATATGCAAACTCATATTTGTTATTTCATGTAATTCAATAGTGTATGAGCTATTTCATACAGATGATGAACTATGAACTTATATATACGAACTTATACATTGAGAATATATGGACTACACATGATATGAAATAGATCATATTAATTCAATCTATAACTTTACAAATAAGTATATTGTTAATAAATACTTATTAATATATAAGTAACAACACGTAAATTGGCGAGTTATTTTAGAAATTAGTGAAAATGTGCATGTTCTTGTGCACACGATGACTAATCCCATCGTGGGCACGATCATGACTCGCATCGTGTGCACATGAACTTTGGATTTTGGGGTTAATTTGATTTAATGTGTTATCGATATGGATGTTTTGTGATTCTAAAATTGATTGTTCAAACATTAACAACTATTTGACATCATATGCAAACTCATATTTGTTATATCATGTAACTCAATAGTGTATGAGCTATTTCATACAGTTGATGAACTTATATATACGAACTTATACATTGAGAACATATGGACTACATGTGATATGAAATAGATCATGTTAATTCAATATACTTATTTGTAACATAATCTATTTCATATCATGTGTAGTCTATAGGTTTTCAATGTATAAATTCGTATATATAAATTCATCATCTGTATGAAATAGCTCATACACTATTGAATTACACGAAATAACAAATATGAGTTTGCATACGATGTTATGTAGTTGTTAATGTTTAAACAGTCAATTTTAGAATCACAAAACATCCATATTGGCAACACATTCAATCAAATTGGCCAAAAAACCAAAAAGTTTATGTGCACACGATGGCTAGTCCCATCGTGTGCACGATCATGGCTGCCATCGTGTGCAACCATCGTGTGCAGCCATCGTGTGCAGTTCTGCCATCGTGTGCAGCCATCGTGTGCAACCATCGTGTGCAGCTATCGCGTGCAATTCAGCCATCGTGTGCGCCATCGTGTGCAACCATCGTGTGAGAAAGAACTCCTAAAAAAAAAATTCTGGCGATAAAATATAGTAGCATACCTTCTTTATGAACTCATGAGCACAATAAATGAAGTTTTATTAGAAAGTCAACTTCTCTTTTTTGCAAAATCGTGTGATTTTTATAAGGATTTTGAAAGACCTATTTAGACATTAAATTTTAGTTGTTGGATTCGGTAGTTAGTCATGGAGAAGATGATGAAAAAATAAAAAGAAAAGAAAAGAGTTTAAATTAAATATAATACAAAAAGAAAATAAATTCAACGTCACCAACTTTTGGAGGACATTTTAGTCTTTTTAAGCAAAATGGTATCAAAAACTTATACTCTTATGAATGATGATATATAACTTGTCAATTTTATTGTTTGGTATTAAAAAATTGATTCACTTTTTTTTTTTTTTTTTTTTTTGCGCCATGGGGTAAAGTAATTCCCCTTGAAGAAAAGTATTTTGTAAATTTTAATTGATTTTGGTTTTTAAAAGTTGATATTTTATGGGAATCTGGAAGTATGATTGAGATATAAGAAATTTAATGAAGATGATAACGCCTATGTAACTGGTATGATATTCAAGTTACAAATTCAGAAATCGTTTGGAGAACTTACTGGGGTTGTAGTGTACATATATATATATATATATCAATGATACATAATGTATCGTGGGTCTAAGTCTATGATATAAATTGCATTTACGAGTATTTCCTTTGTTGTGAATAAAATAGTCCGACTTCCATATACTGCAATGTAGGCGCAGTGCAGCACCAATCTACAAATTAGGCCTGAATAATTCGATTCCTTCAAAAAAATGTCAGGAACCAAAATCAGTAAATCGCTATATATAATGTCACGTTCATTAGAGATTTATGATGCATGTATAGAATGTAGGCATGTCCACGGGTCGGACCTGCCGGGTCACCGGGTCACCGGGTCTAATAAGGAGGACCCGAACCCTAACCCGGAAAAATGGACAACCCGGCGGGTTCTAAACCCGGTGGGTCAACGGGTCTCGGTCAGAATTTTTTTTTTGTAATATAAATAATATTTTTTGAAATATAATTTGTTATATAGTTTTTAATTAGGATAATAGGGTTGTTTTTTTTTAAAAAAAAGAGGGGGAGTAAAGTTTAAGTAGGAATGGACTTGAATCGATTTCCCGATTGCCTACGTATCCTCTCGGGGAAGAGGAATCAAAGCCCTACGTAGTTCTCTTACCTTTCTTTGTATCCCCGCCGCCCTTACCTTGGTGGTTACGTGCTTCCCGCGGATCCCTCCGATGGAGTGAGTGGTTCTTCATCTTCATCATCGTCGGTTGATTCGTTGTTTTTTTGTGTCTTCATTTCCGCTCTCCGCCAATCACTTAGTAGCACTTGAGCTTCCAACGTCTCGGGCAACAAGTTTGACCTCGTGGGATCGAGAACCTTTCCACTCCGACTAAAGGTTTGCTCTACGGCTACCGTTGAGGCGGGAACGGCGAGAATTTGTGCCGCAATCTTGCTTAGAGTAGGAAACCTTGATCTCTCCGGTCGGCTCCACCATTCCAAGATGTCAAAGTCTTCTAACTCTTCTTCATGTCCAAACTCAAAGGTAATGGTTAGATAATCGTCGAGCTCCGAATTGGAACTCGACGTGGTTTTTGCCCTCTTTGGGGCAAATAAATCTCTAGCAATTGATGTCAAACGTCTACTAGTAGATGATGAAGAAGAAATGGGAGGTGGTTGTTGAGATGATTGAGCTTGATCGGAAATATGATAATGAGCATACAATTGTTCAAGTAAATTCCTAACGTTAGTAAGTATAGTAGAAACAATACATGCGGGATCATTTTGTATTTGTAGAAACGAATAATAATTTTCAAAAATTGTTTCAAACCTTCCATTTTACGTCGAGGGTCCAAAACAAATGCAATAAGGTAAACATCCGGAATAATTTTGAATTAACTTAGCCATTTAATTCTCATATCACTTATGGCAACTTTAATGGAAGGTACGTTAAGACCGTCTTTAAGTGCAAATGCAATATTAATTGCTACGTAACAAAATAAGTTCGAAGTTGGTTTGTAAACATAACTAAAAATTTTAGTAGCCTCGTAGAAATATTTAAAAACATCCATTACATCTCTTGCTAAAACCCAAGCTTCCCCGAAAACAAAATTACCATTAATGTGTTGTGCGGCAAAACCACTTAAAAGTTCTTTATAATCATATGATTCGATTTGTATGTAGAGTTCCATCTTGTGCAAACATCTTTTGGAAATTTTTTTGGATATACATTATGTTGTTTACAATATTGGTACCATTTACGACGAACACTTTTTTTAGTCCAAAGTTCATTAAGAATGCCTCGGATAGGTTTTACTAATTCTCCAATATAAGCTAAATATTCTTGAACACATAAGTTTAAAATATGAGCCGCACACCTAATGTGAAAAAATTTACCTCCAATAGACGGCGTACAATAAGTGATTAGTTCTTGAATCGAAGCCGTGTTAGCGGATGCATTGTCAAATCCGATTGAAAAAACTCGTGAAACTAATCTATATTCTTCTAAAATATTTGCAATTACGAGCTATATTTTGCGCGTGTGTGGGTCGTTAAAAACTCGTAATGCCAAAAATCTTTTGTTTAACACCCAAAACTTATCAATATAATGACATGTAATGCCCATGTAGGAATTTTTTTGAAATGAATCGGTCCAAATATCACTACAAATTGAAACTTGTAAATCACTATTTTCCATAAAATATTTAATCAAATTTTCTTTACGTGATTTATATCTATTCATCATTTTTCTTTTTGCGGTTTGTCGAAAAATTTGTTTATATGCGGGTTGAACATGATTTGTCACCCAATCATTAAAACCAACA
This sequence comes from Orobanche coerulescens, assembly GCA_033398695.1. Lineage (NCBI taxonomy): Eukaryota > Viridiplantae > Streptophyta > Magnoliopsida > Lamiales > Orobanchaceae > Orobanche > Orobanche coerulescens. Next base: position 223,497,766 of record CM065804.1, read on the forward strand.
TTTTGTGCAAAGCTAAAAGACAATGAATCAACGACTATCATTTCCGAAAATGCATCCATAGATGAAGAATGATCATATGAAAATAAAGAAGGAGGTTGGTTAGAGGTTGATGCGTACCCGGATAGTTGCGTTTGTCCTCGTGCCAATCCGTATTTTTCGGGATGCTTCGTCCTAATATGTCGGTAGTAATTCCCGTATCCTTCGCCATTTTTGTGCTTGTACTTTGAGCTACAAAATCTACATTTAACCATAGACACTTGATTAATATCGGGATCACTTTTAGCAAACCAGAATAGAAATACCGCCGCTCTAAGTTGAGCTTTTTCGATGACGTCCGTCTCCTCGGAGCCGGACACTTGAGTCTCGGATTCTTAGGTGTTCAAGAAAGGAGGTGATTCCATATCGAACTCCTCCTCGTCCCTGATAAGTGGTAATTTTACCACTTATTTCTAGGATTTTATACTAGGTTTTTATCTCGTTTCGTGATTAATGTGCTCGTATTTAGCTTATTTATGATTAGTCGAGCCGTATTACGCGTTTGGGTTGGTTTTAGTGTGTTTGCAGGTTTTTAGAGCCAAAAGGACCCAAAACGAGACAAAGGACCGAGAGTCGAGTCAAACGGACGAAGAAACGGATTTTTGCGCCAAACAGAAGACCCTATCGGCCAGCCTATCGGCCGATAGGGCCGTCCGAAAGGAGCTCCTGCCTATCGAGTGAAGAAAGCGACGAACCACCTATCGGCCAGCCTATCGGCCGATAGGCCAGGCCGAAAGGCTTCCCAGCGGGCTCTCGTTTTTGGACGGATTTTGACTCTTTTGGATATTATTTATTTCCTAGATTAGGGCTAATCGGGATTGTAACCCCTTAGGCTATATAAACCTGTTTTGAGACCTAGTTTTTATCATCTTGGATCATCTTCCACCAGCCTTTATCACTCTTTTATCATATTAAGCAGATTTTTACACTTTTTAGCAAGATTTATTCCTTTGATTCAAGAACTTTTTGGAGGAGAATTATTATTGAAGACTCGGAGTTCATACGAACGGGTTGTAATCTCTCTTTTCATATTAATAATATGCATTCTTCATTAATTTCTTGTTTAATTTCAAGTATGTCTGGCTAATTCATTGATTGATTCTAGGGTTGGTAATTTTAATTGATGTTCACATGATGTTCCTTTGACTACCTTTTGACCTTTCATCCTAGGCTTGTGTTCAAGTTGTGTTAAATCTCATGTTAGATTAAAGGGCCCTTAATCGATGCATGTTAGCTAATTGATTTTGTCCGGAAGGAGTAATTGATTAGTGGAAATACTTGACACACAATATGATTTTATCTTGAGACCTAGCGGAGAAAGATAAATCATAGATAAATAAGTTGGTGCTTTTTAAGTGATTTTAATTCTTTGAGCCCTGACGGGGAAAAGGGTTTTAATTAACTATCTTTCTAGGTTGCCTTGACAGGAATTCTAGATCGGTAGAGTGATTATTTCTAGGATTGAATTAAATTTTGGGGAGAAGGAATCAAGTGAGCGAATTGTGTGAACTCAATTAGATGATACTACCCTAGGATCAATTACCTTTCGACTTGTGATTTTATCTTGCTAATTTGCTTTATTTGCTTAATTTAGATATTTCATCTTTTATTTAATTTTTGTTCTTCGATTTTTAAAATTAGATAATTAGAATCAAAACAATTTGGATTCCTAAATAGCATCAAATTTTGAGTAGAGTTAATTCCTTTATTTTCGACACATCAATTCCCTTGGGTTCGACACCTTGGAAATACTCCGAGGTTTTACAAATTTTAAAATTGATCGGATTTGAAAACCATACTACGCGAATCCAAGCGATCAATTTTTGGCGCCGTTGCCGGGGAATTGATAGAAAATTTAAGGGAATAATTCGAAAAAGAAGAGATTGTTACTTTAGGTAGTTTACTTTTATTATTAATATTCGATCTCGTTTCCTCACATCTTGTTTTCTTTTCCTTGTAGGCGGTGCATGATCACGAGATCCCAAGGAAAGAACTTATTTCCTTTGGACCCGGAAATCGAGAAGTCTTTGAGGAGGAAGAAGCAAGAAGCGAGAACCGAGACTATTACTATACCTTCGTTGATACCATGGCCGGCATTGTTGACCAACCACGAGAACTCGCTCGTCCCGAGAAGATCCCTTTGAATGCCCGCTTTCGACCTAAGCTGGACGATTATCAAGAAGGAGGTTGGGGAAAGATTGATGCCAACAACTTCGAGCTTAAGCCGTCCCTCATTGCTACAGTGAAGTCTCAAACATACGGAGGAGGAGTTAATGAAGATCCAAATGCTCACCTTGAGTCGTTTTGGACATATGTGCCACTATCAAGCAAACGGAGTGCCTCGGATGTCATTAAGCTCCGCCTATTCCGGTTCTCTTTAGAAGACGATGCGCTAGATTGGTACAAGAGCCTAGATCGGAAGGAAATTGGTACTTGGAGAGAGATGACCGTTGTTCTTAGCAGTTCTATCCTCCTCGAAGGTGCAAAAACAAATCAACGATATCTTGCAATTCGAGCAATATGAGGATGAATATTTATACGAGGCATGGATCCGATTCAAGAAGCTACTTCGCAAATGCCCACAGCATGGAATTGACAAAGAGGAGATCTATATTCGGTTTTATCGGGGTTTGACGAGGAAGGCTAGAAGAGAGTTGGACTACTCATCGAAAGGGGGATTTCTAGCTAACGATTATGAAGAGGCCAAAAATCTCATTGAGTTAGCGGTAAACAATGATTATGAGGAGGTGACCGATAGGAAGATGACGAGAAGAAAGGTTCCATCCGGTGACGAGGACGCCTACGGTGATTTAAAGGCAAAATTTGAAAAACAACAAAAAGAGCTCGAGATGCTAAGAAAGAATACTTTGGGAGTCAATTCAGTTTTTGAAGAGTTAAACGAGCCGATTGCAGTTAAGGAGGATGTGAACTACATGCAAGGAGGAAACTTAGGCAAGGGGGAAATTGGGGGAACTCTTATCCGAACAATCGAAACCACCCTAATTTCTCCTATGCCAATCCGAACAATGCTCTCCAGCCACCACCGGATTTAACGTGAAAAATGGGGTTATTCAAGAGCCGATTGCTAAGACACCTATGGAAGAGATGTTGGAACGGTTGGACGCGAGTCAAAAAGAGTTTATTTATAAAGTAGACAAGAGGTTCGGGGCTCTCGAGCATAGTGTGACATCTATTGGAAACTCGGTGATAGCCTTGACAAAGCAGATGTCGATGGTGGAGACCCAAATGAGTCAAATGGCGAACGCCTGCCGGATTTCATAAGCGGGGCATTTTCCGAGCAAAGACTGAGACCAACCCGAAGACTCAACAATGCAACGCAATCGAGCTTCGGAGTGGGACAAAGTACAGTAATCATGGGGCTGGAGTTAAGGAATCTGGAAACGAGGAGGTATTAGAAACGGGAGCAGAAAACGAGAAAGAAGATGGAATACAGCAGAACCTATCGGCCAGCCTATCGGCCGATAGGCCCAACCGATACACAGACAAAATGCCTCCAGGGGATCCTATCGACCCCCCTATCGGCCGAAAGGTCCCTGGAGGTTCGAAAGTGAATGATTTTGAGGTAAAAGCTCCATTTCCACAGCGATTGGCCAAGTCGAGACATGATGAAAAGCTTCAACGATTTATCGACATGTTTCAGAAGGTGAATATCAACATTCCACTTCTAGACGCTTTGAGAGACATGCCAGGCTACGTGAAATTCTTGAAAGACGCTGTGGCAAGCAAGAGGAAATTGAGGAAGTTTGAAACAATAAATATGACAGAGGAGTGTAGCGCTATCATTCAAAACAAGCTTCCGCTCAAGCAGAAGGATCCGGGACGTTTTACTTTGACATGCATGATTGGCGACCAAACGTTCCGTAATGGGTTGTGTGATCTCGGGGCAAGCATCAATCTTATGCCTCTATCCATCTTTAAGAGGTTGAAGATTGGGGAGATGAAGCCGACTACCATTTCTCTACTCATGGCGGACGGTGGATCTCTTATCCGAGCGGAGTAGTGGAGGATGTGCTCGTTAGAGTCCAACACTTGGTCTTCCCGGCCGATTTCGTAGTTCTTGATATGCCCGAGGATGAGAATCAACCATTGATCTTTGGGAGACCGTTTCTAGCAACGGGGAGAGCACTTATAGACGTCCAGGAGGGCGATCTTACTTTCCGGGTTAACGATCAAAATCTGAAAATTTCCATCTATGACGCGATGAAGAAGCCCGACGTTGCGCCCGAGGAATGTTTTGAAATTGAGTCTATTATGCCGCCCCCGACCGACTTGTTGGAGCATTGTATTTCACACTCCATTTACTCACATTCGAGGTTGATGAAATTTCCGAGGATTTGCAAGTATGTTCGAATGTTGGAGGCGAACGAGTCTCGACCTAATGAGAGGAGCGTGTGCTATCTTGATATAAACAAACCCGTTCAAGGGGGAGTTGTCACTGAAGACCCGGGTTGAATGAGGTATCGTCTAGCTAAAGACGTTAAACGTAGCACTTGTTGGGAGGTAACCCAACGTATGTATGTATATTAGTTCGTTTTATTCATTTATTTTCGATTTTTCGTTTGCGTGATTTTTGTAGTTTCTAATTTCGTAGTAGCTTTGTTAGTTTTTGTTAAGTTCTAATCCATGCATGCCGAGTTTTGAATACCTGCAGGTCTTTCATCGCCATATCCAAGCAAAAACGGGACCAAGAATGTGAAGAAGAACGAGCTGAAAAAATTTTTGAGGCAGAAAATCCTATCGACCGAGCCTATCGGCCGATAGGCCCGGCCGATAGGCTGAGAAAATAAACAAATTTTTATTGATTACAAGCAGTGGTCGATAGGGTATGCCTATCGACCGATATACCACCCGATATAAAGGTATGTAAGAGACGAAGCTCTATCGACCCGACTATCGGCCGATAGGCCTGGCCGATAGGAACATACCCGGCCCAGTATCCACTTCGACCCGGTTGATTTAATACCCTTTTAAACACTTCACACCCGATTTTCTCACACACTACACAACTTTCGGCCGATAGAACATAAGAGAAAGGGGCGAATTTTTTCTACTTTTCTTCCTTCAAACTCGATCAAGGTACGTAGTTTCGACTCTTAATCTTCTTGTTTTTCAATTCTATACATGTTTTGAAGTACATTGACGGATTCTTTTTGGAGTTTTGATAAAAATCGAATTGGGGATCCACTTTTTGGGGCTTTTGCTAAACTTTGATGTTCTTTGAATTCTATGCCCGATTGTTGATAGAATCTTGAGGGAATCATGTTATCTATGCTTAATTGTTCATGGGTACTTCGAATTGGGGGATTAATTGATGAAATTGAACGAATTTTGAAAAAACCCCAAATTTGAAGAACCCTAATTTCGCATTTTGTTGAAATTGGGTGGATTTGTTGAATTGAATTGTTCATTGGGATTGATAGGAGTTGAATTGTTGATGAATTAGATTGGATTGGAGAGAGTTTGCCCTAATATGATTGTAGTGTGTTGTTTTGTTATTATGGGTAGTGATTTTGATCCTTTGAATATAAAATGGGGGAGTCTAAGTTTGGGGGAGATTGTGTGATTTATAGAGGGCTCTTGATATTGTGGGATTATTGGATTATGTCGATGCTCATTGAATGTTTGTATTATGAGTGTTTATTGGATTTTAATTGGATGGTTGTTTTGTAGGAACGTTGAAATGGGAAAGCAAAGCAAGAAGTCGAATCCGAGTACGGCCGGAAAATCTAAGGCAACCACAGAAAAAGATGAGGGCTCCGGAGTTTGATGCTTTTGAGACGAGATTCTTTGAGAGAGAGAGAGAGATGCACGACGAGAGTATGCAAGCGCAAGATAATTATCACTTGGCGAGTATGCGTTCTTTGACAGCCGAGTTTGGTTCTTTGGGAACTCGGTTGGGCGAGGTTGAGACTCGGGTGGGTGCTGTTGCCACTCGGGTCAATGAGTTGTACGAGCTCGTGGAGAGACGCGCCGAAGAGGACAGAGTGTGGCGACAAGAGGAGATTGCTTGGAGGGAGCAAGAGAGGAAGAGACAGGAAGATAGGTGGGCACAGGAGGACCACTACCACCGAATGCTACATGAGATGTACCACTTTGCTCCTTTCCCCGATTCACATGCCCGCTATGATCCGAGCTCGCCGACAAACCCGCCATTTCCGCCACAGTGATCAGGTACTCCATTAACAAAGCCACTCCTTTCTCTTTTCAAACTTATTCCTCCTTTGGGATGCGAAATAAGTTTGGGGGAAGAAGTGCGGCTTTGTTAATTTCTTTACGTGTGAGTACCTTGTTTGCCTTGTATCATTATTTGCTTGTGTGTGTTGGTGCCCGTTGTTTTTATTTGTGCTTATCATTTTGGTGTTGCATGGTTTTGGCTTTTGGTTGCTTAGTTTTTAAATTTTTTTTTTTTTATTCATTTTCGTTCGGTGTGTTTGCTAGTTTCTATTTTCTATTTTTTTGGGTCGTAGTAGTTTTTTTTTTTGATTTCATGTTTGCTTTTATTTGCTTTTCGTTGTTTGTTTTAGATAGCCTTGCTTGTCTTTAGTTTTTCTTTATTAGTGAATTTTTCGTGCTTCTATTTGTGTGAAACCGATGTTACGACACTGTTTTTCTCTCTGAAGAAACGGTCGAGTTTTAGTCGAGTTGTAGTCAGTTATTTCTGTTTTGCATAGTATTTATTTAGGTCCAAAATTTTTCGTGATTGTAGAGGTCTTGGCAGATAAGAGACGATACATACTTGTTTTAAAATCACCGTCAATACGTTTGGTTACATCTTAGGATAGTGAGTAAATCTTGTTTCGTCGATCGTGTTGGCACTTAGATAGAGTTTAGAGTCGGTCAGTTTTCCCAAAAATTGAGATAATTTGTTCTATGAAGGGAAGTCTAGTAACAGGGGCATTCGCGTGACCCGTTGTTTACCCTCGCGTAAAGCGACGACTGATTAGACTAGTGATTTAGATATTTCACATGTGCCAATGATAGGAACCTAGTAACCGGGGCATTCGCGTGACCATTGCTTTACTCTCGCGTAAAACGGCGACCTTGATTCGGACATGCGGAAATTATATATTCGAGTTGTTTCTCCGTAGACGGGAACTTAGTAACTAGAAGCATCCATGTGCCCCATGAGTGTCTTTTACGTCAAACGGTTTCCTAATACATGAGAATGGAAGTTCCACCCTAGGATTACCCGATGAAACATCCCGAGATCCTAACCTAGTGGTCAACTCGAATTAAATTCGTGAACATATATATAAGGGAATCGAGGTTTATTTGTTATGAAACTCGTGAAAAATGTGCCACTCGATTGTGTAACGGGACGAACTAGCTTGTTTATTTTAGCCTTTCATATTGTGGTCGATTTGACTCACGTTTTGTTAATCTTTGAGTGGATTTTCTTCATGAGCGAATGATTAGGGTGAACTTGACTACTTTGCGGAATCATTATTCGAAAGTGCAGCTCGCTTTTACGACACTCGGATTATTTAGAGAGAATTACAGGGTAGTATTGATTAGGTTGAACACTATGAGTTGCACGATGATTCACAATTTTCTTTTTCTTTTCTTTTTGTTGTTCGGGACGAACAAGGCTTAAGTTTGGGGGGGTTTGATAAGTGGTAATTTTACCACTTATTTCTAGGATTTTATACTAGGTTTTTATCTCGCTTGATTAATGTGCTCGTATTTAGCTTATTTATGATTAGTCGAGCCGTATTACGCGTTTGGGTTGGTTTTAGTGTGTTTGCGGGTTTTTAGAGCCAAAAGGACCCAAAACGAGACAAAGGACCGAGAGTCGAGTCAAACGGACGAAGAAAGCGGATTTTTGCGCCAAGCAGAAGACCCTATCGGCCACTTATCGGCCGATAGGGCCGTCGAAAGGAGCTCCGCCTATCGAGTGAAGAAAGCGGCGAACCACCTATCGGCTGACTTATCGGCCGATAGGCCAGGCCAGAGCTTCAATGAGCTCTCGTTTTGGACGGATTTTGACTCTTTTGGATATTATTTATTTCTAGATTAGGGCTAATCGGGATTGTAACCCCTTAGGCTATATAAACTGTTTTGAGACCTAGTTTTTATCATCTTGGATCATCTTCCACCACCTTTATCACTCTTTTATCATATTAAGCAGATTTTTACACTTTTTAGCAAGATTTATTCCTTTGATTCAAGAACTTTTTGGAGGAGAATTATTATTGAAGACTCGGAGTTCATACGAACGGGTTGTAATCTCTCTTTTCATATTAATAATATGCATTCTTCATTAATTTCTTGTTTAATTTCAAGTATGTCTGGCTAATTCATTGATTGATTCTAGGGTTGGTAATTTTAATTGATGTTCACATGATGTTCCTTTGACTACCTTTTGACCTTTCATCCTAGGCTTGTGTTCAAGTTGTGTTAAATCTCATGTTAGATTAAAGGGCCCTTAATCGATGCATGTTAGCTAATTGATTTTGTCCGGAAGGAGTAATTGATTAGTGGAAATACTTGACACACAATATGATTTTATCTTGAGACCTAGCGGAGAAAGATAAATCATAGATAAATAAGTTGGTGCTTTTTAAGTGATTTTAATTCTTTGAGCCCTGACGGGGAAAAGGGTTTTAATTAACTATCTTTCTAGGTTGCCTTGACAGGAATTCTAGATCGGCCGAGTGATTATTTCTAGGATTGAATTAAATTTTGGGGAGAAGGAATCAAGTGAACGAATTGTGTGAACTCAATTAGATGATACTACCCTAGGATCAATTACCTTTCGACTTGTGATTTTATCTTGCTAATTTGCTTTATTTGCTTAATTTAGATATTTCATCTTTTATTTAATTTTTGTTCTTCGATTTTTAAAATTAGATAATTAGAATCAAAACAATTTCGGATTCCTAAATAGCAGTCAAATTTTGAGTAGAGTTAATTCCTTTATTTTCGACACATCAATTCCCTTGGGTTCGACACCTTGGAAATACTCCGAGGTTTTACAAATTTTAAAATTGATCGGATTTGAAAACCATACTACGCGAATCCAAGCGATCAGTCCCTTAGTCCGGACATGCTTGAAGAACCGCTCACGGAGTTACGTCTTCGGTTTGACATTATGAGAATAATTTGAATTTGTAAACTTGAGAATTAAAAATTGTGAACTTGAGATTATGATAGAGTATAAGTGTCACATCCCGGGACCCCTCCGCCGTAGCATGATATTGTCCGCTCTAGGCACTCTCCTCTTGAGCTGGCCCTCACGGTTTTGTTTCTGGGAGCCCAACGAGCAGCTTCCCAGGAGGTCACCCATCCTGCACGCTTAACTTCGGAGTTCTCATCACCCCGAAGCCACTGGGCTCCCAAAATGCCTCATGCTATAAGGAGTTCGGCACGCACATATAAGGCACTTCGCCCGCTCTCTGCTAGTCGGTGTGGGATATCACAATCGACTAGCAGAGAGCGGGTTGTGATATCCCACACCGACTAGCAGAGAGCGGGCGAAGTGCCTTATTTGAGCGTGCCGTGACACCTAATAGCATGAGGCCTTTTGGGAGCCCAGTGGCTTCGGGGTGATGAGAACTCCGAAGTTAAGCGTGCTGGTGCGAGGAGCAGTCTCATGATGGGTGATCTCCTGGGAAACTGCTCGCTGGGTTCCCAGAAACAAAACCGTGAGGGCCAGCTCAGAGGAGAGCACCCAGAGCGGACAATATCATGCTACGGCGGAGGGATCCCGGGATGTGACAATAAGAGTATAAGTAAATGATTGTATGAATTGGTGTGAGATGAATGAATTGGATTTTGGATATTTATAGGAAAAAATATGTATTTACTATAAAAAAAAAGAAAAAATCTGCACTGCACAGTGCAGTGCACATGACTGTTGCCCTGAGCAACAGAGCAAGCAACGGCTCTATTAGCCTGCCAGCCTGCATGAACTTGAAAGCACAAAAGAAAGGTGGTTGGTGGGGGTGGGGCCGGCCAGTAATTTTTTTTTTTTTTAAATTGGACCCGCCTGCAACTAGGCAAGTCAGGGCAACAGCTCCAAAGAATCTGTTGTGCAGCAGCTGTGGTGGGTGGGGGATGGGGTCAGGCTGTCGGCAGTTTTTTTTTTAAAATTGGTCGACCCGTAGGGTCGACCCGGCGGGTCAGTGGCGGGTCATAACCCGTCGGGTCAGCGGGTGGGAATTAGGTCGACCCTAACCCTAACCCGCAACCCGCAAGACCCGTGACCCATATGACCCGTGACCCGGCGGGTCCGGGTCGGGACGGGTTCCCGCTGGGTCATAACCCGCTGGGTTCGGGTCGACCCTTGACCCTTGGACATGCCTAATAGAATGTATTCAATGTATCCGAATACAGTATAACCTCTACAATTTAATGCTCGATAAATTAATAACCTCGATAAAATTAATAATTTGTCCGGTTCCAACTTGAGACCAGTACAAAATTGGACCCCAAATTTTGTTGGTAATTTCGTGTTCGGGAAAACTTGCCGGTCGGACACCGAATTACAACTGGAAACGACAATTACAATCCGAAAACAGAAATTACAAACTCGTACGAAAATGAAAATACAAAACTCGAAACTTGATTACAACTTGAGACAAAACAGAAATATACGAAACTAAATTGAGATAACAAATAAGCAATAAATTAAAGGACAAAAAACCGTATGCTAAGTAGCCGAGTCGAGGAAGACCCTCTTTCCGCAAGACGAGAAATGCCCCGGTAGTGCTCTCGATTTAGGCGTGTCGTCCCCAAAGATAAAACAACTTCGTCTGAAAGGTAGTAGCACCAGAGACCTTGGAGTTCCGGAGAACTAGAATGAGGCGTGGACAGAGCTCCGTATGATATGTATGCAAAAAACTGTGAGTATGCTTAATTCGAAAATTGCATGTACCGATGCAAAAGGATGCATGCCTATTTATAGGTCATTCACACCTGCATGAGAGGTTTAAACACAATCCTTAAGGCTGTCATAATGCAGGCATTCATGCCTGCATTGAACACAGGAGTTTCGAATTTCAAATATTGGCAGGAGTTACAGGACTCCTCCTCATTACACCTGGGAGGTTACTTCCGGGTTTGGACTGAATTTGAACAGTCAGGACGCACTAGACTGTATTCAACTCCTTAACCGCTCGAGGGATGTATCTGGACATCCTTATGTGCACATACGAGCCCAACTACATTGTTGAGCTAGTCCAAAAAATTCTTTAGGCAAGCCAAGGCCAAGCCCACGACCACCCAAAGACCAAGATCCAAGATCAAGATCAAGACCAAGGTCCAAGGCACGCGGCCGAGGCCGAGGCGAGGCGGGCGGCGGCACGCGTGTGTGGGCTTTAAGCCCATACACATGTGCCTTTAATTATTACATGAATAATGATAACTCCTTATATACTTGAACAATGATAGCTCACTATTCAACATGGGATAGCCATCCCTTATTTATTCACAATTAAGTGACAAACTTTAATTCACTATTTCTCACTCACCGAGAATCACTTTAGAGAAAGTGAATATACCACGATTCTCTACTCGAAACGTAGATCGATCCTATGATATCTGATTTTACAAAAATAAAATTAAAATCATTAAAATTCCAACCGTACCTACCCAGGTATCCATTGCACCCAAACCCTGTCTTTTTTTTTTTTTTTGTGCCACACACCATAATAGCTTACTCACATCTCCCTTATTCCACTTCCACCATGGAAACTGAATAATATTCCACCCCAGCAAAAACTATTGTTGTTGATATAACACAATCAAGTGATCTTCCTTTACGCACACGGATTCCCATTTTTTAATAGTTAAATCAGTAAAATCAATAACAGTACAATAATGTACTAAAATTACCCAAATATATATATAAATAATGCTAGGGCTTATAAAAATCCATAATTGTTGGAGGACAACTTCAGATATTGGGAAATGTAATAATATCTGTTCTGAAAAATAGAGTGGCATTAACACTATTAAGAAGTTATAGAAGATGACCAATTGTTTCGGAAAAAATATAGAATAATAATTTATTTCTTATTTTTCCAGTCATATATTATAATATAAGTAAAATTAAAATAAAATTTTGGGTAGGTTTTTGAATTATTTTAGATAGATTTATGACATGAGGATTTCTTTGTTGTTTTGTGTATTACTTATTTTATGTTTGGATTTAGTTAGAATTAAATTTGTGTATATATAAAATAAAATTATAATAAGTCATTATTGATTTGGTCAACTAATGAAGTCTTATGTTTGTTTGTTGGGTACTTCAAACCAACTTGAGTTGATCCCTATAAGCTACTAAAAAAAATCTTGATATTTAAAAAAAAAAAAATTATTATAAGAGATCATAGTTTAGGAAAATACGATTCACAAATTTTGCGATAATTTTGTTATTTATTTATTTCTTTTTCCTTGTTGAAGTTTATTTAGGGTAAAATAAATAAAATCCCGTTCCCACCATGCGCGGCGTGTCTTGTTACTTCTCTTGTTTCCTGTCCCAAGTATGATAGAACTCTCTCTCTCTCTCTCTCTCTCTATATATATATATATATATATATATATATATGTACTCGTGTACGATTCTTGTTGGGATTTTTTTGCGCAGAAGACAACTTTTTCTTGCCCCGTCCCCAGGTGTGTTATTAGTTATACTCTTGGTATTATTTGTACAAAAAAATTTGGCAATATTTTGGGTAAAAAGGCGTTAATACCTTTTGATTTTCGGACATTGTTTTTTATTTGATAATAATCTGGTTTCTAATTTGAATGTAGTGCTATGGAGCTTAACACAAAAGATGATGATGATGATGATGATGAGTGTTTCATGGAGAGAGATGATCTTGAATCGGGTTGTAAAGATATTGCTGATTTGTTGCCCGAAGATCCATTTGGGATGGAGTTTAATACAAGTCTGCCTAGTGATCCTTTTGCCATGGGTTTCGAGAAAACAATGATGCACTATTCTTTGCTCTTGATTATCTTGGCGTTAAGGACCTTTTTTTTGTTGAAAGGGTTTGCGAATTCTTGAGAGAAGTGTGCCACTTTTTTCTTTGTACGAGAGTGTCTTTTCTTTCTGGTTTTTAAATAATTTTGAATAAATATTGACAAATTAGGGGTTATGCTCTTGACAGACTGTTATCCCTTGCAATATTGACAAAAACAAGATAGTAGCAGGAGCCAACGGATCCACTCCAATCCGAGCCAAATTACTCTTGACTCCAAAACACGATGAAGTATACACTTATTTAGTTAATAATTTATATCACCTAATATATTTTACAAAAAAGTATTATATAAATTATACATACGAAAATAATTATAAGAATGACACTCAAATTGATATCCATTAGTATTTAGGTAGCTAGTAACTTGATATACATAAAGAACCCAACTTATTATAGTCCGAACCATAAATATTATAGTTATTTGGACCCATTAAAGAAAACAATAAATATACAATTTGACTCGCAAATAAAAACAATTGGACCCAAAGTCCTTTTTTTTCTCTTTTTTCCTTTTCAAACTTATATTCACTAATTAATTGGATAACAGTCTCAAACCATCTTAACTACTCCGAGCGAAGTAATGAGATGTATATTTAACTTTTGAATATCCTCAATTACCGCGTACAAGGAATCATCCCCTAAATTATTGCTCATTGCTGGACCTCCTTGAATCTAGCTGCAGATTTCCAGTGAGATTTAGGCCTCCCATATTGCCATTTGAATCCCTCACTATTGCCATCTGCATCATCTCAGCCGCCTCGGTCATTTTGAGGGCCTCGCCCTTCAAGTTCTCGGCCTCGCAGGCTCGGCTCTCAAGGAGCTCCATATCTCCCTTCATGGAGGTTATCTCCTCCTCCATAGACTTGATAAGGGACGGGCAGAGATGATGCTCCTCCCGCAAGGTCTCAAGCTCGGACGCCACCTTCTTGTGCTTCTCGACCAAGGCCATTAGCTCATCAGTGGCCTTAACATAAGTGCACATCGCACGGCCGATCAGAGCGTTTCCAAATTGGATTTGCTCAACCGGATCCATGTCATTGGTCACCATTTCCAGCTTGGGCGTCCAGCCCCTAATAGGAATGTGACTGGACGCAGACACCGCCGGGGGAACCCGATCGAGCATCTCGGAGGTTGGGGTAGCCGCCCGGACATAATCAAGGAACCAGCACGGCCGCCGCCCCTTCATCCGAGCACAAGGCTCCTCTCGGTCCTTATTAACTAGGAGATAATGACCTTCCAAGTCGATCAAAGGCTCCTTGCCGGTCGCACGACCCGTCCGGACAGGGCTCGGCGCAGATACAGGAACTTCAGGAATGGGCGGAGCCTCCGCTTTGGTCGCACTGTTCTCAGGCTCGGTCTCTCCCCTTTTCCGCTTGCCCACGCGCTCCCTCCGCTCGGAGGCCTCGACAGCCAATCTCGCCACACGCTGCGCAGACGTCTCTTTCCTCCCAGACGGGACCTTGGCTCTAGGGGCTGTTGAGAGAATGAGTGTTAACAAAAAAAAAGGCCTGAGGAAGACATGGTATTCGGGTCGGTAGATCGGAGGCCGGCCGCTCAGAGGTTTTCTTCAGTGACCAGAAGGTACGACTTCCTCTGCTCGGCAGGAAGATCCAGAAGCTTCTCAACCCGATCGTCAAAATCGGAAGATGTCTCCGGTGCCGGGATACGCTCTGCACATGAAATAAATGATGAGCGTTAGACAAGAAAGAAATAGAACAGAAAACACAACACTTACTCATTTTGGCAATAAAGTGCTCTCGGACCTAAAGCTCAGCATCTATAACACCGGGATCCTACTCGTCCACTGAGCTTCTCCAAGGCCCCCTACATAAAACCACTGCTCCTTCCAGCTGTAGATAGTCTCCGGCACATCCACCACTTCCTTGTGCATGGCATGCCGAGCTGTCAGGTAAAACCAGCCGGAGCTGGATCTACCGACCAATCTCCATAAGAAGAGACTGTTGAATTCCTCGAAGCTGGGCTCGGGCCAGCCGTACTGAGGGAAGAGGACGAAAAGGCCCACCATCCGAGCCCATGAATTGGGGTGAATTTGGGCCAGCGGAAGGCCCCGCTGCCTCAGCCAGCGGGAGAAGGCCAACGGAAGTGGGAACCTCAACCCGGCCAGCAGAGAACGGTAGTACACCTCCGTGCAACCGACAGGCGGGCTGTGGGGCCTCTCCTCAGGAGTCGGAACAAACATCTGCACCCTAGCTGGGATCTTGAACCGCAGCCGCCAAGCCACCAACTGCTCTTCCGTAACAGTGCTGCGAATCGAGGCCGAGTCCCACTCCGCCTCCACGAAAAGGGACGTCCTAGGTCGAATCCAGGCCACCACCGGCTCAAGTCTTTCTTCCACCTGAGTCCCTCTGACCGCCGTCAACGGCGCCGCCACCTCCACGTCGCCAAATCCCGGCGACCTCGCGACCTCGCCACCGTCTTCCTCGTCGCTCCAGTCGACAGGAACCCCACCTACAGATAGATCTGCCACCCCGTGCGGTCCGGCGACACAATCAGCTCCTCTGCCGCCCTCTCATCCCTCAACTCCGACATATTAAATAGGAAAGGAGGAAAGGCTTACCGAGAATTTCTTTCTAAAGTCGGAAAAGAACACCGGAATTTTTTCTCTCTTCTCTGCAACAAAAGCAAAAATGGCGGAAGGAGAAATGAAGAAGGAGAAGCTCTATATTTATAAAGAAAAGAAAACATTAAATGCCTAGCGCGTGGCGCGACGATTCACACTGAACCGTCGCAAAAACCCAAGGCGCGTGAACGCGCTATCGAAACAAATCCACCCACGTGTCTCCCTCATCATGACACCTAGAACCTTGAAATTGAATCGACGCGACTCCCGAAGAGACGTCCCTTCGAGAAATCTTATCCAAGCCGGATCGGCTGTACTACGAAACGACTCCAGCCCGGCCAACCCGGCACGGTCCTGGACTCGGGGGCCCTTGTTGATAGCCCATCCGTCTTGGCATCCACGTAAGCACTCCAGGTAGCTGAATCGGCCGATCAGAATAACAAGCCGAACCGAGTACGAATCCGATTCTCTCCCGGTCTCATTAAAGACCGGACCGGTCAGAGACGTCAAGACCGACCCGATATCCATACCGGAAGGACCGAGCAGATCAATGATAAATACGCTCCAACCCAAGATTATGACAAGGCCGACCAGAACGGCGGGAGACCCAAGGACCGACCCCAGTGGATAAGCATCGCCAGAAGCATGCGGGACAGGCATACAAGACAGTTAATGCTTACTGTTACATCCCTTCCTGAAGCAATCCTTAGAAGCCGCCACGTGTCTATGGCATGTTTGCACTCTGACAAGTGTTTTGGACATATTCCCCAACATTCTCCAGCTGTCATCTCCTAATTGGCTGAGATTATCTATATATAGAGAACGTGTACAAACAATGAAAGGACTTTGGAAATTTTGTGGGAATATATATATATATATATATATATATATATATATATATATATATATAGAGAGAGAGAGAGAGAGAGAGAGAGAGAGAGAAGGAGAGAAAAACGACAATACTTGTAGAAAACAAGCGAAAAAGATAAGACCGGTTCAAAACATTCAGTTCGGTCCTATCCTAAATTTCGATCATTAATAAAATTTAGTGATCCCTTTTAATTCATCTTTTTTATTGTGTTATACGTGGCTTCGATCCATTAGTCCAGATCAGCACACGTGACGTTGACCAAATCATCTGTCAACATTACGAATTTTAACATAATTAAGATAATTATTTATTCATATTTAGAAATATTTGCAATGAATTTTATTTTCTCAAAAAATTAACTCTATATATCGATACATATTATCAAAATTAATTGCTTATGTATTTTAGGGACAAATGTTTGGAAATCCGACTCATCAATGGCATAATTTAATACAATCTATAATACTATAAGATTCAGTCCCTAAATTTAATGTGGAGTTATGATGATAAAGTTTTTAGAGTTAAAACCAAGTTGGAGTCGTTTAGTAGTTGCATAGAGTATAAGATAGCTAATGCTCGGAATTCAATGCAGCCTCATAATAACTATACAATCATGAAAGGAGATGAAGTGCAAGGGTTGCCCGAATTGATCACATGACATTTAGTATAGAATTAAAAGTCGGTTAGATGAAGTGCAAGGGTTGCGAAAGGTTGCAAGAATAATTAATGATTTAACCTAATTCATGCCTATATAAACCGGCCAAAATCACATTTAGTATTTACATTTGAAGATGATTCACACATCTTTTAGATCTTTGATTGTTGGTAGCGGTATGTAAATTCTCTTTTGCAACATTTTGGAGATGATTCACATCTTTTAGATCTTTGTAATTAACTTGGTCTTTTTTTTTCTTAATTTAGTTATCATACGCAGGTACCATGAAAATCACATAAGATCATGCATGCTGACATAAATGGAACCAAAGATTGGGATACCAACTATTTTCTTTGTTTTTTACATATTTAGGTGATTGTTATAGATAAATATATATATAAATATATGTATTATGTTAATGCATTTTCATATACAGGTAATTTATATGCGTTTTCTATTGATGTAGCTCACATGTGCGAATCGATTCAAGAAAATGTGCACGAGCATGTATGTAAAGTAATATTTAAATGGTTAAATGATACTTTTTAACATGATTAGTTTATGAAAGTAGTTGCTTTCGAATGTTCTTTGAGAAATATTAGAATGAATTTATCGTGTGCAATTGAATTATTAATGAAAAGAAGAAGGTACATGCATCGCAAGGTGTTTTCTTTTTCTATATGTAGAATCATTAGTGAGAAACCAATATTTACGCCCATTAAATGAGTTTGCCATAATAGCAAAATATGACATATTAAAAATATCACATTGAGTAATGAATAAAAAGGAAAAAAATACATAATTTTGACTTAAATCCGTTTGTAAATTATAATATCAAATAACAAAGTTGAGTTTTAAACATAAGCAAAAGTTCAAACTTTTATCGAAAAACAAAACCGGTGCATTTAATGTGAAGTATATACAACATCGAGGTGGAAGTGCAAGGCTTGCCGGAATTTACCACATGATATTTAGTAATTAGTTAAGAATTAAAAGTCGGTTATGGAATGAGATGAAGTTGAAAAGGTTGCAAAAATAATTGATGATTTAACCTAATGTAATATATATAGATATATGTATTATGTTAATGCATTTTCATATACAAGTAATATATGTGTTTTTTCTATTGATGTAACTCACATATGCGAATTGATTAAAAAAATGTGCACGAGCATGTATGTAATGCAACATTTAAATGGTTAAATTGTACTTTTTAGCATGATTAGTTTATGTAAGCATGCAACTTGAATAATGAATATAAAAGAAAAAGTACATATTTTTTGCTCAAACCCATTTGTAAATTAAAAAAATTAAGTGTAAGACATAATAGTGGAGTCCAAAGGTTTTAGGAATTATTAATAGTGTGTTAATTAATATTCATTTAGTTGGCTATTTAGAATTGAGTTTATTGATAAATTTATTAATATTAGTTAGATTTCAATGTTAATTTTCAATGAAATTAGTTGTACAATAAAATGAGATGAAGCTTTTATACAGTTTATGTGGTATTATTATATATACATTATTACACAAACTTTAACTTACAAACTTAATAAAGAAAATATTTAACGCACATTAAACTATAACCAATTAGATAGACCCGTGTGCTTCATATTACCATGCAAAAACTCTTCATATTACCATGCAAAAACCATCTAACGGACAAGTATTGTAGGGATAAGTAATAGACCAAAAGAAATAAAGCCTTTTTTTATCATGCAAATAAGTAATAGACCAAAAGAAACAAAGCCATCACAACTTAATAACCAAAAGCCCATATATAAAATACAACACCCAAAACCAAAACAACATCAAACACTTTTAAATTTTTATACAAGAAAGTTAAAACATTTCATACAACATACTAAATAATAATTAAGTATACACTCGCCAATATACAGAAAGAATACACGATTAACAATTAGATTCTTAGCCCGTGCGTAGCACGGGTTCTGCATGTCTCGTTAAATTTATTGTTAAGACATATAATTTATATCCAATTAGTCTAAATGTACATCATTCAAATTATATTAAAAAAGTAAAATAATCACACGACATCAATTATTACTACAATAATATCTATACTATATAATACTTATCCCCCTTAATTTAATGTGAAAGGGGGATTTAGTTGTAACTTTTAATTGTAAATATATGAAGAGACTATTTTAATTGTAACTTTTAATGTAAATAAACTAATTTAAATAAAAAAGTTACGATAAACATTACAATGCAAATGCACCTTCTAATACACATGGTGATTAAAATGAACTTTTAAATGATAGTATAAATTACAAGATGGTTAAATTTTAGCTATGAAATCTTAGATACAATCGGTGCATCGCACGGGTTGAATAAACAAAAAATAACCCCGGAGCAACATATGGGTTAGTAAAGCCTCATTTTATTTAACTAATTACATAGATTAAAATAAAAGGACAATAACAATAAAAAACATATAAACTTCTCTAAAAGGCATTTAAATTCTGCCATCTGCTCATTCAACCGTCTGCCCCAACATTACGTACAAAACACGTGCACCTTCTAATACACAAGGTGATTAAAATGAACTTTTAAATGATAGTATAAATTACAAGATGGTTAAATTTTAGCTATGGAATCTTATATACAATCGTTGCATCGCACGGGTTGAATAAACCAAAAACAATCCCGGAGCAACATACGAGTTAGTAAAGACTCATTTCATATAACTAATTACATAGACTAAAATAAAAGGACAATAACAATAAAAAAAACATATAAACTTCTTTAAAAGGCATTTAAATTCTGCCATCTGCTCATTCAACCGTCTGCCCCAACATTACGTACAAAACACGTAGATATTCAACTAAAGATCGTGCATCGCACGGGTTGGATAATGCCTCGTTTTAAAAATTAAAATTAGTTTCTATTCCCTAAGAAATAATTCTAGTGATTTATACGCTATTATTAAAAATTAATTGCTCATACATTTTATGAATTATATTTAAAACTTAGTAACTTCGGTAATTGAAGTGAATAAACATTAATTTTTCATTTCAGTATATTAAATCTCAACACCCATCAAAATAACTTTGCTTCATTTAGAAGAAACTTAAAATAAAATGATTGCAGAATATTTATTGAGATTATAAAAATCCATAATTGTTGGAGGACAACTTCAGATATTGGGAAATGTAATCATATCTGTTCTGAAAAATAGAGGAGTGGCATTAACACTATTAAGAAGTTATAGAAGATGAACGATTGTTTCGGAAAAAATATAGAATAATAATTTATTTCTTATTTTTTCAGTCATATATTATAATATAAGTAAAATTAAAATAAAATTTTGGGTAGATTTTTGAATTATTTTAGATAGATTTATGACATGAGGATTTCTTTGTTGTTTTGTGTATTACTTATTTTGTGTTTGGATTTAGTTAGAATTAAATTTGTGTATATATAAAATAAAATTATAATAAGTCATTATTGATTTGGTCAACTAATGTAGTCTTATGTTTGTTTGTTGGGTACTTCAAACCAACTTGAGTTGATCCCTACAAGCTACTAAAAAAAATCTTGATATTTAAAAAAAAAAAAATTATTATAAGAGATCATAGTTTAGGAAAATTCGATTCACAAATTTTGCGATAATTTTGTTATTTATTTATTTCTTTTTCCTTGTTGAAGTTTATTTAGGGTAAAATAAATAAAATCCCGTTCCCACCATGCGCGGCGTGTCTTGTTACTTCTCTTGTTTCGTGTCCCAAGTATGATAGAACTCTCTGTATCTATATATATATATATATATATATGTACTCTCGTGTACGATTCTTGTTGGGATTTTTTTGCGCAGAAGACAAATTTTTCTGGCCCCGTCCCCAGGTGTGTTATTAGTTATACTCTTGGTATTATTTGTACAAGAAAATTTGGCAATATTTTGGGTAAAAAGGCGTTAATTCCTTTTGATTTTCGGAACATTGTTTTTTATTTGATAATAATCTGGTTTCTAATTTGAATGTAGTGCTATGGAGCTTAATACAAAAGATAATGATGATGATGATGAGTGTTTCATGAAGAGAGATGATCTTGAATCGGGTTGTAAAGATATTGCTGATTTGTTGCTCGAAGATCCATTTGGGATGGAGTTTAATACAAGTCTGCCTAGTGATCCTTTTGCCATGGGTTTCGAGAAAATAATGATGCACTATTCTTTGCTCTTGATTATCTTGGCGTTAAGGACCTTTTTTTCTGTTGAAAGGGTTTGCGAATTCTTGAGAGAAGTGTGTCACTTCTTTCTTTGTACGAGAGTGTCTTTTCTTTCTGGTTTTTAAATAATTTTGAATAAATATTGACAAATTAGGGGTTATGCTCTTGACAGACTGTTATCCCTTGCAATATTGACAAAAACAAGATAGTAGCAGGAGCCAACGGATCCACTCCAATCCAAGCCAAATTACTCTCGACTCCAAAACACGATGAAGTATACACTTATTTAGTTAATAATTTATATCACCTAATATATTTTACAAAAAAGTATTACATAAATTATACATACGAAAATAATTATAAGAATGACACTCAAATTGATATCCATTAGTATTTAGGTAGCTAGTCACTTGATATACATAAAGAACCCAACTTATTATAGTCCGAACCATAAATATTATAGTTATTTGGACCCATTAAAGAAAACAATAAATATACAATTTGGCTCGCAAATAAAAACAATTGGACCCAAAGTCCTTTTTTTCTCTTTTTTTCTTTTCAAACTTATATTCACTAATTAATTGGATAACAGTCTCAAACCATCTTAACTACTCCGAGCGAAGTAATGAGATGTATATTTAACTTTTGAATATCCTCAATTACCGCGTACAAGGAATCATCCCCTAAATTATTGCTCATTACTGGACCTCCTTGAATCTAGCTGCAGATTTCCACTGAGATTTAGGCCTCCCATATTGCCATTTGAATCCCTCACTATTGCCATGTGCATCATCTCAGCCGCCTCGGTCATTTTGAGGGCCTCGCCCTTCAAGTTCTCGGCCTCGCAGGCTCGGCTCTCAAGGAGCTCCATATCTCCCTTCATGGAGGTTATCTCCTCCTCCACGGACTTGATAAGGGACGGGCAGAGATGATGCTCCTCCGGCAAGGTCTCAAGCTCGGACGCCACCTTCTTGTGCTTCTCGACCAAGGCCATTAGCTCATCAGTGGCCTTAACATAAGTGCACATCGCACGGCCGATCAGAGCGTTTCGAAATTGGATCTGCTCTACCGGATCCATGTCATTGGTCACCATTTCCAGCTTGGGCGTCCAGCCCCTAATAGGAATGTGACTGGACGCAGCCACCGCCGGGGGAACCCGATCGAGCATCTCGGGGTTTGGGGTAGCCGCCCGGACATAATCAAGGAACCAGCGCGGCCGCCGCCCCTTCATCCGAGCACAAGGCTCCTCCCAGTCCTTATTAACTGGGAGATAATGACCTTCCAAGTCGATCAAAGGCTCCTTGCTGGTCGCACGACCCGTCTGGACAGGGCTCGGCACAGATACAGGAACTTCAGGAACGGGCCGAGCCTCCGTTTTGGTCGCACTGTTCTCAGGCTCGGTCTCTCCCCTTTTCCGCTTGCCCACACGCTCCCTCCGCTCGGCGGCCTCGGCAGCCAATCTCGCCACACGCTGCGCAAGCGTCTCTTTCCTCCCAGACGGGACCTTGGCTCTAGGGACTGTTGAGAGAAGGAGTGTTAACAAAAAAAAAAACTAAGGAAGACATGGTATTCGGGTCGGTAGATCGGAGGCCGGCTGCCCAGAGGTTTTCTTCAGTGACCAGAAGGTACGAGTTCCTCTGCTCGGCAGGAAGATCCAGAAGCTTCTCAACCCGAACGTCAAAATCGAAAGATGTCTCCGGTGCCGGGATACGCTCTGCACATGAAATAAATGATGAGCGTTAGACAAGAAAGAAACAGAACATAAAACACAACACTTACTCATTTTGGCAATAAAGTGCTCTCGGACCCGAAGCTCAGCATCTATAACACAGGGCTCCTACTCGTCCACCGAGCTCCTCCAAGGCCCCCTACATAAAACTAGACCCGGCAATTTAGCACACGACACGAAAAAACGACACGAAAACGACACGAAAATTTAGTGTTTGGGTTTGCATTTTGAGTACACGACACGAAAATACACGAACACGAAAGTACACGACCGAGATTTGGTGTCGGTTTTGTGTTTACCCTTTGGGTACACGACACGACACGAGGTACACGAAATAAATAAATAAATATATAATGTTTTATATTTAATTTAATAAAAATATATATATTTTATGAATTCTGTTTATACTAAACTTTAAAATTTGAAAATATAATGTGAACTTTCATAAATTTCGTGTAAACATTCGTATTTTCATTGTCATTCGTTTCATTTCGTCTACTAAAACCTATAAGAATAATATTATAATATTAAAATTATTATCTTTTATAATATTTTAATATTTATTTTATATTACGTGCCTGACATGAAAACACGATACGAAACGATACGAATTTGCGCGGTACACGACACGACATGACACAAATTCATTTAGTGTCGTGTATGGGTTTGGACTTTTGGTACACGAAACACGAAAGTACACGACACGAAAATACACAATACGAACGAATTGTCAGGTCTACATAAAACCACTGCTCCTTCCAGCTGTAGATAGTCTCCGGCACATCCACCACTTCCTTGTGCATGGCATGCCGAGCTGTCAGGTAAAACCAGTCGGAGACGGATCTACCGATCGATCTCCATAAGAAGAGACTGTTGAATTCCTCGAAGCTGGGCTCGGGCCAGCCGTACTGAGGGAAGAGGACGAAAAGGCCCACCATACGAGCCCCTGAATTGTAACACCCTCGAGATATTCGAGGTATATTACAGCGCCGTGAATCCCTATATGGGACCCACCAGGCTGAACAGCATCATACTCATCGACTCACATAAACGACAACCAACACCATGTCATAAAGACGCAAAACAGAATAATCCACCCGGTTCAACCGGTCAAACATAACACCATCAACCAACACAAACATATAGGCAACAATACAATCCGGACGAACAAGAACTCTTAAGTACTCGAGTACAACTATTAGTTCAAAAGCCACAAAAGATGAAAAGACAAAAAGACATTAAGACGTCACTTATGCACAATCATCACGCATGACCATCATCCGTGTACTGGTCCAGTGCCCGCTCGTCCCGATGAACCTGACCTGAAATTCATTAAACGAATTTCCCCAAAACGGGTCCCCAGAGGGGTTAGCAATTACGCTAGTACAAGTAACCAGATGAACAACTTACATCTTACACATATAGTAAATGCATGCAATAAGGAAAAACCGTTCGAAAGCACTCATTTAAAATGCCAATATCAAATCACATTTGTAAAAATACACCACAATTAACCGCGGATCCACCCCTCCGTGGACCCCTACCGAGACCCCGTCGGATCTAACCCGTAGTGGTTAAAAGCAAGCTCGCGGATCCACCCCTCCGTGGACCCCTACCGAGACCCCGTCGGATCTAACCCGTAGTGAGCATACACACACACACACCAATTCTCATACAATACTACTATGTCAAGATTGTAAGTTCATAAGGATACTTGCCTCGATTAAATAGACGACGACACGAACGGAACGGAAGAATCAAGCACGACCGTGAGGAACCGACGAGAATGAACCTAACGATTCGAATAGTACAATCACAACCACTTCTAAACGATTATGGAAATGGAATACACCCGAAAACCCGCCTACGATTCATGTATATTCATACAAAAATAACAATGAGGGCGGACCACAACCAAACCCTCTCGATTTCGCAAAACCATGAAAATATACCATGAATCCGTAGGAAAACTAATTATATCAACAAGATTAATCATATTCATCATGAATCCACCAACAAAACGGAACGAATCGGAAGGAAAACCCAAAACCCCCAAATTATTCAAAAGTAGGGTTCTAAGAGATTTACCGTGGATTAGGACGAAAGATTCGTGTTGATGTTGATATAATACTCCAAGAACTCAAGAGGGATGATGGATGAGATGATTGGAGGAAGAAATCGCCAAAAGAACGCCTCGGAATCGCCTTCGCATGGAGAGAGGAAGAAATGAGATTTTGTGTTTATCTCGGTCAACTCCTGGTTTATATAGCCAGGGAGTGTTAGCGCACGCTAAAACCTCAAGGTTAGCGTGCGCTAACGGGATAAGATTACAAACCCTACCGTTAGCGTCCCGATCCGGTAAGAGTTTTGGCCGTTAGCGTGCGCTACCATACATGCGTAGCGTGCGCTAATAACCTCTCGGTAGCGCGCTATCGACCAATAGCGTGCGCTACCCGAACATCGCCGAGTCCGGAGCCAAATGCCCAAAACTCACGACCCGTTAGCGTGCGCTACCATACAAGCGTAGCGTGCGCTAACTAGCATCGATTGAGTTGAAGTAACCGCCCAAGATCTTGGACAGTCACACTAGCGCGCGCCTTGAACAACTTAACGTGCGCTAGTCTCCCGACATTAGCGTGCGCTAGACAAGATAGCGTGCGCTAAGCCGATAGTCCAGAGGCACGGGAGTTAAGCGCCACCCCCATGGTTCACTCGCTGGCCATTTAAGTAAATGTAGCGTGCGCTACAAAGGAACTTCTAGCGCCGCTATGCGTAAAAATTAGCGTGCGCTAGGTACGTAACACAAACGGTCCACTACACCGAATATTTAACGAAACATCCAACTAACACCTCAAAACGCATCATAGCATCGAATGAATCCACGGCAACCGAAACGGCGGTTCCGCACAACAATTACAAGAATCGATCAAAAGATGACGGAAAAGTTACCTTTGAAGGATACACGAGGGTCACTACAATCGAGAATTACACCGGAAATACAATTACAAGGGAAAGAAAAATGCGGATATTACATTCTACCCCTCTAAAAATAAGTTTCGTCCCGAAACTTAAGAAACAAACAACTCGGGGTACCTAGCACGCATGCTATCCTCGGTTTCCCAAGTTGCCTCCTCGACACCGTGTCTCGACCACTGCACCTTGACTAAAGGTATGGTCTTATGCCTCAATCGTTTCTCACGATGCTCCAAAATCTTCAAAGGGCGCTCTTCGAAAGTAACATCTTCGGCGACATCAATCTCACCATAATCGATTATGTGACTAGGATCCGGGACATATTTCCTCAACTGGGAAACATGGAAAGTGCTATGAACATGACTCAAGGCCGGAGATAACGCCAAACGGTATGCCGACCCACCTACTCGCTCGAGGATCTCAAAGGGGCCGATAAATCTCAGACTCAACTTCCCTTTCTTCCCGAAACGAAAAACTCCCTTCGTCGGTGACACCTTTAGCAAAACGTGGTCTCCCACCTCGAATTCCAAAGGTCGACGACGGACGTCGGCATACGACTCGCCGACTCGGCGCCAACATCCGTTCCCGAATTACTTCTATCTTCCGCCTCGTCTCTAAAACGACATCCGGCTCGGTCCCACCAAATCGGACGCCTCATTCCAACAAATAGGTGATCGACATCGCGCCCATAAAGTGCCTCATACGGTGCCATCCGACCGACGCGTGCCAACCGTTGTTGTACGTGAATTCGATCAATGGCAAATGCTCCTCCAGCCTCTACTCCAATCGAGAGCACAAGCACGCAACAAATCCTCGAATGTCCGGATAGTGCGTCCGACGTCCATCCGATCGGGATGAAAAGAGGTACTCAAATGTAAACGGTACCCAATGCCTTATGCACCGCCCGAAGTGCGATACAAAACGGCCGTCACGATCCGAAACAATAGACTTCGGAGTACCGTGAAGTCTCACAATCTGCGCGATAAACACACGAGCTAACTTCTCCGGGCCCCAAGTATCCCTGATGCCCAGAAAATGTGCCGACTTGGTCAGGCGATCAACAATCACCCATACCATATTCATGCCCGACCTCGATCTCGGCAAACTCGTAATGAAATCCATCGATATATCTTCCCATTTCCATTCCGGAACGGGAAGTGACTGCAATAACCCAGCCGGTCGCTGATGCTCGATCTTGACCTGCTGACAAGTCAAACATCTCGCTACAAACTGTGCGACCTCATCCTTCATATCATTCCACCAGAAATTTCTTCTCAGGTCCTTGTACATCTTACTCGAACCAGGATGAACGGAATAAGGTGTAGCATGGGCCTCCCGTAAGATACTCTGCCTCAACTCTGAGTCGCTCGGAACACAAAGCCGACTCTGAAATCTCAAAATACCATCCTCGTGAATCACAAACCCAGGAGACTTTCCCTTAAGAACGTTCTCTCGGATTTGAGTAATCATCGGATCCCCTGATTGCTTCAGCTTAATTTCATCGATCAGAGACGACGAAATCTCTAAAGCACGAAGTTGCCCGACAGCTCCCGGCAACGAGACCTCAACATCTAACTCGATCAAAGCCCTCCGAAGCTCAGACTAGGATGTAAGGATCTCAAGCGTTCGCAACGCAACTGGTTTCCGACTCAAGGCGTCGGCCACGACGTTCGCCTTGCCCGGATGATAAAGGATTTCGAGGTCATAATCTTTAATCAACTCTAACCACCTCCTCTGCCTCATATTCAACTCTCGCTGAGTAAATATGTATTTCAGACTTTTATGATCGGTAAAAATCTGACATGCAGAGCCGAAAAGATAGTGACGCCAAATCTTGAGCGCAAAAACGACTGCCGCCAACTCCAAATCGTGAGTAGGGTAGTTCAACTCATACGGCCTCAACTGTCTCGACGCATAGGCAATGGTCTTGCCGTGCTGCATCAATACGCACCCAAGACCCTGACCCGAAGCATCGCTATAAACGGCAAAACCCTCGTTGCCACATGGCAACGCCAAAACCGGGGCTGAAGTCAAACGCTTCTTCAGTTCCTCAAAACTCGACTGCCTCTCGTCATTCCGCATTTAACTTCTGATTTCTGGAGCAAGCTGCGTAAGTGGCCGAGCGATTTCGAGAAACCCTCGACGAACCTACGGTAGTAGCCAGCCAAACCCAAGAAACTACGGAGCTCCTTCACATTCTTGGGCGGTGCCCAATCCAATACGGCCTCAATCTTCTGCGGATCCACACGAATCCCCTCGGCTGAAATCACGTGACCTAAAAACATCACTTCCTTCAGCCAGAACTCACATTTCGAGAACTTTGCATAGAGCTGCTCGGTCCTTAAAATGTCTAATACTATCCGCAAATGATGGGCATGCTCTTCCCCATTCCTCGAGTAAATAAGAATATCGTCTATGAAGACGACGACACACTTGTCCAAATACTCGATAAAGACTTTGTTCATCAATTGCATGAACACCGCCGGCGCATTAGTTAACCCGAAAGGCATGACTACGAACTCATAATGTCCGTACCTCGTCCGAAAGGCTGTTTTCGGCACATCGGACTCTCTCACCCGGAGCTGATAGTACCCCGATTTCAAATCAATTTTCGAGAATACCGCAGCTCCCTGCAACTGATCGAACAAGTCATCAATTCTCGGCAAAGGATACTTGTTCTTGATGGTCACCTTGTTTCGTTCGCGATAGTCGATACACAAACGTAGTGAACCATCCTTCTTCCGCACAAACAGGACCGGTGCGCCCCAAGGCGAGGCACTCGGTCGAACATACCCCGAATCAAGAAGCTCACTCAACTGCTTCTTCAACTCTGCCATCTCTGAAGGTGCCATGCGATACGGCGCCTTCGAAATCGGAGCCGCGCCCGGCTCTAACTCTATAGCAAACTCAACCTCACGATCCGGTGGCAATCCCGGTAACTCGTCAGAAATACATCAGAAACTCATTAACGATGGAATCGACGAAAGCTCGACTCCACCATCCTCCGCCTTCAAGGCATAGCACCAATAACCGCACACCCCTTTCGCAGAGACTCATCGCCTTCAAGGCATTAATGATGAATTTCTGATTTCCCCTCCTTCGCCCGCGAAGGAGTGCTCTGCCATCCTCGGCTAACATGGTGATGATCCTCGTGCGGTAGTTCATGATTGCGCCATGCCGCTCGAGCCAATCATCCCCGAGAATCAAATCCTCAACCTCAATAACCACAACAATAAGAATAGAGTGCCAAATCCACTCACAAATAAGTACGTAAGCAGCCTCGAACCTCCCGATCACCAACGATCCTATCACCGCTAGAAGCTTAACGATGAAGGGTTCACAAGGCATCTAACATTCGAGACTCAATCGGCGTTCAATCTCCAAAGTTATGAACGAATGCGTAGCACCTAATCGAAAAGCACACCGACAGATGAGAAAGAATATAAACGGTACTGCCGCCACGGTGAGGCCATTGGATCATCGGCTTTCCGCATCTCATAGACACGCGGGTGGGCTGAGCCGACACTGGAAGCTCCCCCTAGAGGGCTGACCCCGACCTCTCCCCCGACTAGCACTCGGCGGAGATTGAGGAGCAAATGATCCCTGATTCACACTTGGTTCCCTAGGCGCTGGAATGGAAGTCCGGGCACCCACAATTCTCTCCCTCTCGGCACAGAAAGCCGCCTTGTGGCCCGGTTGGCCACACTGATTACATATCAACAAAGGACTCGGGCAATTACGACTGATGTGGCCTGGCTGGCCACAGTTAAAACACTTCACCTCTCGAGAAGGGGCACTGGCAGCCCTGCGGGGAAACCCAGTAGATCGAGCTGGGCCACCACCAGTGGAAAAGTTAGCAGACTGAAATTTCTGCTGACCCCCACCTTTGTGGCCCGAAAAATTCCCGGCGGACTTCTGCTTCTTACTCTCGCGGGCCGCCTCACTCGCCGTCACAGACATATCATAAGCAAGGGCCCTGCTCTGGTAATCTTTCAAGGTAGTGCATACTAGCCCCGACATATAGTCCCGAATCGGCAACTTCATCCGTCTGGAGAAATGGAAAATCTTGTCACTCTCCTCGACAACTTGGGTCTTCACATAACCCAACTCCTTATTAAAATCAGCAATAGCTTGAGCCACGGGGATATCCCGCGGTTGAGCGTCATAAAAAGCATGTACCCGAGCCTGTCTGACTGGCCACGGGCAATATTCAGTCTCCATCAACTCTTGAAACTCAGCCCACGAAGCAGCATGGTCTTTGGGCCCAACGGCCTCCCACCAGTCCGTAGCGTCCCCTGTGAGAAAGTATTGAGCAATAGGGACTTTACGGTCCTCAGGACAGTTATGTAATATCCGCAATTTTCGATTTCCGGTAATTTTTTTTTTTTTTCGGCGGAAGTCTGTTTTGACGACTCGCTCATGTCCGTTTCGTCATTATGAGAATGATTAATTCTACACTTTTTGACATCCGAGTTCGTTTCGGTGTCGTTTCGTTGAGTTCTGTGCTTTTTAGCGACTTTTCCGCACTTGAGTTCGATTCTTGCGAATCTCGACCGAAACTGCTGTTTCGAGTTTCCCGCAAGTCCGTTTAACTTTGTTAGACGTGTTGTGAACTTCGGTTTGGTTATTCGATCACGTATCGTGATTTTCGGGCATTTGGGCCATTTTCGTAATTTCCCAAAGTTTGGGGTAATTACCTTCCGTTGTCGAATTTCGAGCCTTCGGGTGGTCGGAATTGTGTGTCCTACTAGCTCTTAGATTCGTCTTTGTGAGTACTTCGTAACCGTATCTTCGGTTCGTATTCGTGTTCGGTTTCGGTGTCGCTTTTGTTGAATTCAGGATTTCTAAACGACTTTTCTAAGTATGAGTTCGTCTTTGTTAGATCACCATTAATTTTTGGTAACTCCAAAATTATAAATCTTTGCAATATTATAGAACATCGAGTTAGCTTTCCAATGGTTCAAACGGTGAGTCAATCGAGTCCTGGACGAGAGAGTTATGGTCGTTTCGGTTTTGGCCGGGCACTTCAGAGCCTTTCGCCGATAGGGGGTCGATAGACTCTACCGCCTACTTTCAAGATGGCTATCGGTTAGCCTATCGGCCGATAGGCCGGCCGATAGGTTCTGGCTGTGTTACACTATAAATGTGTTGTTTCCAGTAAATCGTTCATTTCCTCCCCTTCTTCAACCGTGCGCGAGAGAGAGAGACTTGAGAGGGAGAGTTCCTCCATCTATCACTTACTTGTGTAAATTTCTTCATTCCTTTTCGATCGGGTGGCTCGGATTGCGGATCTAACCCGTGGTTTTGGATTTGAATGCTTGATTCATCAAGAGGTAAGAATTCCTTTAACCCTACCTTTTTGGATAATTGGGGATTTTGGGGTTTTGTCCGATTCTTTCCGTTTTGTCGATGGATTCTTGATGAATATGATTATTCTTGTTGGTATTCTTAGTTCCCCTACGGATTCATGGTATATTTCGTGATTTTTACGGAATCGAGAGGGTTTGGTTGTGGTCCGCCCTCGTTGTTATTTTTGTGCGAATATACATGAATCGTAGGCGGGTTTCCGGGTGTATTCCATTTCCGTAATCGTTTAGAAGTGGTTGTGATTGTGCTATTCGAATCGTTAGGTTCATTTCCGCCGGTTCCGTGCGGTCGTGTTCAACTCTTCCGTTCCGTTCGTGTCATCGTCTAATTATTCGAGGCAAGTATCTTGTCCATACATTTCATGTTTCGTAGGCATAATTATTGATAAATGATTTTATGCGAAATCCAATGTTTAATGAACGTAATAAGGGATCGGTATGTTCTCGATAAATGTTGTCTTTCAACAATAATTCTTGTAATTCGTGAATATATGTGTTCTCGGAATATGTGTTGGTTTTGTATGTTGAAAGATGCTACGATCACTTTGAGTGAGTTTAATAGACCGTAATCCTTTGCCGGGGATTACGTAATGTTATGTGTACTTGTTCGGTAAGAGCGTAATGTGTGCGATATTGGTTGTTATTCCTTCGTGAGGAGATTGTGACACTTGGTGTTGCTTGGTATTGGTATTTACTTGTGGTTGTGTGACATTAGTTGTGAGTGTACGTCGACTAAAGTGGCCATTCTAGCGAAGTACCTAGCATTTGTATGCACATTCTAGTATTCGAATTATGGCTTCCCGTGGCGTTGTGGATGATATGTGTATGTTCACCTAGGGACGGTCCGACGGGCCTCTAGGGATACGTATTGCCGTGAGTGTGCGTATCGTGAGCGTGGTTAGCCACCTGTGGATGTCCGACGGGGCTCTGCGGGTACGGTGGCCGTGAGTCTCGTATCAGGGTTAACTTTGAAATGTTTTGTTGAGAACCGTGATTTTTGGCGCATATTTCGTCGATTAGAATGGCACCCAAATGGTAGGGTACTTAGCTGGAATGGCACCAATAAATGTGTTGTGTATGATTCGTCTCTTGGTTGTGATAATTTGGTATGGGTACGTGAGTCCCGTGGTTGCTCCGTGCATTGTAGCTCGTGGTATGTTGAGTGAGACCGTTGTCATGGTAATGTTGATACGGTGTAATTTCCACCGGGTTATTCTTGCGAGTATGTGATGTGGATGATTTGGGTCGTGGACCGTGTGTTGTGATTGGAATGTTATAATTGGGTCGTGGGCCCCGTTATCCGCTATCGGACTCGTATTTTGAAATAAACGATTGTTGTGCTATGTCCCTAAACATTTGAAAGGCTTGAAAATTCTTAAATCCCAAACGTTTTCAAAAACTCCGAGATCGTAAAATGTTTTGTAAGTTGTAAAATGGTTTTATTCTTATCTTTCGTAATCTAAATTGTTTTGATCAAGTGAATTATCTCGGGAAGTATATTCATGATTTCTATGTTCTTGGAGTATGATTTGTATGGCCTGTCTTTGTATTTATACTTGCACTAGCAAAACAGTGGAGTTTGCTAACCCCGAGTATTCGGGTGGATGTCTGTGTGCGTCCGTGTATTTGCAAAGTTCTTTGGGAGCAATTCAGGATCGTACGAAGGATGATGGAAGACGGCGATACTAATCACATGAAGACCGGTGTTGAATAATTGGTGATGAATTGTTTTGTCTTTCAGTTGTGTAAACTTAACCCTCTGCGAGATTGTTGATTTATGTTAACCCCTGCGTGGGTATGAGTTACGAGAAAGAGTAATGTATGGTCGATGTGTATGTTGTGGTAAAAGACCAAATCGGTCTAATGGTTCGTTAGTTAGCCATGTCGGCATGTATAGTGTTAATGTGTTTTCTGTATTTAGCCTGGTAGATCCTCACGGAGGGGGTCTGCGGCGCTGTAATATTCCCGAATGGTTTGGGGGTGTTACAGAATATGGTATCAGAGCTTAGGTTGCGGAAACCTAGGCTGTCGGGTCGAGTTTTGTGTTGTCGGGTCTTTTCTTGTCTTGTCTTGTCAGATTTTGTCTGACTGAGTCGTGTCGCGACGCGTCGTCTGAGGTGTCGGTCGTGATTAGTATCGAGGTGCAGCAATCATCTTCGTGCGACCTGTGGCTGTAAGTCTCCCTTCTTTGTGTTGTGCCTCGTGTGACACGAGCTATTTTTATGATTTATTTGCTAAGTGACGGAATCCTCTTATGGATTTTGATTTCTTGATACGTGACTATTTGACTCTCATATTTCTTTCATGTGAGGAGTAGTTCTTTGGATTGTGCATGTTGGACTCTATTTCTTTTTTTTCCATTGCGTGAGTTCCTTTGTAATAGCTTGCGGTATCTTACCGATGAATTTTATTTGAAAATCGATTCCTTTAACCGAGTTGTTGACCTTGACCGTTTTGACGGTAGTTGGGTGTTTTCAAATGATTTTGTGAGTTTTGATAAGTACTACCGTCATTGACCTTTTTGGGCATTCTAACCCATTGAATTATTTTTGAAAACCTTGAGTATCTTAGAAAATTGAAATGCGAGACGTACTTTTAAAACGAATTATTTTCTTGCGGTGTTTTCAAGGTGTTTTCTAATGCCGCAATACATTTCAAAAAAAAAAAAAAATTTTCCGGTTGAGGACCAAAAATGTTTTGAGATATTTTCAAATGCGATTGCTTAGACCCAAGGGTCGAATATTTTTGAAAGTTTTTCACTAAAGGAAAGGTGTCCTCATTTTTGTTCAAACGCAAGATGATTTTCAAAGTCTCGATAATGGTGTTTGTACTACTTTTTGTAAAATGATACTAAGATCAACCGTTGTTTCCAAACTGTTTTCAAAAGGTGGTTCTCGTTTTAAAACCTATCATTCTGCTTGCGGACCGGAAATGCGTGTATGGTTTTCGAACTTTCGTTACGGTGTCAACCCCGAATTGTGATTGAATTGGTGGCGTGAGTGTCGAGTCGTTCGCCACGCATATGTTTTGTTGGCCCTCTCGTGAGAGGTGTGAATCGGTGTTTACTGTTTATCGCCTCGTGGTGATTGCGTATTGTCGCACTAGTGTGAGTTGTTAAAGCCTCGGATTTTTATGCGTTATACACATGGGTGATTGTTTCATGATGTTTGTGATTGTGTGATGGCCGCTGTCGGGAGGTTGTAATCTTGAATGATGCCGTTGTTGTTGTGATTTTTGTATGCGTTGATATGTTATGCCGAGTTGGCATCTCGGTATGTTGTTTTGCGGTGTTTTGATCCATTGTATCGAGCATTTATATTTTCGGTATGCCGAGCCGAGACGCTTTCAATCGTGATGTGCCGGGCATGCACGTGTAAATTGTCTTTCTTGTCGATGACACATTTCAAGTGTGGACTCGAGGACACCGAATTCGGGCCAGTGAATCAGCACCGAGACTTTCGGAGTTCGCGCTCAAAGACAGATATCGAATCGGCTTTGAGAGGCCTTTGAAGGATGTTTGATCGGTTGCTTGTTGTGTCGTCACCTTCCTTTATAAGAGGTCGAATGTAGTACCCGTGTTGTTTTTAGACTTCGTATTTTCTCTTTCTCCATCTGCCGATTCGCTCGTGATCGTTGGTACTTTATGAACTTGTTCTATATTTCGGTTTCATCGTCCGAACGAGCCGTGATCTTGTTGTGGGTCGATCCGGTTATCGATGTTACTTTTTCGGGTTCATTCGATTCTTGTGAACCTTGTTTGGGAGTGACATCATCCGGTTCTACCGGTTCTTTTATTCGAAGTGGATCGGCTTTGGAACTCTTGTGTTTTCGACTGTCGACTCATTTATGTTCGTTGACATTTCGAGCTTGTCCCGCTCCTTGCTTTTGTTGATCGAACGAGTGTGGTGTTATTTCGAATAACTCGTTGTCGTTGTGACTTTTCAATCGCTATTCCCTTTCCTCGCGGATCTTCGGCAATGCATGTCTTGTAGTTCTCACGGATCATCACGGGAGTTTTTGTTTGAACTTTATTGTTCTTTGTGATTCGAACATGATTCTTCGATCTTTGTTGTCTCGATCGTTGTGGTTTGATCGTTTGATTGTTCGGTTTATATTGACCTCGTTCCGTGATTGGCGAACATTCAGGCTCCTTCGTAATTCCCTTCAGTTCGGGAAATTAGTTTCGTTTTCGATCTTCCAGCCCTTAGGCGGTGGGATTTCGTGTTTGTTCAGCGGTTGACTCGCGTTTTGATTGGTGTACCGTTGGGTTGGTCAATCACATTGATTTTCATTCGTTGTGATTTGTGATTGTCGGATAATTGACTTGGCTATATTATCCGTTTGATGACGTTTGTCACTTGTTGTTTTTATTATATCCCTAACGGCGACGTTGTGTTGGTCGCCGTGGAGCGTGTTTTCACGCCGTATACTCCTTTGCGTTGTTTGTAACATTTCGCCGTTGGGCGTTAGTTACGCATTCTTGTGTATCTCGTTGAGTTTTTCCTGGCGGAATATTTCTTCTCCCTACTTGTTTTAAGTTTCGGGACGAAACTTCTTTTAAGGAGGGTAGAATGTAATATCCGCAATTTTCGATTTCCGGTAATTTTTTTTTTTTTCGGCGGAAGTCTGTTTTGACGACTCGCTCATGTCCGTTTCGTCATTCTGAGAATGATTAATTCTACACTTTTTGACATCCGAGTTCGTTTCGGTGTCGTTTCGTTGAGTTCTGTGCTTTTTAGCGACTTTTCCGCACTTGAGTTCGATTCTTGCGAATCTCGACCGAAACTGCTGTTTCGAGTTTCCCGCAAGTCCGTTTAACTTTGTTAGACGTGTTGTGAACTTCGGTTTGGTTATTCGATCACGTATCGTGATTTTCGGGCATTTGGGCCATTTTCGTAATTTCCCAAAGTTTGGGGTAATTACCTTCCGTTGTCGAATTTCGAGCCTTCGGGTGGTCGGAATTGTGTGTCCTACTAGCTCTTAGATTCGTCTTTGTGAGTACTTCGTAACCGTATCTTCGGTTCGTATTCGGGTTCGGGTTTCGGTGTCGCTTTTGTTGAATTCAGGATTTCTAAACGACTTTTCTAAGTATGAGTTCGTCTTTGTTAGATCACCATTAATTTTTGGTAACTCCAAAAATTATAAATCTTGCAATATTATAGAACATCGAGTTAGCTTTCCAATGGTTCAAACGGTGAGTCAATCGAGTCCTGACGAGAGAGTTATGGTCGTTTCAGCTTTTGGCCGGCACTTCAGGAGCCTTTCGGCCGATAGGGGGTCGATAGACTCTACCGCCTACTTTCGATGGCTATCGGTTAGCCTATCGGCCGATAGGCCGGCCGATAGGTTCTCTGTGTTACACTATAAATGTGTTGTTTCAACAGAAATCGCTCATTTCCTCCCCCTTCTTCAACCGTGCGCGAGAGAGAGAGACTTGAGAGGGAGAGTTCCTCCATCTATCACTTACTTGTGTAAATTTCTTCATTCCTTTTCGATCGGGTGGCTCGGATTGCGGATCTAACCCGTGGTTTTGGATTTGAATGCTTGATTCATCAAGAGGTAAGAATTCCTTTAACCCTACCTTTTCGATAATTGGGGATTTTGGGGTTTTGTCCGATTCTTTCCGCTTTTGTCGATGGATTCTTGATGAATATGATTATTCTTGTTGGTTTTCTTAGTTCCCCTACGGATTCATGTTATATTTCGTGATTTTTACGGAATCGAGAGGGTTTGGTTGTGGTCCGCCTCGTTGTTATTTTTGTGCGAATATACATGAATCGTAGGCGGGTTTCCGTGTATTCCATTTCCGTAATCGTTTAGAAGTGGTTGTGATTGTGCTATTCGAATCGTTAGGTTCATTTCCGCCGGTTCCGCGGCGGTCGTGTTCAACTCTTCCGCTCCGCTCGTGTCATCGCCTAATTATTCGAGGCAAGTATCTTGTCCATACATTTCATGTTTCGTAGGCATAATTATTGATAAATGATTTTATGCGAAATCCAATGTTTAATGAACGTAATAAGGGATCGGTATGTTCTCGATAAATGTTGTCTTTCAACAATAATTCTTGTAATTCGTGAATATATGTGTTCTCGGAATATGTGTTGGTTTTGTATGTTGAAAGATGCTACGATCACTTTGAGTGAGTTTAATAGACCGTAATCCTTTGCCGGGGATTACGTAATGTTATGTGTACTTGTTCGGTAAGAGCGTAATGTGTGCGATATTGGTTGTTATTCCTTCGTGAGGAGATTGTGACACTTGGTGTTGCTTGGTATTGGTATTTACTTGTGGTTGTGTGACATTAGTTGTGAGTGTACGTCGACTAAAGTGGCCATTCTAGCGAAGTACCTAGCATTTGTATGCACATTCTAGTATTCGAATTATGGCTTCCCGTGGCGTTGTGGATGATATGTGTATGTTCACCTAGGGACGGTCCGACGGGGCCTCTAGGGATACGTATTGCCGTGAGTGTGCGTATCGTGAATCGTGGTTAGCCACCCAGGATGTCCGACGGGGCTCTGGGGTACGGTGGCCGTGAGTCTCGTATCAGGTTAACTTTGAAATGTTTTGTTGGAGAACTGTGATTTTTGGCGCATATTTCGTCCGATTAGAATGGCACCAAATGGTAGGGTACTTAGTGAATGGCACCAATAAATGTGTTGTATGATTCGTCTCTTGGTTGTGATAATTTGGTATGGGTACGTGAGTCCCGTGGTTGCTCGTGCATTGTAGCTCGTGGTATGTTGAGTGAGACCGTTGTCATGGTAATGTTGGATACGGTGTAATTTCCACCGGGTTATTCTTGCGAGTATGTGATGTGGATGATTTGGGTCGTGGACCCTGTGTTGTGATTGGAATGTTATAATTGGGTCGTGGGCCCCGTTATCCGCTATCGGACTCGTATTTTGAAATAAACGATTGTTGTGCTATGTCCCTAAACATTTCAAAGGCTTGAAAATTCTTAAATCCCAAACGTTTTCAAAACTCCCGAGATCGTAAAATGTTTTGTAAGTTGTAAAATGGTTTTATTCTTATCTTTCGTAATCTAAATTGTTTTGATCAAGTGAATTATCTCGGGAAGTATATTCATGATTTCTATGTTCTTGGAGTATGATTTGTATGGCTGTCTTTGTATTTATACTTGCACTAGCAAAACAAAGGAGTTTGCTAACCCCCGAGTATTCGGGGTGGATGTCTCAGACAAGGCCCGTATTTGCAGTTGCCGGGAGCAATTCACAGGATCGTTACGAAGGATGATGGAAGACGGCGATACTAATCACATGAAGACCGGTGTTGAATATTTGGTGATGTCTTGTTTTGTCTTTCCGTTGTGTTTACTTTCCCCTATGCGGGATTGTTGATTTATGTTAACCCCTGCGTGGGTATGAGTTACGAGAAAGAGTAATGTATGGTCGATGTGTATGTTGTGGTAAAAGACCAAATCGGTCTAATGGTTCGTTAGTTAGCCATGTCGGCATGTATAGTGTTAATGTGTTTTCTGTATTTAGCCTGGTAGATCCTCACGGAGGGGGGTCTGCGGCGCTGTAATATTCCCGAATGGTTTGGGGGTGTTACAAGTTAGTGGCAACGAAGACCTTAGATATCTCCTTGATCCACCCTTCCCAGCCAATCGGGTCTGAAGCTCCCGAGAACTGAGGAGGATGCATCTTGATAACATCTTGGAGCCAACGATCCGCTCCGCCCCGATTAGCGTGGGCCTGATCCGGGTTCTGAACCGCCTGAGCTATTGCCGCCATTTGGTTCACCATTTGTTGCATAACGGCCGCAATACCGAGATCGGCACGCTCCTGAGAAGAAGCATGGCTATGACGGCCGCCCGATCTTTGCCTCGAAGATCGTGACGTGGCCGCCCACCGTGCCCCACGTCCCGGCCGCGTCCACGACCACGACCGCGACCACGACCTCTTCCGGCATCCATACCGGAGTTAAATAAGTAGCAAAAGCCATACGAGGATCGATACAAGAAAAGAACAATCACAAGTCGAGAATCAAGGTGCGATACAAGGAATTAATGAACAGAGGAAGGAAAACTTACGGACACTGGTAGTACCTGAATCATGGCGGCGTGACGATGATGTGCAAAACAAAACACCACAAGACCCAATAAACCGACAAGCCTAGGTATCCATAAACCTAGTGCTCCGATACCATTTTCTGTAACACCCTCGAGATATTCGAGGTATATTACAGCGCCGTGAATCCCTATATGGGACCCACCAGGCTGAACAGCATCATACTCATCGACTCACATAAACGACAACCAACACCATGTCATAAAGACGCAAAACAGAATAATCCACCCGGTTCAACCGGTCAAACATAACACCATCAACCAACACAAACATATAGGCAACAATACAATCCGGACGAACAAGAACTCTTAAGTACTCGAGTACAACTATTAGTTCAAAAGCCACAAAAGATGAAAAGACAAAAAGACATTAAGACGTCACTTATGCACAATCATCACGCATGACCATCATCCGTGTACTGGTCCAGTGCCCGCTCGTCCCGATGAACCTGACCTGAAATTCATAAAACGAATTTCCCCAAAACGGGTCCCCAGAGGGGTTAGCAATTACGCTAGTACAAGTAACCAGATGAACAACTTACATCTTACACATATAGTAAATGCATGCAATAAGGAAAAACCGTTCGAAAGCACTCATTTCCGGAAATGCCAATATCAAATCACATTTGTAAAAATACACCACAATTAACCGCGGATCCACCCCTCCGTGGACCCCTACCGAGACCCCGTCGGATCTAACCCGTAGTGGTTAAAAGCAAGCTCGCGGATCCACCCCTCCGTGGACCCCTACCGAGACCCCGTCGGATCTAACCCGTAGTGAGCATACACACACACACCAATTCTCATACAATACTACTATGTCAAGATTGTAAGTTCATAAGGATACTTGCCTCGATTAAATAGACGACGACACGAACGGAACGGAAGAATCAAGCACGACCGTGAGGAACCGACGAGAATGAACCTAACGATTCGAATAGTACAATCACAACCACTTCTAAACGATTATGGAAATGGAATACACCCGAAAACCCGCCTACGATTCATGTATATTCATACAAAAATAACAACGAGGGCGGACCACAACCAAACCCTCTCGATTTCGCAAAACCATGAAAATATACCATGAATCCGTAGGAAAACTAATTATATCAACAAGATTAATCATATTCATCATGAATCCACCAACAAAACGGAACGAATCGGAAGGAAAACCCAAAACCCCCAAATTATCCAAAAGTAGGGTTCTAAGAGATTTACCGTGGATTAGGATGAAAGATTCGTGTTGATGTTGATATAATACTCCAAGAACTCAAGAGGGATGATGGATGAGATGATTGGAGGAAGAAATCGCCAAAAGAACGCCTCGGAATCGCCTTCGCCGCGGAGAGAGGAAGAAATGAGATTTTGTGTTTATCTCGGTCAACTCCCTGGTTTATATAGTTGTGGAGTGTTAGCGCACGCTAAAACCTCAAGGTTAGCGTGCGCTAACGGGATAAGATTACAAACCCTACCGTTAGCGTCCCAGTCCAGTAGCCAGGTTTTTGGCCGTTAGCGTGCGCTACCATACATGCGTAGCGTGCGCTAATAACCTCTCGGTAGCGCGCGCTATCGACCAATAGCGTGCGCTACCCGAACATCAGCCGAGTCCAGTAGCCAAATGCCCAAAACTCACCTGACCCGTTAGCGTGCGCTACCATACAAGCGTAGCGTGCGCTAACTAGCATCTGATTGAGTTCAGAAGTAAACTGCCCAGTACTGGACAGTCACACTAGCGCGCGCTACTGAACAACTTAACGTGCGCTAGTCTCCCGACATTAGCGTGCGCTAGACAAGATAGCGTGCGCTAAGCCGATAGTCCAGAGGCCTGGGAGTTAAACTGCCACCCCCCAGGGTTCACTCGCTAGCGCGCGCTACGAAGTAAACGTAGCGTGCACTACAAAGGAACTTCTAGCGCGCGCTATGCAGAAAAATTAGCGTGCGCTAGGTACAGAACACAAACGGTCCACTACACCAGAATACGAACGAAACATCCAACGGAACACCTCAAAACGCATCATAGCATAGAATGAATCCACGGCAACCCCGAAACGGCGGTTCCGCACAACAATTACAAGAATCAGATCAAAAGATGACGGAAAAGTTACACTGAAGGATACACGAGGGTCACTACAATCGAGAATTACACCGGAAATACAATTACAAGGGAAAGAAAAATGCGGATATTACATGAATTGGGGTGAATTTGGGCCAGCGGAAGGCCCCACTGCCTCAGCCAGCGGGAGAAGGCCAACGGAAGCGGGAACCTCAACCCGGCCAGCAGAGAACGGTAGTACACCGCCGTGCAACCGACAGGCGGGGTGTGGGGCCTTTCCTCGGGAGTCAGAACGAACATCCGCACCCTAGCTGTGATCTTGAACCGCAGCCGCCAAGCCACCAACTGCTCTTCCGTAACAGTGCTGCGAATCGAGGCCGAGTCCCACTCCGCCTCCACGAAAGGGGACGTCCGAGGTCGAATCCAGGCCACCACCGGCTCAAGTCTTTCTTCCACCTGAGTCCCTCTGACCGCTGTCAATGGCGCCGCCGCCTCGCGACCTCGCCACCGTCTTCCTCGTCGCTCCAGTCGACAGGAACCCCACCTACAGATAGATCCGCCACCCTGTGCGGTCCGGCGACACAATCAGCTCCTCCGCCGCCCTCTCATCCCTCAACTCCGACATATTAATTAGGAAAGGAGGAAAGGTTTACCGAGAATTTCTTTCTAAAGTCGGAAGAACACCGAAATTTTTTCTCTCTTCTCTGCAACAAAAGCAAAAATGGCGGAAGGAGAAATGAAGAAGGAGAAGCTCTATATTTATAAAGAAAAGAAAACATTAAATGCCTAGCGCGTGGCGCGACGATTCACACTGAACTGTCGCAAAAACCCAAGGCGCGTGAACGCGCTATCGAATCAAATCCAGCCACGTGTCTCCCTCATCATGACACCTAGAACCTTGAAATTGAATCGACGCAACTCCCGAAGAGACGTCCCTTCGAGAAATCTTATCCAAGCCGGATCGGCTGTACTACGAAACGACTCCAGCCCGGCCAACTCGGCACGGCCCTGGACTCGGGGTCCCTTGTTGATAGCCCATCCGTCTTGGCATCCACGTAAGCACTTCAGATAGCTGAATCGGCCGATCAGAACAACAAGCCGAACCGAGTACGAATCCGATTCTCTCCCGGTCTCGTTAAAGACCGGACCGGTCAGAGACGTCAAGGCCGAACCGATATCCAGACCGGAAGGACCGAGCAGATCAATGATAAATACGCTCCAACCCAAGATTATGACAAGGCCGACCAGAACGGCGGGAGACCCAAGGACCGACCTCAGTGGATAAGCATCGCCAGAAGCATGCGGGACAGGCATACAAGACAGTTAATGCTTACTGTTACATCCCTTCCTGAAGCAATCCTTAGAAGCCGCCACGTGTTTATGGCATGTTTGCACTCTGACAAGTGTTTTGGACATATTCCCCAACATTCTCCAGCTGTCATCTCCTAATTGGCTGAGATTATCTATATATAGAGAACGTGTACAAACAATGAAAGGACTTTGGAAATTTTGTGGGAAAATATATATATATATATATATATATATATATATAGAGAGAGAGAGAGAGAGAGAGAGAGAGAAGGAGAGAAAAACGACAAGACTTGTAGAAAACAAGCGAAAAAGATAAGACCGGTTCAAAACATTCAGCTCGGTCCTATCCTAAATTTCGATCATTAATAAAATTTAGTGATCCCTTTTAATTCATCTTTTTTATTGTGTTATACGTGGCTTCGATCCATTAGTCCAGATCAGCACACGTGACGTTGACCAAATCATCTGTCAACATTACGAATTTTAACATAATTAAGATAATTATTTATTCATATTTAGAAATATTTGCAATGAATTTTATTTTCTCAAAAA
Source organism: Orobanche coerulescens (assembly GCA_033398695.1). Lineage (NCBI taxonomy): Eukaryota > Viridiplantae > Streptophyta > Magnoliopsida > Lamiales > Orobanchaceae > Orobanche > Orobanche coerulescens. The sequence goes on from CM065804.1 coordinate 223,541,189, forward strand.
ATTAACTCTATATATCGATACATATTATCAAAATTAATTGCTTATGTATTTTAGGGACAAATGTTTGGAAATCCGACTCATCAATGGCATAATTTAATACAATTAAATTTATTGTTAAGACATATAATTTATATCCAATTAGTCTAAATGTACATCATTCAAATTATATTAAAAAAGTAAAATAATCACACGACATCAATTATTACTACAATAATATCTATACTATATAATACTTATCCCCCTTAATTTAATGTGGAAGAGGGATTTAGTTGTAACTTTTAATTGTAAATATATGAAGAGACTATTTTAATTGTAACTTTTAATGTAAATAAACTAATTTAAATAAAAAAGTTACGATAAACATTACAATGCAAATGCACCTTCTAATACACATGGTGATTAAAATGAACTTTTAAATGATAGTATAAATTACAAGATGGTTAAATTTTAGCTATGAAATCTTAGATACAATCGGTGCATCGCACGGGTTGAATAAACAGAAAATAACCCCGGAGCAACATATGGGTTAGTAAAGCCTCATTTCATTTAACTAATTACATAGATTAAAATAGGCAAAATAGCTCTACTAGGGACTGAAGTTTGCCATTTTTATCACTTAAGGGACTAAAGTTTTAAGTGTTTCAAACAAGGGACTAAAGTTTTAAGTGTTTCAAACAAGGGACTAAAGTTTTAAGTGTTTCAAACTTCAGTCCCTAATAGAGCTATTTTGCCTTTTGCAAAATATTTACAAAAATGGGATCACAAGTGAAAAGATTCCATACACAAAATACCTGAAATAAATAGACCCCTTGTGGACTTGGGATTTATGTTACTGATGCTGGCGAGAAAGAGTGGAAATGGAGTAACATTTTTTTATTTTTCTATCTTTTTCGAAATCTTAAGAACTACTGAAAAAATCGATTTTGTACCTATGAATAGTGGAAAGCTTTGTACATTTAAAGAATAGGGGAAGCAGGCGGTGGAAGCAACTCCTTCAGTCGACGGTCGAAGCAACTCATTCAGTCAACTCAGCGATCTAGCGATCTGCAAGTAGGGTCGACTTTGGAAGAAGATGAGCGTCGTCTTTCTGAAATTTTGGAGAAGATGGGCGTCGTTTTCTCTCTCTAAATTGAACGGTGAAATGGAAATGAGGGGAAGGGTGTTTTTGGAGTAGGTGTCAAAGTGGGAATGCACTGTTGAAGTCAGCTTTCTCATATCGGGTATCCCTCGCCAGTTTCAGTGAGCAAGTGAAACAGTACTTTTAAGCTCGGGCCCAACATATAAAACGGGCCATTAAGATTTGACTTGTTAAAAAACTAAGGTATCAAACAAGTAGAAAATCCCAGATTATTTTTCCTTACCTGACAAAACCAACCTACCAAACAGGCCCTTAAGAAGTTATAGAAGATGAACGACTGTTTCGGAAAAAATATAGAATAATAATTTATTTCTTATTTTTTCAGTCATATATTATAATATAAGTAAAATTAAAATAAAATTTTGGGTAGGTTTTTGAATTATTTTAGATAGATTTAGGACATGAGGATTTCTTTGTTGTTTTGTGTATTACTTATTTTGTGTTTGGATTTAGTTAGAATTAAATTTGTGTATATATAAAATAAAATTATAATAAGTCATTATTGATTTGGTCAACTAATGAAGTCTTATGTTTGTTTGTTGGGTACTTCAAACCAACTTGAGTTGATCCCTACAAGCTACTAAAAAAAATCTTGATATTTAAAAAAAAAAATTATTATAAGAGATCATAGTTTAGGAAAATTCGATTTACAAATTTTGCGATAATTTTGTTATTTATTTATTTCTTTTTCCTTGTTGAAATTTATTTAGGGTAAAATAAATAAAATTCCGTTCCCACCATGTGCGGCGTGTCTTGTTACTTCTCTTGTTTCGTGTCCCAAGTATGATAGAACTCTCTGTATCTCTCTCTCTCTCTCTCTCTCTCTCTCTCTCTATATATATATATATATATATATATATATATATATATATATATATATACATATACATATGTACTCTCGTGTACGATTCTTGTTGGGATTTTTTTGCGCAGAAGACAACTTTTTCTGGCCCCGTCCCCAGGTGTGTTATTAGTTATACTCTTGGTATTATTTGTACAAGAAAATTTGTCAATATTTTAGGTAAAAAGGCGTTAATTCCTTTTGATTTTCGGAACATTGTTTTTTATTTGATAATAATCTGGTTTCTAATTTGAATGTAGTGCTATGGAGCTTAATACAAAATATAATGATGATGATGATGATGAGTGTTTCATGGAGAGAGATGATCTTGAATCGGGTTGTAAAGATATTGCTGATTTGTTGCCCGAAGATCCATTTGGGATGGAGTTTGATACAAGTCTGCCCAGTGATCCTTTTGCAATGGGTTTCGAGAAAATAATGATGCACTATTCTTTGCTCTTGATTATCTTGGCGTTAAGGACCTTTTTTCTGTTGAAAGGGTTTGTGAATTCTTGAGAGAAGTGTGCCACTTCTTTCTTTGTATGAGAGTGTCTTTTTTTTCTGCTTTTTAGATAATTTTGAATAAATATTGACAAATTAGGGGTTATGCTCTTGACAGACTGTTATCCCTTGCAATATTGACAAAAACAAGATAGTAGCAGGAGCCAACGGATCCACTCTAATCGAGCCAAATTACTCTTGACTCCAAAACACGATGAAGTATACACTTATTTAGTTAATAATTTATATCACCTAATATATTTTACAAAAAAGTATTATATAAATTATACATACGAAAATAATTATAAGAATGACACTCAAATTGATATCCATTAGTATTTAGGTAGCTGGTCACTTGATATATATATAAAGAACCCAACTTATTATAGTCCGAACTATAAATATTATACTGTCTCTGTCCGCCACCCATGCGCAACAATTTCCTTTTCCGTCCGTCCGCAATCTATGTGCATTGTTTATTTTTGGCAAATTTTTTCTACCACAAGTGGGCCCCTTACTCCACTCACAACACATCCTACCAACTAAGTCAACTTAAATATTAAAAACTCGTGTCAGTCAAAACAATGCACATGGTTGATGGACGGAGAGAGTAGTTCTTATTTGAATCCATTAAAGAAAACTATAAATATACAATTTGGCTCGCAAATAAAAACAATTTGACCCACAGTCCTTTTTTTTCCCTTTTTTTTCTTTTCAAATTTATATTCACTAGTTCATAGTAGGTGTTCCAATTTCTCCGGGTTTTGGAATTGGAGACGTCCCATTAGATCGGGTATCGAAAACGAACAATTTAATCGATTAATTGAGCTTCTTCCTGATGGTATTTCCGATGCAGATGACACTTCGGTTTGGAATATGGATGGTAAATCTCACTTCTCTGTTGCAAATGCTCGGCGGTTTTTTGACTATAAATTGCTTTCGAAAATTGAAAAGCAGACAAGATGGAATAAGAAGGTTCCTAAGAAGATTAATTTGTTTGTGTGGCGCCTTCTTCGCAATGGTATTCCTACTCATGTTAATCTTTTTGGCCGAGGCATTGACATTGATACGGTTTGATGTTACCTTTGCTCCAATGGGTATGATGATGTTAGTCACATTTTTCATTCATGCTCGTTTACGTGTAACATCAGAGATAAACTTAGTGTTTGGATGAACATTGACATTCCTAATGTCGATCCTAATGATATGGTGTCCTGGTACAAGCATCTTCAAATTAATGGATACAAACGAGACATTGTTGAAGCCATAGTGTTCATTTGGTGGTGGCATGTGTGGAAGGACAGAAATAACAATCTCCACAACGGATCTCATGGTAATATAACTGACACTTTCAACTCTATTGTCTCTTTCGCTTTTCTTTGGATCTCTAACCGTGACAGGAAGCGCAATTACTGTTGGAACAAGTGGATCGTGAACCCCCTTGAAAATGGGTGAGTTTCATGTTTTTGAGCTGTCTGTTGAAGTGTGGCGCGTTTGGATGGTTCAGGTTTTGACACTTTTGGCGTGATTTTTAGTGTTGGGTTGGCATCCTCGGGGCTTGTTTGGGGTTACATCAACAACGTCGCAGAGTGAAAACCGGTGGCGCGGCCTCTGTTGATGGGGATTTTTCTCATGTCCTGCATTGCGTAAATGGCCTGAGTTTTTTCATCCCTTTTGTGATCCTAGCAGTCAAAGTTCCGAGTGGGTTCTAGCGAGTTTATTCGTGTTTTTTGCTAGGTCTATTTTTTTTGTTTGTTGTATTGTTTGCTGGCTTGGTTGTCTTTTAACGATTTGTATTTGTTTTTCTTTCTCATCTAGCGCCTTGCTAGTTGTTGCTTTTAATATAATTCTGCCGTTCTAAAAAAAAATTGGATAACAGTCTCAATCCATCTCAACTACTCGAGTGAAGTGATGAGATGTATATTTAACTTTTGAATATCCTCCATTACCACATATAAGGCCTTAGTTATTGCTCGTTGCTGGACTTCCTTAAATCTAACTACAGATTTTCACTGAGATTAGGCTTTTTATATTGCCATTTGAATCCCTCAATATTTAATTATTTTACTAGTGTACCTCGAAAACTAGGTACTCTACCTTATCCATAGACTACTGAGTCATAAACTTTTTAAAAATCTTATCCCATGAGAGATTCGAACTCGGTTCTCCTATTTGAAGTGGGCGACCCGTGGCTAATAGACTAAGGCCATTGGTTAAAGTCCTTATAGATTTGGACTCGAGATGTTCGTTTCTATATTTATGCATGATACTCGTCAAAATTATAAATTTCATTTGAAACCTTAAAAAATCAAAACTTTCACTCGGATCGAAAAAATAGTGGTTTGACATAGAACGTGAAAACTACCGTTTCGCTCCAAACTCCAAAAATAGTGGTTTTGTATTTTTTTATTTGTTTTTTGGGAGCCGAGTGAATTTCTACTGTCACATTGCCTAAGCTAAATGGGAGAAGACAACTCTAAAGAAGGTTTTTTGCATAGCCGAGTGAATTTCTACTATAAGGAACGTGTTTTTTTTTTTGAAGTGCGCCGAGTTGAAATGGGACAGTAGAAATTTCAACTCTAAAGAAGGGTTTTTTTTTTGGAGAAGACAAGTTGTTTCAATTCTTGACAGCAATAATCTGAAATGTGGCCATAAAATCTATTGTTATGCCTAACTTGGTTTGTTATTACTATTTTCCTATAGACATGTGGTGCAATTGTTGTGCCTTGACAATTTCCATCTAAAATGATTTGTTTTTTTTTTCGTTCACATACGAGTGATGATGCAACTTGCTGTCTACAGATGCCGTAAAATTTAGAGACGAGGGCTTGTTTGTAGATATCCTAATCACAATCGTATGTTGCATGAGAATCATTAAACTCTAGTTTTATGTCTCCTATCAGCTGGTAAACCTGTAATAACAGGGCCAGCATTATGCAAAATACACAGTTCCCTCTCTTAGGTAAAATCATGTTAGACCACAAAACTATAGTTCTTAATAAAGAGAGCATCCTATTATTGAGAACAGTTGAAATTGAATGGTCAAGTGTAAATTGTTATAGCTTGCGTAGAGTATGTTTTAAGATTTTTTCTAGCTTACATCTTGTAGCTTTCTATTTATTTTGTTCTTCTTTTATTTGTCAATTTCTGGTTAGGTTGATAACAATGCACGATTGATGCGTTACAAATCATGGCCTTACTACGACGACTGGACTATCATCTTCGGCAAGGATAGAGCGACCGGTGAAGCAGCTGAAGATATATTGAAGCTTGGAATGACATCATTGATACACTTGAGGCGACACTTTTCCAATGGGCACACATGGAGATCATGATATTTACATGGATACACACCGCATATGAGGGCACTCGATAGTGTCTCCCTACCTTAAGAATAATCAACCCGAAAAGCGTAAGGGGAAGAAACGGAAGGCGGTGAGGAGATGCAGGTGTCCGTGAAGTCTTGCGAGAGATTGGAGACAAAGCGATACAAGGCTTCGAGACTTGGCCAAGCGCATTGGATACGATTTTGACGTGAGCATCAAAAGAAAGGAGGCATTTGATCTCCTAGGTTCTATTGAAGGGCTCTCGTTGGAAGATAGGTTTGATGTCTGTGATCTTCTAGCGAAAGAGATCGAGAAGCTGGATGTGTTCATGGGACTGCCTCAAGATGCAAGAGAGGCCTATGTGATGCGGATCCTCACCTCGTTGAGGAAGTAGTGAAGCATCCTAGATTTGTTGGGTTTATTTATATGAAAATTAGTCTTGTTTTGTTGCTTTTGGTGTAGTGTTTTATATATTGAAACACAATGAATTTCTTGTTTTTGGCTTAATTGTGATGTTGGTCAGTTAACTGCTAGTAGATGCTAGCAATTTTGGTGTTTCGCAACCTTTGAATATTTGCTAGTTTGGTCCATAAGTTTCAATGTAATGCAATTCTAGTCTTATAACTTCCTAGTTGGTGAAATTTTGATCTTAAAATGACTGGTGTAATATTTCATTTTCTTCCAGTACTTCAAGTGCCGTACTTATTTACTTCAAGAGCCGTACTTATTTCATTTTCTTCAGTACTTCCAGTACTTCCTAGTTCAGTACTTCAAAGTAGTACAAATCCATTTCTTATTTACTTTGATTTAAAAAGTACCAAGAAATAATATATATATATATATATATATATATCATTCACCATACTTTTCATTACTTTCGGCCCAGCCAAGAACGTGAAATCAAGACAGCAATTGCACGACATTGATTAGTCCTTCGAGCAAGCAAGATGTAATAAATCAGAACTACGATACACAACAGAACTACCAAAAAAGCTAATAATATTCAGAATTTAGCAGAAAAGCCAAAAAAAAAATCCTCTTCATAACATTGACGACGATACACAATAGAACTACGAAGCGAAATGGCAACAAAAGTTTATGATGATAAACTTGGTTCACATTAACCGACCTATAACGATACCAAAAAGTACAAGAACAATTGTCATGAATGCACGCTCAATTAGCAGAAATAGTTCACTCTTCAGTTCGACTCTTTCCTTTGCATGCGCACTCTGGCCCTGAATTCTCTCTGATTGGGCATCATTTGTAAATTCAGCATGCCTATTAACTTGGCTGCGTGATAAATGAGGGGAGGTTTGAGTAGACCTCAGGGGGTAAGTTTGAGCACGAACATAGTCTGGAATATATCCGGTTGGATCGCTCAAGTGGTAGTCATCACACCAAAAAAAATCGTCTTCGTGTGTAATACCCAGTTATCACTCAGTAATTATCATTCAGTATTCATCACTCAGTAATTATCATTCAGTAATTGATACTCAGTAATTTCACTTATCATTGATCATTTGTCACTCATATTCAGTCATGGTATTTATCATTCAGAGTAATTGTATCGTGTACCAATCGTCATTCATCACTAATCTGATTGGAGTTTCGTGCCGTGTTCATCATCATTGTCATTTTCGTTGCAAGCTGTGCCTGAGGAGTAGCGCACGCTACATACTCCTTTTAGCGTACGCTAATTGGGTATAGGTAGCGCACGCTACCGCTAAGCTTTAGCGCACGCTAAGGTTGTTAGCCGCACCGTAAGGTACCGATCGCAGTGAGAATATTTGTAGCGCACGCTACGAGTGGTAAGTAGCGCGCTAACGGGTTGTAGTAGCGCACGCTATATGTGTGGAGTAGCGCGCTAGGGCGGATCGTTGAGTCCAAGGGCTACCGGATCGCATCAATTCATTCATAGCGTACGCTATGTGTTGTTGGTAGCGTACGCAACTGATATTTTAGCGCACGCTAAACAATGGTTGTAGCGCACGCTATCGAGGTCAGATCAGAGGGCAGACGGTTTTCTGGACTCCAGTACTGGGCGTCGAATATTTCGCTAGCGCACGCTAACAATGGATGTTAGCGCACGCTAGTAGTATGGCCGTAGCGCACGCTACAAATAGGTACGTAGCGCGCGCTACCGTGTTCGGACAGGGGGTACTGGACTACCCAAATTACTCGTTAGCGCACGCTATGCACAAGGGCTAGCGCACGCTAACCTGGAATGAGTATAAATTGGACAGTTTAGTCAGAGTTCGTCATTTTTCATCCCATTTCATTCTTTCGTTGGTTTTGGACGTTTTGGAGCGAATCAGAGAGGATTCTTCGAGGTGTAATCATCAATCATCATCTTCAAGCTCATCTTTCGGATTGATCATCATTTCATCATCTTCATCACATCGGATCAAAGGTATTAATCTCTTGGATCTAGAATTTCGGATTTGTGGGGGTTTTCCTTCCGATTTCTTCGTGTAAGCTTGGATTATCATTGGAATATGTTAGTTATGGATTATCTAACTTGTATAAACATATTCCTACGATTTTAAACGGTTATTTTCGGAATTATTTCAAGAACCCTTGGGGTTGACTTCGGTTAATTGGGGATTTTCCGATTGAAGTTGTTGTAATCATGAGTTATGGATTCCTAATGGATTATTGATATCATTGAAAGTGTTTTGATGGTTTGAAATACTCATCTTGGAGTTGGCTTCGATATATTCGGGTTCGAATGTTGTTGTATCAACGTTTGGGTCGGATAGGATCATATTTGATTCGTGTATTGATCGATTGTTGGTAATTAATGTTGTTCAAGGTTGTTCGAGCGACCGATATTTCATTTAGACGTTGTTCGGGGACGGACATTCATCATCGGTATTGTGTAAGTTAATTCTTACTCGGTTAAAAGGATATTCATTCCTTTTTGTTGTTGATTACTCATAATCATAATTCATTCATCATTGTATTGATCGTATCAAAACTCGTCATTGTCAATTAATCACCTCACCATAAGGAACGACGGTTCCGATCATTTCATTGAGCTATCATTCATTTCACCATCATTTAATCTTGGTGAGTCATTCTTCATTTTCATTGTCACTTTTGTCATATGGTGGCATTCCGGGTCATACTGGCGTGCCGGTTGGTATGTGTAGGATTTTCATGTCGGGCACATTATAGTCGTGTGTTGGTTGGTGGCCTCACATTGGACTGTGCACACGAGTCGATTGCTCGTGAGACTGATTAGGTACAAGACCACGCGTGTTTGATCGTTGGTGGCTTGTGCACGGACACATTTCCATCCCGGACGTAGTGTGGCGCCATTCCTTTGAGCCGTACTGATAATCGATTCATATAGCATGTTTGATTGCGTATGTTTCGACAGGATAATTCATAAATTCAGATATATCATGATTGTGTATTTTCAACCCTTGAGGATTGTTGTTCTGTGTAACTGACCCCGTTGGGGGATGTTGTTTTTCAGGTCATGGCAAGGCTAAGGCACGGGGAGAGCACGGTGACGGCGAGGAGTCCCAGTGATACTAGTAGGGGGCCCCAGTCTGTTCAGTCATTTATTCAGTCATTTGTGTTTTCTCTATTTATTCCGCTGTAGACATTCCGTTTGAATGCTCATTTCATTCAGTGTTGTGTATTTTATCGTCACATAAAATACACAGGTATTCTATTTTATCCTGGGTGTGTTGTATAAAACTCCTCGTCGGAGTAATTGATTTTGTAATGTGGTTCGGTACTACATTTACCTGTGTAATTCATTCATTTTCATTCGCCTGGTGGGTCCTAAATGGGGTCCACCAGACCGTAATATCCGCCTAGTTTGGGGTGTTACAGAGTTGGTATCGGAGCGTGGTTTTGAATACTACCCTCCAAGTCATGTCTCATTTGAAATCATCGTCATCAGACTAGTATCCTTGGACTTTCGCGTCACGTGTGACCTGTGCAAATGCCGAGCCAATCAGACCAAGAACTGTAAGATTTCAAATGCCATGGTATAATTTCTGGCATTAATCATTCATTCATAATTCATCAGTTAACAATCCTCAATCATCATTGTCATTTTGACCAGGACGGTCATGTTAACTCATTAATCACACAATTCATTTCATTACTCAGTTGTTGATCTTGAAGATCACATCATTAATCTTGCTAAATTGTTCAAGATAATCATTTCAATAATTTCATCAGATAATCATGTCACCTCAGTTAATCATTCATGTAATCGTTGTATTTGAGCGCGTATGCTCATTTTCATCATTTCATAATATCATCATAATGTGATACTCATGCGAGACATATAATCATCATATGACTTTCCACTTCAGTATGGAAAGGGCTGGCAGAGGACGTGGAGGACGAGGCCGTGGAGCGGGCCGAATCCCGAGAACTCGTGCGAATACCCGTGCAAATGCCAGGAATAATGCTAACTCATCGAGCAGCGACGCTGCCACTCACTCACCTGGACGCAATCATTCACTGTCAGGGAGTCGTACCCGGGACACGGCTCAGTCAGAGGGTGTTCGGGTCGACCCACTCGCATTTATGCAGGGCATGATGGCCCAAATGACTCAGATGGCTCAGTTGATGGAGACGATGCATAACTCCGTCAATCAAAATCAGCAGGCTCCTCCGCCGCCACCTCAGAGGCAAGAGAGGGGTGTAAGCAATATCATTAGCGATATCTCTCGCCAGCGACCACCTACTTTTGAGGGCTCATCTGAGCCGGCGGATATTGTTCACTGGCTTGAGCATTTTGAGAAGTTATTTGCTATGGTGGATTGCCCCGAAGGGCATAAAGTTTCAGTTGCGGCTTACTATCTCGGTAAGAGCGCTCATTCATGGTGGTTATCGTTGAAGCCCACAGACGGATCATGTACTTGGGATCAGTTCAAGACTCTCATGATGGAGAGGTACTATCCGGCCCCACTCAGGGAGGCCAAGTTGTCGGAATTAATCACTCCCGACCTTTCGGCGGATGACGACGTTCTCGCCATCGCCGAAAAATTTCAGGAACTTCTTCCGTTCGCCTCATCTATCATTCATTCAAGCGGACAAGATCAAGTATTTCAAAGAAGAGGTCAAACCCCGTATGAGACTTCGCCATTTAATCATAACCGTGCCACTGCCGAGTTCATTGAGAAGGCTCTTACTTACGAGCTTACGGCTAAGGAAATTGCTAGCAAAGAACCTTCGTCTCGCTAGCAAGAGGTCCAAGAACCGTAATCACCCGACGGAGTCGCTACTTTCAAGAAACCGCGGGCGGGTTCTACTTTTTCGAGCGACCTCCCGGCGTCTAAACCCGCGGAATCTCACGCGGCGGGCTTCGGCCATCACTGTTTCAACCGTGAGGAGGAACAGGTCATTTCAGCACCAAATGTCCGGCGATGTCACGTGCCACAATCGTGGATTGCCGGGCATAGGGCCCGTTTTGCCGTAGGGACTCTAAACCCACTCCGGCGTCATCTCAAGCCCTGTGTCATTCAGGGGTGCGTAATCAGTCACTCGGGCTGCTCAAGACGACAGAGCTAAAGGCGGAGCTAAGAGCTATCGACGGAGCGTCCGGTTCGGGGCAGCAAGCCCCGAATTTATGAGATGAAGAAGATCGATGATCCCGAGGCCCGAATGATCTCAGGTACACTCGATATTCTATCTCAACCTGTGTGTACCCTTTTTGATACTGGTGCATCTCATTCATTCATTTCCGAGTCATGTTTGAGTAGACTACGTCTGGGTAGTGCTACTAGTTGTGAGCCTTATGTCATTGGCCTACCTGATGGTAGACGAATTATCGGTAACCGTGAGATTCAGAATTGTCCGATTCAGCTTCATGGTCGTGTATGGACAACGGATCTAATCGTAGTAGATTTACCGAGGGACGACGTCATCTTGGGTATTGATTGGATGGATCGTCACGATGCCATCATTAGTGTCCGAAAGCGTTTGGTCACTATCATTTCAGACGATGGAGTCGAATGTGTGTTTCAGGGAGGTAATCCCGGCTGTTCTGGTAAAGTCATTAATTTGATGAAAGCAGTAAGGTTACTCAATCAGGGATGTGTCGGTTATTGGTGCTATATGGCCAAAACCGAGAAATCATCAGTAATGTTGACGGATATTCCGGTGGTGAGGGAATATGCCGATGTTTTTCCAGACGAGTTACCTGGTTTGCCTCCACAGCGAGATGTGGAATTCACGATTGAGTTGGAGCCTGGTACGTCCCCGATATCGAAGGCACCGTACCGGATGGCCCCGACCGAAATGCAGGAATTAAAGAACCAACTTGAGGAGTTGTCCGAGAAAGGTTATATCCGACCGAGTGCGTCCCCGTGGGGAGCACCAGTGTTGTTTGTCAAGAAGAAGGATGGTTTTTCCGCTTATGTATTGATTATCGGGAGTTGAACAGGGTGACAATCAAGAATAAGTATCCTTTACCCCGTATTGATGATCTCTTAGATCAACTTCAGGGAGCTTCAGTATTTTCCAAGATTGACTTAAGATCTGGATACCATCAGTTGCGGATTCGAGAGTCGGATATTGCGAGGACGGCGTTTCGAACACGCTATGGTCATTATGAGTTTGTGGTTATGCCGTTCGGTTTGACTAATGCACCTGCGGTATTCATGGAGTTAATGAATCGGGTTTTCATCGACTTTTTGGATCGGTTTGTTGTTGTCTTCATCGACGACATTTTGATTTATTCTCGTGACCGGGAGGAACACGAGTTTCACCTTCATCGAGTGCTCGACGTGTTGAGACGAGAACAACTTTTTGGGAAGTTTTCTAAATGTGAGTTCTGGATGTCCGAAGTGACTTTTCTCGGACATGTAATTTCATCAGACGGAGTTTGTGTCGATCCTCAGAAGACGGAGGCTATTCGGGATTGGCTACCTCCGAAGAACGTTAAGGAAATCCGAAGTTTTCTCGGATTAGCGGGTTATTATCGGCGGTTTGTGGAAGGATTTTCTAGAATCGCTCAACCTTTAACGAACCTTTTACGGAAGGATAAGAAATACACGTGGTCCGACGCGTGTCAGCGGAGTTTTGAGGAACTCAAGAGCCGGTTAATGTCAGCACCTGTACTTTCCTTGCCGCAGGGGACGGAAGGATTTGTGGTCTATAGTGATGCGTCCGGACAGGGTCTCGGATGTGTACTCATGCAGAACGGGAAGGTTATTGCCTATGCTTCACGGCAATTGAGACCTTACGAGGTTAATTATCCGACCCACGACCTGGAGCTAGCAGCCGTGGTGTTCGCTTTGAAAATTTGGCGTCATTATCTTTATGGCGTTACCTGTCAGATATTCACCGATCATAAGAGCTTAAAATATATATTTACTCAGAAGGAGTTAAATATGCGTCAGAGACGGTGGTTGGAATTAATCAAAGATTATGATATCGAGATCCTCTACCACCCGGGCAAGGCGAATGTTGTCGCCGACGCCTTGAGTCGTAAGTCCGTTCAGGAGCAGATGCTTGCCCGTTTAACAGTTCAGAAGGAGCTCCAACAGGAATTCCTTAGACCCGAGATCGAGGTCTGGCTTCAGCGAGTTCAGGGGCAGCTTTGCATGTTAGAGATTTCATCGTCACTCGAGGAGAAAATCCGAGAGAATCAGGGTTCGGACCCATCATTGTTGCGCATCCGAGAGGATGTGGCTCAGGGGAAGGCCCCTGGATTTGTGGTCCACGAGGATGGACTTTTGAGGTTTAAGAATCGGTTGTGCGTACCGGCGATTGACGAGTTGAAAAACTCGATTTTGAAGGAAGCTCATGCTACCCCTTATTCTGTTCATCCGGGGTCTAGCAAAATGTACAAGGACTTGAAACAAAATTACTGGTGGAGTAATATGAAGCGAGAAGTCGCAGAATTTGTTTCGAGATGCTTAACCTGTCAACAAGTTAAGATTGAACATCGCCGATCGGCTGGTATGTCAAACCCCTTCCTAGTCCCGAGTGGAAGTGGGAAGACATTTCTATGGATTTCATCACGAGTTTGCCGACGAGTCGTCGTGGCATGAACACGATCTGGGTGATCGTGGACCGCTTAACTAAATCAGCTCATTTCCTTGAGATCAAGGAGACATGGGGTCCCGAGAGACTCGCCAACCTGCTCATCAAAGAGATAGTCGACTTCACGGTACTCTAAAAGTATCGCTTCCGATCGTGACGGACGGTTTGTGTCGCACTTTGGAAATCACCATCGTGCTATGGGAACTCACTTAATCTCGCATGCTTTTCACCCTCAGTCCGACGGACAATCAGAGAGGACGATTCAGACCTTAGAGGACATGTTGAGGGCATGCGTCCTCGATTGGAAAGACGATTGGGAAGCCCAACTACCATTGATCGAGTTCACGTATAATAATAGTTGGCATGCTTCGATCAAGATGGCACCTTACGAGGCCTTGTATGGTCGTCGTTGTCGATCTCCGTTGTGTTGGGACGACTTATCAGAATCAATCGGCACCGAGCCCGATATGCTTATAGCCGCCCGTGAGAAGGTAGCTTTGATCAGGAGTCGTTTGTTGACCGCTCAGAGTCGACAGAAATCATATGCAGATAACCGTCGTCGACCTTTAGAGTTCGAGGCAGGCGACCATGTGTTGGTCAAGGTATCCCCGAGTCGTGGTATCTTCCGTTTTGGGAAGAGGGGGAAATTGAGTCCGAGATTCATTGGACCGTTTGAGATTTTGGATCGAGTAGGCGAGTTAGCTTATCGATTGGCTTTACCTCCGGCGTTGAGCCGAATTCATAATGTGTTTCATGTCTCTCAGTTGCGGAAGTATGTTGCCGACCCGAGTCACATACTTCAGTTCGACGAAATCGAGATCGCCGACGATCATTCATATGAGGAACGTCCTATACGAGTTTTAGAGCGACGAATCAAACAGTTGAGGAATAAGACGATTCCTTTGGTTAAAATTCAGTGGTCTAGACACGGAGTCGAAGAGGCTACTTGGGAAACCGAGGATAGAATGCGGGAGAGTTATCCCGAGTTGTTTGACCCTTAGTTTCGGGGACGAAACTCTTTTAAGGGGGGGTGTATGTAATACCCAGTTATCACTCAGTAATTATCATTCAGTATTCATCACTCAGTAATTATCATTCAGTAATTGATACTCAGTAATTTCACTTATCATTGATCATTTGTCACTCATATTCAGTCATGGTATTTATCATTCAGAGTAATTGTATCGTGTACCAATCGTCATTCATCACTAATCTGATTGGAGTTTCGTGCCGTGTTCATCATCATTGTCATTTTCGTTGCAAGCTGTGCCTGAGGAGTAGCGCACGCTACATACTCCTTTTAGCGTACGCTAATTGGGTATAGGTAGCGCACGCTACCGCTAAGCTTTAGCGCACGCTAAGGCTATTTGGCCGCACCGTAAGGTACCGGACCGCAGTGAGAATATTTGTAGCGCACGCTACGAGTGGTAAGTAGCGCGCTAACGGGTTGTAGTAGCGCACGCTATATGTGTGGAGTAGCGCGCTAGGGGCGGATCGAGTTGAGTCCGGTGGCTACCGGATCGCATCAATCATTCATAGCGTACGCTATGTGTTGTTGGTAGCGTACGCAACTGATATTTTAGCGCACGCTAAACAATGGTTGTAGCGCACGCTATCGAGGTCAGATCAGAGGGCAGACGGTTTTCTGGACTCCAGTACTGGGCGTCGAATATTTCGCTAGCGCACGCTAACAATGGATGTTAGCGCACGCTAGTAGTATGGCCGTAGCGCACGCTACAAATAGGTACGTAGCGCGCGCTACCGTGTTCGGACAGGGGGTACTGGACTACCCAAATTACTCGTTAGCGCACGCTATGCACAAGGGCTAGCGCACGCTAACCTGGAATGAGTATAAATCGATGCTTTAGTCAGAGTTCGTCATTTTTCATCCCATTTCATTCTTTCGTTGGTTTTGGACGTTTTGGAGCGAATCAGAGAGGATTCTTCGAGGTGTAATCATCAATCATCATCTTCAAGCTCATCTTTCGGATTGATCATCATTTCATCATCTTCATCACATCGGATCAAAGGTATTAATCTCTTGGATCTAGAATTTCGGATTTGTGGGGGTTTTCCTTCCGATTTCTTCGTGTAAGCTTGGATTATCATTGGAATATGTTAGTTATGGATTATCTAACTTGTATAAACATATTCCTACGATTTTAAACGGTTATTTTCGGAATTATTTCAAGAACCCTTGGGGTTGACTTCGGTTAATTGGGGATTTTCCGATTGAAGTTGTTGTAATCATGAGTTATGGATTCCTAATGGATTATTGATATCATTGAAAGTGTTTTGATGGTTTGAAATACTCATCTTGGAGTTGGCTTCGATATATTCGGGTTCGAATGTTGTTGTATCAACGTTTGGGTCGGATAGGATCATATTTGATTCGTGTATTGATCGATTGTTGGTAATTAATGTTGTTCAAGGTTGTTCGAGCGACCGATATTTCATTTAGGACGTTGTTCGGGGACGGACATTCATCATCGGTATTGTGTAAGTTAATTCTTACTCGGTTAAAAGGATATTCATTCCTTTTTGTTGTTGATTACTCATAATCATAATTCATTCATCATTGTATTGATCGTATCAAAACTCGTCATTGTCAATTAATCACCTCAGTCATAAGGAACGACGGTTCCGATCATTTCATTGAGCTATCATTCATTTCACCATCATTTAATCTTGGTGAGTCATTCTTCATTTTCATTGTCACTTTTGTCATATGGTGGCATTCCGGGTCATACTGGCGTGCCGGTTGGTATGTGTAGGATTTTCATGTCGGGCACATTATAGTCGTGTGTTGGTTGGTGGCCTCACATTGGACTGTGCACACGAGTCGATTGCTCGTGAGACTGATTAGGTACAAGACCACGCGTGTTTGATCGTTGGTGGCTTGTGCACGGACACATTTCCATCCCGGACGTAGTGTGGCGCCATTCCTTTGAGCCGTACTGATAATCGATTCATATAGCATGTTTGATTGCGTATGTTTCGACAGGATAATTCATAAATTCAGATATATCATGATTGTGTATTTTCAACCCTTGAGGATTGTTGTTACGTAATCGATTTCGGCTGGGGATGTTGTTTTTCAGGTCATGGCAAGGCTAAGGCACGGGGAGAGCACGGTGACGGCGAGGAGTCCCAGTGATACTAGTAGGGGGCCCCAGTCTGTTCAGTCATTTATTCAGTCATTTGTGTTTTCTCTATTTATTCCGCTGCAGACATTCCGTTTGAATGCTCATTTCATTCAGTGTTGTGTATTTTATCGTCACATAAAATACACAGGTATTCTATTTTATCCTGGGTGTGTTGTATAAAACTCCTCGTCGGAGTAATTGATGTTGTAATGTGGTTCGGTACTACATTTACCTGTGTAATTCATTCATTTTCATTCGCCTGGTGGGTCCCAGTCGGGGGTCCACGGCACTGTAATATCCGCCTAGTTTGGGGTGTTACATCGTGGACCTTATCGCCTGGACATTTGTAGTAATAACGACCGGGGTGTTTCGCATCCTTCCTTGCACATCTAACTATCATTTTACCGGTCCCACACCAACAGTCAGGAATACAGCTCATTTTTCAAGAAGTTCCTGCTACATGTAGAATAATGGCAAAATGAGTGATAACAATCACACATCAAAATCATATGGTATTAATGCATAGAATTACAGGAGCATATATAGCAATCCCAATACAATTCGGTCTTAACAGGAGAATTACATGATGATAAAACACACACACATTCGGTTTTAACAAGTTTGAATAGCACATTATCAATTCTGCCACATAGCGTGCGCTAAATCATCCCTAAATTGATTCCACTCGGCAGTGTTCTCAACCGCATCAACGTAGTCATCTTCTTGGTCGTGGTCCTCATTTGCACCTTCATCACCATGTTCATCAACCAAGTCCTCTATCGGGTCATGGGCCATCTCATTCCGAATAAAATTGTGAATCAAAAAGCATGCCATTATCAATCTATTTTGCACTTTCACAGGGTAGTAAGATGAGCTCCTAAGAATTCCCCAACGCATCTTCATAATCCCGAATGCACGTTAAATAACATTCCGGGCTTTGGTACGACGCATGTTGAACATCTCGTCTGGAGATTGAGGTCTTGCGGACTCTGGGCCCCACTCTTTGAGATGATACCTCACTCCTTTATACGGGGTTAGAAAGCCTTCGCTATTTGCATATCCATTATCACAAAGGTAGTATGTGCCTAAGAATTATATGATGAAAATATAAAAATGATCTTATTAGGCCAGTTTATAATTACATTAAAATTCGAAAAACAGAATTTTGTGGCTATTATAAAGAGCTCCACAAAAGTTTACCCCTTGGGATCTTCAATCCATTTTCACGAATCACAGCATCCCGCAACACCCTCCCATCAGCTGCCGATCCCTCCCATCCAGGCAACACGTACACAAAACGTAGATTTCTATCGCAAACTGCAAGGGTATTTGTACATATTTGACCTTTTCGAGTTCTATACCTTGGCTTGTCTGTGTTTTGTACTTGCACATTAATATATGTGCCATCCAATGCGCCTAGACAACCCTACAAGAACCCATATTGAAAAATAAATATATGTTCTGTAAATTATAATAATTCACAACATAATGGTGAGTTATTACCTTAAACCATTTCCACCTAGGATCAGCACAATCGTCAGGAACAGGAGTTGGCTTAACCAAGAACAATCTATGGCACTTTATTATTGCATGCAAAATTACATGAATATAATGGGAAATTGTCTGGCCCGACCTCCAGAAATTGAACTTCACCACACAATTCTTTTTGTGGTGGGCAAGGATCCCTAGGAATATTGCTAATTGTTCTTCTACGGTTACGTATCTCCCATCACTCACGCCTCCTACGTCTCTCAGTAATCTACACAATCTGCCAAATGCGTTTCGATCCATTCTAATATTATTGAGGCAATCAGAATCAGTTACATGAACCATCCTATGTAGGTGCTGAACCTGAGCAGGGAACCTTTCAATCATGCCGTATGGGCGAGACTCTGAAACACGCATTCTTTTCCTAGCAGATCTTTTTTTATTATATCAATAACCAAAAACATATGGTTAAAGAATGAAGTGATTATCTCGTCGACAATCTTGTAAATTTCCACATCTGAATCCCTATTCCGTGGCATTTTTCTTATGTGGTTTTCAGATTCTCAGAGGAAGGTTGCAACCTGAACAATCGATTATTAATAGGCCTTCAAAATTTAAAACAACCTACTCATTTATACAACTACAATAAATCCACTGACGTAAGAAGAAAAACACACAAGTTCAGTTCTAAAAATCCGAAAAATTTAATGCACCGAGCAAAACATCAAATCCGAAAAATTTAATGCACCGAGCAAAACATCCGAAAAATTTAATGCACCGAGTTCTAAACTTAACAATATCACCTGTCAAACATCAAATTGAAGTGTTTATGAGTCTTCTTCAAAGTAAAAAAAAAAAAAAACAGAAGCAATTTTGCAAAGGCAAAATAGCTCTACTAGGGACTAAAGTTTGCCATTTTTATCACTTAAGGCCTTAACTCCGACATATTAATTAGGAAAGGAGGAAAGGTTTACCGAGAATTTCTTTCTAAAGTCGGAAAAGAACACCGGAATTTTTTCTCTCTTCTCTGCAACAAAAGCAAAAATGGCGGAAGGAGAAATGAAGAAGGAGAAGCTCTATATTTATAAAGAAAAGAAAACATTAAATGCCTAGCGCGTGGCGCGACGATTCACACTGAACTGTCGCAAAAACCCAAGGCGCGTGAACGCGCTATCGAATCAAATCCAGCCACGTGTCTCCCTCATCATGACACCTAGAACCTTGAAATTGAATCGACGCAACACCCGAAGAGACGTCCCTTCGAGAAATCTTATCCAAGCCGGATCGGCTGTACTACGAAACGACTCCAGCCCGGCCAACTCGGCACGGCCCTGGACTCGGGGGCCCTTGTTGATAGCCCATCCGTCTTGGCATCCACGTAAGCACTTCAGATAGCTGAATCGGCCGATCAGAACAACAAGCCGAACCGAGTACGAATCCGATTTTCTCCCGGTCTCGTTAAAGACCGGACCGGTCAGAGACGTCAAGGCCGAACCGATATCCAGACCGGAAGGACCGAGCAGATCAATGATAAATACGCTCCAACCCAAGATTATGACAAGGCCGACCAGAACGGCGGGAGACCCAAGAACCGACCCCAGTGGATAAGCATCGCCAGAAGCATGCGGGACAGGCATACAAGACAGTTAATGCTTACTGTTACATCCCTTCCTGAAGCAATCCTTAGAAGCCGCCACGTGTCTATGGCATGTTTGCACTCTCACAAGTGTTTTGGACATATTCCCCAACATTCTCCAGTTGTCATCTCTTAATTGGCTGAGATTATCTATATATAGAGAACGTGTACAAACAATGAAAGGACTTTGGAAATTTTGTGAGAAAATATATATATATATATATATATATATATATATATATATATATATAGAGAGAGAGAGAGAGAGAGAGAGAGAGAGAGAGAGAAGGAGAGAAAAACGACAAGACTTGTAGAAAACAAGCGAAAAAGATAAGACCGGTTCAAAACATTCAGCTCGGTCCTATCCTAAATTTCGATCATTAATAAAATTTAGTGATCCCTTTTAATTCATCTTTTTTATTGTGTTATACGTGGCTTCGATCCATTAGTCCAGATCAGCACACGTGACGTTGACCAAATCATCTGTCAACATTACGAATTTTAACATAATTAAGATAATTATTTATTCATATTTAGAAATATTTGCAATGAATTTTATTTTCTCAAAAAATTAACTCTATATATCGATACATATTATCAAAATTAATTGCTTATGTATTTTAGGGACAAATGTTTGGAAATCCGACTCATCAATGGCATAATTTAATACAATTAAATTTATTGTTAAGACATATAATTTATATCCAATTAGTCTAAATGTACATCATTCAAATTATATTAAAAAAGTAAAATAATCACACGACATCAATTATTACTACAATAATATCAATACTATATAATACTTATCCCCCTTAATTTAATGTGGAAAGGGGATTTAGTTGTAACTTTTAATTGTAAATATATGAAGAGACTATTTTAATTGTAACTTTTTAATGTAAATAAACTAATTTAAATAAAAAAGTTACGATAAACATTACAATGCAAATGCACCTTCTAATACACATGGTGATTAAAATGAACTTTTAAATGATAGTATAAATTACAAGATGGTTAAATTTTAGCTATGAAATCTTAGATACAATCGGTGCATCGCACGGGTTGAATAAACAGAAAATAACCCCGGAGCAACATATGGGTTAGTAAAGCCTCATTTCATTTAACTAATTACATAGATTAAAATAGGCAAAATAGCTCTACTAGGGACTGAAGTTTGCCATTTTTATCACTTAAGGGACTAAAGTTTTAAGTGTTTCAAACAAAGGACTAAAGTTTAATCCGTTTCACCCGTTAGGGACTCCGTTAGTTTGGTCCCGTTAAGTTTTAACGGATTGATGACATGGCCGTTAAGTGCCACGTGTCAGCATTTTATTGGTTGGTAATAATAAAATAATAATAAAAATTTTCAGATTTTTGTAATAATAATAAAATAATAGCAAAAAATATAAAAGTCGAAAAAATATAAAAAATAAAAAAATCTGTATTAGATTTTTAATTATATAGATTTTTTGATTTTTTTAGACTTTTATATTTTTTGTTATTATTTATTACAATTACAAAAATCTGAATTTTTAATTTTATTTATAAAGGTTAATTATAAAATCTAAAGGTTAATTATAAATCGGATCCAAATATTTTTAATTTTAAATTTTAATTTTTTACTTTAAATAAAAGCATTAGATTTTTAATATTAATATTCTAGATTTTTAAAAAAAAATAAAGTTTCAATTTTTCTAAAAAATATAGATATTTTAATTTTTTTAGACTTTTATATTTTTTGCTATTATTTATTACTATTACAAAAATCTGAATTTTTAATTTTAATTATAAAGGTCAATTATATAATCTAAAGGTTAATTATAAATTGGATCCAA
Source organism: Orobanche coerulescens (assembly GCA_033398695.1). Taxonomy (NCBI): domain Eukaryota; kingdom Viridiplantae; phylum Streptophyta; class Magnoliopsida; order Lamiales; family Orobanchaceae; genus Orobanche; species Orobanche coerulescens. The sequence continues at coordinate 223,563,119 of CM065804.1, forward strand.
ATATTTTTAATTTTTAATTTTAATTTTTTACTTTGAATAAAAGCATTAGATTTTTAATATTAATATTCTAGATTTTTAAAAAAAATAAAGTTTCAATTCTTCTAAAAAATTACAGATTTTTTTTAATTTTTGTAGAATTTTATAAATTTTGTTATTATTTATTACTATTACAAAAATCTGAATTTTTAATTTTAATTATAAAGGTTAATTATAAAATCTAAAGGTTAATTATAAATCGGATCCAAATATTTTTAATTTTAAATTTTAATTTTTTACTTTAAATAAAAGCATTAGATTTTTAATATTAATATTCTAGATTTTTTAAAAAAATAAAGTTTCAATTTTTCTAAAAAATACAGATTTTTTAATTTTTTTTAGACTTTTATATTTTTTGTTATTATTTATTACTATTACAAAAATTTGAATTTTTAATCTTAATTATAAAGGTTAATTATAAAATCTAAAGGTTAATTGTAAATCGGATCCAAATATTTTTAATTTTAAATTTTAATTTTTTACTTTAAATAAAAGCATTAGATTTTTAATATTAATATTCTAGATTTGTTTAAAAAAATAAAGTTTCAATTTTTCTAAAAAGATATAGATTTTTTAATTTTTTTTAGACTTTTATGTTTTTTGTTATTATTTATTACTATTACAAAAATCTGAATTCTTTTTATTATTTTATTATTACCGACCAATAAAATGCTGACACGTGGCACTTAACAGCCATGTCATCAATCCGTTAAAACTTAACGGGACCAAACTAACGGAGTCCCTAACGGGTGAAACGGGTTAAACTTTAGTCCCTTGTTTGAAACACTTAAAACTTTAGTCCCTTAAGTGATAAAAATGGCAAACTTCAGTCCCTAATAGAGCTATTTTGCCTTTTGCAAAATATTTACGAAAATGGGATCACAAGTGAAAAGATTCCATACACAAAATACCTGAAATAAATAGACCCCTTGTGGACTTGGGATTTATGTTAATGATGCTGGCGAGAAAGAGTGGAAATGGAGTAACATTTTTTTATTTTTCTATCTTTTTCGAAATCTTAAGAACTACTGAAAAAATCGATTTTGTACCTATGAATAGTGGAAAGCTTTGTACATTTGAAGAATAGGGGAACCAGGCGGTGGAAGCAACTCCTTCAGTCGACGGTCGAAGCAACTCATTCAGTCAACTCAGCGATCTAGCGATCTGCAAGTAGGGTCGACTTTGGAAGAAGATGGGCGTCGTCTTTCTCAAATTTTGGAGAAGATGGGCGTCGTTTTCTCTCTCTAAATTGAACGGTGAAATGGAAATGAGGGGAAGGGTGTTTTTGGAGTAGGTGTCAAAGTGGGAATGCACTGTTGAAGTCAGCTTTCTCATATCGGGTATCCCTCGCCAGTTTCAGTGAGCAAGTGAAACAGTACTTTTAAGCTCGGGCCCAACATATAAAACGGGCCATTAAGATTTGACTTGTTAAAAAACTAAGGTATCAAACAAGTAGAAAATCCCAGATTATTTTTCCTTACCTGACAAAACCAACCTACCAAACAGGCCCTTAAGAAGTTATAGAAGATGAACGATTGTTTCGGAAAAAATATAGAATAATAATTTATTTCTTATTTTTTCAGTCATATATTATAATATAAGTAAAATTAAAATAAAATTTTGGGTAGGTTTTTGAATTATTTTAGATAGATTTAGGACATGAGGATTTCTTTGTTGTTTTGTGTATTACTTATTTTATGTTTGGATTTAGTTAGAATTAAATTTGTGTATATATAAAATAAAATTATAATAAGTCATTATTGATTTGGTCAACTAATGAAGTCTTATGTTTGTTTGTTGGGTACTTCAAACCAACTTGAGTTGATCCCTACAAGCTACTAAAAAAAATCTTGATATTTAAAAAAAAAAAATTATTATAAGAGATCATAGTTTAGGAAAATTCGATTCACAAATTTTGCGATAATTTTGTTATTTATTTATTTCTTTTTCCTTGTAGAAATTTATTTAGGGTAAAATAAATAAAATTCCATTCCCACCATGTGCGGCGTGTCTTGTTACTTCTCTTGTTTCGTGTCCCAAGTATGATAGAAGTCTCTGTATCTCTCTCTCTCTATATATATATATATATATATATATATATATATATATACATACATATGTACTCTCGTGTACGATTCTTGTTGGGATTTTTTTGCGCAGAAGACAACTTTTTCTGGCCCCGTCCCCAGGTGTGTTATTAGTTATACTCTTGGTATTATTTGTACAAGAAAATTTGGCAATATTTTGGGTAAAAAGGCGTTAATTCCTTTTGATTTTCGGAACATTGTTTTTTATTTGATAATAATCTGGTTTCTAATTTGAATGTAGTGCTATGGAGCTTAATACAAAATATAATGATGATGATGAGTGTTTCATGGAGAGAGATGATCTTGAATCGGGTTGTAAAGATATTGCTGATTTGTTGCCCGAAGATCCATTTGGGATGGAGTTTGATACAAGTCTGCCCAGTGATCCTTTTGCAATGGGTTTCGAGAAAATAATGATGCACTATTCTTTGCTCTTGATTATCTTGGCGTTAAGGACCTTTTTTCTGTTGAAAGGGTTTGCGAATTCTTGAGAGAAGTGTGCCACTTCTTTCTTTGTATGAGAGTGTCTTTTCTTTCTGGTTTTTAGATAATTTTGAATAAATATTGACAAATTAGGGGTTATGCTCTTGATAGACTGTTATCCCTTGCAATATTGACAAAAACAAGATAGTAGCAGGAGCCAACGGATCCACTCCAATCGAGCCAAATTACTCTTGACTCCAAAACACGATGAAGTATACACTTATTTAGTTAATAATTTATATCACCTAATATATTTTACAAAAAAGTATTATATAAATTATACATACGAAAATAATTATAAGAATGACACTCAAATTGATATCCATTAGTATTTAGGTAGCTGGTCACTTGATATATATATAAAGAACCCAACTTATTATAGTCCGAACTATAAATATTATACTGTCTCTGTCCGCCACCCATGCGCAACAATTTCCTTTTCCGTCCGTCCGCAATCTATGTGCATTGTTTATTTTTGGCAAAATTTTTCTACCATAAGTGGGCCCCTTACTCCACTCACAACACATCCTACCAACTAAGTCAACATAAATATTAAAAACTCGTGTCAGTCAAAACAATGCACATGGTTGATGGACGGAGAGAGTAGTTCTTATTTGAATCCATTAAAGAAAACTATAAATATACAATTTGGCTCGCAAATAAAAACAATTTGACCCACAGTCCTTTTTTTTCCCTTTTTTTTCTTTTCAAATTTATATTCACTAGTTCATAGTAGGTGTTCCAATTTCTCCGGGTTTTGGAATTGGAGACGTCCCATTAGATCGGGTATCGAAAACGAACAATTTAATCGATTAATTGAGCTTCTTCCTGATGGTATTTCCGATGCAGATGACACTTCGGTTTGGAATATGGATGGTAAATCTCACTTCTCTGTTGCAAATGCTCGGCGGTTTTTTGACTATAAATTGCTTTGAAAATTGAAAGCAGACAAGATGGAATAAGAAGGTTCCTAAGAAGATTAATTTGTTTGTGTGGCGCCTTCTTCGCAATGGTATTCCTACTCATGTTAATCTTTTTGGCCGAGGCATTGACATTGATACGGTTTGATGTTACCTTTGCTCCAATGGGTATGATGATGTTAGTCACATTTTTCATTCATGCTCGTTTACGTGTAACATCAGAGATAAACTTAGTGTTTGGATGAACATTGACATTCCTAATGTCGATCCTAATGATATGGTGTCCTGGTACAAGCATCTTCAAATTAATGGATACAAACGAGACATTGTTGAAGCCATAGTGTTCATTTGGTGGTGGCATGTGTGGAAGGACAGAAATAACAATCTCCACAACGGATCTCATGGTAATATAACTGACACTTTCAACTCTATTGTCTCTTTCGCTTTTCTTTGGATCTCTAACCGTGACAGGAAGCGCAATTACTGTTGGAACAAGTGGATCGTGAACCCCCTTGAAAATGGGTGAGTTTCATGTTTTTGAGCTGTCTGTTGAAGTGTGGCGCGTTTGGATGGTTCAGGTTTTGACACTTTTGGCGTGATTTTTAGTGTTGGGTTGGCATCCTCGGGGCTTGTTTGGGGTTACATCAACAACGTCGCAGAGTGAAAACCGGTGGCGCGGCCTCTGTTGATGGGGATTTTTCTCATGTCCTGCATTGCGTAAATGGCACGAGTTTTTCATCCCTTTTGTGATCCTAGCAATCAAAGTTCCGAGTGGGTTCTAGCGAGTTTATTCGTGTTTTTTGCTAGGTCTATTTTTTTTGTTTGTTGTATTGTTTGCTGGCTTGGTTGTCTTTTAACGATTTGTATTTGTTTTTCTTTCTCATCTAGCGCCTTGCTAGTTGTTGCTTTTAATATAATTCTGCCGTTCTAAAAAAAAATTGGATAACAGTCTCAATCCATCTCAACTACTCGAGTGAAGTGATGAGATGTATATTTAACTTTGAATATCCTCCATTACCACATATAAGGCCTTAGTTATTGCTCGTTCTGGACTTCCTTAAATCTAACTACAGATTTTCACTGAGATTAGGCTTTTTATATTGCCATTTGAATCCCTCAATATTTAATTATTTTACTAGTGTACCTCGAAAACTAGGTACTCTACCTTATCCATAGACTACTGAGTCATAAACTTTTTAAAAATCTTATCCCATGAGAGATTCGAACTCGGTTCTCCTATTTGAAGTGGGCGACCCGTGGCTAATAGACTAAGGCCATTGGTTAAAGTCCTTATAGATTTGGACTCGAGATGTTCGTTTCTATATTTATGCATGATACTCGTCAAAATTATAAATTTCATTTGAAACCTTAAAAAATCGAAACTTTCACTCGGATCGAAAAAATAGTGGTTTGACATAGAACGTGAAAACTACCGTTTCGCTCCAAACTCCAAAAAGTTTCAATGTCGCTATACAAGCGCTAAAATTGCAACTTTCTCTCGGAAAGACAATATTGCAAAACACGAAGAATTACACCGGCAACATGATAAAATTGCAATTGTCGCGTGAAACGCCACAAAATACAAATTGCACCTCAAACCCGAAAAAGTTGCAAATTTTGTCTGGAATGCTAGAAAATGTAGATTGTGCCTGGAGATTAGAAAATGAAGATTTTATGAAACGTGCTAAAATTGCAGATTTCACCGGGAAATCTCAGAAAATACAAACATCACCTGAAACATACAAAATCCTAATTTCACCCTGAAACACTTTAAATATGCAAATTATCCCGAAACGAGTTAAAATCGTGAAATTTCACTAAATACGGAAAGAAACGCAAATGCGTGAGATTTACAATTTTTTGGCCTTCCACGCTAAATTTGCATTTTTCGCACTCTAAAATTTTTCGGGTTCCGGTTAAAATTTTGTATCCTTTTCACATTTATGTTTACAATTTTTGAATGTTCTGTCCGAACATTAAATATTTAGAGCTTTGTGCGGAATTTCCAATCTTATTGAGTTTCAACGGTATTTATAATTTTCTAACTTTTAAGCGAAATCTGCAATTAGTGTTCCATGAAATTTTTATTTTTTTTATAGAGTTTCAGGTGTAATTTATAAATTTTTGGCGGAGTGAAATGATAAAATTACAAAAAGACTATAATAAAAACTAGACAAAACTATAAAAAAACTACACAAAACTATATAATAATACAAGAACCAGAATGAAAAATGAAATTGAACATAACTTTAGAGATGTCAATTTTATCCGTAATCGTCCCTACTCGTTGCGTAAACTCGTAGTAAGGTCGGTATCATCGAGACACAATAATTTATAGTTAGGTAGGGTAGAGAATGGGCATATGATATTTTACCTAATTACTCGATAAATATATTATTATTACATATTGTAAATTAATATTATATTATATATTGTATTACATAAAATATAGTAATATGGATATTTATATACTAAATTTATTTTATTATATAATTTTACATACAGAGTATGTGGGTATCGCCTACCCGATGAGCCGTATCCGAACTCAACCCGAATGAAATGAAATAGAGTATGAGGAAGCATACCATATCCTATTCAATTCATTGACATACCTACTTAAATTCAATCTGGGCTATGAAGAATGGAGCCACCATGAACCTGAGCTAGTTTTGATCCAAAATATATGGAGTCGGTCCGACCCTATATGAAAGCCATTCCTATTAACAAAGTTACTTGATCTAACTAGATGATGATTAGTGTACACTGTTGCAACAACTGTTAGACTACCTCCAATGAGCATTTGGTGGAGGTGCACTTGATGATGTGGAGGATGCATGTGGGAGGTGCACATTGGGGTGAAGACATGTGGAGAAGGCATGCACTTGATCAAGTGCAAGGAAGTGCAAGGATGGTGGGGCCCTTTTGAGAAGGTGGTGGGGTAATTTAAATATAAAACTATAAAAAAGAACTTTAAAAAAGAAAAATCTGCCAAAAAAACTTTAAAAAGAAAGTTTTTTTTTCTAACAGCTATAATTTAAAAAAAAAGGGTTAGTTTTTTTTCCCCTATTTAACTCAATTTTCACCCTCAACATCTTACAAACTCTCATATTTTTTCAACATCACACTCTCAAAATGGATCCAAGACATCAATTTTCTTTCACTGGTTTGTTAAACGATGATGATGATCAGCAAAACCCACAACAACAACAATCATTCCCTCATTTCTCACAAACACAAAATTTTTCTCAATTTTCACAAGCACAACCATATCCCCAGTTTCAACAAGGACCTTCATTCCCCCAATTTGGACAATTTCCTGTCATGCCACATTTTCAACAACCTGCTTGTGATCCTCAACAATTTCAACAATTTCTCCAATGGCAACAGCTTCAAAAAACCTCCCAAATGCAACAACCTCAGTTTCAACAAAATTCTCAACGGCTAGTTTAATAAAAAAATTCAAATTCTCAACGGCTAGTTTAACGGCTAGTTTTTCCCTATCACCATATATACCTATCTAGACCAACCCTTTTCACACGCACATTCATTTTCCCTTAAACACTTCTCTCTATAATTCAAAAATGAGTTCAGATGATGAACAAGTCCCACAAAACATCCCGATGATGTTGACTCAACACTTTCAACATCTCATTTCCGATGATGTTGAAGAATTAACAATGCAGCTGTTTGAGCTTGATGCTCAAGATGAGGCTGATTCACAACAGGGAAGTTCTTCTAGACAGAAGGGCAAACGAAAATACATAAACAGAGGCCGAAAGGATGGAGATTCCCGTTTGTGGAACGATTACTTTGCCCCAGAGCCGGTATACGATGAAAGTTTCTTTAGACGAAGGTTCCGAATGACCATACGTCTTTTTAATCGCATTGTTGAAGAAATCTCCAAACCAGGTAGCTGTCAACATTTTAAGTATTTTACACAAAGATACGATGATGTTGGTGTAAAGGGTCTTTCACCACTACAAAAATGCACAAGTGCCATTCGTCAGTTGGCTTATGGTGCATCAGCTGACCAATGTGATGAGTACATACGCATTGGTGAAAGCACTTCCATTGAATGTCTACACAAGTTTTGTAGGTCTATTGTTGAGGTTTTTGGACCACGATATCTTAGAAGGCCCAACCAAGATGACACTCAACGATTGCTACAAATGCATTCTGAAAAACATGGGTTTGTCGGAATGCTTAGAAGCATAGATTGTATGCATTGGGCTTGGAGAAACTGCCCAACGGCTTGGAAAGGACAATACACTCGAGGTGATCATGGTCATCCAACCATTATGCTAGAGGTTGTGGCATCACACGACCTTTGGATTTGGCATGCATTCTTTGGAGTGGCAGGTTCAAACAATGATATCAATGTTCTTAATCAATCACCAGTATTCAATCAAATCTTAGAAGGGAATGCACCGCAGTGCAACTTTATTGTGAATGGGAATGATTACACGCAAGGATACTATCTTGCAGATGGCATTTACCTAGAATGGTCAACACTGGTAAAGAGTTTCGTTTATCCTCCAAACAATAATCTTAAAATGCAACACTTTAAGCGACGACAGGAGTCTTGTAGAAAGGATGTTGAAAGAGCATTTGGTGTCCTCCAAGCAAAGTGGGCAATGATACGAGGCCCTGGAAGATCTACAAGCATACCAGTGTTAGGTGATATAATGCATGCATGTATCATTCTACATAATATGATTGTAGAAGATGAAGGTCACATGATAACTAATTGGTCTCGTGCGGAAGATGAGCCCGAGCCATCAAGTTATAATGGAGGTGCACCCACTGAGTTTGCACACTATCTGGAGAGGTTTAGATCCTTACGAAGCAAAGATACTCACATCGCACTACGCAACGATCTAATGGAACATCTCTGGAATCTTAAGCAAGCTAATCGAGCTAATGAAGAGTAGATTCATCTCAGGCGAGCTTAATTTTAGGTTCTGGTTTCTTTAAGTATTGTTTTCATTTTTAAATTTAGTTCTTGTTTAATTTGAGTATTTGAATTTTTTTTAGAAAAATTTAATTTCTTTTTTATGTAATGCAAGTTTATTTTATATTTAATTTATTCTTGTTTTTTGTATTTTTTTATTATTTAAATATATCTTTACATTTATTAAATATTTTTTAAGCTTACAAAATAAAAGTTTTTAAAGAAAAATAGAAAAAGAAATAGTGATGTGGAAGAGAGAGGATGCATGTGAGAAGGATGGGTTGCGGTTAAAAAGAGGAGAGAGAATGTATGTTTGAAGGATGTGTAAAAAGCTCATGTGGCAGTGATGACTAGGATGCATGTAGTAAGTGCAGGGTGTTGCATTGGAGGCAGTCTTATTAAAGATGCAAATATAAGTGTTGCAACAACTGTTATTAAAGATGCGAATATGTGGGATTTTGAGAATTGTTTTTTTTATGACATCATATCTTTTTAATTTATCTTGTAAACAACATCAAAAGAAAAGATAACATATGGTTACTCTTCATAATCATAATTACATTTTGGAACGTTTTCTTTCATTTTCATGTCCTTTCACTAATTACCTTATTCGATTTAAGGGGTTCTTGCAAACTGGTCTATTAAGAGTATATGAATTTTACTTTAGTCAAGGCAAGTCTTTTAACTTTCATATCAAGCGGTCGAGGATCAATTTCAGTTTAGTCCAACTATGATCTTGATCCAATTTTAAATTAATCACTGCAACGCCGTGCACAATATATATTAGATTTTTAGACACATAAATTAGGCTCACATGAAGTTTGTTAAAAAGTATAATAATAGTTTTACTTAAAAATATTTTAGAAATTTAATCAATTTATTAGAAAATAAATTCAGTCAATATTTTAGATAAACACATAAAATAACATATAAATTAATGGGATAAACTACATAATCATAAAATAATAATAATAATAAAATAAATCATAAATATTAGAATAAATAAATAACTACATATAAAAAATAAATAGAATACCCCAAAAGGAAAATGAACTGAACATTTTAAATAAACAAAATCAGTACTAAAAGAAAATATAAAAATAAAATTAAAGAAAATTATAAAACTCCATAATGATAAAATAAAAACTAGAATAAATCGTAAAATTCTCAAAGTCAGTCATAAAATATGAAAGAAACACTAATATGAAATAATTAGAGATAAAATTCTAAAAAAGTATAAATTTTACAAATAAGTTATAAAATTCTATTTTGTAGGAAAAATAAGCCCAAAATATAAATAATTTAAAAATAACTCAGAGAATAAACGCAAGTCTTCAAAAGAAGATATAAATCCTAACAATAAGTTTTGAACATTATTCTTTTGCTTTTGTATTCTAGATATTATTATTTTGAACAAACTTGATAAATACTTCCTTAGCTGCCAAAAATGAAAGACGGACCCAGGCCCATATGAATTTGAAAGAAATGTTATTCTCCTATCCATGATAACTTGCTCGTTTGTATTCTGCGCATTCCGCAGAAAATATATTTGACCATTAATATATTTAATTATATATAATTAAAAATTATGAAAATAATATATTTTTAAAATATATGTTACAATGAATCTAACAAGATAATATTCTTACATATTCATCAATGGGAATTAATGATTAAAATTATTTGTTGAAATATATGTCATCAGCTTGAATTTATTTATTGAAATCTAACTTATATCAACTTGAATTGAAAGCGTAACTAAATTAAAATTCGACAAACAATATTTTGACTAAAATGAAATTTCTTCAAAACCACATGTACCAAACTGAAATTTTGATGTTTAATTGATTAAATTGTCCGGTCCGGTCCGTAATTTTCCGCTAATTTAATTTTCGTTTCAACAACAAGAATAACTGATGGGCCTAATTTGCGTGGGCTTTAAATTGGGCCGGCTCTGGTCTTAGTATCTGCAGCTCAAAAAGGATGACCCTTCTCGTGCAATCCACATAGCCGACCTCCGAGAGACTTTAGTTTAGGTTATGTACTTGTGTTGGTAGTTGCAGAATTTTGCAGTCTGCCGTCCAAAAGAGTAGGAGAAATGGGAAACGAAGGATATGAAGTACCCGAGGACGCCAACGAACGTCTGTATTCTTTGTTTACTGCTTAGATATTAGATTATCAAACACCTTTTACATAGTTTGATCGGAGTTTGATTGTGATTTACTCCCTCTTATACGTACTTATTTTATTTTTTTTTTTTTTGCTTCAGACTGCCCAGGAACTCAATCTGAATCGGCTGGAAAAGCTGATGCTTGTGAAGGATGCCCTAATCAGGAGGCGTGTGCTACTGCTCCGAAGGGACCCGATCCAGGTCCCTTTTTTTTCCTGTTTTTTTATTGTTTTATTCCAGGTTTTAGCAAATAGTTTTTGGATAGGGCTTCGAGATCAAGCTTTTCTCGGTAGTGACGTTATATATTTTACCTCTGGTAGTTAATTCGTGGAGGTTGCTTCGATAACAGTATAATAAACAAAGTTCAACAGTTTATCTCGATAGACTCTCTTTTAAATTTTGGCTCGAGCTCAACCGTATCACCGATTATCAGTCCTCAGGCTTGACTTTTTTTGTTTGTTGTCTTCGTGTTTAACATGAAAAGAGCAAACTTTTGACAATATTTTAACCTCTATAAACAATATGATCTAAGCTCTGTAATCCAAAAATTGTTTTCAAGGATTTTTTTTTTTTTTTAATTTTTTTTTTTTTACGGAGTACAATTTATTGTTGATATCTAAACAATGTGAAAAGCATCAAAATCCTGTGTAAATAATAAATATATGCCCTCGAAATGTTGGTTCCAACTAATAAGAATGTAGTGTCTTTGACATTGGAGTTTAATGGCTTGTCAAATTAATGAAGATGCTAAATAATGAAAATATCTTTAAATTTTGAATTACCATTGTTGAGGTGCTTTCAGATTCAGCACATCAATCTTTGTTTAACAGGTTTACTTATCTCTTAAAAAAAGTTTGATGTGCAGTTATTGTGGATTTACCAGTTTTAACTTTTAACTGAATTTTAGTGTCTCAGTAGATGCTCTCTAGCTCAGCCTACAGATGTTGTGTGACTTGTTATTGTGGATTTACCTGTTTTAACTGAATTTGTAATGCCCTCTCCTCTATGGAATTATGGTGATGGGACCAGCGAGGGTAGAATGAATAAAAGAAGGAAATATGAATATCAACTAAATCCAAAGCTAGATGTTTATTCATACATAATGATCATGGTATTGGGCGAGGGCAGACTCTTATCAGTTAGTTCGGGAGTATCTGCACTTTGATTTTTATATGGAAAATCTTAAATGATCTTATTATATTATCTATATCTGCTTTATGGTTAGTATCTTGGTGATTGTTATTACATTTGCCCATCATCATTGGTTTCTTCTCATTTATAATTATTTGCAGATTTGGTCTCCATTGTGGAAAGAATGGCAACAGTGAAACACAAAATATTGGTTTTGTCCGGCAAGGGTGGTGTTGGCAAGAGTACATTCTCGGCCCAACTTGCTTTTGCCCTGGCGGCTATGGATTTCCAGGTGGGTCTCCTTGATATTGATATATGCGGTCCAAGCATCCCCAAAATGCTGGGTCTTGAAGGACAGGAGATACACCAGAGTAATCTTGGATGGTCACCTGTTTATGTGGAGTCGAACCTTGGGGTCATGTCGATTGGATTCATGCTCCCCCACCCTGACGAGGCTGTCATATGGCGAGGACCTCGAAAGAATGGAATCATTAAGCAATTCCTCAAGGATGTGTATTGGGGGGAACTCGATTTTCTTGTAGTTGATGCGCCACCCGGCACCTCAGACGAGCATATCTCAATAGTTCAATTCCTCCAGGCAACCGGTATAGATGGTGCTATTATAGTCACCACGCCACAACAGGTGTCTCTTATAGATGTCCGGAAAGAGGTGAGTTTCTGTAAAAAGGTTGGGTTAGAGGTTTTGGGAGTAGTTGAGAATATGAGCGGTTTGTGCCAGCCCTTGTCGGAGTTTAGATTCATGAGTGTGACAGAGACGGGTGAGCAGAAAGACATGACTGAGTGGGTTATTGGGTGCATGAGAGAGAAAGCTCCGGATATGCTAAACTTGGTTGCCTTTAGTGAGGTGTTTGATAGTAGTGGTGGTGGTGGTGCTAAAATGTGTGTGGATATGGGGGTTCCGTTTCTCGGGAAGGTGCCATTAGACCCACAGCTTTGTAAAGCTGCTGAAGAAGGAAGATCTTGCTTTGATGATAGTAAATGCCGGGTGAGTGCCCCTGCCCTGAAGGCGATTATAGACAAGTTATTGTCACAACTTGGGTTATCAAGAATGGAGGTTGGAGCCTAGGTGCATGCTCTACTGAAAGTGTCGATCAATGTCAGTGAGAAAATATTTATATTCCCTAATACTTCCAAGTGTTGAACGGTTTCATTTTGCTTATAGCATTGTAATTTTAAATTCAACTCGTTTAGGGATAGATCTTTATCATGAAATTCCCCTTCTCTTGTGCAACTTGTAAAATAAACTTAAACATGTTGGCCTATAAAATCGTTTTCATTTATTTACGGAAATGACTCGAGATGCGATAGTTTATTTTACTCAATATAAGCACTCTATTTTGACAATTTGTACAACTCTTATTTTTATGAAACCCTAGTCTATTGCTTTGCTGCTTCGTACTTTCCTTGCTGCATGGAAATAAATTCTTTTAGCAGCTTCAATTTTCCACGCATGATTAAGAGCCCGTTTGGATGGATTTTTTAGCTTTTGGGCATGTTTGGCAACAAGCGGTAGAGAGCGTTTAGGAGCGGTAAGCGACAAGCGGTAAGCGGTAGAGATTTTCAATCTTGTTTGGCAACCAAGTGGTAAGCGGTAGAGATTGTCTAACTGCTTCCAAAAAATATGCTTGATGAGGAAGCGTTCCAATGTATTCTAGAGCGTTTGTTTCTTAAAATTACCTATTAACCCTCAAATAACGTTCACAAACCCACGTTATTTTTTAGTGGGCTGAATGTCATCCCTCCTAAAAAACCCTAATCACCCTTTTATCAGTAGAATTGATCGATCAACCTAGTTTTCATCTTTAGATTCGAAGGTTGTCATCTGTGTAGGCCAAGGTCTCTTCTAAATTTACCATCTCCATTACACTATCAAACACTCGCGATCACAAGTACCTGCATGATTCAATGTGCCTCTTAATATTATATTTTAATTTGTACTCCGTATAAATGATAGTCCTCTATTGTAACTGTTGGTATCGAATATTTGGGACTGTCTTAACATATGTCTTAAATGATCATTAATGATGCGTGTGAAAGCTGGAAAACCTAGACTGTCTTATCTCGCGAATACTATGATTTTAGGTTAAGGTTTCTTGGTGTTTTTGCATCGTTAAAAGCTGGTGTGAGTGGGCTGACTTGTGTGACAATTGTGTGAGTTTACAACCTGTTTTCATGTGCTTGTTATATGTGGTTAGCTTGTTATATGTGGTTAGCTTGTTGGTTGTTGTGTGCGGGTAGACTGTTTGTTGATAACACATACCTTATATACTTCCTTTGTTTTGATATTAGATGGCCCCAAGTAATACAAGAGAAAAATGGACAGACCAATCCATTATGAGTTTGTGTAATTTCTTAATAGAATATCAAAACAACAATGGACGAAGTAAGGGATTTCCATGGATTCAACTTCAGCCAGAGTATGAAAAGATTAATAAACACAAATTCTTTAGCAAACAAGCATTGAAAAGTAAGTTTGATATTATGAGAAAACAATACACACTTTGGAAGAAATTAAAACATGGAGAGACCGGTCTAGGTTGGGATGCAAATACCGGGGCACTAAATTGTTCAGCAGCGTGGTGGGATATGAAAATTAAGGTAATAATTTATTGTCATTAAAATTTAAAACTTAAAGCACCTAATCTTTAATATTATAAAATATACTAATTTATAGTTTATTTATGTAGGAAAACCCTGATGTTAGTGGTTTTAGGACAAAACCGCCATCTAAAGAATTGCAAGAAGCATGGGAACAACTATTTGGGGAATCAATTGCTTGTGGGTCCAAGGTTGTAGCACCCGGTATGGATAAAGAGCCATCAAGTGAGGTTCCTAATGTCAAAGAGACATCAAGTGAGGTTCCTAATGTTAACCTTAAGAATGTGGTTATAGATGTTGATGACAATGCCGACGCGTTTGAAGTATGGGAACAATATTCTCCGCATTTAGATGCTCAGGAGAATTTAGATGCTCAGGAGAATGATTTCTATCCAAGTTTAATGAGAGACGTAGGAAAAGATGTCCCAACGTCATGCCAAATTGGAAGTTCTGGACAACCTAACAAGTCCACCAATGTGACTATGAAACCCAAAACCGTAGAGATGAAACGAAAAGGGAGGGAATCAGCAGGATCAAAATTATTTAAGGAGTTCATCGCTAAACAAGAGGAAAAACAAGATCGTGTTATTAAACTCCTGGAGTCTGATGTTTCCGGTGTTACTAAAGATGATCCTTATAGTGTTGCTAGATGTATGGTTGTCATTAACGGCTGTAATATCCGCAATTTCGGATTTTCAGTAATTTTCATTTTTCGGCGGAGGTCCATTTCGACGACTCGCTTTTGACCGTTGAGTCATTCTGTGAATATTTAATTCTACACTTTTTGTCATCCGAGTTCGTTTCGGTATCGTTTTGTTGAGTTTCGTGTTCTTAAATGACTTTTCCGCACATGAGTTCGATTCTCGCGAATCTCGTCTGAAACCGTTGTTTCGAGTTTCTCGGAAGTTCATTTAATGTTATTATTCATGTTGTAAGCTTCGGTTTGGTGTTTCGATCGTGTATCAGGTATTTCGGACGTTTTGGGCCATTTTCGTAATTTCCCAAAGTTTGGGGTACTTACTTTCGTTGTCGAATTTCGATCCCTCGGGTGGTCGGAATCGGGTGTTCTCTTAGTATTCGGATTCGTCTTTGCGAGTACTTCACAATCGTGGTTTCGGTTTACGTTCAGGTCGGAGTTTCGGATTTTTCGGACCGTCGGATCGACCGAGCTGTTTGGCCGAACTGGCCGTAATGGCCGTAATGGCAGCGAACGGCCGTAATGCGATTACGCACGTGCTGACCTTCCGATTACGTCGTAACATGTCCGGCAGAATCGGTCCAGAGAGTTCGGCCTTGGCCGATTACGCACGTAGGCCTTGGCCGATTACGACGTAAGCGGCCGGCCAGTCGGCTATTTAAGGGCTGGACCGAGTCATCCGCCATTTTCACCCTTTTTCTTCGTTTCTTCGCGTTCCTTCGTCAATAATGGATGGATTTGGATGGATATGACATAGAGCAACATGTTTTGGAAGTTGGAATCATAGATTAACATCATCTTCCACCCGGATCGAAGGTAAGAACACCTAAACTTTTGGTTTTTGGGTGTTCTTGAGGTTTCTTGGTGTTTTGGCCGATTTGCTTCGTTTTGATTCATATTATTGTTAGAACTTGATTGTAAACTCGTAATCATTTAATACCCTTGAAGTTTTGTGGAACGAATTTGAGTATTTCTTTGAATAATCGATCAAATTGGCCTATGCCCTCAAAGTGTCCGATAAAATGCTTCAATGGGTAGAACTTGGGAAGTTCCATACGTTTTCGTAGAATTGTGATTGAATTGATATCGTTGTGACTTAGGAACGAATTCTTGTGAAGAACTCGAGTCGGAACCCTTCCGTTCGTTGCCTTCTTTGGGGTTCGAGCTTCCCGGTCGAACCGTGTTCTTCGGAGCGTTCGGTAGCGGTTATTAAGGCAAGTATCTTATTATACGACTTGTATCTTGCGACTAGTAATTACGTATGATATGTATGACGATTTTGCTTGCCTCCGTAAATATGTTCCGTTTGAGTTGGTTGTGTTTTCCGAAATTTGAAGGCTTTGTGATAATAGTGATATATTGGTATCCGTGTTAGGCGTTGTGCCATTTGTGCAGGATTTCGATGTACATATGAGATGGTTGTACACGTGGTTGTTCAATGTATTGTGTACCGAATGTGTGTTATGTTGGTTAAGAGTCGTTGTGATGATCATGATATTTGTGTTGTTTTGGTTTACATACTTGAATGTACATTTCATTGTAATGTGGAATGGCTTGACATTTAATGATTATGAATTATGTCGTGTCGATGTGTGTGTGTTCCAGGTAGGGTCTGACGAGGCCTCTGGAGTTCGGTACATGATGTGTACGAACAAAGTGTGTGATCCAGGTAGGGTCTGACGAGGCCTCTGGAGTCCGGTACATGACGTGTACGGACAAGGTGTGTGATCCAGGTAGGGTATGGCGAGGCCTCTGGAGTTCGGTACATGATGTGTACGAACGATGTTGTGGCCGGGTAGGGTCCGTTGAGGCCTCCGGAGTTCGGTACATGATGTGTACGAACAGTGTGTGTGGCCGGGTAGGGACCGTTGAGGCCTCCGGAGTTCGGTACATGATGTGTACGAACAGTGTGTGTGGTCCGGGTAGGGTCCGTCGAGGCCTTCGGAGTTCGGTACATGATGTGTACGAACAATGATCGTGTAGCATTGATTGTTCGGGTAACATTTTAAATATGGATCTCGGACTCATAATGATATATTATTTAGTATGCTTTGAAGCGAGAATCGGGCTAAGGCCCTAATGTTTACGAAAAGGTTTTATAAATTGGGACTCGAGGTCCAAAAGAATTTCTGCTGTAAAAATCCCCGAGATGATGTGTTCCTTTTCAAATATCTCTTATTTGAGTTCGAAATTCTAAAACTTCTCGGGAACATTTTGATAATTGATTTCCGTATTAAATTCGTAGTTGCTATTTGCTTGTTACATTTCGTATGGTTTGATACTTGCACTAGTAAAACAGTGGAGTTTTACTAACCCCAGTATTCGGGGGTGGATGTCTGTTTGCGTCGGTACATGCGATTCGGGAGCGATCACAGGATTGGCACAAGAGGATGACGAGCTGCGATACTAATCAAGAGTTGAGAGTTGGTAGAGTTTAGTTGTATTGTTAGAGTTGATTCAGTCTTCCGCTGTATTGTATTTCGACCCCTGTGTGGGTAATGTTGTGAGTCAGTCCTGTTGATAGAGTTGTGTGACCCCATCGGTCTGTGTGTTTATGTGTATATGACCTTAACAGTCTGTATTATTATGTTGTTTGACCCTGGCCGGGCAAGCATTTGGTTGTTTATGGACGTTTAGCCTGGTAGATCCTTGCGGAAAGGGTTTACGGCGTGTAATATTCCCATACGGTTTTGGGGATGTTACAATTATGGTATCGGAGCTTAGGTTGCGGAAACCTAGGCTGTCGGGTCGAGTCAAGTCGTGATTTGTCGAGTAGTGTTGTCTTGTCGTTCGAGTCGTCAGTGACAAGTTTAGTTGTGCGCAGTCACAACGTGTTGGATATGTTGTCGGATGAGATTAGTATCGTGGGCGACCGTCATCTCCGTGCGGCCTGTGGACGTAAGTCTCCTCTTTTATGCATAATATCTGTGTTCATGATTTCATTTATGTGTGATATTTGTGGTGCATAATTTTATTTACACGGTGTTGTGTAATGAAGTTGTATTCGATACTTGGATACGCTGTACGTGTATAGAACTAGATGTATTGATGTTTGGCCCTTGAACCACCATGTGGGTTGGTAGGGTGTGAAAGTTGTGAACCTTGATGGGTTTTACGGTAGAGTTTGTGGGAAACTCCGATGAATGATTTTTTTGTGTGTTTAAACTTGATGCCATGAGATGTATGTGATTGAATTGGCGACCCTGTTTGCCATTTGGGCATGTGGTTTTAATATTGACTATTTTGGATTGTTGTAATTATACCCGCTACGGGTAGCTTTGAAAACGTTTTTCCTTAAAGACTACTGATTTAAGCATTTTTGTGGAAATCAAAATTTTTGGAAAAATCTTGTTTTGCAAAACGACCCTAATTTTCGGAATTTAAATGTTATGTGTTTGTGTGTTGGGGGCTACTGTGACAATTCTGCAGACCTGCAGCTAGATGTTACGGACGTAAGATGTTTTCTATTACGGCCGTAAGCTCAGAGTTGTTACGGGCGTAAACTGCATGTTGTTACGGCCGTTAACTTTTGACTGACCCGGTAGAAATTTGTTATTACAGTTGTACCCGTGCCCCTTGATTATTTAATCTCTGTTGATATATCAGTGATGGATGGCGTGGTAACATGTTGTTACCCCGTATAACGCTAGCAAAGATAATGATATACTGATAAGGTCATTTTGACGATATCGTCTAGCGAGAAGATTGAAGCCTCGATGTGTTGTTTTGCAAATAGCTTCAATCAAAACAGTTTTGATAATGAGATACATGATTTTAATTAAACGACCGAGGTATTATAAGTGTTTTCAAAAATTTCATTTCACCAATTTTTTTTTTCAAACTTGAGAATTTTAAAATTTTTATCATTTGAATAATACCTCGGAAACATTTTATTTTTGTTGTTAGTGTTTGATCCCTGCGATACGTGTGTGGTTTTGACCGCGTTTGATTTGGTAAAATCTAAACATCTCTGTTGATGTGACTGTGTGGATTATTTTTTTTATGAAGTTCTAAAATTACAGTGTTAGTTCGTGCACTTGTGTGATGACTTGGAGTTGATGTTTTAACGTGCTGCTATTTATTGTCTTATCTTGACGTTGTGATATTCGTTTGGATGTGTTATTTTTTTTTTTTTTGGTCGTCCGTCCAGTATGCCGAGAGGCCGTGGCCGAGGACGTGGTCGTAGTCGTCGTCGTGATCAGCAGCAATCATCCAAAGGTAATGTCGATATTGGCGCCGCCACCATCCTTCGTCAGGTGACCGACCGGTTGGCGCATATGAATCAGACCGTACATCGAGACGGGATTCCGGATGAAGATAACGGAGCTGGTAAGTGGTTACGAGATGTGATGAGAATGCACCCGCCCCGTTTTGTAGGTTCTTCGGACTCGTTAGGCTGGGAGAATTGGCTCTTCCAGTTGGACAGAACATTTGATGCTGTAGCTTGCCCCGATGAGAGAAGAGTGCCTATTGCTCAATACCTACTCGACAGGGAAGCTGCAGACTGGTGGGAGGCCGTAGCGCCTAGTGATCGTACCGCTACTTGGACTGAATTCAAAACTGCCATGGAGGCCGAGTATTGTCCGCCGCCTGTTAAAGAGCGTAGAATTGTCGAGTTTTTCTCGGCTACGCCCCGAGACGTGTCGATGTCCCCGGCGATAGTCGATTATAATCGACAACTGTGTTATGTTCGGGATCAGGTGAAAAGTGAGGCGGATAAGGTTCGTTATTTCGATATGCGTATGAAACCTCAGATTCGGCAGTGTATGGCTCCTTTTATGTGTACAACCTTGAGGGACTATCAGGATCGAGCCTTGGCGTTTGAGATGGCTATAATGTCTACCGAGTCCGTATCGGTAGCGAAAAAGCAGAAGATTTCCGATGACGCATCGGGAAGTAAGGGAATTGGGATTCCCACACCTCAACCCTCGTATCAGCCGAGTATGGGACCTTCTCAGTCAGTTAGAGAACCCAAAAGACCCAAGTCGGTGTCTTTGAGTTCTGGTAATGCTCCTAGGTGTTTCAACTGTAACGTTCTAGGCCATGAACGCGCGCATTATAAGAAACCGCCAGTGACTTGTTATAATTGTGGACACGAGGGGCATCGAGTTCAGTACTGCGAGATTGTTGCCGAGATGATAAGGGACCGGAATTCTATTCCTACTTCCGGAGGCCCCAGTGATGTCTAGTGATAGTGTTTTTGGTACTCGCTACACGGATTGTTTCGCGTGTAGAGATGTTTTTTTTGTGACGCTTTTACATTTGGAACTTGTTGAATGATATTTTGTTTTGTGTAAGTTCCTGTTTAGTTGTTGAACCTACGGAGGCGTGTCAGTGGACCACGAGGTCATGAGCATGGTATTTTATTATGTGCCGTTATATTTTGTTTCGTATCACTGTGATAACCTTAGTTTAAGTTTCGGGACGAAACTTATTTTTTGTATGATGGAATGTAATATCCGGTATTCTCATTTTCTGTTATCTTGAATTGTTTGTGTTTTGACGTCGGACATTTTCTTGTTGATGAGAATCGGAATGATTTCTATCGTAATACTCTATTTGTTTCTGTCGCATAGCCGTTTTAGTCGGGTGCGACTTATTGTCGCGTACGTTTCTTTGATTAAATGTGTGCATATGATGTGGTATGTGATGCGTCGTTAATTGATTGTTAATGTTTTGAATCATTGCCGGTGGTGTTGGTATGATCGTCGTGAGGCGTGTTTTCACGCTGTATATTCTTTCGCATTGCTTGTAACGTTTCGCCAATGGGCGAAAGTTATGCGTTTCTTGTGTATCTCGTTGAGGTTTCCTGTTGGGATATTGCTTCTCCCTACTTATTTTAAGTTTCGGGACGAAACTTCTTTTAAGGAGGGTAGAATGTAATATCCGCAATTTCGGATTTTCAGTAATTTTCATTTTTCGGCGGAGGTCCATTTCGACGACTCGCTTTTGACCGTTTCGTCATTCTGAGAATATTTAATTCTACACTTTTTGTCATCCGAGTTCGTTTCGGTATCGTTTTGTTGAGTTTCGTGTTCTTAAATGACTTTTCCGCACTTGAGTTCGATTCTCGCGAATCTCGTCCGAAACCGTTGTTTCGAGTTTCTCGGAAGTTCATTTAATGTTATTATTCATGTTGTAAGCTTCGGTTTGGTGTTTCGATCGTGTATCAGGTATTTCGAACGTTTTGGGCCATTTTCGTAATTTCCCAAAGTTTGGGGTAATTACTTTCGTTGTCGAATTTCGATCCCTCGGGTGGTCGGAATCGGGTGTTCTCTTAGTATTCGGATTCGTCTTTGCGAGTACTTCATAATCGTGGTTTTGCCACGCTCGTGCCTGAGTTTCGGATTTTTCTGACCGTCGGATCGACCGAGGCCTGGCCGCGAACTGGCCGAGTAACGGCCGTAATGGCCCGATAACGGCCGTAATGCCGTTACGCACGTAATGCCTTCCGGTTACGCACGTAACATGTCCGGCAGATCGGTCTGCAGAGTTCGGCCTTGGCCGACATGCACGTAGGCCTCGCCGATTACGACGTAAGCGGCCGGCCAGTGGTCGGCTATTTAAGGGCCTGACCGAGTCATCCGCCATTTTCACCCTTTTTCTTCGCTTTCTTCGCGTTCCTT
This sequence comes from Orobanche coerulescens, assembly GCA_033398695.1. Lineage (NCBI taxonomy): Eukaryota > Viridiplantae > Streptophyta > Magnoliopsida > Lamiales > Orobanchaceae > Orobanche > Orobanche coerulescens. Next base: position 223,584,839 of record CM065804.1, read on the forward strand.
CACAATAATGGATGGATTTGGATGGATATGACATAGAGCAACATGTTTTGGAAGTTGGAATCATAGATTAACATCATCTTCCACCCGGATCAAGGTAAGAACACCTAAACTTTTGGTTTTGGGTGTTCTTGAGGTTTCTTGGTGTTTTGGCCGATTTGCTTCGTTTTGATTCATATTATTGTTAGAACTTGATTGTAAACTCGTAATCATTCAATACCCTTGAAGTTTTGTGGAACGAATTTGAGTATTTCTTTGAATAATCGATCAAATTGGCCTATGCCCTCAAAGTGTCCGATAAAATGCTTCAATGGGTAGAACTTGGGAAGTTCCATACATTTTCGTAGAATTGTGATTGAATTGATATCGTTGTGACTTAGGAACGAATTCTTGTGAAGAACTCGAGTCGGAACCCTTCCGCTCGCCTTCTTTGGGGTTCGAGCTTCGGTCGAACCGTGTTCTTCGGAGCGTTCGGTAGCGGTTATTAAGGCAAGTATCTTATTATACGACTTGTATCTTGCGACTAGTAATTACGTATGATATGTATGACGATTTTGCTTGCCTCCGTAAATATGTTCCGTTTGAGTTGGTTGTGTTTTCCGAAATTTGAAGGCTTTGTGATAATAGTGATATATTGGTATCCGTGTTAGGCGTTGTGCCATTTGTGCAGGATTTCGATGTACATATGAGATGGTTGTACACGTGGTTGTTCAATGTATTGTGTACCGAATGTGTGTTATGTTGGTTAAGAGTCGTTGTGATGATCATGATATTTGTGTTGTTTTGGTTTACATACTTGAATGTACATTTCATTGTAATGTGGAATGGCTTGACATTTAATGATTATGAATTATGTCGTGTCGATGTGTGTGTGTTCCAGGTAGGTCCGACGAGGCCTCGGAGTTCGGTACATGATGTGTACGAACAAAGTGTGTGATCCGTAGGTCCGACGAGGCCTCTGGAGTCCGGTACATGACGTGTACGGACAAGGTGTGTGATCCAGGTAGGGTATGGCGAGGCCTCCGGAGTTCGGTACATGATGTGTACGAACGATGTTGTGGCCGGGTAGGGTCCGTTGAGGCCTCGGAGTTCGGTACATGATGTGTACGAACAGTGTGTGTGGCCGGGTAGGGACCGTTGAGGCCTCCGGAGTTCGGTACATGATGTGTACGAACAGGTGTGTGGTCGGGTAGGGTCCGCGAGGCCTCCGGAGTTCGGTACATGATGTGTACGAACAATGATCGTGTAGCATGATTGTTCGGGTAACATTTTAAATATGGATCTCGGACTCATAATGATATATTATTTAGTATGCTTTGAAACGAGAATCGGGCTAAGGCCCTAATGTTTACGAAAAGGTTTTGTAAATTGGGACTCGAGGTCCAAAAGAATTTCTTTGTAAAAATCCCGAGATGATGTGTTCCTTTTCAAATATCTCTTATTTGAGTTCGAAATTCTAAAACTTCTAGAACATTTTGATAATTGATTTCCGTATTAAATTCGTAGTTGCTATTTGCTTGTTACATTTCGTATGGTTTGATACTTGCACTAGTAAAACGGTGGAGTTTACTAACCCCGAGTATTCGGGGGGTGGATGTCTATTTTGCGTCCAGGTACATGCAGATTCAGGGGAGCAGTCACAGGATTGGCACAAGAGGATGACGAGCTGCGATACTAATCAAGAGTTGAGAGTTGGTAGAGTTTAGTTGTATTGTTAGAGTTGATTCAGTCTTCCGCTGTATTGTATTTCGACCCCTGTGTGGGTAATGTTGTGAGTCAGTCCTGTTGATAGAGTTGTGTGACCCCATCGGTCTGTGTGTTTATGTGTATATGACCTTAACAGTCTGTATTATTATGTTGTTTGACCCTGGCCGGGCAAGCATTTGGTTGTTTATGGACGTTTAGCCTGGTAGATCCTTGCGGAAAGGGTTTACGACGTGTAATATTCCCATACGGTTTTGGGGATGTTACAACGGCATGGTAGATGGTGCATTGATGACAAATGATAGTCCTCTATTGTACCTTGCTATGGATTTGATTGAAGATGCTGTGAAACGAGAAGTGTTTATGAATATGCGAGACGATAGTGCTAGGCTAAAATGGTTGCAACATAAGCAAGATCGAGGCAACTAGATTTCTCTTTTTCAAGTGTCCAATAATTCATAATATTCAGATTATTGGACACTTGAAAAAGAGAAATTATTGGACACTTGCAATTCTTTAGATGGCGGTTTTGTCCTAAAACCACTAACATCAGGGTTTTCCTACATAAATAAACTATAAATTAGTATATTTTATAATATTAAAGATTAGGTGCTTTAAGTTTTAAATTTTAATGACAATAAATTATTACCTTAATTTTCATATCCCACCACGCTGCTGAACAATTTAGTGCCCCGGTATTTGCATCCCAACCTAGACCGGTCTCTCCATGTTTTAATTTCTTCCAAAGTGTGTATTGTTTTCTCATAATATCAAACTTACTTTTCAATGCTTGTTTGCTAATGAATTTGTGTTTATTAATCTTTTCATACTCTGGCTGAAGTTGAATCCATGGAAATCCCTTACTTCGTCCATTGTTGTTTTGATATTCTATTAAGAAATTACACAAACTCATAATGGATTGGTCTGTCCATTTTTCGCTTGTATTACTTGGGGCCATCTAATATCAAAACAAAGGAAGTATATAAGGTATGTGTTATCAACAAACAGTCTACCCGCACACAACAACCAACAAGCTAACCACATATAACAACAAGCTAACCACATATAACAAGCACATGAAATCAGGTTGTAAACTCACACAATTGTCACACAAGTCAGCCCACTCACACCAGCTTTTAACGATGCAAAAACACCAAGAAACCTTAACCTAAAATCATAGTATTCGCGAGATAAGACAAATTTAGGTTTTCCAAATTTTCACACGCATCATTAATGATCATTTAAGACATATGTTAAGACAGTCCCAAATACTCGATACCAACAGTTACAATAGAGGACTATCATTTATACGGAGTACAAATTAAAATATAATATTAAGAGGCACATTGAATCATGCAGGTACTTACTTGTGATCGCGAGTGTTTGATAGTGTAATGGAGATGGTAAATTTAGAAGAGACCTTGGCCTACACAGATGACAACCTTCGAATCTAAAGATGAAAACTAGGTTGATCGATCAATTCTACTGATAAAAGGGTGATTAGGGTTTTTTAGGAGGGATGACATTCAGTCCACTAAAAAATAACGTGGGTTTGTGAACGTTATTTGAGGGTTAATAGGTAATTTGAAGAAACAAACGCTCTAGAATACAGTGGAACGCTTCCTCATCAAGCATATTTTTTGGAAGCAGTTAGACAATCTCTACCGCTTACCGCTTGGTTGCCAAACAAGATTGAAAATCTCTACCGCTTACCGCTTGTCGCTTACCGCTCCTAAACGCTCTCTACCGCTTGTTGCCAAATATGCCCATACACAAATGCCCACCAGTGTTTTGTAGGGGTTGCACCCTGCATAGTAGAAGTTGTACCCTATACAATCCCTATAAAATAGGGGTGTGCATTCGTGTTTGTAATTGTGTGTGTAGCATTATTCATAGATCATATATCTATGTGGTAGACTAAAATTTGAGAACGATGATGAAAAAATAAAACGAAAAATAAGATCCGGGATGGATGGAGAGTGACGCCGCCTCCTGTCCGAGGGAGAACCGTTGATCGTGTGAGTTAGTGGCCCCACCGCTTTTTGAGCATCGACTTTTCCGCCGAAACCCCTCCTTAACTATTTCCCATTCATTTCTTACACTATAAACTAGTAGTATAATAATACTATAAATACACGCAGCCAGTGCCACTACATACAGTCGCACTTCACACAACCTAAGTCACGAACTCGCTTTCTTTACCCCTAATTTCTCTAACTGCTGTTGTTTCTGTTGCTCTCTTGAACTATACCATACCATGGCCAAAATCAAGATCGGAATCAACGGTGAGTATTTGTCTGCTTCATTATTTTGAGCAGATCTACTTATCAATTTTCTCGAGCTAAATTCTAGATCCGACGAGAATGACGATGTTTGTTTTTCTGTGTGAATGCTTCAATCCGATTTGTATCTCTAGGATTTGGAAGGATCGGGCGTCTGGTGGCCAGAGTTGCTCTGCAGAGTGATGACGTTGAGCTTGTCGCTGTCAATGATCCATTCATAACTACTGATTACATGGTATTATTGGTTTGGATTTTTTTTTTAATTACAGTAACTTTCTGTTTATAAGATATGTGTGTCGCTTGCTTGAGATAATTCTGTATGATCTAATTAAAAAAAAAAAAAAACAAATCTTCGTGACTATTATTGAGTTCGTGATAATATTTACTTTGAAATTTTAGATTTGTTACAATTGGAGACGATACTGTCCGTATAAAATGTCTTTTTGCGAGGAACAATATCTTTGTATGGAGTTCATGTGTTTTCCTAGTTAGATGTTTAGGTAATGTGTATCAATATAAGGTTCTCTCCCTGTCTTCCACAGACATATATGTTCAAATACGATAGTGTTCACGGTCAATGGAAAAAGAATGAGCTTAAGGTTAAGGATTCAAAGACCCTGCTCTTTGGTGACAAGCCAGTTGCTGTCTTTGGTGCGAGGTATTGATTTCCGTAATAACCTTTAAACCTTATCAGCTTGCGGTCCTTTATTCCTATCTATGCAAATGACATTTCGTTTTGATGCATAGGAACCCTGAGGAGATCCCATGGGCGGAGGCCGGAGCTGATTATGTTGTGGAGTCCACTGGAGTTTTTACTGACAAGGACAAGGCTGCTGCCCACTTGAAGGTATACATTGAGATATTTCTTTACTAGTATATGATTTTGTTCAACTCAATAGTCTTTATCCGGTTCCATATATATATTTATATTTGGTTTGGTTGGTTCTGTTGTCTGGTTCTAGGGAGGTGCAAAGAAGGTTGTAATTTCTGCCCCAAGCAAGGACGCACCCATGTTTGTCGTTGGTGTCAACGAGAAGGAATATAAGCCAGATATCAATATTGTTTCTAATGCTAGTTGCACTACCAACTGTCTAGCCCCATTGGCTAAGGTTTGTCCTTTGACTAGGTTATTCAGGCGATGTAGATGATTAAGTTTTCAATCACTAATCTTATCTTCTTGATTATATTACAGGTTCTTAATGACAGGTTTGGTATTGTTGAGGGGCTGATGACAACTGTACATTCTATAACTGGTAAGTATACTTGTAGGCTGTAACTTTTTTTTTTTTTCCATTTTATATTTTAAATATGAGTATATATATACACACACATATATATATATATATATATATATATATGTATTTTTGTTTTTGTCATTTAGCAACACAGAAGACTGTTGATGGTCCGTCGATGAAGGACTGGAGAGGTGGAAGAGCTGCTTCATTCAACATCATTCCTAGTAGCACTGGAGCTGCTAAGGTAGCTCTAAACATCAATTTACACTAAAAAGTTTATCTTCCATTACGAGTTTTCACTGCGGAATTTATTGTTTCTTTCTAAATTCGGAATTCCTTCTTTAACCCTTTACTTGAGTAATATCAGTTGAAGACATTAAACTTTTTTCTCCTCAACTCTATGAGAGATGAGACTCTAAATAATTATATTTTGTTATGATCTGGCATGACTATAGAAATTATCTCTACTCATCACCGTCTCACTATCTTTTCTATGTAATTGGAGCAACCTATGATGTTGATGATTTTGGAAATTCATATCATTCCTCCATATGAACTTTGCCACTTCTTTTTTTTTTTTTTTGCATGAGTTATAGTGTTAATTAATTTTAGACAATCAAGTGACACTATACCGTAGTTGGGATTAAGGTGCAATTGCAGTTGTTATAATCTGCATAATTTATTATAATGTGCACATCCATTGGTAATATTTCTAGACTGGATTACGACTTCCGTTAAGTAATTGAACGTTTAATTTTACAGGCTGTTGGGAAGGTACTTCCTGCACTAAATGGAAAGCTTACTGGAATGGCTTTCCGTGTTCCAACTGTTGATGTTTCTGTAGTTGACCTAACTGCTAGGCTTGAAAAGGCAGCCTCATATGATGAAATCAAAGCTGCTATCAAGTAAATTATACTTTTTTCGTTTTTTTTTTTTTGGCATTATTGTGTCTTATCTGAGGCATCCACATGATTCCTTCTCATTTACTATGATGTAGGGAGGAGTCTGAGACTACAATGAAGGGGATCCTAGGATATACAGAAGATGACGTAGTATCCACGGACTTTGTTGGAGATAGCAGGTGAGGAGCCTGGATGTTTAATTTCATAGTTCTTATGCTGTATATGTTTGCTTTAGTTTGTTTCCAAGAGACTAAGCATATACGTCATCCTCTTCTATGTTTTGGCTGACGTTCCCTGTAGCTGCAACTGCAAGTGTAAACTTTGCTCAGCTCACATGCTTCATTGACAATTGACATTGACAGGTCTAGCATTTTCGATGCCAAGGCTGGAATTGCACTGAACGGCAACTTTGTGAAAGTTGTCTCTTGGTATGACAATGAATGGGGTTACAGGTAAAACTTTGCAAATTATGAACAATTGTTATTTTTCTTCTTTTGTTGGGGCTCGTTTTTCTTGACTGCAATCGTCATGTATATATGTATTGCAGTAACCGTGTCATTGATTTGATCCGGCACATGGCATCTGTTGCCTGAGCAGAGCCTCAAGGACCTCCTTCCTTTCACTTGTCCGTTTTGAGGTGCAACCAATTTATGTTGGGATTGTTCTGGAATAATAACTTAGCTCGAGTTTTGAGGATCTATCGTTTTTTTCGGTTGAGTTTGTCCGGTAGTATGTAGACAGAATCTGTTTAAGCGAGTTTAAGATTTCATTGTGCTTTTTAGTCGGTGAATCGAGGTTTTCAGATTGTTTTTTGTTGGATGCTTTTCTTTATTGTTATTGGATTTCCGCTCTTCTCTTACATTCGTTTTTTCATGCTGGAGTTTTCGAAAACATTAATCCATCCATATGCTATGATATATCTGAGACTCAATCAGTAACTGAGCTTATTTTGCTTGCGTGTAGTCAAATTGAAGTTGCTCCACAAGGGAGTAATTTGTATAATAAATACTCCCTCTGACCCGCTCAGTTTTTTGTTTGATTTTTTTTTTTTCTGTCGAATTGATAGTATTTGACCATGATTTTTGTATTTTTATAATTTTAAAAATTATAAAATTATGATACTTTGAAAAGTATATAATGAAAAATCTATTCCTAATAATGTCAAATCGTAATTCAAAATATTTTGAAAAATGTATCGAGATGCTTATTCTGTAAAATCCTGGGACATGATTTCTTCAACCCGTACAACAAAAATTTGAACTTGCATACTGCACAGTAATATTAATTCTTGGTCACTAGATAAGAACAAAAATTAATCTATATTCTCTTCCATGCCAACATATGACATGAAGAAGCCAGATGAGTACCATGAATCCGTAAGAGAAAGTAATGGGAAATGCATCACAAAATCCTCTTTATTCTTTTAATATGTAGCATGATGAGAGAGTTCAGTCTTCCTAGTTAAAGATGCCGACGTCATGACCACCCACCATAGCTTTTGTCAGTTCAAATGAGTGCAAGCCCATCGTTGCAACCAATGAACAGCGCCGGACCACCCAAGGAGTGATCCATATACATGAATGATCCATTCTCCTGATCACACTAATTATCAACATCAAAACAACAGTCTTGTACGGAGCTGTATCATGGTAAACCGTAATCTACAAAAGAACCATCGTGGCTTATTCGAGGCAGCACAAATCCTCTCACATGGAAAAGCTGATCAGACTGCTCATCGACAATAACGAGTCGGTTATTCTCGCACAACAAAAGTTTGAGATCCAACAACTCTAACTGTGACCGGGCAGCCAGAGGGGGGTAGTTATCTTCGTCCGCCGACACCACTATTGGTGTCACCCTTGGAGAACTAGATGTCTCAAAGATCCCCCACGCCTTGATATCTTTGTGTTTCGGGGCCCAAATGAAGACTTTTTGTCTGCAACCGGAATAGGCAAGCAACTTGTATTGATATGATCACCTTGGGGGGGGGGGGGGGGTCCACTCTTTGCTGCGGCCAGGACAACTGAAACCAATCTATCTTCTTCCGGACTGTAAGTGATCAATCACGACAAGACAGTCTATTTATTCATCATCGGGGTTTAGTGCTGGATATTAGGCAAAGTGTGGAATTGGAGGAAGTTTGGCGAGAAAAGGGTATTCATGAAACAAAGCTTAGCCAGCCATGTGATGATATCCCCACGTACGATCATAGCATCAACAAACTGGGCATTATTCTCCATGCTGACTTCTCTTGTTGAGACCAACTACTATGTCCTCAGCAAGGCTGTAAAACTGATAAAAGTGTCGTATATATTATTATCATCGACATCGGCTAAGGCGAGACCACTGCACATGAATTAGCAACGCTCGTGGTCGTCCTCGTTGTCTGTGGTGCTCATCATCCCACAATTACCCAAAAGATAATGACTAGGACACCCGGATATATTTTGATTTCTGATGAGTAGACTATCTGACGGTGGATGAACTACCTGTTGGGAAAAATTACCGACAAACGTCACGTCACAACGAATAAAGCGGAATCTCGTTTGACGAATTCCCACTCTTCAATCGTAACTTTGTGGTTACCGACGAGTAGAGCAACAATTACAACTCGATAAAATAATACAAATGATATTCGAAAGAGATAAATAACGAGACACAATTTTAGCGTGGAAAACCCCTCAAGACGAGAGTAAAAACCACGGGACCGAAGCCGCTTAAATCTACTATCACCAATACACACAAATACACAATCGTCCCTAATACAAACTAGGGGTATACACCAATCGTCAAATACTTGGTAATAAATGTTCTTCAAGTATTTGGAATCAACAACAACAAGATCGAGAAAGGAAACAACCGTAAATAGCTTACACAAAGAGCTAATGAAATACCCGTACTTCCGGACTCAAAAACTCAATCTACACCGGTAAAAAAATTTGCCCAATAGCTACCAAGCTCTTGTCAAAAGATCATGTCGACCCGACCGATAAATCTCTGGGAAAATGAAGAATTGTATCTCTCTCTCTTGTTTCTCTCTCTCTCTCTCTTGTTCTTCAAAGTGTATATGATGAGAAGTAGTATAAAATCCCGTTTGAAAAACTGCATAAAAAGATTCCCTTTTGCAGGTTTGACCCGTGTGCCGCGGCCCGGCCCAAGTGTGCCGCGGCACACAGCGCAAAATTGCGCCCAGGACTCGGCAGGGGGCCGCGGCCCAGAGTACAGACGCGCCAGGCAAATAACGGGGGCCGCGGCTCGGCAGGGATGTGCCGCGGCCCCAGGTGATCGGCAGCGCTCGGCAGGGAGGGGCTCGACAGTGGCCGGCAGGGGTGTGCTCGGCAGGGGCCGCGGCCCAGCCGGCAGGGGCCGCGACCCAGAGTACAGTCTCGGCCAGAATGTGCTGAGTGATTTCGGGGCCGCGGCTCGGCAGCTGTGTGCCGTGGCCCGGCAGTGCAATGTGAGAAAAATGACTTTTTCAAGCGAAGTGCCACGGCGCGAAGGGTTTGTGCCGTGACTCGGAGTCCGCTCGACTCCGAAAATGCCTATATTTTGAAAATTACTCCTACAAATCTCCCCCTTTCCGGAATATAGGAAGAGTTCGCCATCCTGGCAATCGAACAACACACTTTCACCTTATCTCTACTTAACGCCTTCGTTAACATATCAGAACCATTATCATCGGTATGAACTTTATCAAGTTCAAACAAACCATCCTCCAAAGCATCTCGGATCCAATGATACCTCACATCGATATGTTTCGTTCTCTTATGAAAAGTCGCATTCTTAGCCAAATGAATCGCACTTTGACTATCACAAAGAACTATGTAACGTCGTTGTCGGAAGCCTAGCTCTCGTAAAAATATTTTCAACCATAAGAGCTCTTTGCTCGCTTCCACCGCCGTAATATACTCGGCCTTCGTTGTAGACAAGACAAGGCACTTTTTCAATCTTGATTGTCATGACACGGCTCCCCCTGCAAACATCATCAAATAACCGGAAGTGGATTTTCGGTTATCTTCATTACCGGCCATATCCGAATCGGAATATCCAACAAGCATTGCTTTCCTGCTTCCAAACGTAATCCCCAATTTGGAAGTACCCCGCAAATATCTAAATATCCATTTTACGGCTTCCCAATGCTTCTGACACGTTTTTAGTGTAACTATCGCAAGTGCACGATATCGTATCAAGTAGTAAAGTGGACTTTTTGAGTCCGGTTTATCGATCCCACAAGGAAGTTTGGTTATAATTTGAATGATACACTATTAGTCTATTTTTATAGATACTTAAGATGAGTGAAACACACAATTAAAAAGTTTTGTTTAATAATTGCAAAGAAATTGCAATAATAGTTCTAATATTATAAGGAAATAAAAAGATAGCAATAATAATAGATTGATTATCGATAAAATGAAATAGTTGGGATTACAAACTTAGTTCGTCATTAGTTATAAAAAATGTATAGGAGATCATAAGATGAATTTACTTATTATGTTGTGTAGATTCGATTTTCCTTAAAAAGACGGTTTCTCTTTCGAACTATAAACGCCCTTACATATTGAATCAATCCACTATATTTCTATGTTGATTGGCTTCAATACATAGCATTAGGATTTATGAAAATAACTCAAAGAATCATCTAAGGACTAGAGGTATATTTCTATCCCCTAGAACAACTTAGAGTGAAGATCATTTGATCTAATCAAACATATTTTCTTTCGAAACATATGAAGACCATAAATATCGTCATTTATTGGCCAAATAAATAAATATTGTTAAAACAATGAAAATCACACACAATAATGAGCAATTCACAATGGATCTTTTATACAAACATAAACAACATAACTAACCTTGTTTATAATCCCAACTAAAGGTTACTTAGCCCATGAAGGGTTTATTACACATGTTACAAGCTTTGGTGGTCATTTTTAGTTGAATCAAGAGAAAGAATTGATCCTAACTCCCTTAGTAGATAAAGGACATAGAAGCAATAAACTCTCTGAACAACATATACTATACCACACTTACAAAGATCACTCAAGAACACAAGTGTGTTCTTCACACAAAAAGAAAAGTTTACAAAAAAATGGAAAATTATAAGATGAATAATGAATGATGAAGGATCTAAGGGGTCTATTTATACACCTAAAGTCATCTAATAGCTCCAAAACTCCAGCATTATTACATTAGATCGGATCAATGCCACCATCCCTCAATAATACACAAAAGTATAAAAATTAGACAAATCATAGCAATTCAAGAGTTACTAGTAACATCTGGAGTTACTGGCCAGTAACAAAGTGACTTACTGCCGTAACTCCCGAATGTTACGGCCGTAACTAACTTCGTAAATTTGTTCACCGGTTGCTTTGAAAGTTACGTTTTCAGCAGAATTTCTCAAACTTTGCGTTTTTGCCCCAGGATCTTCTTCGGATGATAACTTTTGATATATAACTCGATTTTGAATCGGAAAACCGCCAATTCGTCTCGGAAAGCCCTACAACATGAATATATCAAAATTCAATAAAGAGAATATTTATTAAACATGTTGTTTCTTGAGTAATTCAGTTATTTAATCCGATCATCATCCGATAAAAATAAAATTATTAAAACTAATAAATTAAAAGCAAAAAACGAGTAGACTAGCTCAATTATGGGTGAATTTTATCGATACAAACCATGGATAAGTTTACAAAACTGACACTTATCACACCCCCAAACTTGAATTCTTGCTAGTCCCGAGCAAGACTCTTTATTATTCATGCTCCAAAAATAAAAATAAGAAAAATTAATACACACTTAAATTAAAATATTAAAAGAGAAAAGGAGATCAAAATGCCATTAATAAACAACAACCAGCTTTATACAGTAGATAGAAATGAATCAAGATTCAAAATAAATCTACTAATGTTTTTGAAGTTAAAACACGGTTTTTATTTTGTAATTCCAAAATCAAGGTTTCCCCCCCAAAAGGTTGATTATTTCTTTCACACTCGTGATACACACGACTCCCTTTAATGTTTGCTCTCGATCACTCGTTTATTTTTCGACTCAATATGAAGAATTTCATTGGCGTCATCAAATATTGTGATTTTTTACGAAATTAAGTGTATTGAAATTCAGCCGCTAATTTATTCAAATCTGCTCATAAAACTACATCTCTTTTAGTGATAGCTTTCACACCGTTATTTGTTAACGTGTAGCTCTTTTCACCAACTATTTTTATCTCATTTTTTTAAAAGGGGATAGCTTTCACACCGTTATTTGCTAACGTGTAGCTCTTTTCACCAATTTTTCTGTGAGACGGCAGCTACGCACCAACAATAGTTAATCCTTTATTTTTCGCAAAATTTTAGAATCCCAAAAATTAGGTAGTTGTTGCTGCTCACCACTTCTCCTTTTTGTCATTTTTTTTTAGGTGATAGCTTTCACACCGTTATTTGCTAACGTGTAGCTCTTTTCACCAATGACTCCTTTTTTATTTTTTTTAGGGAATAGAATTTTTGCAGAAAATTATTTTTTTTAGTTAAGCATGAAAAATCAAAAACTCCACAAATTAAGTAAATTTCAGTTCTATTTTTCATCAACCAATTGATTCTTCTTTTCTCAAGGTAACGAATGACTTGATTTTATATGATAACTACAAGGCTTGGAAAGAGAGATTAAGGCTCAAAAAATTTTGGAATGTACAAATTTTTTTTATTTACCGGTTAAAATGATTTAGAAGCTTGTATATAGCTAATTTATTGGTGTTATGGCCAGATCTAGAAATCTCAAAAATCAAAATACTATAAATATATATAATAAAAAAAAATTAAGACAAATAACCAAATCAATCAAAACACACCAAAATTACAACATACCAAAATACTAAAACAAACCACCCCCAAACTTGAAAATAAAACTGTCCTCACTTTTAAAAAATAAAAAAAATAAAATAAAAAGCAATGTAGAAAAGCAGAATACTCCCTGTTAAGAAAGTCGATGTTTGAGCCAACGCCTTTTAGAATCTGCAAGAGAATAAATATACGAGGCACACAACAAAAGAAAATAAAATATACTCGGAAGTATAACACAATTTTTAAGATGCGCATCAAGAAAGTCCGAAGAGTCGCCTTACGCTGCCATCAAAGTTTTTATAAAAGCAAAACACGCAATAAAAATTACAGCAATAAAATAACAATACATAAATCGCGAATAGATGCGCGTCAAGAGATCAAGAAGAAACTCCTTAAGCTGCCATCATTTAGCACGATTATTACACACGACAGAAAGTAAAAATACAAGAGGTCCGACATGGGTTATCAAAGGGAGAGGAATGAATCCACTTTTCGTTTTCTCACGGTAAAATCTTCTACCCAGACAATTTTAGCTAGAGCTCACTACACCATATATGGCTTTCAACAACATTTTTTTTGATGTTACAAGCAAAAGTGTAGCCTTAGATGCCTTAAAATTGGTCAAATTTGATTTAAGGCTACACATTTTTCTAACGTTATTATTGATATAAATTAGTGTTACCGTAGACCAAATTGAATATCTACGCTAACACAAAATTTGGTGTAGCCGTTGCTATTTAGAAAAAGTGTAACTAAACACTAAAAGAAATAGGCGGACTTGCTAAAATATTTTAGGCGGTCCAAATAAATTATTTTCAACTATAACGGCCTAATTTTTTTAAGGTATTTTATGAATCGTCCTAATCGGAGGGAGTAATGTAAGAGAGATGAGCATTAAATAAGAGGAAATATTGGTACTTTGATCATTAAATTGGAGAAATAATTATCTTTCTTAAAACATGTGAATAGTCAAAAAGCGACAGTTATTTTGGACCAGATGGAGTAATTATTTATTTTAGCTCCTTTTCTATATGAACATATCTAGCTAATTATTATGTTATCATTAGAAATATATCATTTATTTGATTAGGGAGATGGCGGCTCATGATTTCTACACGAGTAAGGAACCGGTTCATGATTGGAAAGCCCAATCCCCAACTGCTAAATTGTCTGGCAACACTAGTAGAATAAACATCACAGACTTCGGTACAATTTACTTCAGTTATGTATATTAGTGAAGTAAAAAATAAAAAAACAACTTCGCTTTCAATTTACTGAAGTAAAACACCCACGTAGACTTCAATAAATGGTATCATACTAAAAAGCAGAAACTAGTTGGGAATTTTAAGATACAAAGACTTCACTAATTTGATAATTAATGAAGTTAATAGTGTGAAATTTTATTTTTTATCAGAATATTTTTACAAAAGCGAAGTGTATGTGTTTTGACCGGGAATTAATATTTTCAACTTCAGATTTTTTCATTTAACTCCTAAAAACACAAGTAAAATATTACCATTATTAATTTATGTTGTGTATTATATTTTCTGTTATCAAGAGTTTATAATTTACGAAAAGATACTGTTAATAATTTATGTTATGTATTAAATTTTAAACAGATTTTAATCATTATAAGAAAAAGTAAAGTTCCTAACGCTGCCTCTATCAAGGTTTCAATATTGTGCGATTCTAAAAACAAATCTCATAAACCCATGGTTCTACTCAACATTTAGCTCCCAAAGTCTCAAAGCTCTCCAATGGCGAACGCGGAAGCGGAGGCGGTTGATATCGAGCCGGAGGATGAGGATCTCATGGAGGAGGACATCGGCGACGGATCCCCCAACCGAAACGGCGCCTCCGCTATTCCCCTACTGAGGCCCGCCATTGCTGGTGGCGGCTCGTCATCGGCCCCTAAGAAGACCAAGGGCCGTGGATTCCGAGACGAGGCTTCTGCTGAAACCGAACGATGTTAGTTCCTAAACCCTAGCTATTTATTTACCAACCCCCCTAATTCGTGAGTTTGGGTTCCCTGATCGGATCATGGAGGGTTGGGACCCGACAACGAAGTCGACTCTGACCTAGATCCCATTGCTCTCGGTGAAAGCGGGGCCGCGCGACGGAGACGCGTGGACGCAACGCCTGAAGGAAGAATACAAGGCGCTGATCGCCTACACCTCGATGAACAAATCCAACGACAAGGACTGGTTCCGGATATCCGCGGCCAATACGGAGGGGATGCGATGGACCAGCAAATGTTGGTATGTTCACAATTTGCTGAAATACGAGTTCGATTTACAGTTCGATATATCCGTTACTTATCCTGCTACAGAACCGGAGCTTGAGCTGCCTCAGCTCGATGGGAAAACGCAGAAGATGTATAGAGGAGGGAAGATATGCTTGACGGTGCATTTCAAGCCGCTATGGGCTAAAAACAGTCCTAGGTTTGGCATAGCACATGCCCTTTGTTTGGGCCTGGCACCGTGGCTTGCAGCAGAAATTCCTGTTCTGGTTGATTCTGGCATGATTAAGCACAAAGATGATGCAGCAACATCCAGCGAATCTTCTTGACTCTCCTCTTGTAGAGACTGAAAGAATAATGTCTTTGTTTCTTTCCTTATACTTTTGGAAATCTTAAATTTGTTGTAGGAAATTAACCTTATGTATTAAGCTTGGAGCAGAAACTCATAGATCTTTACTTTTCTGGAAGTGTGCGTAATTCACTGTATGTCTATATATAGTGAAGTCTCTTGCACCATCGGTTCGAACATGTGCGCTTCTTTTATGTCCTGATTCGACAAATGGTGGAAAATTTGCTGGCGTTGCGTACTTCTGTTGTCATCATATCGTAAGTTTTGGTTCAATGCTAGGGACTGTAATCCTTCACCAATTTGTTTCTTGATTCTGCCCTTTGTAATCAAGAATGCATGGATCAGTAACATTGTATTTTGTTGTCAAAAAAAAAAAAAACCCTAGCTATTTATTTTTGTCTTAATTCACTTTTCTTTCTATATCGTTTTTTCCTTCTTGTATTTAATTGTTTTGCTCTCATGTACTTAAGATTTGCGATTCATTTATGTTTGTGGCATGGGGAAAAGAGAGAAGAACGTTTTCTAGCACGAATAACATAAGTTACTTCCACATTTTAAAATTCTCTGTGTGTGTATGCGTGGGTGTGTGTATATATTCGAATAGCATACATATGAGACAATGTTGGTGATTTTTTTTCCGTGTTTAAATTTTATAGGACTTGGATAGTATGAGGAAGAGATCGCAGGAGATTGAGGAAGAAGCAGGTGCGCTTCGCGAAATGCAGGGCAAGGTTGAGAAAGAGATGGGTGCACCTCAAGGTTCATTTATATACTCTCCATTTGTTAAATTTTGAAAGACTTGATTTGACATAGTTTGAAATTGGGACCTATATTTTTGTTCGGTTTATTATTAAATGAGTAATCTTTGTATTTGTTGCAAGAATTCAAATAGTGGAAGGTTTGCTATTACTTGGCAGTTGGCAGACATATATTGAAATAGGTTAATTATTTAAATGCAGGGATTCTACCTAATCAAGATTTGTTTCATTTCGTTAACACGGTCTTGCTGTGACACGGTTTTTTTTTTCCATTGGTGTTAAAATCTATAAACGGTGGTGTTGTATTAGTATTAGCATTTGCAAGATACCTCATTCTTGACATTCTTTGAGTGTGAAACAAATGTTTCAATACCCACGCATTCCACATTTTGCCTGCAAACTTTACAATGATGTAAAATTCCTTCATCGTCTTCACTGTTCAGTTATTCTGCTTTATTTGTTCCAATTCTTCCTTCATTTTCACAAACTTATTTCCTGTGTTTATATTGGAAATTGTACAGATCAAGTCACATAAAGATCTTGTGCACTTTGAAACTCCTTATGTCGTCAAGCTGCATCGCGTGGCAAGACTTGCGCATATTGGCAGCAATAATTTTTAATCCTAACCATATTGTATGTATTGAAGACGATTTGTTTTGCCTTTTATGAAATTGTATATACTTTCAATTTACTTCCTTTGATTGCATGCATCACTACTATTATAAGTCCTTTCTATTACGTTCGTGCAACAGATATGTGATGTGCAGATTTGTTCAATCATGAGGTTTATTTATATGCCTTTTGGTCATTCTGGCACTGTTTTTACAGTGGATTCAGTATATTGTGCGTCTCGAGTATGTCTAAATCATGATACTGTTGACTACACCATAAGCAAGGAATTTTTTAAGGAGTCTAGTCATTTATCTTACATGTTGAAGCCTGGAACCCTTTTTTTTTACCTTGTTATTTGTTTGGTCATTCTCAATGAGAATGAATCATGTCAAGTCATTTTATTGTTGTGCAGAATAATAAGAGCTCCGTTACTGACCATGTCAAGTCAAGATCCAACGATGACCATCCACCAAGAGTCACAAACGGGGTAATTACTGTTGACTTATCTGATACTCCGATTGGTAGTTGGTGGTTTATAACTTTTTTCACCCCTTTTTTCACTTTCCTAATAACTGACACAGTTGAAGAAAAAGGTTGAAATTCTAAAGAACGCGAGGGACTATTCTGTAACACCCCGAGATATTCGGAATAATTACAGCGCCGTAAACCCTTTAAGTAAGGATTTACAAGGCTAATTAAAAAGGAAAGTAAATCTAGGACATCAATACTGCGGAAATTCAAGTTTGTGAAAACGTACACTGGTTCAACGAGTAATTAATACAACCATATCGAATTAATATCAATAAGACACGCGTACTCGAGTACAGAAACCAAACCAAGAAAACAAATCTCCAACAACAATAAACATCACTGAACCCCTTCGTCGTCACGTCGATCGTGGTCGCTTTCCTGCTCCTTAGCTACGAACATCAAAACAAATGTCCACCCGAAGGGGTTAGCAAAACGATGCGAGTTCTAGTATCATATTAAACTATTCGAATTTGCTTCAACAATACATACCCAGCTACACCTCAAGGACTTCCGCTACAGGAATCCGACAATGCGAATCTATAAGATTCCATTACACAGCATGGGTTTTCCAATGATCCAGCGCCTCGGCATAGATCCCAAGATGATCCGTCGGACCAACACGAGGTGGAAATAACCCGTCCAATGATCCGGCGCCCTCGGCTAGATCCCAAGATGATCCCGTCGGACCAACACGAGGTGGACATCCGATCCAGCGCCCTCAGCATAGATCGTACAACGTATACAAACACAACTCATGCATACACATATGCCAAATCATTATGTTCATCAACATGAACATATAAACACTATATAACGAATACCATGGCAAATCAACGAAGTAAATATCATGTTCAACCTCATGAATAATCATACGCATGCTCCAAAAATACCAATATTAACATATCACGATACTTGCCTCGAAGATGGCAAGAACGATACACTTCAATGATCTCAGCCCACTCGAAGGTCGCCTCCTTCGATCAACGTAGCAAGCTCGAACCTTAACAAAAGGAATGATATACAAATCATCTCAAGTCGAACAATGGCCTAACAATTCGGCCTACGGCCGAAAAGCTCAAAATAAACAAGCTGTCTCGATTGCTTAGCGCGCGCTACGTACTCTACGTAACGTGCGCTAAGCCGGATCGAAGCGTATGCTATCGTATAAGACTAGCGTCGCTAGCCACGGATCGCGATCGACTCGGTGGTCTCATAACGACGCTACGACGTTTCGCGTTAACCGAACCTCGATAGCGCACGTTAACTCACACATGTTAGCGTGCGCTAATCTTGCATGGCAGAATACTGCAAACCGAAAACTGGGTTGAATGGTGAAGAACTCATGAATTCTACCGTGATGATACAAGTTATCCTCGGGCATATCATGCTAATAAGGTTTGTGGAAGTTTTATGATTATGAAATACAAATATACGGATAGTCATCTCAATATCATAATCTATCTACGATCTTCAAGAAATAATCTAAGTTCCGATCGTCTTACGTTCCAAAACACATGATTCCAACGTGTACAATGTAGCAACTGGGTAATATCCGATTACTGATCATAAATCGATTTGAACATGCTTAGGAGTCCTTATAATAAGATGGTTCGAAGGTTCATACGATATATAGTGCCGATACGTCAAAAGTATCCTTCTAACATGTGATGACCGATTATAACGAAATACTTGATATCCAAACATGATTCAAACTTCCTTAGGAACATTACTAACATCGGTGAAGAATCACCTACCTCAAAGTAGTGAAGAACACGGAGGAAAATGAAGCAATCCAACACCGAAGGCTTGAACACCAATCTCGATGATATACGATCTTCAATCTCGAACCAGGAGGTTGATACGAAGTGTTTAGGACGAAGGAGTTATGTTCTAAGTGTAAGAGTTCGGGTTATGGGAGGAGAAAGAATCGAAATCACGAATAGGATCTTTGTCCTATTTATAATAAATGGCTATTAGCGCGCGCTAGTCCTCGCTCGTAGCGTGCGCTAGCAGTGTGTCGACTTAATCGAGTCAAGACTTAGCGTGCGCTATTCACATGCTGTAGCTAGACGTGCACAGGCTTTTAGGCCGCGGTTTGGCCCTAAACCGCCCTAAGTCAACAGTTTTAGCAGGGACCGCCGGTCAGCGGCCCGAACCGGACGACCAAAAGCTAGGGCGGGCTAGGGTCGGGAAGTGGAACCGCGGACCGGATTCGAGCCCGATCCTAAAAGGCCCGTCGGTTTGCATCGGCCGGCCGGGCCGACCGACGGGCCTAACGGCTAATTCGGAAAAAATGGCAAAGCAGATCCGGTGAGTGATCACGCCAATTGCCAACGGCTATGTCCCTTTTAGAGCCGTTGGCCCCTTCCCACCCCCAAACTTCCCCATGAATCCCCCCTTTTACCTACCTATCCCCACTATAAATACTACATCTTCCTAACTCAAAATTCACCAATAATCACACTCTAATTCTCTCTAAAAATTCACTCTCTACTCTCTCTACTATACTCTCTATTTACTATCTCTATGTCTACCTCAAAATTATTGTCCTTATTTATTTGCAAAATTATTGTGTCCTTATTAATTTGTAATTTTCCTCTTTCTTAATGCAAACTTATTTGTTATAATTTTCCTTATTCATTTTTCAACAATTTAATGAGTTTTTAAATATTTAAAAAAAAAATCAAAACATTAAGAATTATCATTTTCATTTCATAAAAGTAATAAATATACAAGAATAAAATAAAAAATAATAATAAAAGTTAAAAAAAAAAAAAAAAAAAAGCGGGCGGCTCGGCCGGACGCTTGGTTTTAGCCGGCTTTGGACCGGGGTTTAGCCCGACGGAGGCCGGCAAGTTCTGAGCCGGGCTCGGTCCCTTGTTTTGGGGACCGAGGACCGCCGGTTCGAGGCCCGAAACCGGCGGTTCCGGCCCGGCAGCACGTCTACCTGTAGCGTGCGCTAAGGCGTTGACTTGGCTTTTCCCGAAAGCCGTCCAGGTTCATTCGACACAATCCGACAAGGGTCCCCCGGCCAGATCTCACCTACCGCACGTCTCAATCAATCTGACCACGCATAGCGTGCGCTAATGATCCCCCGTAGCGTGCGCTATGAATCCCTGTTAGCGTACGCTACACGCAGCCTGTAGCGTGCGCTACATGCACAGAATTTCAACCTTTAAATCACATACACGAAATTATACGCTCAACAACAATGGATTATGAAATACGGAGAATAGTGCTCAGACAAAAGTACAATCATTACAATATCACAAGTTCCAATTACATAACAGAAATCTCGGGTATTACATCCTTCCTCCCTAAAAAGAAGTTTCGTCCCGAAACTTAGGATGAAAACAACTCCGGATATTTAGCTTTCATACCGTCCTCCGTTTCCCAAGTGGCCTCTTCGACTCCATGTCGTGACCATTGTACTTTAACCAAATGTATTGGTTTATTCCTCAATTGTTTGATCCGGCTCTCAAGTATCTTGATTGGTTTCTCTTCGAAAGTGCCATCATTAGCTATCTCGATCTCGTCGAAATCAATGACGTGACTGGGGTCCGGTACATACTTCATGATTGGGATACGTGAAACACATTGTGAACATGACTCAGCGATGGCGGTAAGGCCAACCGGTATGCTAAATCTCCAACTCTCTCTAGGATCTCAAATGGTCCGACATATCTCGGACTAAGCTTGCCTCTTCTCCCAAAACGGAAAATCCCTCGTGTAGGAGACACCTTCAATAGTACGTGGTCCCCAGTGTCGAACTCTAGAGGGCGACGACGTACATCGGCATAAGACTTACGCCGACTGGGCGTCAGCAGTCTCTCTCGAATCAAAGCTATCTTCTCTTGAGTCCGAATAATCAATTCGGTTCCGTCCGATCAAATCCGAAGAATCATCCCAACTCAGGGGTGATCGGCATCTTCTCCCGTACAAAGCTTCAAATGGTGCCATCTTAATTGAAGCATGCCAACTATTATTGTAGGTGAATTCAACTAATGGCAAATGAACTTCCCAATCAGTTGACCAATCCAAAGCACAGGCTCTAAGCATGTCTTCTACGGTTTGAATAGTCCTTTCGGACTGGCCGTCTGTTTGGGGATGATAAGCTGTGCTAAAGTTGAGCCCAGTCCCCAAAGCCTTGTGAACTGCTTTCCAGAAGTGCAACACGAAACGACCATCTCGATCCGAAATAATGGTCTTCGGCGTCCCATGCAATCTGACTATCTCCGCAATAAATACTCGCGCCAATCTCTCGGGTCCCCATGTATCTTTGATTCCTAGGAAATGAGCCGACTTGGTTAGTCGATCAACTATAACCCAAATCATGTTCATTCCCGTTCTAGTCCTTGGCATACTGGTGATGAAATCCATCGAGATGTCCTCCCACTTCCATTCAGGGATCGGAAGCGGCCTTAACATTCCGGCAGGTCGCTGATGTTCGATCTTAACTTGCTGACAAGTCAAGCACTTGAAACGTGCTCGCCACGTCCTTCTTCATATTCCCCACCGTAAATTTTGTTTTAAATCCTTATACATCTTATCACGCCGGGTGAATAGAATAGGGCGCGCTGTGAGCTTCCTTCAGAATAGTCTGTCTCAAATCATCATCATCGGGAACGCAAAGTCGACTCTGAAATCTCAGAACTCCATCATCTTGTATCACGAATCCTGGGGCTTTTCCTTTCTTTACTTCATCACATAATCGAAGGATCAGAGAATCGTCCAACTGCTTAGACTTGATCTCCTCGACTAGTGATGAAGTCAGTTCCATCACATAAAGTTGTCCTTGGATTCTCGGTGCCCATACTTCAATCCTCGCGGATCGGTTCCCGTTGAATCTTGGTTTGGGATGTGAGAGTTTCAACACTCGAAGAGAAACAGGTTTACGGCTCAAAGCATCGGCTACTACATTTGCTTTCCCGGATGATAGAGAATCTCCAAGTCGTAATCCTTGATCAATTCGACCACCTTCTCTCGCCTCATGTTTAATTCTTTACATTGAAAATGTATTTGAGGCTCTTATGATCTGTAAAGATCGACAATGAGTGCCGCATACAAATAATGTCGCTGATTTTCAAGGCAAAGACCACGTTGCTAGCTCCGGATCATGAGTCGGATAATTAACCCGTACGGTTTCAATTGCCGAGAAGCATAAGCAATCACTTTATCCTACGCATCAACACACAACCCATACCACGATTTGAAGCGTCGCTGTATACCATGAATCCATCGGTTCCCTCTGGCGGTGCTAATATAGGTGCTGTCGTCAGTCTCCTCTTAAGTTCGTCAAAACCCGGCTGGCATTTCTCATCCCACGTGAACTTTTGAGTTTTCAGAATAAATGAGTGAGCGGACGAGCAATTTTGGAAAATCCCTCTACAAAGCGGCGATAATATCCGGCAAGTCCTAAGAAGCTTCGGACTTCTTTCACGTTTTGGGAGCTTCCCACTCCAAGATTGCTTGACTTTCTTCGGGTCCACCTGAACTCCGTCGGATGATATCACATGCCCAAGGAAGGTTACTTCCTTAAGCCAGAATTCGCATTTAGAAAGCTTAGCATACAGCTGTTCCTTTCTCAAGATGCTCAAAACCACACGTAAATGTTCAGCATGTTCCCCTGCGTCCCTCGAATATATCAAAATGTCGTCAATGAAAACGACCACAAATT
The DNA here is from genome assembly GCA_033398695.1 of Orobanche coerulescens. Lineage (NCBI taxonomy): Eukaryota > Viridiplantae > Streptophyta > Magnoliopsida > Lamiales > Orobanchaceae > Orobanche > Orobanche coerulescens. Next base: position 223,607,967 of record CM065804.1, read on the forward strand.
TATCCAAGTACTCCAAGAATACCCGATTCATCAATTGCATGAATACCGCAGGAGCATTGGTAAGTCCAAATGGCATCACTACAAATTCATAATGCCCGTACCGGGATCTGAAAGCAGATTTCGGTATATCTGATCCCTTAATTCTCAACTGATGGTATCCTGATCGCAAGTCAATCTTCGAGAATACCCTTGCCCCTTGCAGTTGATCAAACAAGTCGTCGATCCGAGGTATAGGATACTTATTCTTGATCGTCATTTTGTTAAGCTCCCTGTAATCAATACACAGTCGGAGGGATCCGTCTTTCTTCCGGACAAAGAGAACGGGCGCTCCCCAAGGAGAAACGCTAGGTTGAATATAGCCCTTCCGTAACAATTCCTCCAGTTGCTTCTTGAGTTCATACATCTCGGTTGGAGCCATGCGGTATGGTTCCTTGGAAATAGGGGCTGCTCCAGGCTCCACCCGATGGTGAATTCCACTTCTCTTTGCGGAGGTAACCACAGTAGCTCGTCAGAAATACATCCGAGAACTCATTCACAATCGAAATAGACGAGAGCTCTACTCCTTCCTCTTTCCTCATGGCATAACACCAAAGTCCATGACATCCTGTTTCACAATTTTACGGCTTTCATTGCTTTGATCAATTTTCCGAGCTTCCCGGTCTCCATCCTCGGAATAAGTGTTCGGACCCGTCATCGGCAATGATAGAAATGACTCTCTCGGTAATTCAGATAGCTCCATAACGGTTGAGCCAATCGTCTCAGAGAATTAAATCGTCACCGTAGATGTCAACAACAATGAGATTCGACGGCCAATCTCTCCCTCCTATAGGTCTTGGAAAATCTCTAGCCTCTAGAGTTCCCACAATTCTCTCTCCACTCGGCAATCCCACAACATACGGTTCACAATCAATTAAGCACGAGATTTTTAAACGATTTACAGTTCAATGATACAAAAGAATGTGTAGCTCAGGAATCGAATAAAACACTAGCTGGTTGCAAAAGGATCCGAATCGTGCACGATGCAACAAAGGTGTTCGATCGTCGATCTCCTCATTTCATACAGCGCGAGGAACGGACCCAAAGATTGGATGTCTCTCTCTTCCCAACGTTAACTTTGAAATCCACTCTGTTGCGTCTGGTTCACACTTGTTTCCTTCGGAATGGCGCTGGAGTGCGAGTACCAAAAGATCTAGTAGCGGCTCCACAGAAGGCCGCACGGTGCCCTTCTTGCCCACAATCGTAACAAGTCACGGAAGATGCGGGGCAATCACGTCGAATATGCCTGCTCGACCACAATTGTAGCATTTCCTTGATGCGTCCGAAGCTGCTGATGTTGTCGGAACTTCTTTCCGCCTTTAGAAGGATGTGGAGGTTTCTAGCCGAATAAAGGAAGACTGGCCCTTGCGGGCCCCACCACTCTTGTTTTCTGCAAAGCTGCCGGTCACCTTCCGCTTCTTTGCCTCTACTGATTTCTCCACCGCCGCCTCTTTCATGTCGTAGGCCAGCGCTTTGTCTTGATACTGTCGCAACGTAGTACACTCGAATCCGGACATGTACTGCTGAATCTCCGGCTTCATCCGCATATCAAAATGAAAGATCTTTTCTGCCTCCGTTCTGACCAAGTGTCGCACACAAGTCAGCTGATGATTAAAAGTTTTAATTACATCTGTCATAGATGCCTCCGAACTCTGTGGTGAGAAAAACTCTCGGATCTTTGCCTCTTTAACTGGACGAGGACAATACTGTGCTTCCATCATTAGTTTGAATTCTGTCCAATCCGCATTATGATCCTCGGGTCGAATAGCCTCCCACCAATCAAAGGCCTCCCCAGTCAGAAAATACTGGGCAATGGGAACTTTCCGGTCCTCGGGACAGTTAAGACCCGCGAATATCTTCTCCAACTTATTGAGCCAGTGATCCCAAGTAAGTGCCTCAGCAGATCCGTCAAATTTTGGCGGGTGCAATTTAACCACTTCAGCAAGCCATCTGTCTCCCCGGTTATCCTCGTGGTGCTGCTGTCCCATCGCCGTCTGCATGCGATCAACGACCTGAGCGAACTGGTTTATCTGCGCCACCACCTGTTGAAGCACTCCCGGCATGTTAGGATTTGCGTCATCATTCGCCGATCCTTGCCGCCCTCAGTGGGAATCGGTTCGACTAGCCGATATTTCGGGGTAGTTGCGGAATCCTCATGTCTCATGTTACCACGTCGCGTCCACGACCGCGTCGCGTCCACGTCCTCCTCTCAACATACGTAAACGCAATTTCTCAATATCGAACAAAATTTTTGAAATAAAGTCCGTCAATACTCACAAAACAAGAATTAAGTAAAGCGGTAGTATAAGAGATTAAGAGACTTACAACCACGGTCCACATGACGACTTGGTGAACAAAGTGATGTTACAAACGACCCGTAAATCAAATAACGTAATGACCCAACTAAAACCCGATTGCCAAGAGATCCATGAATCTTAGCTCCGATACCATATTACGTAACACCCCGAGATATTCGAATAATTACTGCCGTAAACCCTTTAAGTAAGGATTTACAAGGCTAATTAAAAAGGAAAGTAAATCTAGGACATGAATCTGCGAAATTCAAGTTTGTGAAAACGCATTATTGGTTCAACGAGTAATTAATACAACCATATCGAATTAATATCAATAAGACACGCGTACTCGAGTACGAAACCAAACCAAGAAAACAAATCTCCAATAACAATAAACATCATGAACCCCTTCGCCGTCACGCTTGATCGTGGTTGTTTCCTGCTCCTCGCTACTGAACATCAAAACAAATGTCCACCCCCGAAGGGGTTAGAAATACGATGCTAGTACAAGTATCATATTAAACAATTCGAATATGCATCAACAATACATAACAAGATACACCACACGGACTTCCGCTACCGGAATCCGACAATGCGAATCTACAAGATTCCATTACACAGCATGGGTATTCCAATGATCCAGCGCCCTCAGCATAGATCCCAAGATGATCGTCGGACCAACACGAGGTGGAAATAACCCGTCCAATGATCCGGCCTCACTCTAGATCCCAAGATGATCCCGTCGGACCAACACGAGGTGGACATCCGATCCAGCGCCCTCAGCATAGATCGTACAACGTATACAAACACAACTCATGCATACACATATGCCAAATCATTATGTTCATCAACATGAACATATAAACACTATATAACGAATACCATGGCAAATCAACGAAGTAAATATCATGTTCAACCTCATGAATAATCATACGCATGCTCCAAAAATACCAATATTAACATATCACGATACTTGCCTCGAAGATGGCAAGAACGATACACTTCAATGATCTCAGCCCACTCGAAGGTCGCCTCCTTCGATCAATGTAGCAAGCTCGAACCTTAACAAAAGGAATGATATACAAATCATCTCAAGTCGAACAATGGCCTAACAATTCGGCCTACGGCCGAAAAGCTCAAAATAAACAAGTCATGCGGATTGCTTAGCGCGCTACGTACTCACGTAACGTGCGCTAAGCGGCTGTTAGCGACGCTATCGTATAAAACTAGCGTCGCTAGCCACGGATCGGCGATCGACTCGGTGGTCTCATAACGACGCTCACGACGTTTCGTGCGTTAACCGAACCTCGATAGCGCACGTTAACTCACACATATTAGCGTGCGCTAATCTTGCATGGCGAATCGCAAACCGAAAGCTGGGTTGAATGGTGAAGAACTCATGAATTCTACCGTGATGATACAAGTTATCCTCGGGCATATCATGCTAATAAGGTTTGTGGAAGTTTTATGATTATGAAATACAAATATACGGATAGTCATCTCAATATCATAATCCATCTACGATCTTCAAGAAATAATCTAAGTTCCGATCGTCTTACGTTCCAAAACACATGATTCCAACGTGTACAACGTAGCAACCGGGTAATATCCGATTACGATCATAAATCGATTTGAACATGCTTAGGAGTCCTTATAATAAGATGGTTGAAGGTTCATACGATATATAGTGCCGATACGTCAAAAGTATCCTTCTAACATGTGATGACCGATTATAACGAAATACTTGCTATCCAAACATGATTCAAACTTCCTTAGGAACATTACTAACATCGGTGAAGAATCACCTACCTCAAAGTAGTGAAGAACACGGAGGAAAATGAAGCAATCCAACACCGAAGGCTTGAACACCAATCTCCAATGATATACGATCTTCAATCTCGAACCGGAGGTTGATACGAAGTGTTTAGACGAAGAGAGTTATGTTCTAAGTGTAAGAGTTCGGGTTATGGGAGGAGAAAGAACTGAAATCACGAATAGGATGTCATCTATTTATAATAAATGGCTATTAGCGCGCTAGTCCGCTCGTAGCGTGCGCTAACGTTTGTCGACTTAATCGAGTCGGCACTTAGCGTGCGCTATTCACATGCGTAGCGTGCGCTAAGGCGTTGACTTGGCTTTTCCCGAAAGCCGTCGAGGTTCATTCGACACAATCCGACAAGGCTCCCCCGGCCAGATCTCACCTACCGCACGTCTCTTTCAATCTGACCACGCATAGCGTGCGCTAATGATCCCCCGTAGCGTGCGCTATGAATCCCTGTTAGCGTACGCTACACGCAGCCTGTAGCGTGCGCTACATGCACAGAATTTCAACCTTTAAATCACATACACGAAATTATACGCTCAACAACAATGGATTATGAAATACGGAGAATAGTGCTCAGACAAAAGTACAATCATTACAATATCACAAGTTCCAATTACATAACAGAAATCTCGGGTATTACATGGGACTATTCTTTCTTATCCGATGATTTGTTCAGGTATGAGGAAGTGTCGTATTTTTATGATTGTTAGCATGAATAGGCTCTTGTGGTTTTGGTGTCCTTTTTCTTATTTCTATTATCTATATATTGGCAGTTGAGGAGACCACCACCCAAACCTGCAGCTCGTCATACTTCAGTGGACCAAAAGCCAAAGGCAATACCTAAGAGGCAGCTCCATGATGAAGATTCTGATGGTGAAACAAATGTTAGGGTAAAAATTAGCTCTTTTTTTGCTGCATTAACGATTTTATGCCTTCCTTAACGAGAAAAAGAAAAATGGTCAATGCTGCATGTTATGTTCCAGGAATTTCAGTTTTCTTTTTACCCATTCATATTGCCTGTAAGTTTCGAGTAATATGTATTCTTCGGTATACTAAGCAATTTATGCTACCTTATGTAAATGCTCAGGGAGTCTATGCTACCTTATGCAGAAAAGGTTTAACATTGATTTTGCAGTTTATCTTACCCCTATACTTTATCATCTCTTCCTTGTGAAATTCAACTATCTCCTTCTTAACATAATGTGACATATTCTCATTCTTCTTACCAGTGAGTGTATATATATAGTCAAGAAGAGTATATTACAGAGCAACCAAAATCGAAGTCTTCAGCATCACCATCCGTTCAAGTTGCTGATGAGTACGTGGCGGACCTAATTACTAAGATCAGGGCTCAACTCGAGAAATGATGAAAATGTTGGCCGAGAAGAATCCAGATTTGAACTTAAAGATTGATGACTCTCAGAAATCAGTCGAGGAGTCCTATGGCGGTGACAATGTCACTCCTTGACTGATCTCATCATTTTATATTATGCTAGCTAAGTGACTCAAGTAGTTTTGTTATATTTGTGGATTGCGATCGTAACTTGTTCTTAGCTATTATGGATTGAATATTAGTAGTCATGTATTTTGGATGTTGTTATGGTTGACATTGTTTTAATGGTATTGAGTGTTTTATGGTAATATTTATTTTTCAATATAATATTTTGCTTTTTAGCATGAAAAATGTTGGTAAAAATCTGCAAAAATATAGCCATAGACTATAATTTATAATTTTTTCTGTTGGCAAAATATAAAAATTGTGTTGGCAAAGATTAAAATTGTGTTGGCAAAAGTTAGAACTGTTCATATATAAGTGTAGCCATAGTGTTAAAGTTGTTGCTAAAGATGTCAAAATGTTTCACAATTTAATGTTACATTAGACCTCATGAGTGTTGGCATAGGTCTACGGCTACACAAATCTTGGTGTCACTTAAAATATAAAAGTGTGGCCTTAAGTCTACAGCAACACAAAATCTAGTGTAGCTAGAGACAATAAAAGTGTTGGCATAGGGGTCTATTGCTACACTTTTTTAACATGTTACCAAAAAAAAGAAAAGTGTTACCTTAGACCCCTATGGTTGCGTCCGTTTTTGTAACACTTTCGAATTTGGTCAAAGTGTAGCCATAGCTTGTTTTTCTACCTTCAGCAACACTTTTTGGACTTTTGAACACAGTTTTTCAGGTGTTGCTGAAACCCATATATGGTGTAGTGGCTGGATCTGGTTGAGGAACAAATTCATTGAGTTTTTTGATTAGTTCATCTGGTGTTGTTGCAACGACTATGATTTGTTTAGCACGCTCGGAAATAAAACCCTTTTCAGCAGAGTAGTCGATGAAAGACAGTAAACCATCAAATAAACCATTGACATTAAGCACACCTATTGGTTTTTGATGAACATTTAGCTGGGCTCTGGTAACCACATGAAAAAGTTCCTCAAGGGTGCCAAAACCACCGGGAAGGGTGATAAAGGCGCCAGAATTATTTATCATGTGAGTTATGCGATCTTGCATATTTACAGATCTAAACTCATCTCCAATAGTTGACCCGGTGATTTTACTTTCAGCCAGAGGTTTTGGGATTATTCCCAACACTCTTACTCCTTCCATATAGGCGATGACTCGTCCCATTAATCCTAGACATCCTCCTCCGTAAACTACATTAATGCATTTTTCTCCTAAGGTACGACCCAAGTTGTGGGCTGCTTCAGTAAAGCATGCCTCTTTTCCATAACTAGCTCCACCAAAAATACAGACTGTGCTAAATTTTTTTGTTGAAGATGATGACTCCATTTTTGAAAAGAAATTTTTTTTTAGAGAGAAACGGAGAAAAGTGCAAGTTTGAGGGATGAATGAAAGAAACAAGCACAAAGTTTATTTATAGAAGAAAAAGAAGGTAAAAATTGTTTAACAAGTTTGTGATTGCGTTTGATTGTGCTTCAACTACTCAATAGAATAATGAAAGCATTTATCGCGTATCACATTATTTTATTCAGAAAATCTCACCACACGACAAAAATAAAAGATACTTACGCGTATGTACAATAGTTGTGATTGTGGCTCACATCTTCCTCTGATTTTACGTTCAGAAACGGCTTAAACGCCTTCTATGAGTCGGGGAGAAGCTTCCCATCCAATTTTCTTACAAATTGGCAAACAGGGTCTTTTAACGTCAGATTCTCAAGACGTTGTTCATATTCTGGTTGGAATTTATTCCACAAACATCGAATTCCGTAATGTATGAGTCCACTAGGATGCGTGTCAAGAGAAATTTCGATATCATCTAAATTCTCCTTATTCAGACCATCCTTAGTGAACTGAATTTTATCTTCTCTGTTTGTAGATGGAATTCCTAAAGATCGACATTTTAAATTACAGTTCCATCTAGCACATTTATAACAAACGCTATCATCTTTGCTCGTCGTTTCTTCGCATATGGACTTTTTCCTAGCCTTGGTAAAAATCTAGTCGGTGTTTCTGTGAATTCACCCTCTATTCTTACTTTGGCTTCAATTATGAATCTTATGTCAAAAGGTATGCTTTTATTCATAAACAACTTCATCCTTTCAAGTCTTGTCTTATAAATCTTTAAAATGACATTTTTGCTTAGAAAGGGGAATCTTTTTTTCAATTTTATACAACGTTTCTTCCATGATAAACAAAATAAAAAAAAATGAAAATAATTGAAGAAAATATCTACAAATATCAGTTGTTGTGGAAACTGAAAAATCCGACTTTAATAGTCACGGAGTACCGTTATCCGCCACTTGACCGGACAAACACAATTGAGTACTAAGTTACAACGTCGAGAAATTTGTACCTATAAAAATAGTTTACAATGTAAGATTTCAAATATAACTTATACTTCCCCGGCAACGGCGCCAAAAACTTGACACGTTTTTAGTGTAACTATCGCAAGTGCACGATATCGTATCAAGTAGTAAAGTGGACTTTTTGAGTCCGGTTTATCGATCCCACAAGGAAGTTTGGTTATAATTTGAATGATACACTATTATCTATTTTTATAGATACTTAAGATGAGTGAAACACACAATTAAAAAGTTTTGTTTAATAATTGCAAAGAAATTGCAATAATAGTTCTAATATTATAAGGAAATGAAAAGATAGCAATAATAATAGATTGATTATCGATAAAATGAAATAGTTGGGATTACAAACTTAGTTCGTCATTAGTTATAAAAAATGTATAGGAGATCATAAGATGAATTTACTTATTATGTTGTGTAGATTCGATTTTCCTTAAAAAGACGGTTTCTCTTTCGAACTATAAAACGCCCCTTACATATTGAATCAATCCACTATATTTCTATGTTGATTGGCTTCAATACATAGCATTAGGATTTATGAAAATAACTCAAAGAATCATCTAAGGACTAGAGGTATATTTCTATCCCCTAGAACAACTTAGAGTGAAGATCATTTGATCTAATCAAACATATTTTCTTTCGAAACATATGAAGACCATAAATATCGTCATTTATTGGCCAAATAAATAAAGATTGTTAAAACAATGAAAATCACATACAATAATAAGCAATTCACAATGGATCTTTTATACAAACATAAACAACATAACTAACCTTGTTTATAATCCCAACTAAAGGTTACTTAGCCCATGAAGGGTTTATTACACATGTTACAAGCTTTGGTGGTCATTTTTAGTTGAATCAAGAGAAAGAATTGATCCTAACTCTCTTAGTAGATAAAGGAGATAGAAGCAATAAACTCTCTGAACAACATATACTATACCATACTTACAAAGATCACTCAAGAACACAAGTGTGTTCTTCGCACAAAAAGAAAAGTTTACAAAAAAATGGAAAATTATAAGATGAATAATGAATGATGAAGGATCTAAGGGGTCTATTTATACACCTAAAGTCATCTAATAGCTCCAAAACTCCAGCATTATTACATTAGATCGGATCAATGCCAGCCATCCCCTCAATAATACACAAAAAGTATAAAAATTAGACAAATCATAGCAATCACAAGAGTTATGGCCGTGACATTGGAGTTACGGCGTAATAGGTGACTTACGGCCGTAACTCCTGAATGTTACGGCCGTAATTGGCTTCGTAAATTTGTTCACCGGTTTCTTTGAAAGTTACGTTTCAGCCCGAATTTCTCGGACTTTGCGTTTTTGCCCGGATCTTCTTCGGATGATAACTTTTGATATATAACTCGATTTTGAATCGGAAAAGTGCGAATTCGTCTCGGAAAGCCCTACAACATGAATATATCAAAATTCAATAAAGAGAATATTTATTAAACATGTTGTTTGTTGAGTAATTCAGTTATTTAATCCGATCATCATCCGATAAAAATAAAATTAATAAAACTAATAAATTAAAAGCAAAAAACGAGTAGACTAGCTCAATTATGGGTGAATTTTATCGATACAAACCATGGATAAGTGTACAAAACTGACACTTATCAGCTTCTTACCCGGATTCGATAGAAACCGGCTCACCACTCCCACGGCATGAGCAATGTCGGGCCTAGTACATACCATAGCGTACATCAAACTCCCGACCGCCGAGGCATATGGAATTTTATCCATATCCTCAATCTCCTCATTCGTCTTAGGGAAATCTTGGCTCGTCAATTTAAAATTGTTAGTAAGAGACGAACTAACAACTTTAGCTTTGTCCATGTTGAAACGTTTAAGTACCTTCTCGATGTATTGCTCTTGCGACATGTGCAATTTCCAGGCTGCTCTATCCCGAGTGATTCTTATCCCAAGAATTTGTTAGCCGCCCCCAAATCCTTCATGGCAAAGGACTTACTCAATTCTTTCTTGAAGTCGGCAATCCTCTCAGCATTCTTGCCAACGATCAACATGTCGTCCACATAGAGCAATAAGATGATAAAATCATCATCTCCGAATTTCTTGAAAAATACACAATGGTCGAGAGTCGTCTTCCGGTAGCCTTGCTCCCCCATAACCGACTCAAATTTATTGTACCATTGCCTTGGTGCTTGTTTCAACCCGTATAAACTCTTCTGAAGTTTACACACATAATCCTCTTTTCCTTCGACCTAAAATCCTTCCGGTTGCTTCATATAAATTTCTTTGTCAAGGTCTCCGTGAAGAAAAGCCGTCTTGACATCCATTTGCTCAACCTCAAGATCAAGGCTAGCCGCAATACCAAGGACCAATCGAATCGATCTTATCTTCACAACCGGAGAAAAAATCTCGTCAAAATCAATGCCCTTCTTTTGACTAAATCCTTTCACCACGAGTCTAGCTTTGTATCGGGGCAACGAGGTATGCTCCTCCGACTTCACCCGATACACCCATTTATTTCTCAAAGCCCTCTTGCCTTTTGGCAACTTCACCAACTCGTAAGTGTTATTCTCATACAAGGAACTCATCTCGTCTTGCATGGCATCCATCCATTCCTTCTTCTTTTCATCCTCCATGGCCTCCGCAAAATATTCGGGCTCTCCCTCGTCGGTGAGTAAAACGTACTCATCGGCCGAATAACGGGTGGATGGATGACGGTCCCTCGTCGACCGCCTATGTGGAACAAAAGATGGCATGCTCGTCACGGGTAGCTCGGGATGAGCTCCATCGGTGTCATCTTGTCTCAACTCATCGTTCTCACCGTCATCATGTTGTTCATTATTTTGGACGTCATCTCCAATGGGTGTCTCAACATTTTGTGGAGGAACGGAGTCCAAATCAATAAGATCATAGTCGTGTTGCGGAGCCGACTCTCCATTCTCAACATCTTTCATTGTTTGATCTTCAACAAAAACAACGTCTCTCGACAGAACAAGCCTCTTTGTCACCGGTGTAACACCCCCAAAACCGTATGGGAATATTACACGCCGTAGACCCTTTCCACAAGGATCTACCAGGCTAAACATCCATAAACAACCAAATGCTTGCCCGGCCAGGGTCAAACAATAATAATAATACAGACCGTATGGTCACTTACACGTGAATACACAGACCGATGAGGTCACACAACTCAATCAACAAAACTTACTTAAACGACATTACCCACATAGGGGTTGAAATACAATACATCGGAAGACTGAAATCAACTCTGACAACACAACAAAAATCAGAACAACTCTCGACTCATGATTAGTATCGCAGCTCGTCATCCTCTTGTGCCAATCCTGTGACTTCTCCCCTGAATCTGCATGTACCTGGACGCAAAACAGACATCCACCCCCCGATTACTCGGGGGTTAGTAAAACTCCACTGTTTTACTAGTGCAAGTATCAAATCATACGAAATGTAACAAGCAAATAATAATCGTGAATCCAATATAATAATCAAGTATCAAAATATTCCCGGGAGGTTTTCACAAGGGAAGGTAAACTATGAAGCATTCGAAAATAAGATTATCATCTCGGGAATTTTTAGAATTTCAAACCTTTCGAAAATCGTAGGGTCTTAACCCAAATCACAAATTATATTTCAATAATTTACAGTACGAAAACATTTCATAAATCTCGTGGGGCTCGGCCCAACATTCCTTTCTTAAAACTTTCTTTTCAAAACTTATATTTGAAAACAATCATGCTCATGACACCGTGATCTACTGTCACGTGTCTCCGTAGGTTCAACAACCCGCACGGACTACACCACACACAATTAAACAAACATAATCAATTCCGACACCGTGATCCATCACGTGTCTCCGTAGGTTCAACAACCCGCACGGACTATTAACCGAGACATAACCAATTCCGACACCGTGATCCATCACATCACGTGTCTCCGTAAACTTAACAACCCGCACGGACTATATCAATCTCAACAACCACACACAGTCCGACACCGTAGTCCACCGCCACGTGTCACCGTAAGCCCGTCGAGCTCACCCGGTTGGGCGTCGTGTCCGAAACTCATGGTCCACTGCCATGCGTTATCGTAGGCCTCGTCGGACGGCCACGATTGGACCTCGATTACCTCACTAAGTTCGACCCGTAGTCCACCGCCACGAATCCTCGTAGGTCCGTCGGACCAACACGAGTGAACTTAGCGGTCACACACATATTCATATTCACATTCACATTACATACAACAACGAGCACAATTGATCAATCACATTGATCACCACAAAATCGTACATCACCTGCACATAACACAATCTCAACACTCGCAACAACTATCGTCAATCAACGACACATATCCAACATAACACACGTTCGGTACACATTACATTACACAACCAAGTGTACGACCGTCCCATATGTACGGCGCAATCCTGCACAAATGGCACAACGCCTAACACGTATACTAATATAACAATATTATCGCAAAGCCTTCAAATTACGGAAAACACAACCAACTCAAACGGAACATAATTACGAAGGCAAGCAAAATCATCACACATATCATACATAATTACTAGTCGCAAGATACAAGTCGTATAGTAAGATACTTGCCTTAATAACTGCTACCAAACGCTCCGAAGAACACGGTTATTTGGGAAGCTCGTACCCCAAAGAAGACAACGAGCGGAAGGGTTCGACTCGAGTTCTTGACAAGAATTCGACCCTAACAACATATAATCAATAAATCATCGATCATACGAGGAAGAATAATCGTAGAACGCCCGAAAACCCCTCTATGACATTTTAGGACACCTTCAAGGCGTCGATCAAGAACTCGACCAAAACAACGAATCGATACGATCCAACCATGGAATAACAAGGTAAATGATACAATACATCTAAATAATCATCAATACATCACAATCCTAAGTTAAATCGGATTTAACGACGAAATCGAACAAAATACCCAAAATCCCCAAAATTAGATTTCTAGAAAATCGGCGATTCGCTAGATCAAAGGATGTTATAGGAAGGATTATTGATGATATGAACCTCAAAACTTCATGGATTTATTGTATAACAACATGCCTCCATGATTGATCAAGCTTCACCGCGGAATAGAAGAAAACGAGTGAGAAAAAATGAGTGAAACCCGATCGCTCTGCCATATTTATACCTCACGGACACGGCGCAGCAGAACGAGACCGGCCGGGTGTCTCGGCCGTGTCTCGGCAGCTGCTGGTCTGGCCGACCGGCGCAAGACACGGCGCGGCGGCGCGCCGTTTCAGGGCCGTTTCGCCTGCAGTCCGCCGGCCATGACTCGGTCGATCCGACGGTCAGAAAAATCCGAAACTCGGACACGAGCGTAAACCGAAAGCACGGTTACGAAGTACTCGTAAATACGAATCCGAACACTGAGAGAACACCTGATTCCGACCACCTGAAGGCTCGAAATTCGACAACGGAAAGTAATTACCCAAAATTTTGGGAAATTACGAAAATGGCCCAAAACGTCCGAAAATCACGATACGCGATCGAAACACCAAACCAAAGCTCGCAACATGAATAATAACATTAAATGAACTTACGAGAAACTCGAAACAACAGTTTCGGACGAGATTCGCAAGAATCGAACTCAAGTGCGGAAAAGTCGCCAAAAAGCACGGAACTCAACAAAACGACACCGAAACGAACTCGGATGACAAAAAGTGCAGAATTAATCATTCTCATAATGATGAGACGGTCCCAAGCGAGTCGTTAAAACGGACCTCCGCCGAAAAAAAGAAAATTACCGGAAATCCGAAATTGCGGATATTACATTCTATCCTCCTTAAAAGAAGTTTCGTCCCGAAACTTAAATCAAGTAGGGAGAAGCAATATCCAGGAAAACTCAACGAGATACACAAGAACCGAAAAAAAATCGCGCCCAACGGCGAAACGTTACAAGCAATACGAAAGAATATACAGCGTGAAAACACGCCCCACGACGACCATAGCAACGCCACCGACTATGTTTCAAACTACGAGCAATTAACGATGCATCACATACCACATCACATGCACACATTTAATCGAAGAAACGACGCTACAACAAGTTGCACCCGACTAAAACGGCTATGCGATAGAAACAAATAGAGTATCACGATAGAAATCATTCCGATTCTCATCAATAAGAAAATGTCCGACGTCAAAACACAAACAATTCAAGATAACGGAAAACGAGAATAACCGACATTACATTCTATCCTATTTAAAAATAAGTTTCGTCCCGAAACTTAAAATAAAACATCATGGTAGAATACAAACAAAACCAAAAAGTCCACGCAATAAATATCAATTTCTACACGAATTACAGCACGAAGTACGATACACAACTACATCACGGGACACCACCAGGCACTCCCCGAGTAGGAACGAAAACCCAATTCCCGAACATCGTGGCAACGGTCTCACAATGCACCGCTCGGTGACCCACTTGGCCACACTCAAAGCGATTGACTAACGGTGAACGACAATTCTTCGCGATGCGAGATCGTGCAACAACAGTCAGACAACCCCGTTCGAACAACAACGATCGAACAACAACGATCAAATAACAATGATCGAATAACAATGATCAAATAAAAATGATCGAATGACAGCAGTCGAACAATGACTCCGAAGTCCCCACTTCAACTCTAGACATTAAAAGAACTGGTAGAAAGTGAAAGATGTTACTTCCAAACAAGGTTCACAAGAATCGAACCGAACTCGGAAAGGTCACGATGACAAACAGGTCGATCTAAAACAAGGTCACAACCAGTTCGAATGATGCCAACTGAGACATCAAACAAGTTCAAAAAGTATCGACGAACACGTGCAAGTCGATAGAATTTAGAAGGAGAAAGCTAGAGTCAAATATAGTACGGGTATTACATCCGACCTCTTATAAAAGAAATGTCGTCCCCGCAACTCACAACAACGGAAACAAGGTAACAACACAAAAAGCATCCGACAGGAAAATCTCCCATGGGTCTCTCAGAGTTGATCCTGATATCTGTGCTGAAGCGCGAACTCCGAAAGTCTCAATAGCCAATTCGCAAAACTGAATTCGGTGTCCCTCGAAACGCGTCACTGACGAGGAGGACAATTTACACGTGCATGCCCCGGCACATCACGGTTGAAATACCTCGGCTCGGCATACCGAAAATACAAATGCTAGATACAATGGGGCATAAAGTCGCAAAACAATATAGCGGAGATGCCAACTCAGCACAACAAAGAATCATGACGGTATCGTTCGGCGACCTCAACGGCCCGAACGATAACCAGCATCTAATTACAAACATTATGAAACAATCACACATGTACACAAACGTACAAACCCAAGCTTCAACAGCTCACACTCGTGCGACAACACGCAAATCACCACGAGGCGATAAACAGTAAACACCAGTTCACACCTCTCACAGAGGGCTAGTACAACAAATGCGTGGCAACGCCTCGACGTTCATGCCACCAATTCGATCATACTCGGGAGCAAACATCATAACGACAACGCGAACATCATACATACATACCCAGCCCTCAAACGGGAATGGATAGGTTTTAAAAACGAAAACCTCCTTTTGAAAATAATTTTGGAAACACCGATTGATCTTGAGTATCACCCTTCAATAACAATACAATCGTGAAACATCGTTATCGAGACTTTGGAAACTATTTCGCATTCGATAAAAATGAGGACAATTTCTTTTCGTGAAAAACTTTGGAAGTATTCGACCCTCGGGTCTAAGTAAAAGTGTTTCTAAAACATTGGAAAATATCTCAAAACATTTTGGTCCTCGAGGTAGAAGAATCTTGAAACATATTGTGGCACCTTGGATGTACCACAAGAAAATAATTCATTTTAAAAGGACGTCTAAATTTATTTTCTAAGGTACTCAAAGTTTTCAAAGATAATTCAATGGGCTAGAATGCCCAAAAATTTGAGATAATTACACGGAACATTATAGCGCCGTGGGTCCCACGGAACCCACCGGCTAAAAACCATTTACAAAACGTCAAAAGGTCGATGACGGTAATATTTTACAATGTCCGAAGTATTTCAAAACACATTTTTCAAATACCTTTGATTGTGTCATTTGAAAATAAACGGCCCATTTGTCAAAATTTAACAAATTTTAAAAATCCATATAAACCATGGTTTGACCGCACCACCAAAATATTTTCCAAAAATCGATTTCTACAAAATTCTCAAGCGCAAAGTCCTTGGAAAACACTCTCAAACTTACCCATAGCGGAAAAAAATTACAACCTTCCAAAAACAGTCAGATTTAAAACCACATACTCAAATGGCAACCAGGGTCGCCAATTCAATCAAATGCATCTCGTGGTATCAAGTTTAAACACACAGCAAAATCATTTATCGGAGTTTCTCACAAACTTTACCGTAAAACCCATCAAGGTTCACAACTTTCACACCATACCAACCCACATGGTGGTTCAAGGGCCAAACATCAATACTTCCAGTTCTATACACCTACGGCGTATCCAAGTATTGAATACAACTTCATTGCACGACACCGCGTAAAAAAAATTTATGCACTACAAATATCACACATAAATGAAATCATGAACACACATATTATGCATAAAAGAGGAGACTTACGTCCACAGGCCGCACGGAGATGACGGTCGCCCACGATACTAATCTCATCCGACAACATATCCAACGCGTTGTGACTACGCACAACTCAACTTGTCACCTGACGACTCGAACGACAAGACAACAAATTACTCGACAAATCACGACTCGACTCGACCCGACAGCCTAGGTTTCCGCAACCTAAGCTCCGATACCATAAATGTAACACCCCCAAAACCGTATGGGAATATTACACGCCGTAGACCCTTTCCACAAGGATCTACCAGGCTAAACATCCATAAACAACCAAATGCTTGCCGGCCAGTCAAACAATAATAATAATACGACCGTATGGTCACTTACACGTGAATACACGGCACCGATGAGGTCACACAACTCAATCAACAAAACTTACTTAAACGACATTACCCACATAGGTCGAAATACAATCTGACGGAAGTGAAATCAACTCTGACAACACAACAAAAATCAAAACAACTCTCGACTCATGATTAGTATCGCAGCTCGTCATCCTCTTGTGCCAATCATGTGACTTCTCCCCTGAATCTGCATGTACCTGGACGCAAAACAGACATCCACCCCCCGATTACTCGGGGTTAGTAAAACTCCACTGTTTTACTAGTGCAAGTATCAAATCATATGAAATGTAACAAGCAAATAATAATCGTGAATCCAATATAATAATCAAGTATCAAAATATTCCCGGGAGATTTTCACAAGGGAAGGTAAACTATGAAGCATTCGAAAATAAGATTATCATCTCGGGAATTTTTAGAATTTCAAACCTTTCGAAAATCTTAGGGTCTTAACCCAAATCACAAATTATATTTCAATAATTTACAGTACGAAAACATTTCATAAATCTCGTGGGGCTCGGCCCAACATTCCTTTCTTAAAACTTTCTTTTCAAAACTTATATTTGAAAACAATCATGCTCATGACACCGTGATCTACTGTCACGTGTCTCTGTAGGTTCAACAACCCGCACGGACTACACCACGCACAATTAAACAAACATAATCAATTCCGACACCGTGATCCACTGTCACGTGTCTCCGTAGGTTCAACAACCCGCACGGACTATTAACGGACATAACCAATTCCGACACCGTGATCCACTGTCACGTGTCTCCGTAAACTTAACAACCCGCACGGACTATATCAATCTCAACAACCACACACAGTCGACACCGTAGTCCACCGCCACGTGTCACCGTAAGCCCCGTCGATCTCACCCGGTTGGACGTCGTGTCCGAAACTCATGGTCCATGCCATGCGTTATCGTAGGCCTCGTCGGACCGGCCACGATTGGACCTCGGTACCTCACTAAGTTCGACCCGTAGTCCATCGCCACGAATCCTCGTAGGTCGTCGGACCAACACGAGTGAACTTAGCGGTCACACACATATTCATATTCACATTCACATTACATACAACAACGAGCACAATTGATCAATCACATTGATCACCACAAAATCGTACATCACCTGCACATAACACAATCTCAACACTCGCAACAACTATCGTCAATCAACGACACATATCCAACATAACACACGTTCGGTACACATTACATTACACAACCAAGTGTACGACCGTCCCATATGTACGGCGCAATCCTGCACAAATGGCACAACGCCTAACACGTATACTAATATAACAATATTATCGCAAAGCCTTCAAATTACGGAAAACACAACCAACTCAAACGGAACATAATTAAGAAGGCAAGCAAAATCATCACACATCTCATACATAATTACTAGTCGCAAGATACAAGTCGTATAGTAAGATACTTGCCTTAATAATCGCTGCAAACGCTCCGAAGAACACGGTTATTTGGGAAGCTCGTACCCCAAACAATACAACGAACTTAAGGGTTCCGACTCTATTTATTGAAAAGAATTCGACCCTAACAAATTATAATCAATAAATCATAGATCATACGAGGAAGAATAATCGTAGAACGCCCGAAAACCCCTCTATGACATTTCTAGGACACCTTCAAGGCGTCGATCAAGAACTCGACCAAAACAACGAATCGATACGATCCAACCATGGAATAACAAGGTAAATGATACAATACATCTAAATAATCATCAATACATCACAATCCTAAGTTAAATCGGATTTAACGACGAAATCGAACAAAATACCCAAAATCCCCAAAATTAGATTTCTAGAAAATCGACGATTCGCTAGATCAAAGGATGTTATAGGAATGATTATTGATGATATGAACCTCAAAACTTCATGGATTCATTGTATAACAACATGCCTCCATGATTGATCAAGCTTCACCGCGGAATAGAAGAAAACGAGTGAGAAAAAATGAGTGAAACCCGATTGCTCTGCCATATTTATACCTCACGGACACGGCGCAATAACGGCCCAGCGCCGGCCGTGTCTCGGCAGGCTGCTGGTCCTGGCCGACCAGCGCAAGACACGGCGCTGGGCAGCGCCGTTTCAGGCCGTTTCGCATGTGTCCGCCCGACCATGACTCGGTCGATCCGGTCGAAAAATCCGAAACTCGGACACGACGTAAACCGAAAGCACGGTTACGAAGTACTCGTAAATACGAATCCGAACACTGAGAGAACACCTGATTCCGACCACCTGAAGGCTCGAAATTCGACAACGGAAAGTAATTACCCAAAATTTTGGGAAATTACGAAAATGGCCCAAAACGTCCGAAAATCACGATACGCGATCGAAACACCAAACCAAAGCTCACAACATGAATAATAACATTAAATGAACTTACGAGAAACTCGAAACAACAGTTTCGGACGAGATTCGCAAGAATCGAACTCAAGTGCGGAAAAGTCGCCAAAAAGCACGGAACTCAACAAAACGACACCGAAACGAACTCGGATGACAAAAAGTGCAGAATTAATCATTCTCATAATGATGAGACGGTCCCAAGCGAGTCGTCAAAACGGACCTCCGCCGAAAAAAAGAAAATTACCGGAAATCCGAAATTGCGGATATTACATTCTATCCTCCTTAAAAGAAGTTTCGTCCCGAAACTTAAATCAAGTAGGGAGAAGCAATATCCAGGAAAACTCAACGAGATACACAAGAACCGAAAAAAAATCGCGCCCAACGGCGAAACGTTACAAGCAATACGAAAGAATATACAGCGTGAAAACACGCCCCACGACGACCATAGCAACGCCACCGACTATGTTTCAAACTACGAGCAATTAACGATGCATCACATACCACATCACATGCACACATTTAATCGAAGAAACGTACGCTACAACAAGTTGCACCCGACTAAAACGGCTATGCGATAGAAACAAATAGAGTATCACGATAGAAATCATTCCGATTCTCATCAATAAGAAAATGTCCGACGTCAAAACACAAACAATTCAAGATAACGGAAAACGAGAATACGGGACATTACATTCTATCCTATTTAAAAATAAGTTTCGTCCCGAAACTTAAAATAAAACATCATGGTAGAATACAAATAAAACCAAAAAGTCCACGCAATAAATATCAATTTCTACACGAATTACAGCACGAAGTACGATACACAACTACATCACGGGACACCACCAGGCACTCCCCGAGTAGGAATGAAAACCCAATTCCCGAACATCGTGGCAACGGTCTCACAATGCACCGCTCGGTGACCCACTTGGCCACACTCGAAACAGTTGACTAACGGTGAACGACAATTCTTCGCAGTACGAGATCAGGCAACAACAGTCAGACAACCCCGTTCGAACAACAACGATCGAACAACAACGATCAAATAACAATGATCGAATAACAATGATCAAATAAAAATGATCGAATGACAACAGTCGAACAATGACTCCGAAGTCCCCACCTCAACTCTAGACATTAAAAGAACTGGTAGAAAGTGAAAGATGTTACTTCCAAACAAGGTTCACAAGAATCGAACCGAACTCGGAAAGGTCACGATGACAAACAGGTCGATCTAAAACAAGGTCACAACCAGTTCGAATGATGCCAACTGAGACATCAAACAAGTTCAAAAAGTATCGACGAACACGTGCAAGTCGATAGAATTTAGAAGGAGAAACTGCAGAAGTCAAATATAGTACGGGTATTACATCCGACCTCTTATAAAAGAAATGTCGTCCCCGCAACTCACAACAACGGAAACAAGGTAACAACACAAAAAGCATCCGACAGGAAAATCTCCCATGGGTCTCTCAGAGTTGATCCCGATATACGTCTTTGCGCGAACTCCGAAAGTCTCAATAGCGGTCGCAAAAGCCGAATTCGGTGTCCTCGAAGCGCGTCACCGACGAGGAGGACAATTTACACGTGCATGCCCGGCACATCACGGTTGAAATACCTCGGCTCGGCATACCGAAAATACAAATGCTAGATACAATGGGGCATAAAGTCGCAAAACAATATAGCGGAGATGCCAACTCAAAGACAACAAAGAATCATGACGGTATCGTTCGGCGACCTCAACGGCCCGAACGATAACCAAAGATCTAATTACAAACATTATGAAACAATCACACATGTACACAAACGTACAAACCCAAGCTTCAACGGCTCACACTCGTGCGACAACACGCAAATCACCACGAGGCGATAAACAGTAAACACCGGTTCACACCTCTCACAGAGGGCTAGTACAACAAATGCGTGGCAACGCCTCGATGTTCATGCCACCAATTCGATCATACTGGAGCAAACATCATAACGACAACGCGAACATCATACATACATACCCACCTCAAACGGGAATGGATAGGTTTTAAAAACGAAAACCTCCTTTTGAAAATAATTTTGGAAACACCGATTGATCTTGAGTATCACCCTTCAATAACAATACAATCGTGAAACATCGTTATCGAGACTTTGGAAACTATTTCGCATTCGATAAAAATGAGGACAATTTCTTTTCGTGAAAAACTTTCGGAAGTATTCGACCCTCGGGTCTAAGTAAAAGTGTTTCTAAAACATTGGAAAATATCTCAAAACATTTTGGTCCTCGAGGTAGAAGAATCTTGAAACATATTGTGGCACCTTGGATGTACCACAAGAAAATAATTCATTTTAAAAGGACGTCTCGAAATTTATTTTCTAAGGTACTCAAAGTTTTCAAAGATAATTCAATGGGCTAGAATTCCCAAAAATTTCAGATAATTACACGGAACATTATAGCGCCGTGGGTCCCACGCCGGAACCCACCAGGCTAAAAACCATTTACAAAACGCCAAAAAGGTCGATGACGGTAATATTTTACAATGTCCGAAGTATTTCAAAACACATTTTTCAAATACCGCCTGATTGTGTCATTTGAAAATACACGGCCCATTTGTCAAAATTTAACAAATTTTAAAAATCCATATAAACCATGGTTTGACCGCACCACCAAAATATTTTCCAAAAATCGATTTCTACAAAATTCTCAAACTGCAAAGTCCTTCAGAAAACACTCTCAAACTTACCCATAGCGGAAAAAAATTACAACCTTCCAAAAACAGTCAGATTTAAAACCACATACTCAAATGGCAACCAGGGTCGCCAATTCAATCAAATGCATCTCGTGGTATCAAGTTTAAACACACAGCAAAATCATTTATCGGAGTTTCTCACAAACTTTACCGTAAAACCCATCAAGGTTCACAACTTTCACACCATACCAACCCACATGGTGGTTCAAGGGCCAAACATCAATACTTCCAGTTCTATACACCTACGGCGTATCCAAGTATTGAATACAACTTCATTGCACGACACCGCGTAAAAAAAATTTATGCACTACAAATATCACACATAAATGAAATCATGAACACACATATTTTGCATAAAAGAGGAGACTTACGTCCACAGGCCGCACGGAGATGACGGTCGCCCACGATACTAATCTCATCCGACAACATATCCAACGCGTTGTGACTACGCACAACTCAACTTGTCACCTGACGACTCGAACGACAAGACAACAAATTACTCGACAAATCACGACTCGACTCGACCCGACAGCCTAGGTTTCCGCAACCTAAGCTCCGATACCATAAATGTAACACCCCCAAAACCGTATGGGAATATTACACGCCGTAGACCCTTTCCACAAGGATCTACCAGGCTAAACATCCATAAACAACCAAATGCTTGCCCGGCCAGGGTCAAACAATAATAATAATACAGACCGTATGGTCACTTACACGTGAATACACAGACCGGTGAGGTCACACAACTCAATCAACAAAACTTACTTAAACGACATTACCCACATAGGGGTCGAAATACAATACAGCGGAAGACTGAAATCAACTCTGACAACACAACAAAAATCAGAACAACTCTCGACTCATGATTAGTATCGCAGCTCGTCATCCTCTTGTGCCAATCCTGTGACTTCTCCCCTGAATCTGCATGTACCTGGACGCAAAACAGACATCCACCCCCCGATTACTCGGGGGTTAGTAAAACTCCACTGTTTTACTAGTGCAAGTATCAAATCATATGAAATGTAACAAGCAAATAATAATCGTGAATCCAATATAATAATCAAGTATCAAAATATTCCCGGGAGGTTTTCACAAGGGAAGGTAAACTATGAAGCATTCGAAAATAAGATTATCATCTCGGGAATTTTTAGAATTTCAAACCTTTCGAAAATCTTAGGGTCTTAACCCAAATCACAAATTATATTTCAATAATTTACAGTACGAAAACATTTCATAAATCTCGTGGGGCTCGGCCCAACATTCCTTTCTTAAAACTTTCTTTTCAAAACTTATATTTGAAAACAATCATGCTCATGACACCGTGATCTACTGTCACGTGTCTCCGTAGGTTCAACAACCCGCACGGACTACACCACGCACAATTAAACAAACATAATCAATTCCGACACCGTGATCCACTGTCACGTGTCTCCGTAGGTTCAACAACCCGCACGGACTATTAACCAGACATAACCAATTCCGACACCGTGATCCACTATCACGTGTCTCCGTAGGCTTAACAACCCGCACGGACTATATCAATCTCAACAACCACACACACAGTCCTGACACCGTAGTCCACTGCCACGTGTCACCGTAAGCCCCGTCGATCTCACCCGGTTGGACGTACTGTGTCCGAAACTCATGGTCCACTGCCATGCGTTATCGTAGGCCTCGTCAGACCAGCACGATTGGACCTCAGTACCTCACTAAGTTCTGACCCCGTAGTCCACTGCCACGAATCCTCGTAGGTCCCGTCGGACCAACACGAGTGAACTTAGCGGTCACACACATATTCATATTCACATTCACATTACATACAACAACGAGCACAATTGATCAATCACATTGATCACCACAAAATCGTACATCACCTGCACATAACACAATCTCAACACTCGCAACAACTATCGTCAATCAACGACACATATCCAACATAACACACGTTCGGTACACATTACATTACACAACCAAGTGTACGACCGTCCCATATGTACGGCGCAATCCTGCACAAATGGCACAACGCCTAACACGTATACTAATATAACAATATTATCGCAAAGCCTTCAAATTACGGAAAACACAACCAACTCAAACGGAACATAATTACGAAGGCAAGCAAAATCATCACACATCTCATACATAATTACTAGTCGCAAGATACAAGTCGTATAGTAAGATACTTGCCTTAATAACTGCTACCAAACGCTCCGAAGAACACGGTTCGACTGGGAAGCTCGTACCCCAAAGAAGACAACGAACGGAAGGGTTCCGACTCGAGTTCTTGACAAGACTTCGACCCTAACAACATATAATCAATAAATCATCGATCATACGAGGAAGAATAATCGTAGAACGCCCGAAAACCCCTCTATGACATTTTACCGGACACCTTCAAGGCGTCGATCAAGAACTCGACCAAAACAACGAATCGATACGATCCAACCATGGAATAACAAGGTAAATGATACAATACATCTAAATAATCATCAATACATCACAATCCTAAGTTAAATCGGATTTAACGGACGAAATCGAACAAAATACCCAAAATCCCCAAAATTAGATTTCTAGAAAATCTGACCTGATTCGCTAGATCAAAGGATGTTATAGGAAGGATTATTGATGATATGAACCTCAAAACTTCATGGATTTATTGTATAACAACATGCCTCCATGATTGATCAAGCTTCAGCCGCGGAATAGAAGAAAACGAGTGAGAAAAAAATGAGTGAAACCCGACTGCTCTGCCATATTTATACCCCTGCCGGACACGGCGCAGCAAAGAAACGGCCAGCGCAGTGTCTCGGTGTGTCTCGGCAGAGCTGCTGGTCCTGGCCGACCCGGCGCAAGACACGGCCCAGGCGCGCCGTTTCAGGCCGTTTCGCCTGTGTCCGGCCAGCCATGACTCGGTCGATCCGACGGTCCGAAAAATCTCGAAACTCAGACCTGAACGTAAACCGAAAGCACGGTTACGAAGTACTCGTAAATACGAATCCGAACACTGAGAGAACACCTGATTCCGACCACCTGAAGGCTCGAGATTCGACAACGGAAAGTAATTACCCAAAATTTTGGGAAATTACGAAAATGGCCCAAAACGTCCGAAAATCACGATACGCGATCGAAACACCAAACCAAAGCTCGCAACATGAATAATAACATTAAATGAACTTACGAGAAACTCGAAACAACAGTTTTGAACGAGATTCGCAAGAATCGAACTCAAGTACGGAAAAGTCGCCAAAAAGCACGGAACTCAACAAAACGACACCGAAACGAACTCGGATGACAAAAAGTGCAGAATTAATCATTCTCATAATGACGAGACGGTCCCAAGCGAGTCGTCAAAACGGACCTCCGCCGAAAAAAAGAAAATTACCGGAAATCCGAAATTGCGGATATTACAACCGGGTCATATAATCTATACCCGAACTCATCAAGCCCGTAGCCAATAAAAATACAAGGCTTCGTCTTGGAATCAAGCTTTGATCTCTCATCATTCGGAATGTGAACAAAAGCTTTACATCCGAAGAGCCTCAAGTGGCGGTACGAAATTTCTTTACCGCTCCACACCTTATCCGGCATATCAAATTCCAAAGGAACACAAGGCGTCAAATTAATAACATGAACCGCCGTGTTCAAAGCTTCTCCCCAAAACGACTTTGGCAATCCGGCATGTGAGAGCAAACAACGAGCTCTCTCGACCAAAGTCCGGTTCATTCTCTCCGCCAAACCATTGAGTTGCGGAGTCTTCGGGGGCGTCTTTTGATGTCGGATACATTGCTCTCGTCAATATTGATCAAAGAGTCCGGTGTACTCTCCACCATTGTCCGTCCGGATACACTTTAGCTTCTTTCCGGTCTCTCTTTCCACTGAGGCATGAAATTGTTTGAAAGTGTCTAACACTTGATCTTTGGTCTTCAAGGTGTAAGCCCACACCTTCCTAGAGTGATCGTCGATGAATGTGACAAAATATCGGCAACCACCGTGTTGTGCGGCGATTGATACGCCTCGATAGGCGATCGGCATCACGACCAGAGAAGCCAACCATGAAAAACATGCACTGGACAATACGCCTAGAGTTCGGCACAGTATGGCGATCGTCCTGTGGTACCCAGCGATCGTCTTTTGATATCTGACGATCGTCTTTAATGAGCGGACCAGAGGCGGTCATCTCATACCACGTGTGGATCCGGCATCCGTCAAAGTCATCGAAGACCGAATCTTGGACGATGGCCCACATGCGGATCTTCAAAGATATCGATAGATAGAATCTTTGACCTCAGCCTGTCACCTACCGCACCTACCGACAAAGCCGCCGAAAGGTACAAAGTGGGTCCTCCCTGACGGCTGCCCAGGACGCGTGTTGGCCTCTCATTGGCTCACACAGTTGACTCCAGCAGCAGCCCCTGACTTTAAGGGAACAACCCCATGTGACGGAAACTTTAAGGGAGCAGCCCCATGTGACGGGACGATCGGCCACCTTATTTTAATATAAAAAAACGGCGGTCGCCGTCGATCGCCTGAGAGATCCCAACTACCTTGTCCCCTATAAATAGGGAACCCACCGTAGCAGCAAAGGGGCGCGATTTTCACTACGGATTAAGTGCAAAATACCTATCAAAGAGAGAATCAAAAGCTCTTTTGGTAAACACTAACACATTCATAGTGATATTCATATACATTCATCATATATCCCAAGCAAGAACTCACAGATTCATCCATCTGGTTCTTCCGGCAATCTACGCGCTCTAAAGCCTAGATAACTAGAAGTCTTTACACTCCTTGTATTAGATTCTAACATTAATATTTGTACTCAACAGTATATTTATTAATAATATCTCGCGAGAGCATTCAAGGCCGGGATTAACAACCCCGACAAATCTTGTGTTATCTATTTTCTCACGGAAGTGTTCTCGCATTTGTTTGTTACTCGATCATTCCAGCAATACTATCTCCGGATAATATTTTGGGTAACAACAATTGGCGCTAGAGAAAGGAGGGCACTAAACCTTCATTTTATTCCTACCGTCTCGAAGAACACTCACTGTTCTCCGGACATATACTTGAAGAAACACTCACTGTTCTTCAATAGAAAAACCTTCAGAAAATGACATCAGCAACAACCTCCAAAAGGGCCACCCTGAGATCTGCCGGAAATCTTATTCCGGCGAGGACCGAGTCCCAGCCCACGGCGGAAGGCGAGCGTGGCGACGCTAGGCTCTCACTCCCGCCCCCGAAGGACGGTTCTAGCCTCTCACTCGATCAGTTCCAGACATCGGAACAGATTGAGGAGGCTATAGCCATCCTCAGGGAACGGCAGAGGGCCCGCGATACGCCTATCATCACCCCGTCAGCAAACCGCCGGGCAAGCAAACGGAAGCTCAAGGGGATCTATGTTGAGAAATCAACAGAAATTCCCGAGCCGCAGGGGAAGACTCTCGTGAGGCGGGATGATTCCGTCTTCAGCCACCTAGGAAGCGATCCCTCATGGCGACCTGGGCACTCAGGCCCCAGCCGGGAGACATCGATATCTGAATCCTTTACCAGGAGTTCGGCATATCCGACCCCCAAGAGAAAGATCGGTCAGCGAGCCCCTGCTCGCCCAAGGAAGGAACCCACTGGCACGGAGCTCGTCATTCACCTCGGGGCTAGGGGATCGGTACACGATCGCCTTGGTTCACGCTATGAGAGCCACTCGGCGAGCAGTCAAGCGACGGCGATGGCCGCCATGCAACGCCAGCTCGACGAGATGAAGGCGCTCCTGGAAAATGGGGCAGGCGCCAGGAGACCAATCGTTGGGTCAAGCGAGCCACTCGCGACTCAGATCGAGCTCGCCCCAGTCCAACCAACGATCAATCCCCCACAAACACCTCTATATGAGGGGAGAACGGATCCGGGAACCCACTTAAGTAAGTTCCGGATCTACATGACTGGATGCGGAGCTTCAGACGCGACGAAATGTCGTATGTTCCCGTTAACTCTAGGCGATCTCGCCCACAGGTGGTACATCTCGCTACCATCCCGCTCAATCAATTGCTTTGAGAAGCTGGCGAACGACTTCACGTCGTACTTCGCCGCCAAAGTCGTTCGCCCGGAAGGCCCCCACCGCATGATGAAAATCAAGCAGGGGAAGGACGAATCGGATGAGGATTATATCGACCGGGTGGACGAGATAGTCCTCACCGGTGAGCCCGTCAGCGACGAGATCGCTCACCACGCGATCTGAACGGATTCCACGGACGCTCGCACATGTTCAGGCACCTCACTAAGGATTTTCCACCAACCTATACAGCTGCCGCGTCGAGCCGCCGATTATCCGGCCAGTGTAAGATGCTCTCACTCCGCTTGGACGAGGGACACCAAGAAGGAAAAGCACCTTCCCATGTCCGAAGAAGGCGGTCGCCAAGCCCAGAAGGCGGTCGCCAAGCCGCTGGCGAGTTCAAAGCCTTCGAGGATGTGGAGGTCCACCTTCTTCACAACCTCAACTTATCTCCAGACACATCTTCAACGCGATCAAGGGTCGCGAGTGGCTTTCTGCCAAAGCCAATAAGAGACCACGGTCACCTAGACCGTAGCAAGTTGTGCCTATCATAAGAGTCCCGCCACAACACTAGCCAATGCCGCGACCTCCTCGCATACCGCGATCGCTTGAGGAAGGCAAACTGGACAATTTGATCACCAAGCCAGAACCCAGGACGGAAAGGACCGGAGGGCGCGAACGCCGACAACGCGAGAGAACTCCTCCCAATCCGGTCGCCAGGATCGAGCATGAGCCGGAATACTCTGATGAATCGGTCCCTCCGATCAACCCTGGCGGCCGGATAAACATGCTTCAAGCCGGAGGTGGAAACCTCGGAGGTCTTTCCCCGGTTTCCACCATGTCGAACAGAAAGCGAAAGGCTGAGCTGAGGGCATTCGCCGGAGTCCATGTTGTAGTTCCTCCAGAGCCGACCATCTCTAGAGACGCGCTCATCACCTTTTCCAACAAGGACAGGGAAGGAGTGCAATGTCCGAAAGAGGATGCACTAGTGATCTCCGCTTGCATCCTTGGGAAGATGGTCGATCGCGTGTTGGTCGACAATGGAAGTTTTTGCAACATCATATTCAAATCCGCCCTAGACCAACTCGGCAACCTAATCAAATTCATCAAGCCTTTCGACACCGTGCTTCAAGGGTTCGGCGACAACACAGTCCAAGCCTACGGGAGGATCAAGCTCTCTGTTGAGCTAGTATGCTTTTATGATCCCAAGGTTAGGATTACTAGGAACTTAAGCTTTGTAATCATAGATAGGCCCAGCATCTATAATGGGTTCCTAGGTCGCCCCTTTTTAGAAACCTTTGAGGCGGTCGCCTCATCTTTCTTTTACTGTATCAAATTCCCCACTGCCGATGGGACGGTCGGCATCAGTAAAGGGAGATCGGCTAATGGAAAAGTGATGTTTGAGTTACTACTGTGTTGTTACTTATTTCGCTACTTCCCATGCTATATGTAACATTGAAGCGACCGACGATCAACCCATGGAGATCGACGAGCCTAACACTTCGCACCAACCCGACTCAGGGGACGCCGTCTCTCGTCAATTGACGGACGACATCGAGCCAAGGATCGGTTTCGAGCCAAGCCTCGACCTCGATCCTAGGACCGAGTCCGGAGATCGTACCAAACGGGAGGCGACCGTTCCTGTCGAAGAGTTGGAAAGTATTACGATGGATCCGGACCACCCAGAACGGGAAGTACAGATCGGCGCGAGCATCAACCACGAATTAAAGGGGGATCTGATCAACTTGCTACGTAGGAACATCGGAGTCTTTGCCTGGTCGCATCAAGATATGGTTGGCATAAGTCCCGAACACGCTTGCCACTATCTGAAGATTGACCGGGCAATGAAGCCTGTTCACCAGAAGCGTAGGAAGTTCGGTCCCGAGAAATACGCGGCGCTCGACATAGAAGTCCAGAAGTTACTCAACAACAAATTGATCGGAGTTGCCACAGACGAACCACAGTGGGTCGCCAACGCGGTGCTCGTCAAAAAGCCAACTGGTTCCTGGAGATTATGCATAGACTTCACCGACCTCAACGCGGCATGTCCAAAAGATCACTTCCCAATGCCTCATATCGATCACCTGGTCGATAGCACGGCAGGTTGCGAAATGATGTCGTTTATGGATGCCTTCGCCGGATATCATCAAATCCCAATGGCGGAGGAAGACATAAAACACACATCTTTCCACACAGAAAAAGACATATACTTTTGGCTCAGAATGCCGTTCGGCTTGAAAAACGCAGGGGCGACCTACCAGCGATTAGTCAACAGGATGTTCGCCGATCAGATCGGCAAGACCATGGAGGTCTACATTGACGATATCGTAGTTAAAAGCCTCAAGAAGGAAGATCACCTCAACGATCTCGCCGAGACATTCGCCATCCTTGAGAAGTTTAACATGAAGTCAACCCCAAGAAATGCAACTTCGGAGTGGGCTCCGGAAGTTCTGGGGCACATAGTGAGCCAAAGGGGGATCGAGGCGAACCCCACCAAGATACAAGCGATCCTTGACATGCAGGAACCGCGAAACATCAAGCAGGTGCAACGTCTCACAGGTTGTCTAGCCGCCCTCAACCGTTTCATATCACGGCTCGGCGATAAAAGCAAACCTTTCTTCGCGACCATCAAGAACAAGAAATTCGCATGGACCAAAGAAAGCCAGATAGCATTCGCCAAAATAAAGGAATATCTATCTAACCCCCAGATCCTGGCAAAGCCGATCCCCGGTGAAAAGTTATTCCTTTACTTGGCGGCCTCAGAGGTCGCCCTGAGTGCCGTTACAGTGCGGGCAGAGGGGCAGGCCCACTTGCCAATCTACTATGTTAGCCAAGCGCTCCACGACGCTGAGACACGTTATACACCATTGGAGAAGATCGCCTACGCCCTTGTCATGAGTGTACGTAAGCTGAGGGCTTACTTCTTCGATCACCAAGTGGAAGTCCTAACAACTCTACCTCTAAGACAAGTCCTGCACCGACCGGACACCAACGGGCGACTCCTCAAGTGGTCGCTGGAGATCGCCCAATACGGTATCACTTACGCTCCTCGCACGGCGATCAAAGGCCAAGCTCTGGCGGACTTCGTGGTTGAATTAACGTTCCCTCACAGTCCGACTCAGGTCGGTAGACCTGCCTGGAAATTATACGTGGATGGCTCAGCGACCAATGCGAGAGCAGGGGCAGGGATTGTCCTCATTAGCCCCGACGGTCAGAGCTTCACAAATGCTGTGCGTTTCGGTTTTAGTGCGACCAACAATGAAGCCGAATACGAAGCTCTGGTAGGCGGGCTTGATCTAGCCCTCGCCTTGGATGTTCGACGCCTCCATATCTTCATGGACTCCCTTTTGGTCGTAAACCAAGTCAAGGGAGAATATGAGGCACGCGGCGAACAGATGGTCAAATACCAAGAGCTGGTCGCCGAAATGTGCACAAAATTTGAAGAAGTACTAATCGAACAAATCCCGAGAGAGCACAACTCCCAGGCCGACGCTCTTTCCAAGCTAGCATCATCGGATGGGGCAGCCGACTTCTCCAACATCCAAATCACAAAGTCAGCAAGGCCGGCGATCGACAGGAATTTGGTTACCACGGTCGCCATCGCCGAAGAGAATTGGATGACTCCGTTCATCAAATACTTAAAGGACGGAACGGTCCCTGACGACCGTGTTAAAGCTCGTCAACTCCAGCTTCGGGCGACCAGGTATACCCTATTGGACGATCGGCTTTACAAGCGGGCCTTCAGCCTTCCCCTCCTCAAGTGTATTACACCGGAGGAAGGTCAGCTCATTTTAGCTGAGATCCATGATGGGATTTGTGGAAACCACACGGGCGGGCGAGCCCTCATCCATAAGACAACCAGACAAGGGTTTTTCTGGCCATCACTTCAGAAAGATGCGATCGCCTATGCCAGATCGTGTCATAGGTGTCAAATAATGGGCCCCAACATTAAACTATCGCCAGAACAGCTCACCTCCATGTATAGCCCTTGGCCATTTGCGCAATGGGGCATCGACCTAATAGGTCCCTTGCCGAAGGCTCCAGGAGGCTGTAAATTTGCCATCGTTGGGGTCGACTATTTCACCAAATGGGCTGAGGCCGAACCACTCAACAAGATCGGCCAAGAGCAGGTGATCAAGTTTATATGGAAAAACGTCATATGCCGATTCGGTTTGCCCCAGGCCATCATATCCGACAACGGGAAACAGTTCGACGGCTTAGAAGTCATGCAATTCTGTGAAAAGTGGGGAATCAAAAGGTTATTCTCAGCGCCCTATCACCCTCGCATTTAACGGGCGGTAGAGGCGGTGAATAAGATCCTCAAGCACACGATCAAAGCACGACTCGAATCCGTGCAAGGACGGTGGGCGAGCGAGCTCCCAGACGTTTTGTGGTCCTACCGGACGACGACCCGCAATTCAACCGGCGAAACCCCGTCGCCTTACCTTCGAATGCGGTGATTCCTTCGAGATCGCCCCTCACCATCGAACCGAACAGGAGATGACGACCGACAACGATGTAGCCCGACGAATCGACCTAGATATGCTCGAAGAAAGACGGATGACCTCAGAAATGAAGAACGCAGTCCACAAAAGGAGAGCCGAGAAGTTCTTCAATTCAAAGGTCAGAGAAAGAAGATTTCAAGTGGGCGATCTCGTCCTTAAGAAGATCAAGCTCTCTGTTGAGCTAGTATGCTTTTATGATCCCAAGGTTAGGATTACTAGGAACTTAAGCTTTGTAATCATAGATAGGCCCAGCATCTATAATGGGTTCCTAGGTCGCCCCTTTTTAGAAACCTTTGAGGCGGTCGCCTCATCTTTCTTTTACTGTATCAAATTCCCACCGCCGATGGGACGGCTGCATCAGAAAGGAGATCAGCTAATGGCAAAGAGATGTTTGAGTTACTCCTGTGTTGTTACTTATTTCGCTACTTCCCATGCTATATGTAACATTGAAGCGACCGACGATCAATCCATGGAGATCGACGAGCCAAACACTTCGCACCAACCCGACTCAGGGGACGCCGTCTCTCGTCAATTGACGTACGACATCGAGCCAAGGATCGGTTTCGAGCCAAGCCTCGACCTCGATCCTAGGACCGAGTCCGGAGATCGTACCAAACGGGAGGCGACTGCCTCGCCGAAGAGTTGGAAAGTATTACGATGGATCCGACCACCTGCAACGGAAGTACAGATCGGCGCGAGCATCAACCACGAATTAAAGGGGGATCTGATCAACTTGCTACGTAGGAACATCGGAGTCTTTGCCTGGTCGCATCAAGATATGGTTGGCATAAGTCCCGAACACGCTTGCCACTATCTGAAGATTGACCGGGCAATGAAGCCTGTTCACCAGAAGCGTAGGAAGTTCGGTCCCGAGAAATACGCGGCGCTCGACATAGAAGTCCAGAAGTTACTCAACAACAAATTGATCGGAGTAGCCACAGACGAACCACAGTGGGTCGCCAACGCGGTGCTCGTCAAAAGCCAACCGTTCTCAAGATTATGCATAGACTTCACCGACCTCAACGCGCATGTCCAAAAGATCACTTCCCAATGCCTCATATCGATCACACGGTCGATAGCACGGCAGTTGCGAAATGATGTCGTTTATGGATGCCTTCACGGATATCATCAAATCCCAATGGCGGAGGAAGACATAAAACACACATCTTTCCACACAGAAAAAGACATATACTTTTGGCTCGAATGCCGTTCGGCTTGAAAACGCAGGGCGACCTACCAACGATTAGTCAACAGGATGTTCGCCGATCAGATCGGCAAGACCATGGAGGTCTACATTGACGATATCGTAGTTAAAAGCCTCAAGAAGGAAGATCACCTCAACGATCTCGCCGAGACATTCGCCATCCTTGAGAAGTTTAACATGAAGCTGAACCCCAAGAAATGCAACTTCGGAGTGGGCTCAGGAAGTTCTGGGGCACATAGTGAGCCAAAGGGGGATCGAGGCGAACCCCACCAAGATACAAGCGATCCTTGACATGCAGAACCGCGAAACATCAAGGTGTGCAACGTCTCACAGGTTGTCTAGCCGCCCTCAACCGTTTCATATCACGGCTCGGCGATAAAAGCAAACCTTTCTTCGTGACCATCAAGAACAAGAAATTCGCATGGACCAAAGAAAGCCAGATAGCATTCGCCAAAATAAAGGAATATCTATCTAACCCCCAGATCCTGGCAAAGCCGATCCCCGGTGAAAAGTTATTCCTTTACTTGGCGGCCTCAGAGGTCGCGCTGAGTGCCGTTCTGGTGCGGGCAGAGGGGCAGGCCCACTTGCCAATCTACTATGTTAGCCAAGCGCTCCACGACGCTGAGACACGTTATACACCATTGGAGAAGATCGCCTACGCCCTTGTCATGAGTGTACGTAAGCTGAGGGCTTACTTATTCGATCACCAAGTGGAAGTCCTAACAACTCTACCTCTAAGACAAGTCTTGCACCGACCGGACACCAACGGGCGACTCCTCAAGTGGTCGCTGGAGATCGCCCAATACGGTATCACTTACGCTCCTCGCACGGCGATCAAAGGCCAAGCTCTGGCGGACTTCGTGGTTGAATTAACGTTCCCTCACAGTCCGACTCAGGTCGGTAGACCTGCCTGGAAATTATACGTGGATGGCTCAGCGACCAATGCGAGAGCAGGGGCAGGGATTGTCCTCATTAGCCCCGACGGTCAGAGCTTCACAAATGCTGTGCGTTTCGGTTTTAGTGCGACCAACAATGAAGCCGAATACGAAGCTCTGGTAGGCGGGCTTGATCTAGCCCTCGCCCTGGATGTTCGACGCCTCCATATCTTCATGGACTCCCTTTTGGTCGTAAACCAAGTCAAGGGAGAATATGAGGCACGCGCGAACAGATGGTCAAATACCAAGAGCCGGTCGCCGAAATGTGCACAAAATTTGAAGAAGTACTAATCGAACAAATCCCGAGAGAGCACAACTCCTGTGCCGACGCTCTTTCCAAGCTAGCATCATCGGATGGGGCACACTTCTCCAACATCCAAATCACAAAGTCGCAAGGCCGGCGATCGACAGAATTTGGTTACCACGGTCGCCATCGCCAAGAGAATTGGATGACTCGCTCATCAAATACTTAAAGGACGGAACGGTCCCCGACGACCGTGTTAAAGCTCGTCAACTCCAGCCGGCCACTGTATACCCTATCGACGATCGGCTTTACAAGCGGGCCTTCACCTTCCTCCTCAAGTGTATTACAGGAGGAAGGTCAGCTCATTTTAGCCGAGATCCATGATGGGATTTGTGGAAACCACACGGGCGGGCGAGCCCTCATCCATAAGACAACCAGACAAGGGTTTTTCGGCCATCACTTGAAAGATGCGATCGCCTATGCGATCGTGTCATAGGTGTCAAATAATGAGCCCCAACATTAAACTATCGCGTAACAACTCACCTCCATGTATAGCCCTTGGCCATTTGCGCAATGGGGCATCGACCTAATAGGTCCCTTGCCGAAGGCTCCAGAGGTCAGAATTCGCCATCGTTGGGGTCGACTATTTCACCAAATGGGCCGAGGCCGAACCACTCAACAAGATCGCCAAGAGCAGTGATCAAGTTTATATGGAAAACGTCATATGCCGATTCGGTTTGCCCTGTGCCATCATATCCGACAACGGAAAGCTTGACGGCTTAGAAGTCATGCAATTCTGTGAGAAGTGGGGAATCAAAAGGTTATTCTCAGCGCCCTATCACCCTCAGACGAACGGGCAGGTAGAGGCAGTGAATAAGATCCTCAAGCACACGATCAAAGCACGACTCGAATCCAGGCAAGGACGGTGGGCGAGCGAGCTCCCAGACGTTTTGTGGTCCTACCGGACGACGACCCGCAATTCAACCGGCGAAACCCCGTTCGCCCTTACCTTCGAATGCGGTGATTCCTTCGAGATCGCCGTCTCACCATCGAACCGAACAGGAGATGACGACCGACAACGATGTAGCCCGACGAATCGACCTAGATATGCTCGAAGAAAGACGGATGACCTCAGAAATGAAGAACGCAGTCCACAAAAGGAGAGCCGAGAAGTTCTTCAATTCAAAGGTCAGAGAAAGAAGATTTCAAGTGGGCGATCTCGTCCTTAAGAAGATCCAAGCCCACACGGGCGTTTTTGGTCCGAACTGGGAGGGACCTTTCAGAGTGTCCAGATGGCTAACCAAAGGAGCCTACGAATGGAACATCCCGACGGTACTCTGACCAATATCCCTGGAACGCCGTGCATCTGAAAAAATACTATCAGTAATAAATTTGTACTCGATTTCAATGATGTACAAGGAATATAATGAGATTTTTTGTTATCCCATCTATTATGGCGATCGCCCCACCAGGCATCGCATATCACCAACGATCGCTGATCACGACGATCCTAAGTAAAATCAATGCAGCCATGGTCCTGGAGGTCGATGGAACCGACAGCTACGCCCATGCAAGGTTCCTTTGGGCTGAGATCGTCCACCCTTCGTTTAAATACGAGGTCGACGTAGCCGAAGGACCCTCCAAAATAATCAGTAGGCGCGATCGCACGTTCTCAAGGTACATCATCTAACATGGTGAACCCGAACAATGCGGCGTGCCGTTACCCCCGTCTCAACGTACACCGTCGAGGATCGCCATCTTCATGGCGGGCCGAGGTGGAAGCAGAGCTGACAATCCGCGGACGTGGTGTCGAATAAGCCGACAAACACTCCGTGCAAGGACTCCTCCAGACCGAGATCGCCTGCCTTTCGTTTTAACACAAAGCAGGCGTAGCCTAACGGAGGACCCTCACAAAAAGTGAGTCGCGGGATACACAATATCCCCCGCACACGAAGACACAATTGGGGAGATTGGTCCATCGAACACCCCAACCACTCATAACTCTTCAGAATCGGCAAAATGAAGATAGCTCGCCAGACAGACTAGTCTTTGTTTCCTTAGTTACAATAAATGAACAAAAACAAGGGGGCAGGGATAGGTCGAGCTAATCTCAAACACGATCGAACGAAGAGGAAACATGCAGGACGATCGGGGTCACCCGACAAAAGTTACAAGTAAGAATTCCGATTCAAAACATGTCAACACTTTCAACACTCAGACGATCGGCCGGACGAACAAAAAGCCGAAGGCAAATATACACGTACTCGTAAAAAAAAAAAAAAAAAAAAATTGCACGCAAACAATCAAAGGCGATCACACGTAACACATTACGCAGTATAATAAAAAAGGAGTATTTTATTCATAACACAAGCTTCATACATTTTGAGGCCCGAAGGCGTTACAACAAAAAGTACAAATTACGGAGGAAGAACAAAAATGCCTCTCAAGGCCCGCTTGGTCTTCGCCGGGTTGCGGATCGGCTTGGGCACCCCGTCGGCCTCGGGATGAATGAGTTTACCGGTGTACCAACTCAAATCGATCCGAAGTCGGCAAAATCAAGGATCGACAAGGAGAATTCGGATGCAGAGAGGATGTTCGAGGGCATAGGATTTGAAGTTCTCCATCAAGGGACCGATCTCGATCCTCGCCTTCTTAGCGGCTCGAACAAAGATCAAGAAAGGCCAACCGATAAGCAAATTCGCCGACGAGCGCGACATTGAGGTAGGGATCGACCAGACGCCTTGTTTGCCCCTTCAAATCCGCGGCCGTCTTCTCGACCTCCGCTTGATTCGGCCGCCTTGGCAACATTCTCGCCCGGCCTTCTCCAACTCTCTCTTCGCCTCCAACTCACCGCCGAGCCGATCCACCATGACCTTGGCCGTCGCCTCCTCTGCGAAGCCTCAAGCTTCGCGAGTTTCCTTCTCCTTATTACTGGATCGATCGGCAGCCTCCTTGGAGCGGCTCGGCTCTGCTTCAATCGATCCACGCCCCGCTTAGCCCGTTTGGCCGTCTCCTCATACTCTTTCTCCATAGACCGGATCCGGTTAGCATCCTCGATATTTGCTCCGGGCGGTCTCAAGTTCGCGATGGAGATGAGCAGTGGAGGGTCGCCCCTCAAAATCCCGAGCAGCCTGGACGGCCATCGTCGCCGTCTGAAGAGCCAGGGCGACGGTCGCCTGCATGGCGTCTCCAGATCGCCGACGAGCGATCGCGTCAAGATCGGTCGTCCAAGCCTTGGGCAGAGAAGTGATAGCCTGGCGAACGTAAGCAGGGACTTCCAGAGAAGTTTGCGGAGCCTTGCTCGACAGGAAGTCCAGCACCATGGGGGCGACGTCCGGGTCGGCGAGACGAACCCTGCAGCGCAAACCAAGGAAATCAAGGAGTTAGCCCATACCATGCTTAGAATGCCTAACTCAGAAATTTTGTGACCCACTCTTACCTAATGACCAGCTCGGGATCGCGCCCAAAAAAAGGCTTGTCCCGGGACGTTTCCGCATCGGCGATCGCCACCTTCTTCGCCGAGCTGACAGATGACCGGGGGCCGGAGACCGGGGGCTTGGGGCCAGTTCGCTCCATTGGGATGGAAGAGATAGGAGCCGCAGCGACCGGAGGCTCAAGAATCGATACGTCCGCCTCAGAGATCGACGGGGACTCCTCCGACCTCCGCCTCTTGCGGCGCTGGAGCTGTTCCTCTCCCTCGACCACCGGCTTGGCGACTGGCGCCTCAGCGGGTCTCGTCACCGGGGCAGGGTGAGGCGTCGTCGCAGGAACGCGACCAGTCCGCTTGCCCAAGTGAAGGCGACCGATGAGTCCCGGGTTCGACATGGCGATCTCTGCAGTCGGTTCGGTAATTCGGGGAAAATAAACCTCTGTCAAAAGAGTGATACAAACAAGTTAGACAAAACAAAACGACCTCATGGAGTCGATCGACAAGAAAGGAAGCACCACTTAAGCTCATACCTGGAACTCTCAAGTGATGGGGGTAGCAAAACAATCGAGCCCCCAACCGATGAGTTTCTGTACCAAGAGAACGAACGTCGATAAAGGAGTCCGGCAAAGCGCGGATCCGCTCCCAAACGATCAAGAAATCAAATGGAAGGTCGACGATCGCTGGGACAAGAGGTCCTGCAAAAAGGAAACGAAATTAGATCAGTCCAAGACAAGCTCAAACAAGGGGAGAGTTAAAATCCTTACTCGGATTCCTCTCCCGGAAAGTGGTGGGGATTTCCAACTCCTCATTCGGCCTCGCCGCCGATGCCGATCGCCATGCCCCGCCGACCCAAAACCATTTAGCAGTCGCCTGGTCTTACTCGGCACTCCAAGGACCAC
Organism: Orobanche coerulescens; assembly: GCA_033398695.1. Taxonomy (NCBI): domain Eukaryota; kingdom Viridiplantae; phylum Streptophyta; class Magnoliopsida; order Lamiales; family Orobanchaceae; genus Orobanche; species Orobanche coerulescens. The sequence continues at coordinate 223,647,313 of CM065804.1, forward strand.
TCTCCCGAGTCGGCCTTGAATATGATGGCCGCCGATTGACCCCTTCTGCACGGCCAACTTAAACAAATAATTCATCTCCAACGCAGAAAGGAGGCGGAACAACCGATGACCGCCAAACAGGGTCAACGTGCAGATGATCTGCAGCCAAGCATTCGGCGTCAGTTGAAGAGGCGCCAAATTCCAGGCGATCAGCAAGTAGGAGACGGCGAATGGCAACGGGAATCGCAGACCCGCCTCCATAATCATCTCGTTGACGGCAACCATGTGCTCAGGCGGTTGGTCGGCGCGTTCATTCTCCGAGGGCACGTGAAGGGAGACGTCAGAAGGAATGTGATATTTGGCCCTCCAACGGCTCAGGTCTTTCGTGGTCGCCAGATCTCGGATCTTCCGAGAGTCCACGGAGACGGACGGCGGCCGAAAGACCGTCCGATTGACATGTTCGTAAGGGTGAGCGGCGGTGTAGGCTTCGAATCGAATTCGGACAAGGTCCGCAATCGCTTCCATCATCTCGAGCAAAAGCCATGTAGGCGGGCCGAATCTACTCTCGCTCCTGTGCCTCCTCACCAAATCATCCTCCTCCGCCGGCGAGCCCCCTGCTCCGCCGTCGCCGCCGTCTCGCCACTTCGGCCCGTTGAAAAGCTCTTCAAGTTCCGCTGGTGCAATCCCCGCCGAATAGCTTCGGCGGCCGTCTCCATATCCACTCCAACGGAACCTCCTCCCGTTCAGGCGACGCGGCGGCGGCGGAAGAGCTTCCGGTCTCGAATGCTTTTGATCCTCCCGACATATTAGAAAGTAAAAAGAGGGAGAAGGTTAATTTGTTCTTACCGAGAAAAAAGAAGGAGATCGGCACAAAAAGCTCCAGAAATTTCTGCAGAATTTCACTATGGCTACCAAGGACGCGTAAAAATAAAAGAGAAGAAGCCCGCCCTTTTTATAGATGGAGACGAGGGCCTATATGCAAATAAGAGAAACCTCAAGGGCTGGATCGCAACCATCACGTGGGAACGCATTAAAAAATGTCCTCGGATCCCGCGTGCGCGTCTTTTCGAGGGCACGCCAGCCGACAAGTCTGACAAACCGTCGGGCTTCCCCAACAATGGCGCGACGCGTGTCCCCGCCACTTTAAAAGCCCGCCTTCTTTTCCCGCCGCTCCCGACGTAAAAGAGGGTCGTCCATATTTGAATTGATCGGCCGATCGCTTAAACATTGACGATCGGCCACAGTGCCACCTCACCCCGTGTTTTCAACATCAAGGCGAGTGGGGCAATTGTTGTGCGGCGATTGATACGCCTCGATAGGCGATCGGCATCACGACCAGAGAAGCCAACCATGAAAAACATGCACTGGACAATACGCCTAGAGTTCGGCAAGATGGCGATCGTCCCGTGGTACCCGCCGATCGTCTTTTGATATCTCGACGATCGTCTTTAATGAGCGGACGAGGCGGTCATCTCATACCACGTGTGGATCCGGCATCCGTCAAAGTCATCAAGACCGAATTGGACGATGGCCCACATGCGGATCTTCAAAGATATCGATAGATAGAATCTTTGACCTCACTGTCACCTACCACACCTACCGCACCTACCGACAAAGCCGCCGAAAGGTACAAAGTGGGTCCTCCCGACGGCCGCCCAGACGCGTGTTGGCCTCTCATTGGCTCACAGCTTGACTCAAAGCAGCCCGACTTTAAGGGAATGCCCCATGTGACGGGAACTTTAAGGAGCGGCCCATGTGACGGGACGATCGGCCACCTTATTTTAATATAAAAAAACGGCGGTCGCCGTCGATCGCCTGAGAGATCCCAACTACCTTGTCCCCTATAAATAGGGAACCCACCGTAGCAGCAAAGGGGCGCGATTTTCACTACGGATTAAGTGCAAAATACCTATCAAAGAGAGAATCAAAAGCTCTTTTGGTAAACACTAACACATTCATAGTGATATTCATATACATTCATCATATATCCCAAGCAAGAACTCACAGATTCATCCATCTGGTTCTTCCGGCAATCTACGCGCTCTAAAGCCTAGATAACTAGAAGTCTTTACACTCCTTGTATTAGATTCTAACATTAATATTTGTACTCAACAGTATATTTATTAATAATATCTCGCGAGAGCATTCAAGCCCGGGATTAACAACCCCGGCAAATCTTGTGTTATCTATTTTCTCACGGAAGTGTTCTCGCATTTGTTTGTTACTCGATCATTCCAGCAATACTATCTCCGGATAATATTTTGGGTAACAACACACCGAGCGTCCTAGTCTTCATAGGACCACAAACATCGGAATGAACAAGATCAAGCACATTTTCCTTCCGTGAAGGAGTATGACTCTTAAAAGTAACTCTCCTTTGCTTCCCGGCTAGACAATGAGAGCATCTTTTAAGGTGTACCTTGTGAACCCCGGACAACGCCTCCTTCTTCGACAATAGCGCCATTCCTTTTTCACTCATGTGACCGAGCCTTTTATGCCATATCTCGGCCATGTCATTATTGTCGATTGTGTTCACCAAATTAGTCGTGACCTTCGGAAGTGTCACGTACAATTTTCCTTCCTTTTGTCCTCTCCCGACAATCAAGGAACCTCTAGTGAGTTTCCACAACCCCTTGCCAAAACCGCTATGATAACCGTCATCATCGAGTAAACCAACGGACATAACATTAAGCCTCATGTCCGTAACATGTTTTACATTCCGTAAAATAAGTTCCATTCCGGTTTCGAATCTCAAATGCACATCTCCCACTCCAACAATCTTGGATAACCCATCGTTACCCATCTTGACTATACCAAAGTCGCCCGGAGTATAAGAGGAATAAAAATCTCTACGTGATGTAACATGACACGTAGCTCCACTATCGACCACCTAACTCGAATCATCTCTAGCAAGATTGACCATATCATAATCACAACAAACAAAGAATTCTTCGGTAGTAGTATTAACTTCGGCTTTATCATTACTACCACTTTCCTTCTTTTGTGAATTTTCTCGGCCTTGGCGATTCTCCTTCTTCAATTGTCGGTAAAATTTCTTAGTATGCCCTTTCTTACCACAGTGATAATATTCGATGTTGGCATACTTCCCCCGAGAACTACTCCTTTGTGGCCCTCTATTACTCGGACCTCTACTTTGACCTCTCCCCCGTCTTTCGGTAACAAGAACATCCGACTGTGACGAAGATCCTTGTGCTTTTCTTCGGACCTCCTCATTCAACATGTTCCCTTTAGCTAGTTTCATCGAAATGACTCCATCGGGAGCGGAGTTAGACAACGACGTTCGAAACGTCTCCCAAGAATCCGGCAATGTGCCTAACAACCACAAAACTTGCACCTCCTCTTCGAATTTAATTCTCATTCCGGCAAGTTGATTAATTATGCCTTGGAATGTATTTAAATGATCCGATAGAGGAGTTCCGTCTCGAAACTTCAAATTCATCATTTGTTTAATGAGGAATAACTTATTATTCCCCGTCTTCCGAGCATACAATTGCTCGAGCTTGTGCCATAACTCTCGAGCATCATTCTCTCCACTAATATGGTTCAAAACGTTGTCATCCACCCATTGTCGAATATATCCGCAAACTTGGCGATGCAAAATAGTCCACTCCGCGTCGGACTTCCCTCCCGGTTTATTTTTGCTAAAAACCGGCATATAATAATCCTTCACGTATAGAAGGTCTTCCATCTTCCCCTTCCATACGTGGTAGTTTGAACCGTTCAAGTTAACCATTCTACTCGTGTTGGCTTCCATCTTACAATTGAGATACTTAACAACCACGAAACAACAAATCCCGTGGCTCCGATACCACTTTGTTGGGAAAAATTACCGACAAACGCCACGTCACAACGAATAAAGCGGAACCTCGTTTGACAAATTCCCACTCCTCAATTGTAACTTTGTGGTTACCGACGAGTAGAGCAATAATTACAACTCGATAAAATAATACAAATGATATTCGAAAGCGATAAATAACGAGACACACTTTTAGCGTGGAAAACCCCTCAAGACGAGAGTAAAAACCACGGGACCGAAGCCGCTTAAATCCACTATCACCAATACACACAAATACACAATCGTCCCTAATACAAACTAGGGGTATACACCGTCAAATACTTGGTAATAAATGTTCTTCAAGTATTTGGAATCAACAACAACAAGATCAAGAAAGGAAACAACCGTAAATAGCTTACACAAAGAGCTAACAAAATACCCGTACTTCCGGACTCAAAAACTCGATCTACATCGGTGAAAAGATTTGCCCAATAGCTACCAAGTTCTTGTCAAAAGATCACGTCGATCCGACCGATAAATCTCCGGGAAAATGAAGAATTGTATTTTTCTCTCTTGTTTCTCTCTCTATCTCTCTCTCTTGTTCTTCAAAGTGTATATGATGAGAAGTAGTATAAAATCCCGTCTGAAAGACTGCATAAAAAGATCCCCTTTTGTAGGTTTGACCTGTGTGCCGCGGCCCGGCCCAAGTGTGCCGCGGTACACAGTGCAAAATTGCGCCAGACTCGGCAGGGCCGCGCCTGCCACAGGGGCCGCGAGCATGTGACGCGCTGCAAATAACGGGGCCGCGCTCGGCCGGGATGTGCTGCCCTGTGTGATCGGCAGCGCTCGGCAGGGAGGGGCTCGGCAGTGGCCGGCATGGGTGTGCTCGGCAGGGGCCGCGGCCCAGCCGATAGGGGCCGCGACCCAGAGTACAGTCTCGGCCAGAATGTGCTGAGTGATTTCGGGGCCGCGGCTACATTGCAGCCGCGCCCTACAGTGCAAGGTGAGAAAAATGACTTTTCAAGTGAAGTGCCATGGCCCGGAGGATTTGTGCCGTGGCCCGGAGTCCGGTCGACTCCGAAAATGCCTATATTTCGGAAATTACTCCTACACTACCAGCTACTAGTTTTCTTCTGGAAACGAGACATGATGATCATTAATGAACTCGAAATGAAAGGAGAAAATCTGGCAGCCATATTTGGTGAACACACGTCTTAGTGTAGAGGTGGTATCTGGGCCGGTTGCAGAACAGCCCGGCACGCTTAAAAACCGGCCCGAACCGGCCCATGTACTATTTGCCCCAGACCGTCCCATGTACATTTAAGTTATGTGGGCCTTAGGGGCCTTTGTTTTAGAGGCCCGGCCCGTGAACGCCTAAAACCGCTGGCCTGGCACGGACCGACCCGAGCCCGTATTAGCCCGTGAACAGGGAAGTCCCGATCCGTTTAGCCCGCCTAAAGATCGTTTCATCTAAATGTTAATTTTGGATTTATAGTCCATACCATAAGTTCAATTGAAAAATCCAACGACATCAACAACATCAAGCTAATCAAGTGTAAATGAAGTGGTCTATTTCTTTGGAGGAGATCAACATCCCGACACAACCGGTTTCAATATTCTTAATTGGTGGAGAGACGATGCAAAATCATTTCCCGTTTTGAGGCGTATAGCCCATGATCTATTGGGTTCACAAATGTCCACCGTAGCTTCGGAAAGTTGTTTTAGTGCGGCCGGAAAGTTGTTTTATGTTGAAGATTATGTTTTTATTATTAAGTTCAGCAGGTTTAACATTCAGGCAGATTAATTATGTCTTACAATGAAAAAAAAATGTTCAGCCCGGCCCGGCCCGGCTCGTGAACAGGCCTGCCCGGCCCATGAACACAATGGGCTGTGGGCCCAGACCTTGTGTTTGTAAAAACAGACCGGCCCGACCCGGCCCGTCAAAAGGAAGGACCGGCACGGTTCGGCCCTTAAATGGAGCGGGCTTTAGCAGCTCGGTCCGGACCGGCCAGGGCCGAGCCCGAAAGCCACCTCTAGTCTAGTGTGTGTCTTACTCCAATTTATTGGGGCATGTCACTTTTTATCCTTTTTTTTAATGATTTTGAACGTATGATTATTTCTCCTTTTAATTTGGTGCCATAAATGTGAAAGTTATCCAATTTAAGATTAGTTTTGGCAAAAATACAAAATTAACTAGAAATGGTCTCGTCCTAGTTAAATGACCTTTAAAAATTGGGAAATTCCACCGAGAATTATTGACGCTGACATAAAATAGTTATTGTGGATTATTTTTATGTTCAAATATCATTTGGATTAAAATTATCTTCTAAATTAATAAAATAGGAGAGAAATTACTAATTAAGGCCTAATTTGGTATTGCTTTGACTATAAAAAAGAAGTTGTTGCAACTATGATATAAAAAAATCACCTATGAATTTAAACAAATTTGTTTTGGTAAATATTATTTTTAAAGTGCTTTAAAATATAAAATATATATTTTTAGTATTTTTTATGACAACACTTTTAAAAGCAACCTGAATGCTGCTCCCACAGTCTGACGACAGTGACGCGTAAATTCTAAAAAGTTGTTTTTTTCTTCTATCAAATACTATCAATTTAAAAGTCCATCAAAAAATTAATTATTTGTAAAGTTAAGTAAGATCAAACATGACCTAAGACTAGTTCAAAGCCAGCGTAATACACGGAAATTATAATATATGTATCTATGTATGTATATATTAATTCTTCTATTATAAAATTTCAACACGTGCGGAAAAAAATAATTATTTACGCACTAATATCATTATATTTTAGAAAAAAGCAACATATTAGTGGTAAAGACAAAAATAACAACATATTGATGATATTTTGGGTGGTTTAAACTTTTAGGGTGGTGGCAATGGTCACTCATCTACCCCATTTACCCCCACTCCTCATCAATAACATTCTTCCAACTCATCCAACCCCCAATCTACCCCCACTCTACCCCCACTCACCATTTTTTAGTGGCAATGGTGCCTCATCTACCCTCACCACTTTTAAATTTTTTTTTTTTACCTTTTTATATTTAAAATTATATCAAACAATTTAATAAAAACACATAATATTTTATTAATACAACTAAATATTAATAAATATAATTTGTAGTTATTAAAATAGGGTATAAATTGTAGTTAATAGAAACTATAAATTTTATATGTAAAGAATTAAATAGTTGAGGGTTTAAAACGAAAATTCCTAATTAATTTTAATATTAAAATAATACAAAAAAGAAAAAGATTCTTCTTCTTCCTTGAAGCTCGTCGCCTGCAAAAAGAAGAACACCTTCAAACTTTTTTTTTTCTTCCTTCTTCTTGCTGATCTGTTTCTTTATTTTTTCTTCTATTTAAACAAGAAAATAAACAAAAAAGATGTTATACTAACGGCTCTCTTACCCTCACTCCTCTTCACGCGGCATATCTACCCGAGCCCCTCCTAGCCGCACTCTACCCGGGTGGGTGGCGGCGGTGTTCACCGCCCGGGTTCAGGCAACCCGCAGGCTACCCGCCCCCCGTTGCCACCACCCTTATGCTTTCGTACGTCTTTCAGTATATTTTTTTATGATAATATGTTTGGTTGGTCCAAAAGCTAGATTATAATCTTCATCTAGATTAGAATTGGTCAAATAATCTAGATGATATATACATAGATTCTATAATTTTTTTAATATATTCTAGGTGTCAACTTATTAATTTTATTTATCAGTCTTATCAAATAATTATTTTTAATCATCCATTAAATAATTTTAGATTTTACATCTTAAATACTATTTTATAATAAGTGTACAATATATAATACATGTACAATCACATAAATCTCTCTCTCTCACACACACACACACCACACACATATATGTGTATATATATTAATTTATATTGTGTTTTGTTGCGAATGAACTTTAAGTTCAGAAATATGAATAAATTTGGTCCGTCAGATTTATTATGACGAAAACATGCATGCAATGCAATGCATTGGTTTAACGAATCCACATTTTGATGCATACAATATGTAATTTTAATGTATTGAAATTTTAGTGTATGAAAGACATATTTTTATGCATATATAAACTAATATGGAATATATATTCACAAAAACTAATTGTTCATCAGATTTATTTATAATTTTTACTCAAAAAGCGTACGGTAATACAAAGTCACTTCAATATTGGTATGCATCTAAATAAGTTAAGACATATCTCAATAAAAAAACGAGTCTAAGAAATAAGCGAGAATTTCGTCCTAAATTTCAATTTGTAATCTTCCCTGATTTTCTTTCTAAGCTAATTATAAATGGATTATTAATTAGGTAGATCATATATATATATATATATATATTCACACGGCAATCCTAGCTAGCTAATTTGGATAACATTAATTCCTCTACTTAATTTCTCCAGCGCCTCCCCCTTTTAAATTTCTGCATTAATCTTATAAATAAGCATCAAAATAAAGGTAATTAATTCAATGTTTTTTTTTTGTTTTGAATTTATCCTTAATAATTTGTGTGCCGGCCCTTCATCCTTGAAATAATAATAATGTATCCGATCATTTAATATGATCAAAAGTACTCCTATATATCATCGGCGTCGTCATCATCGTCATCATATATATATATATATATATATATATATATATATATATATATATTAGACACTCTCTATGTAATAACTATTTTTATTGCAGTTACCACGAAGATTCTTCTTCTTCTTCCAATCAATGGATTATTCTCATGCAAATTTGGTAACGAAAAAAGTCCTCTTTTTTTTTATAGTTTATTTTCTTGCATGCTGCAGTACTAATTATCAAAGGAATTATTATACCGCTGCCAGCTGTATTAATATATATATATATATATATATATATGTGTGTGTGTGTGTGCAGTGTTGTGTTTTGAAGGTTGACACTCGATGTGCTGCGTGTAAAGGTCACATGATTGAAGTACTAAGTTCCATTGAAGGTAAAAATTAAAATGTGATGATCTACAATTGCATTATTCTTTCCTTTTTTTTAAAAAAAAAAAAATTATAATTCTGTTAATTTGTTATTGAATATTTGGAATTAGGTGTATACGATGTCACTATCGATGCAGAAAGAAGAAGGGTACAGATTGTGGGTCAAGTGAACCCTAACTACTGTGTCAGAGCTTTGTCAAGATGTGGTGTGCATGCAGAACTCATATGGGCAAACCTGAGTCACCCAAAGATATTGCAGAATAATAATAATAATAATAATAGGATGATGAGTTCATACAGTTACGGTGGTGAACCCGCGGGCAGCAGATCATATACAAGATCGTTGCCTCCTGCTGAAGGCATGTGGCATCATCATGATCAGGCCGCGTGCAACATTAATAACGGCTACATCATGAGTAGTAGTAGTAGTAGTGTTGTACGGCCAGCAGCTGGAGAATACTCATGTTACGACGACGTCTCCAACTATAGCAGCAGCAGCAGCAGCAAGCATATTAATATTGATGATCAGTACTACTACTATCACCCACCGCCACCTCGTAATATTGACTACTACAACGAATACTCTACCAATTTTATGTGAATTAGCCCCCAATATATTATACATTGTATAATTGCATTAATGAAACAATGTAAGGTGAAATTATGAAATAAAAATGATGAAATTTATTCTACAGATACGAAGACACGTTATTATACTTCTTCTTCCTGCCCCTGCCTCAAAATCACTTAAATAATAATTAGAATAATTAATTACAATATTAATTATATTGGCCACTCTAACAGAGTTTAAAGCATATTTTTTGATCATAATTAATTATTAATATTGAACTCTTACGGAGTTCAATATAGCATCATATTATATTTAATTATATATTATTTAAAAATTAGAGTAAATTGCAAAAATCGTCCCTAAAGTTTGGCCAAATTGCATGTTTCGTCCCAAACGTTTAGAAAGTGCAAGGATCGTCCCTGTGAGAAACCTTTGGGGTAAATATCGTCCCTGACCAACATCAAATGACTAAATACCCTTGTCTTCTTCTTTATCTATATTTCTCTTCAGTTGCTTGCACAAACGGTCCTTGTATTTCGCCAGGTTTTACAAATTCAGTCCTGATTATTTTTTTAAATTATTTATTTAACTATTATTATTAGTATTATTTTTTATACGTTTTCGACCGTTTTTCTTACGTTCTTGTTCGTTTTCTTACGTTTTTTCCTTTTCCATACGTTTTTGTCCGTTTTTTATACGTTTTCGCCCATTTTCTTACGTTTTCATCCGTTTTTATACGTTTTCGTTCGTTTTTCTTACGTTTTTATACATACCAAAACGGGTAAAATAGACAACAAGTATAAAAAGGGACAAAAACAGACCAAAAAAGGACAAAAACGTATAAAAATAGATGAAAGCGTCAGAAAATGGGTGAAAACGTTTAAAAACGGATAAAAACACATGAAAATGTATAAAAAAGGACAAAAACGTACAAAAAATGGACAAAACAAATAAAAATGGACAAAAATGTAAAAGAACGGACAAAAACTGACAAAAACCGATAAAAATGGACAACAACTTAAGAAAAACAGACGAAAATGTATAAAAACGGATGAAAACGTAAGAAAACGGGCAAAAACACATAAAAATGAACAAAAACGTATGAAAATGGAAAAAACTTACAAAAACGTAAGAAAAATAGACAAAAACGTATAAAACGGACAAAAACGTAATAAAAACGGACAAAAATTGTCAAAAACCGATCAAAACGGACAACAACTTAAGAAAAACAGACGAATGTATAAAAACGGATGAAAATATAAGAAAACGGGCAAAAACATATAAAAACGAACAAAAACGTATGAAAATGGAAAAAACTTACAAAGCGTAAGAAAAATGGACAAAAACGGATAAAACGAACAAAAACGTAAGAAACATAGGCGAAAACAAATAAAACAGAGCTTAAGAAAGCGGGCGAAAACGTATAAAAACAGAAAAAACGTAACAAAAACAGACAAAAACGTAAGAAAATGAACAAAAACTGACAAAAACCGATAAAACAGACAAAACTTAAGAAAAGCGGACGTAAACGTGTAAAAACAGATGAAAACGTAAGAAAACGGACGAAAACATATAAAAACTGACAAAAACATATGTAAACGGGAAAAACGTAAGAAAAATGGGTAAAAATGTAAGAAAAACAGACAAAAACGTATGAAAACGAAAAAACCATAAGAAAAACGGACAAAAACGTAAGAAAAACGGTCGAAAACGTATAAAAAATAATACTAATAATAATAGTTAAATAAATAATTTAAAATAAAATCAGGACTAAATTTGTAAAACTTGGCGAAACATGAGGACCGTTTGTGCAAGCAACTGAAAAGAAATATAGAAAAAGAAGAAGACAATAGTATTTTAGACATTTGATGTTGGTCAGGGACGATATTTACCCCAAAGGTTTCTCACAGGGACGATCCTTGTACTTTTTAAATGTTTGGGACGAAACATGCAATTTGACCAAACTTTAAGGACGATTTTTGCAATTTACTCTAAAAATTATGTCAAAATAATATTTTGAAAATATACACTGAAAGTTTCTTTGGGCTGATACGCTAACTTATTGAGAAACTACTTTGAGTAGTGTTTCAATAAGGTAGTTGTTGGTTCATATGTGAATTTCCTACAATATATACAATGAAAATTACAAAAAATAAACAACAACTACTGCTGCTGTTACTAGGGGTGTTCATAATCGGGTACTCGGTTTTTCGGGTACCCGAATTTACGGGTACCCGGTTATACGGGCAATGAAAAATGGCCCGTGACCCGACCCGAATAGTCGGGTACCCGAAAAAACGGGTACCCTATTTTTTCGGGTCGGGTCATAGTGTACCCGACCCAAAATTTAATACAACTAATTTTAAATTTTTATAAAGAATTTGTAAATTTAATATAAATTTATTTTAGAATTTATTATATAAATTAATTCCCCGAGTACTAAATACATTATAAATATTTTTCGTACAATAAGTAAATTTCAAAATTAACTAAATTTTTTTATATATATCATTTTTTATTATATAATTATGCTTAATTTAATATTCAATTATATATATATGAAAGAATATATTATTTTTTATTTAAAGATATTATCTTCTTGTAAATTTCCAAACTAGTGAGAATAAATAGCATTACTGAAAATACATGAATTCTCATATTAAATATAATTCATATTATTTGAAAGATAAAGTTTCATATAATTACAAATTAAATAATTAAATTTATAAAAAAATAACCATTAAAAAATAATCGGGTTTTCGGGTACCCAAATTTACACAACAAGTCGGCCCATGACCCGGCCCGATTATATGGCTTTTTTCCGGGTCGGGTACCCGGCCCGATTTTTTTTTAAAAATTTTAAAAATACCCGGAATATTTAGTTCGGGTCATCGGGTAGTTGGACCGGGTAGTTCGGGTCGGGTATTTTTGAACACCCCTAGCTGTTACTACTACTACTACTACTACTACTACTACTACTACTATTATTATTATTATTATTATTATTTTGATTATTTTATTAAAAACTCAAAGGATTTACAAGAAATTAGTGGGAAGCCGAGAAACCAACTGGGCCCCCACTCCTCTAGCAATAGCGAAACTAATACGATTAAAAATATGACCCGCAGCACGAGCCCCAATGTCTTGAGTCAAGGAGAAACGTCTAATACGCTTTAGTAAAGTTACCGCCTCTTTCTCAAGTTCTCCAAAAGAAGAAAAAGAAAAGGGGAGGAACCCGTATCCGATATCTGCGCATTTAACCTCATACTTGACACGTTTACGTCGTGCAGCCTCACTAACCGCACGCCCTGGCACAAAATCAAGCAACCCCGATTGCGTTAAAGGAGACGAACCTGTAAGATCAACGCAAACGTCACGCCCGCCATCCCAAGAATAAAGCAATATATCGGCCGGCCGCAAGGTTCTGTCCATATCTCCATGAAGCCCAATATCCACCTCCTTACGCACAGAAATCCCGGACCGAGAGCATATATCAACAAGAACATCGCGTACAATGTTGTGCCGATGTTTTAATAGTTGAATTGACTTAGTTGGTAGGATATGTTGTGAGTGGAGTAAATGGACAACATTTAATTTTTAATGTAATTTAATAAATGAGTTTTTATTACAAGAAGATCGAAAAATTTTAGATAAAATGTAATATTTTTATGGAATATTATTGTTAAAATATTAAAAGGCCTCATTTTTGAACTCGCTTTGGGCCTCATTAATCGTTGGGCCGGTCCTGGCACCTATAAAGAGAAAAAAAAGTTCTTTAGTTTAGCAACTTAACAAATTTACTATATTAATTCTAACATTATGTAGTAAAGCAAAACTAGTATAACACCCGTGTAATTACACGGGAACACAAAAAAGAACTCTTATATAAATATATAATATATAAATCGTTCATTATAAATTTCATAATACTTCTTTATAAACTACATTACTTGTCTGTTTATGATTACACTATTCTCATCGCAACAAAAGATTTCTAATCTTTCCTGATCTTCACTCTTGATAGGGCTACATAAAGCTAACCATGACCGAATACGGGTCTTGGAAGATACATACCGACATGAGGGAGCGTGTGACCTTGACTCTTAAATATAATCATGGTAAAGCTCATAATAAGTGGGAACTGGCGTATTTGAAATTTAAATGGTAATCTGCTATCTAACAGGCTTAATATCAATTGTGTAATAAGTACTTTACTCTCAAAATTGTTCCCCGGATTTTTTGTTTAATAATATGGTTACGGATTTGGATAATTATTAATGATGTGATATTTTATAATCGTGATGATTGATCCATATTTTGAATTAGCATAATTGAGACTCTAACTTACGATTTCAAGATGTGATTTGGAATTCTAGAAGAGTTGATGCTATTCAAAAAAATCCATTGAATATACTTAATTTTGACTTTAGAGGTCGTAGAAATTTTGCATATACTATCAGAACTGGGACATCCATTTGTCTTTTGAAATTATAGAAATCACGTAATCGTTTACTCTCTCCACAATGTCGTTTGTTGGCGTCACGGTTGCTCTTTCTTCGGAAAATTATTTTATGGAAAGTTACTTATAAGTAAATGATAGTGCTCTCAGCAATGGCTGCAATATGATCTTCGGCATTCCAGATTAGTAAATATCAAGAATATCAATCAAGATTTCTCTATCGACTTCTTCACCCAGCTCACCATCTACAATTTTGAGGATTCATTCGGAGAAGTCCTTAATTTCTTATAGATGGTGAGATGACATTGTCTTTCCAATAATTAATCTCATATTCTTGGTCAGTCTTATGAGTTTGCAATGATGCCAAAGTGAAGAACTTATACTTGAATAAACGATATATGTATTGTCCTTTAATACAACTCCATATGTAGAATTATACTAAATAATTGTGGCTAGTTTTAGTAATATTTTTGGAATTTAAAAAACTTTTCGAAATACATAATAGATCTTGACTTATAACTTAAAATAAAGCACTTCTCAATCCTTATGTTTGAAAAAAAAAATACATAAATTGTTTGGTATAATTTAAAATACAAAAGAAAATTCAAAACTTTCAAAAATATATAGTTGATTTCAAAAGTAGATAAATTAACAAATTTTATAAAACTTAAAAAATAAAAAATCACTTAAAATTATTTAAAAAATCACTTTGAGTACATATATATTCAACACTTCTTTCAGTTGATTTCTTTTATTGATATACATAATTATAGTGATTAACTAATACAAACTAATTAATTAATAAAAATATATATTAAATTCTCTTTGTTTGGAGTTTATATTTTTTAATTAATGAAAATGTAAAATATTTCTGTAATATAATCAATTCCTATTTATTCATAATTCATATTCCTTAATTCGTAGAAATTAATAAGGTAGGTAGGAGTTATTTGAGGTATAATTATAATGTAATTAATGCAATGATGATTAGGCGAGTAATTGATTATGTGTCAGCTGAAGCATGAAAGAGTGACATATAAGCACACGAAGCACCAGCAGAAGACATGTGGCATCCGAAGCATGAGAAGCTGTCATTTAGGCTCAACGTATTATGCATTAGTATATAAGGGAGATTTATAAACTATACATGTTGAGAATCTCAAGAAATATGTAAATTTTGTAACATACAGTTATTTGAGCTTACTTGAAAATGAAATTAACTTGAAGGGATTAAGTAAAATTAACAAAAAAAATATTAAGAATTATCTAAAAATTAAATATTAAGAAATCTGGAGGCGAAAAAGACAAAATCGATTATGTATTTTCAAAGAAAAAGACTTAACAAAGAACAAAATTTGTTCGAGTGTATTTTTCTCTGTTTTTCTTGTTTTTATTTTACCGGAGGAATTGATTAGATTTATAGAAATATTTCATATTTTCATTAATTAACAACATAAATCCCAATCAAAGACAAATTTAATATATCAGTTTGCACTATATATTAAAAACTTAAATCTAAAATCTCGCAGAAATATTATATATTCCACTAATTAGTTAGTTTATATTAGTCAGTCACCATAATCAGATATATCAATAAAATAAATATCAACTGAAATGAAAGATGCTTGGGAGTATTGCAAAAGAAGTATTGAATATATATAACTAAGAAGGTACTTGAAGTCCTAATCAATTAAATAAATCAAAATATTCTTATTAAAAATATTATTGAAAGTGTAGAAACGATGGTTTTAATCATTATTTATAAATAAATCAAAGAACTTATGAAATAAACAATTAGTCTATTTTAATTTTAATCTTATTTAATTAATATAAAATAACAAAATAAATAAAAAACTTATATTTACGAAATTTTATAATTACTGACTTTATGAAATTTCAAAGAGATATTTCAAATATATAAGAAATTAAGTTGTGTGAGTGTTTTTTTCCTCTGTTTTTCTTACTTTTATTTTACATATGTAAAACTAATTGAATATCACTTTTATTGTATTTTTCTATCTTTTCAATTTTCATAATTTTATAATTTCTACCTTTCCTCGGCAGACATATTTTTTAAGCGGCAAGAAAGGATATGCTTGCTTCTTGTGCAGATTTTTTTAAGCGGCGGCCAATAATTTAGGTAACAATATTTACTACTTATTAATTGAGGTAATTAATTTAGGTAATTAATAAATAGGTTAGGAAATGATGATGTGTTAACCAAAGCATGAGAATATGACACATGAAAGAATCGGAAGATGGCGTTTACACGTGGAAAGCAATTTTGAAAGTTCTCAGATGAGTAAAGATATTGCGTTAGTATATAGGGAGATAAATAATTTAATATTAAAGGGTATAGAAAATTTGGGCCCTGGAAAATGAGGCCTTGGCGCGGGTCTAGTCACGCTACCGCAGAGCGGGCCTAGGCATATGATTAAGTCGAGTACTACGGTTCCGTCAAATATCTTCGTCTTAAATAACATGAAGATTTTGATTTATACATTAATAATTTCTAAGTTTGACTAAGAATTAATCTCAAAATATAATGGTAAAATATTTAATAAAATTATATTATGAAACTTCACCATCTAAAGTTTGATAATATAATTTTGTTAAATATTTTATCATTATAGTTTGAGATTAATTTATAGTCAAACTTGAAAATTATTGACCATATAAAGTCAAAATATTCATGTTAGCTGAGACGGAGGGAGTAATACCTATACTTCTATTAAAAGAAAGTTGAAAAATGCGTCATTTCTTAAATTTTTTAATTTTTTATAAACTATAACTTACATATATAGATATCTTCTAAAAATTTTAGGAAAATTTAAAAAAATGTGGATATGTATCGTGGAGTTTTTTCTTAAAAAAAATAAACATCCATTGTGGACGGGTTAAAGGCGGGACCCACCAACTTGTGAGATAAAGAAGAAATCAAGAAATACAAAGCATCCGCTCCGAATTATGATAAAAAATGGGCCATAATCCGAATCCTAAAATCTAAAGTGCCTACGACCCGCTAAAGAAATACAAAGTGCATCACTGATCCGTGGGCGAATGTGTAGATAATAAATCAAATATGTATCGTGTAGTTTTATTCCACAACTTACACTCATCTAATATTTTTTTTCTAGCTTAAAATTCTAAATGTTTATAATTTTTTTTTTTGTATCAAGTTCATGCTTAATGAGAAATATATCAAATTAATTCTTACTTCACAATCTTCAACTAGAATCCATATTGAATATAATAAATTTGATATGGTTACATTAATGGTCGATTGCACAAAAAAAATATTACAAAAATATGAATATTAGTTTAAGTGAAATTAGTTATTACAGTAAAAATAAATTAATTCACTTTTAAGAAATAAAATTTTAGATTCGTATTGTTCATAGAAAAAATAATTATGATATTTATTTAATTTTAATAACTAAAAATAGTAAAACACACGATGCAAACACACACACATATTAGGACATAATCGCATATTACTTTCTTCCCCAAATTTATTCCTACCTCTTCTTTTCGGTATGTCCTCCAAATTTGTATATATGCTAGACACTAATTAACTTAACATTACGCTAATGTAAGAGTTCTTTTCCAATTATATTACACTTCATAATACATTTAATAGTTTTTTATTAAGATCCGTATCGAAAATCCTCAAGAACAAATTTGTGGAATAGATAGAATATTATTTAAGTAAAAGAAGGTTTTGTCTGATGCATCGCACGAACGAACATCTAGTTTTCAAAATATAATACCACTTGAAGTTGATGCTTTTAAATAAAAGTTTGATATCGGATTAAGATCTCTATTATAGTTCTTACAGTTAAAATTTTTATTATATAAATAACAATATAAATGTATTGAAAAAAATAAAATAAAATGAAAATAAATGGTTCAAAATGAATTATACTTTTATTAAAATGACTAAAAATTAAATTAGACAGTAATTAAATTATTTCCGCCGGGCAGAGCTCATCGAAGGCTACCCTTGTGAGTTTAATTCAAAAGATTCTCCGGCTTCACTCCATGTTGTACTTTATTGATTTAATGATACGTGTTATGTAATATTCTGAATTTTAGAATAATATTTTAAAATGACCTTGTTGGAATACTGGTAATAGAAATGGTGCGTCTGGGCCCAATGTTTGATGATGATAATTAGTTAAGAGTAGTGTCCACCACTTTGAATTGTTTCTTACCTCCAAGGCCAACCCAAATGGTGGGGGCCTCAACCATCGGAAGGATTATCGGATCTTTTTGTTCAAAAGGATAAACTTTTTCTCGCAAGTAGCATCTACCTTTCTATATCTTTATATATACTTGGCCGTAGAGATGGCCACCGGCCGGTTCCTGCCATAGCAGGGTCGGGCCAGGGTCATAGCAGGATCAGGGTTTTAATCGGGACAAAAATCAGGATATAGCAGGATGGGCTGAACCTTTTTTTTTAAAAATAAAAATAAAAAAGGACTTGATCTTAATTGTTACAATTTTATAAAACAATCAAATTTAAATGATTATTTAATAAAAATATATAATTAAATTGTCTACGTATCTCGAAGAATCAAAGCTCACGTAGTTATTCACTTACCATACTTACCTGATTTCGGTTGGATGTTGGTGTCTAGTCCTGATCAGTCCCTTGCGATGCACCAGATTCAGATGAAGTGTCCATGATCATGAAAGAGTTTTCTTCATCTTCATCATCATCGTACCCCTTTCCTTGTTGACGTCTTTCGGCTTGATCCCAATCATTTTTACATACACACATCTTGATCATGAAAGAGTATTTGTGTTGCATATGTGAATCTAAATAACTTTAAAGTTTTTTTTTAACTAATGGTAGGAGTTCCAATTTTCAATATAAAAGATAGTGTTGGCTTTTGGGTTTTGGAGTGCGCGCTCGAAAAGATTATTTCACCTCACCTCTTGTGTTAAACTTAATAATATCAAATATTTAACAATATTAAATTTTTAACAGTACTTTTAGAATATTAAATTAAGGGCACAACTTATCGTCTAATTTTTCTTTTCGTTCTTGACGGAGTTCTTCTGCGGACCTCCAATAAGTTGCCGCCTGGCAGCCAGACAGTTTTTCCGCCGGCAGACCTCTTGCAGCCAGTCAATTTTTTTTTCATCCAGCACGCCGTCCTGCTTTCCGGCAGGACTGCCATCCGCCGGCAAACCTCCAGTAACTATACCATTTTTTTTGTTATTTTTTACGGTCGGCTCGTCAACAAAAGTCCGACAACTGTCAGTTTATTTTTTATTGAACGAAATACGAGACCTGCTATCCTGTTGGTCCGCTGCCGGCCGTCGACATACTTCTGGCGTGGCCATTTTTTGTGCTTTTGCGACCGGCCTGTCGGCCTGCTCCCGAGTGGAGCCGCCGAACTCCGATGACCGGGCATATTTTTTACGGCTGGCATGCCAATTCGTTCTTTAGCGGGTCTCCGAATAATTTAAATTAGGATATTATTTTTTATAAATAATTATACTATATAATTAATGACATTATTTAAATTGCTTATTATTCTTGTAATTAGTTAAATAGAAAGCCTAAATAGATTTTGTGCTTGAGTTGTTTTAAATGTAAAAAATATCCTTCAACTATATCAAACCATATTTTCACTGCGTTTATATTTCCAACAATTGTTATGAGCAGTTTTTAGGCCTTTGCTAATTTAATTAATCTACTAATTAATTGCTAGCAATTTAAATATTCATATTTTAGGATATTAGAATATTTTGTTAGATATGTTTTGTCGAGAAATATGATCAAACTACCATGTGATGTACATATATTTTTAACTATCAAATTTCAAATATTAATATTTTAGAATATTGAAATATTTTGCTAAATATGTCTTGCCGAGAAATATGATAAAATTACCATGTGATGTACATATATGTATATTAGTTATTTGACAACTACTTCTCATTGGTTATTATAATTTATATGCGTTATAATATCATAATAATTGAATAATAGTTATACAAGAATATTAAATTATTCAAACGTCTATGATTCATCACATATAGTGGAGAGTCAAGTGATTAATATCTCAGTATAAATTTGACAGATAATCTTTAGATAATTATGCGCATGGTACAGATTAAACGTATGAGTATGTGTTAGAGAACAAAATACTGGACAAAACGCATTGAGATCACTACATGAAAGTATCATAAGTGAATCTCAATATAACAATATGTCAATAAATCATTGAACATAAGATTACAATTTTGTCCAACATGATAACAACTATGACTTGACGTAATCAAACATCATATGAAATATGGTGATCATAAAAGGTCAGAGATCGAGATGGGAGTCATGTAAGGGCGATGAAGAATCCAGATGAGTATGACTGAAGTAGGACTGCAAACAAGCCGAGCTGCTCGCAAGCGCTCACGAGCATACTTGGTCAGAGCTCGACTCGAGCTCGAGTTGACCAAACTCGGTGATCTTACGAGCTCAAACTCGAGCTCGTGAATACTTAGCTCATGAGCTCGCAAGCAACTAGCAAATGTTTAAATTATATATGTTTTAAATTTATATATATAAATATATATATATATATATATCCTTAATATTGTGATTAATTATTAATACTAATTACATATATTAAAAGAGATATTTCTTTACATATTATTAATTATATATATTTTTCAATTATATATATATAGATATCCTCAATATTTTAATTATTTATTGACAATAATTACATTCATTAAATAAATAATTATTTCATAATTTTTTAACTAAACATAAAAAATAAAAATAGAAAATAAACAAATGCGCACGAGCCGCTCGTGAGCGCTCGAGAATGCTTCTCGAACCGAGCTCGATAAGGTTTTAGCCCTGCATCCTCCAAAGAATGCAGCTAGTTAGAAGTAAATAAAATGCAAAAACATTCTCGTATTATTTGTGTTATTTGTTGGTGAGGGATTTGATGTATGCGTTGTGTAATTGAATAGAAATACAATTATATATATATATAATTAATTCGGTTAAAAAAAATGTATAATCAGAGCCCAAATGTTTCAAATCCCCATATTTAACTTGTTAAGGCAGGCAGGACCCTATCGTGCACGTCGCACTCGGTAGTATATATATATATATATATATATATATATATATATATATATATATATATATATTTGACAGTTACATACGTTATATTGATAGTATCACAAAAACAGCATTATCGTTGAATTGGTAAAAGCAAAGCACAGGCCATGCTGCTGCCGATGGGTTCCGTCCATGGAGAGACCCATGTAGTGTATTCTCTGCTGGATGCACTACACGTGATGTATATGGACGGTGCAGATCGATACACTATCTAGTGCATCGATCTGCACCGTCCATACACGCCACGTATAGTGCATTCGGCAGAAAATACACTAAGTGAGGATGTAACATGGACGGTACCAGGGTAACGGGCGGCACATACATATGTACTTAGTGGGTTCTATTACTATCACTTTACATCTGCACAAAAAGTTAGAAAGCTGCTTTTTCACATGCCCCTTCTCTTTTATTAGTTTTAATCATACAGTCATACTCCCATATTATTATTCCCTCTGCTCCTCATGATATAAATACTTTTCCATACTCCCATTTATTATATAAATACTATATTTGAAGGTCCAAATATAAATAATTTTATCTAGTTTTCTACTATAGTTTTCCAGCATTTATAAAAATACTTTTCATTTTATCTCAAAAAAGAAAGAGATAAGGATTGTTAAAATTCCAATACATATCCCTATGATCCTTGTCTCATTTTAAAATATTGAAAAGGTTAAAACTATAGATATATTTTCTTATTTTCTTGTAATTATTTAAGAGCATTTACAAAAATAATTTTTTTTTTCAACTCAGGAAAAAAAAATATAACGGTTCAAATTCCAACACACACATTTTTACACTTTTTAGTTCTCCATGAATACTATCTTTATATTTATGGTCAATATGCTTTTGGGATTAAATTTTAACTTGTAGTTGACTCGTTTTCTGGGATGAGACAATCAAGATTCGTTGTTGGTATTGAATCGGCTCAACTCGTCTCTCATTTATGAATCAACTCAGGCTCACCCTGACTCGCCTGCATTTAATGAGAGTGAGTGGGTGGTTTAACAATTTAGAGTGGATTACAACTAGGTACAAAGTAGAAGTATGTATTACTACTTGGTACAAATTTTAAAATGACATTACTACTAGGTATAAAAATATTATTACTAGGTATAAAACTGTATTTGGTAAGATAAATTTACCTTCTGCAGTCTTTTTTGTTATTTGATATTTGAAATTTTAATTTATTCATTTGAAATTTGAATTTTACATATCTAAAATAAAATTAAAAATTACATATTTGAAATTGACAAAAACACTTTCTTTGTCCTTCATCTTCATATTTCGTCTTCTTCGTTGTCCTTCATCTTCATCTTCAAATTTAAATTTTAAAAATCTGTTGCAGACCTTTATTTTCTTCGTCCTTCTAGAAAATTTGTTGCAGGCGTCCGTTTTCAGTCTTCTGATATGCACTAGTGCATGCACCTGTTTTAAAAAATATGCACCCGTGCATGCACCTGTGCACCAATACATGAACCGGTGCACCAATTCGTGAACCCCGACCCCCCCTCAAAATGAACCAGAAAACGTAAAACAAAAATCAAACCCAATTAAATCTAGAAGAAGGAAACCAAAATTCAATAAAAAATACATATATTCTTCTCCATTCACCATGTGTTCATACAAACCCGAGAGTTAACTTGCTCTATTTCTCGTTTTTTGTTCCATTCAAAAGCAAGAAGTTCATACAGGCATTTCGTCGAGCATGTTGCCTACATCCAAAATTTGGAATGAGTTTGTAAATTAAACACAGAACCAAACCACAAAAGATATCCAAAAAACAAACAAAATTAATAAATAAATCTAAGAAAAAAAATTCAAATCCCAAAATGAACCAGAAAACGAACAAAAATCAAACCCAGAATACCTGCATTCAATTATTAAAAATCCAAAAACAGATCTAAAAAATAAAAACAGATCTTATTTTATCAAACCGTGTTTCTCCATCGATCGATCCTTCCCGACCACAAATGTGCTCCAAAATCACGCAGCTACGCATTTAAGCAGAGCCGTGTTTCTGTCGGTTTGAGGTGAAGTCCCCCGATCCATCAATTTGAGGTGAAGGGGTCGGATCTGTTTGAAAGGCTTCAGGATTTGATTGAGCACGCGGAGAGAGTAGAAATCCAGGTCGTTTTGTTCGTTCTTGGGCTTGAATGCGATCACCCGAGATATGAAACGAAAGGGCTTCATTAGGGTTCTGGCGACGAGATTTCTGAAGGAGCTTTTGTGGGTTTCTCTCTACTTTAACCGCGAAGGAAGTCCTTTTATGAGTTGGAGGGTGTTTTTGGTATTTTGCATCATATTTTTGTACTTAATAGTAATGAAAAAAAAATTTATGTAGTTGCAATTATGTTTCACTGCAACAATTTAATGAGGAGAAAGAAAATAACATATCTGCACGCACCAGCATTTATTATCCATATAATAATTTTAGTAAGAAGGGAATTTTCCTATTCCGTTCTCCAGTCCTGTTTAAATTGCGAACAGTTTATTCTGATCATCACCAGACCCGATTTGTTGTCTGAAGAGTTTCCACCAACCAAAGGATATCTCATTTCACAATCGGCCGTGTTTGTTTTTTTTTTCATTTTCTTCGAAAAAAAAAGAGAGATCAAAGAAATATGCCTCCTTCATCACACTTCCCTCTAAGATGGGAAAGCACCGGAGATCAATGGTGGTATGCTTCTCCGATCGATTGGGCGGCAGCCAACGGACACTACGATTTAGTCCGGGAGCTCCTCCGCATCGATGCCAACCATCTCATCAAGCTCACATCTCTTCCTAGAATCCGGCGACTGGAAACCGTGTGGGACGACGAACACCAGTTTCAAGACGACGTCGCCAAGTGCCGTTCCGAGGTTGCAAAAAAGCTCCTCGTCGAGTGTGAGACCAAGAAAGGCAACAACTCCCTGATCGGGGCCGGCTATGGGGGCTGGCTCCTGTACACGGCTGCATCCGCCGGGGACTTGGGTTTCGTTCGAGAGCTGCTGGACAGAGACCCGCTTTTGGTTTTTGGAGAGGGAGAGTATGGTGTGACGGATATCTTGTATGCCGCTGCTAGGAGCAAGGATCCCAAGGTATTTAAGGTTGTTCTCGATTTTGCAGCCTCCCCGAGGTTCTCCACCACGGATTTACAGCAATCCGGCGGGGGGGAGGTACCTATACCGTCTTCATGTTATAAGTTGGAGATCATGAATAGGGCTCTTCATGCTGCTGCTAGAGGAGGTAATATGACGTTGTTGAAGGAGCTTCTTGCTACTTGTTCCGACGATGCATTGTCGGCGGCTTATAGAGATAGTCAGGGGGCGACGGTCTTACATGCGGCGGCTGCACGGGGTCAGCTTGAGGTGCCAAATCCAATTCTCTCTCTCTCTCTCTCTCTCTCTCTCTCTCATAATGGATAATGATCTTAATGTATATGCTGAAACCATTGCTATGTGGATGAGATTTAATGATTTAGGGTATGCTTTGTGATTCATATATATATATATATATGGGAGGGTTATAATAGAAACCAACCTCTATGTGTTAACTAGGAACCACCATAAACCATTAATTAGATTAATATGAATGGATGAGATTAATCACAAAACTAACGACATAGCTGTAGCATTACTATATTAGAACCATAAATTTATCTAAAATAAACAATTAAGGATAAGAATGTACTTTTCTACTAGCTTCAAACTTACCATAACTATATCTTGCGTAATTTGTGGAAGCCCTTAATAAATAATCTTGGGTTTGTGTTTTTGCTTAAAACCTTCGATTTCAAATTTGTTTATATGAAACTTGAATTTTGTTTATTCATTGCTTATTTAAATAGTATATTATTGCTTATAATGATTGATAAATTGCTTATATTTTGTTTATGTGTTGCTTGTTAATGTATTACAATTGTAATGATGTCGTTTATTGTTGCTTTATATCCATTGTTTATATTGTGTTTGTGTATTGTTTTTTAGATTACATATTCTTGCTTATTGTTGGTTTCGTATATCATATTGAGACGCACTATTACGTGTCCGTTTAAATTTAATTTTAATTGGGAATTAATAAATTTCAATGGACAATTAGTGAAGACTAGCTATTTTGATGATACATCCAGATATATATTTTTTTCTTGTTGGTGTAATATTTTATTTGCTTATATTGTGCATATGCATTGCTTATTATTATATTATACTATTTCTCATTATTGATTCATCTATTAATATCTTATTTGCTTATACTGTGCATATGCATTGCTTACTAATATATTTTACTATTAATATTGCTTATTATTGATTCGTCTATTGCTTATATATTGTTCGTGCATTGCTTATCAAAGTATTATGCTGATTCTTTTTTATAGATATTAAGAAGTGTACTATCCATGAATATTAAAGTAAATTGTGTTTTCATGAAACATATTAAGATCAGACCATTACATGTTTATTTTTGTTGTTGTTAAATAGTCAATATACACGTTCTAAGAGATGATAATTATAATGCTTAATTAATATATTATAATGTTTTTATTAGATAATAACGATGTTTAAAATTGTTGGATATCAACAAATCATAAAATTTATTTTAAAAAATTGTTCGATATCAACAAAAAATCATATATGACCGTGAACATGATACTAAACTCATCATGTAACATTTAAACTATTCTAAAAGAAATATATGAGAACTCGTTTTAAATGAGAAATTAGTAATTAATAAATGGGTTCATATGGAAAAATCCCACTAATCAAGGGGATAGGCGTTACATTATAATCCTGTTACTTTACTACCCTTTACATAGTAAAATGAATAAAATAAAATTGGAAGTATCAATTAATATCATCCGTTGATCAAATCGAATGAACAATTTAGATTAGTTTCTAGTTAACACCTATGAAGAAGTTTTTATTTGAACCCTCCTATATATATATATATATATATATAATAGCCGCAAAATCCCTGAACTTTTATCAAATTTTTATTTTGCATCTCAATTTAAAAATCTGACTGACAATCCCCAACCTTTAATACTAATCTGATTTTGCACTCCCCTTGATGAGACCCCAATTGGGTGCTTATGTGGCAACTGGATTGTCTGATGTTGCTAAATACTCCGGTGTGAACAAAACGACGCCGCATTTAATTATTCTAAACGTCGTCGTTTTGCGTAGATAGAGTCATAATTTTTATTTAATCATTAAGAGACGCAAAATTAAGGATTTTTCAGGTTGTCTTCTTCCTCTAGTTTAGGTGTTCTTCAAGCTACGACCATGTATCATTCATTTTTGTTCAGATTTGAATTTGCGAGCATGGTCTTTCGGGATTTGAGAAACGTTTTAATCTTTTGTTGTTATTTTTTTACGTGATTTTCTTCCACATGTGTTGATAAATACACGTTGCTGCCACGTAGATACCACGACATCTACTCATGCCACATATATGCCACGTATGAAAGACTATCACCGGAAAATATCGCCGGGGTGCAAAATCAGATTAGTATTAAAGGTTTGGGATTGTCATACAGATTTTTAAATTGAGGTGCAAAATAAGAATTTGACAAAATTTTGCGGCTATTAACCCTATATATATATATATATATATATATATATATATAGGCTTGACTATGCATTGTCCATGTGTGTGATTAAAATTACGAAATGCAAAGATTGTTATTGTCCATAATCTTAATCATGACGAAGATACATTTCCTCCACACAGGTGGTCAAGTATCTAACATCTTCATATTCCCGCATAATCAATTCCACGGACAATCAAGGCAATACCGCACTGCACGTGGCTGCTCACAGAGGCCATTTACCCATCGTCGAAGTTTTAATCCTCGCATCACCTTCGTCCATCTACGCTGCAAACAACGCCGGAGAAACGTTTCTTCATGCGGCCGTCGCTGGTTTTCAGACTCCTGGTTTCCAGAGATTGGATCGCCAAATTGAGCTCCTGAAGCATTTAACACGTGGTCGGCTTTTCGATATCAAAGAAATCATCAACATTGAGAATAACGAGGGCAGAACCGCACTTCATTTGGCCATTATGGGAAACGTTCATTCCGATCTGCTGGAATTGCTTATGACCATCAGGGGCATTAATGTAAACATCCGTGATGCAGACGGCATGACCCCGCTTGGTGTCCTCAGGAGGCGGGTGCATTCTGCATCGTCTGAACTGCTAACCAGACAACTTATATCCTCCGGCGGAATTTTTTTTAGTTCTCGGGACTATTCGGCAACAAGAGTTATCCCGTCCCACAAAAAGAGGCAGAGTATAGGAAGCAGTCCAGGGACGTCATTCAGAATAAGCGACGTCGAGATATTCTTGTATACGGGTATGGAAAAGAATCTATCGGAGGACGCTCCTACTATGGGATTGGTTAATACTTACTCACCTGAAGTTAGTCGTAGTCATGACTCGAATGTGGAGAACCATAGCAGCCTTCCCAGAAAAACTAACAAGATGGGCTCCATAAATTACGCGTTGTCACAACGGCTAAAAGGGCTCCTCCATTGGCCAAAGATGAAGAAAGAGAGAGCTTCAGACAGACTCAAGAAATTGGCCGACCAAACTTGCGCGAATGCTTCGAAAAGGGTTCCGGTGCCCTTACGCCAGAGATATTCGAACCCCTCCTCACTTCCTAACAACAAACGAGCGCTTTCTGTTAGGAGCCAAGCGCCCAACCCGGCCGCAAAAAAGAAACTGGCTTCGGGAGTGATGCACGAAGTTATGCAGGCTGTTCCGAGTTTTACATCACCTCATCGGTCACGTTCTAGTTCCTTCTCTACATTATCATTGTCTTCTCAAAGTTCATCGGACCCTCAAAAGGGAGCTTCTTCCTGCTCAAAAGGGCAAAGGGAGCTTCCTCCTGCTCGAAGGATACTGCAATCGGTGACGGTGGGGCCAAAAACTCAATCCACAGGCGCTGCGATGGTGCCGTCAATAAGAAGTTAATGAATCAGTACCTCTGCTTTGGTAGTCCAGCCCAACGTGTTGAAGCCCCGACGACCGGTGATCAACAAGCACCGCCTTATGATATTTATGTACGCTCTATTCTATCGGTGGCTTGATCAGAACACAAGAAGTTAATGATTAAAATCCCTTTTTGTTTATTCATAGTTGGCGTTCTCTACCAACTGTTTTGCTACCGTTAGTAATTGTTGATATTCATGAAGTGTGACAGACAGAGATCATTTTAGTTTTTCACAAGAGAAAACTCACCCCCCACCCCCATCCTCTTAGTGAGTTCTGGTTATTGAAGTAGTTTCTATGCTTGTGAAGAAAGTAATACTAAGATTTGGCACTTCTTTCAATTAAAACCAACTTAGTTCCTAAAACTACTACTAACACTCTTTGTGAATGAAGAATGGCGCAACTAATTCACCCGCTGAATACTGAAAAGCTCATCCTGATAGAATAAGGTTGGAGTCAGTTATAATAGCCCGTGGGACATGATCGTCACCAGAGTTCTCAACTCAGATAAACTTGCAAAAGTCCAAGTTTTGTAAGTCGGCTCCGCCTATGTACTTAGAGCGTCCCGTTGAATGTGTGTGATCATATCCTGTGGGCATCTCGACTCTCAAGCCAAGTAATTGTTGCCTCCCACATATTTCACTATTCTGCTTGTTCCATCTAAACAACTGAACTTTGTAACTTAATCATCTCTTCTTTTTTCCTCCATATGAGAAAGAAATAAAATAAAACAAATACACAACAAGTCTACATAAAGTCTAATTCCTCTGCATCGTCTTCAAGCAACAACTTGAGGTTATCTGGGGGATTATCCCATATCTGCAGTCCTTCCATATCGTGCTCAAGCTTTGCCAGCTCGTCGGCACATTGATTGTCGTCTCTCTTTGTGTGGTGTAGCTCCAACTTCCATGAGTCTCATAAAGTATTGTCAGTCTTCCAACAGATAGTGTAGACAGTGGAATTCTGTATCCTTGGACCGATCAGTATATAGATTACCTCTGAATCCTATGTAACTCCCCGATTTTCTAAGGTAATTATTGAGGAAAATAAGTAAAAGGTAAATTTGACGAAAAATAATTTTCTAGAGAATATAAAATTCTCGCCGCAAAATCGAATCGCTACACTCACATAAAATTTAATACCTTTAAATAAGGTAACATTTCATCATAGATACGAAGTAAAATTTTTTGCGGCGGAAGAATAATTCATAATATATCAATTTTCAAATCGAAGTTTCCCCAAATGAGTTCCAAAACATTAGACATAAAGAAACATCATATAATAATTCCTCTTTCATATGCCCTCTCGGCTCGCTCCTTCGTCCATCCGGCTCGATTCAACCTGCGGGTTCAATAAAGGTGGGGGTGAGCTTCCTTCAGCTCGTGGAAATCACACTGATCACAGTAATATACAATCTCATGGAAAGCATAACATGAATAATCTATCACATTTTTCCTCAACGTCAATGCATACTCACAATATTACGTGTAGCATGAATCGAGCACGCATAACACGAATATTGAGGTTGCGCAGGTGTCCCCGCAACAACATGAAACATACACGCAATACCACATATAACATGAATCGAGCAAGCATGTGAATATTGGGTTGTGCAGGTGTCCCCACACATTATGAATCTTAAGATAACCGCTTTACACGTATATAGGTGAGCCTGATTTACAACATGTATCGTCAATTTATAAACATGAATTGAATATCACATATACAGTCCAATTAAAGTAATTAAAGTGATAGTGAAAATTCCCACCTGAATAAATGATGATGTCTGACTTGAAATGAAGATGCTCGACTCACAGTCCTAAGCCCGTAAATCCTCGATAAAGTCTACATATAATAATAACAATAATTAAAATCCTTAAAATTTATTATTTATATAATAAATGAAAAGATACGAATATTACTATATAATAATTGAAAATAATTTACAGTTGTTCATTAATATTAACCGAAGAGTTAACATTATTAATGACTGAAATTAAAATACTTATGCATAATTTCAGATTAATTATTAATATTAATTGAAAGTCAACATTTTAATGTTTTGGGTCAAAATAGGACTGGAAGTGAATTTTAAAAGTTGACTGGGGTCAAATTGTAAAGGTTGAGAAGCTGACTGGGTTAAAAATCGAAGTAAATGGAAGTTTGGGGTTAAATTGAACGTTCCTGAAAACTGGGAGAACTAAATTGAATCACTCCTAAAATTCGCGGCATAAATAGTAAATACCCTCAAACTTAACCTCAGCCGACCAACTTTCATTTCTTTCTTCTTCTCGGTTCTTCTCCCGTCTCTCCCTCTCTCCCTCTACTATTCTTCTTCTTGTCGGCCATGAAACAAAAAATTCTGAAACACACACACAGTAAATTACACACACACGCACAGAAAATTACACACACGCACACACACAGGCCACGGCGGACGAAATCTCCGGTGGTTCGGCTCGGGTGCAGCGGTGCAAGGTCCGAGTTCCTGCCCTCTAGTAACCGGCGGCGGCGGGGACTACAAGGCGGCGACTGAAACTCGTCACCAAGCTCCTGTTCCGGTCAGGTATGGGTTTGTTAAAGATTTTGAAACTGGTTTCGGGTTTGGGTGATTTCGGGCTCGGGCAGTGGTTTCGGATTTCTGGCCTCGGGTTTGAAACGGTGATGTTTGATTTTGGTGTTTTTGATTGTGAAATTGAAGTTTGGTTCCCGAATTTGATTTTCGGATTTGTGAAATTTCTGGATTCGGGTTATGGGTCGGAGAAATGCCCGGTGTGGACTGTGGTTTCCGGGCTTGGCCCGAATCGGGAATTCTGCTGCTCGGGAAGTTGAGAGCCTTAAGCTTTGATTTTACTCTTCCTTTTTTTTTTCAGATAAATTATTGGGTTTTGATTTCCGAATAAGAGTTCGGGTTGAATTCTGGGTTGAATTCTGTTAGAATTAAGTTTGGTTCTGATTTGAGCTTGATTGATAATTTGGTAATGTATATTTGATATAGAATTGGTGTGGGTTGCAGATGGATTCGGAACTGACAAAAAATATGATAAAGTTCAAATTAAATGGAGGAGCCGCGTTTTACGGTTTTTACCTCGTCGAAGAAGTCTAATGCTTGAGGCTGGATTTGGATGATACGTACGAGCAGAAAAGAGGATCGTTCTTAGAGGCCTGGATGAAAATCTGAAGCAGATTCCGTACTTCTTCTGCTTCTGTATAAATTTTCTGGCGATGAATTGTGTATTGTATTTTATTTTTCCGTATTTTGATCGATGAGTGAGAGATTTCTGCACTGTAGAGTTGCTAGGGTTGGGGAAGGCCGAAGGAAAAGAAAAAAACTGTATTCTGTGTATTGTATTTTTGTATTGCAGATGTAATGTATTTGTACTCCTAGGTTAGAGTTAGGTAGCCCTAGGAGTATATATGGTAGTATAAATTTGCTGGGCTTTAGTATTTTTGGTCAAAAAGTAGTCGGGTCAAATAATAATAACATTATAATTAAAGTCTATTGGGTCTTATACAATTATTAATGATATAATGATATTAATATTAAAACTATTAATATTAATATTGCCTTTAATAATAAATAATTCTATTATTATTTTTAATAGTAATACTATCAATAATAATAATGTAATATTAATATTAATAATTAATATTAAACATCTCTTGAATTTATTAATCCGACTTGGGCTTAGAATTTATTAGATGTCATGAATATATTTATGATCTCATTAATGAGTTTAAACGGATTGAAAATGCATTATTAATATTATTAATAGTAATTGACTACTTGAAAATAACTGACAAAAATGATTCGGGCTAGGACTTGTGATACATCGAAATAAATGTTCATGATTCTCTTAATGGAATTAAATAACCTGAAATGCATTATAATATTATTATAATTAATAATATTGCATTATGAAAATAGCGGGTATTACATCATACCCCTCTTAGAAAAATTTTCGTCCTCGAAAATAAATGATATACCTCGATTGAAGAAATTTGGATAACGAGCTTGGAGTTCTTCCTCGTGCTCTCAAGTGGCTTCATCCTTACTGTGGTTACGCCATTGGATCTTGACAAACACCTTCTCTTTGCTTCTTAATTGCCGGACTGATCGGTCGAGAATCAGTTCTGGTTTTCTTCATATGTAAGATCTTTGTTCATCTCCACGGCGGTATAGTTGATGACGTGGCTGGGATCGTGCACATACTTCCTCAACAATGATACGTGGAAAACGTTGTGCACTGCCGAAAGTTCTGGGGGTAAAGCCAACGGTAAGCTAACTCTCCAATCCGCTCGAGAATTTCGAACGGGCTAATGTATCTCGGTCTCAACTTGCTCCTTGGACCAAAACGGACAATTCCCTTGGTAGGAGATACCTTTAGGAATACCTTGTCGCCAACACATAATTCGCGATTCTTTCTATGCTTGTCGGCGTAAGACTTCTGACGATCCTGTGCTATCTTGATCCTCTCACGAATCTTATCCACCATACCAACTGTCTCTTCGATCATCTCGGGACCCAAAATCCTCCTTTCACCTACCTCATCCCAATACAGTGGTGATCGACACTTCCTACCATATAGGGCTTCATACGGTGCCATACCGATCGTCGACTGGTAACTGTTATTGCAAGCAAATTCTACCAAAGGCAACAGTCGTTCCCAATTATTTCCCATGTCTAACACACATGCTCGTAACATATCCTCAAGGATTTGGATGGTCCTCTCGGATTGACCATCAATCTGAGGATAATAGGCCGTGCTAAAATTCAACTGCGTTCCCAAGGCTTCTTGTAAACTCTCCCAAAAAACGCGATGTGAAACGAGTATCCCTGTCGGATACTATAGAGACTGGCACTCCATGCAATCTAATAATCTCCCTGATGTAAAGTTGAGCATATTGATCCATTCGAAAATTCATCATAGAAAAACAAACAAACCATTCAACTGAAATATTCCGATACCATCACGACAACGATCAATACAGAACCCCAGAGACAGATATACGGACGAATAAAATTCTCAAAACGTTACACAAATCACATACAGTGGATCTCAAAGAAACGCACCTGAATGTTGAACATACCTTTCGGCATACGAACAACCAATCACAAACCGACGAACATACCCAATCATACTTGGAATGGAAACGACCAATCAATATCCAAAACAACCATCCTGGGGTCACCATCCCCAAATCTACACTTAAAACGAAATCATTCAAAAATCACTATGGTAAAATCGCACTACTACCACACCAATAGAGTCACATAGCACATATGCTCCAGTTTCACAAAACTCAAAATTCCAAAATCATATTCTGTACCGAACCTACATTACGTGGCATATTTCTCTTATCGGCTCAACCAACCGGTCATCTCTGGATAACCAAACTACCATACTGAAGTTTGAATCCTATTCATCGTACCATACTGATGTCTTATCCAGTTTGGAGTCATACTCATAACTTCACCATGCTATGCACTATGCACTAAATGCGTATGTATATCAATCAAATTTTCATAACCTGTTTGAAATCATATAGTCTCGTCAAGAAGACAATTTTCGAAATTTCTTTCAAAAATTTCAAAACTCAAAACATAATTTTGGTAAGACCACAAAATCAATTTTCGAAAAATTAAATTGGATCGATGGTGCCAAGTATTCGATATGATTTCCTTCGAATCCACACGATTTCGAAGTTTTAAAATGAAAAGTATGCAAATGCTCGACTACATCCATACTCCTGTATACCAATCCGGTTCGCTATTCCATCGGAAAGCCATACGATAAAGTTCCGAAATTTTCAATATATAAACTCCGACTAAAAACTCCTTTTCCACATATGACTCGCAACGTCAATCATTTTCCATCCTGGATCACCTCAATTATGCTATGACAATGCATTGTAACAATTCAACACAAAAGACTTCCAGAAGTTTCTTTTGATCAAGTAAGCCAAAACCCGAAGGCGAGGCGAAATAGATAAACGATTAATAAAGTGTTTTACAATTCTCGGGAGTTTTAAGAAAACAGAAAGGCCTTTTGAAACATTAGGGTCTCAGCCCGTATCTCATTCCGCATTACAAGAAGTTTAAAAAGTAGAAAACCCTTTTTCGGACCCCAAGTCCTGAGTTATAAAACAATTTCAAAAAAATCTATTGGGTCTCGGCCCAAAAATCATTTACGGTAAAACATCCGTAAGACATTCATTTTGAAAAGTATCATTTTCAAATGCTCAAAAACAGTTCATATATCTCAAAATGAACTAACATGACTACATGTTCTCCTGAACAATCCACAATATTTCTCCCAAATGCACAGCTCCGTTTCAAAAATCTACTCAACATACTGATTTCCAAAATCATGGTTTCTCAAATCATCAATCCTGTCCCAATTCTGTCATCTCATTCTGTAATGCGTAATATCTTTCTGAATCTCACAACATATCAACTTAGAACGACAATAAATCTCAATGCAATTTAAAATCCAATACTTACAGATCGTGAAGCCGACAATTCCCCGTGATACTAGCACATGTCTCGACTCAAGAAAATACTCGACACAGATATTTTCAAAACACACATTTTGCAAACTCAGTTCAACTCGAGAAAACAACACATCTCTATCTGAAGAAACACGTTAATACTATTTGGAAAAGTTTATAACAAGACCAAGATTACTACCTTTGGAAAATCGCACAACGCATAAGCCCGAGTGAACAACAAAAACTCACGGCTCCAATATTTTTCAATCGACAAATCAAATGACGCGACAGAAACACGACCCAACTCGACCCGACTGCCTAGGTTTTCTCAACCTAAGCTCCGATACCATATTCTGAAACACCCCGCATCCGACCGGAATATTACAGTACCGTGGCCCCGAGATGGAACCCACAAGGCTGAAGGAAATTTTCGCAAACATTTACAAACGCCCAAGAGGCTAACGACGGTATTATCTATTAAAAACATTCGAAGATTTATAAAGCTCGTTTATCAAACCGTCGTAAAAACTCATTTGAAACCACAAGGCCCAAAATGCCAAAACTCAACAGTTTAAAAACATACGTTAAGCTATCGCTTACACGTACCGACAGAATAGATTTAGAAAATGATTGCCAAAGTAACCTAAGTTACCGGATACCAAAAAGGCCATTTAAAAATACTCACACAGCGGATAAAGACAAACAATTAAAATACTCTAGCAGCGGAATACAACAACTGATCAGAAACTCAAAACACAAATACATGCCCTTGCCAGTATCCTCCGGGAAGTTCATCTCTCCACGACCGCTATAAACATGATAATCCAAGAACCTAAAAAGAAAGCCCACGACGGGGTCAGCCATAATATCCAACAATGATAACCATCACATCTCGTCAATAATTACATATCAATGAAAATACTAAGTAACAATACGACCAATGTAATCTTACCGTCGTAACTTTACGAGAATCCACGATTCGTATCCTTAACAACACATTAAAATAATACCAAAATATCTGTACAGTATCTCAACAATACTCAAGGTTCTCAAATCATTATCATAACTCGCGATACGAAAATTATACCAACTCTGGCCAATTCAATTCATCGGATAACATCGACAATTGCAATACGATAATCGATTGTCCATCAAAGACAAGTACCAAGGAAATACGGAACATACCTCAAGATACGAAATACCATTACCATCACGTCAGTCTAATCCGATATCAGATCAACACAACATACGGACATGGTCCTAACACAAGACCTACAAATGCATACTCATATGACAACGTCAATATGATCACAACAATAACGACAATGTATACTTATGGCCACCCATAATATACATATGCACAATAATAACAACATATGGTAATCCAACGATCCAGCGCACACGACTATAGATTCCCATGATGATCCCATCGGACCAACGCATGGTGGCATTACATCGGCCAATGATCCAACAGACACACGCCTATAGATTCCCATGATGATCCCGTCGGACCAACGCATGGTGGACATATGACAACAATGCACAACTGCACAAAACAACAGTGCACAATACACGACAACAATAATGCACAAATGCATGACAACAACGATACACGAATGTATCACGACATGATCGACACAAATGATAAAAATGATTAGAGTACTTGCCCCGAGTCCTTCAAGAACGATCTCAATGCCTAAACCATCACGAACCATTATCCTCAATACTCGACGGTCCAAAGTATCACGGATTGCAGATAATTCATATCTCCGTTTTTATCACGATATATCCTCGATATACAAGTATTCCAATAACAAAAGCAAATCATATACATTATGATTTAGATTCCCAAAAATCGAATATGATTTATAATCTCAAGTCTCCTGTGATTACGATTATAAACATTGTTATACGAATTATAAACGAATGAAACGGAAACC
This sequence comes from Orobanche coerulescens, assembly GCA_033398695.1. Classification (NCBI taxonomy): domain Eukaryota; kingdom Viridiplantae; phylum Streptophyta; class Magnoliopsida; order Lamiales; family Orobanchaceae; genus Orobanche; species Orobanche coerulescens. The sequence goes on from CM065804.1 coordinate 223,683,659, forward strand.
ATTCATTAAATACTATAAACTGAGTAAGTAATAACTTACTTCGATACCGATACAATGGCGAGGAAGCTGTTACCAAATCCATTGCCGTCATCTACAAGTTCCTCGGTCCCGACCAAAGCAATCAACGAACATTCTCGAGCTCGACCGAAACACACGGTTGTAATCACTGATCAATATTCTCAACCTATTACAGTAATCGATAGACAACAAGTTCGACAACAATTAACAATCGATAAAACCAATTTACAAACCCAACGACTCGACAATATCTCGATTAAACACTAGTCGGATCAATCCTACTCAAACCAGCACGAATTTACAACCACAACACGAAAATACTGCACTTTCTGCCTTCTTAGCGCACGTTAATCACCTAACGTAGCGTGCGCTAAGTTGCTCCCGTTAGCGCGCGCTAGATAATAAGCTTAGCGTGCGCTACTGTTGTACAGATGCATGTTTTTCAGATTCCGATCAATATATGGTGATTTATCGATAACACTAAGTGATTCTAAACCATGTTCATAGCTATCAAAACAACGAAATCTGATATCCTTTAACATATAAACAATCATCCAACTTATGATCCAAGTTCCATATCCATATATCATCTTCCTTAATATCAATACATGAAACACCAAGAACGTAACAACACTTCCTTAATCTTCCATTACAGAGAGTAATCATCGACAATAACATCAACATCCGAAACTGAGGAGAAGGATTAATTCACTTATCTCAAGAAAACGAACAACACTATTCAAACCACAAGAATCATATCAATATCTTCATGTCAACAATAACATCATCATAATCCGGTAATCCATCTCATAATCATGCTTATAGACTTGTTTATATGATAATCATCAACTCAAGAACATCAACATTCAATCCAAAACGAAATCCAAAGATGAAGAGTACCTTTTTGAAGTAATGGATTGATTTCCAAGGTTGAATCCATTTCCAAGAATCACCAATGATTTCAAGAACAAAGCTTTAATCCATGATTTCCATCTTTAATCTTGTTAAAGAGGATCATCCCTCAGTGTTTAGGAACTCCAAATGTCCTCCCAAGGTTGTCTCTATCGGGTGAAAGGAAAGAAATGGACGAAATGCTTCATAACACCCGTTTGTCCCTTTATATAGAATACATTACTATCGTGCGCTAAACCTTATGTTTAGCGTGCGCTACGGCCTTAGCGTGCGCTAACTGACCTTTGTTAGCGTGCGCTATCGCATTCCAGAGGCAACTGTCTTAGTGCATGAAGTGATTTACGCACGTAATGCCCATGCAATAGCGTACGTAAATGCCTCTATTTAGCGTACGCAAGTGTCTTACCTTAGCGTGTGCTACTCATAGTTGACTCGTTTGTCTGTATGCTCCGAAGACTGGTCCACACGCCGAAAGTGCTGACGAGGATAAGATTCCTTTTTGTCCGATATACAGTTAGCGTGCGCTAATCAACATGCATTAGCGTGCGCTAACACTACATTACAACATCCGTTGACTTATCAGAACGTGCGCCGAAAGTGGCCTGGTCCACACACAGATTCCTTCCGATCTAACTGCATTAGCGTGCGTTATCTTATATCCGTAGCGTGCGCTAAACTCGCACGATAGCGTGCGCTACTCATGATTATTAGCGTGCGCTAATAATGTTACACTTAACCATTTCAGCTATTCTTGTCCAACGTCTCAACATACAGAATACGAACATACGACATACTGAATACATATACTTCTTACATCCAATTGTCGACCAAGTACGACAATTATACAAATTATGATGTCTCGGTCCTTCATTTATTTTATCCATACTGTACAGATTCCACGTAGTACAACATAACTCGGATAAAATAATATTAAACAACAGTAGTAGAAATTCCGGATATTACAAATAATCTATCACATTTTTCCTCAACGTCAATGCATACTCACAATATTACGTGTAGTATGAATCGAGCATGCATAACACGAATATTGAGGTTGCGTAGGTGCCCCCGCAACAACATGAAAATACTCACAATATTACGTATAGCATGAAACTAGCACGCATAACACGAATATTGAGGTTGCGCAGGTGTCCCCGCAACAACATGAAACATACACGCAATACCACATATAACATGAATCGAGCACGCATGTGAATATTGGGTTGTGCAGGTGTCCCCACACATTATGAATCTTAAGATAACCGCTTTACACGTATATAGGTGAGCCTGATTTACAACATGTATCGTCAATTTATAAACATGAATTGAATATCACATATACAGTCCAATTAAAGTAATTAAAGTGATAGTGAAAATTCCCACCTGAATAAATGATGATGTCTGACTTGAAATGAAGATGCTCGACTCACAGTCCTAAGCCTGTAAATCCTCGATAAAGTCTACATATAATAATAACAATAATTAAAATTCTTAAAATTTATTATTTATATAATAAATGAAAAGATACGAATATTACTATATAATAACCGAAAATAATTTAGAGTTGTTCATTAATATTAACCGAAGAGTTAACATTATTAATGATGAAATTAAAATACTTATGCATAATTTGATTAATTATTAATATTAATTGAAAGTCAACATTTTAATGTTTTGGGTCAAAATATGACTGGAAGTGAATTTTAAAAGTTGACTGGGGTCAAATCGTAAAGGTTGAGAAGCTGACTGGGTTAAAAACCGAAGTAAATAGAAGTTTGGGGTTAAATTGAAATTTACTGAAAACTGGGAGGACTAAATTGAATAACTCATAAAATTCGCGGCATAAATACCCTCAAACTTAACCTCAGTCGACCAACTTTCATTTCTTTCTCCTTCTCGGTTCTTCTCCCGTCTCTCCCTCTCTCCCTCTACTATTCTTCTTCTTCTCGGCCATGAAAAAAAAAATTCTGAAACACACACACAGAAAATTACACACACGCACACACACAGGCCATGGCGGACGAAATCGCCGGTGGTTCGGCTCGGGTGCAGCGGTGCAAGGTCCGAGTTCCTGCCCTCTAGTAACCGACGGCGGCGGCGGACTACAAGGCGGCGACTAAAACTCGTCACCAAGCTCCTGTTCCGGTCAGGTATGGGTTTGTTAAAGATTTTGAAACTTATTTCGGGTTTGGGTGATTTCGGGCTCGGGCAGTGGTTTCGGATTTCTGGCCTCGGGTTTGAAACGGTGATGTTTGATTTTGGTGTTTTTGATTGTGAAATTGAAGTTTGGTTCCCGAATTTAATTTTCGGATTTGTGAAATTTCCGGATTCGGGTTATGGGTCGGAGAAATGCCCGATGTGGACTGTGGTTTCCGGGCTTGGCCCGAATCCAGGATTCTGCTGCTCGGGAAGTTGAAAGCCTTAAGCTTTGATTTTACTCTTCTTTTTTTTTTTGTTCAGATAAATTATTGGGTTTTGATTTCCGAATCAGAGTTCGGGTTGAATTCTGTTAGAATTAAGTTTGGTTCTGATTTGAGCTTGATTGATAATTTGGTAATGTATATTTGATATAGAATTGGTGTGGTTTGCAGATGGATTCGGAACTGACAAAAAAGATGATAAAGTTCAAATTAAAAACCGTAAATAGCATGCGTGCTAGGTACCCTGAGTTGTTTGTTTCTTAAGTTTCGGGACGAAACTTATTTTTAGAGGGGTAGAATGTAATATCCGCATTTTTTTCTTTCCCTTGTATTTTCTTTTTCAGTGTATTTCTCGGTCGTAGTGACCCCGTGTACCTTTCAATGTATCTTTCCCGTCATCTATTGATCTGATTCTCGTTATTGTTGTGCGGAACATTGTTTGGGTTGCCGTGGATCCATTCTATGTTTTGATGCGTCTTGAGATGTTCCGTTTGATGCTTCGTTCATATTAGGTGTTTTGGACCAGTTATATTTCATACCTAGCGCACGCTATCTTTTCGCATAGCGCACGCTAGGGGTCCCTTAGTAGCGCACGCTTCTGTTGCTCCGTAGCACGTCTTTGAAAGCAATCCACAGGAGTGGCGGTCTTTGTTTCCGACCCTGCGGGTGGCGAATTAGCGTACGCTACGTAGTCTAGCGCACGCTAATGTCGAGGCTAGCGCCGCCGAGATTCGTGGCGTGCGCTAGCGTGAGTGTCCAAAGATCTTGGACAGGTTTGCTCTTGGACTCAATCTGCGCCAGGTAGCGCACGTTATTGGTCGATAGCGCGCGCCATCGATACACTTTAGCGCACGCTACATTTGGTGGATAGCGCGCTAATCGGATCAGTGTGTCTTGGGCGATTGCTTCTGGACTCGGCTGATGTCCAGGTAGCGCACGTTATTGGTCGATAGTGCGCGCTACCGAGAGATTATTAGCGCACGCTACGTTTCGAGTAGCGCACGCTAACGGCCAGAAATCTGGCTACTAGACTGGGACGCTAACTGTTTGGCCTGTAGTTTTATCCCGTTAGCGCACACTAACCTTGAGGATTAGCGCGCGCTAACACTCCTTGGCTATATAAACCAGGGAGTTGACCGAGATGAACACAATTTCTCATTTCTTCCTCCTCTCCGCAGCTAAGGCGATTTCGGGCGATTTTCTTGGCGATTTCTTCCTCCAATCATCTCATCCAACACCTTCCTTGAGTTCTTGGTGTATTATAACAACAACAACACGAATCTTCCATCCTAATCCAAGGTAAAATCTCTTAGAACCCTACTTTTGGATAATTTGGGGGTTTTGGGATTTTCGTCCGATTCATTCCGTTTTGTTGGTGGATTCATGATGAATATGGAGGAGCCGAGTTTTACGGTTTTTACCTCGTCGAAGAAGTCTAATGCTTGAGGCTGGATTTGGATGATACGTACGAGCAGAAAAGAGGATCGTTCTTAGAGGCCTGGATGAAAATCTGAAGCAGATTCCGTCCTTCTTACATACGTATAAATTTTCTGGCGATGAATTGTGTATTGTATTTTATTTTTACGTATTTTGATCGATGAGTGAGAGATTTACGCCTTTGTAGAGTTGCTAGGGTTGGGGAAGGCCGAAGGAAAAGAAAAAAATTGTATTCGTGTATTGTATTTTTGTATTGCGGATGTAATGTATTTGTACTCCTAGGTTAGAGTTAGGTAGCCCTAGGAGTATATATGGTAGTATAAATTTCTTTGGGCTTTAGTATTTTTGGTCAAAAAGTAGTCGGGTCAAATAACAATAACATTATAATTAAAGTCTATTGGGTCTTATACAATTATTAATGATATAATGATATTAATATTAAAACTATTAATATTAATATTGCCTTTAATAATAAATAATTCTATTATTATTTTTAATAGTAATACTATCAATAATAATAATGTAATATTAATATTAATAATTAATATTAAACATCTCTTGAATTTATTAATCCGACTTGGGCTTAGAATTTATTAGATGTCATGAATATATTTATGATCTCATTAATGAGTTTAAACGGATTGAAAATGCATTATTAATATTATTAATAGTAATTGACTACTTGAAAATAACTGACAAAAATGATTCGGGCTAGGACTTGTGATACGTCGAAATAAATGTTCATGATTCTCTTAATGGAATTAAATAACCTGAAATGCATTATAATATTATTATAATTAATAATATTGGATTATGAAAATAGCGGGTATTACATCATACCCCTCTTAGAAAAATTTTCGTCCTCGAAAATAAATGATATACCTCGATTGAAGAAATTTGGATAACGAGCTTGGAGTTCTTCCTCGTGCTCTCAAGTGGCTTCATCCTTACTGTGGTTACGCCATTGGATCTTGACAAACACCTTCTCTTTGCTTCTTAATTGCCGGACTGATCGGTCGAGAATCAGTTCTGGTTTTCTTCATATGTAAGATCTTTGTTCATCTCCACGGCGGTATAGTTGATGACGTGGCTGGGATCGTGCACATACTTCCTCAACAATGATACGTGGAAAACGTTGTGCACAGCCGAAAGTTCTGGGGGTAAAGCCAAACGGTAAGCTAACTCTCCAATCCGCTCGAGAATTTCGAACGGTCCAATGTATCTCGGTCTCAACTTGCTCCTTGGACCAAAACGGACAATTCCCTTGGTAGGAGATACCTTTAGGAATACCTTGTCGCCAACACATAATTCGCGATTCTTCATATGCTTGTCGGCGTATGACTTCTGACGATCCTGTGCTATCTTGATCCTCTCACGAATCTTATCCACCATACTAACTGTCTGTTCGATCATCTCGGGATCCAAAATCCTCCTTTCACCTACCTCATCCCAATACAGTGGTGATCGACACTTCCTACCATATAGGGCTTCATACGGTGCCATACCGATCGTCGACTGGTAACTGTTGTTGCAAGCAAATTCTACCAAAGGCAACAGTCGTTCCCAATTATTTCCCATGTCTAACACACATGCTCGTAACATATCCTCAAGGATTTGGATGGTCCTCTCGGATTGACCATCAGTCTGAGGATGATAGGTCGTGCTAAAATTCAACTGCGTTCCCAAGGCTTCTTGTAAACTCTCCCAAAAACGCGATGTGAAACGAGTATCCCTGTCGGATACTATAGAGGCGGCACTCCATGCAATATAATAATCTCCCTGATGTAAAGTTGAGCATATTGATCCATTCGAAAATTCATCTTAACTGGGATAAAATGAGCTGACTTTGTGAGTCGGTCGACAACAACCCAAATTCATCTTAACGTGGTTTCCTCTTTCCATTCGAGGAAAACCTACCACAAAGTCCATCGTAATGTGTTCCCATTCCCATTCTGGAATATGAAGTGATTTAAGTAATCCAAAGGGGCGTTGGTGTTCTGCCTTCACTTGTTGACAAACTATACACTTTACGCAAAGTCGGTCACATCTCTTTTCAAACCTCCCCACCAAAATGTCCCCTTAAGATCTTGATACATCTTTGTACTCCCAGGGTGCTGTATACGGGGTATTATGTACCTCCTTTAATATCGCTTCTCTCAACTTAACAACATTTGGCACACAAATTCTCCCTTCATAATACATCGTGCCATCATCGGACACGCTGAAACCCTTATCCTCACCTGAAAGACTACGTTCTTTCATCTTGATTAGGAAGTCGTCCTGTCCTTGACCTTTTTTGATTTGTTCCCTCAAGGTTGGTTGTATCACCAAACTAGCCAATAATGACTCAGCTGGACTCGATGGTGTGGCCACCTCAAGGTTCATCCTTGCAAATTCCTTGACCAAGCTTTCCTCTTTGGTCAACAAACAAGTTAAGTCTCCTCTTGCCTTACGGCTCAGTGCATCAGCAACTACGTTTTCTTTACCGGGGTGGTAATGAATTGTACAATCGTAGTCTTTGACCAACTCTAGCCATCTGCGCTGCCTCATATTTAACTCCTTTTGTGTGAAAATATATTTCAGACTTTTGTGGTCTGTATAAATTTCACATTTACCTCCATAAAGGTAATGTCTCCAAATCTTCAAGGCATGAACTACCGCTGCTAATTTCAAATCATGCGTAGGGTAGTTCAGCTCGTGCGGTTTCAACTGTCTCGAAGCATAGGCAACTACCTTGCCCTCTTGCATCAATACACATCCGAAGCCTTGCTTGGATGCATCACTGTAGATGATGAACTCTATCCTCGGATCAGGGATGGTCAACACTGGTGCTGCAGTCAGTCTTTGCTTAAGTTCTTGGAAACTCCTTTCGCATTTCTCATTCCATAAGAAAGCTTCTCCATTTCTAGTCAATTTAGTCATAGGTGCAGCAATCTTCGAAAATCCCTCGATAAATCTGCGATAATAACCGGCTAATCCGAAGAAGCTGCAAACTTCATTCGCATTACTCGGTACATTCCAATCATTGACTGCTTCTACCTTAATCGGGTCAACCTTAATTCCTTTAGAAGTGACTACATGTCCCAAAAATGCAACTTGGTGAAGCCAAAATTCACACTTGTTGAACTTCACATCTAACTTCTCCTTGCGCAGTATTCCAAGTACTGTTCTAAGGTGCTGCTCATGTTCAACCTTGGTCTTTGAATATACAAGTATGTCGTCTATGAACACAATGACAAACTTGTCCAAATAAGGTTGAAATACACGGTTCATGAGGTCCATGAATACCGCTGGAGCATTAGTCAAACCAAATGACATCACTATAAATTCATAGTGTCCATATCGAGTTCGAAATGCTGTCTTTGGGATATCATCATCCTTAATCCTCAGTTGGTGATATCCGGATCTCAAATCAATTTTCGAAAATACTCCCGATCCTCCAAGTTGATCGAATAGGTCCTCTATTCTAAGAAGTGGATATTTATTCTTTATCTTGAGTCGATTAAGTTCACGATAGTCAATGCACATCCTCAAACTTCCGTCCTTTTTCTTCACGAAGAGTACTGGTGCACCCCATGGCGAAACACTCGGTCGGATAAATCCAGAGTCGAGCAGTTCTTGAAGTTGTACTTTCAGCTATTGCAATTCCTTAGGCGCCATCCTATAGGGAGCCTTCGATATTGGTGCCGCTCCTGGCACTAAATCAATCGAGAACTCAACTTGACGATTCGGTGGAACTCCAGGCAAGTCTTCGGGAAAGAAATCTGGATACTCCTTGACGATAGGTACATCAGCTACTGTCTTCTCCGAAGTTGTTTTCCCCATCACATTCACCAAAAATCCTTGCCAACTACGATTCTTCAACATTTTCACCGCTTTCATGGCTGAAATCACCTTCGGGGTGCTAGAGTGTCTTACTCCCTCGAATACGATCTTGACATCCATAGACGGACATAAAGTTACCCTCATTTCAGAGCATTAAACTACAGCTATATGCTTTTCCAACCAATCCATACCCAAAATGACATCAAAATCGCTGAGTTCAACTATATGCAAGTCGTCTAAGAAGCTATGTTCGTTAATCTCTATCTTCACCTTGTTAGTTATCGAGTCTACACGCACTACTCCACCTGTCACTGCTAATAATCTCTATAACAGGAATAGAGGGTCGCGGCTCAATCCAAAAAGTTACTTCATCGTCAGACTCGATGTCTGTCATCATCACGTCCTTCATATTATCGGCGAGATCCATCCTTGAGCTTTCATCGGGAACTTCTTCTGGATCTTCCTCTGGATCTTCTTTGGGATCCTCCTCTGGGTCTTCTTCTGGATCTTCTTCGGGATCCTCCTTCGAGTCTTCCTCGTCCGTAGAGTCGACATCCCAATTTGCAACTGGAATCTCCTCTCGAGCGAACAAATCCAATAAGCGTCCAGCGACGAACTGGAAATCATCAGCGGCCTCTCGCTCTTCTAGCGATCTCTTGATGGCCTTTTTCCAAAGCCGGAAGATGCAGCAACTCCAGTCCTCATATAATTTCTCCATCATGTGCTCTAGCTGGCGAGTGACGGAACCTTGTTTCCCAGATTTTAGCCACTTACTCAGCCTATTAATGACGTACTGTGGCGCATTTTCTGGTAGACTAGGGTCGTCCCACCAGTCTTTACGCGCTAGGAGACGCGAGTCAAAAGTAGCTGGGACCTTCTTACGTGGCGTCATTCTAGGTTTGGCCATTCTAACAGTTCGGACATACATAAATAATTATATAAGTAAAATAGAATGGTATATGCATGAATAATGACTGAAATTCGGTACCTCGGACGGAGTGATGAAGTGGCGAAGCTGAGAGCATATGATACTTTTACAGTTTAGCGAGTCTACAGAAAGGTAAAACCCGCTTTGATACCACTATGTAACGCCCTGATTGTCTAGGGTAATTATTGGGGAAAATAAGTAAAAGGTAAATTTGACGAAAAATAATTTTCTTGAGAATATAAAATTCTCGCCTACAAAATTGAGTCGCTAAACTCACATAAAATTTAATACCTTTTAAATAAGTTAACATTTCATCATAGATACGAAGTAAAATTTTTTGCGGCGGAAGAATAATTCATAATTTATACAATTTTAAATCGAGGTTTCCCCAAATGAGTTCCAAAACATCAGACATAAAGAAACATCATATAATAATTCCTCTTTCATATGCCCTCTCGGCTCGCTCATTCGTCCATCCGGCTCGGTTCAACCTGCGGGTTCAATAAAGGTGGGGGTGAGCTTCCTTCAGCTCGTGGAAATCACTCTGATCACAGTAATATACAATCTCATGGAAAGCATAACATGAATAATCTATCACATTTTTCCTCAACGTCAATGCATACTCACAATATTACGTGTAGCATGAATCGAGCACGCATAACACGAATATTGAGGTTGCGCAGGTGCCCCCGCAACAACATGAAACATACTCACAATATTACGTATAGCATGAAACTAGCACGCATAACACGAATATTGAGGTTGCGCAGGTGTTCCCGCAACAACATGAAACATACACGCAATACCACATATAACATCAATCGAGCACGCATGTGAATATTGAGTTGTGCAGGTGTCCCCACACATTATGAATCTTAAGATAACCTCTTTACACGTATACGGTGAGCTGATTTACAACATGTATCGTCAATTTATAAACATGAATTGAATATCACATATATAGTCCAATTAAAGTAATTAAAGTGATAGTGAAAATTCCCACTGAATAAATGATGATGTCGACTTGAAATGAAGATGCTCGACTCATGATCTAAGCCGTAAATCCTCGATAAAGTCTACATATAATAATAACAATAATTAAAATTTTTAAAATTTATTATTTATATAATAAATGAAAATATACGAATATTACTATATAATAACTAAAAATAATTTACAGTTGTTCATTAATATTAACAGAAGAGTTAACATTATTAATGCATGAAATTAAAATACTTATGCATAATTTGATTAATTATTAATATTAATTGAAAGTCAACATTTTAATGTTTTGGGTCAAAATAGGACTCGAAGTAAATTTTAAAAGTTGACTGGGGTCAAATCGTAAAGGTTGAGAAGCTGACTGGGTCAAAAACTGAAGTAAATGGAAGTTTGGGGTTAAATTGAAATTTACTGAAAACTGGGAGGACTAAATTGAATAACTCATAAAATTTGCGGCATAAATACCCTCAAACTTAACCTCAGTCGACCAACTTTCATTTCTTTCTCCTTCTCGGTTCTTCTCCCGTCTCTCCCTCTCTCCCTCTACTATTCTTCTTCTTCTCGGCCATGAAAAAAAAAATTCTGAAACACACACACACAGAGTAAATTACACACACATAAAATTACACACACGCACACACACAGGCCACGGCGGACGAAATCGCCGGTGGTTCGGCTCGGGTGCAGCGGTGCAAGGTCCGAGTTCCTGCCCTCTAGTAACCGGCGGCGGCGGCGGACTACAAGGCGGCGACTGAAACTCGTCACCAAGCTCCTGTTGCGGTCAGGTATGGGTTTGTTAAAGATTTTGAAACTTGTTTCGGGTTTGGGTGATTTCGGGCTCGGGCAGTGGTTTCGGATTTCTGGCCTCGGGTTTGAAACGGTGATGTTTGATTTTGGTGTTTTTGATTGTGAAATTGAAGTTTGGTTCCCGAATTTGATTTTCGGATTTGTGAAATTTCTGGATTCGGGTTATGGGTCGGAGAAATGCCCGGTGTGGACTGTGGTTTCCGGGCTTGGCCCGAATCGGGAATTCTGCTGCTCGGGAAGTTGAGAGCCTTAAGCTTTGATTTTACTCTTCCTTTTTTTTTTTTCAGATAAATTATTGGGTTTTGATTTCCGAATAAGAGTTCGGGTTGAATTCTGGGTTGAATTCTGTTAGAATTAAGTTTGGTTCTGATTTGAGCTTGATTGATAATTTGGTAATGTATATTTGATATAGAATTGGTGTGGGTTGCAGATGGATTCGGAACTGGCAAAAAATATGATAAAGTTCAAATTAAATGGAGGAGCCGCGTTTTACGGTTTTTACCTCGTCGAAGAAGTCTAATGCTTGAGGCTGGATTTGGATGATACGTACGAGCAGAAAAGAGGATCGTTCTTAGAGGCCTGGATGAAAATCTGAAGCAGATTCCGTACTTCTTCTGCTTCTGTATAAATTTTCTGGCGATGAATTGTGTATTGTATTTTATTTTTCCGTATTTTGATCGATGAGTGAGAGATTTCTGCACTGTAGAGTTGCTAGGGTTGGGGAAGGCCGAAGGAAAAGAAAAAAACTGTATTCTGTGTATTGTATTTTTGTATTGCAGATGTAATGTATTTGTACTCCTAGGTTAGAGTTAGGTAGCCCTAGGAGTATATATGGTAGTATAAATTTGCTGGGCTTTAGTATTTTTGGTCAAAAAGTAGTCGGGTCAAATAATAATAACATTATAATTAAAGTCTATTGGGTCTTATACAATTATTAATGATATAATGATATTAATATTAAAACTATTAATATTAATATTGCCTTTAATAATAAATAATTCTATTATTATTTTTAATAGTAATACTATCAATAATAATAATGTAATATTAATATTAATAATTAATATTAAACATCTCTTGAATTTATTAATCCGACTTGGGCTTAGAATTTATTAGATGTCATGAATATATTTATGATCTCATTAATGAGTTTAAACGGATTGAAAATGCATTATTAATATTATTAATAGTAATTGACTACTTGAAAATAAGCGACAAAAATGATTCGGGCAGAACATGATACATCGAAATAAATGTTCATGATTCTCTTAATGGAATTAAATAACCTGAAATGCATTATAATATTATTATAATTAATAATATTGCATTATGAAAATAGCGGGTATTACATCATACCCCTCTTAGAAAAATTTTCGTCCTCGAAAATAAATGATATACCTCGATTGAAGAAATTTGGATAACGAGCTTGGAGTTCTTCCTCGTGCTCTCAAGTGGCTTCATCCTTACTGTGGTTACGCCATTTGGATCTTGACAAACACCTTCTCTTTGCTTCTTAATTGCCGGACTGATCGGTCGAGAATCAGTTCTGGTTTTCTTCATATGTAAGATCTTTGTTCATCTCCACGGCGGTATAGTTGATGACGTGGCTGGGATCGTGCACATACTTCCTCAACAATGATACGTGGAAAACGTTGTGCACTGCCGAAAGTTCTGGGGGTAAAGCCAACGGTAAGCTAACTCTCCAATCCGCTCGAGAATTTCGAACGGGCTAATGTATCTCGGTCTCAACTTGCTCCTTGGACCAAAACGGACAATTCCCTTGGTAGGAGATACCTTTAGGAATACCTTGTCGCCAACACATAATTCGCGATTCTTTCTATGCTTGTCGGCGTAAGACTTCTGACGATCCTGTGCTATCTTGATCCTCTCACGAATCTTATCCACCATACCAACTGTCTCTTCGATCATCTCGGGAGCCAAAATCCTCCTTTCACCTACCTCATCCCAATACAGTGGTGATCGACACTTCCTACCATATAGGGCTTCATACGGTGCCATACCGATCGTCGACTGGTAACTGTTATTGCAAGCAAATTCTACCAAAGGCAACAGTCGTTCCCAATTATTTCCCATGTCTAACACACATGCTCGTAACATATCCTCAAGGATTTGGATGGTCCTCTCGGATTGACCATCAGTCTGAGGATGATAGGCCGTGCTAAAATTCAACTGCGTTCCCAAGGCTTCTTGTAAACTCTCCCAAAAAACGCGATGTGAAACGAGTATCCCTGTCGGATACTATAGAGACTGGCACTCCATGCAATCTAATAATCTCCCTGATGTAAAGTTGAGCATATTGATCCATTCGAAAATTCATCTTAACTGGGATAAAATGAGCTGACTTTGTGAGTCGGTCGACAACAACCCAAATTCATCTTAACGTGGTTTCCTCTTTCCATTCGAGGAAAACCTACCACAAAGTCCATCGTAATGTGTTCCCATTCCCATTCTGGAATATGAAGTGATTTAAGTAATCCAAAGGGGCGTTGGTGTTCCGCCTTCACTTGTTGACAAACTATACACTTTCTGACAAAGTCAGCCACATCTCTTTTCAAACCTCCCAACCAAAATGTCCCCTTAAGATCTTGATACATCTTTGTACTCCCAGGGTGTGCTGTATACGGGGTATTATGTGCCTCCTTTAATATCGCTTCTCTCAACTTAACAACATTTGGCACACAAATTCTCCCTTCATAATACATCGTGCCATCATCGGACACGCTGAAACCCTTATCCTCACCTGAAAGACTACGTTCTTTCATCTTGATTAGGAAATCGTCATGTCCTTGACCTTTTTTGATTTGTTCCCTCAAGGTTGGTTGTATCACCAAACTAGCCAATAATGACTCAGCTGGACTCGATGGTGTGGCCACCTCAAGGTTCATCCTTGCAAATTCCTTGACCAAGCTTTCCTCTTTGGTCAACAAACAAGTTAAGTCTCCTCTTGGCTTACGGCTCTGTGCATCAGCAACTACGTTTGCTTTACCGGGGTGGTAATGAATTGTACAATCGTAGTCTTTGACCAACTCTAGCCATCTGCGCCGCCACATATTTAACTCCTTTTGTGTGAAAATATATTTCAGAATTTTGTGGTCTGTATAAATTTCACATTTACCTCCATAAAGGTAATGTCTCCAAATCCTCAAGGCATGAACTACCGCTGCTAATTTCAAATCATGCGTAGGGTAGTTCATCTCGTGCGGTTTCAACTGTCTCGAAGCATAGGCAACTACCTTGCCCTCTTGCATCAATACACATCCCAAGCCTTGCTTGGATGCATCACTGTAGATGATGAACTCTCTCCTCGGATCAGGGATGGTCAACACTGGTGCTGCAGTCAGTCTTTGCTTAAGTTCTTGGAAACTCCTTTCGCATTTCTCATTCCATAAGAAAGCTTCTCCATTTCTAGTCAATTTAGTCATAGGTGCAGCAATCTTCGAAAATCCCTCGATAAATCTGCGATAATAACCGACTAATCCCAAGAAGCTGCGAACTTCATTCGCATTACTCGGTACTTTCCAATCATTGACTGCTTCTACCTTAATCGGGTCAACCTTAATTCCTTTAGAAGTGACCACATGTCCCAAAAATGCAACTTGGTTAAGCCAAAATTCACACTTGTTGAACTTCGCATCTAACTTCTCCTTGCGCAGTATTCCTAGTACTGTTCTAAGGTGCTGCTCATGTTCAACCTTGGTCTTTGAATATACAAGTATGTCGTCTATGAACACAATGACAAACTTGTCCAAATAAGGTTGAAATACACGGTTCATGAGGTCCATGAATACCGCTGGAGCATTAGTCAAACCAAATGACATCACTATAAATTCATAGTGTCCATATCGAGTTCGAAATGCTGTCTTTGGGATATCATCATCCTTAATCCTCAGTTGGTGATATCCGGATCTCAAATCGATTTTCGAAAATACTCCCGATCCTCCAAGTTGATCGAATAGGTCCTCTATTCTAGGAAGTGGATATTTATTCTTTATCGTGAGTCGATTAAGTTCACGATAGTCAATGCACATCCTCAAACTTCCGTCCTTTTTCTTCACGAAGAGTACTGGTGCACCCCATGGCGAAACACTCGGTCGGATAAATCCAGAGTCGAGCAGTTCTTGAAGTTGTACTTTCAGCTATTGCAATTCCTTAGGCGCCATCCTATAGGGAGCCTTCGATATTGGTGCCGCTCCTAGCACTAAATCAATCGAGAAATCAACTTGACGATTCGGTGGAACTCGAGGCAAGTCTTCGGGAAAGACATCTGGATATTCCTTGACGATAGGTACATCAGCTACTGTCTTCTCCGAAGTTGTTTTCCCCATCACATTCACCAAGAATCCTTGGCAACTACGCTTCTTCAACATTTTCACCGCTTTCATGGCTGAAATCACCTTCGGGGTGCTAGAGTGTCTTACTCCCTCGAATACGATCTTGACATCCATAGACGGACATAAAGTTACCCTCATTTCGGAGCATTAAACTACAGCTATATGCTTGTCCAACCAATCTATACCCAAAATGACATCAAAATCGCTGAGTTCAACTATATGCAAGTCGACTAAGAAGCTATGTCCGTTAATCTCTATCTTCACCTTGTTAGTTATTGAGTCTACACGCACTACTCCACCTGTCACTGCTAATAATCTATTTAACAGGAATAGGGGGTCGCGGCTCAATCCACAAAGTTACTTCATCGTCAGACTCGATGTCTGTCATCATCACGTCCTTCATATTATCGGCGAGATCCATCCTTGAGCTTTCATCGGGAACTTCTTCTGGATCTTCCTCTGGATCTTCTTTGGGATCCTCCTCTGGGTCTTCTTCTGGATCTTCTTCGGGATCCTCCTTCGAGTCTTCCTCGTCCGTAGAGTCGGCATCCCAATTTGCAATTGGAATCTCCTCTCGAGCGAACAAATCCAATAAGCGTCCAACGACGAACTGGAAATCATCAGCGGCCTCTCGCTCTTCTAGAGATCTCTTGATGGCCTTTTTCCAAAGCCGGAAGATGCAGCAACTCTAGTCCTCATATAATTTCTCCATCACGTGCTCTAGTTGGCGAGTGACGGAACCTTGTTTCCCAGATTTTAGCCACTTACTCAGCCTATTAATGACGTAGTGTGGCGCATTTTCTGGTACACTAGGGTCGTCCCACCAGTATTTACGCGCTAGGAGACGCGAGTCAAAAGTAGCTCGAACCTTCTTACGTGGCGTCATTCTAGATTTGGCCATTCGTCCATCCGGCTCGGTTCAACCTGAGGGTTC
Source organism: Orobanche coerulescens (assembly GCA_033398695.1). Taxonomy (NCBI): domain Eukaryota; kingdom Viridiplantae; phylum Streptophyta; class Magnoliopsida; order Lamiales; family Orobanchaceae; genus Orobanche; species Orobanche coerulescens. The sequence goes on from CM065804.1 coordinate 223,700,294, forward strand.
AATAAAGGTGGGGGTGAGCTTCCTTCAGCTCGTGGAAATCACTCTGATCACAGTAAGATACAATCTCATGGAAAGCATAACATGAATAATCTGAAACACCCCCAGATCCGACCGGGAATATTACAGCGCCTTGGGCTCCGAGATGGAACCCACAAGGCTGAAGGAAATTTTCGCAAACATTTACAAACGCCCAAGAGGCTAACGACGGTATTATCTATTAAAAACATTCGAAGATTTATAAAGCTCGTTTATCAAACCGTCGTAAAAACTCATTTGAAACCACAAGGCCCAAAATGCCAAAACTCAACAGTTTAAAAACATACGTTAAGCTATCGCTTACACATACCGACAGAATAGATTTAGAAAACGATTGCCAAAGTAACCTAAGTTACCGGATACCAAAAAGGCCATTTAAAAATACTCACGCAGCGGATAAAGACAAACAATTAAAATACTCTAGCAGCGGAATACAACAACTGATCAGAAACTCAAAACACAAATACATGCCATTGCCAGTATCCTCCGGGAAATTCATTTCTCCACGACCGCTACAAACTTGATAATCCAAGAACCTAAAAAGAAAGCCCACGACGGGGTCAGCCATAATATCCAACAATGATAACCATCACATCTCGTCAATAATTACATATCAATGGAAATACTAAGTAAGAATACGACCAATGTAATCTTACCGTCGTAACTTTACGAGAATCCACGATTCGTATCCTTAACAACATATTAAAATAATACCAAAATATCTGTACGGTATCTCAACAATACTCAAGGTTCTCAAATCATTATCATAACTCGCGATACGGAAATTACACCAACTCTGGCCAATTCAATCCATCGGATAACATCGACAATTGCAATACGATAATCGATTGTCCATCAAAGACAAGTACCAAGGAAATACGGAACATACCTCAAGATACGAAATACCATTACCATCACGTCAGTCTAATCCGATATCAGATCAACACAACATACGGACATGGTCCTAACACAAGACCTACAAATGCATACTCATATGACAACGTCAATATGATCACAACAATAACGACAATGTATACTTATGGCCACCCATAATATACATATGCACAATAATAACAACATATGGTAATCCAACGATCCAGCGCACACAGCTATAGATTCCCATGATGATCCCATCGGACCAACGCATGGTGGCATTACCTGTCCAGCGATCCAGCGCACACAGCTATAGATTCCCATGATGATCCCGTCGGACCAACGCATGGTGGACATATGACAACAATGTACAACTGCACAAAACAACAGTGCACAATACACGACAACAATAATGCACAAATGCATGACAACAACGATACACGAATGTATCACGACATGATCGACACAAATGATAAAAATGATTAGAGTACTTGCCCCGAGTCCTTCAAGAACGATCTCAATGCCTAAACCATCACGAACCATTATCCTCAATACTCGACGGTCCAAAGTATCACAGATTGCAGATAATTCATATCTCCGTTTTTATCACGATATATCCTCGATATACAAGTATACCAATAACAAAAGCAAATCATATACATTATGATTTAGATTCCCAAAACTCGAATATGATTTATAATCTCAAGTCTCCTGTGATTATGATTATAAACATTGTTATACGAATTATAAACGAATGAAACGGAAACCATTCATTAAATACTATAAACTGAGTAAGTAATAACTTACTTCGATACCGATACAATGACGAGGAAGATGTTACCAAATCCATTGCCGTCATCTACAAGTTCCTCGGTCCCGACCAAAGCAATCAACGAACATTCTCGAGCTCGACCGCAACACACGGTTGTAATCACTGATCAATATTCTCAACCTATTACAGTAATCGATAGACAACAAGTTCGACAACAATTAACAATCGATAAAACCAATTTACAAACCCAACGGCTCGACAATATCTCGATTAAACACTAGTCGGATCAATCCTACTCAAACCAGCACGAATTTACAACCACAACACGAAAACACTGCACTTTCTGCCTTCTTAGCGCACGTTAATCACCTAACGTAGCGTGCGCTAAGTTGCTCCGTTAGCGCGCTAGATAGTAAGCTTAGCGTGCGCCATCTGCAGATGCATGTTTTTCAGATTCCGATCAATATATGGTGATTTATCGAGAACACTAAGTGATTCTAAACCATGTTCATATCTATCAAAACAACGAAATCTGATATCCTTTAACATATAAACAATCATCCAACTTATAATCCAAGTTCCATATCCATATATCATCTTCCTTAATATCAATACATGAAACACCAAGAACGTAACAACACTTCCTTAATCTTCCATTACAGAGAGTAATCATCGACAATAACATCAACATCCGAAACTGAGGAGAAGGATTAATTCACTTATCTCAAGAAAACGAACAACACTATTCAAACCACAAGAATCATATCAATATCTTCATGTCAACAATAACATCATCATAATCCGGTAATCCATCTCATAATCATGCTTATCAACTTGTTTATATGATAATCATCAACTCAAGAACATCAACATTCAATCCAAAACGAAATCCAAAGATGAAGAGTATTACCTTCTTGAAGTAATGGATTGATTTCCAAGGTTGAATCCATTTCCAAGAATCACCAATGATTTCAAGAACAAAGCTTTAATCCATGATTTCCATCTTTAATCTTGTTAAAGAGGATCATCCCTCACTGTTTAGGAACTCCAAATGTCCTCCCAAGGTTGTCTCTATCGGGTGAAAGGAAAGAAATGGACGAAATGCTTCATAACACCCGTTTGTCCCTTTATATAGAATACATTACTAGCGTGCGCTAAACCTTATGTTTAGCGTGCGCTACGGCCTTAGCGTGCGCTAACTGACCTTTGTTAGCGTGCGCTATCGCAGTCCAGAGGCAACTGTCTTAGTGCATGAAGTGATTTACGTACGTAATGCCCATGCAATAGCGTACGTAAATGCCTCTATTTAGCGTACGCAAGTGTCTTACCTTAGCGTGCGCTACTCATAGTTGACTCGTTTGTCTGTATGCTCCGAAGACTGGTCCACACGCCGAAAGTGCTAACGAGGATAAGATTCCTTTTTGTCCGATATACAGTTAGTGTGCGCTAATCAACATGCATTAGCGTGCGCTAACACTACATTACAACATCCGTTGACTTATCAGAACGTGCGCCGAAAGTGGCCTGGTCCACACGCAGATTCCTTCCGATCTGACTGCATTAGCGTGCGTTATCTTATATCCGTAGCGTGCGCTAAACCTGCACGATAGCGTGCGCTACTCATGATTATTAGCGTGCGCTAATAATGTTACACTTAGCCATTTCAGCTATTCTTGTCCAACGTCTCAACATACAGAATACGAACATACGACATACTGAATACATATACTTCTTACATCCAATTGTCGACCAAGTACGACAATTATACAAATACTGATGTCTCGGTCCTTCATTTATTTTATCCATACTGTACAGATTCCACGTAGTACAACATAACTCGGATAAAATAATATTAAACAACAGTAGTAGAAATTCCGGATATTACATACTACACCACTTAAAATAAGTTTCGTCCTCGAAACTTGCAAGCCGTCATAGAAAAACAAACAAACCATTCAACTGAAATATTCCGATACCATCACGACAACGATCAATACAGAACCCCAGAGACAGATATACGGACGAATAAAATTCTCAAAACGTTACACAAATCACATACAGTGGATCTCAAAGAAACGCACCTGAATGTTGAACATACCTTTCGGCATACGAACAACCAATCACAAACCGACGAACATACCCAATCATACTTGGAATGGAAACGACCAATCAATATCCAAAACAACCATCCTGGGGTCACCATCCCCAAATCTACACTTAAAACGAAATCATTCAAAAATCACTATGGTAAAATCGCACTACTACCACACCAATAGAGTCACATAGCACATATGCTCCAGTTTCACAAAACTCAAAATTCCAAAATCATATTCTGTACCGAACCTACATTACGTGGCATATTTCTCTTATCGGCTCAACCAACCGGTCATCTCTGGATAACCAAACTACCATACTGAAGTTTGAATCCTATTCATCGTACCATACTGATGTCTTATCCAGTTTGGAGTCATACTCATAACTTCACCATGCTATGCACTATGCACTAAATGCGTATGTATATCAATCAAATTTTCATAACCTGTTTGAAATCATATAGTCTCGTCAAGAAGACAATTTTCGAAATTTCTTTCAAAAATTTCAAAACTCAAAACATAATTTTGGTAAGACCACAAAATCAATTTTCGAAAAATTAAATTGGATCGATGGTGCCAAGTATTCGATAACAGTTTCCTTCGAATCCACACGATTTCGAAGTTTTAAAATGAAAAGTATGCAAATGCTCGACTACATCCATACTCCTGTATACCAATCCGGTTCGCTATTCCATCGGAAAGCCATACGATAAAGTTCCGAAATTTTCAATATATAAACTCCGACTAAAAACTCCTTTTCCACATATGACTCGCAACGTCAATCATTTTCCATCCTGGATCACCTCAATTATGCTATGACAATGCATTGAAACAATTCAACACAGCGAAAGACTTCCCGAGAAGTTTCTTTTGATCAAGTAAGCCAAAACCCCGAAAGGCAGGAACGAAATAGATAAACGATTAATAAAGTGTTTTACAATTCTCGGGAGTTTTAAGAAAACAGAAAGGCCTTTTGAAACATTAGGGTCTCAGCCCGTATCTCATTCCGCATTACAAGAAGTTTAAAAAGTAGAAAACCCTTTTTCGGACCCCAAGTCCTGAGTTATAAAACAATTTCAAAAAAATCTATTGGGTCTCGGCCCAAAAATCATTTACGGTAAAACATCCGTAAAACATTCATTTTGAAAAGTATCATTTTCAAATGCTCAAAAACAGTTCATATATCTCAAAATGAACTAACATGACTACATGTTCTCCTGAACAATCCACAATATTTCTCCCAAATGCACAGCTCCGTTTCAAAAATCTACTCAACATACTGATTTCCAAAATCATGGTTTCTCAAATCATCAATCCTGTCCCAATTCTGTCATCTCATTCTGTAATGCGTAATATCTTTCTGAATCTCACAACATATCAACTTAGAACGACAATAAATCTCAATGCAATTTAAAATCCAATACTTACAGATCGTGAAGCCGACAATTCCCCGTGATACTAGCACATGTCTCGACTCAAGAAAATACTCGACACGTATATTTTCAAAACACACATTTTGCAAACTCGGTTCAACTCGAGAAAACAACACATCTCTATCTGAAGAAACACGTTAATACTATTTGGAAAAGTTTATAACAAGACCAGTACTACACTGGAAAATCGCACAACGCATAAGCCCGAGTGAACAACAAAAACTCACGGCTCCAATATTTTTCAATCGACAAATCAAATGACGCGACAGAAACACGACCCAACTCGACCCGAATGCCTAGGTTTTCTCAACCTAAGCTCCGATACCATATTCAAACACCCCAGATCCGACCGGGAATATTACAGCGCCGTGGGCCCCGAGATGGAACCCACAAGGCTGAAGGAAATTTTCGCAAACATTTACAAACGCCCAAGAGGCTAACGACGGTATTATCTATTAAAAACATTCGAAGATTTATAAAGCTCGTTTATCAAACCGTCGTAAAAACTCATTTGAAACCACAAGGCCCAAAATGCCAAAAACTCAACAGTTTAAAAACATACGTTAAGCTATCGCTTACACGTACCGACAGAATAGATTTAGAAAATGATTGCCAAAGTAACCTAAGTTACCGGATACCAAAAAGGCCATTTAAAAATACTCACACAGCGGATAAAGACAAACAATTAAAATACTCTAGCAGCGGAATACAACAACTGATCAGAAACTCAAAACACAAATACATGCCCTTGCCAGTATCCTCCGGGAAGTTCATCTCTCCACGACCGCTATAAACATGATAATCCAAGAACCTAAAAAGAAAGCCCACGACGGGGTCAGCCATAATATCCAACAATGATAACCATCACATCTCGTCAATAATTACATATCAATGGAAATACTAAGTAACAATACGACCAATGTAATCTTACCGTCGTAACTTTACGAGAATCCACGATTCGTATCCTTAACAACACATTAAAATAATACCAAAATATCTGTACAGTATCTCAACAATACTCAAGGTTCTCAAATCATTATCATAACTCGCGATACGAAAATTATACCAACTCTGGCCAATTCAATTCATCGGATAACATCGACAATTGCAATACGATAATCGATTGTCCATCAAAGACAAGTACCAAGGAAATACGGAACATACCTCAAGATACGAAATACCATTACCATCACGTCAGTCTAATCCGATATCAGATCAACACAACATACGGACATGGTCCTAACACAAGACCTACAAATGCATACTCATATGACAACGTCAATATGATCACAACAATAACGACAATGTATACTTATGGCCACCCATAATATACATATGCACAATAATAACAACATATGGTAATCCAACGATCCAGCGCACACAGCTATAGATTCCCATGATGATCCCATCGGACCAACGCATGGTGGCATTACCTGTCCAGCGATCCAGCGCACACAGCTATAGATTCCCATGATGATCCCGTCGGACCAACGCATGGTGGACATATGACAACAATGCACAACTGCACAAAACAACAGTGCACAATACACGACAACAATAATGCACAAATGCATGACAACAACGATACACGAATGTATCACGACATGATCGACACAAATGATAAAAATGATTAGAGTACTTGCCCCGAGTCCTTCAAGAACGATCTCAATGCCTAAACCATCACGAACCATTATCCTCAATACTCGACGGTCCAAAGTATCACGGATTGCAGATAATTCATATCTCCGTTTTTATCACGATATATCCTCGATATACAAGTATTCCAATAACAAAAGCAAATCATATACATTATGATTTAGATTCCCAAAAATCGAATATGATTTATAATCTCAAGTCTCCTGTGATTACGATTATAAACATTGTTATACGAATTATAAACGAATGAAACGGAAACCATTCATTAAATACTATAAACTGAGTAAGTAATAACTTACTTCGATACCGATACAATGGCGAGGAAGTCATTGCAAATCCATTGCCGTCATCTACAAGTTCCTCGGTCCCGACCAAAGCAATCAACGAACATTCTCGAGCTCGACCGAAACACACGGTTGTAATCACTGATCAATATTCTCAACCTATTACAGTAATCGATAGACAACAAGTTCGACAACAATTAACAATCGATAAAACCAATTTACAAACCCAACGACTCGACAATATCTCGATTAAACACTAGTCGGATCAATCCTACTCAAACCAGCACGAATTTACAACCACAACACGAAAATACTGCACTTTCTGCCTTCTTAGCGCACGTTAATCACCTAACGTAGCGTGCGCTAAGTTGCTCCCGTTAGCGCGCGCTAGATAATAAGCTTAGCGTGCGCTACTGTTGTACAGATGCATGTTTTTCAGATTCCGATCAATATATGGTGATTTATCGATAACACTAAGTGATTCTAAACCATGTTCATAGCTATCAAAACAACGAAATCTGATATCCTTTAACATATAAACAATCATCCAACTTATGATCCAAGTTCCATATCCATATATCATCTTCCTTAATATCAATACATGAAACACCAAGAACGTAACAACACTTCCTTAATCTTCCATTACAGAGAGTAATCATCGACAATAACATCAACATCCGAAACTGAGGAGAAGGATTAATTCCTTATCTCAAGAAAACGAACAACACTATTCAAACCACAAGAATCATATCAATATCTTCATGTCAACAATAACATCATCATAATCCGGTAATCCATCTCATAATCATGCTTATAGACTTGTTTATATGATAATCATCAACTCAAGAACATCAACATTCAATCCAAACCGAAATCCAAAGATGAAGAGTACCTTTTTGAAGTAATGGATTGATTTCCAAGGTTGAATCCATTTCCAAGAATCACCAATGATTTCAAGAACAAAGCTTTAATCCATGATTTCCATCTTTAATCTTGTTAAAGAGGATCATCCCTCAGTGTTTAGGAACTCCAAATGTCCTCCCAAGGTTGTCTCTATCGGGTGAAAGGAAAGAAATGGACGAAATGCTTCATAACACCCGTTTGTCCCTTTATATAGAATACATTACTATCGTGCGCTAAACCTTATGTTTAGCGTGCGCTACGGCCTTAGCGTGCGCTAACTGACCTTTGTTAGCGTGCGCTATCGCATTCCAGAGGCAACTGTCTTAGTGCATGAAGTGATTTACGTACGTAATGCCCATGCAATAGCGTACGTAAATGCCTCTATTTAGCGTACGCAAGTGTCTTACCTTAGCGTGTGCTACTCATAGTTGACTCGTTTGTCTGTATGCTCCGAAGACTGGTCCACACGCCGAAAGTGCTGACGAGGATAAGATTCCTTTTTGTCCGATATACAGTTAGCGTGCGCTAATCAACATGCATTAGCGTGCGCTAACACTACATTACAACATCCGTTGACTTATCAGAACGTGCGCCGAAAGTGGCCTGGTCCACACACAGATTCCTTCCGATCTAACTGCATTAGCGTGCGTTATCTTATATCCGTAGCGTGCGCTAAACCTGCACGATAGCGTGCGCTACTCATGATTATTAGCGTGCGCTAATAATGTTACACTTAACCATTTCAGCTATTCTTGTCCAACGTCTCAACATACAGAATACGAACATACGACATACTGAATACATATACTTCTTACATCCAATTGTCGACCAAGTACGACAATTATACAAATACTGATGTCTCGGTCCTTCATTTATTTTATCCATACTGTACAGATTCCACGTAGTACAACATAACTCGGATAAAATAATATTAAACAACAGTAGTAGAAATTCCGGATATTACAAATAATCTATCACATTTTTCCTCAACGTCAATGCATACTCACAATATTACGTGTAGCATGAATCGAGCATGCATAACACGAATATTGAGGTTGCGTAGGTGCCCCCGCAACAACATGAAAATACTCACAATATTACGTATAGCATGAAACTAGCACGCATAACACGAATATTGAGGTTGCGCAGGTGTCCCCGCAACAACATGAAACATACACGCAATACCACATATAACATGAATCGAGCAAGCATGTGAATATTGGGTTGTGCAGGTGTCCCCACACATTATGAATCTTAAGATAACCGCTTTACACGTATATAGGTGAGCCTGATTTACAACATGTATCGTCAATTTATAAACATGAATTGAATATCACATATACAGTCCAATTAAAGTAATTAAAGTGATAGTGAAAATTCCCACCTGAATAAATGATGATGTCTGACTTGAAATGAAGATGCTCGACTCACAGTCCTAAGCCTGTAAATCCTCGATAAAGTCTACATATAATAATAACAATAATTAAAATTCTTAAAATTTATTATTTATATAATAAATGAAAAGATACGAATATTACTATATAATAACTGAAAATAATTTAGAGTTGTTCATTAATATTAACCGAAGAGTTAACATTATTAATGACTGAAATTAAAATACTTATGCATAATTTCAGATTAATTATTAATATTAATTGAAAGTCAACATTTTAATGTTTTGGGTCAAAATATGACTGGAAGTGAATTTTAAAAGTTGACTGGGGTCAAATCGTAAAGGTTGAGAAGCTGACTGGGTTAAAAACCGAAGTAAATGGAAGTTTGGGGTTAAATTGAAATTTACTGAAAACTGGGAGGACTAAATTGAATAACTCATAAAATTCGCGGCATAAATACCCTCAAACTTAACCTCAGTCGACCAACTTTCATTTCTTTCTCCTTCTCGGTTCTTCTCCCGTCTCTCCCTCTCTCCCTCTACTATTCTTCTTCTTCTCGGCCATGAAAAAAAAAATTCTGAAACACACACACAGAAAATTACACACACGCACACACACAGGCCATGGCGGACGAAATCGCCGGTGGTTCGGCTCGGGTGCAGCGGTGCAAGGTCCGAGTTCCTGCCCTCTAGTAACCGACGGCGGCGGCGGACTACAAGGCGGCGACTAAAACTCGTCACCAAGCTCCTGTTCCGGTCAGGTATGGGTTTGTTAAAGATTTTGAAACTTGTTTCGGGTTTGGGTGATTTCGGGCTCGGGCAGTGGTTTCGGATTTCTGGCCTCGGGTTTGAAACGGTGATGTTTGATTTTGGTGTTTTTGATTGTGAAATTGAAGTTTGGTTCCCGAATTTAATTTTCGGATTTGTGAAATTTCCGGATTCGGGTTATGGGTCGGAGAAATGCCCGATGTGGACTGTGGTTTCGGGCTTGGCCCGAATCCAGGATTCTGCTGCTCGGGAAGTTGAAAGCCTTAAGCTTTGATTTTACTCTTCTTTTTTTTTTGTTCAGATAAATTATTGGGTTTTGATTTCCGAATCAGAGTTCGCTGAATTCTGTTAGAATTAAGTTTGGTTCTGATTTGAGCTTGATTGATAATTTGGTAATGTATATTTGATATAGAATTGGTGTGGTTTGCAGATGGATTCGAACTGACAAAAAGATGATAAAGTTCAAATTAAAAACCGTAAATAGCATGCGTAGGTGACTTCGAAATTGTTGTTTTTAAGTTTGGACGAAACTTATTTTTAGTAGGTAGAATGTAATATCCGCATTTTTTCTTTCCTTGTATTTTCTTTTTCGGTATTTCTGGTCGTAGTGACCCCGTACCTTTCAATGTATCTTTCCGTCATCTATTGATCCGATTCTCGTTATTGTTGTGCGAACATTGCTTTGGGTTGCCGTGATCCATTCTATGTTTTGATGCGTCTTGAGATGTTCCGCTTGATGCTTCGCTCATATTCCTGTTTTGGACCGCGATATTTCATACCTAGCGACGCTATCTTTTCGCATAGCGCACGCTAGGGGTCCTTAGTAGCGCACGCCACGATCGCCCAGAAGACGTGCTAGAAAGCAATCCTCGGGAGTGGCAAGGCTGTTTCCAGCCTTCTCGATCGGGCGAATTAGCGTACGCTACGTAGTCAGCGCACGCTAATGTCTGGGCTAGCGCACGCCGAGATTCCTGTAGCGTGCGCTAGCGTGAGTGTCCAAGATCGATGCTTTGCTACCGACTCAATCTGCCGCCTGTAGCGACGTTATTGGTCGATAGCGCGCGCCATCGATACACTTTAGCGCACGCTACATTTGGTGGATAGCGCGCGCTAATCGGATCGTGTGTATCGATGCTTGCTCGACTCGCCGATGTCCGTAGCGCACGTTATTGGTCGATAGTGCGCGCTACCGAGAGATTATTAGCGCACGCTACGCTTCGAGTAGCGACGCTAACGCCGTAACCGCTACTAGATCGGGACGCTAATCGCTTGGCTCGTAGTTTTATCCCGTTAGCGCACACTAACCTTGAGGATTAGCGCGCGCTAACACTCCTTGGCTATATAAACCAGGGAGTTGACCGAGATGAACACAATTTCTCATTTCTTCCTCCTCTCCGCAGCTAAGGCGATTTCGGGCGATTTTCTTGGCGATTTCTTCCTCCAATCATCTCATCCAACACCTTCCTTGAGTTCTTGGTGTATTATAACAACAACAACACGAATCTTCCATCCTAATCCAAGGTAAAATCTCTTAGAACCCTACTTTTGGATAATTTGGGGGTTTTGGTATTTTCGTCCGATTCATTCCGTTTTGTTGGTGGATTCATGATGAATATGGAGGAGCCGAGTTTTACGGTTTTTACCTCGTCGAAGAAGTCTAATGCTTGAGGCTGGATTTGGATGATACGTACGAGCAGAAAAGAGGATCGTTCTTAGAGGCCTCGGATGAAAATCAAGCGATTCCGTCCTTCTTCTCGCTTCTCGTATAAATTTTCTCGCGATGAATTGTGTATTGTATTTTATTTTTCTCGTATTTTGATCGATGAGTGAGAGATTTCGCATCCGTAGAGTTGCTAGGGTTGGGGAAGGCCAAGGAAAAGAAAAAAATTGTATTCTCGTGTATTGTATTTTTGTATTGCAGATGTAATGTATTTGTACTCCTAGGTTAGAGTTAGGTAGCCCTAGGAGTATATATGGTAGTATAAATTTGTCGGGCTTTAGTATTTTTGGTCAAAAAGTAGTCGGGTCAAATAACAATAACATTATAATTAAAGTCTATTGGGTCTTATACAATTATTAATGATATAATGATATTAATATTAAAACTATTAATATTAATATTGCCTTTAATAATAAATAATTCTATTATTATTTTTAATAGTAATACTATCAATAATAATAATGTAATATTAATATTAATAATTAATATTAAACATCTCTTGAATTTATTAATCCGACTTGGGCTTAGAATTTATTAGATGTCATGAATATATTTATGATCTCATTAATGAGTTTAAACGGATTGAAAATGCATTATTAATATTATTAATAGTAATTGACTACTTGAAAATAACTGACAAAAATGATTCGCCAGACTTGTGATACGTCGAAATAAATGTTCATGATTCTCTTAATGGAATTAAATAACTCGAATGCATTATAATATTATTATAATTAATAATATTGATTATGAAAATAGCGGTATTACATCATACCCTCTTAGAAAATTTTCGTCCTCGAAAATAAATGATATACCTCGATTGAAGAAATTTGGATAACGAGCTTGGAGTTCTTCCTCGTGCTCTCAAGTGGCTTCATCCTTATTGTGGTTACGCCATCGATCTCGACAAACACCTTCTCTTTGCTTCTTAATTGCACTGATCGACGGCCGAGAATCGCCTCTGGTTTTCTTCATATGTAAGATCTTTGTTCATCTCCACGGCAGATAGTTGATGACGTGGCCGGGATCGTGCACATACTTCCTCAACAATGATACGTGGAAAACGTTGTGCACACCAAAGTTCTGGGGGTAAAGCCAAACGGTAAGCTAACTCTCCAATCCGCTCGAGAATTTCGAACGATCCAATGTATCTCGGTCTCAACTTGCTCCTTGGACCAAAACGACAATTCCCTTGGTAGGAGATACCTTTAGGAATACCTTGTCGCCAACACATAATTCGCGATTCTTCATATGCTTGTCGGCGTATGACTTCGACGATCCCGTGCTATCTTGATCCTCTCACGAATCTTATCCACCATACTAACTGTCTGCTCGATCATCTCGATCCAAAATCCTCCTTTCACCTACCTCATCCCAATACAAAGGTGATCGACACTTCCTACCATATAGGGCTTCATACGGTGCCATACCGATCGCCGATCGTAACCGTTGTTGCAAGCAAATTCTACCAAAGGCAACAATGCTCCCAATTATTTCCCATGTCTAACACACATGCTCGTAACATATCCTCAAGGATTCGATGGTCCTCTCGGATTGACCATCACCGAGGATGATAGGTCGCTAAAATTCAACTGCGTTCCCAAGGCTTCTTGTAAACTCTCCCAAAAACGCGATGTGAAACGAGTATCCCTGTCGGATACTATAGAGACTGGCACTCCATGCAATATAATAATCTCCCTGATGTAAAGTTGAGCATATTGATCCATTCGAAAATTCATCTTAACTGGGATAAAATGAGCTGACTTTGTGAGTCGGTCGACAACAACCCAAATTCATCTTAACGTGGTTTCCTCTTTCCATTCGAGGAAAACCTACCACAAAGTCCATCGTAATGTGTTCCCATTCCCATTCTGGAATATGAAGTGATTTAAGTAATCCAAAGGGGCGTTGGTGTTCTGCCTTCACTTGTTGACAAACTATACACTTTCTGGCAAAGTCGGTCACATCTCTTTTCAAACCTCCCCACCAAAATGTCCCCTTAAGATCTTGATACATCTTTGTACTCCCAGGGTGCTGTATACGGGGTATTATGTACCTCCTTTAATATCGCTTCTCTCAACTTAACAACATTTGGCACACAAATTCTCCCTTCATAATACATCGTGCCATCATCGGACACGCTGAAACCCTTATCCTCACCTGAAAGACTACGTTCTTTCATCTTGATTAGGAAGTCGTCCTGACCTTTTTTGATTTGTACCCTCAAGGTTGGTTGTATCACCAAACTAGCCAATAATGACTCAGCTGGACTCGATGGTGTGGCCACCTCAAGGTTCATCCTTGCAAATTCCTTGACCAAGCTTTCCTCTTTGGTCAACAAACAAGTTAAGTCTCCTCTCGCTTTACGGCTCAAGTGCATCAAGAACTACGTTTTCTTTGGGTGGTAATGAATTGTACAATCGTAGTCTTTGACCAACTCTAGCCATCTCATACGCCTCATATTTAACTCCTTTGTGTGAAAATATATTTGACTTTTGTGGTCTGTATAAATTTCACATTTACCTCCATAAAGGTAATGTCTCCAAATCTTCAAGGCATGAACTACCGCCGCTAATTTCAAATCATGCGTAGGTAGTTCACTCGTATGATTTCAACTGTCTCAAGCATAGGCAACTACCTTGCCCTCTTGCATCAATACACATCCGAAGCCTTGCTTGATGCATCACCGTAGATGATGAACTCTATCCTCGGATCGTGGATGGTCAACACCGTGCCGCAATAGCCTTTGCTTAAGTTCTTGGAAACTCCTTTCGCATTTCTCATTCCATAAGAAAGCTTCTCCATTTCTAGTCAATTTAGTCATAGGTGCAGCAATCTTCGAAAAACCCTCGATAAATCTGAGATAATAACAGGCTAATCCGAAGAAGCTGCAAACTTCATTCGCATTACTCGGTACATTCCAATCATCGATCGCTTCTACCTTAATCGGGTCAACCTTAATTCCTTTAGAAGTGACTACATGTCCCAAAATGCAACTTGGTGAAGCCAAAATTCACACTTGTTGAACTTCACATCTAACTTCTCCTTGCGCAGTATTCCAAGTACTGTTCTAAGGTGCTGCTCATGTTCAACCTTGGTCTTTGAATATACAAGTATGTCGTCTATGAACACAATGACAAACTTGTCCAAATAAGGTTGAAATACACGGTTCATGAGGTCCATGAATACTACTGAGCATTAGTCAAACCAAATGACATCACTATAAATTCATAGTGTCCATATCGAGTTCGAAATGCTGTCTTTGGGATATCATCATCCTTAATCCTCAGTTGGTGATATCCGGATCTCAAATCAATTTTCGAAAATACTCCCGATCCTCCAAGTTGATCGAATAGGTCCTCTATTCTAAGAAGTGGATATTTATTCTTTATCTTGAGTCGATTAAGTTCACGATAGTCAATGCACATCCTCAAACTTCCGTCCTTTTTCTTCACGAAGAGTACTGGTGCACCCCATGGCGAAACACTCGGTCGGATAAATCCAGAGTCGAGCGCTTCTTGAAGTTGTACTTTCAACTATTGCAATTCCTTAGCGCCATCCTATAGGGAGCCTTCGATATTGGTGCCGCTCCCGCACTAAATCAATCGAGAACTCAACTTGACGATTCGGTGGAACTCCGTGCAAGTCTTCGGAAAGAAACTGGATACTCCTTGACGATAGGTACATCACCATCTGTCTTCTCCGAAGTTGTTTTCCCCATCACATTCACCAAAAATCCTTGCCAACTACGCTTCTTCAACATTTTCACCGCTTTCATGGCTGAAATCACCTTCGGGGTGCTAGAGTGTCTTACTCCCTCGAATACGATCTTGACATCCATAGACGGACATAAAGTTACCCTCATTTCAGAGCATTAAACTACAGCTATATGCTTTTCCAACCAATCCATACCCAAAATGACATCAAAATCGCTGAGTTCAACTATATGCAAGTCGTCTAAGAAGCTATGTTCGTTAATCTCTATCTTCACCTTGTTAGTTATCGAGTCTACACGCACTACTCCACCTGTCACTGCTAATAATCTCTATAACAGGAATAGAGGGTCGCGGCTCAATCCAAAAAGTTACTTCATCGCCGACTCGATGTCCGTCATCATCACGTCCTTCATATTATCGGCGAGATCCATCCTTGAGCTTTCATCGGGAACTTCTTCTGGATCTTCCTCTGGATCTTCTTTGGGATCCTCCTCTGGGTCTTCTTCTGGATCTTCTTCGGGATCCTCCTTCGAGTCTTCCTCGTCCGTAGAGTCGACATCCCAATTTGCAACTGGAATCTCCTCTCGAGCGAACAAATCCAATAAGCGTCCAGCGACGAACCGAAATCATCGCCGCCTCTCGCTCTTCTAGCGATCTCTTGATGGCCTTTTTCCAAAGCCTAAGATGCAAAGAACTCCAGCCTCATATAATTTCTCCATCATGTGCTCTAGTCAAGAGTGACGGAACCTTGTTTCCTGATTTTAGCCACTTACTCACCCTATTAATGACGTCTTGGGCGCATTTTCTCGTAGACTAGGTCGTCCCACAGCCTTTACGCGCTAGGAGACGCGAGTCAAAAGTAGCTGACCTTCTTACGTGGCGTCATTCTAGTTTGGCCATTCTAACAGCTTCGGACATACATAAATAATTATATAAGTAAAATAGAATGGTATATGCATGAATAATGATCAAATTCGCACTTGGACGGAGTGATGAAGTGGCGAAGCTGAGAGCATATGATACTTTTACAGTTTAGCGAGTCTACAGAAAGGTAAAACCCGCTTTGATACCACTATGTAACGCCCTGATTGTCTAGGGTAATTATTGGGGAAAATAAGTAAAAGGTAAATTTGACGAAAAATAATTTTCTTGAGAATATAAAATTCTCGCCTACAAAATTGAGTCGCTAAACTCACATAAAATTTAATACCTTTTAAATAAGTTAACATTTCATCATAGATACGAAGTAAAATTTTTTGCGGCGGAAGAATAATTCATAATTTATACAATTTTAAATCGAGGTTTCCCCAAATGAGTTCCAAAACATCGACATAAAGAAACATCATATAATAATTCCTCTTTCATATGCCCTCTCGCCGCTCATTCGTCCATCCGCTCTGGCTCAACTCGCGGTTCAATAAAGGTGGGGTGAGCTTCCTTCACTGTGAAATCACTCTGATCACAGTAATATACAATCTCATGGAAAGCATAACATGAATAATCTATCACATTTTTCCTCAACGTCAATGCATACTCACAATATTACGTGTAGCATGAATCGAGCACGCATAACACGAATATTGAGGTTGCGCAGGTGCCCCCGCAACAACATGAAACATACTCACAATATTACGTATAGCATGAAACTAGCACGCATAACACGAATATTGAGGTTGCGCAGGTGTTCCCGCAACAACATGAAACATACACGCAATACCACATATAACATCAATCGAGCACGCATGTGAATATTGAGTTGTGCAGGTGTCCCCACACATTATGAATCTTAAGATAACCTCTTTACACGTATACAGGTGAGCCTGATTTACAACATGTATCGTCAATTTATAAACATGAATTGAATATCACATATATAGTCCAATTAAAGTAATTAAAGTGATAGTGAAAATTCCCACCTGAATAAATGATGATGTCTGACTTGAAATGAAGATGCTCGACTCACACCCTGCCTCAGTAAATCCTCGATAAAGTCTACATATAATAATAACAATAATTAAAATTTTTAAAATTTATTATTTATATAATAAATGAAAATATACGAATATTACTATATAATAACTAAAAATAATTTACAGTTGTTCATTAATATTAACCGAAGAGTTAACATTATTAATGACTGAAATTAAAATACTTATGCATAATTTCAGATTAATTATTAATATTAATTGAAAGTCAACATTTTAATGTTTTGGGTCAAAATAGGACTCGAAGTAAATTTTAAAAGTTGACTGGGGTCAAATCGTAAAGGTTGAGAAGCTGACTGGGTCAAAAACTGAAGTAAATGGAAGTTTGGGGTTAAATTGAAATTTACTGAAAACTGGGAGGACTAAATTGAATAACTCATAAAATTTGCGGCATAAATACCCTCAAACTTAACCTCAGTCGACCAACTTTCATTTCTTTCTCCTTCTCGGTTCTTCTCCCGTCTCTCCCTCTCTCCCTCTACTATTCTTCTTCTTCTCGGCCATGAAAAAAATTCTGAAACACACACACACAGAGTAAATTACACACACATAAAATTACACACACGCACACACACAGGCCACGGCGGACGAAATCGCCGGTGGTTCGGCTCGGGTGCAGCGGTGCAAGGTCCGAGTTCCTGCCCTCTAGTAACCGGCGGCGGCGGCGGACTACAAGGCGGCGACTGAAACTCGTCACCAAGCTCCTGTTGCGGTCAGGTATGGGTTTGTTAAAGATTTTGAAACTTGTTTCGGGTTTGGGTGATTTCGGGCTCGGGCAGTGGTTTCGGATTTCTGGCCTCGGGTTTGAAACGGTGATGTTTGATTTTGGTGTTTTTGATTGTGAAATTGAAGTTTGGTTCCCGAATTTGATTTTCGGATTTGTGAAATTTCCGGATTCGGGTTATGGGTCGGAGAAATGCCCGATGTGGACTGTGGTTTCCGGGCTTGGCCCGAATCCAGGATTCTGCTGCTCGGGAAGTTGAAAGCCTTAAGCTTTGATTTTACTCTTCCTTTTTTTTGTTCAGATAAATTATTGGGTTTTGATTTCCAAATCAGAGTTCGGGTTGAATTCTGGGTTGAATTCTGTTAGAATTAAGTTTGGTTCTGATTTGAGCTTGATTGATAATTTGGTAATGTATATTTGATATAGAATTGGTGTGGGTTGCAGATGGATTCGGAACTGGCAAAAAATATGATAAAGTTCAAATTAAATGGAGGAGCCGCGTTTTACGGTTTTTACCTCGTCGAAGAAGTCTAATGCTTGAGGCTGGATTTGGATGATACGTACGAGCAGAAAAGAGGATCGTTCTTAGAGGCCTGGATGAAAATCTGAAGCAGATTCCGTACTTCTTCTGCTTCTGTATAAATTTTCTGGCGATGAATTGTGTATTGTATTTTATTTTTCCGTATTTTGATCGATGAGTGAGAGATTTCTGCACTGTAGAGTTGCTAGGGTTGGGGAAGGCCGAAGGAAAAGAAAAAAACTGTATTCTGTGTATTGTATTTTTGTATTGCAGATGTAATGTATTTGTACTCCTAGGTTAGAGTTAGGTAGCCCTAGGAGTATATATGGTAGTATAAATTTGCTGGGCTTTAGTATTTTTGGTCAAAAAGTAGTCGGGTCAAATAATAATAACATTATAATTAAAGTCTATTGGGTCTTATACAATTATTAATGATATAATGATATTAATATTAAAACTATTAATATTAATATTGCCTTTAATAATAAATAATTCTATTATTATTTTTAATAGTAATACTATCAATAATAATAATGTAATATTAATATTAATAATTAATATTAAACATCTCTTGAATTTATTAATCCGACTTGGGCTTAGAATTTATTAGATGTCATGAATATATTTATGATCTCATTAATGAGTTTAAACGGATTGAAAATGCATTATTAATATTATTAATAGTAATTGACTACTTGAAAATAACCGACAAAATGATTCTACAGTGACTATGATACATCGAAATAAATGTTCATGATTCTCTTAATGGAATTAAATAACTGAATGCATTATAATATTATTATAATTAATAATATTGCATTATGAAAATAGCGGGTATTACATCATACCCTCTTAAAAATTTTCGTCTCGAAAATAAATGATATACCTCGATTGAAGAAATTGGATAACGAGCTTGAGTTCTTCCTCGTGCTCTCAAGTGGCTTCATCCTTACCGTGGTTACGCCATCGATTCGACAAACACCTTCTCTTTGCTTTAATTGCCTGACCGATCGGCCGAGAATCGCCTGTTTTCTTCATATGTAAGATCTTTGTTCATCTCCACGGCAGATAGTTGATGACGTGGCCGGATCGTGCACATACTTCCTCAACAATGATACGTGGAAAACGTTGTGCACCCGAAAGTTCGGGGGTAAAGCCACCCGTAGCTAACTCTCCAATCCGCTCGAGAATTTCGAACGCTAATGTATCTCGGTCTCAACTTGCTCCTCGACCAAAACGGACAATTCCCTTGGTAGGAGATACCTTTAGAATACCTTGTCGCCAACACATAATTCGCGATTCTTTCTATGCTTGTTGCGTAAGACTTCCGACGATCCCGTGCTATCTTGATCCTCTCACGAATCTTATCCACCATACCAACCTGCCTCTTCGATCATCTCGGGACCCAAAATCCTCCTTTCACCTACCTCATCCCAATACAAAGGGTGATCGACACTTCCTACCATATGTGGCTTCATACGGTGCCATACCGATCGTCGATCGGTAATCGTTATTGCAAGCAAATTCTACCAAAGGCAACAAATGCTCCCAATTATTTCCCATGTCTAACACACATGCTCGTAACATATCCTCAAGGATTCGATGGTCCTCTCGGATTGACCATCACCCGAGGATGATAGCCGTGCTAAAATTCAACCGCTCCCAAGGCTTCTTGTAAACTCTCCCAAAAACGCGATGTGAAACGAGTATCCCCGCTTGATACTATAGAGACCGGCACTCCATGCAATCTAATAATCTCCCGATGTAAAGTTGAGCATATTGATCCATTCAAAATTCATCTTAATCGATAAAATGAGCCGACTTTGTGAGCTTGGCCGACAACAACCCAAATTCATCTTAACGTGGTTTCCTCTTTCCATTCGAGGAAAACCTACCACAAAGTCCATCGTAATGTGTTCCCATTCCCATTCTGGAATATGAAGTGATTTAAGTAATCCAAAGGGGCGTTGGTGTTCCGCCTTCACTTGTTGACAAACTATACACTTTCTGACAAAGTCAGCCACATCTCTTTTCAAACCTCCCAACCAAAATGTCCCCTTAAGATCTTGATACATCTTTGTACTCCCAGGGTGTGCTGTATACGGGGTATTATGTGCCTCCTTTAATATCGCTTCTCTCAACTTAACAACATTTGGCACACAAATTCTCCCTTCATAATACATCGTGCCATCATCGGACACGCTGAAACCCTTATCCTCACCTGAAAGACTACGTTCTTTCATCTTGATTAGGAAATCGTCATGTCCTTGACCTTTTTTGATTTGTTCCCTCAAGGTTGGTTGTATCACCAAACTAGCCAATAATGACTCAGATGGACTCGATGGTGTGGCCACCTCAAGGTTCATCCTTGCAAATTCCTTGACCAAGCTTTCCTCTTTGGTCAACAAACAAGTTAAGTCTCCTCTTGGCTTACGGCTCTGTGCATCAGCAACTACGTTTGCTTTACCGGGGTGGTAATGAATTGTACAATCGTAGTCTTTGACCAACTCTAGCCATCTGCGCCGCCACATATTTAACTCCTTTTGTGTGAAAATATATTTCAGAATTTTGTGGTCTGTATAAATTTCACATTTACCTCCATAAAGGTAATGTCTCCAAATCCTCAAGGCATGAACTACCGCTGCTAATTTCAAATCATGCGTAGGGTAGTTCATCTCGTGCGGTTTCAACTGTCTCGAAGCATAGGCAACTACCTTGCCCTCTTGCATCAATACACATCCCAAGCCTTGCTTGGATGCATCACTGTAGATGATGAACTCTCTCCTCGGATCAGGGATGGTCAACACCGTGCCGCAATCGGTCTTTGCTTAAGTTCTTGAAACTCCTTTCGCATTTCTCATTCCATAAGAAATATTCTCCATTTCTAGTCAATTTAGTCATAGGTGCAAAGAATCTTGAAAATCCCTCGATAAATCTGCGATAATAACCGACTAATCCCAAGAAGTCGCGAACTTCATTCGCATTACTCGGTACTTTCCAATCATCGATCGCTTCTACCTTAATCGGGTCAACCTTAATTCCTTTAGAAGTGACCACATGTCCCAAAAATGCAACTTGGTTAAGCCAAAATTCACACTTGTTGAACTTCGCATCTAACTTCTCCTTGCGCAGTATTCCTAGTACTGTTCTAAGGTGCTGCTCATGTTCAACCTTGGTCTTTGAATATACAAGTATGTCGTCTATGAACACAATGACAAACTTGTCCAAATAAGGTTGAAATACACGGTTCATGAGGTCCATGAATACCGCTGGAGCATTAGTCAAACCAAATGACATCACTATAAATTCATAGTGTCCATATCGAGTTCGAAATGCTGTCTTTGGGATATCATCATCCTTAATCCTCAGTTGGTGATATCCGGATCTCAAATCGATTTTCGAAAATACTCCCGATCCTCCAAGTTGATCGAATAGGTCCTCTATTCTAGGAAGTGGATATTTATTCTTTATCGTGAGTCGATTAAGTTCACGATAGTCAATGCACATCCTCAAACTTCCGTCCTTTTTCTTCACGAAGAGTACTGGTGCACCCCATGGCGAAACACTCGGTCGGATAAATCCAGAGTCGAGCAGTTCTTGAAGTTGTACTTTCAGCTATTGCAATTCCTTAGGCGCCATCCTATAGGGAGCCTTCGATATTGGTGCCGCTCCTAGCACTAAATCAATCGAGAAATCAACTTGACGATTCGGTGGAACTCGAGGCAAGTCTTCGGGAAAGACATCTGGATATTCCTTGACGATAGGTACATCGCCTACTGCCTTCTCCGAAGTTGTTTTCCCCATCACATTCACCAAGAATCCTTGGCAACTACGCTTCTTCAACATTTTCACCGCTTTCATGGTCAAATCACCTTCGGGGTGCTAGAGTGTCTTACTCCCTCGAATACGATCTTGACATCCATAGACGGACATAAAGTTACCCTCATTTCGGAGCATTAAACTACAGCTATATGCTTGTCCAACCAATCTATACCCAAAATGACATCAAAATCGCTGAGTTCAACTATATGCAAGTCGACTAAGAAGCTATGTCCGTTAATCTCTATCTTCACCTTGTTAGTTATTGAGTCTACACGCACTACTCCACCTGTCACTGCTAATAATCTATATAACAGGAATAGGGGGTCGCGACTCAATCCACAAAGTTACTTCATCGTCAGACTCGATGTCTGTCATCATCACGTCCTTCATATTATCGGCGAGATCCATCCTTGAGCTTTCATCGGGAACTTCTTCTGGATCTTCCTCTGGATCTTCTTTGGGATCCTCCTCTGGGTCTTCTTCTGGATCTTCTTCGGGATCCTCCTTCGAGTCTTCCTCGTCCGTAGAGTCGGCATCCCAATTTGCAATTGGAATCTCCTCTCGAGCGAACAAATCCAATAAGCGTCCAACGACGAACTGGAAATCATCGCCGCCTCTCGCTCTTCTAGAGATCTCTTGATGGCCTTTTTCCAAAGCCTAAGATGCGGCAACTCTAGTCCTCATATAATTTCTCCATCACGTGCTCTAGTTGGCGAGTGACGGAACCTTGTTTCCCAGATTTTAGCCACTTACTCAGCCTATTAATGACGTAGTGTGGCGCATTTTCTGGTACACTAGGGTCGTCCCACCAGATTTACGCCGCTAGAGACGCGAGTCAAAAGTAGCTCGAACCTTCTTACGTGGCGTCATTCTAGATTTGCCATTCGTCCATCCGGCCTGCCTCAACCCGAGGGTTCAATAAAGGTGGGGTGAGCTTCCTTCACTCGTGGAAATCACTCGATCACAAGAAGATACAATCTCATGGAAAGCATAACATGAATAATCAAACACCCTGCATCCGACCGGAATATAGCGCCTTGGGCTCCGAGATGGAACCCACAAGGTCAAGGAAATTTTCGCAAACATTTACAAACGCCCAAGAGGCTAACGACGGTATTATCTATTAAAAACATTCGAAGATTTATAAAGCTCGTTTATCAAACCGTCGTAAAAACTCATTTGAAACCACAAGGCCCAAAATGCCAAAACTCAACAGTTTAAAAACATACGTTAAGCTATCGCTTACACATACCGACAGAATAGATTTAGAAAACGATTGCCAAAGTAACCTAAGTTACCGGATACCAAAAAGGCCATTTAAAAATACTCACGCAGCGGATAAAGACAAACAATTAAAATACTCTAGCAGCGGAATACAACAACTGATCAGAAACTCAAAACACAAATACATGTCATTGCCAGTATCCTCCGGGAAATTCATTTCTCCACGACCGCTACAAACTTGATAATCCAAGAACCTAAAAAGAAAGCCCACGACGGGGTCAGCCATAATATCCAACAATGATAACCATCACATCTCGTCAATAATTACATATCAATGGAAATACTAAGTAAGAATACGACCAATGTAATCTTACCGTCGTAACTTTACGAGAATCCACGATTCGTATCCTTAACAACATATTAAAATAATACCAAAATATCTGTACGGTATCTCAACAATACTCAAGGTTCTCAAATCATTATCATAACTCGCGATACGGAAATTACACCAACTCTGGCCAATTCAATCCATCGGATAACATCGACAATTGCAATACGATAATCGATTGTCCATCAAAGACAAGTACCAAGGAAATACGGAACATACCTCAAGATACGAAATACCATTACCATCACGCGCCTAATCCGATATCAGATCAACACAACATACGGACATGGTCCTAACACAAGACCTACAAATGCATACTCATATGACAACGTCAATATGATCACAACAATAACGACAATGTATACTTATGGCCACCCATAATATACATATGCACAATAATAACAACATATGGTAATCCAACGATCCGGTAAGACACAAATATAGATTCCCATGATGATCCCATCGACCAACGCATGGTGGCATTACTCGTCCGGCGATCCAACAAGACACAGCTATAGATTCCCATGATGATCCCGTCGGACCAACGCATGGTGGACATATGACAACAATGTACAACTGCACAAAACAACAGTGCACAATACACGACAACAATAATGCACAAATGCATGACAACAACGATACACGAATGTATCACGACATGATCGACACAAATGATAAAAATGATTAGAGTACTTGCCCCGAGTCCTTCAAGAACGATCTCAATGCCTAAACCATCACGAACCATTATCCTCAATACTCGACGGTCCAAAGTATCACAGATTGCAGATAATTCATATCTCCGTTTTTATCACGATATATCCTCGATATACAAGTATACCAATAACAAAAGCAAATCATATACATTATGATTTAGATTCCCAAAACTCGAATATGATTTATAATCTCAAGTCTCCTGTGACTATGATTATAAACATTGTTATACGAATTATAAACGAATGAAACGGAAACCATTCATTAAATACTATAAACTGAGTAAGTAATAACTTACTTCGATACCGATACAATGACGAGGAAGATGTTACCAAATCCATTGCCGTCATCTACAAGTTCCTCGGTCCCGACCAAAGCAATCAACGAACATTCTCGAGCTCGACCGCAACACACGGTTGTAATCACTGATCAATATTCTCAACCTATTACAGTAATCGATAGACAACAAGTTCGACAACAATTAACAATCGATAAAACCAATTTACAAACCCAACGGCTCGACAATATCTCGATTAAACACTAGTCGGATCAATCCTACTCAAACCAGCACGAATTTACAACCACAACACGAAAACACTGCACTTTCTGCCTTCTTAGCGCACGTTAATCACCTAACGTAGCGTGCGCTAAGTTGCTCCCGTTAGCGCGCGCTAGATAGTAAGCTTAGCGTGCGCTACTGTTGTACAGATGCATGTTTTTCAGATTCCGATCAATATATGGTGATTTATCGAGAACACTAAGTGATTCTAAACCATGTTCATATCTATCAAAACAACGAAATCTGATATCCTTTAACATATAAACAATCATCCAACTTATAATCCAAGTTCCATATCCATATATCATCTTCCTTAATATCAATACATGAAACACCAAGAACGTAACAACACTTCCTTAATCTTCCATTACAGAGAGTAATCATCGACAATAACATCAACATCCGAAACTGAGGAGAAGGATTAATTCACTTATCTCAAGAAAACGAACAACACTATTCAAACCACAAGAATCATATCAATATCTTCATGTCAACAATAACATCATCATAATCCGGTAATCCATCTCATAATCATGCTTATCAACTTGTTTATATGATAATCATCAACTCAAGAACATCAACATTCAATCCAAAACGAAATCCAAAGATGAAGAGTATTACCTTCTTGAAGTAATGGATTGATTTCCAAGGTTGAATCCATTTCCAAGAATCACCAATGATTTCAAGAACAAAGCTTTAATCCATGATTTCCATCTTTAATCTTGTTAAAGAGGATCATCCCTCACTGTTTAGGAACTCCAAATGTCCTCCCAAGGTTGTCTCTATCGGGTGAAAGGAAAGAAATGGACGAAATGCTTCATAACACCCGTTTGTCCCTTTATATAGAATACATTACTAGCGTGCGCTAAACCTTATGTTTAGCGTGCGCTACGGCCTTAGCGTGCGCTAACTGACCTTTGTTAGCGTGCGCTATCGCAGTCCAGAGGCAACTGTCTTAGTGCATGAAGTGATTTACGTACGTAATGCCCATGCAATAGCGTACGTAAATGCCTCTATTTAGCGTACGCAAGTGTCTTACCTTAGCGTGCGCTACTCATAGTTGACTCGTTTGTCTGTATGCTCAAGATCGGGTCCACACGCCGAAAGTGCTAACGAGGATAAGATTCCTTTTTGTCCGATATACAGTTAGTGTGCGCTAATCAACATGCATTAGCGTGCGCTAACACTACATTACAACATCCGTTGACTTATCAGAACGTGCGCCGAAAGTGGCCTGGTCCACACGCAGATTCCTTCCGATCCGATCGCATTAGCGTGCGTTATCTTATATCCGTAGCGTGGCGCTAAACCCGCACGATAGCGTGCGCTACTCATGATTATTAGCGTGCGCTAATAATGTTACACTTAGCCATTTCGGCTATTCTTGTCCAACGTCTCAACATACGTAATACGAACATACGACATACCGAATACATATACTTCTTACATCCAATTGTCGACCAAGTACGACAATTATACAAATACTGATGTCTCGGTCCTTCATTTATTTTATCCATACTGTACAGATTCCACGTAGTACAACATAACTCGGATAAAATAATATTAAACAACAGTAGTAGAAATTCCGGATATTACATACTACACCACTTAAAATAAGTTTCGTCTCGAAACTTGCAAGCCGTCATAGAAAAACAAACAAACCATTCAACCGAAATATTCCGATACCATCACGACAACGATCAATACGTAACCCTGCAGACAGATATATACGGGACGAATAAAATTCTCAAAACGTTACACAAATCACATACAGTGGATCTCAAAGAAACGCACCTGAATGTTGAACATACCTTTCGGCATACGAACAACCAATCACAAACCGACGAACATACCCAATCATACTTGGAATGGAAACGACCAATCAATATCCAAAACAACCATCCTGGGGTCACCATCCCCAAATCTACACTTAAAACGAAATCATTCAAAAATCACTATGGTAAAATCGCACTACTACCACCAATAGAGTCACATAGCACATATGCTCCAGTTTCACAAAACTCAAAATTCCAAAATCATATTCACAACCGAAACCTACATTACGTGGCATATTTCTCTTATCGGCTCAACCAACCGGTCATCTCTGGATAACCAAACTACCATACTGAAGTTTGAATCCTATTCATCGTACCATACTGATGTCTTATCCAGTTTGGAGTCATACTCATAACTTCACCATGCTATGCACTATGCACTAAATGCGTATGTATATCAATCAAATTTTCATAACCTGTTTGAAATCATATAGTCTCGTCAAGAAGACAATTTTCGAAATTTCTTTCAAAAATTTCAAAACTCAAAACATAATTTTGGTAAGACCACAAAATCAATTTTCGAAAAATTAAATTGGATCGATGGTGCCAAGTATTCGATAACAGTTTCCTTCGAATCCACACGATTTCGAAGTTTTAAAATGAAAAGTATGCAAATGCTCGACTACATCCATACTCCTGTATACCAATCCGGTTCGCTATTCCATCGGAAAGCCATACGATAAAGTTCCGAAATTTTCAATATATAAACTCCGACTAAAAACTCCTTTTCCACATATGACTCGCAACGTCAATCATTTTCCATCCTGGATCACCTCAATTATGCTATGACAATGCATTGAAACAATTCAACACAGCGAAAGACTTCCCGAGAAGTTTCTTTTGATCAAGTAAGCCAAAACCCCGAAAGGCAGGAACGAAATAGATAAACGATTAATAAAGTGTTTTACAATTCTCGGGAGTTTTAAGAAAACAGAAAGGCCTTTTGAAACATTAGGGTCTCAGCCCGTATCTCATTCCGCATTACAAGAAGTTTAAAAAGTAGAAAACCCTTTTTCGGACCCCAAGTCCTGAGTTATAAAACAATTTCAAAAAAATCTATTGGGTCTCGGCCCAAAAATCATTTACGGTAAAACATCCGTAAAACATTCATTTTGAAAAGTATCATTTTCAAATGCTCAAAAACAGTTCATATATCTCAAAATGAACTAACATGACTACATGTTCTCCTGAACAATCCACAATATTTCTCCCAAATGCACAGCTCCGTTTCAAAAATCTACTCAACATACTGATTTCCAAAATCATGGTTTCTCAAATCATCAATCCTGTCCCAATTCTGTCATCTCATTCTGTAATGCGTAATATCTTTCTGAATCTCACAACATATCAACTTAGAACGACAATAAATCTCAATGCAATTTAAAATCCAATACTTACAGATCGTGAAGCCGACAATTCCCCGTGATACTAGCACATGTCTCGACTCAAGAAAATACTCGACACAGATATTTTCAAAACACACATTTTGCAAACTCAGTTCAACTCGAGAAAACAACACATCTCTATCTGAAGAAACACGTTAATACTATTTGGAAAAGTTTATAACAAGACCAGTACTACACTGGAAAATCGCACAACGCATAAGCCCGAGTGAACAACAAAAACTCACGGCTCCAATATTTTTCAATCGACAAATCAAATGACGCGACAGAAACACGACCCAACTCGACCCGACTGCCTAGGTTTTCTCAACCTAAGCTCCGATACCATATTCTGAAACACCCCCAGATCCGACCGGGAATATTACAGCGCCGTGGGCCCCGAGATGGAACCCACAAGGCTGAAGGAAATTTTCGCAAACATTTACAAACGCCCAAGAGGCTAACGACGGTATTATCTATTAAAAACATTCGAAGATTTATAAAGCTCGTTTATCAAACCGTCGTAAAAACTCATTTGAAACCACAAGGCCCAAAATGCCAAAAACTCAACAGTTTAAAAACATACGTTAAGCTATCGCTTACACGTACCGACAGAATAGATTTAGAAAATGATTGCCAAAGTAACCTAAGTTACCGGATACCAAAAAGGCCATTTAAAAATACTCACACAATGGATAAAGACAAACAATTAAAATACTCTAGCAATGAATACAACAACCGATCGAAACTCAAAACACAAATACATGCCCTTGCCAAGTATCCTCCGGAAGTTCATCTCTCCACGACCGCTATAAACATGATAATCCAAGAACCTAAAAGAAAGCCCACGACGGGTCACCATAATATCCAACAATGATAACCATCACATCTCGTCAATAATTACATATCAATGGAAATACTAAGTAACAATACGAACAATCTAATCTTACCGTCAGAATTTTACGAGAATCCACGATTCGTATCCTTAACAACACATTAAAATAATACCAAAATATCAGACAAAGATCTCAACAATACTCAAGGTTCTCAAATCATTATCATAACTCGCGATACGAAAATTATACCAACTCTGGCCAATTCAATTCATCGGATAACATCGACAATTGCAATACGATAATCGATTGTCCATCAAAGACAAGTACCAAGGAAATACGGAACATACCTCAACATACGAAATACCATTACCATCACGTCAGTCTAATCCGATATCAGATCAACACAACATACGGACATGGTCCTAACACAAGACCTACAAATGCATACTCATATGACAACGTCAATATGATCACAACAATAACGACAATGTATACTTATGGCCACCCATAATATATGATTGGTGCATAATTGATCTAAAACTCATATACAAAATATTCATTTTTCCGGGCATAATTATACTGATTTGTGATTAAAAATATATATTTTACAGATATATCCAAACATGAGCTAAAAATGGTTATTTTACAGATTACTGACATGAAGCATCAAAAAGGACGGAAAACAAGATCAAATCCAACGACGGGAATTTTTCAAGGCAAAACGACCTACAACACGGCGCAAACAGGACCGTGTTATGTAGGTCGTTTCACATACGGCGCAACAAGGGCCGTGTCTTGGGCCGTTTCACACACGGCCGGCATTTAGCGCCGTGTCCTCGCGCGTATTCCGGAAGAGACCGAGTCAGCACAAAACGGCGCACAACACGGGGCAAACTGGGCCGTTTTTCATCGCCGTTTTTCAGCAGATGCCATGCAAAATTAGTCCACTTTTGACCAACTTGTGAACTCAACCACAAGATATTTTTTTGGTCAAAAATTTGAAAATCAAAGACATGGGTGAAGTGTGAACAAAGAATTAAAAAAATGATATTACAATAGATATTTTGAATTAAATAATCAATTGTATTCTTGAAAATCACCTATAAAAGGACATCTTCACCCATTGCAAAATACTCCACATTCTTACCAAGAAATCCTCAACTTCTTGCTAAGAAATACTCCTTTCCTTTAGCAATATATTTTCCTTAGAACTTTCAATTTTAGTTTGTATTTTATTTTTGGTTTGAAGTTTTTCTTTCATTTAGTTTGTAATTGAAAAGTGCTTGATCAATAAGCACTTAGTATTTTACTTTCAATTTTGGTAAGCTTGTAACCTTTAAACAAGTTTGAAGTTATATTTTCAAGTTTGTTTCTTGCACTTTGATTCATCATATTCAAGTAAGTTTTATTTAATTTCTAGTAATTAAAAGTTTCTATATATATATATATATATTATATATATCAATTATTTCTATTATAATTTTAGTTTGTATGAACCAATGAGTAGCTAATCTTTCTTCCTAGGGGAAGGGGGATTTCTATTAGGTTATATATTGAGTATTTGATTGATTTAAACTATTTTTAGGACTAATTGGTTTAAATAGAGATTGATCATATCCTATTTTTACTAATGAAACCTTCTTGATTGATTGTTGAGTGAATTGGAAACATATCTTTTCAATCTATCAAATGTTAATCTTGTTATCAACATCTTAAGATTGCGAAAGTGGTTAAGACACCTTTGATTACGAAAGTACGGAGGTGAAAAGTTGATTACTCGATGAACGATCGTTTATCCTAAAAATAGTCAAGTTAGAGAAATGAAAGGACTAATTGGTTTAAATAGAGATTGATCATATCCTATTTCTACTAGTGAAACCTCCTTGATTGATTGTTAAACCGTATTGAAACACATCTTTTCAATCTATCAAGTGTTAATCTTGTTATCAACACCTTAAAAAGTGACGATTAAGACATCTTTGATTACGAAAGTACGGAGGTGAAAAGTTGATTACTCGATAAATATTCATTTTTTCTTTTATATCCATATAAATCAATTCCTATACTTAATTAAATACCTAATTTAATGAACCCGTAATCCCCTAGATTTTATAAATTCCCAACTCATTTTAATTCTATTCATTTTCACTAGTTAAAAATAGTCTAGTATAAAAATAGTTTTCTTAAAACTAGTAGTATTAAAAATAGTCTTAATATAAATAGTCTAGTATAAATAGTCTTAATATAAATAGTCTTAATATAAATAGTCTAGTTAAAAATAGTCTAGTTAAAAATAGTCTTATATAAAATAGTCTTATATAAAATAGTCTTATATAAAATAGTTTGGTTTAAAATATAGTGCATTTAGTTAATTTTTAAAAACCCAAAATATCTTTTTTATTTTAGTATTTATTTCTAATTTGTAACAAAAATTATACGAAGCATTGACAATCCTCGAGAGAAAAGACCTTGGTAGAACTTACCACAAACTACTTCTACCTCGTATATATTTGCGAGCGACTCAAGAACTCCTATTTTTAGGATAAGTTTTTTGGCCGATCAAATTTTGGCGCCGTTGCCGGGGATTGTTTTAGGCCTAATATAATTTTTCTGTCCGGTCAAGTGGCGGATAACGGTACTCCGTGACTATCAAAGTCGGATTTTTCAGTTTCCCAAAACAACTGATATTTGTATATATTTTTTTTTAATTATTTTCATTGTCTTTTTATTTTTGTTTTTTTTATCATGGATGAAACATTGTTTAAAATTGAAAAAAGATTTCCCTTTCTAAGCAAAAATGCAATTTTAAAAATTTACAAGACAAGGCTTGAAAGGATGAGGTTGCTTACGAATAAAAGCATACCTTTTGACATAAGATTCATTATTGAAGCCAAAGTAAGAATAGAAGGTGAATTCACAGAAACACCAACTAGATTCTTACTAGGGCTTGGAAAAAGTTCATATGCCAAGAAACGACGAGCAAAGATTCTAGCCGTTTGCTATAAATGTGCTAGATGGAACTGTAATGCAAAATGTCGATCTTTAGGAATTCCATCTACAAACAGAGAAGATAAAATTCAGTTCATTAATGATGGTGCGAATAAGGAGAATTTAGATAATATCGAAATTTCTCTTGACACGCATCCTAGTGGACTTGTATATTACGAATTCAATGTTTGTGGAATAAATTCAAACCAGAATATGAACAACGTCTTGGGAATCGACGTTAAAAGACCTGCTTTGCCAATTTGTAAGAAAATTGGATGGGAAGCTTCTCCCACTCATAGAAGGCGTTTAGGCCGTTCGAACGTAAAATCGAGGAAGATGTGAGCCACAATCACAACTACTGTACATACGCGTAAGTATCTTTTATTTTTGTCGTGTGGTGAGATTTTCTGAATAAAAAATGTGATACGCGATAAATGCATTCATTATTCTATTGAGTAGTTGAAGCGCAATCAACGCAATCACAAACTTGTTAAACAATTTTTACCTTCTTTTTCTTCTATAAATAAACATTGCGCTTGTTTCTTTTATTCATCCCTCAAACTTGTACTTTTCTCTTTTTCTCTCTAAATTAATTTCATTTCAAAAATGGAGTCATCATCTCCCACAAAAAAATTTAGCACAGTCTGCATTTTTGATGGAGCTAGTTATGGAAAAGATGCATGCTTTACTGAAGCAGCACACAACTTGGGTCGTACTTTAGGAGAAAAATGCATTCATGTAGTTTACGGAGGAGGAAGTCTAGGATTAATGGGACGAGCTGCTGCTTCTGCCTATATGGAAGGAGTAAGAGTGTTGGGAGTAATCCCAAAACCTATGGCTGAAAGTAAAATCACCGGGTCAACTATTAGAGATGAGTTTAGATCTGTGAATATGCAAGATTGCATAACTCACATGATAAATAATTCTGGCGCCTTTATCGCCCTTCCCGGTGGTTTTGGCACCCTTGAGGAACTTTTTCATGTGGTTACCAGAGCCCAGCTAAATGTTCATCAAAAACCAATAGGAGTGCTTAATGTCAATGGTTTCTTTGATGGTT
This sequence comes from Orobanche coerulescens, assembly GCA_033398695.1. Taxonomy (NCBI): domain Eukaryota; kingdom Viridiplantae; phylum Streptophyta; class Magnoliopsida; order Lamiales; family Orobanchaceae; genus Orobanche; species Orobanche coerulescens. The sequence goes on from CM065804.1 coordinate 223,733,972, forward strand.
TACTGTCTTTCATCGACTACTCTGCCGAAAAGGGCTTTATTTCCGAGCGTGCAAAACGAATCATAGTCGTTGCAACAACACCAGAAGAACTTATCAAAAAACTCAATGAATTTGTTCCTCAACCAGATCCAGCTGTAGCTAAAATTGTTTGGGTAGAAGATTTTACAGTGAGAAAACGAAAAGTGGATTCATTCCTCTCCCTTTGATAACCCATGACGGACCTCTTGTATTTTTACTTTCTGTCGTGTGTAATAATCGTGCTAAATGATGGCAGCTTAAGGAGTTTCTTCTTGATCTCTTGACGCGCATCTATTCGCGATTTATGTATCGCTATAATTTTTATTTCGTGTTTTGCTTTTTTTTTTTTTTAAAAAAAAAAACTTTGATGGCAGCGTAAGGCGACTCTTCGGACTTTCTTGATGCGCATCTAAAAAATTATGTTATACTTACGAGTATATTTTATTTTCTTTTGTGTGTGCCTCGTATATTTATTCTCTTGCAGATTCTAAAAGGCGTTAATCTCAGACATCAACTTTCTTAACGTGAGTATTCTCGCTTTCGCATTGATTTTTATTTTTATTTTATTTTTAAAGCGAGACAGTTTTATTTTCAAGTTTGGGGGTGGTTTGTTTTAGTATTTTGGTGTGTTGTAATTTTGGTGTGGTTTGTTTAATAATTTTGGTGTGTTTTGATTGATTTGGTTATTTGCCTTAATTTTTTATTTTATATATATATATATATATTTATAGTATTTTGATTTTTTGAGATTTTTAGATCTGGCCATAACACCAATAAATTAGCTATATACAAACTTCTAAAATCGTTTTAACCGGTAAAAAATTGTATATTCCAAAATTTTTTTTGAGCCTTAATCTCTCTTTCCAAGCCTTGTAATTATCATATAAAATCGAGTCATTCGTTACCTTGAGAAAAGAAGAATCAATTGGTTGATGAAAAATAAAACTGAAATTTACTTAATTTGTGGAGTTTTTGATTTTTCATGCTTAACTAAAAAATGATTTTCTGCAAAAATTCTATTCCCTAAAAAAAAAAAGGAGTCATTGGTGAAAAGAGCTACACGTTAGCAAATAACGGTGTGAAAGCTATCACCTTTTTACGAAAGAAAAATAATGAGATAGAAATAGTGTTAGTGAAAAGAGCTACACGTTAGCAAATAACGGTGTGAAAGCTATCACTAAAAGGGATGTAGTTTATGAGCAGATTTGAATTAATTAGCAGCTGAATTTCAATACACTCAATTTTGTTAAAATCACAATATTTGATGACGCCGATGAAATTCTTCTTCATATTGAGTCGAAAAATAAATGAGTGATCGAGAGCAACCATTAAAGGGAGTCGTGTGAAGTCACGAGTGGGAAAGAAATAATCAACCTTTTGGGGGAAAACCTTGTATTTTGGAATTACAAAAATAAAAACCGTGTTTTAACTTCAAAATCGTTAGTAGATTTATTTTGAATCTTGATTCATTTCTATCTACTGTATAAAGTTGGTTATTGTGTATTAATGGCATTTTGATCTCTTTTTATCTTTATATATAATTATTTTTCTTAAATTTGTGTGTATTATTTTTTATTTTTTATTTTATGTCTTATTTTAATTTTTATTTTGTGTGTGATTAATAAAGAGTCTTGCTGGGGACTAGCAAGAATTTAAGTGTGGGGTATTTGATTGGTGCATAATTGATCTAAAACTCATATACAAAATATTCATTTTTCCGGGCATAATTATACTGATTTGTGATTAAAAATATATATTTTACAGATATATCCAAACATGAGCTAAAAATGGTTATTTCTGACATCGACATGAAGCATCAAAAAGGACGGAAAACAAGATCAAATCCAACGACGGAATTTTTCAAGGCAAAACGACCTACAACACGGCGCAACAGACCGTGTTATGTAGGCCGCTTCACATACGGCGCAACAAGGGCCGTGTCTTGGGCCGTTCACACACGGCCGGCATTTAGCGCCGTGTCCTCGCGTATTCGGAAGAGACCGAGTCAAGACAAAACGGCGCACAACACGGGGCAAACTGGGCCGTTTTTCATCGCCGTTTTTCAGCAGATGCCATGCAAAATTAGTCCACTTTTGACCAACTTGTGAACTCAACCACAAGATATTTTTTTGGTCAAAAATCTGAAAATCAAAGACATGGGTGAAGTGTGAACAAAGAATTAAAAAAATGATATTACAATAGATATTTTGAATTAAATAATCAATTGTATTCTTGAAAATCACCTATAAAAGGACATCTTCACCCATTGCAAAATACTCCACATTCTTACCAAGAAATCCTCAACTTCTTGCTAAGAAATACTCCTTTCCTTTAGCAATATATTTCCTTAGAACTTTCAATTTTAGTTTGTATTTTATTTTTGGTTTGAAGTTTTTCTTTCATTTAGTTTGTAATTGAAAAGTGCTTGATCAATAAGCACTTAGTATTTTACTTTCAATTTTGGTAAGCTTGTAACCTTTAAACAAGTTTGAAGTTATATTTTCAAGTTTGTTTCTTGCACTTTGATTCATCATATTCAAGTAAGTTTTATTTAATTTCTAGTAATTAAAAGTTTCTATATATATATATATTATATATATCAATTATTTCTATTATAATTTTAGTTTGTATGAACCAATGAGTAGCTAATCTTTCTTCCTAGGGAAGGGGATTTCTATTAGGTTATATATTGAGTATTTGATTGATTTAAACTATTTTTAGGACTAATTGGTTTAAATAGAGATTGATCATATCCTATTTTTACTAATGAAACCTTCTTGATTGATTGTTGAGTGAATTGGAAACATATCTTTTCAATCTATCAAATGTTAATCTTGTTATCAACATCTTAAGATTGCGAAAGTGGTTAAGACACCTTTGATTACGAAAGTACGGAGGTGAAAAGTTGATTACTCGATGAACGATCGCTTATCCTAAAAATAGTCAAGTTAGAGAAATGAAAGGACTAATTGGTTTAAATAGAGATTGATCATATCCTATTTCTACTAGTGAAACCTCCTTGATTGATTGTTAAACCGTATTGGAAACACATCTTTCAATCTATCAAGTGTTAATCTTGTTATCAACACCTTAAAAAGTGACCGATTAAGACATCTTTGATTACGAAAGTACGGAGGTGAAAAGTTGATTACTCGATAAATATTCATTTTTTCTTTTATATCCATATAAATCAATTCCTATACTTAATTAAATACCTAATTTAATGAACCCGTAATCCCCTAGATTTTATAAATTCCCAACTCATTTTAATTCTATTCATTTTCACTAGTTAAAAATAGTCTAGTATAAAAATAGTTTTCTTAAAACTAGTAGTATTAAAAATAGTCTTAATATAAATAGTCTAGTATAAATAGTCTTAATATAAATAGTCTTAATATAAATAGTCTAGTTAAAAATAGTCTAGTTAAAAATAGTCTTATATAAAATAGTCTTATATAAAATAGTTTGGTTTAAAATATAGTGCATTTAGTTAATTTTTAAAAACCCAAAAATACCTTTTTTTTATTTTAGTATTTATTTCTCGCAATTTGTAACAAAAAATTATACGAAGCCCTGTTGGACAATCCTCGAGAGAAAAGACCTTGGTAGAACTTACCACAAACTACTTCTACCTCGTATATATTTGCGAGCGACTCAAGAACTCCTATTTTTAGGATAAGTTTTTTGGCCGATCAATATACATATGCACAATAATAACAACATATGGTAATCCAACGATCCAGCGCACACAGCTATAGATTCCCATGATGATCCCATCGGACCAACGCATGGTGGCATTACCTGTCCAGCGATCCAGCGCACACAGCTATAGATTCCCATGATGATCCCGTCGGACCAACGCATGGTGGACATATGACAACAATGCACAACTGCACAAAACAACAGTGCACAATACACGACAACAATAATGCACAAATGCATGACAACAACGATACACGAATGTATCACGACATGATCGACACAAATGATAAAAATGATTAGAGTACTTGCCCCGAGTCCTTCAAGAACGATCTCAATGCCTAAACCATCACGAACCATTATCCTCAATACTCGACGGTCCAAAGTATCACGGATTGCAGATAATTCATATCTCCGTTTTTATCACGATATATCCTCGATATACAAGTATTCCAATAACAAAAGCAAATCATATACATTATGATTTAGATTCCCAAAAATCGAATATGATTTATAATCTCAAGTCTCCTGTGATTACGATTATAAACATTGTTATACGAATTATAAACGAATGAAACGGAAACCATTCATTAAATACTATAAACTGAGTAAGTAATAACTTACTTCGATACCGATACAATGGCGAGGAAGCTGTTACCAAATCCATTGCCGTCATCTACAAGTTCCTCGGTCCCGACCAAAGCAATCAACGAACATTCTCGAGCTCGACCGAAACACACGGTTGTAATCACTGATCAATATTCTCAACCTATTACGATGTCGATAGACAACAAGTTCGACAACAATTAACAATCGATAAAACCAATTTACAAACCCAACGACTCGACAATATCTCGATTAAACACTAGTCGGATCAATCCTACTCAAACCAGCACGAATTTACAACCACAACACGAAAATACTGCACTTTCTGCCTTCTTAGCGCACGTTAATCACCTAACGTAGCGTGCGCTAAGTTGCTCCCGTTAGCGCGCGCTAGATAATAAGCTTAGCGTGCGCTCATTGTCTGAGATGCATGTTTTTGATTCGATCAATATATGGTGATTTATCGATAACACTAAGTGATTCTAAACCATGTTCATAGCTATCAAAACAACGAAATCTGATATCCTTTAACATATAAACAATCATCCAACTTATGATCCAAGTTCCATATCCATATATCATCTTCCTTAATATCAATACATGAAACACCAAGAACGTAACAACACTTCCTTAATCTTCCATTACAGAGAGTAATCATCGACAATAACATCAACATCCGAAACTGAGGAGAAGGATTAATTCACTTATCTCAAGAAAACGAACAACACTATTCAAACCACAAGAATCATATCAATATCTTCATGTCAACAATAACATCATCATAATCCGGTAATCCATCTCATAATCATGCTTATAGACTTGTTTATATGATAATCATCAACTCAAGAACATCAACATTCAATCCAAAACGAAATCCAAAGATGAAGAGTACCTTTTTGAAGTAATGGATTGATTTCCAAGGTTGAATCCATTTCCAAGAATCACCAATGATTTCAAGAACAAAGCTTTAATCCATGATTTCCATCTTTAATCTTGTTAAAGAGGATCATCCCTCAGTGTTTAGGAACTCCAAATGTCCTCCCAAGGTTGTCTCTATCGGGTGAAAGGAAAGAAATGGACGAAATGCTTCATAACACCCGTTTGTCCCTTTATATAGAATACATTACTATCGTGCGCTAAACCTTATGTTTAGCGTGCGCTACGGCCTTAGCGTGCGCTAACTGGCCTTTGTTAGCGTGCGCTATCGCATTCCAGAGGCAACTGTCTTAGTGCATGAAGTGATTTACGTACGTAATGCCCATGCAATAGCGTACGTAAATGCCTCTATTTAGCGTACGCAAGTGTCTTACCTTAGCGTGTGCTACTCATAGTTGACTCGTTTGTCTGTATGATCAGAAGTGGTCCACACGCCGAAAGTCTTGTGAGGATAAGATTCCTTTTTGTCCGATATACAGTTAGCGTGCGCTAATCAACATGCATTAGCGTGCGCTAACACTACATTACAACATCCGTTGACTTATCAGAACGTGCGCCGAAAGTGGCCTGGTCCACACACAGATTCCTTCCGATCTAACTGCATTAGCGTGCGTTATCTTATATCCGTAGCGTGCGCTAAACCTGCACGATAGCGTGCGCTACTCATGATTATTAGCGTGCGCTAATAATGTTACACTTAACCATTTCAGCTATTCTTGTCCAACGTCTCAACATACAGAATACGAACATACGACATACTGAATACATATACTTCTTACATCCAATTGTCGACCAAGTACGACAATTATACAAATACTGATGTCTCGGTCCTTCATTTATTTTATCCATACTGTACAGATTCCACGTAGTACAACATAACTCGGATAAAATAATATTAAACAACAGTAGTAGAAATTCCGGATATTACAAATAATCTATCACATTTTTCCTCAACGTCAATGCATACTCACAATATTACGTGTAGCATGAATCGAGCATGCATAACACGAATATTGAGGTTGCGTAGGTGCCCCCGCAACAACATGAAAATACTCACAATATTACGTATAGCATGAAACTAGCACGCATAACACGAATATTGAGGTTGCGCAGGTGTCCCCGCAACAACATGAAACATACACGCAATACCACATATAACATGAATCGAGCAAGCATGTGAATATTGGGTTGTGCAGGTGTCCCCACACATTATGAATCTTAAGATAACCGCTTTACGTATATAGGTGGCGCGATTTACAACATGTATCGTCAATTTATAAACATGAATTGAATATCACATATACAGTCCAATTAAAGTAATTAAAGTGATAGTGAAAATTCTCACCTGAATAAATGATGATGTCTGACTTGAAATGAAGATGCTCGACTCACGATCTCGTAAATCCTCGATAAAGTCTACATATAATAATAACAATAATTAAAATTCTTAAAATTTATTATTTATATAATAAATGAAAAGATACGAATATTACTATATAATAACTGAAAATAATTTAGAGTTGTTCATTAATATTAACCGAAGAGTTAACATTATTAATGATCAAATTAAAATACTTATGCATAATTTCAGATTAATTATTAATATTAATTGAAAGTCAACATTTTAATGTTTTGGGTCAAAATATGACTGGAAGTGAATTTTAAAAGTTGACTGGGGTCAAATCGTAAAGGTTGAGAAGCTGACTGGGTTAAAAACCGAAGTAAATGGAAGTTTGGGGTTAAATTGAAATTTACTGAAAACTGGGAGGACTAAATTGAATAACTCATAAAATTCGCGGCATAAATACCCTCAAACTTAACCTCAGTCGACCAACTTTCATTTCTTTCTCCTTCTCGGTTCTTCTCCCGTCTCTCCCTCTCTCCCTCTACTATTCTTCTTCTTCTCGGCCATGAAAAAAAAAATTCTGAAACACACACACAGAAAATTACACACGCACACACACAGGCCATGGCGGACGAAATCGCCGGTGGTTCGGCTCGGGTGCAGCGGTGCAAGGTCCGAGTTCCTGCCCTCTAGTAACCGACGGCGGCGGCGGACTACAAGGCGGCGACTAAAACTCGTCACCAAGCTCCTGTTCCGGTCAGGTATGGGTTTGTTAAAGATTTTGAAACTTGTTTCGGGTTTGGGTGATTTCGGGCTCGGGCAGTGGTTTCGGATTTCTGGCCTCGGGTTTGAAACGGTGATGTTTGATTTTGGTGTTTTTGATTGTGAAATTGAAGTTTGGTTCCCGAATTTAATTTTCGGATTTGTGAAATTTCCGGATTCGGGTTATGGGTCGGAGAAATGCCCGATGTGGACTGTGGTTTCCGGGCTTGGCCCGAATCCAGGATTCTGCTGCTCGGGAAGTTGAAAGCCTTAAGCTTTGATTTTACTCTTCTTTTTTTTTTTGTTCAGATAAATTATTGGGTTTTGATTTCCGAATCAGAGTTCGGGTTGAATTCTGTTAGAATTAAGTTTGGTTCTGATTTGAGCTTGATTGATAATTTGGTAATGTATATTTGATATAGAATTGGTGTGGTTTGCAGATGGATTCGGAACTGACAAAAAAGATGATAAAGTTCAAATTAAATGGAGGAGCCGAGTTTTACGGTTTTTACCTCGTCGAAGAAGTCTAATGCTTGAGGCTGGATTTGGATGATACGTACGAGCAGAAAAGAGGATCGTTCTTAGAGGCCTGGATGAAAATCTGAAGCAGATTCCGTCCTTCTTCTGCTTCTGTATAAATTTTCTGGCGATGAATTGTGTATTGTATTTTATTTTTCTGTATTTTGATCGATGAGTGAGAGATTTCTGCACTGTAGAGTTGCTAGGGTTGGGGAAGGCCGAAGGAAAAGAAAAAAATTGTATTCTGTGTATTGTATTTTTGTATTGCAGATGTAATGTATTTGTACTCCTAGGTTAGAGTTAGGTAGCCCTAGGAGTATATATGGTAGTATAAATTTGCTGGGCTTTAGTATTTTTGGTCAAAAAGTAGTCGGGTCAAATAACAATAACATTATAATTAAAGTCTATTGGGTCTTATACAATTATTAATGATATAATGATATTAATATTAAAACTATTAATATTAATATTGCCTTTAATAATAAATAATTCTATTATTATTTTTAATAGTAATACTATCAATAATAATAATGTAATATTAATATTAATAATTAATATTAAACATCTCTTGAATTTATTAATCCGACTTGGGCTTAGAATTTATTAGATGTCATGAATATATTTATGATCTCATTAATGAGTTTAAACGGATTGAAAATGCATTATTAATATTATTAATAGTAATTGACTACTTGAAAATAATCGACAAAAATGATTCTACAGACTTTGTGATACGTCGAAATAAATGCTCATGATTCTCTTAATGGAATTAAATAACTGAAATGCATTATAATATTATTATAATTAATAATATTGGATTATGAAAATAGCGGGTATTACATCATACCCCTCTTAGAAAAATTTTCGTCCTCGAAAATAAATGATATACCTCGATTGAAGAAATTTGGATAACGAGCTTGGAGTTCTTCCTCGTGCTCTCAAGTGGCTTCATCCTTACTGTGGTTACGCCATTGGATCTTGACAAACACCTTCTCTTTGCTTCTTAATCACGGACTGATCGGTCGAGAATCAGTTCTGGTTTTCTTCATATGTAAGATCTTTGTTCATCTCCACGGCGGTATAGTTGATGACGTGGCTGGGATCGTGCACATACTTCCTCAACAATGATACGTGGAAAACGTTGTGCACAGCCGAAAGTTCTGGGGGTAAAGCCAAACGGTAAGCTAACTCTCCAATCCGCTCGAGAATTTCGAACGGTCCAATGTATCTCGGTCTCAACTTGCTCCTTGGACCAAAACGGACAATTCCCTTGGTAGGAGATACCTTTAGGAATACCTTGTCGCCAACACATAATTCGCGATTCTTCATATGCTTGTCGGCGTATGACTTCTGACGATCCTGTGCTATCTTGATCCTCTCACGAATCTTATCCACCATACTAACTGTCTGTTCGATCATCTCGGGATCCAAAATCCTCCTTTCACCTACCTCATCCCAATACAGTGGTGATCGACACTTCCTACCATATAGGGCTTCATACGGTGCCATACCGATCGTCGACTGGTAACTGTTGTTGCAAGCAAATTCTACCAAAGGCAACAGTCGTTCCCAATTATTTCCCATGTCTAACACACATGCTCGTAACATATCCTCAAGGATTTGGATGGTCCTCTCGGATTGACCATCAGTCTGAGGATGATAGGTCGTGCTAAAATTCAACTGCGTTCCCAAGGCTTCTTGTAAACTCTCCCAAAAACGCGATGTGAAACGAGTATCCCTGTCGGATACTATAGAGACTGGCACTCCATGCAATATAATAATCTCCCTGATGTAAAGTTGAGCATATTGATCCATTCGAAAATTCATCTTAACTGGGATAAAATGAGCTGACTTTGTGAGTCGGTCGACAACAACCCAAATTCATCTTAACGTGGTTTCCTCTTTCCATTCGAGGAAAACCTACCACAAAGTCCATCGTAATGTGTTCCCATTCCCATTCTGGAATATGAAGTGATTTAAGTAATCCAAAGGGGCGTTGGTGTTCTGCCTTCACTTGTTGACAAACTATACACTTTCTGGCAAAGTCGGTCACATCTCTTTTCAAACCTCCCCACCAAAATGTCCCCTTAAGATCTTGATACATCTTTGTACTCCCAGGGTGCTGTATACGGGGTATTATGTACCTCCTTTAATATCGCTTCTCTCAACTTAACAACATTTGGCACACAAATTCTCCCTTCATAATACATCGTGCCATCATCGGACACGCTGAAACCCTTATCCTCACCTGAAAGACTACGTTCTTTCATCTTGATTAGGAAGTCGTCCTGTCCTTGACCTTTTTTGATTTGTTCCCTCAAGGTTGGTTGTATCACCAAACTAGCCAATAATGACTCAGCTGGACTCGATGGTGTGGCCACCTCAAGGTTCATCCTTGCAAATTCCTTGACCAAGCTTTCCTCTTTGGTCAACAAACAAGTTAAGTCTCCTCTTGCCTTACGGCTCAGTGCATCAAGAACTACGTTTTCTTTACTGGGTGGTAATGAATTGTACAATCGTAGTCTTTGACCAACTCTAGCCATCTCGCCGCCTCATATTTAACTCCTTTGTGTGAAAATATATTTCGACTTTTGTGGTCTCAGATAAATTTCACATTTACCTCCATAAAGGTAATGTCTCCAAATCTTCAAGGCATGAACTACCGCTGCTAATTTCAAATCATGCGTAGGGTAGTTCACTCGTGCGGTTTCAACTGTCTCAAGCATAGGCAACTACCTTGCCCTCTTGCATCAATACACATCCGAAGCCTTGCTTGGATGCATCACCGTAGATGATGAACTCTATCCTCGGATCGGGATGGTCAACACTGTCCGCAATGCCTTTTGCTTAAGTTCTTGAAACTCCTTTCGCATTTCTCATTCCATAAGAAAGCTTCTCCATTTCTAGTCAATTTAGTCATAGGTGCAAAGAATCTTCGAAAATCCATCGATAAATCTGAGATAATAACCGACAAATACCAAGAAGCAGCGAACATCATTCGCATTACTAGGTAAATACCAATCATTGACTGCTTCTACCTTAATCGGGTCAACCTTAATTCCTTTAGAAGTGACTACATGTCCCAAAAATGCAACTTGGTGAAGCCAAAATTCACACTTGTTGAACTTCACATCTAACTTCTCCTTGCGCAGTATTCCAAGTACTGTTCTAAGGTGCTGCTCATGTTCAACCTTGGTCTTTGAATATACAAGTATGTCGTCTATGAACACAATGACAAACTTGTCCAAATAAGGTTGAAATACACGGTTCATGAGGTCCATGAATACCGCTGGAGCATTAGTCAAACCAAATGACATCACTATAAATTCATAGTGTCCATATCGAGTTCGAAATGCTGTCTTTGGGATATCATCATCCTTAATCCTCAGTTGGTGATATCCGGATCTCAAATCAATTTTCGAAAATACTCCCGATCCTCCAAGTTGATCGAATAGGTCCTCTATTCTAAGAAGTGGATATTTATTCTTTATCTTGAGTCGATTAAGTTCACGATAGTCAATGCACATCCTCAAACTTCCGTCCTTTTTCTTCACGAAGAGTACTGGTGCACCCCATGGCGAAACACTCGGTCGGATAAATCCAGAGTCGAGCAGTTCTTGAAGTTGTACTTTCAGCTATTGCAATTCCTTAGGCGCCATCCTATAGGGAGCCTTCGATATTGGTGCCGCTCCTGGCACTAAATCAATCGAGAACTCAACTTGACGATTCGGTGGAACTCCAGGCAAGTCTTCGGGAAAGAAATCTGGATACTCCTTGACGATAGGTACATCAGCTACTGTCTTCTCCGAAGTTGTTTTCCCCATCACATTCACCAAAAATCCTTGCCAACTACGCTTCTTCAACATTTTCACCGCTTTCATGGCTGAAATCACCTTCGGGGTGCTAGAGTGTCTTACTCCCTCGAATACGATCTTGACATCCATAGACGGACATAAAGTTACCCTCATTTCAGAGCATTAAACTACAGCTATATGCTTTTCCAACCAATCCATACCCAAAATGACATCAAAATCGCTGAGTTCAACTATATGCAAGTCGTCTAAGAAGCTATGTTCGTTAATCTCTATCTTCACCTTGTTAGTTATCGAGTCTACACGCACTACTCCACATCACCGCTAATAATCTCTATAACAGGAATAGAGGGTCGCGGCTCAATCCAAAAAGTTACTTCATCGTCAGACTCGATGTCTGTCATCATCACGTCCTTCATATTATCGGCGAGATCCATCCTTGAGCTTTCATCGGGAACTTCTTCTGGATCTTCCTCTGGATCTTCTTTGGGATCCTCCTCTGGGTCTTCTTCTGGATCTTCTTCGGGATCCTCCTTCGAGTCTTCCTCGTCCGTAGAGTCGACATCCCAATTTGCAACTGGAATCTCCTCTCGAGCGAACAAATCCAATAAGCGCCCAAATGATTTAACTGAAATCATCGCCGCCTCTCGCTCTTCTAGCGATATCTTGATGGCCTTTTTCCAAAGCCGGAAGATGCAGCAACTCCAGTCCTCATATAATTTCTCCATCATGTGCTCTAGCTGGCGAGTGACGGAACCTTGTTTCCCAGATTTTAGCCACTTACTCAGCCTATTAATGACGTACTGTGGCGCATTTTCTGGTAGACTAGGGTCGTCCCACCAGTCTTTACGCGCTAGGAGACGCGAGTCAAAAGTAGCTGGGACCTTCTTACGTGGCGTCATTCTAGGTTTGGCCATTCTAACAGTTCGGACATACATAAATAATTATATAAGTAAAATAGAATGGTATATGCATGAATAATGATCAAATTCGCACTTGACGGAGTGATGAAGTGGCGAAGCTGAGAGCATATGATACTTTTACAGTTTAGCGAGTCTACAGAAAGGTAAAACCCGCTTTGATACCACTATGTAACGCCCTGATTGTCTAGGGTAATTATTGGGGAAAATAAGTAAAAGGTAAATTTGACGAAAAATAATTTTCTTGAGAATATAAAATTCTCGCCTACAAAATTGAGTCGCTAAACTCACATAAAATTTAATACCTTTTAAATAAGTTAACATTTCATCATAGATACGAAGTAAAATTTTTGCGGAAGAATAATTCATAATTTATACAATTTTAAATCGAGGTTTCCCAAATGAGTTCCAAAACATCAGACATAAAGAAACATCATATAATAATTCCTCTTTCATATGCCCTCTCGGCTCGCTCATTCGTCCATCCGGCTCGGTTCAACCTGCGGGTTCAATAAAGGTGGGGGTGAGCTTCCTTCAGCTCGTGGAAATCACTCTGATCACAGTAATATACAATCTCATGGAAAGCATAACATGAATAATCTATCACATTTTTCCTCAACGTCAATGCATACTCACAATATTACGTGTAGCATGAATCGAGCACGCATAACACGAATATTGAGGTTGCGCAGGTGCCCCCGCAACAACATGAAACATACTCACAATATTACGTATAGCATGAAACTAGCACGCATAACACGAATATTGAGGTTGCGCAGGTGTTCCCGCAACAACATGAAACATACACGCAATACCACATATAACATCAATCGAGCACGCATGTGAATATTGAGTTGTGCAGGTGTCCCCACACATTATGAATCTTAAGATAACCTCTTTACACGTATACAGGTGAGCCTGATTTACAACATGTATCGTCAATTTATAAACATGAATTGAATATCACATATATAGTCCAATTAAAGTAATTAAAGTGATAGTGAAAATTCCCACCTGAATAAATGATGATGTCTGACTTGAAATGAAGATGCTCGACTCACAGTCCTAAGCCCGTAAATCCTCGATAAAGTCTACATATAATAATAACAATAATTAAAATTTTTAAAATTTATTATTTATATAATAAATGAAAATATACGAATATTACTATATAATAACTAAAAATAATTTACAGTTGTTCATTAATATTAACCGAAGAGTTAACATTATTAATGACTGAAATTAAAATACTTATGCATAATTTCAGATTAATTATTAATATTAATTGAAAGTCAACATTTTAATGTTTTGGGTCAAAATAGGACTCGAAGTAAATTTTAAAAGTTGACTGGGGTCAAATCGTAAAGGTTGAGAAGCTGACTGGGTCAAAAACTGAAGTAAATGGAAGTTTGGGGTTAAATTGAAATTTACTGAAAACTGGGAGGACTAAATTGAATAACTCATAAAATTTGCGGCATAAATACCCTCAAACTTAACCTCAGTCGACCAACTTTCATTTCTTTCTCCTTCTCGGTTCTTCTCCCGTCTCTCCCTCTCTCCCTCTACTATTCTTCTTCTTCTCGGCCATGAAAAAAAAAATTCTGAAACACACACACACAGAGTAAATTACACACACATAAAATTACACACACGCACACACACAGGCCACGGCGGACGAAATCGCCGGTGGTTCGGCTCGGGTGCAGCGGTGCAAGGTCCGAGTTCCTGCCCTCTAGTAACCGGCGGCGGCGGCGGACTACAAGGCGGCGACTGAAACTCGTCACCAAGCTCCTGTTGCGGTCAGGTATGGGTTTGTTAAAGATTTTGAAACTTGTTTCGGGTTTGGGTGATTTCGGGCTCGGGCAGTGGTTTCGGATTTCTGGCCTCGGGTTTGAAACGGTGATGTTTGATTTTGGTGTTTTTGATTGTGAAATTGAAGTTTGGTTCCCGAATTTGATTTTCGGATTTGTGAAATTTCCGGATTCGGGTTATGGGTCGGAGAAATGCCCGATGTGGACTGTGGTTTCCGGGCTTGGCCCGAATCCAGGATTCTGCTGCTCGGGAAGTTGAAAGCCTTAAGCTTTGATTTTACTCTTCCTTTTTTTTGTTCAGATAAATTATTGGGTTTTGATTTCCAAATCAGAGTTCGGGTTGAATTCTGTTAGAATTAAGTTTGGTTCTGATTTGAGCTTGATTGATAATTTGGTAATGTATATTTGATATAGAATTGGTGTGGTTTGCAATAGGGGTGGACTCGGTTCCATTCGGTTCGGTTTTTGACCGAAACCAATAACCGAACCAAATATTCGGTTTCGGTTTGGTTCGGTTCTTTTTGAAGTTCGGTTCGGTTAAATTGGATTTTATAAATATTCGGTTCGGTTTTGGTTTGGTTTGATGTTTTTTCGGTTCTTCAAAATATAAATTCAAATATTATATTCAATAGAATAAATTATATATAACAACAAGCCAACAAAAGTTATATATATACTCAAGAGGTAGACTTGCACAGCAATTTACAAATATCTCAAAAGATATAACAATCACAAATCACAATAGATCATTCTCTAAACCTAAATTAGTTGAATCACGAATTACAGGAGCATATTATTGGTCCTCATTGGATCCATGAGGGTCTTAAAAAAGAAAAAACAAATTACATTAAAATCTCAAACACATAAAACTCATAAAAAGATGTCATTTTAGTATGTGACTTTGACTTCGGTCCATTTCGATTCGGTTCGGCTCTGCCCGACCCCGAACCGAGAATCGAACCAAACCAATTCGGTTCGGTTCTGTTTTTCTATTTTTCGGTTCGGTCTTCTTTGGTTTCGGTTTATCGGTTCTTTTTTCGAATTTTTTCGGTTTGGTTTTGAATTTTCGGTTCCGAAATGCCACCCCTAGTTTGCAGATGGATTCAGAACTGACAAAAAAGATGATAAAGTTCAAATTAAATGGAGGAGCTGAGTTTTACGGTTTTTACCTCGTCGAAGAAGTCTGATGCTTGAGGCTGGATTTGGATGAATCGTACGAGCAGAAAAGAGGATCGTTCTTAGAGGCCTGGATGAAAATCTGAAGCAGATTCCGTCCTTCTTCTGCTTCTGTATAAATTTTCTGGCGATGAATTGTGTATTGTATTTTATTTTTCAGTATTTTGATCGATGGGTGAGAGATTTTTGCACTGTAGAGTTGCTAGGGTTGGGGACGGCCGAAGGAAAAGAAAAAAACTGTATTATGTGTAATGTATTTTGTACTGCAGATGTAATATATTTATACTCCTAGGTTAGGGTTAGGTAGCCCTAGGAGTATATATGGTAGTATAAATTTGCTGGGTTTTAGTATTTTTGATCAAAAAGTAGTTGGGCCAAATAACAATAACATTATAATTAAAGTCTATTGGATCTTATACAATTATTAATGATATAATTTTATTAATATTAAAACTATTAATATTAATATTGCCTTTAATAATAAATAATGCTACTATTATTTTTAATAGTAATACTACCAATAATAATAATATAATATTAATATTAATAATTAATATTAAACATCTCTTGAATTTATTAATCTCGGACTTAGAATTTATTATATGTCATGAATATATTTATGATCTCATTAATGAGTATAAACGGATTGAAAATGCATTATTAATATTATTAATAGTAATTGACTACTTGAAAATAACTGATAAAAATGATTCGGGTTAGGACTTGGCATACGTCGAAATAAATGTTCATGATTCTCTAAATGGAATTAAATAACATGAAATGTATTATAATATTATTATAATTAATAATATTGCATTATGAAAATAGCGGGTATTACACACTTTTCAACAATAATTTTGGCGAAATGATGTTTCCATGCAATTCTAAGACCCTCTATAAGTGCAAGGAGTTCACTGTGTTTATAGATATCCCCTCAAGTGTCATTGGAAAACCACAGACCCATGTCCCGTGTGAGTCTCGAATAAGACCACCTCCTGCCACACTCTTTGTTGTCATAAAAAGGCTTGCGTCAGTATCAGCTTCACCCAAGATAAAGGAGGCGCCAACCATTTAGTCCGCGTAGGCAATTCCCTTTGAGCAGTCATTTTCCCTATTTTCTCAAGAGATAACATATTGAGGACCATACTTCTAATACGAGTAATCATGGCACGGATTGGAGCCGTTGTGTGGTGAGTCCTCATTGCCGCAGAGACAATGATGTTGCCGAATTGATTCTTTATGATGTTTCCCATATCCATGACTCCGTATCCATACCACGAAATTCATATTGAATTCCCAAATTTTGGCTTTTTTGGGCAGTCTCTCAAGGTGTGCACGATGGTCTCCGCACCAGAATGACATCAAGTATAATTATTTTTGGGTCAGTAAAGTATTTTTCGCCAATCGTCCATGTTTACACAACCATAAGAAATACTGGATCTTAATTGGGCATCTCAGTTTCCATATCCATTTCCATGAGGTTGGGCCATATGTATTCGTTTTCCCCCACTTCGTTATCAATCAAGAAGCGGTAGGCTCATTTGCATGTTAAGCTCCCATTGTTCGCACGAAGAAACATTCGCATATCCGGGCCCAAAGTGATCGTGGCATGGGAAACATTGCTACAGTCTCCTTCACAGCTACTCAGATCTACGTAACAAGAGTCTCGAAGTCCCACCCATCCACTGGGCACCATACATCGGCAATGGTATGATCCAAATTACTACTGTTTATATCCCCGTCTAGCAGGTTAAAAACTATTGTATCGCCCAACTAGTTATCAAACCAGAATGATATAGACTTTCCATCCCCAACTCGCCATCCGATTGCCTGTTCAAATGCTTTGCAACTGTGTACAATACCTTTATAGCAGTTCGTCATCCACAAGTTTTTGAAGGGCATGTGGAAGGAATGGGATTACATTGTATGGCAGCATTTCTTTGAGTATAAGTGGGAGATATGATAGACTATGTAATAGAGTAGTATACTTAAAAACATGCTTTGAGTATAAGTGGGAGATTGTTAGGGTTGTATACTGCAAAGCATACTTTATGCTTATATTACCTTATTTCCCTATAACTACCTATGAGAATATTAATTATATTTAATCACATGTTTTGCATATATATTCACATTATAGTTATGCAAATGTACTGTCTATTTATTTTATATTATAGATAATATGGTGTGTTGGTGTCACACGAAAGATCACATTATCGGTGCCTTATAAAATAATATAATAGTTCAGAACCTATATAATTACTAGTCAAATTATATGAAAGGTTGTAATGTATGCTTGAGATTAGTTGGTCTTGACTATTAGCATGTATTAGCGTATTTGCATACGTTGAACTGGATCACAGTGAGATAGTGTTTTTTATACTAACTGTAAGAAGAACGTTAATCTTGGATAATTATTATTTCTTACTTCTAAGTATATAATATTTAATTGTATATTTATAATATTTATTGTTTTGATTTACCATGGGTCACAGTGATTGACTCAATATGCTTCGTATCTTGGACAATAATATTATTTATATGACAATTATTATTATTATAACTAGAAATCATGTCCAGACTCATGCGGGTTGATGATGTTCCCTTGAGAAGCTCGATAATGGTTATTATATTAAACCCTGTAGGTGGATTTAATTAAGATATAATAATAAAGTTCGAGTCGTACTGCTCTTGGATAAGAAATTAATTAATTAAGGCTGTGAGTAGCTTAAATTAATTAATGGATATTCGATATTTTAAACACCAGAAATAATATATTTAAATAAGGAGTCCGATTTCGTAAATTAGAATTTAGGTTGGAAGTGCAATATTAATTTTTTAGTGGATTGAATTGATATTAGTGAACTAAACCATATTAGAAAGAGCTTAATATGGAAGGTTGGGTTACACTAGGAGTCCTAACCCAATCCTCCTTAAGATCTCTAGAGTAAATAGTATTTAAATTGCTTATTAATCTTAGTATGCCTAAATAGATTTTGTGTGCTCGTGGATGCGTAACACGCTATATTCAAAGTTTTTCAACTTCGCTTCAATTGCGTTTTATTTCCTACAGGAGGCAGCAATAGCCCCCAACTAGTTGTGCCCTGGCTACACGCAACGATTCCCTTCATAGTCAAGTCCTCGACCAGCGACAAGCTCTTCGGACTAAACCAGGTCGGCATGCCTAACTCGATCAGACTGATGCATCCGAGCAAACAACCTTACGCAAATTTCGCCCCCTTTACCCTTCTTGTGGCAAGCTAACCATAAGGCACTCCTCATTTTGGTCGGTCAACACGGTCACGACATTTTGGGTCGTGACATTCTTCCTCACCCAACTGGACTCGCCGTCGGGTACCCCTTTCCATCGAACCTAGTATTCTGCCCAATTGGGAGATTCTCGCTTACGAACCACTCGATCGGCCAAAATTTTATCTACCTCCTTATCGTAAGAGACCACATTTGCTATTGGGGCTCGGTGTGATTCACTTCTCGATGGGTCTTCTTCATCCCGTATAAGGTTTCAACAGACTTACATGGAACACTAGATGGATCTTCAAGTATGATGGTAAGTCTAGCTTGTACGAGCGCGTCCTGACCTTTTCTACTACCTTGTATGGGTAGACTTGAATTCAATAGAAGTACAATTAGTTAGTTAGTCCTCCAAACTCAACAAGTTGGGTCACAACACCTCCATCCAATTCTAGAATTTTCTTTTATTTTCTACATCCTAATGCCTAGATCCTTCTACTAAAATTGGTTTTGGTATTTTAATAATCGACAGATATGGATGCTCCTGAGCACATTCCGAGCAAAATTGACCAGCGCAATTACCTCGGTCATTACCGTCGTCAAGGGCTTTAACCGATCCGTGGCTGCTTATACCTCACATATGATACACTTTCGTCAGTGAACCAGTCATGGAGAAGGATGAGGTTCCACACCTTGGAAAAATCCGTGACTGCGATTTCTGCTCGGCCTATACTCGAAATAGGCTAAGATCAGCATGAATTGAAGGAGTTTCCTGAAGGATAAG
Organism: Orobanche coerulescens; assembly: GCA_033398695.1. Lineage (NCBI taxonomy): Eukaryota > Viridiplantae > Streptophyta > Magnoliopsida > Lamiales > Orobanchaceae > Orobanche > Orobanche coerulescens. The sequence continues at coordinate 223,753,612 of CM065804.1, forward strand.
GATGAAAGTTCCTTTACTGTTTAGTGATTTGCTTTGTGTTGTGTCGAGATTTATTCGCCTCGATAGGCGATCGACTACAAGGCCGAGCGACCGAGCCCACAACCAATCTAACTATGACGGACTCGCCTAAATGAAGATACCAGGCCACCATCAAGTACCTAGCGATCGGCTCCCAAGGCGATCGCCCTTTGGTACCTAGCGATCGACTCTGGTGATCGTCCTGCGCCGCGAGCAGGGACCGTCGTCCGTCAAAGTCCACAAAGACCGGATCTCAAAACAGCACCCATGTGCAGATCCGAGACAAGATCCGCATTTCACGGATCGTTGACCACCAACAGCTGTCTCTGACAAGGGCGGCTTTACCTACCGACAAGCCCGCTGAAAGGCACAAGGTGAGATCGCCCGTGACAGCGACTCAGATGCGTACAGGCTTCTCATTGGACCGCACAACCGGCTGCCAGCAACTCCTGCAGACTTTAAGGGGACAAGCCTATGTGCTAAAAGACGATCGCCCGCTTATTATAATACAGCAAAGGCGATCGCCCGACAGATCCAAATCCTATAAATCGAGAACCTCCTTCTACTGGAAAAAGGTTCCGCATTCAGTTCACGAATTCTTCATTCAGTTCAAGCATTCTCCATTAAGTTCAGAGAAAATACATACAAACATATATAATCTCAGGCTCCCGGCTTCCTTGCCGGAATCTACCTTAGGATTTCTCTCTCAGCACCTCTCAACCAGAAGACGGTCGGCAGAGGCAAGAAGTCTCCACAGATCAGATTCGCAAGCCTCGGAGCTCAGATACATAGCAACTACACGTCGTGAGATGCGGTCGATCTCTCGCCGCCGTCACAGTTCACCCACTTTGTTACAAGAACTCACAGAGCATCACATCTGGTTCTTCCGGCAATCTACACACTCACAAGCTAAGATAACTAGAAGTCTTTACACTCATTGTAATAGATTCTAACATTAATACTTGTATCCCAGAATATTCGTATTAATAACATCTCGCGAGAGCATTCAAGCCCAGGACTAATAACCCCGGCAAATCTTGTGTTTTTACTTTTCCCACGGAAGTGTTCTCGCATTTGTTTGCTATCCATACATTCCAGTAATATCTATCTCCGGATAATATTTTGGGTAGCAACAATTGGCGCTAGAGGAAGGGGATCTAAACCTTCATTTTTTCCTACCGTCCCGAAGAACACTTACTGTTCTCGAGGCATATACTTGAAGTGACACTCACTGCGCTTCAAAGAAAACCTTCAGAATCATGGCATCCACCTCTGCACCGAAGAGAGCCAGTCTCCAAGCCGTCGGACACCGAGTTCCGGCTCAATCCGAGCCCCAGCCGACGGCGGAGGGAAGTCGCAGGAATGCGAGACTCTCGATACCGCATCTGAGGGGTGGTCCCAGCCTCTCACTCGATCAGATCCAAACTGCGGAGCAGATCGAGGAGGCTATGGCCATCCTAAAGGAGCGACGGAAAGCATGCGCAACTCCCGCTATTACTCCCTCGGCCATCCGCCGCGTGGGCAAACGGAAATTCAAGGGGCTACTGGGCGAGCGATCGTCAGAAAGCCCCAAGTCGCGAGAAAAGGCTCTCGCTATATCGGACGGTTCCGTGTTCAGTCGTCTGGGGAGCGATCCATCATGGCGACCGGGGCAATCTGACCCCAACCTCGAGACGACGGATTCCGAGTCCATCACCAGAAGTTCGGCCTACCCAACTCCCACCCGAAGGCAGATCAGCCTCTTAGCCCCCATTCCGAACGCCAGGGGATCAGTACTAGATCGCCTCGGCTCCTGCTCTGATCGCCTAGCCGCGAGCAGCCAGGCCACGGCGATGGCCGCTATCCAACGCCAGCTCGACGAGATGAAATCACTCTTGGACACTGGGGCAAGCACCGGCAGAAAGATCATCGGACCGACCGAGCCGCTCGCGACCCACACCGAGCTCGCCCCCGTGCAACCAAGGATCACTCCTCCCAAAACGCCTCTATACGAAGGGAGGTCAGATGCCGAAACCCACCTAAGTAAATTTCGGATCTACATGACCGGGTGCGGGGCATCAGATGCAACCAAGTGCCGAATCTTCCCGTTAACATTGGGCGAGCTGGCCCATAGGTGGTACGTCTCGCTACCACCACGATCGATCGTCTCCTTTGAGAAACTGGCGAACGACTTCACGTCATACTTCGCCGCCAAGGTCGCCAGACAAGAAGGCCCCCACCGCATGATGAAGATCAGGCAGAGGGAAGACGAATCCAACGCAGATTACATCGACCGAGTGGACGAAATCGTCCTTACCGGCGAGCCCATCAGCGACGAGATCGCTCTCTATTCAGTCCTGGGGGGATTCTACGGCCGCTCACCCATGTTCAGATACTTGACGAAGGACATCCCCCCAACTTACGCGATCTTCCGTGCCAAGGCTGCCGACTTTCTGGCCAGGCAGAAGTTGCTCACCCTCCGCCAAGGCGAGGAAACGCCACCTCTTTTCCGAAAGACGGCGATCGCCAAAACCAGGAAGGCGGTCGCCAAGCCACCCGGAGATCGCAAGACCTTCGAGGACATGAAAGCCCATCTCCTCCATACGTTCAACCAAACTCCGGCCCGCATTTACTACGCCGTCAAAGGGCGCGAACCGCTGAACAAGCCAAAGGCGATAAGGGACCACGGTCATCTGGACCACAATCAGTATTGTGCCTACCATAAGAGTCCCGGCCACATCACCAACTAATGTCGCGACCTCCTTAAACAACTCTGGAAATTGTTCGAGGAAGGCAAGTTGGACAGCTTATTGGCTTAGCCGGAACCCCTCCAATCTCCCAACACGGTCGCCCGAGTCGAACGCGAACAGGCTGGAAAGCTCATACGAGCCGACCCCTCGATCAACCTCGGCGACCGTATGCTTCAAATCAAGAGAAGGGAACCTCGGACGTCTCTCCCCGATTTCCCACCTCATCAAACCGAAGGCTACTGCCTGGACGAACACTTCGAAACCGGAGGACTCGTTCGCCATCCACAGTTCATCATCTAACATGGTGGACTAAGGCACGAGATCGCCTCCCCCGCACAACGTATACCGTCGAAGGTCGGCATCCAACATGACGATCCGAGGTAGAAGAGTGCAGTCATGGTCCTGGTAGTCGATGGAACCGACTGCTTCGGCCATGCAAGGTCCCTTTGGGCCAAGATCGCCCGCCTTTCGTTTAGATACGAGGCCGGCGTAGTCTGAGGGCCCTCCAAACTAATCAGTGGACACGATAGCCCGCCCTCAAAGGTTCATCATCTAACATGATGGATCCGGGCAATGCGACGCGTCCCTACCCCCGTCTCAACGTACACCGTCGAGGGTCGCCATCTTCATGGCAGGCCGAGGTGGAAGCAGAGCTAACAAGCCGCGGACGTGGAGTTGATTAATCCGACGACGCCCCGCGCAAGGACTCCTCCAGACCAAGACCGCACGCCCTTCGTTTAAATACGAGGCGAGGCGCAGCCTAACGGAGGACCCTCACAATAAAATGAGTCACGAGACAGACAATGTCGCTCGCGCACAAGACATGGTCGTGGAGATCGGTCCATCGAACTCCGCGATCGTGCACGGCTCCTCAAGACCGAGATGGACGGCCTTTCGAGGATTCGACAAACTTGACGACCGCTCACTCAACGATTTATTTTCGTCCCCTTACTTCCACTAAGGGAACAAAAACAAGGGGGAAGAGTGCGGAGATATACACGACGATCGTCCCTAATCATTCACATACGGAGGTCGGCAATTAACAGATGCTTGTGCAGCGATCGAATGTGTTGTAAAAGTTATCTATATGAGTTTATCAATTCACTTAGACCTACACGCAACAATCTCTCCTCACACATTTGTACAAAGTCAAGCAAAAGACTCAAAAAGCAATCATTCAAGTGATAAATTGAAGAATCAAACGTTCATTACGTTACTTGGAGTCTCAAAGATACATGCACGGTCGCCCGAAGGCCTAAATGCTACTTAAGTACTACAAAAAGAAAGCTACAAAACTACAAGGCAAAAAGCTAAAGCAAACAAGTATGAAGAGCCTCAGGCCCCCGCCTGGCCTTCGCCTTCAACCACCGGATCGGCCTGCGCCCCTTCGCCAGCCTCCGGAGCGACCTCCCCGTCCTCCGGAGCATCAGGATGAACGAGGTTCGCTGGAGTCGGATACCAGCTCAAATCCACGCCAAGTTCCGAGAGGTCCAAGATCGGCAAGGAGAAAGCAGGATGAAGGGGATGCTCCAACGCATACGCCTTGAAATTCTCAGCAAGAGGGCCGACCTCCAGTCCTCCCTTCTTAGCAGCTCGGATCGAGTCAGTGAACGCCATATAATAGGCAAACTCGCTGACAAACTCCAAGTTTAGAAAGGGATTGGCCTTGGTCGCCTTTACCTCCCCTTTCAGCTCCGCCATCGTCTGTTGCGCACCTTGGAGCTCGGCCTCTCTTGTGTAACACCCCAAACTAGGCGGATATTACAGTGCGTGAATCCCCGACTGGGACCCACCAGGCAATGAAAATGATGAATTAAATAATATAATTGTAGTACCGAACCACATTATATTACCAAACACTCCGATGAGGAGTTTAAGTACATTACACCAGGACAAAACAGAATACTAGTATATTTTATATGGAGATAAAATACACCACCCTGAACAAAATAAACATCTCAAACGGAATTTGCAGCGGAAAAATACAAATGACGGAATAACTGAAATGACTGAAAATGACTGAACAAACGGAATGACTGGGGCCCCCTACTAGTATCACTGGGACTCGTCACCGTCAACATGCTCTTCCCGTGCCTTTGCCTTGCCGTGACCTGAAAACAAAATCCCCCAACGGGGTCAGTTACACAGAACAACAATCCTCAAGGGTTGAAAATACACAATCATGAATTAACTGAAGTTATGAAATATTCTTAGTTATGAATTACGCTGAAGAGGAGTATCATAGTACGCCCGTAATGTTCTGTGCAAGTGTACAAGACGAATGACCGGACACACCCGTCCTTGCACCTAATTAGTCTCACGGAGGTAAGCGTTACCGTGTGCACGGTCCAATATATCGGTGAACCCAATACATGACCATCGTGTGCCCGACTAAAAATTCCACACAGCCACACCCGGCCACGCAATATGAACCCAGAAGGTCACATGAGCGAGAGTGACCGCAATGAACATCAATGAATAATAATTCGACAAGGTCAAGATGACTCACCGAGATGAGAATAATGGTGAATTGATTGATAATCCAATGAAATGATTTGGAACCGTCGTTCCTCGTGAATGAAATGATTATTCGACAATTACAAGTCTCAATATGATTAATACCATGATGAATGAATTATGATTATGAGTAATCAACAACAAAAAGGAATGAGTATCCTTTTAACCGAGTAAGAGTTAACTTACTCAACGCCGGTGACAATTATCCTTCCACGAACAACGTCCAAATTGAGGTATCGGTCGCTCGAACAACCTTGAATAAATACAATTACCAACAATTCATTCAATATACGCATCAAACACGAATATAACGAACTCAAAACGTCGGTACGATAAGACCAAGTTCATTGGGGCATCAAATCGAACACTTTGTGGTCAACTTCGATTGTTTATAACCAAACTTCAAAATACCAACACCAAATCCTCAAGAAGTGTTTCAATCCAACAAAACATCTCCAATACGATCAATAATCCATTATGAATATCCAAATTCGTGATTATAACGACAATTAATCGAAAACCCCCAATTTCAACTCGATATTCAAAGTGTTCTTGAATAATCCCTCAACAATCCAATGAATCCTTATACAAACTCATAATCATATATATATCCCTCCATATAACATGATTATATCGTCCAAAACATCATAACTCAACATAGAATCGAAATCCAAGGTGTTGAAGAAATTACCTCTTGAAGATCCAACCACTTCGATCCGAAGAACACGAGTTTAATCGAGTATCCAAGCTTCACAACCGAATGAAAATGATTAAAACCCACACTCAAGTGATGATTGATGAAGAAATTTCTCCCTCAAGCCTCCCTCTCTCGTGTATGAAGGTGAAAGAATGAAAAAATGGTGAAATGCTCAAAACGAAATTATAGGGATTGACTCGGCCGACAGACCCGACTGCACTGGGCCGACACGGCGTGGCGCACTGCCGGCAGGACTCGACCGTGTCCCGCTTGACACGGTCGGCGCTGGCAATGACTCGACCGTGTCTGCGACACGGCCGGTCGGGCGTCCGCGGTCGGTCAGGCTTATCCGGAAGAGTTCGACTGGCCGTGCTGACGACACGGTCGAGTCCCGTGCAGAGACTCCGCGATTCGGACGAGTACAGCACGGCCGTGTCGGGCGACACGTCCGAGTTCGGTCGGCAGTGATCGGCCAAAAACTGAAAAAAATGAGCGGGTGAGCTAAAACGACCATAACTCTCTCGTCCGGACTCCGATTGACTCACCGTTTGAACCATTGGAAAGCTAACTCGATGCTCTATAATATTGCAAAGGTTCAGAATTTTTGGAGTTACCAAAAATTAATGGTGATCTAACAAAGTCGAACTCACATGAGGAAAGTTGAAACAATGAACAATAACGTTACACAACTCGAAGTTTTCCCGAACGGTGAACACGGGTGAATGAACATGATTGATGAATGATTATAAATGAGTGAAAATCCACTGAGTGACAATCACCGAATGAAATTACTGAATGATAATTACTGAATGATAATTACTGAATTAAAAACCGGGTATTACATACACCCCCCCTTAAAAGAGTTTCGTCCTCGAAACTAAGGGTCAAACAACTCGGGATGACTCTCCCGCATACCATCCTCGGTTTCCCAAGTAGCCTCTTTGACTCCATGTCTAGACCACTGAATTTCACCAAAGGAAAACATCAAGCGATCTCAAAATCTCAAGATTCCCGAATACGATCATCATAAAAGTAGATCAACAATAAATGATCCACAACCACGATACATTACTACAGATTGAGTTATACAGTCCTCTGAAAGACAAGGCTATATTTCGAATGTACCCAACATCGATATCTTCCATATCATCGATCTCCTCGATCCCAACGATTCAACGAGGACCCAAATCTGAACTCACCGCTTAATATGTCCCCGAAAGGTTACCAAAACGAGAGTGACTATGATGAATGATAAATGATTAGAAATCCGACAAGGATCAAGAATGACTCGTCGAGGTGAACTAATAACGAAATGAGTGATAACTCAAATGAAATTATTGGAACCATTGTTCCCCGTGAAGTGAATGATTGGTTGATAAGTATAAGTCTTAATGTGATTGATATATGACGAATGACCTATGCGAATGATTGAACGACGATGAAATGAATGCTTATCCTATTACCGAGCAAGAATTACCTTGCTCAAAACCGGCGATGAACGTCCTGTTGTATCACTGTTAAAGCGACCAACAGTCGAACTCGTCGTCTGAGATGAAGATGCTCTCCCAGCACGAATACGACTAGAAACGATCTCTTGGACGTCGGAGTCCGATGTCCCTCTGAACTCTTTCCATACCGAGGCAGGAAAGTCACGTGATAATTACAGATCTCGTATGAAAATTGCATTATGATCACGAGACGGAATGATAACAATGAGCATACACGCTCTAACACAATGAATGCATTAATAATGCAATAAAACGACCGTCGACATGATGCCGGAATATGATAAGATCGCAGGAAAGATCAAGTGAGGTGACAAGCTTATCTGATGAAATTCCTGAAATGATTACCTTAAACAAGTTCACAAGGTTGAAAATCTGATTCACAAGATCGACAACTGATCCGTGAGATGGACTGAATGATTAATGAATTAATTGAATAATGAGATTGACTGAGTGATAATGAATTAAATGAGCGATGGGATTGACTGAGTGATAAATGAATTGACTGAGCAATGAGATTGACTGAATGATGAATGAATTGACTGAGCAATGAGATTGACTGAATGATGAATGAATTGACTGAGCAATGAGATTGACTGAGTGATGAATGAATTAATTGGACAATGAGATTAACTGAGTGATGAATGAATTGACTGAACAATGAGATTGACTGAGTGATGAATGAATTAATTGGACAATGAGATTAATTGAGTGATGAATGAATCGACTGAACAATGAGATTGACTGAGTGATGAATGAATTAATTGGACAATGAGATTAACTGAGTGATGAATGAATTGACTGAACAATGAGATTGACTGAGTGATGAATGAATTAATTGGACAATGAGATTAACTGAGTGATGAATGAATTGACTGAACAATGAGATTGACTGAGTGATGAATGAATTAATTGGACAATGAGATTAACTGAGTGATGAATGAATTGACTGAACAATGAGATTGACTAAGTGATGAATGAATTAATTGGACAATGAGATTAACTGAGTGATGAATGAATTAATTGGACAATGAGATTAACTGAGTGATGAATGAATTAATTGGACAATGAGATTAACTGAGTGGTGAATGAATTGACTGAACAATTTTTAGAAAATCCTTCCACAAACCGCCGATAGTAATCAGCTAATCCGAGAAAACTTCGGATTTCCTTAACATTTTTCGGAGGTTGCCAATCTCGGATAGCCTCCATCTTCTGAGGGTCGACACGAACTCTGTCTGATGAAATTACATGCCCGAGAAATGACACTTCGGACATCCAGAACTCACATTTGGAAAACTTTCCATAAAGTTGTGCTTGTCTCAACACATCGAGAACCTGATGAAGGTGAACCTCCTGTTCCTCTCGGTTACGAGAATAAATCAAAATGTCATCGATGAAGACAACTACGAACTGATCCAGATAGTCGATGAAAACCCGATTCATTAATTCCATGAATACCGCAGGTGCATTAGTCAACCCAAACGGCATGACCACAAACTCATAATGACCATATCGTGTTCGAAACGCCGTCCTCGCGATATCCGACTCTCGAATCCGCAACTGATGATATCCAGATCTTAAGTCGATCTTGGAAAATATTGAAGCTCCCTGAAGTTGATCCAAAAGATCATCGATACGGGGTAGAGGATATTTATCCTTGATCATCATCCTGTTCCACTCCTGGTAATAATACACACACGAACGAACCATACTTCTTCTTGACAAAACACTGGTGCTCCACACGGGGACGCACTCGGTCGAATATAACCCTTCTCGAACAATTCCTCAAGTTGAATCTTCAACTCCTGCGTTTCGGTCGGGGCCATCCGATACGGTGCCTTCGTTAATGGGGACATACCGGCGCCAACTCACTCCTGAATTCCACTACTTTGCGAGAAGGCAACCAGATAGCTCGTCTGGGAATACATCGTCAAGCGATGACAATGATACCACGAATGATTGAATATTTCGATTGCCCTAAAATGGTCAATCGATAAAAAGTGATACAATGAATGATTGAATAACTCGATTGCCTTAGAAAGGCCAATCGATGAAAATGATATAATGAATGATTGAATGACTCGATTGCCTTAGAAAGGCCAATCGATGAAAATGATACGATGAATGATTGAATAACTCGATTGCCTTAGAAAGGCCAATCGATGAAAATGATATAATGAATGATTGAATGACTCGATTGCCTTAGAAAGGCCAATCGATGAAAATGATACGATGAATGATTGAATAACTCGATTGCCTTAGAAAGGCCAATCGATGAAAATGATATAATGAATGATTGAATGACTCGATTGCCTTAGAAAGGCCAATCGATGAAAATGATACGATGAATGATTGAATAACTCGATTGCCTTAGAAAGGCCAATCGATGAAAATGATACGATGAATGATTGAATAACTCGATTGCCTTAGAAAGGCCAATCGATGAAAATGATATAATGAATGATTGAATGACTCGATTGCGGAATTTCTCTGCTTTCGTCATAATAATAATTCTTCTGGAACAACGGGGATCATTTCCCTGAAGCACAAATTCGACAACCAACGACAGAAAGATAGCGACCAAACGCTCACGAACACAGAGGATAGTATTTAGACGATCAATCCAACTAATACCCAAAATTACACCGTCCTAAGATAAATTCACCACGATTTGGTCCACCAACCAGTCGCGATCAAAACGCTTACTTCGGTATGATTTCTGAAAATTCTTCCATCGTCAGGTAGACCGATGGTATGAGGTCCACCAGCAATAGGACTATCCCAAAATAAATCTATTCAAACACGATTCGAAAATGAATGAATGCGGTGTACCAGTATCAAAAGGTACACACGGGTTGAAATAAAATTACGAGTATACCTGAGATCATTCGGGCCACCGGATCGTCGATCCTCTTCCTCACATGAATCCGGGACTTGCCGGCCCCTGAACCGGACGCTCCCGACTGATAAATATGAGCTCCAACTTTTTTTGCTTCCATTGTCTTAAACGACGTTGACAGGGCAGTCTGATTCTGAGTCGCTAATTGCTTCGGGGCCTGAGATGCCGCCGGAGCCGACTTGGAGTCCTTTCGGCAAAAACGGGCCTTATGCCCAGAATTCCCATAATTAGCACGTGATAGATGGTCTCAGACACTTGGTGCTGACATGACCCGATTCTCCACAATTAAAACAGATGATGGCCGAACTGGCCGCTCGGGGTTGAGATCTCGTACGATTATGCATCGTAAGAGGTCGCTCATAACTGATAGGACTCACACGAGGCTTTTTGAAGGTTGACCGACCACCTTCGAACCGATTACGCTTCGTTGATTTCTTGTTGACAGATGAAGGTTGTTGGTCAGCAAATTCCTTAGCAGCAGGCTCATACGTGAGGGTTCTCTCGATTAATTCGGTCAGAGTGGCGCAATGATGATTAAGCAATTGCATATGGGTCATCATGACCTGCATAAAAGTGAGTGGATCAACCCGAACATCTTCCGACCGAGCTGAGTCCTGGGTACGACTTCCTGGTAGTGATTGATTATTCCCTGGGTTCCGGCCCGCACCGCGGCCTCTCCCCGTGCATCCCCTGACAGCTCTCTCCATACTGAAGTAGGAAGGTCGCATGATAATCATAGATCTCGTATGAGTACCGCATTATGATTTACGTCATGAAATGATGAAAATGAGCATATGCGCTCTAACACAGTGATTACATGAATGATTAACTGAGGTGACATGATTATCTGATGAAATTCTTGAAATGAGTATCTTGAATAAGTTAACAAGATTAATAATATGATCTTCCAGATCGACAATTGAGTAATGAAATGAATTGAGTAATTAATGAGTTAACCTGACCGTCCTGGTCAAAATGACAACGATGATTGAGGATTGTTAACTGATGAATTATGAATGAATGATTAATGCCAGAAATTATACCATGGCATTAGAAATCTTACAGTTCTTGGTCTGATTGGCTCGGCATTTGCACAGGTCACACGTGACGCTAAAGTCCAATGATACTAGTCCGATAATGATGATTTCAAACGAGACATGACTTGGAGGGTAGTATTCAAAACCACTCTCCGATACCAACTCTGTAACACCCCTAACTAGGCGGATATTACAGTGCCGTGAATCCCCGACTGGGACCCACCAGGCAATGAAAATGATGAATTAAATAATATAATTGTAGTACCGAACCACATTATATTACCAAACACTCCGATGAGGAGTTTAAGTACATTACACCAGGACAAAACAGAATACTAGTATATTTTATATGGAGATAAAATACACCACCCTGAACAAAATAAACATCTCAAACGGAATTTGCAGCGGAAAAATACAAATGACGGAATAATCAAATGATGAAAATGGTGAACAAACGGAATGACTGGGGCCCCCTACTAGTATCACTGGGACTCGTCGCCGTCAACATGCTCTTCCCGTGCCTTTGCCTTGCCGTGACACGAAAACAAAATCCCAACGGCCGCCATACGTAACAACAATCCTCAAGGGTTGAAAATACACAATCATGAATTAACTGAAGTTATGAAATATTCTTAGTTATGAATTACGCTGAAGAGGAGTATCATAGTACGCCCGTAATGTTCTGTGCAAGTGTACAATACGAATGACCGGACACACCCGTCCTTGCACCTAATTAGTCTCACGGAGGTAAGCGTTACCGTGTGCACGGTCCAATATATCGGTGAACCCAATACATGACCATCGTGTGCCCGACTAAAAATTCCACACAGCCACACCCGGCCACGCAATATGAACCCAGAAGGTCACATGAGCGAGAGTGACCGCAATGAACATCAATGAATAATAATTCGACAAGGTCAAGATGACTCACCGAGATGAGAATAATGGTGAATTGATTGATAATCCAATGAAATGATTTGGAACCGTCGTTCCTCGTGAATGAAATGATTATTCGACAATTACAAGTCTCAATATGATTAATACCATGATGAATGAATTATGATTATGAGTAATCAACAACAAAAAGGAATGAGTATCCTTTTAACCGAGTAAGAATTAACTTACTCAACGCCGGTGACAATTATCCTTCCACGAACAACGTCCAAATTGAGGTATCGGTCGCTCGAACAACCTTGAATAAATACAATTACCAACAATTCGTTCAATATACGCATCAAACACGAATATAACGAACTCAAAACGTCGGTACGATAAGACCAAGTTCATTGGGGCATCAAATCGAACACTTTGTGGTCAACTTCGATTGTTTATAACCAAACTTCAAAATACCAACACCAAATCCTCAAGAAGTGTTTCAAACCAACAAAACATCTCCAATACGATCAATAATCCATTATGAATATCCAAATTCGTGATTATAACGACAATTAATCGAAAACTCCCAATTTCAACTCGATATTCAAAGTGTTCTTGAATAATCCCTCAACAATCCAATGAATCCTTATACAAACTCATAATCATATATATATCCCTCCATATAACATGATTATATCGTCCAAAACATCATAACTCAACATAGAATCGAAATCCAAGGTGTTGAAGAAATTACCTCTTGAAGATCCAACCACTTCGATCCGAAGAACACGAGTTTAATCGAGTATCCAAGCTTCACAACCGAATGAAAATGATTAAAACCCACACTCAAGTGATGATTGATGAAGAAATTTCTCCCTCAAGCCTCCCTCTCTCGTGTATGAAGGTGAAAGAATGAAAAAAATGAGCTGAAATGCTCAAAAAACGAAATTATAGGGATTGACTCGGCTGACAGACCCGACCGTACCCGCCTGACACGGTCGCGGCGCGCAGCTGGCCGGCAGGGACTCGACCGTGTCCTGCTTGACACGGTCGGGCGCTTCGGCAATGACTCGACCGTGTCCTGCCTGACACGGTCGGGCGTCAAGCGATCGGTCCAGCTTATCCGGAAGAGTTCGACTCGGCCGTGCTGCACGACACGGTCGAGTCACGTGGCAGAGACTCCAGCGATTCGGACGAGTACAAGACGGCCGCCGTGTCGGGCGACACGTCCCGAGTTCGGCCGGCGATGATCGCCAAAACTGAAAAAAATGAGCGGGTGAGCTAAAACGACCATAACTCTCTCGTCCGGACTCCGATTGACTCACCGTTTGAACCATTGGAAAGCTAACTCGATGCTCTATAATATTGCAAAGGTTCAGAATTTTTGGAGTTACCAAAAATTAATGGTGATCTAACAAAGTCGAACTCACATGAGGAAAGTTGAAACAATGAACAATAACGATACACAACTCGAAGTTTTCCCGAAAGGTGAACACGGGTGAATGAACATGATTGATGAATGATTATAAATGAGTGAAAATCCACTGAGTGACAATCACCGAATGAAATTACTGAATGATAATGACTGAATGATAATTACTGAATGATAATTACTGAATTACAAACCGGGTATTACACCTTGCAACCGTCTTTTCCCTTGACTCCGCCAGCTCCACCTTCAGACGATCGGCCTCTGTCTCAGCGGCCTTCTGCGAGCGTACGGCATTTGTCATCCGGTCCCAGAATCGATCAACCGTCACCCGAGACATCTCGGCATCCTTCCTCGCCAGCTCAAGCTCTTGGCTCGCCCGCTTAGCCGCGTCCAAGGAGTCCTTCTCCATTGCCACAATCTTGTCGGCAAACTCGGCGTTCTCTTTCCGAACCGCCTCGAGATCCGCCTGCAGGCGAGTAATGGAAGGACGCCCCTCAAACTCCTGCACAGCCTGGGTAGCCATGGTCGCCGTCTGGAGAGAAAGGGCGAGAACAGCCTGCATTTTACTCCCAGATCGCTGACGAGAGATTGCATCTAGGTCGGTCGTCCAAGCCTTCGGTAGAGCAGAAACGGCCCGGTTGACGTATTGCGGGATGTCACAGGGCTGACGAGGAGATCGGCTCGCTAAGAAATCCAACACCATCGGCGGGCAAGATGGATCTGTGCGACGGATCCTGCATCAACACAAATAAAAGTTAACATATCTACTACGCGAATAACCAGTTTCAACTCAACAAGCTAAGTTTACCTCTCGGCTAACTCGGGATCGCGGCCGAAGTATGGTTTCCCACGAGGGGTCTCAGCATCGGCGATAGCCATCTCCCGCAAGAAAGTCGCGGAGGGCGCAGACTCAGTCGCCGGAGGAACAACAGTGATCGGAGGCGCAGCGATCGGCACCTCGCTGGCAGGGGCAGAAACTAGAGTTTATCCCGACCTCTGCCGTTTACGATTCGTCCGAAGCCCCTCCTCACGAACTTCCTCCTCAGCCACGATCGGCTCTACGCGAGGCTCCATCTCCGGAATAATAGGTAATGCCACAGGAGGAGCCCGAGACGACTTCGTCTGGCGGAGACGACCCAGAACTCCAGGGTTTGACATAGCTATCTCCGATGGGGGCTCCAGAAAGCGAGGAAAGCGAACCTCTGCAATGAGAACAATCAAGCCACAGTTAGTCATTTTCCTCCAACAGGACGATCGCCCAGCAAATGGAGATCGTAGAAATTCGTACGTGAGACCGAAAGGTGTCTCGGAAAACGGAATAGGCGAGCGGACAACCGACGACTCTCCTTGTTGATCCGGTTAGCGTCCAATTCATCGTCCGGCAAACTTCGTATCCGCTCCCAGACGACCAGGAAATCGAAAGGCAGCTCCTCGATCGCCGGAATATGGAAACCTGCAAAAACGAAATCAAATTAGATCAGTTCAGAACATATCCAAACAAAGGGAGAGTCTAAACCCTTACCGGGAATTCTCTCCCGAAAGCCAATGGGAATGTTCAGCTCGCCAGTGGGGTTGTCGCTAGCTGAGGCTTTCCAGGCACCGGCGACCCAGAACCATTTCATCAGATCGCCCCGCACCTTGTTCGGGATTCCAAGGGTCACCCGACCGGATCGGCCCTGAATATGGTAGCCTCCGACCGACCCTTTCTGAACCGTCAGTTTCAACAGGTGGTTCATCTCCGACGGCGAAAGGAGGCGGTAGAGTTGGTGACCGCCGAACAAGGTCAGAGTGCAGATAATCTGAAGCCAGGCATTCGGCGTTAGATGGAGCGGCGCCAAATTCCAAGCAGCCAGCAGATAGGAGAAGGAGAACGACAAAGGAAATTGCAACCCCGCCTCCATGATCGCTTCCTTCACTGCGACCATCCCCTCCGGAGGCTGATCGACTCTCTCATTCTCGGCCGGCACAAAGAGATCCACATCTGAAATGATATGGAACCTCGTCCTCCAGACGGCAAGATCCCTCCTGGTCGCCGAACTCCTGATTTGGCCAAGAGACCATAGAGATCTCTGCGCAGCCCGAAATAGCGATCGCTTAGGAGGCTGATAAGGATTAGCGATCGAGTACTCCCGGAAATCGAATCTTGGAGACGGACCGGCCAGCCTCTCCATAATCTCAGCAAAGGCCACATAGGCCTGGCCAAAGGCGCTATGCCGCTCCCAGTAGGCCCTCACCGCCAGATCCCTCTCCATCTGCGACCGTCGATGCTCAACCTCCGCCTCCCTGGCGACGTCGGCCTCGTTAAATAACGCATCGACTTCCGCGGGATCGATGCCGGCACGGATAGATTCTGCGACCGTCTCCAGGTGGAAATCTGCGGAGGATCCTCCCCAGACGTTAGAAGTCCCAGCGGCGGAGGAGGTACCCACTCCCGACGAAGAAGGTATTCCAGACATTCTCGAATTCAAGATAAGGAGAAGAGGAGTGTGTTCTAAAAGACGATCGCCCGCTTATTATAATACAGCAAAGGCGATCGCCCGGCAGATCCAAATCCTATAAATAGAGAACCTCCTTCTACTGTAAAAAGGTTCCGCATTCAGTTCACGAATTCTTCATTCGGTTCAAGCATTCTCCATTAAGTTCAGAGAAAATACATACAAACATATATAATCTCAGGCTCCCGGCTTCCTTACCGGAATCTACCTTAGGATTTCTCTCTCAGCACCTCTCAACCAGAAGACGGTCGACAGAGGCAAGAAGTCTCCACAGATCGTATTCGCAAGCCTCGGAGCTCAAATACATAGCAACTACACGTCGTGAGAGGCGGTCGATCTCTCGTCGCCGTCACAGTTCACCCACTTTGTTACAAGAACTCACAGAGCATCACATCTGGTTCTTCCGGCAATCTACACACTCACAAGCTAAGATAACTAGAAGTCTTTACACTCATTGTAATAGATTCTAACATTAATACTTATATCCCAGAATATTCGTATTAATAACATCTCGCGAGAGCATTCAAGCCCGGGACTAACAACCCCGGCAAATCTTGTGTTTTTACTTTTCCCACGGAAGTGTTCTCGCATTTATTTGCTATCCATCCATTCCAGCAATATCTATCTCCGGATAATATTTTGGGTAGCAACACTTTGCACATGCGTAGTGTTTGTTTTGGTCTCTTTCTTCTGTTAAGAGTATATATATATATATATAGTCTTTTCTATTTGATATGTTGGTTTAGGTTAGCTCTTGTTTTCTGCTTATGAAAATAGTATCGCTTCGAAATCGAATAATAAAAGTGGAATTGCTTAATTGGTTTCAATGTTGTATATTGTTTGACCATTTTTTGCTTTTTTTAGTCACCTATTATTATTATTTTTACATTTGAGAACTTACGTTACTTCATACTTCGCCACCTAAAATAGCAGGCCATGTAATCACTGAGGGCCATTCATACGGGGGAAAGTAAGATACAAGTCAGAAGCAAATGAAGTGCTTATCTTCTCCAGGTTACCAGCAACAGCATCATACCAATACATGTTACCTCCCATGTAAACCATGACTTGCAAATTTTTTATCACACAAGCTATGCTTGAATCATATCTTCTCAAAAGGGTAGGATTGTGTTGAATCATCCTTCTGTGAGTCACTGAATGCTTCAGATTCCAATCGGTTCTTCCACCAACACAATCCTGCAGAACCCATATATACCTCTAAACGGTGCCTTAAGCTGCAGGCATAGGATAATTTTCCATTAGATGCAGCCAGCCAATCCTCGAAGACTACATCGTCTGGACTAATATGATCACCATCCTCCGAATAAGGCACCTCCATTACTTCTATGCGCTCACTGGAACGGTTGTAAGCAAGAAAATGACCTCCAACTAACCAGTATACCGTTTCTTCTAGCACGATTCCAGGGAGAGCACGTCTTCCCATATAAGACAGCAATGAAGATTCGATACAAGAAATGCCCCATCCACCTGCATACACATCCAAGTTTCAATTTAAAAGGAAATTCTAGTCAACATAATAATGACCAGATACACACAGAAGAAAATATTGTGTACATTGTTCGTTTTCAGAAGCTGTTAACCCAGCTACAAAAACTTCATAGTTAACTATTGCCATTGACGAGTTGGCTTCATAATCTCCTTTGCAGATGAATGCAACAGATACATATCTATAGTGATGGGGTGGTTCCGGAAGGAATCGAAATTCTCTCGTAACAGGATTGCAGATGATGAACCGCGTAGTTGCTTTTACGATATAGCAAATAAAATAATTCCGTTCGAAGAAGCCATAACATAGGCGTCTTGACCTAAGAAGTCCAGAGATTCATCCAAGGATCCCTCTCCTTCATTAAGGTCGTTCCCTAGGGGAGACATTGAAACGAACTTGTTTACTGGTTGAGTTGCTATGAACTTCTTAAAGCTTGGTTGAGTTATGGCATATCACGATCCATGATACGGGAATGTAGCTGAAAAAAGCATCCCAAAAGCAATCGTTCTCCTTGTTCCAAACCTCTATAAAACGAAAAAATAGAGTGAAAACGCAATTAGAGTAGCAAGGGGTTGCTGAACTTGTATAAACAGAGAAAAGTGCCATAATAGCATATATATATATATATATATATATGTTGGCAGTCGGATACTAAACCACAAGTAACAGGTAAGGGCAAAGATCAGAACGTCATGAATACAGGCCTTAACCTATATAAAAATTAAAGCTTTATGCTTGTATTATCATCGACATAATTGCATAACAGTATGTCAAAAGTCGAGAGTTGGTCCCCGGAGTTTGTATTGGTGCAATAATAGTCCATGGAGTTCCAGACAAGTTTGTAACTTCAAGGAGTATTATTGCACCGCCGGAATTATCTGTGCAATTATCATCTACACATAATGAATTAAGTTAAAACCTCAAAGTTGTACCTTTATCTTTAAGAAAGAACTAGTGAGTAAATCAACAATGTGAAAAGCCATTCATCAACGTGATTTGGATTAAATCTAACAAGCTAAAATCAGGGTTTAAACAACAAACATCTATATTCAGATTAGTTAATAGATAAATAAATACATAACTGAAAAGAATACTACGGTTTGATTTAGCAATTCTCATCTTGGACATAAAAGTAATCATATTTGAAGAAATTGACGAAACTGAATAGATCCAAGGATGTAAAGGTATGATAGATTTGTGTACATAAGAAATCGAAGAAACTAGAGATTGATGATGATGATGATGATGATGATGATGATTCTTTCGTACTTTGTTCCATTGTCTTTTAGGTGTTTCAGACTTTATCCTAATATATATATATATATATATATATATATATATGAGAGGGGGGCATATGTATGTGACCACCACCTATTCGACTCTCACACGGTCGCTAAAAGCACACAGTTTACCTCATTATTCTCGATTATGAGCTTAAAAGGAAACTTTTAAGTATATGCTTAACTCAATAAAAATCATTAGGTTATTCCAACAATAATAACTAATTTCCTCTTTAAATTAATAGTATATATATACATACCTCATTGGCTTAATTACATGATTAAAGATTTTCCTTAAACTCATCAGCTCAGCGCAAGGCTTTGTAGCGCAAATTCCCGGAAATTAGCTGAGAGATCAGATAGGCTCACCATAGACCACACCATATCAAACAATGTCTGATTCCCCCTTTCAAATACGCCATTATGCTGTGATGTTCCGGATGGAGTGAGCTGTGACATAATGTTGGGATTCGGTCCAGCATCCTACCTACATGGGCTTAAAATGCGCGAGGCGCGGCTTGCGATTCGACTTGTGAGATCTGCACTAGAAAGTGGTTAAATGAATTGATTTGGACTACTCATACCAACAAGATGCATCTTCTTTTCTAGTATCCATCTCATAGAAACTCCAAAGTTAAGTGTGTTTGGCCTGGAGTAGTTATGGGATGGGTGACCCCTTGGAAAGTTTCTCAGGTGCGCGTAAGTGAGAAAAAAGCGATAGTCTTCATCATTCTTGGGACCAACACATAACGCCACCCTCTCTAAGATGTATGTTAAATTCATGGCTTAAATATTCACCGCCTCTATCAGACCAAAGAATATTTATAGTCTTACCCAACTGGTTTTGTGCTTCATTTTGAAACTCTTTGAATTTCTCAAAAGATACACAAAACCATATCTACACTGGTCATCAGTGAAAGTAATGAAATATTAATAACCCCCTCTTGCAATCGTGTTCATATACATCAGCGTGTATGATCCCCAATAAATCACTTGCCCTTTCATAGTATCCAGCGAAGGGCGATTTGGTCATTTTGCCCAGTAAGCAAAATTCACATTGATCGTATGATTGATAAACAAAACTCTCAAGTATTCTACCAGAGTGGAGTTGCCTGTCGCGATTCTCATTTATATGGCCAAGTCTCATGCGGTTCACATTGATAAACCACAAGTACCATATCATATGATACTTCGTAAAGGAAGGAGACTTAGTTATAGTCAGGGTTGCATCGGAAAATGATGTTACTGATTCTTTCATGAAAGGCATACCTTCAAAAGTTTTTAAAGGCAGTTGATGAAGGCCTTCTCTAGAGTTAAAGCTAATGAGGCTAAGAGTTGCATCTATTTTGGTCGGTAGCTTCTGACACTCAAGAAGCTTATCAGAAGGCACCACTGAAAGAGAGTATAGTCAAGTGAGTCCAACCAACGATGAAGACGACGACGACGACATCGACTAAAGATAAGTCATGTAAGTAAAAAAAACTACGTAGGGCTTTGATTCCTCACGAGAATATGTAAGTATATTTATTTTTAAGTGAAAACTTAAACTTAAATACAAGCTCATTTTGTTTAATTTTTTTAAGTAAAAGAACTATGTAGGGTTTTGATTCTTCACGAGGATACGTAAACAATTTAATTTTAAGAGAAAACTTAAAATTAAATACAAGCTCATTTTTTCCAATTATTTTATTTGTTCATTAATTATATTTTTCATGTATAAAATGATAATAAATAAAATTTTAAAATTACTTTTTCATAAAAAAAAAATGCTCGTGGTCGACCCGTGAACCCGCCGACACATACATTTCAGATATATGGCTGGAGTTTGAGTCCTGATCGGCCGACCCGTCAACTCGCCGAGTCGGACTCGGACCCGGACCCATATGCGGCCACGTCTTGACCCAAAAGAAAAGAGTGATGAGGCCAGATCTCGGTGGAACAATTAAATATTGAAGGCTTCAAGCGGCAGTGTGGGAGGCCAGATTTCGGTGGGAATTTGCAGTTGGATTTGGGGGATCTAGCATGGAGCAATCACTTGGGGGATGACTCCTTGTACACGGTAGTTGCGGATATTTAAGAATCTGAGAGCCAGATACATATTTCGTGATTTAACTGGTAGCAGTATTGTGGGGCCGGAATTATTATCCAAGGAATAATCAGGTGTAAGGTTGGAACATCGGTATTAAAAAAACAAAAGTGATGAGTCGGAGAGGAATTTTCCTAGCAGAATACAGACGGCTCATGATAAGATGGCTCTCTCTCTCTCTCTCTCTAAGTCAACCGAGAAAACAAAGTCTCCTTCAATCCCTCCGGGCTCTCCCCCACCCTCTCCTCTTAAAATATTACTACTAGTATTTGGAAATATGCATTATAAAAGGCTGTCATAGGAGTCTTAATTTGATCAGTTGTGTCCGTCCGTCCCTAGGCTATACTCTCTTTTTACTTGTACACATTCATATTCTCTCTCTCACTCTCTCTCTCTCCCATGGGAACTGAAGGTTCTTACGATGGCAAGAACTACTCCAAAAATGTAAGTCCACATATAATTAATTAATTTCTATTGTTTGCTAAATTAATGATGAATCTGACAACATATTGTGTAATGGGTTCATACGCAGCAGCTCGTGTGGCCGTGTTAATAATTTATTTGGTCCCTTATTATGAGCCTCTTTTCTCTTTCATTTGTAAAATAATAATACTAATTATCACTTGGCTTTGGCTTGATGCCCCGTAAGTGGAGTATGAAAATTTGCAAGCTCTCCACTCAATCCTAGAAACTTGCAACACATATATATTATATCTTGTCTGTTTGCATTCTTTTCTTGTCCATCTTTGTGTGATAAGTCATATAAATCTCATTGGATTCGTTACCAAATACACTTTTAAAATATTAACTTTACAAATATATAATTACAAATATTACTAGTCAAAGTTATGCATTTTCAAGTATGAAAGTTTAAATATTGCGATTACAAGAGAACCTATGTATATATATATAGGGGAGCGTCATGAATTTTGTACTAGTTATGAATGAAATACATGTGCATGAAATATATATATAATTTACTGTACTTTTTCTCCATTTACTGCCACTTCATTGTTCTTTCTTTTTTTTTATTTAAAATTTTATTTTTTATTTTAGTTAGATATAATTAATGGTGGTAGTTATTTTAATTTTGTTATCATTAAAATTAAGAGTTTTTTTTTTTTTAATTTTTATATATTATTTTTAAATAAATTTATTAGAAAATAAGATAAAGGAATAAGATGACATAAAACGAAATGATTATGCTCTTCAACGAATATGAAGATTCAAGTAGATCGAAATGGATTTAAATTTTATATCCATGTGAATAATGGAAGGACGGAATAGATATAAAAATATGAAGCAGGGTGAGTCAATGTAATATGGAGGTAGGTACCCCATTGACATCCTAATGTGAAAGCTTATCAAAGTTGCAGATCTAAATCAGCTGTTCAATAATTTATCAGGACACGCAACTGGATTTTTCAATTTACGCGTGCTGCCCTGCTTGCTTTAATTAGAAGTATTTATCTGATTTGAATGAAATTCGGTTCGCAGTTGAAATTCTTCAACACGTGTGTCGGTTGTCTGTTGCGCCTAATTTTTTTTAATTATTACTATGTAAGTAAAGCTGTTAAATTGAATGTTTTATTAAGGGTGGTGGGGACAGAGTCTGACTCCTTTATTTATTTAAAAAAATTGAACGGGCATGTGCGTGGGTGGACCAGAATAGTTAGTTGACTTTTACCTATCCCTTCACATTTTAGTTGCTAATATTTCATGAACTTTTTTACACAATTTAAATCTAAGAAATTTCAATCGCATTTTATTTTTTTTATAGATAATAATATATTTCAGCAGGTTGGATTTTAGTTTTTATATATAATAATATATTTCAGCAGGTTGGATAATACTAAATTTATATATTTAAAATATTATTTCTTTAAAATTTTCACTAATATATAATTAAAGATATATTGAACAGATGTCCAGTCCACAGTTGATTAATTCGGCACTGTTAATTAATTTTTTGGGATTGAATGTACAGTAAAACCTATGGTTGGGACCAGAAAAAAAATATTTCTTTAGCAAAATTATTCATTTATCGAGAAAAATTTTGGACATATTATAAAGAGTTGGGACCGGAAAAAATTATTCATTTAGGGAGGTTATTCGTTTATAAAAGAAATTTTACTGTAACTTACATTTTCAATTTAATTTCTGCTTAATATAACTGGACGTATGTTATACTACTATCGCCTTAGCCAAGGCATATACAATTCTGAGGATCGGAGTTAATTATGTGTACGTACGTAGGAGGGGGTTGAGAAAACGGCAGAACAGAAGGCAATCGAGGCTTGGTTGCCCATCACTTCTTCAAGAAACGGAAAATGGTGGTATTCGGCTTTTCACAATGTTACGGCCATGGTCGGAGCTGGAGTCCTCAGCCTCCCATATGCCATGTCTGAGTTAGGATGGTACGTACCTGTAAGATGCTGAGTAGAATTTTTATTAATTGATATACTACTATATACATTAGTTATGCTGCTGCATGGCCATTCAAACATCTATCATATGCATGTATTATTTTCTAAACCAAAAAAAAAAAAAAAAAATTAAATTTTTAAAATATTTTGATAGGGGTCCTGGAGTATCAGTGATGGTGATATCCTGGATCATCACATTATACACATTGTGGCAAATGGTTGAGATGCATGAGATGGTACCTGGAAGGCGTTTCGATAGGTACCATGAACTCGGACAGTATGCTTTTGGCGAGAAGCTCGGGCTCTATATTGTGGTGCCTCAGCAGCTTATTGTCGAAGTTGGAGTGGACATTGTCTACATGGTTACAGGAGGGAGATCTCTCAAGAAATTCCATGATTTGATCTGCAAAGATAGTTGCAAAGACATCAAGCTATCATATTTTATCATGATCTTTGCTTCTGTCCACTTTGTACTCTCCCATCTTCCCAACTTTAATTCAATCTCTGGTGTGTCCTTGGCTGCCGCTGTCATGTCCTTGAGGTCTCTCTCTCTCTCTCTCTCTCTCTCTCTCAGCAAGTAGTTTTTACTACTTTGCACAAACCAATCATACCCTGAATCTGTTAAAATTAATGATAATATTCCTGAATAAGCAATTAAATTGAATTTGTGATATATATATATATATATATATATATAGTTATTCTACGATTGCTTGGGGGGCCGCAGTGGACAAGGGAGTGAAACCAGATGTGCAGTATGGTTACAAAGCTACCACGAAAGCCGGTACTGTTTTCAACTTCTTCAGTGCCTTGGGAGACGTAGCTTTTGCATATGCCGGTCACAATGTGGTGCTGGAAATTCAAGCCACCATCCCTTCAACACCGGAGAAGCCTTCAAAAATACCTATGTGGAGAGGAGTAATTGTAGCTTATATTGTTGTTGCATTATGCTACTTTCCAGTGGCTTTCATTGGATACTGGATGTTCGGTAATGAAGTCGACGACAATATTCTCATGACGTTACAAAAACCCACATGGCTCATTGCCATGGCTAACATGTTTGTCGTGATTCATGTTATTGGAAGCTATCAGGTGACCGGCCTGTCTGTACTCTCTCTCTCTCTCTCTCTCTCTCTCTCTCTCTCTCTCTCTCCCTCTCTCTCTTTCTCTCAGCAAGTAACGTAAGTTGCTTATGCAGATATACGCGATGCCGGTTTTTGACATGATTGAAACTGTCCTTGTCAAGAAACTAAGGTTCAAGCCTACATGGTATCTTCGCTTTATCTCAAGGAATCTCTATGTGGGTACGTATATATATGTATATGCTACTAAGAGTACGTGTACTACTAAGAATACGTGTTTGCTTGTTCTCTTCGTTTTGCAAAATATACACACACACACATATATATATATATATATATATATAGGAGAGTTCAAATAGAAACTTTTTGTTATGTGTTAACTAAGAACTAATCTAATCCATCTACATTTTTAAATCAACGGATGATATTTATTGCTTCTTTCATTTTTGTTTCATTCATTTTATTATACAAAATGGCAGTATAGTAACTTAAACTTAATGGTAACCGTAGAATCCTTAATTGGTAGGTTCATTAATCTATTCTCAATCATAAATTTTCTATTCCATTACTCTCATCTCTCATTTTGGTGGATATTTTACAGATTATTGTGTTGTTTTAATAAAAAAATCAATATTTCTTTTTTTCTTATTTTGTCGTTCACCCATTTCGATATTATTAACTGAAAATAAACTTTTATCTATTCGACTAACTCAACACTTTCAAGATTATCGGTAAGCAATGTGTAAGCAAATTTTAAGCCTCATTCTTATTGTAAATAAGCAATGTAAGCAAATAACTATAAATAAGCAATCCAATTATCTTAACCAATAAAAATTATCTAATTAAGCAATTCAATGTAAACATATCTTTTTCATTATTAATAAGCAATTCAAAATTTATTATCTAAGCAATTCACACAACTAAAATAAACCACATTTGAATGTAAATTTGTAAACAACCTCCATATACAACCAACACTACAATCTCCATGTAAATTACAGGTAAATTTACATTAAAATAATATAAATTCAATTTACAAATTTAAATTAAATAAATAGATAGACATTAATTTCATAAAAGCTTTTGCTTCAAAACGCAACATGTAGGCAAATTAACCAACAATAAAACTTTTGTATTTATATGATTTAAGCATCAATTTGATTATAAATAAGCAATCGATAAATCAGTAAATAGCAAACTGTATCACTTTAAAAAATAGCAAGCTATACAATCAAAACTAAATATTTGATTTTGTATAAATAAGCATACCTCTTGCTTAATAAACTATTACAAGAACCTTTATATGTACCAATATAATTAAATCTTCAGTGCCATAATAAAATTATAAGCATTGTAGTAGTCGTATGTAAGCTTAAATTATGTATAAAGTAAGCAACTAATATTCCTTGTTTGATTAAAATTATAATAACAAGCTTAATAATACGAATTAAGAACCTTATAAATACGAATTTAGATAAATTCTTGATATCATAATAATTTAAGCACCTAATAAAACGTATGCTTGATTATGGATATATATAGGAAGATGATTAATGTCATAATTATTTTTCCATAATCATTGCATGAGATAATTAGAGAGTTATAAGCCAAATCCATAACTACCCTTCATAGTTGACTAATTAGAGATACTAAGCAATTCAATATTCATAACTAAATAAAATGAAATCAATCTGAGACGTCTAAATAAATTCGATCAAGAGTGTAGGTTGGTTCCTAGTTAACACATAGGGAGTGGTTTCTATTATAACCCTCTCCTATATATATATATATATATATATATATATATATATATATATATATATATATATATATATATGCACACACTTGAAGAAATTGTATTTATCGATCATCTCATAATTTTCAGCATTTACAATGTTTCTTGGAATTACCTTCCCTTTCTTCGGTGGACTCCTTGGATTTTTTGGAGGATTTGCTTTCGCGCCAACCACATACTTTGTAAGCATATAAATTTGAAGTGCTTATATACCACCACTACTACTACTCCTGCTGCTATTACTAATTATTTTTACTATACTATAACTACACTAGATAATAATAGCACTAATGTTACAACTTTCGAATCCCACAGCTTCCGTGTATCATGTGGCTTGCCATCTACAAGCCTAGGAAATTCGGCCTGTCTTGGTTCATTAACTGGGTAAGTTCAACTAAATTACAAAGTGAAGTGTCATATGTCTTCCTCGTAGCAATAGTTGGTGTGCTAAAAAGGAATGTTTGTACTGTTGAAATACAGATTTGTATCATACTCGGCGTCATGTTGATGGTTATAGCACCAATCGGAGGGCTAAGGCAGATCATAATTCAAGCAAAAGACTACAAATTCTATTCATAAGTTAAGCATCTCGTCCTATTACCAGAGATGGGGAAAAAAAACAAGTAGTTGGTTTTCTTTACATAAAACACAACAGGACATATATGTTTGTCAACTATCCAATCCAATGAAGGACGCCAATAGATTGACCGCACGCCTGATGGATGTGTCTGTTTTTTACGAGGATAGTTTTAGGCTGTGAGGGCCTTTTCTGCTTACGAAACTTCTTCTCTCTGAATTTATTGTGTGTATAACCAACCATGTTTACTGCTTTCTGAAATACTACTATGTAATAATCCTTTTGCTTTGGTTACTGAAAAAAACATTACCATTAATAATAATATCAACAATTTTGAAATATAATCAGAGTACTATATGTAATTCAAATGGAAACCATGTTGAATGATTTTGCTCGTTATCGTATACCGAAAATTACCGGTCATACTATCTACCCTAGGCCGGTCACTCGGTTGGTTCGAATCGGTTATAGGTATTAATTCAACTTTCAAACCAAAACTTTCGGTTTATAATTGTCTTACCAATTATCAAACCAAATATTTCAATTACCAATTATTTTTTCCCAAATTTTATATATCGGTTTTCAGAATTACCTATTTTATAATAAATATATTACAACAAAATATATTGTTATGGATACCTTTCTAGAGTCTACTCCTGCTCTTAAAATAAGTACTCCCCCGTTTGAAGTGTAGCATATTCCAGCTATGAGCATACTACATTAACAAATGTAATACTGTTCCGGGAAATCCTTCCCGTATTGGTGTCTTACCTAATACTAGTTGTAGGGGGATAAGAGTTATGGTAGGTTCTAGACTCTTCCATAAGTAGTTGGATCCTGTTAGATGTCTTACCTTAACTAGGAATCCTATGTATGGAAAGACTCTCTTTGTAATGCCTATATAAAGGCCCCTCTATTCATTGTTATCAATCTGATTGATTCTGTCTTTACTTTTCTCCTCAAACACATTATCGCACGTAGCTCGACGAAAGAAAAAAAAATCGGCCAAAGCCTACCGCCGAGCTCCGCCGCGACGCCGCCGCCGTCGACCTCGGCCAGCCGCCGGACCGCCCGATCGCTCCGGCCACCACCGGACCAACCCGTCGCCGCTAACCCACTTGGCCGGCCGCCATGCCGCCACACCGCCATGCTCGCCGCGCCACGCCACCGCCGCCAGCGCCGCCAGCTCCCGCCGCCGCGCCTTGCCGCTTCGCCAGCTGGCCCGCACCGCCAGCATCGCCGCCGTCAGTGCTCCACCGCGGGCGTCAGCGCCTCACTAGCCGGCCAGCGCCGGACCGCCTCCGTCGCGGACCTCCGCCACGAGGCAGCCCGGACCGCCGCCACCATGCCCGCCCAGCCTGGCCGCCGCCCAGCCGCCAGACCGCCGCCTCCGCCGCTGAGCGCCGCCGACCACCGCCCGCCGCGCCGCCAGCGCCTCCGCCTCGATCCAGCCCTAGTCCGACCGATGACTCTCGGACCAAAACCCGAACATCAACTTATCTTCGGAAGCCGTCAAAATTGCGCCTCCGGTTTCACGTCGTCGCATCGAGTACCAACCGGTAGATCAAAGCACAACACAGATTCAGCACGTGCCTAATTTTATAATCGAGGTAACTATCTGACTTGTCCCTTTTCAATTCTCTCCTTTTTGGGAATTTTTCTTTTGGGGACACGGGTTTTGGGTTCTTTATCTCCCACGCTACTTTGCGGTGGATGAGACCGCGAGAGAAGTCGGTATCTCTGCGTGTCGAAGAAAGCTGTGTGACGGTCTGGGGGAGTCACGGAATTGTTGAAAAGTCGATACTTGTGGTTGTTGCATACACCACGTATCTGGGTGCGATCGATATCGCCGTTTTTTGTCGACTTTACTAAACAACAATTAAGGGAAGTAAATCGAGTAACGGTTATGTTACACGCTTTTAAAAGCATCGATTGTGACCGTTTACATTGTCATGAAAATCCAACAAGACTAACTTCCTCTTGTTTATATCTTGTAGATGGCACAAAACTCGATGTTCATCAGAGTTCGACATCCTTGACCATCTTTGGTAAGGAGTACCACAGTGGGTCTCGGACGTTCGCTTGGCGTTCGTCGGTAAGAGATTTACTACCACCATCTTTCCTCTAACGAGCCTAACGCTCAAGAACCGAGCGAGGAAACCAAGGCTAATGCTTTGATGTACTTGCGTAGACATATACATCCGTTGTTGAAAAAGTGTTATATGAACTTACAAACCCCTAAAGAACTATGGGACACACTCGAACAACGATTTAATAATGTGCATGATCGCGCTTCCCGAATTGCAACTTCGGTGGGAGCAAATCCGATTTTGGATTATGCGAATGTGGAAGCCTATAATCAAGGCATCCTCGATCTTCGCGCTGATCTTGGTTTTGTGGTGTCAAGAAGTCGATCAAGATTTGATCGAGAAGACTCTTAACACGTTTCCCGTGGGAGCAAGTGTAATTGCTCATCAGTGCGCGTTGCCTATGAGGAAGGGAGAATTAAGAACTTTAGTGACCTTATCTCCCACCTCGCGAAAAAGAAAGGCACCATGAGATTATTCTCAATAGCAATGCGCGCCCGGCTAGTACGAAGCCAATTAGGAAGTGAATCGGGCTACCCACAGGAAAGCACCACGACAAAATAGAAAAGGCAACGCTACTCGGTTTTGCAAGCACCACGGATGCATGACTCGAGCAAGCAAGGGAAAAGACGAGGTCGTCGTTCCAACGTGTGGAAGAGGCAAGGTGGCTCGGCCACGGGACCTAGTGGAACCCCACCACGTGGGCCGCCTCCTGCCGCCGGGAATGGAACCACTCCAAAGGAAGGCCGGAATTGCTATACTTGCGGATCGAAGAAGCATACTTACCGCAATTGCAAAGCGCCAAAGAACATCCAAGCTTACTACAAGCACTATAAACAATATTTGACTCAAGAGTCGAATTACATGGAAGTAGATAATGAGAATACGGAGGTGAACCATATTGAGATCAGTGAGATCCCTCCTCTCACCATTGCGGACAAAGACCAACATATGGATGTTGCCGACTTTGACTAGTTTTACGCTTTGGTTATGTTTTGTCTTGTTTCTAGTTTCCGAGAACTACTTTGGATTTTCATGAATGTAATAAAGTTGGCTATGATGAATAAAATTCTTTTAATTCTTTGTGATTGTGCAAAGATGAATTTTATTTTTCCCTTCGAAAGCATGTTTGGTTTATCACAAAATAATTGCTAGCAACGAATTGCTTGGTTAAAAATTTGATACATTGGTAAGATTTCATCAAAACTTTTGATCAAGACTAGGCGCATCCTCCTTGGTATTTGTTTATGCTTTGAGAGTTCAAACGGAATCAGTGGTTTTTAAACAGCCTTAGGCATTTGTCTGACATTCCTACTTTCTCTGCAAGTCTACCAAGTTGGAGTTACCGAAAGGATCATTAGTAGAGATATAAATCGTAAACCAAGATGCGTTTTAAAGTATCTAAACGCTCCTATGGCCATATTTTCATAATATTGTATCAAAAATAATGCCTTTGAAAAAGGCTTAAACCTTGCTCTTTCACTCAACAATAGGGAAATACCAAAATAGCAAATTAAAACGAGCACTGAGATCTGAGTTTAATGATCCAGAAAGTGCACGACCAATGGATAGAAAGATACGGAAGTCTAGTTTCCAGAACAACTGACCGTTCGTCCATAGCCTTCTTAACGAAGAAGTTATTGCTGTTTTAGTGAACAAAGGTCAAGCTGCGCGGAAATTATTTCC
Source organism: Orobanche coerulescens (assembly GCA_033398695.1). Classification (NCBI taxonomy): domain Eukaryota; kingdom Viridiplantae; phylum Streptophyta; class Magnoliopsida; order Lamiales; family Orobanchaceae; genus Orobanche; species Orobanche coerulescens. The sequence continues at coordinate 223,784,346 of CM065804.1, forward strand.
AGCGATTGTGCTAACTTTGATCCTAACCAACTTGGTCGAATTTCCCCAAACTCGATGTAAATGAGTTTTCGCTATGTCTCTAATCATAAGACTAATCGAGTTTCATGTCTTATTGTAGATGTCTCGTGGCGAAATTGAGTGCCTTGCTGATAGTGGAACAACCCACACTATTCTTCGGAATAGGCAATTATTCAAGGATATTGTGCCATACATATCCTCAGTGACAACAATGATTGGTTCCTCCCAAGTAATTCAAGGGAGGGGACCTGCTCATTTCTTGCTACCTAACGGTACGCATATTAATGTCACAAATGCTCTCTATGCCCCAAGAGCAAACCGAACCTTGCTAAGTTTTAGGGACATCCGTGCCAACGGTTATCACCTTGATACACATTGTGAGAATGGAACAGAATTTTTGTGTTACTCTGGCAGAATGCGGAAGACGCCGCGTTCTCGAGAAACTTATGAGTCTAAGTAGTGGTTTATACCAGACTACAATAAGGGTTATTGAATCCTATACTGTGAGTCACGAACTGTGTGATTCCGAAGCATACCAACTATGGCATGACCGACTCGGTCACCCTGGACGCGACATGATGATTCGCATTTTGAAAAACTCACATGGTCATCCGTTATTCAAGTCCAGAAAACGATTGGAAGCACCACTCGATATCGGCATTGATGTGAGTGAGCTTGATACCGTATCACCGGGACTAAAGATCGCACGCCCTAATAAGGTTGACGGTGCATCTCTCGTAAATCCCGCATAAATCGTTTTGTAAAGCCTGTTCACTAGCAAAGTTGATAGCCTCTCCGTCCTTTGCTAAAGACTCAACACAAAATATTCGCTTCTTACAAAGAATTCAAGGGGACATATGTGGACCTATTCAACCAGAGTGCGGACCATTCAGATATTTTATGGTTCTGGTTGATGCATCGACGCGATGGTCACACGTCGCTCTGCTATCCACAAGAAACGCTGCATTTGCTAAACTCCTAGCACAAATCATCAAGTTACGGGCTAACCACCCCGACTTCCCAATCTCGTCATTAAGATTGGACAATGCTGGAGAGTTTACGTCAAAGTCTTTTGACGACTATTGCATGTCGATTGGGATTGATGTTGAACATCCCGTCCCCACGTTCATTCGCGAGAATGGCCTTGCGAGGCTATGATTAAGCGATTCTGACTTATCGCCCGAGCATTGGTATTGCGCACCAACTTGCCGATTTACGCATGGGGTTATGCAATTTTGCATGCGGCTATACTTATTCGCTTCGACCACGCCAATCAACCGTTTAGTGCGTACCGGTTGGTAGCTGGATATGAGCACGATATTTCACACTTACGCATTTTTGGTTGTGCGGTATATGTGCCAATTACGCCTCCAGCGTACTAAAATGGGTCCGCAAAGACGATTAGGTATATATGTTGGCTATGAATCGCCTAAAATTATCCGCTATTTGGAACCTTTGACGGAGATACATTCCTTTGCAAGATTTGCGATTGTCACTTTGATGAGACAAACTTCCGTCGTTAGGGGAGAGAGGAATCGAGCGATTCGATTGAACGCCAGAAATTATGCAGTGTGCTCCCTCCTTGCCTCATCAAGATCCCATGCCTTAATCCGAGCTAGAAGTGCAGCGTATTCTCGATCTTCAAAAAGTTGCGGATTCGATGCGGCGGCTTTGCGTCTTTGCGAAAGTGACAAGATCTACCATTCCCATTGCGAATGTTCTGCAAGGTTGAAGTCCCGATTATAGGGCAAGGTTCGGCCGCCCAAAGGAATGATGCCACCGGCGTCAACCTTAGTGGTGGGGCGTTTGCTCTTATCCTGCTCGAAAGAGGGGAGGCCGGTGGGTAGAAAGGATACCGAACCTCGAAGAGAAGAGGAACGGAGGCACAAAATCCTCTCATCATCGACACGGTGACTCCGTCACACGAGATTATCTCGACTACGGATATGTCCTCGAATCAACAATGGAACAATCGACGGACGCGTCGGAAACTTTGTTGATGTCGGAAAATAAAGAAATCTCGATGCTGATATGCAGTGAATACGTCTTATTGACAGTCGTCCACGCTAGTCGACGATGCTTTTGCCTACTCCGTCGCTCAAGAAATTATTGAAGACGACGACGGCCCGAGCGCTCGGTTCCGAGTGTCAACAACGAGCCGATTGGCGAAATGGAAAGATGCAATGCGGTGAACTAGACTCAATGACTAAATGTGAGGTATTTGGCCGTATCGAGCCAATACCCGTGGCGTTAAACGATTGGACATAAATGGGTCTTTGTTCGTAAACGCAATGATAAGGATGAGGTCATGCGTTACAAAGCGAGACTAGTTGCCCAAGGCTTCTCGCGCGCCACGGCATTGACTACGAGGAGACGTATTCTCCGTTATGGACATCATCACTTTCCGCTACTTAGTCGGTTTGGTAGTGTCAGAAAAAAGCGAACATGCGGCTTATGGATGTGGTTACGGCGTATCTTTATGGGGATCTAGATACGGATATCTATATGAAAGTCCCAGAAGGGATTTCATGGCCCAAATCAAGTAGCTCTAAACCACGGAGCGCGTCTGGTGAAATTGCGTCGTTCCTTTGTATGGGTTGAAACAATCAGGAAGGATGTGGTACAACCGCCTAAGTGAATACTTGGTTGGGAAGGGATACAAGAACAGTGACATCTGTCTATGCATATTCGTGAAAAGAGCAGAATACGAGGATTCGTGATTGTAGCCGTCTATGTAGATGACATGAATGTCATCGGTACCATAGATGAGGTCAATGAAACGGCCCGCTACCTTAAATCCGAATTCGAGATGAAAGATGCAGGAGGACTCGATTACGCTTGGGCTTAGAGCTAGAACATCGAGATGATGGTATACTCATTCACCGATCTGCTATGTCCACAAAATGCTCGGGCGATTTAGCATGGACAAGGCACATCCTCTTGCTACCCCATGATTGGTGAAAGTCTGGAAATGAACAAGGATCCGTTTCGTCTAAAGAGGAGGATGAAGAGGTCCTTGGAGGCGAAACACCGTACCTTAGCGCAATCGGTGCGTTGTTGTATCCGGCTCAATGTACTCGTCCGGACATCGCATTCCTGTGAATCTGTTAGCGAGATTTAGCTCCGCTCCCACGATAAGGCATTGGAATGGAGTAAAACACATCTTTCGATACTTGAAAGGCTCCAGGTGACCTTGGATTGTTCTTTCCCTACGCAAAGAGAGTGATATTAGAAAGGAATTGTTGAGGTGAAGACGATGCATACCGACCGTCGATCTTCCTCGATCTGCACTAAGCATGGTAGCTTGACTACGGAAGTGCTAATGCAAGCAAGCTTACCCCTTATGCGAGAGAATCTAACGACACGTTAGTTGGATTTCTTGATGCGGTTATCTCTCGACCCGCATAAAGGGCGTTCCCAAGCTGGTTATGTGTTCACCATTAGGAATACGGCGATATCTTGGCGATCTACCAAGCGAGACCACTAGTTGCTACTTCCTCGAACCATGCGAGATAATTGCATTGCGAATCCGTAAGAAGTGCATTTGGCTCGATCGGTCATAGACCATATACGAGGAACGTGTGGATTAGATCCCACTACGGCAACCCCTACTTGCATCTTTGAGGACAATGCGGCATGCATTGAGCGAGATGAAGTTAGGTTTCATAAAGGGTGACAATACCAAGCATATTGCGCGAAGTTCTTCTATAATCGGCGGCGGCGAAATTCTGAATATCTCAACACCCCAAGTTATTCGGGGTATATTACAGTAGTGAGCCCCGCCGTGGGACCCACAAGGCTAAACATACGCGGAACTATAAACTTGACCGATAAGGTCTACATACAATAGAAAGAAAGACGATACAAATGGTATTGAAACCATAAACAATGAAACCATATACATCATCGCACAAATTAATACCTCGGCAACACAGTAGGAACATCAAGAAAGCGAAATACAATACTCGAGTATTTAAAAATCCATTCAAGATAACAACAACTGAATGGAGGAAACCAAAAGAGATAACAGGAGACAAGACACAGTATCACACTTGCCCATCATCTTCATGCCGAGCACAGTACACTTTGTCCGCTCTCCTGGAACTGAAATACATGAAACGTATTTCCCCCATAAAGGGGTTAGCCGTCGAATAGCTAGTGCAAGTATAACAATATGAAACATAATACTTCTCGACAATAAAGTAAATGTAATCCGTCAATTCATCAATATCCGTCAATTCATCAATTTAAGACTAGTATTACTGAATGACTAAAATCTCAAGACGTATGTGAATGCCGTAGAAACGGTTCGTTCATATCATACGCCGTTACATGTAGGAATGCCGTCAAAACGGTTCGTTCATTACATGCCAACATTATTTCATATGAATGCCGTAGAAACGGTTCGTTCATATCAACCATGGAATCGCACCAGAGGCTACGAAACCCTCAGAGGACCATAGGCCCGTCCCGGAGTGGCTAGAAATAATCATACCATCAATATTTCATACTTTCAAAGTCGAGAACGTACAATCATAAATGTATACTTGCCTTAATAAACGTTACCGAAGATCCCGAAGAACACAGTTCGACCGGGAGGCTTGAACCACGAAGAATACAACGAACGGAAGGGTTTCGACTCGAGTTCTTCACAAGAATTCGACCCTAACAATATAAATTCAATAAATCATCGATCATACGAGGAAGAAAAATCGCAGAACGCCCGAAAACCCCTCTATGACATTTTACCGGACACCTTCAAGGCGTCGGTCAAGAACTCGACCAAAACAACGAATCGATACGATCCAACCATGGGATAACAAGGGAAATGATACAATACATCTAAATAATCATCAATCCATCACAATCCTAAGTTAAATCGGATTAAACGGACGAAATCGAACAAAATACCCAAAATCCCCAAAATTAGATTTCGGAAAATCGACTGATTCGCTCGATCAAAGGATGTTATAGGATGGATGATTGATGATATGAGCTCCAAGACTCCATGGATATGTTGTTAAACAACATGGCTTCAAGCTTAGAACACGCCCGGTGCGGAAGAGGAGAAGAAGAAGGTGAAAAATGGCAAGAAAAGCGTCTGCGGGGCCTTTTATAGGGGTTGGTATCTGCCGGACACGGCCGTGCCGCTCGGCGCGGTCGTGTCGCAGGTGGCCGGCGAGGACTCGACCGTGTCTTGCTTGACACGGTCGCGGCGCGGAGGGCCTTCCGGCGATGACCGTCAAGCGGCGACTTCGGCATGACTCGGCCGTGCGAGGCGGCACGGTCGGGCGTCTTGGCGAGCGGTCGGCTTATCGGAAGGGTTCGGCAGGCCGTGTCGGACGGCACGGTCGGAGTCTGAGGCGAGACTCCGGCATTTCCGGACGATGCAGCCGCAGGCCGTGTCGGACGACACGGCCGGGTTGGCCGGCGATGATCGGCGATAACGAGCGGGTGAGCTAAAGCGACCATAACTCTCTCGTCCGGACTCCGATTGACTCACCGTTTGAACCATTGGAAAGCTAACTCGATGCTCTATAATATTGCAAAGATTTAGAATTTTTGGAGCTTCCAAGAATTTATGGTGATTTAACAAAGTCGAACTCATATGTGGAAAAGTCGCTAAAGAACACGGAATTCAACGAGCGATACCGAAACGAACTCGGATGGCAAAAGTGTAGAAGTAATCATTCTCGGGATGACGAAAGCGGTCCCAAGCGAGTTGTCAAAAACGGACTTCCGCCAAAAAAATAGAAAATTTCGGAAACAAAATTACGGGTATTACATTCTACCCTCCTTAAAAGAAGTTTCGTCCCGAAACTTAAAACAGCAGGAGAAGAAATATTTCGCCAGGAAAAACTCAACGAGATACACAAGAGCGAAACTTACGCCCAAACGGCGAATAATCAATATAGAACACAACAATACATTACCCGAAGGTAAACCAAACCAATGCCGAAAAGATACGAATTCACAATGCCCGAAGGCTCCAGCGGAAATACCGATACATCACAATGGCACGAAAGCAAACGACCCAAAGTGCAAATCATCACAAAATAGATCTCAAAGAGACCAACTTTGATCGGACATACCCCTCGGCGTATGAACAACCAGTCGCAAATCGTCGGACATATCCAATACAACATGGACTACGAACGATCAATCAATAAAGCTCAAGAGGGACATCACAGTACGCCCGATCCGGAAATGTGTCCGTGCACATGTCCACCCCGTATACGGAATCCAGAATATACGTGTGACAATGTACCTAATTAGCCTCAAGAACTACGTCTCGTGTGCACAGTCCAATGCGAAAATATCCACGCATGACCATCGGGTGCCTGGCTAAAAATCTTACACATAACCAATCGGCACGCAGACATGATTCCAGATATGCCACGATACAACATGACAACGAAACTCAAGGGATAAAACATCCAATACGGATCATACGACTCACCAAGTGAACGATGACACACGAATAATGAAAGATCGACACGACCAACGATATTCAAAACAACCATCCTGGGATCAGAATTCCCTAAGGACCGATTAACACGAACAACGATCACAACACAACAATTCGGAAAATCCTCAACCCTCAACGATCACAAAATTACCGAGATCACAAGAATAATAATGTGCTGCCTTGAATCGGCCAACACGGCAATAATAATCCAACGGATGGGAACTCTCCTCGACAGTCCCAATTCAATACTTCGATTACCGTAGAATGGCCAATCGATAACAATGATACAACGGATGAGAGTATCTTCGACAACGGATGGGAATTATCTTCGATAATCCCAATTCAATACCTCGATTACCCTAGAACGGTCAATCGATAATCAATGATACGATAGAATAGATGTCCCGGTGTCTTAAACCGACCACCGAAACGGAGATGACAAAGGATATATCAAATGTCCCCAATCGGTTAACGTAACATCATAGCAACAAATCCAATTCGATGACAAAGATTCAACGATGTCTCAGAACGACATTAATCGCGAATAATAATAATCGATACATCGATACCGCGAACCGGCTATCGATAGCAACTTTACCAACAAGTATCGTAATGCCTTGAACCGGACATTTACAAACAACAGTAACATTTGGCATAATTTGCCGACGGCGTCGTGTCAACCAATCCCTTGACATCAATACAATCATAAAGAGGCCAAGTCCCAAAATGATACACACAATCGTACGCCTACACGATAACATTAGTCTCATTGATTAGTACGAGTATAAAACTTGTCTCGACCAAGTTAATCGACGAACCCTTCAACCTTAACCGCAACACAACAGTCATAATTCACGATCAAACATCATACCTTATTGTAAAACGAAGGATTGATAATCAACCGGTTCGATGACGACCAATATCAATACCACCAAACCACGAACTCAATCGTTTTACCATATCTCGACTAATCACAGTCTGAACAATCCAACTCAGACACTTACAAATCCAGTCCACAATATGAGTCGAAATATGATGATCATATCAGCAACCAATTCGGACCAATAATAAGGGTCTAAATGTTCCAAACTCAATTCTTAAATACGAATTGACGAGGTTCCCTTCTCGTAAATCCATCGTTAAAATTTACTTATAACCGTCGTCAATTCGAATCATCCGACTGGTTCAAAACAATAGATAATCATATTAAAAAAAGGTTGTCAAACAATCCAATCATTCGATTTGAATATTTGCTCCATACGTATGGGCTTCCAAATTCAGAGATGAATAATAGTCTCATCAAACTCATAATCACATTCGTATTCCTATACGAATATTATTTCCAACACATAGTTTAGCTCTAGATATGAATATTCCATATTCATTTTCAAAACATCAACACTTCTAAAAAAAAAATTTCATCACCTCGTATAATTCAAGAGTTCTTCAAGAACATGAAATATCCGAAATCACGTTCAGAACAACATCTCCGAGGTATATATCTCCATGTTACCATTTTCTTCATCATGTCATTCATACAATCTCAAGAATCGCAACAAAACCCTTATCACCATATGAAGAAGATCTCAATGATCAAATCAACATCCGAAATCTCTTATTACAATTCCAATAAATCTCGTATAACATTATCACATGATACCATAATTGTAACACCCCAGATCCTCACAGGAATATTACACGCCGTAAACCCTTCTCACAAGGATTTACTGGGCTAAGCACAATTTCCACGTCATTCCAAAATGCTAAAAGACCGATGACGGTAATATTTTCAAATACTAAAAAAATCATTTTCCAAATACCGTCAAAACGATCAAGGTTAAAATGCCAAAAACTCAGTTTAGGGAATCGGTTTTACAAAATAAAATTTCAGTTGGCAAAATACCAAAAATCCATTTCAAAAATACTCACGCAGCGGATAAAAGTACAGTCCAATTTATGCATTTTCATTGAAATAAGACGAACATCAAAATACACGATTCCCAATGTACTCCCTCCCAAGTAGTAGCCCAAAAAGAAGAAAAAAAAAAATGAGCCACTATCAAAGGGATACGAGGATTACCTTGCATGGACGAACCACGAAGAAAGAATAATTTGAACTCCATTCCAAGAATCATTAAATCATCATAGTCATCATATGGCCTCAAGAACATCAAGATCTCTATGATTCCATGCTCACAATCATGTTAAAAGTGTTTAAAACACTCTTAAAAGTAAAGAGGGACGAGTTTTGGAGGGAAATATCTCAAAGGATCGTGAGAGAAATGAAAGGCAACACTTCAATATATAAATTGCACTCTCATTACGTACGTAGGTGTCCTTTCTTAACGTACGTAACAACTTTAACGTGCGTAATCCAAAATCCATAACGTACGTAACCATCTCACTGTCTCATTCCGTGCAGTCCATTACGTACGTAACCCATACCATATAACGTACGTAATATACCAGTTGACTTGCTACAGTACAATGGTTGTGTTACGTACGTAACACGTCCTGTATAACGTACGTAACACGTACGTTGACTCACCTGTCAACATCCTCCGCCGAAAGTTGCCGAAACAGGATCCCACCTGCCTCACAGGACTCGGTTCTGTCCGATGCCTTCGTTACGTACGTAATACCTTAGCCTTGACGTACGTAACCATGCCAATCTTACGTACGTAATCTCACCTTATTAACGTACGTAATAATTCCATACTTAGCCAATTTCAACAATTCCTGTCCAAAGTCATGACATACCAAATACGAGCATACGGCAAAATCAATACATATACTCAATTCAATAACATTTTCAAACGTTCACAACGTCCTCGAGCATAATTAACCATCCACGATATCCAATATATAAACGAAAAAAAAAAAATCCGAAAAATCGGGGTATTACACTCTACCCCCCTTAAAAATAAGTTTCGTCCTCGAAACTTGCAATCACTCGCACAAACATTTCAACGGAAAATCCAAAATCACCAAGATAACCAAGAATTTTCGAATAATCCGAACAACATACTTACAGTGCAGTGAAGGCGAAGATCTCCGTGATACTAGCATGCGACTCCTAAACAAAGTCTCAACATAATACCGTTACACACCAATATCGCAATTAGCAATTTAACAAAATCTCAAGGAAGGGTTCACGTCCGTGATCACGTACGATTCTTCCTACTTTCACCAACATTCGAAGGGCACACACGTGCGTAAGTATAATCCGAATCGCACATTCTCGAAGTGACCAATTCCCAAGAATACCAAGCTATAAACGAAGCGATTAAGAAAAAATACGAGAAGAGTGAGAGGACTTACAAGTACCGGTCGCACGGTGATGATGGCGAGTAGTGATCTTGTGGGCAAATGCCGACTCAATCGACCCCAAAGACCGACGGCTAGGTATCCATAAACCTAAGCTCGATACCATATTCGTAACACCCCCAAGTTATTCGGGGTATATTACGGTAGTGAGCCCGCCGTGGGACCCACAAGGCTAAACATACGCGGAACTATAAACTTGACCGATAAGGTCTACATACAATAGAAAGAAAGACGATACAAATGGTATTGAAACCATAAACAATGAAACCATATACATCACCGCACAAATCAATACCTCGGCAACACAGTAGGAACATCAAGGAAACCGAAATACAATACTCGAGTATTTAAAAATCCATTCCAAGACAACAACACCGAATGGAGGAAACCAAAAGAGATAACCGAGACAAGACACGGTATCACACTTGCCCATCATCTTCATGCCGACTGTACCCGCTGTCCGCTCTCCTGGAACTGAAATACATGAAACGTATTTCCCCATAAAGGGGTTAGCCGTCGAATAGCTAGTGCAAGTATAACAATATGAAACATAATACTTCTCGACAATAAAGTAAATGTAATCCGTCAATTCATCAATATCCGTCAATTCATCAATTTAAGACTAGTATTAGGAATAACTAAAATCTCAAGGCGTATGTGAATGCCGTAGAAACGGTTCGTTCATATCATACGCCGTTACATGTAGGAATGCCGTCAAAGCGGTTCGTTCATTACATGCCAACATTATTTCATATGAATGCCGTAGAAGCGGTTCGTTCATATCAACCATGGAATCGCACTAGAGGCTACGAAACCCTCGAGAGGACCATAGGCCCGTCCCGGAGTGGCTAGAAATAATCATACCATCAATATTTCATACTTTCAAAGTCGAGAACGTACAATCATAAATGTATACTTGCCTTAATAAGCGTTCAAGATCCCGAAGAACACGGTTCGGGAGGCTTGAACCACGAAGAAGACAACGAGCGGAAGGGTTTCACTCGAGTTCTTCACAAGAATTCGACCCTAACAATATAAATTCAATAAATCATCGATCATACGAGGAAGAATAATCGCAGAACGCCCGAAAACCCTCTATGGCATTTTAGGACACCTTCAAGGCGTCGGTCAAGAACTCGACCAAAACAACGAATCGATACGATCCAACCATGGGATAACAAGGAAATGATACAATACATCTAAATAATCATCAATCCATCACAATCCTAAGTTAAATCGGATTAAACTGAAATCGAACAAAATACCCAAAATCCCCAAAATTAGATTTACGGAAAATCGACCGATTCGCTCGATCAAAGGATGTTATAGGATGGATGATTGATGATATGAGCTCCAAGACTCCATGGATATGTTGTTAAACAACATGGCTTCAAGCTTAGAACACGCCCGGTGCGGAAGAGGAGAAGAAGAAGGTGAAAAATGGCAAGAAAAAGCGTCTGCGGGGGCCTTTTATAGGGGTTGGTATCTGCCGGACACGGCCGTGCCGCTCGGCGCAGTCGTGTCGCACAGTGGCCGACAGGGACTCGGCCGTGTCTTGCTTGACACGGTCGCGGCGCGGAGGGCCTTAAACGATGACCCGTCCGGCGACTCGGCATGACTCGGCCGTGCTGGGCGACACGGTCGGGCGTCTTGGGCGACGGTCGGCTTATCCGGAAGGGTTCGGCACGGGCCGTGTCGGACGACACGGTCGGGTCTGAGGCGAGACTCCGGCATTTCCGAGCAGAGTGCACGGCCGTGTCGGACGACACGGCCGGCAAAGTTGATCGCCAATAACGAGCGGGTGAGCTAAAGCGACCATAACTCTCTCGTCGGACTCGATTGACTCACCGTTTGAACCATTGGAAAGCTAACTCGATGCTCTATAATATTGCAAAGATTTAGAATTTTTGGAGCTTCCAAGAATTTATGGTGATTTAACAAAGTCGAACTCATACGTGGAAAAGTCGCTAAAGAACACGGAATTCAACAGAACGATACCGAAACGAACTCGGATGGCAAAAAGTGTAGAAGTAATCATTCTCGGGATGACGAAACGGTCCCAAGCGAGTTGTCAAAAACGGACTTCCGCCAAAAAAATAGAAAATTTCCGGGAAACAAAATTACGGGTATTACAATATCGAGGTGAAACAAGTGAGTTCCGATGAGAATATCGCAGACTTGTTCACTAAGTCTCTGCCGAAATCTACATTTGAGAAACATGTGAGAAGCATCGGAATGTATCGATTATCCGAGCTCAACTAAAGATGGCTCGATGGAATGAGCTGTCATGTATACCTCAGGGGGAGTATACTTCACATGATTCTAACATTTGTAGTTGGTGCGTTGCGCTCTTTTTCCTCACCAAAGTCTTTGTTTTTCCCACGGGGTTTTATTTGACTTGGAAAGGTTTTTTTACCGAGGCAACACATTGTGCACCATGTTAGTATTAGCGTTCGACACAGGGGGAGTGTTCCGGGAAATCCTTCCCGTATTGGTGTCTTACCTAATACTAGTTGTAGGGGGATAAGAGTTATGATAGGTTCTAGACTCTTCCATAAGTAGTTGGATCCTGTTAGATGTCTTACCTTAACTAGGAATCCTATGTATGGAAAGACTCTCTTTGTAATGCCTATATAAAGGCCCCTCTATTCATTGTTATCAATACAATTGATTGCTGTCTTTACTTTTCTCCTCAAACAAATACAATTAATAATGGCAAAAACTCCCCCACCAAAGCTATTATTGCTAAAGAATAGATTTAAATTCAATACTTTATTTGTATGTAATGAGTTAATATTGTAAGAGGACATGTTTTTTTGTTAGGAAATATTTCCAAATATACCGTTGATTATAGCAAAATCTATACAATTTATAACAACGAAAAATGACGAATAAAAATTTCAAAATGAAAATAATAATAGTATTTACAGTTACAGAATTGAATATATGCTAAGTATAGAATATTCGAGATACATACACAAACAATTGTCATTCTGGTAATTTTGGTATGTACCAATACCATACCAACTTTTTCGGTACTTTTCCGATGTCGGTAAAATCGATAGCGGTCATTAAAATTCGATTTACCATACCAAAAATTTTCAATCGGTATTCGATCGGTTCGATAATTACCAAACCAAATGGCACTCCTAATCTACCTTATTCGCAATTTAAGTTTACCGGAAACTGAGATGCCAAAATTTTGTTATGGCATATACTTCATACCATCATTGTACTAGCAATTCAGCATGCCAAGATTTTCTGATGCGGGTCAAATGAAGTTACATTATATACAGAAATTGGAACATTAAAAAAATTTCGACAAATTCTGAACGTTCTGGTCCAGTGTTAAATTACGATTAAAGCCTAGAGTTTCGCTTCGTCATGAGCGATGGCGGATTTTGAGCGAATTCCTTCATCTTGAGGCTCAAATTTACATTTTACTGTTTTTCGTGACTGTTTATTGTATTTTGAGAACTTGAAGGACATGTCTGTTGTTTCCTTAAGGTTTTGCGATTAAGGTTTGCTATTTAAACAATTGTAAGACGTTTCGTCATTCAGTTTTTTACTTATCGCATATATTACAAGTTTTTCTCCATACCTGTCAATTTCCGATAATCTTGATATCAAACTCCCGATATTCCGCGGAATCAACAAGACTTCGAATTACAATTTGCTTCTTGTCCACACACGCTGCATCTTTTTCGAAATACTAATTTTCACTCTGTGATTCGTTTTCCACCTACAACAATAAATATGAATAATAAAATGAAGATTATAAACAAGAATCATGAAATCAATAAGCAAATTACGCAAAATGAGAGAAACGAGAAAATGCAAAAAAAAAATGACCAAAAAGTTCAAAAAATGCAAAAAGAAACAAAAACAAGAAAAAGGAAGAAGAGCTGGAGTTGCCTCCCAAAAAGCGCTTTTTTAACGTTGCTAGCTCGGCGAACTTAAGCGCAAATCAACCGGGATCCAAAAACAAATGACGATTGTGCCACGCCTTTGTATTCTCCACATGTAAAAGAAAGTCGTCGTATAGAAGAGGCGGACATGAAAAATGATTATCTTTATGTTCTTGCTGGAATGCACACGAGCCACCATATAGACCACACCGAATGAGTGTCCTTGTCAAAAATGAACAAGTTCGTCGAGCAAAAAAACGGGACACTGGTCACCGAAAATAAGCTAGTTGACTTTCTATTATCGAGTTCGTGAGACAGTAACATAGGCAACTCATGGTCGACCCAACTTGGATTTGAAGCACAAAAGGCAAAATCGAGCGAGGAATCAATAGCAACCGGAACAACAAAACCGCCTAAGTTGGGGTCATGAACTCCCGCACACTTAGACTCCTCCTAGATCTCTACAATCAAATCATTATTTCCTTCACACATATCCCTTAGGGTAATATAATTACATTTGACCACCGGGAATTCCGTCACCTGGTGGTTCTCAAAATCGGTGAAACAACACGAAAAAAGCTCTGAAATATCGATCACCTAGCTATTTTGCTCACATACGGCCTTTAAGCTTATCACACCATCCTTCTTCAACGAAAATGCCATGACCCTAGAACTCTCAATGTTGGTAATAGGATAAGAAGAAGACTCCAAATAAGGATCAACGGACTCATTTCGTTCCTCATATGCAGTACATGCTCCTTCATGATTTACCAAAAACGGCTCTTTATTCGTCTTCACATAACACTCAACTTCATGTAGAGCCTTATAACCCATATCATCGCCGTCCGGATAAGAATCCACAATCTCCTCACAATATATTTCATTGTTGTGAGCCCACTCTTTTAAGATACGGCTCATGGACTCACACACATTTATAATCCTTTATGCGGATTCACTTATATTTCGGCAAGACACGTTCATGGGCTCTTCGACTGGTACATGCAAGCTTTAGTTGGGATTTCACAAGAGGCGACCCTTCATTTTGAAAAGGAAAGTTCCCATACGACTCGTTGAGGTAAAACCTAGGTTCGCTCGGTTGGTAGGAAAATTCACCACTTGATTGGTAAGGATCATAAAGCATTGGTGCACTTGGCTGAACTTTTCATTGGTGATTATCAGCATGTGACAGAAAAGGAGTAACATTGTTGGAATATGAGAGAATAAGGAGGTAGATCAGTGGCTTGGCACATATATACTATTCTCTAAAATTTAGCAATTAAAACAAAAATCGGAGAATTACTTAACTATCTTCGTCTGTAAAAGAGAATTACTATATGAGTTTATAAAAGAAAAATAACCAGTAAAGAATAGCAATAATAACGAAAAAAAGCACCATATACTCACCCATCGAAAGCTTAAAAATTACTCCCACGATTCAACATGATCGATCATCCATCAGAAATTTAGAAAAGAATTACAAACTCGTACCACATATAACAAAACAATAACGACTTCTCATTCATATATAATATAGTTTTTTTTTTTGGCAAAGATTACAAGAGATACTTGGAATCTAGGAGTAGATAGATATGAAGAGAGAGATTCCTAACTTTGAGTTTCTATCTAATTTTCTTCTTTCCAGCTTTCATCTCCCTTTCTCTGAAGAACTCGATCCAGAGATTCGAAATCCACAATATACTAACTGAAATCGCCACCACAACCACAAAAACCCACGAAATCCAAACCCATTTCGGTATCACACTATCAGCAGCCCCACTCAAGTAAAATGCAAACATCCGGTACACAAAATAAGGTCCTAGAAAACCCCTGACCACAGAGTACAAAGCATAGAACGGAGGGGACAAAACATCATACACTCTGGCAGCAGATTTCAAATCCGACCTCCTCGCACTAGCCAGAGTCCACACATTCTGGCACAAGCTGGTCGCCTCCGCCAAAGTCAAGAGCACAAGTATCGCAAAGGCCCCATGATAGACCACGTAGCGGCAGGTCACGAACACGAAGAGTGTGGCCAGATGGTGGCCGATGTAGAGGACGTCTGTCGGGTTGAAGACCAAGTAATGGACAAGATCCATCAGGAAATAGGCAATGCTGTAATCGAGGACGAGGTTTTGGAGCTGGGTGTTGGGGGAGTGGAAATCCCACGCCGGGTCGGAAAGGATTGCAAAACAGGCAAGGAATACGGCCGGGGTCCCGTGGGCTAGGGATATGAGGCAGCTCGAGGCTTCGGGCCGTAGATTTCGGGCCCAGGTCCGGAAAAGAATGAAATAAGCAATGAGGTAGAGGATGAAATAAAGGGTGAAAAAGAGAGAAAGAGGGTTTGTGATTGGCATGGACGATCCGAGGAAGGGGCCCTCCATGATCTATAAAATCTATAATTTTTTTTTTTTTTTTTAGTTTGAGTTGGAGTCACAATTAAAAGGGGGGAGGTTATACTCTATACCTACGGGTTTAGGGATTTTGGAGAAAATAAGAAAAACTATGGTGAAGAAGCTAAGGGGAAAAAACAAGCATCAGAGTTGAACAATCTAGTACGAGCAGCCTTAAAAAAAATTCAATACCGTAACCGACGAGAAGAAAAAAGGGAGGCGTGCGGGGGCGGCGGAGGGCAGGCACCGTCTGGTGGCTGGCTGCACTTCTCGAGGAATGGAGGTTTTTTGAGAAAGGGGTTCTGTTCAACACTTTTCAGCAAGTCATGTTATGATTTCACTTTGGTTTGGTAGACGACAATAAATGCAAAATTTCAACCGTAAAATCGAAAAGATTTTCTAATTTATTTTTTATTTTATTTTTTTGAAAACTTTTAGAATTGGGTTGATTTTTTGCTACTATGATGACTTTATTAGATTTTGCAGGTTAAATTAGGTAAATCGCATAATTCTCTTAATTTCGAAATTATCAATTCTTCTTTTGATTTATAAATTTACTTCGATGCCTCTTAACTATTTTCATGACTTTTATACTAATTTCCATTCGAATTACTGTTTTGAAATTCAAATTTCCATGCTTAAACACTAATTACGATTTTAATTAAATTTTTCTTAATCTTAATTAAGCAAATTTCTTTAAAACTATTATCTTCCGTCATTGTCCCTCATCATTTTTTCGTCATTCTTTTTTATTTTTTTTCGTCATTCTTCTTTATCATTTTTCGTCATTCTTCATTTTTTTCGTCATTGTTCTTCAGTTTTTCCGTCATTGTTCTTCATCATTTTTTCGGCATTTTTCTTCATCATTTTTTCGTCGTTCTTCTTCATTTTTTTTCGTCATTGTTATTTCTCCTTCATCTTTTTTTTCGTGATTGTTCAGTGTCTTAATAATGGACATGAAATGGAGAAGAGGGAAAGAAAAGAAATTCTATGTTGTATTTGAAGGTTTACAGGTTGGAATTTTTTCAAGTTGGGAGAATTGCGCCCCATATGTTCTTGGCATTAACGCTTTGTTCCCGAGTTTTAGTAAAGGAAAGAAAAGAAAGGGAAGGAAAATATTGAGAGAAAAGAAAGGGAGGGGAAGGAAAGGAAAAACTACTTTTGTGTTCCCGAGTTCGTAGGAAATGTAAGGAAAATTAAAAAAAAATGTGTTAGAGTTGAAAGGAAGAAAGGAAAACAACAACTTTACAATTTTACCCCTAATTTTTTTTTTATCAAAGAATACAGAATTTTTTTATGGAAGTCTCAATCTTCCTGGTAAAGTTTTCTCTCAAGATCTCCATGATGACAAACAAATATGACGAGTCCGATCCATTCATATTTATAAAATCGTGATGAAAATCGAGAAAAAAAAAGTTTTTCTCAAGAAGAAGAAGAAGTACTGCAAAAAGCAGGAATAGCGGGACGGAGACAACTACTTTCGCCGGGTGCTACTACACGTTCGAGCTTTTTTTATCTTGCTGAGAGAAGAGCCAAGAAGAAGAAGATGATGAGATACGTGATATAATAGGGTTGAAGGGAAGGGCAAATCTGTCAAAATAAAAGATATGTATAATAATGTGATTCCTTTCTCTCCAAAACTCTCCAATTTGGAAGGAAAATTTGGAAGGATGATTATCCCCCAAAATCTTTTCTTTTCTTCCCACTTCCTTCCCAAAAAAAACTAGGGAACACATTTTAATTTTTTTTCTTTCCGTTTCTCTCCAATTCCGTTCCTTTCTCTCCTTAAATAAGACTCGGGAACAAAGCGTAAGGGAAGCTTGTACAGAGGTTTCTGAACAGAAGAAGAAGTCGTCGAAGCTTATGAAAAATATTTACTATGCAGAAATGAATTTGCACGAGATGTCTTCAAAAATCCGATGTGCTCTACAAATGCGATGAATACAGGTTGTTACAAAAGAAGACAAAGTGCATAACATTAATCTGAATCTGCAGTCTTCTAAGATTTTTTTTCAGGCTTCATAGCTGGAATTCTTGTCACTATTTTTGTAGTAACCTATCTTTATTTTCATTGATGATCAAACATCGTATGTGCTCTAAATTTCATTGTAATAATAATTTACGATCTTTGCGGTGATTCACAAATTTCATTCATTTTCATTAAGGTTTTCATTGTTAAGTATAGAAAGCGTAATGTTAGCTTATATAATCTTGTATATTTATTTTCATGTTATTATGTTGCAAACAACCCCTAGATTGTAGGTTATGACATAACAAATTTTGGTAATCATGTTTGTGTGAATATTTGTAAAATAAAATGGTTACGATAGTCAATGCATACCAGCATATATTAGAGCACAAATCATTAATAAACTTCAAAAAATCCGGTATATTAATACCGAAAAAAATATACACCGGCACAATACTAAATGGCAGCGTATATTTATGACACTACAAAACTGAAATAAACCGTAGGTACGAAATGGAAAAAACAGACTCGATTCACTAGCGAAATGAAATATCAAAGTTTGATAGTATGTTCTTCACGTTTTGAAACCCTAACAGTATAATGGAAATTCAAATTATTTTAATTGAATTATTAAACCATAAATTATATAAATTAAAATCCCATGAAATTTTGAAATTGTATATTATCTTTGAAAATATTGTCCATGAATATTCAGAGAGAGAAAATAGGGATGTAAGTACTATGGATAGAATCAGTTAGATAATTAAATATGGATTGGTTACATAATTAAAAACATAATTAAGAATGAATTTTATTAATGTCTACAAAAGCGGGAGAAGTTTTAAGAATACTAGTCATTCAGACCCGTGCATTGCACACGTATTGTATATTTTTTTTTTTTTGAAATTTGATGTTTAGCGTAAATGGTTAAAAAGTATTGATAAAAGGATTGTTCAAACAGTTAATTATAACTTTTTAATTGATTGGATCGGGTTGGGTCGAGTCGCATCAAATCGGTGTTTACTAATAGATTGTGGTACAATTTCTTTTTAATAATGCGTACGCCGTCTGCTAATTTTTTATCTGGTTTAATAGCAATACATTTACAATCGATGGGCGACAACATCCAAAAACACTTTCAACATAACTGAAGATTATTAACCAACCACAAAACCAGAAAGAGTTCTTAATATCATACGAATGTAAAAAATAAACAAAAATTGAGTTGGATGTGGCCTAAAACTTTTGACTAATCTTTTAATTACCTCAATATAACTCAAACAATTAAAGGTTGTATTATACTTTGACAACTTAGAAAAAAGAAATTTAACCATTTTTAAAATATATTTTGACATTGATATTTTGGCATTGTTGATAAGTATTTTTAACATGATACTAAAAATCAAAGACATTAAAAATAATTGACTATATGTAAAGATGTATTAATGACATTAATAATTAAGACTCAATATTTAATTATTGGGACTAAATCTTAATGACATTAATCATTAGGACTCAACATTTAATTATTAGGACTCAATCTTTATATAGATATAGATGTAAAAGCACGGAAAATATATTAATTTGGAGCCAAAAAACTTAAGGGTGTTATAAACTTGAGAGAAAAAGAGAAAAAATGGAAGAGAAAAAGAATAATGTGTGTATTCTTATGAGGGCCAAAAGCCTTTATTTATAGATACACATCTAGGGTTTCAGGGGTATAAAAGTTGGTCATTAATAAATACATTAATTACAACACTCCCCCTTGAATGACATTTAATACATGTTGCCTCATTAAAACCTTGTCGGGAAAATCCAGTGGGAAAAAACCCGATCGAAGGAAAAAGAGTACAGCTACTCCCCCTGAAATCGATTACATAAGATCTTTGAGTTAACGCATTCCGATCTTGTGTACTAGTCTTCTGAATGTTGATGTCGGCAACACCTTTGTGAATAAGTTCGCCGACTAATCACTTAAGTGAATATTTGATGTATCTACCATTGAGATACAAGTGACATCGTCTTCATACAATATTCCCTCTTGAATATTATGATGTTCATGCCTCATCAACTCCTTCGGAAAAAACCCTGTGGGAAAAAACCGATAGAGAAAAAGAGTACATAGTATAAATTTGCTCATGTGTTGCATTGGCTGCCTCGTTAAAAACCTTAACTAAGAAAATCCGGTGGGAAAAAACTTAGAAAGGGAAAAAGAGTACAACCATTTGGTCTTCAGGACCTTTTGACCTTCAGGGTCGACATAATCTTCAAACTGATTTAAAAGTTATCACTTCTCCCCCTCAAGATAACAATCTTGCACTCCAATACCATAAATATAATTTTCAGACATGGAGAGATTTAGTGAATAAATCTGCTAGATTATCATTATTGCTCTTTTGAAGCTCGTGTGGAAATAAATTTCATCTTACTTGCCCAAACATTATATGCAACACATAAATGGAGAATATTTATCATCATAATAAATAGGCAGTATGAGAACAAATATGAGATCATAATCCCTAATAGCCACCAATATCGAATTTCGATCTCTTTCATGTAATAAACCAATATGGTTAACACCATTCCACATTCTCCTTCCTGGAGAAATATTAAATTTTGCTAGCATGTTAACTTCAAATTGTATATCAGGCCTGATAATGTAATGCTTCAATAGCATACAAGTACGGAACTTCTGGTCCTCTTATATCTTTGTTATTTTCTTGAGATCTATATGAGTCGGTATCCACTTCAAGTGGTAAGACAACCTTTAGGTAGCTAAATGGATAAAAACTTTCCATCATATATGCTCGATCTATACGTCGAGACAATACTAATACTTAGTTTTATCTAAGTTTTTCATTTTGAACTTGTATTTAGACATGAATTCAAATAATTCACATATATCCTCTTCAGGAGGAATTCACTTAGTCGGTTGATCCACCAGACTATTTCAAAATGTATAAATATTTATAACTCAAAATAGTACATGTTGCGAATTTCCTGTTCCTATTACTTTAGGAACCTCAAGTCTGTCAGGGACTTTCATATATATATTCGCGTCCAATGACCCATAGAAAAATGTGGTCATGACATCACTAATTGAATATCTATATTCATAATAATTGTCATATGTATATTAAATGACGAAATTTAGTGCCAACGGGAGAATATGTTTTGGGTATGCGCTTAAACCCTTGATATGCTAATCTCGCTTATCTTTCACCATTTTATTTTATTTTGCGAGTTAAGCTTTGTCTCAATTGCTTATATTTTATTTAGTGCTTCAGGCACTCCACTAGCAATTGTTGAGACACAAAGTGTTGTCGACAACTATCATTCTTATAAACAATTCTCCCATATTCACAAAGTCCATGACAACTTCAACAAAATCAAATATTCAACATTTCCCATAACATTTGATTTGGTCGTTCCATAATCCAAATACTGTAATTATTTAGTGCACGTGCAAATTAAGGTATTGAGATTCTCGTCTTCGAAACGATCCTCTTCAGGAGGTTTTTGAAGTGATGTTATAGTTTAATCTGTTTGTATTCCGCAGATTTTATCTTTAATACCAATAAAGAATACGTCTCTCACGCTTCTGGCGTCGAGGAGTATCAACAAATATCTTTCGTTCACATTCGACTAATTCTTTATGGTACATATACAACTGGTATATGAGATTTCATCACTTCTTTGACAATCAATAACTTGTTGAACTTCGAGTTCATAGTGCGTAAATTTAAATATCCAACCCAATGAGAATTTTTCGACTTTCTCTTATTTATATTTCATATCTCCCTCTAATGTCGGAGATAGTTGGAATTGGATTATAAAATCAATCCTCTTCAGGAAGTGCACTAATAACAGAGGGGGTGACCCAAATATTGTGCCTTTGATATGGATACTTGAATTTGAAATTCATCGCAACATGATCATTGGATAAAATAATATATCGCTTATAATTAATTCGATACTAATTGAATAAAGCTCTTTTTAGAGCTGACAATAAGAATATTGCCATATGAAATTATACCAATCCTTCGGGGATTGTCTTTCCATTCCTCAAGTAGAAATTGAACAAATCAATATGACATAAAGTTGTGTATTTTTCATTTGAAATAAATACATGCAACTTCAAATGTAAATTGCTCATCAGGAGTATGTATTTTTCTTCAAGAATATTAATTGTGCTAACTCAGGAGCAACAATTTAAATCAAAGATAATCATATATTACCGAAAATATGAAGTACTCATCAAGAGTATGTGATATTCTTCAAAAGTATCAATTATGCTACCTTGGGAGCAACAATTTATAAGTATATAACACCCAAAATATAAATTACTCTAAAGAGTATGTAAATATTAATTAAAAGTATTAATTGTGCTACGTCATGAGCAACAATTTATATCAATATGGTGATAATAAAAGCAATTCAATAACACAAGGCCATATAGAAAATATTCAAAATAATGCCTTTTGTTGTTTAATATTCTTCAGGAATATTAACTTTAATTGATGTGTTTATCATAAATACTATCATAAAAATATGACTATATATCGTTGTGTTTTATCAAGAACATCAACAATTTATTTTTAATAATCTTCTGGATTATTAAAATTACAAATTCATGTTTCTTCAGGAAACCATGAAAATATATTAATGTAATGTATTGAAAGAATCATTACAAATAATTTTATATCAATGATACAAGTATCATCATCAATATAATATGTAATAACTATCGTTATTACTCTTCTTCCAGAAGAAAGTGCAATAATTATTATGCAATTAATCCAGCATCTATAAGATGTTGATAAAAATTGGTCAACTCAAAATAATACAATTTTAAGTGTATAAATGTACTTCATGATATTTACTAGTAATTTTTGATATTTATCATAGAATATGTATGAATTTTTGTATTAATATATTTTCAGGATATATATCATAAATAAACATATAGTTAAATAAAATATAAAAAAAATATAAATAGACTTTAACACCAAACACGTAAATTTAAACATGTAAATATTGAAAGTATTGGGATTAGTAGACTTCTAGTCTAATAAGTGGTGAATTTTATACGTCATTTACATTGATACTTTCTCTAATGCCAATTTCTTTTCTTCAGAAATTGTATATATCATTTGTCTCACTTGTTATTGCAGAATCATAAATATTTCAAGTGATAGTTTAGAAATCCATAGATTTATCGATACTTAGAAGATAATAGTGCATAATCTTCGACCCTGTAGGAAGGAATTTAGTAGTTCTTTAGGAACTGTCAATAAATTTAGCACTACCTTTTTTTTCATACGAAAAGTATCATTCTAGAGATATCATGCATATTTGCACTTTGATGAGACAATAAATCATGACCACTATTTAATCCCAAGAACTTGGCATTCTATTCACAAAAAGAAGAAATAAGATAAGCCAATAATTTGAATGATACAAATATCTTCAGGATATTTGACCCCTTTATCACTAATTATATAGCAACGATCAATTTAAATCATACTTCAGGTATGACATCATATCTAATATTGATAAAAACTCACAATATATCATAAGAGATAATAAAATATTAAACTACACAATATATAAGATTAGATATTGACATATAATCTTAAGATTATCATTTTCATGTCCTTATCATTAACAGTTGATATATCAACTCCACGAGATAAAATTTATAAATAATTATCTCCTACAAGGATAAACTCTAAATTTTATCTACTTCGGGAGATAAAATTTGAGCCATGTAATATTGAAGTTTTTAATTTAATATTGTTCACTTCCGGGAACAACTTGATAGGAATATTCGACCACTCACTAATCTTGCTACCATTGGAGCACAGTCGGATTATGATTGTGGAGTATATCATATCTTGTACAATCTCGATAGAGAATATTTCAAATCATATTAATATTTTTTATTTGAGATATAAGTTATATTTTCCTTCAAG
Source organism: Orobanche coerulescens (assembly GCA_033398695.1). Classification (NCBI taxonomy): domain Eukaryota; kingdom Viridiplantae; phylum Streptophyta; class Magnoliopsida; order Lamiales; family Orobanchaceae; genus Orobanche; species Orobanche coerulescens. Next base: position 223,808,402 of record CM065804.1, read on the forward strand.
GATAATATCATTCTACATCAAGAGCATAATGATTTAATTATGCTATTATATTTATAAGTAACAAATCAATATTCTTCAGGAATATTGTATCATCACATAATTCATGTATAAATAAGAATTATTCATTTAGAATAGTAATATTCTTCAAGAATATTACAATTAATTGTGCTACTTCAGGAGCAATAATTTTAAGATACATAATTGAATATACAAAGGGAAAAAAATAGTACAAGAATTAATCAAGGCTCGAAATAACTAAACTAAAATAGTTGCTTCTTTAAGAGCACTTACAATATTTTTCAGGAATATTATTTTGTATTTTTCATTAGGAATTGCACAAATTATTAGATCTCATAGTGTTCTTCATGAACACATCATATTCAACTAGAATATGATGAGATAATGTTGTCCTTCTTCAAGAACTGCAATAAATCTTTTATCTTAATAATCTTCTGGATTATTAAGTATTGTTGAATCGTGTTTCTTCTGGAAACAAAGAGGAATATGATTTGATAATAAATTTTGAGGTCATCATATATATTATTTATATATGATGCATACAAAAATATAAAATTTAATAACTAAATATAATATATTTTTTCTCAAAATCATCATATGCAAGAAAGTTTTTGAAGGAGTAAATAGAATTAATACCTTTCACCAATATAAAAAAAAAGACTATTCCTGCTCGAACTTTTTTTTATGCATGCAATACGTTTTAGAATCCGATCTCCACCGTTGAATTTGTAGATCTGTTTGTCAGGAAGATAATGTAAAAATTTCATGATGATCCGACGGTTAGCAAAGCTGGAATCGCGATTTTAGCGCGATCTCGCAGTGCAGAAAAGCTGCTCGCGTTTTTTTTTTTTTTGATTTCAAAAATCGGAGAGAAAAAAAATTACTCGTAGAGTATCGTGCTGATAACGTGTTATAAACTTGAGAGAAAAAGAGAAAAAATGAAAGAGAAGAATAATAATGTGTGTGTTCTTATGAGGGCCAAAAGCCTTTATTTATAGGTACACATCTAGAGTTTCAGTGGTATAAAGGTCATTCATTAATAAATACATTAATTACAACAAGGGGCACATTAGTTTAATAGCATTATGATTAAAATAAGAAAGTGAATAAATGCTAAACTGGTCGGTTGGAAAACGATGTGGACCGCGTGTGTCCGGCCACACTGTGGCCGGAAAGAATTACCGTGTATATATAATAGCGTTATGTATTTGACCACATTAACTCTCTTTCATATATGGTACTTTCTTAATTTTAAATTCTGATTTATCAAAACTCTTGAATACCACGTCGATTTAAAATGGTACTTAACAAATAGATAACATAAATAAATGGAACTCAATGTCTTGAATCCCACACCAATTTAAAATATAACTCCATCAATGGAGAACCTAAATAAATACTTAGAATTCATGTGTATTTTTCAACCAAATAGTTATTTCACAAACAAGCATAAGAATTTAGTTTTATAATGTTTAATTTGACCAATTATTAAGTTGAACAAATAAATAGTTTAATTTTTTTAGTAAAATTTTAATTTGATCAATTATTAAATTTGTATTAATTCTATTTACCTAAAATTTGAATCTCACATCTGTTTTATTTTAAGTTAGCCAAATAAATTATTTTATTTTTTATTGGAGAATCTAATTTGACCAATTAATGAATTTGTATTAATCGTATTTATCTAACATTTCGAATACCACGTCGATCTAAAATGAAGCTATACTGATTGGGGACCTAATAAATATTTAAAGTTATTATATATTTTTACTCCACACTTGTTTTGCACCATGAGTTTAACGGTTTTATTTTTATTGAGAAAATTTATTTGGCTAATATTAATTTAGCCAAAAATGAATAGTTTTATTTTTGTTGAAAATTGAGTTTGGCCAATCAATAGTTTGTATCAATAGTATTTATATGTAAATTTGAATCTCACATTAGTTTTAAACAACTCCATCGATTGGATAATCTAAATAAATACTCAGAATCAATATAAATTTTTTAACCTCATAATTATTTTGCACCACTAATTAATAATTTTATTTTTATCGAAATACTTATTTCGATAAATATTTTTTCTACCGAAGCATAATAAATTGGGCTAATATTAATTGGGTCAGTTTTTATGTTGACCAAATAAATAGTTTTAATTATATATATATATATATAATAGCAAGACGTGTTCAGAACACCACTCTAACTCTCTCCTATGTGGTATTTTATAATTTTTATCTAGAACTTTTCATGCCACGTTAATTTTGAATGATACTCTACTGATTAGAGAACTAATTAGATAATTCGAATCAATGTGTATATTACCATCACATTTCTCATAGGTAATAAATTTAACCAATTATTGAGTTGGCGAAATAAATAGTGTTATTTTTACTAAAAATGAAATTTGGCAAATCATTGAGTTGGCCAAATAAATAATTCACTTTTGTTGGAAAATTTAATTTGGCTAATTTATTTTTAATTAATTTTAATATGTCCAATTTATCAACGTCTAACAATTTGAGTGAATTGGAAATTTTTAAAGGGAGACATACACCAATTATTGTAATAATTTATACTTGATTATGTAGATTTTATAAATAATAGATTTGGGTAATTATTTCATATAATCAATGTGTATTTTGTCATCATATTTCTCATCACTAATTAATTTGATTAATTATCGAGTTGGCCAAATAAATAGTGTTATTTTTATTAAAAATATAATTTGGCCAATCAAATTGGCCAAATAAATATTTTTTATTGAAAAATCAATTTGGCTAATTTGTTGATGTTTAATTTAATTTGTCCAATTTACCAACGTATAACAATATGAGCGAATTTCAATTTTTTTAAAGTCAGACGTAACAACAAATTATTGTAACAACTTATAATTAATTATTTAGATTTTATATGTTTTAATTGTAATGCCCCGGTCTTTTATATGCATGATTTATTATAACCTCACGTGCGATATTAGGCCTTTTGCATTTCTATGTAATGAAATTTTGACTAATTGGATAAGCTGAGATCTATTTACACGTTCTAATTCAGAAACTGGATATTCGGTTATCTGGTTGGGATTCTCTTCTGAGTTTGATTTTTGTTTCGATAGACAGGATCGTGATTCCATCGCCTTCTACATACAATATTTTTACGTTGCTAGTATGACTTTCAAAAGTTCACTTTTTGAGTTTTGGGGTATATTATATGTCGAGTCGTTTTCTCGGATAATTCACGTTCCGTAAATCGCAAAACTTTTCTACGACTTTAAGTTGTAAGTTCGACACGATAATTTAAGTATAAAACATACATACAATACCCTGCGAAAGAGCGAAACGCAAAATATTCTTCGACCACTTTATTAAACGCCTAGAGTTAACCTAGTATAAAAGGGGACAGACTTCACTTTCCTCTTCACTTCGTCTTCTTTCCTCTTCTTCTCTCATTGCCCCCCCCCCCCTCCCCCCCCCATTGAAAGAGCTTCCATTGGAGCTCCATTAAGAAGCTCCATTTGTGTGCCAAAGTTGAATCCAAGTTCATATTCAAGTAAGTTAGCTTCTCCTTTTAATTTCCATCCAAGTAAAAATCTATTTTAGCTAACTTTAAAAACTGAAAGTTGATGAAGGAACTTAAGTTTGCTGTTCTAATCTTTTGTATGTTATTTCTAAGTTGATTCTAAGGTACTTGTGAGTGTTTAAAATAAGTTTTAGTCATGCTTTGATTTTGTCGTTTGGGCCGAAAATATTAGGGTTTGTAGCTCAAGCATGTGTTGTTTTTCTTATAATTTTCTTACACAATATGTTTCTACTTGATGAGATGATGCTATGATGAATTTATAGAACTTTAATAAAATGTTTGGTATTTTGAAAGAAAGGAAGAATCATGCTTAGTTTTTGATATGTTGATGTATGTTCAAAGTGACTTGACATTTTTGATAATGTATGAAAGGAGTACATGATATGTTTTTGTTAGATTTTTGTAAAATATTTTGGAAATTTGTTTGAAAAACAAAGACATGATGTTATATTTATGAAGTTAAATATGTGTTAAATATTGAAGTTGATATAGTTAAAGAGCATGTTGTTTATTCAGGATTTTTAAATCATGTTTAGGTCATTTTCATGTTAGACCGAAACTTTCATTATCAACATGAGTATGGATTAAATGTGTTGCTAGATATTTGATGATATTTGATGTTGATGATGTTTGAATTTGTCGATCTTGGAAATACGAAAATGTGTTAGTAGTCATTTTTCAAAAAAAAGATTATGAAATAGAGTTCGTAGTGTCGAGAAGCATGCTTGTATGTCGACTTCTATATGTGTTATAAGTATGATATGAATGATTAAAGTTTGCATGTTTAGGATTTTCGTTGCTAGAAACGAGCTCTAGGTCAATTTGACATTTTCCCATTTGCGCCGGAAATTGGGAGTTTAGCTACACTTCATGGAAATGGCCATAACTTTCTCCATAATATTTTTGAGATCCGCAAAATGGACATGAAACTAGACTCAGTGCCTTTCCAATGATATAAGATACACTATATAGTTCTTACTATGCAATTATAGAATTCTAATTCTTTTCAGCCTTTGTGCACATTTATGTTTTTGATTATATTAAGTGTTTGATGATGGTTTTCGAACCAAGGAATGTGCAACGGAATTGAGTGTCGGTTACCACTGTTAGTAGATCTATATGTTATATGGTCAGTTGGGTTCTCTGTGAGAACCATAGCTTTTATCATTAAAACTTAAGTTAGATGCAAAACTCTAAAGTCCAAACATGTAGATCGAGTTCGTTGTCCATTAGACTTCGTTAAGCTCGATTGACCACTAAACTTAGTTGTTTCTGATGAAAGGTGGAGCAGCAGATTGAAACGTAAGGAAGATCCGAGAATTGTTTTGCTTACGTTTGTTACTTGTCCATGTGGGATTTCTATATGACAATGATTTGAGCTTTGCTCTATTTTGATGAAATATTTGACAAGCAAATTATGATTTCAATTATTATGATGCATAAAAATATTTATGTGGATTCTTATGAACCTATCACTGTTGGCTTGCCAACCTATAATATGACCGGATTCTGAGCTAAAGAAGATCGCTTCTATTACTACACAAGTCGTACAAAGGTCGGTGGCCCAATGTTAGTGTACACAGTACTCAGGATTATGAGCTCTCTTCCGAGTGACCGATCTCGGGGAGTAATATTCGCGGGAGGTGGCCACCTTCCCCGACGTAGTTATGGATATGGTGAATCTGATGATATGTGTAATGAAATGAAATAAAATGATTTAATAAACACGGGCTTTTCTTAAAACCCCCGTGCTGCTTATATGCACAATGACAAATACGAAAGCATGTTTTATCTTTTGGCAATATGTTCACGGAGTACGTTGTACTCAGCCCTGTATATCTTTTAACATGTGCAGGTTGAGCAGGGAATGTGACGGAGGGTGTTGAGTGAAAGTCTTTTATCTACAAATGCTGTTAGGCCCTGGTTACATATCTTCATATATGTAACCAACCATATTTTTCTTCTACAAACAATTTTTATGATTTTGCTTTCTAAGTCACGTTACTATGAAACCTTTTCTAAACTTTAAGTCTATTATTATTATTATTATTATTATGATGTATTCTTACCTTGGATTCTAAGTCATTTTTACGGGAGTGATTCCCCTTCATGATGCTTAGTAGGTTATTCATGGTAATCCACCCATATTCCTTATGAAACATATGTTTCCTCCTTTCTTCCCTACTTCTTAATTCCTACCCCGGGTCACGCCCTGGTTGTGCCGTCCTTAGGGATAAGGGGTCATGACAGAATGATATCAGAAGTTGCCACCCCAAGCCGGAGGTCCATCGGCCGCAGTGGTTTCTCGCCGGAATGCAGGCCGGCATGGCGTTAAAAAAATGTATGACGATCGTCGGAGGTCCGACGGCCGCCGAGGTGTCCCGCCTGAAAGTAGGTCGCGCCTAAAAAAGTATATAAAAATAAAAATACCCGACCATCGACGGTGGCCACCATAAAGCAGACCGGCGGGCTTGGTAAAAAAAAAGGTCGGCTTTCGGAGGCCTGCCAGCGATTGACGGCAGCCCTACCAGAAAACTAATTGGTCATAGATCCTTTGCCGAACAATGACGGGAAGGATACCCACATATTGGGATGGCAACGGATCGGGTTCGGGCGGGTTTGGTAAAATCCAAATCCAAATCCAAATATTTTTGGGTTTAAAAATTAAATCCAAATCCATTGAGCCAAGTTCCTCCGCCCTCTAATTTCAAATCCAAAACTCAATATCCAAATCCAAATCAATCGGATTTCGGATCGGATCGGATTTTTTTCGGGTATTCAAAAATAGAAATGATATAATCAAGTTGAACATCACTAACACGTGCAAATAAAATAAATATATCTATATAGTGATTAAATTTAATAAGTAGTCAAATGTATTTTAATACATAGATTGAGATATTAAGTGAATTCTAAAATATATTAACAAAATAATACTTTACATATCAACATATTAAAAACAAAAATTGTGTAAATAAAATGAAAGTTTTATCTTAAATATATTAATAAAATATGAAATTGAGAAAGAGAAGTTTAATTCATTGAATGAGTATTGATTATTGACTAAAAATAAAATAATAATATACATACCGTATGTCATATATATATAAAATACTATATTTAACAATTTATAAACTATAATATTATATATTATATGTGCATCAGGTTTTTATCGAAACAGGTGTTGATCGGGTTTGAATCGGTTTCGGATTTCGGGTCGGGTATCGGTTCGGTAATCCTTAAATCCAAATCCAAATCTAAATATCTTCGAGTTTAAAAAATAAATTCAAATCCAAAATTTCGAGTTCGGTAAATCTAAAATTTCAGACTTTGGATCAAGTATCCATCGGATCGAATTATTTTGCCATCCCTATTCCCTACCCACATGAGTTAAATGGGACAGTGGTGGGAATCAAGAAGGTATATACAGTAATTTTGAATCAGGTTATCATACCTCATGCCTAATTGGTTGTTTTCTTGGCATGTAGAGTTTCCAAACCAGTTTATTAGAATATACTCGCTTCTTGGTAATTACCACAATTTTGACCGAAATGATTAATCAGATTGTTATCCATGTAATGCAATACTCCTTCAGTATGCTTATACTTTTCCGGCACGAATTTGAAAAAAATATTGAACAAAGTGTATACATGAATAGAAAAGCGAGGCCACATTTATGTATAGATGTGTGTATGGTACTTTTCAAAAATAAAAAATGCACACTTTTGAGGAACGGACAACAATAACAAAATGAGCACATTTATAAAAAGAATATATGTACTGTACAGGCTGCTGTAATTATCAATCACACCACATTTCTGAGTAGCAAAACAAGGGAAGGTGCAGAATTGCAAGACTGACATAACTTGCAAGGAATGAGGATGAGATATGAACATTATGGCACTCAGTTTGTACATCATACACAATAGAGTTGGTCCCTGAGATATGAACATTATGGCACTAAGTTTGTACATACACAATAGAGTTGGTCCCGAACAACTAGTATTATGCAATTTTTCAAATTTTCCTCCTAAAAGGATAATTTTCTCTTTTTTTTTTTTTTAATTTCGTTTCATTCTTCTTTTGTGAATATGGGGGGGGGGGGGGGGGGATTGGTATTGCAACAACTGTGTTTAGCAAGAATGTAAGATCCTACAATTCTGAAGAGTCTATTGCACCCAGCTTCTGTACAGAAGTGGTGCTTAAGCTAATCAATTTCTCCTTCTTCGACATCACCAGTAGCATTCAGAATGCTTGGTGGCTCGCCTTCTTCCTCCTCGTCAACTTTCATATACAATCCAAGCTGTTCCAAGGGATTACTGCCTCCAAATGTAAAATTCCCAAAGCCTCGTCCATCCTGCGATTGTTCGGGGCTGCTCTCCTCCACAGAACTATGTAATTGTTCGGGAGGGGCATTCCTTAGCATATCTAGATCCTCAAGAAACCTTGAATTTTCATTGATTTCGACAGTCTTCTCCATCTACAGATGAACACCAAGTGAAGTGAGTAAGGTCAGAAAAAGACAGAAATGCCCCAGGTAACGTGGGCATCTTAATTTTTACCTTAAGCAACGCTTCTCGAGCTGCTTCCCTCTCGAACTCTCTCCTCTTTTTTGCTTCAGCTGCAGCTTCTACTTCAGCTCGCCTTCGGGCATCTTCAGCAGCCTTGGCTTCGGATTGCAACCTGGCTTTCTCTGATCATTGATAGTAAATTGTTACAATTTTCTTTTTCTTTTTTCAACAAATAAATTGCTTCACTACAAACCTCCGGAAAAAAAGGTCAATATGTACCTCTCCTTTTGTGCATCTCAATTTCCTCTTTTTCACGTCGCAATTTCTCTAGATCTGCTTTGTCATCCTGATGTTGGATAAAACACGCAATCAGGTGGGACGAGACTGTTAAAGATTGACCAAAGCAAGGTATCAGGTGCGACCAAAAAAATGTAACAAACCTGACTAAGTAGAGCCTTCTCTCTAGCTTTTAGGATTGTGTCTGCAAATCGGTTCTTCAAGAGAGCAGCCCTGTACAGCTTGTCAGGGGAAACCTGCCTCTCATTTTGCGCACTCTTCCCTATATCATATGACATAACAAGACATGAGGAAAGACGAAAAATCAAGAAGGCCAAGAGATCGTTTCTAATTCTCACCATCAAGTTGCCCATAGGAATCGCTCGAGCACGGCTTCAGCTGTAAACCTTGCTCAAGCTGGTCCGGCCCATTTACAGGTGCTGTCAAAACCATGGATCTCAATTGATAAGCAACTTCACCATTTGTGAAATGTTTATAATTAAGAGAGAAACCAATAATTATTGGTCTCTAGGAGGGGGGAAGGGGTATTGCCATTCTAAATCTCTCATCTTTCAAGGGCACCTTTCCTTATAACTCGATAAGTAAATAAATCGGGTAAAACAAAACAAAATAAAGATTGACAGAGGTACTCCGAAACAATTGCATAAATAAAGTCAAGCTAATATCTCTTGAGCAGATTTTAGAGACAATTCGAATAAACTTGATGTCCTAAGCTTTTGCTCTCTTCTGAAATAACAAATTCAACCCCAAGCAAGCACATGAAAGTTTCACAGAAGATCAAAAATCCCGTAAGGGGGGAAATGTGAATAAGGAACACTTACAAGGTTCAACCATCTCGTCAATGCCAAGCTTTTTATCTGAATCTGCTATTTGACCAATATGATCCTGAAAAATCCATTATATATTAATAATTCAAGGTTGTAAAAATCGGTACTCGGTCCTACTCGGTTTTAGGGCTGTCTAAAAAGTTCGTGGTTAGTGGTTTTAACCAGAACCGAACCGAACCGACGTGGTTTCGGTTAACCGAGAACCACTATTTGTGGTTAGGGTGTGGTTTGTGGTTCCTACTTCAAAAAAAAATATGGTTAGTGGTTAACCGGAACCGAATGGTTCCAGAACCACAGAACCACAAACCGAAATTATGATAAATTAATAAATATAATTATATATTTTTATCCTAAAAAGAAATTCAATTGAATAAATAATATGTAAATTAATTACCCCCATATCAATTCTCCGTTTGTGATTGTTTTGCATTTTAATTGTTGGATTTATGGATTAATTTTGACTTATAGTTGTTGGATTTATGGATAAATTGTGTTGTTGTCTACTATTTTTGTTTTAAATGATTAATTTTAGCATTTTAGAACCGATTATTTAATTTTTTCGGATAAAAAAAAATGGTTTTTAAGGTTAACCGAACCGGAACCATATATAATTGGTGTAGTTCCGGTTAACCGAAATTTAAAGTGGTGTGGTTAGTGGTTCCTATTTTGGGGCGTTTATGGTTCCGGTTAACCGAAAATTGTGGTTCGGTTAACCGGAACCGAACCACTCGACACCAGTGTTCTAAAAATCCCCGCCTAGGCCGATTAATCCTCCGATTAATCCCTAGAAGGTCCTCTGCCGTTCCGATTATAGCCTAGGCGCTTGTACTGGGCGTTTGGGTGATTAATCGGTCGTCCAGAATTTCATGGGTGCCTATGAAGGCAAGTTAAGATACTATGGATACTATAGACTACTTTATACCTATATCAATGTTTCAAATTTCATAACTACATGGGCGACTAGGTGGATGCCTAGACGGTTATACTTTTTGGTTTTTTTATTTTGTTCCAATAGTACTATAAATTCCTAAATTGAGATATTATGGATATTATGGACTCCTTGATATCTATATAAATATTTCAAATTTAATATATAATTGATTATATATCTGTTTAAATGATTAAATTTTAATTATTTTTAATTATTTTACATATATATAATTTTACATATATAAAATAATTAAAATAATAATAAAAAATAAATCCGCATAGTCCGATTAATCCCCGATTAATCTCCGAATAATCCTCTGGGCGCTAGGCGTTAGCAATCCGAACGCCTAGCGCCTAGCGTTTTTTAGAACCATGCTCGACACCCTTACTCGGTTTAGTGTCTAAAAATGAGTACTCGGATAAACGGAAAGTACTTGGAATGAGTACTCGGAGAACTAATCGAGTACTCGGAAAACTAATCGGGATGAGAATTTTTTTTAATTTTTTATATATATTATAAAAAGAACAATTTTTTATTTGTTTAAGAATTATCAATTAATTCAGTTTTGTTTATAAATACATAAAACTTAATGATTTAATAAGAAATAAAAATATTAAATGATTTTGAGTATGTTTGAAATTACTAATTATCTCTATGTTTGAGTATGTATTCAATTATAAGTTTATTTAAATAATTTTAGTAGAATAATCTCTTTTTATCACAGTTTTGATTATGGTAAATTGATGTATATAGTCATATTAACATATAACATTGTAAATTTTTTAAGACCATTTAATTTGCTTGAAAAAGAAAAAAATCAAGTAACTTTTAGTGAAATACAATGAAATCCGAGTACTCTCCCGATTAGTCTAAATTTGACCGAGTTTGACCCGTGGTTGGTTAAAATCGATATTTGACCTGAGTAGTCTCAACTCGGCTCGGTTGAGGACCGATCCCCGAGTACTCGTCCGAGAACTCATCCGAGTTTACAGATTTCTACAACACCGATTAATATTAACATGCTCATCTTGCAGAAACAGATTTACTAGGATCAAATGATTACAATTTAAGACAGAACAGGGGAAAGGCTGCAAAAAGAATACTAATAGACTAGTCAGACAATACCTGCGATTGCTTCAAGTCTAAACAAACTTTGGAGCATTCAGATCCTCCATCGGACTCCGGACCTGCATCATTCAATAAAATTCAGAGTAAAACTGGCAGCACAAGTCAGCAACAATCAAACTCACAGCAATATTATTAACCACCAGTTCCAAAAATAAAGACAAACTATGGCCAACAAGTCCAAAAAAAAGGAGGAAGCAAGGCCGACCAGTCCAAAAAAAAAAAAGAGAGGAAGTAATGCCAACAATCGTATCTTATGATTATAGAGTATTATTATAGTTCCAAATTTTCAACGTTTAGAAAAGATGCCCATGGTTGATATACTACCCGTAGATATGAGAAACTATGATTCAAAAACATAAGTAACAACTTGGCTAATATTAATCTGTTGCAAATCACTCCAACTCAGGCATCATGCTTCTAGCATGTAAGCTCATAGCAGATGATAGCATTTCCAAAGATTAAAAGAAATATATAAATAATAATAGACAAATTAATTAAGTAATTAAGCCATTGTCACATCGGGGTGAAGCATCAAAAAATCTGAACAAAAACTACTTTCAACCACAATAAACTCTGCAACAATAACACCAACATTTTAATCATCATTCAAATACTTATGGATATGATCAAAATTTTGAAAGAAGCCTGCTCATGAATGTGTCGAGTCAACAGTCTTTTTGCATATGATCCACGGACTATTGGGTCAAACTCTTTCACTAATCTTCCACTATCATTCTCAATATTTGAATGATTCTCGATTTGATTTTTCTTTACACTTCATAGTTTCAATTTGATTATTTCGTAATTTTTGTTTTCCACTTTTTATGACTTCCATTGCTTTATTTGTAGATTGACTAATTATCATGTTTTCTTTTTCTTTCTTCCATTTTATTTTATGCAGCCGGTCATTAACAATTTCAAGGAATGATTTATGTTAGTCGACCCCAAATCATTTTGGCAGTAAGGCTCATATGAGGTTGTTGTATAGAGAGGCAGGGGCAGACATCCATGCATATTAGTTGAGTTTTTACTAGAGTATTTTTCACAAAAAAAAAAAAAAATTAATCCAACATGCAAAAAGGGTCAAATTAGTAACTCCTAATGCAGCATCATATAGTCACATATATATGGTAAAAACTTGTGTCAGATGGAGACCAAATTGATTTTTTTTTTTTTCAGTTTTAAGGTATTTTTTCAGTTTTTAGTTCTTTCAGATTTTCCTGAGATTTCTCAGTTTTCTATGGGCTTCTAGTTTTATTTTTTAATTCCTGAGGGTTTATTTTTTTTAGCTTTTTTAAAATTCGGTTCTTTTTCTCAATTTTTAGGTTTCTTTAAGTTTTTTAAAGTTCTATTTTTTATTTTTATTTTGGTGTCAAACCAGTAGTATATGCCTCTCACTCTCTATACACACACACACACACACACACACACACTACTAATTGTGCATCCAGATCAACCTGCTACACACACACACACTACTAATTGTGCATCCAGATCAACCTGCTACACACACACTACTAATTGTGCATCCAGATCAACCTGCTTCATTACATTCTTCAGCTCTCCCCCCTGTGTCTCTATCAATGGAAACGGGTTGACAGATGGAGACAGGATCTTCATTTCCTCCAATATCAACATCTTTATCAATAGGGTCATTTCCTAAACGTAGTCAACAACATAATGTTCAAGATCTCCTGGGCAGCAGATGAATAACAAACACTAACACATAGACTAAAATCTCAGAATTAGAACCTTTGTCAATTTGCAATGAGGAATTGCTAAGCCCTGAAACGTTTGGCAGCTGAAACAGATGTAAGAACAAAATGGTCGTAAGGCCAAACAGTACTAGATATCATAATGACAATGAATTTCACCATTAAAGAGATTAATGCAGCCTCAAATGATATACTACCTCAATCTCACAGGCTTCAGACCTGGCGAGGCTATTGTGTTTCTCTTGTGAATGATCATCCAAAAGTTTCTGTAAGGTAAACAGGGTGTCATCACTGAGCTCATCAATATCAATTTCAATCTCATCCTCCCCACCATCACCTTTATTTGTAGTATGTGCCCGTAGAAAGTCAATGATACTGTCGGGAAGATCTCCAATAAAGCCTTCCAATTCACTGCTTAATTTATGCTTCTCTCCATCTGTCATCTTCCGCTTCATGGGTTCTTGCATTACCTCATGCAATCGTGGACTAAGCTTCCTCTTTTTGGAGGGAGTCAATGGCTCATTTATCTCAGTTTCCTCGAGAATCCCGGAATTTAAAGGCAGTGAACCTGAAGTACTCATTACAAGTTTTTTCTCGATGGCTTTCCATCTCAGTTCAAAAAACTGACTCATTGTATTAGCCATGATGTGGACATCACTCCCAGGCGGATTATAGGTCTTTGCATTGGTAAATGTCAGTCTGACATCGGCTAGAAAGTCCCAAGGGCTCGAGTACTTTCCTGAAGTAAGTTTGCTCTTTATTGTCCCCAGATCCATTGGTTTTTTAATGACATCAAAATAATCAGGAATGTTCAGTTTCACCACATCAACAGGTGTGTTAAACACCCAAGCATATTGCTGTGACGTCAACTTTTTCAACAAACTCTCACACTGCTTCAGTAATCCTACATTAGCATTCACACGTGTATTCTTGGTTGACGACTGAAACCTCCCTGTGATACTTCGATTCCCGCCAACCCTTTTTTTCCCTGGCCCAGGACCCGACCCAGAGGGTTTCTTAGCTGTACATACTGGCAGTTCTCTCAGTTGTGCATCATTAGAATTTAGTATATCACTAGAGGATGACTTCGTAATAGCATTTGCAACTTTTTTCTTTTGCAAACCTATTTTATTTTGAAGAAGTCGAATCTGATCAAGCTCTGATGTCAGTCGAAGTACCAAACTCTTTCTCTCAGATGAAGACAGTTTGGAAAGTGGGATAATTTGTACGGGTACAGCAAAACAATCCTTTGAAGCTGAATTTAAATCAATCCATTTTCTTGTAGGTGCAGAAGAGTCTTCAATAGAACCAATACGTCCTGAACAACCCGAACCATCGGATTCACAATGCGGAGCGAAACTAGAAGAATACCCTGGCGGTAACCTATCTTTTTTAGCCAACATTATACCACTTTGCCCACCTACTAAAAATTCATCTGCCGACTAACGCCGCAATATGATCTCTGCATAAGCATTTCGGCAAATTTTGCATTCATGTCTTTGCCAATTTTTTAAAACTCACCAGAGAAGATCGTAATCTTGCAAGATTTTACAATTTTTATCATTTATTTTACATATAATATCCTGATCTATCACAGCTTTCACTCGATAGTTACTGAAACCATTCAAACCATATCCAAATGGAAAAAATAAATATAAACCTGGTAAATTAACCATCTATTCTTTCTTCTGTCACAACACAAGGAATGTTAAACTAGTTGAATATCCCAAGTGCAAAAACAGCCCGCATAGCCCATTGATAAAAAGTGCAACCAAGTATAATTTACCTTGTTACAAATCAAATCTTCAAACTTCAACAAGAGCAATCCAGCAGATAATCCGTCTCAGATGATACGTATATGTTATATATTATACGCACAAACAAATAGAAATTTTAACAACTAACTACGGGGTTCAAAAAGGAAACCCTAATGACAATTCACGATTCCAGACTCAAATCTTGATATATAAATAAGTAAACACATAAAAAAAGAGGTAATACAATAGTTTAGAAACACTAGAGTACATAAATTTCGACTGACTATGAAGGAAGGAAAGCCTCAAATCAAAAGCGTCAGTCGCTGGGCAGAGCCCCCGAAGCCTCCTACTGTGAACTCCAAGCAGACTTGTATCGTATAGAGAGAGAGAGCGTGAAATCACTTGATTGTGAGAGAGTGGCAGAGTTCGATTGTTTACTTATGCGAGAGCAGTTTCCTTTTTTTCCACCGCCATATAGAAAATCTGAGCCGCAAGCTGTTGTCAATCTACTAATCCAACGGCGATAACCGTGTGTAATTTCCAGCCGCAGGATCTGGATCTCTAGGTCCGTTGAATATCGGTGATCGGCAACGTCGACAATAAAGTGCCTCATACGGTGCCATCTTAATCGACGCGTGCCAACTATTATTATACGTAAACTCAATCAAGGCCAGATGCTCCTCCCAGTCACTACTCCAGTCTAACGCACCCGCGCGCAACAAATCCTCGAACGTCTGAATGGTACGTTCGGACTGCCCGTCGGTCTGAGGGTGGAAAGATGTACTCAAACGCAACCGTGTCCCCAATGCCTTATGTACCGTCTGCCAAAAATACGATACAAACCGGTCATCTCTATCCGAAATAATAGTCTTCGGCGTACCAATCCGTCTACATTAGGTGACTCTATAGGTGCCCATCATCGGGTCGGGTCTCGGTCGGGGTCGGACTCGCCGGGTCGGCCGGCCAGGACCCGGACCACACGTACATATGAAATGTATGGTTGGCGGGTCGGCCACGTGTCCAGGGGCGGGTCCGACCTGCGATATTTTTTTTTAGAAGTATTTATAAAATTTTATTTATTATTATTTTATACACGAAAAAATAATTATAAGTGAACATGGAAATGATTAAAAAATGAGCTTCTATTTAATTTTAAGTTTTCACTTAAAATTAAATTGTCTACGTATCCTCGTGAGGAATCAAAGCTCTACGTAGTTCTTTTACTTAAGAAGAATTTAAAAAAAATGGACTTGTATTTAATTCTGAGTTTTCACTTAAAATTAAATTGCCTACGTATCCTCGTGAGGAATCAAAGCCCTACGTAGTTCTTTTTACTTACCTGACTTATCTTACTTACCTTTGGTCGAAGTCGATGTCGTCGTCGTCTTGATCATCGGTTTGACTCATTTAACTAGACTCTACTTCGGTAGTGCCTTCTTGATAGGTATCTTGGTCCACTAATAGGTCATCCCACTTATTTTCTTGATCTCGTAACTCGGCTTTTGTTGCGTCTTTAAGTATCATTTGAACTTCGAGATTTTTTGCCGTCATTCGGGATCTCCGCTCGTCCAACATATAGCCTCCTTCACTAAAAGCACTCTCGACGGGGACTGTGGATGCGGGCACTGCCAGAATTTCTTGTGCCATAATGGAAAGTATGGGAAATTCGGTTCCCCTTCTCTTTCACCAATCCAACAGATCAAATGTACCTGAATTGTCATCCTCCGGCACAAAACTAGTTGCATAATATCGACTAAGGTCATTTTTTTGACCGAGTTTGTAATATCCTGAATTTCTACCATGGTTGTTTAATGTTATTTTATCTGAGTTATATTGTACAGTGTGAAATCATACAGTATGGATAAATTAATTGAAGGACTAAGACAGTTGCATTGGTATGATTGTCGTAGTAGGTCGACAATTGCATTTGAGGATATTGCGTATCAAGTGTATCGTATGAGAATGTTAGTGAAACGAGTACATGTACTCAGTATGTTGTGTATACGTATCCGGTATATTGAGACGACATACAAGAATAGTTGGAATTGCCTAAGTATAACCTGATTAACGTACGCTAAAGTAAGGACTTAGCGTACGCTAATGCACAAGGCTTACGTACGTTAAGAAGGATAGTTAACGTACGTAAGGTCCTATCAGGCAAGATTAGGCTGTAATCGATGGGTGGGTCCCGTGGTCGGCAACTTTCGGCGCAGATGTGGACAGATGAGTCAACGTAGAGATTTAGGTACGTTATGGATAGCCATTACGTACGTTAAATGAGTATCATACTGTAGCAAGTCAACTCGGAGTTACGTACGCTATGGCATGGGCCTTACGTACGTAAGTCATTGAACGAATTGAGGCAGTAGCTTCTGGACTATCGTTACGTATGCTATCGAGGTTGGATAACGTACGTAATGGTTGTTACGTACGCTGGGGAGTTCATGTAGCGTATGTAAGGTATGAGTTATATATATATATATATATATAAATATATATATATATATATATATATATATATGGGACCTCCATCACTTCGGCATTTTGAGAAGTTCATCTTTCGTTTTTCGTCCCTCAATCCTCCCAGACCGATTTTAGTCTCTTCCCATTTGGTTATGAGCCTGGGAGCATATATTGGAGTTGTTCTTAGAGTTGATAAGGATTCTTGGAAGGAGTTCGATTGTTCTTCATCGTAGTTCATCAATGCAAAGTAACATTCGTATCCCTCTGATTGTAGCTCGTGTTTGGAAGGATGTTTACATATTGGGGAGCATGTTGATCTATCTTATTGTTTATTATGACGTTATACGTGATTAAATGAAATTGTGACAAGAGATTTAAGATGTTGGTTAAGATTCTTCATGTTGTAAGAATGGTGATTCGTCCAAACGTGCTTGTAAGATGGATTTCCGAATTATGTTGATGTTGTTACTGATATATGGGTATTGATATGATTGCAGTGGTTTTGGATTGTGTTGAAGGGTATGTTGATGTAATCCCTTTCTTCATTTCGGATTCTTGATGTTGTTGTCGTTGTTTACTTCGTATGATGGCGAATGTTTAAGTGTTGTTGTGATTCTTGGTGTTGCTTGAAGCTTGTTGAGGTTGATGGTGATGTGATGATTTAGATGTTCGCACGTATTGGATTAATTGTTGATATATTTATCGGATTGTGGAATCGTATTATGGTTATGGATTCGTGATTGATTGATTGAGTTATTCGGATTAGTGTTTAATCGAGATATTGTGGAACAACTGAGTTGTTGATTGGTTATATTGATTGTTGATTGTTATCGAACTTGTTGTTATCGATTATTACAATAGGTTGTGAGGATTGATCGTTGATTAGAATAATATGTTGCGGTTGAGTTCGAGGATGTTCGTGAATTGCTTTGGTCAGGACCGAGGATCTTGTAAACAAAGGCAAGGAAATTGGTAACGGCTTCATCGTATCGGTATCGAGGCAAGTTATTACATGTTCAGTTTATAATATTTAATAAATGATTTCAGTTTCATTTCGTTTATAATTCATATAGCAATGAGCATACGTATGAATTCTGGAGATTTGGATAGTATGTTGTCTTCCAGATTTTGGAGTTAAATCGTAAAGTATATGGTTTATGTTCATGATTGGTATGCTTGAGTATCACGTATATATTTTGGTAAAGACGAGGATATGAGT
The DNA here is from genome assembly GCA_033398695.1 of Orobanche coerulescens. Taxonomy (NCBI): domain Eukaryota; kingdom Viridiplantae; phylum Streptophyta; class Magnoliopsida; order Lamiales; family Orobanchaceae; genus Orobanche; species Orobanche coerulescens. The sequence goes on from CM065804.1 coordinate 223,826,844, forward strand.
TATCTACAATCTACGCCATTTTGGATCGCCGAATATTGAGGATAATCATTGGTGATGGTTTTTATATCGAGATTGCTCTCGAAGGACTCGGGCAAGTACTATAATCATTTTCGTCATTTTGTGTTGATCATGTTATGGTACATTCGTGTATTGTTGTTGTCATGCATTTATGTAATGTTGTTGTCATGTATTTGTGCATTGTTGTCGTATGTCCACCATGTGTTGGTCCGACAGGATCATCTTGGGATCTATGTTATTTGCGCTGGATCATCGGATTTCCATAAGTATATATTGTTGTTATTGTTGTGGGCATATTAATGTTGTCATGTGAGTATGTATTTGTAGGTCTCTTGTATGACCAGGTCCGTATGTTGTATTGATCTGATCTCGGATTAGACTGACATGAATTGTCGTGGCATTGTGTATCTTGAGGGACGGTCCGTATTTTCTTCTTGGTACTTATCTGTTGATTGGCAATCGATTATCATGTTGAGATTTGATGATATTGTCCGATTGGGTTGGACAAAGTTAGTATATTTCGTATCAGTGAGTTATGATGATATTTTGAGAATCTTAGGTATTGTTGAGGTACAGTACAGATGTCGTGTATGAGTTCATTGTTTAATCGGTAATGCGAGATGTGCAATATGGTAAGGATTACTTTGATGAGGATTATCACGAATTGGTAATGTTATGACGGTAAGATTACATTGGTAGTATTCTTACTTAGTATTTTCATTGGTATGTAACTATTGTTGTGATGGGATCATTATCATTGTTGAGTATTATGGTTGACCCCGTCGTGGGCTTTATTTTTAGGTTCAAATGAGATTTTACGACGGTATTGATAAATAGATTTCATAGAGCCTTTGAATATTTTTTTAAAAAGATATTACCGTCATTGCCGCTTAGGCGTATTTGAAATGTTTGCAAAATATCTTTCAGTCTTGTGGGTTCCGTTTCGGGGCCCATGATGCTGTAATATTCCCGGATGGCTCTTACAACGTTACTACCCCCTTATTTCTTGCTATATTATAGAGTTGTTGTTGAATGGGTTAGTGGGAGTTCTCTCGAATTTCATGTTAAATGTATTGATAGTCCTAGTTCTTATTTTTTGAGTTTGAATCTTATCTCTATATTTAGCTAAATATTCAGCAAAAATAGTTTCATAACTATTTTTTAAATCAATTTTTACTTATTCAACGTGGGAGATATTTTCAAACAAATTTTCACTTTCAACACTATCCACAATATTAGGAAAACCCAAATTTTTAAGAATATTATAATATGTTTTAAGTAATTGTTGTACTTGAGCTAAATTCAAATAGGGAGATAAAACAGCACTAATCAAGAAAATATCATGAATACGATTAAAGTATTTTAGCCATTTTAAACACATAATGTAAATAGCATTCTATAATCTTTCGTTCATTTTCGGATACAATAAAACAACAATGAAATAAAACTTTAGGAGACGTGGGATAATAACAACCACTTAAATCTTTAGTTCATTTTCAAAAACCTTTAATAGTTTTATTAAATCTTTAGTTTCATCCCAACATGTTGGCAATAAATAAAATCCTTCTACGTGAAAATACGTATCAAAAAATTCACACAATAATTATTTATATTCATTAGTTGAATTTAACATCTCATAAGTTGAGTTCCATCTATGTTTCTAATTGGTTCTATTGTCTCATCTACATTTTTTAATGCATCTTGTACACAAAAATTTAGAATATGACATATACATATAATATGAAATAATCGACCCGCTAAAGTATTTTGAAAAAAGTTCGGATACGGGTTTCTTTTCTGCAACAAGGGCAGGCTTCTTTCTCGCTTTAGTTTTCTTGCTTCCTTTTCCTTTCACAATTTCTTCCTCCTCGGACGATAACTCTTCAACATAAGGAGGTTCTTCTTCAGCTTGGCTTGCCGCAGGACGCTTCGACTTTGATTTTTGCGTCGGAGTTGGTACGTCATGAAGAGTGCGCTCGAACGTTGCATATGTTTGATTTAACATAGCTTCATCGATTTCATGGTCCATTTCTTCGTCAATGTTTTGCAGTTGTTGACGATTCGGGATACATCAAAATCCCCGGGGGTCAACTTCTTCTTCACTGGTAGTTGTTGTACTACCGTAATACACTTTCATGTATAGCATCATATTCAGGTTCTTGACTTTCATTTTCAAAATCGGGTGGAGGTTGGTTTTGGGGCTCCCGAATAATTATCCCAGATTGTTTCTTCGATTTGCCCACAAAGAGCCATTCGCTCGAACTTGGACATTTTAGATTTTTTGGGAGACGTAGCAATACCCTTTCCCTTATCAGAACTCGACATAATGATTAAATGCTAAAAAAAAGACATTAAATAGTAGCAATTAGCAATGAGAGTTTGAGAGATATATTAGAATGAAGCTGTGAAAAAATGGGATGAGTTGGAGAAGTATTTATAGATAGAATTTTTTTATTTTTTTTTAAATTTGAAAGTCTGACTGTTGGACTCGCTGGGTCCGGGTCCGACCCGTCGGGTCCAACAGATAGAATTTCAAAAAAAAATCTTTTAATCCCCGTCGGGTCGCACCCGACGGGTCGACGGCTCGAGAAAGGTAAGACCCGGACCCCATCCGTGTATACCACGGGTCCGGATCCGACGGGTTGGTCGGATCCGGGTCCTACACGAGTCAGGCGGGTCCGGGTTTTTTGAGCACCTCTAGGTGACTTTGTTTGGCCTTTCTTCAATTTTTCAATTCTAAGGGGGTGTTTGGGATTGCTTATTGAAAATAGATTATGCGTTTTGAAAACGGATAATCAGATAATCAGCTGTTGCAAAACGTGGTTTTGAAATATAGTGTTTGGATTTAATTATGCTGTTTGATATCGCAATAATCAAATAATCAATTTTATGAGTGTTTGTCAAATTAGATCATTTAAGGACTTAACATGTAAAATGACCAAAAAGACCTTATTATATTATACTGTATTAGATTAATTGGTGTTAACATCTACGATTATAAATTTGTTTTGCTAAAAATATAAAATAGTAAATGCTTTTAAAATATTAAGCTAATTTGTACATTGAAGTATTGTATAGAAAACAATTTAAGCTTATTAAATTCATTGAACTGGGCCTAAATATAATTGGGCTACAGTTAAATATTTTAGGGATGCATTACGTTATAATGTTATATCTGAGGGCAATTGGAGGTAATTTGAAGGTAATTTGAGGTAAACAGAGGGCAATTGGGTAATTTGAATAGGAGGAGCATAATCACGTTTTGTGGCAGTAGGTAGTGAGGTGCTTTTTCAAAACTGCGTTTTGAGAGGGCAAAAACGCAGAAAATCAATTTCTTAGAATTTGCTGCCAAACACTTCAAACTGATTATGTGCGTTTTGTAACCGTGATAATCAGAAAAGCAGCATGAAAACGCAATCCCAAACACCCTCTAAATATATAACGCAAACTTTTAGAATTTTATTAATACAATATAATAAAATTTATGTATTAATTCTAAATATAGTATGTTTAATCTGAAGTGGGATAAAGTTAGCGTTAGATTGATTACATCTACTTAAATCACTGGTTTAGTCCAGAGACCGGACTAACCGGACCGATAGAACCATTTCTATTTATCTTTATAGTAATAGAAAAATTATAATCAAATAATAGTATAAAATAGGAAATTGTTGCAACTCAAAGAGAATGGAGAAAATATGTGAATGATTTTATAGAACGGAGCGAGACAATGAGATGAGAGTATGTATAAGTCGCTAAGGTGAAAGGAAGAAAAAAAGAAGAATACAAGGGGGAGTAAAGTGATATTCAGAAAGAATATGAGGGCAAAACGAAACGTTCAATTTCAGATCATTGTGGATGATTTAGCAATTATAATGAACAAACGAAAAAAAAAAAAAAGAGAGAGAGAGAGAGAGAGAGAGAGAGGAATGTGATGCCAAACTTTCAGATCAGGGTGGCCAAAAAAAAAAATTGATATAGAATAAGAAAGTTATCCCAACAGAACCTATGTAGTACTGTACTCGGGACTAATATTTTCGGAGTTGATTGCATTAGCATAGACAGATAGATACTGTTACATTACCATGTCAAGAATATTTAACTAAAAAGTGTCGGATGAAATATCAGATCTCTCCTTGGGCCGGTGAACAATCCTCTCAAACATGCTTCCAAGACTTTGGTGCCCAACCATTGCCTCCAGCACTTTATCTTTTTCCTCATTCATTTTCGTCGTCATTTTGACACCGTCTCCCCGACTAAATATCAGCTCAGAAAGCCGTTCTTTCTCCGCCTGCCTCGCGTACTTGTTCACTTCCGCCCAAGTCAACAGTCGATAAACATGAACCACCTTTTCTTGTCCAAGCCTGTAGGCTCGGCAGATCGCCTGCCTCTCAACCGACGGATTCCAAACCACGTCGAGCAGCACCACCCTGGAAGCCCCTACCAAGTTGATTCCTTCGGAGCAAGCTTTCTGCGACGCCAGCATAACCTTAGCCTCACTGCATCTGTCATTAAACACATCCATCAGTCGCTGCCGTTCGTTTATGCCCATTACCCCGCTCATGTAAACCACTTCCCGTCCTTGCTTCCACGAAAAATGACGATTTAGCAGCTTCTCGATGCGGAGCAATGGAATAATGAACTGGCTGAAAACCAGAATTTTCTCGTCAAGCCGAACCGACAGCTGGATTAGATTGACAAGGAAACGTGTTTTCACGCCGGCATTAGGGTCGAGCTTCACGAGCTCCATCTCCGATTTGTGATGGGAGAACTCTGGTTTTTTAGCTACAAGTGCGGGGTGGACCGAAATAAGCGACGCCAGGTGTGCCCGTTCTAGAAATTTATTGGATCGAGGAATGTTCCGCAGTAGCTCGTGTTGCAAATCGGTTGGTTTTAGTATAACCAAATAGTCCCTCATCCCTGGAAGATTTTTTTCAAGTATCCCGCCTCTGTATACGTGGACAAAGGGCTCGATCATGGACTGGAGCTTCTTTAATTGTATAATATCGCCGCTATTGCTTTTGCTGATGGAACTTGTCAGACTGGCCCATTCGTTTTCTCCCAACTTGCGTTTTCTCACGGAATTTCTGCTGTAGTCGTCGTGACCTGTTGGGATAATCTGATCTGAAAATCCGGGGTTGACCAAACAGAGGGTGTTGTAGAGCTCTAAGAAGTTGTTCTGGAATGGTGTGCCCGAAAGCATTACGCGCCTTCTCGTTTTCACCTTTGTAAGAGCCTTCCATGTTCGGCTCTGCTTGTTCCGGGGGTTGTGCCCTTCATCCAGCACTAAGAGGCCCGGCAACTCCACCAGTATTTTCTTGAAAGTCTTGTTGTTACCTCCGACTAACTGCTCGAACAAACGGTAGCTGATGCCCAATATACTTCCACCCATCATCCACGAATGCAGCTTTACCAACCGACTACTGTAGTCTGTATTAGTACTAATATTCTTGTCGTGATCATCAGCAGTGCCAGTGCCGGACAGCTTCGTCTTGTTCATGTTCTGGAACTTTATGTGGACGTTCCATTTCTTGAATTCTCGTTCCCAAGTGAGGAGCATGCCCAGCGGGGCTATGATGACGGGGCGGCAGGTCGGGTAGAGCTTCATGAATGTTTGGAGAAACACTATTGTCAGTCTGGTTTTGCCGGTGCCTGGGGCGTGGGAGATTATGCAGCCTCTCCCCCCTTTATAAGGTAAGGTATCCAGTTTGTTAATTTGAATGTCTCCGGCAATGTTTCGCCACATGAATTCGAATCCTTCCAATTGATGCGGATACAGCAACTGTTTGTCAGCATCAGAGATCAAATCCAAAACTGTGTTGCCTTGATGGAAATGAACAGTACATGAAGAAGAAGACGCCAGATTACCACAAGCAGCAGCAGAACCCTCAAACTGAATTTCAGTTATATTCCTGATGGAGTTGTCCGATTCTTTATGGTCATATTTCCATTCACGCCGCCGCTCAGGATGTGGTTCCACATACTAAAAAAAATATAGACACGGAGAATTAGTTAAATAGTGTGTTAGCTGAAGCTGGGTTTTCATTCACTCTCGAGCATAAAATTAATTTGATTGTTTTTTATGGCAACAAACAAATATTGGCGTGAGATTGAAATGCATGCACTTACAAAAGGTGGCAAAATGTGTTTTATATCGAGTAGCACATGACGACAGTATCTGCATACAATGCCTATCTGTTCATCAACAACAGTTTCGTGCTCTCCTCGACCGCAACGAGCCGATGGACTTTCATCAATTTCTCTTGAGATAGTGCATTCATATTCATCATCGCTCTGCAGGATAATAATAAAAATAATAATAATAATAATAATAATAATAGCAAAAGAAAATTTAATTAAGGTGCAACCAGACACTTTAAGCATATTGGAGTACTTAATAAAAAAATACAGCACTATCTATATATACGATCGCAAATTGGTATGGAGTTACAAATCTTCATATATATATATATATGTATATATATATATATGTATGTATACTAATGATAATTAAGGAAGAAGTGAACGAGCTGTTTCTCACCAAAGACAAGTTTGTGCATCCAATTTCATCATGAGATTGATCCCATAAGGCCACCTCTAAATCGCGGAAAAGAGAATCAACTTCTTTCTGATAATCTGTTTTCTCTGCTAAACTAAGACGACGGGACTCTTGTTCAAAATCCTCAAATTTGAACTTCAGAGGCAGATGATCACAACCAGCTAATTCATCATAATGACCAATCATGAACAAGGCATTGTTATTATTATTATTATTATTATTATTATTATTGATCTTATTCCTAACAGCAGAATCAAGTACTGCCATATTCCTTGTGGATTCCACCAGCAACATGTTCTTAATCAAATCGAGTTCCTCCTGCTTCTTTGTCTTTTTCTTTGTGGGCCTCATCATATTATGGATGAGGGCTTGTCTTCTTTCTCCAGCTCTCTTCCTCTCCTCCACATTAATATTCAATTTGTCGATGCTATTTTCAGAATCATCGGATTCTGATGATGAACTACATGATTTCTTGACATGAGAATTAGAACCCTCGTTCCTAGTAAAGTTGCGATTATTATTATTGTTGTTGATATTAATTTCATCGTAGCATTTTCTGTAGAACGCATCCCACTGACTTCTGGTTCGCCTGGATACCGTACTCAACAAGCCTTCTGATACTCCACCGTTCATATTTCTTGATTTTCAATTTCCTGCAGAGGCCAAAAGATAATCAATATACATACATATATACATATATATCAGGGGCAGAATCTCGGTGACTTGCATAAAACAAAAACGGATGTTTAAACAGAACTTTCCTTTTTATTATTCTGTGCAGTTGAAGAAATACGTACACACGCAGACGCAGGTTTTAAACGAAACAAAGAATGAAACTTAGAAGAAGAAGAAGAAGACGGTTTGAGGGAATATAAATTAATACGAAAATTAATTAATTAATTAATTAAAAGGAATATGTAGGGTAAAAGCGCCTAACATTCTACTTTTTCTTTAGTTAATTAATAGGCAAGTATGTTTTTTTTTTAAATTATACCCGTTAATTTCCTTAAATTATGAGGTGGAGTTTAGGAAAATATTATGGCGTACGGACCCTTAATTAACGATAAATAAAGATAGTTTGTGTAGAAACAATCATTTAATTATTCAAAAAGTAGAAACAATCCTTAATTATTGTGCATAATAATAATAATAAAAATAAAGAAAATTAAAAATAAAAAGGCCTCTTGCTTCTTTTATAATTTCCGTCATGATTATTTGGCTGTTTCTGCATCATATTTAATTGGTATTAAATATACGTCTCCATTGATCATGTTCTCCCTCTTCTCTTTTCTTTTCTTCTTTTTTATTTCTTTAAATAATTTCAAAAGATCTTCAGTTGCCTATCTTTTTGTTGAAAATTATTTCAAAAACGAATACTTGAAAAACAATACAGAATATCAAAAATTTAATTTATTAAAACCCTGCAAAAAAATATTAGCAAAACCAAATATTTGCTATCACAAAAACGAATGGAAGTCGATGTTGTCTCCTTAAAGTATATTCGCCCTCACCACTGTGTGTGACGTCTGCCTCCCAGGATAAAACAACACCTCGATGCACTGAATCGATGATCCCTTACACCCTCAGCGAACTAGAATAAATCTGTATACTATCACCGACTCGGAGAAGAAGAAAAACGAAGAAGAAAAATTTGGACCAAAAGCAGCTCTGGAAAACGTATGGAAGCAGTGAAAAATCGAACCCCTCAAGCCGGGTATTTATAGGTGAGGGCTGGAGGAGGACATGTGCTGGAGGAACTCTAAACCAATTAGGATTGGTATCTTGATACTTATCATAATCTGTTTAATTCGATAATTATCAATTAAATTGATATTTATCCAGATCCGAAAAATCGGAATTTATAATTGAGGTGTTTCAGCAAAATGAAATTTTGCCGAATAAAATTGCAGTAAAAGATAACTTTGAGACGCCGAGACATTTCGCCCAAATCGCCCTTCAACCGAGCCGACCGAGCCGAGACGAGACGAGCCGAGTCGGCCAGACGGACAGCGGCGGCGGCGGCGCGCGCGTGTGTGTGCGGGGGGCGCCTAGTCACACATCCACTCATGTCTCACTTTTGAACAAGAGTTTGTCCACATCTTATATACTCACAATTTTTCTCTTCTTTTTTCAATGTGGGATAACATCCCAAAATCCATTTCTAAAGAGTTCACTTTGGAACATTATATCTCATTTATACCTCAATCATCTTACATGTTTTGGAAACCTCGTACGGAGTACTACGTATTCCAACTAATCCCCGACTTTAACTCGTAGTCGAGCCCACTCAAAGTTGCCTCTCAAGTGAGCTGCTCAAAACAGCCCATTTCCTCTATTTTTCCAACAATCCTCCACATGAATGAGATTGATGGTCCAGCAGCACACGTCAGACACGGAGTTTGACTTGGTGATAGTTACTGCGGGTAGGCATTGCATAGGATAGGTAGAGTATGCTCCTTGAACCTTCCCTCGAAAAGATATATTCTCCTTACTGGCTAGACAGTATGACTAGATGCCTTTGAACTGTCCGGTCGCTTGTGTAAGTGATCGTATATCCTTCACAAGTGCCCTCCCTGATTTATTTTGTTCTCATTATTGTGCCCGTTTTGGCCATGGACACCGTCCTGGTTCTGCGAGAGTTTCTAAAGAATTGTGCCTTTGCAATTCTCCTTTCAAGCGGCCCCTCTTCTCTCCAACATAGGTGATTCTCTTTAAGTGTTTCGAGTAAACCCGTATTTTACTCCACCCGACTATACGTTGTCGACTTAAGAATCATTTAAAGCATAAGCTTAACCTCTCCCTACGGGTATCACTGTTTTCATCCTAGGAATGGTCGGTTCGGGGTAACCCCCACAGTGATCGTGCCCAGTTTTATGAATTGGTTGTAGATCTTGGGATCTCCAGTCAGTTTAGGTTGGGTATCCTCCATAAAACCATTAGCTTAAGGCAATAGACTCATTCCTCTTGATGATTTATCAACAAGGTCTCTTGATAACCCTTTGGTTAGCGGATCCGCAATGTTATCCTTTGTTGACACATAATCAATAGAGATAACTCCTGTTGATATCAATTGTCTAATGGTATTATGTCTTCTCCTTATATGACGAGACTTACCATTGTACATTACGCTCTGTGCCCTGCCAATCGCAGATTGACTATCGCAATGAATACATATTGCGGTCAAGCTTTGCCCATCTTGGAATATCTTCTAGAAAATGGTATAGCCATTCTCCTTTTTATACACATTTATCTAAGGCTATAAACTCGAACTCCATTGTTGACCGAGATATAAGTGTCTGTTTCGAAGATTTCCATGCCATTGCTGCACCAGCTAGTGTGAATACATATCCACTTGTTGACTTGGAGTCTTTTATATCAGATATGAGATATCCAATTTGCATCACTATATCCTTCAAGTACTGTTGGATATTTGGTAGTGCAGCCCATACTCACGAGTACCTCTTAAATATCTTAGTACCCTTATGATCGCCTTCCAATGATCCTTCCGGGGTTGCTCGTGTATCTACTTAGTCTACTAACTGAGTAGGCTATATCTGGTCTTGTACAGCTCATCAAGTACATCAGACTTCCTATTATGCGAGAGTACTCAAGTTGAGATACTCCTTCACCCTTATTCTTAGATAGTCTTAACGTCATATCCAGCGGGGTTTTGGCTGTGCCAGAGTCATCTTTGTTAAATCTTTCAAGAATTTTATCCACATAGTGGGCTTGACTCAGCATGATACCTTTCGATGTTCGTGTAATCTTAATCCCTAAAATTACATCTGCGAGTCCCATATCTTTCATGTCGAATCTCGACCTCAGCATGTCCTTGGTAGATTTGATTATTCTTTCATTGCTGTCAGTAAAGAGCAAGTCATCTACATATAGACACAAAATGACATAGCCATTTTCTGTGTCTTTCACATATACACACTTATCAGATTCATTAATTTTGAAGCCACTGCTTAACATAACATGATCAAATTTTTCATGCCACTGTTTTGGTGCCTGCTTCAATCCGTACAATGATTTTACCAGCTTGCAAACTTTCCTTTCTTGTCCAGGAGCAAAGAAACCATCGGGTTGTTTCATATAGATTTCCTCTTCTAAGTCCCCATTAAGAAAGGCAATCTTAACATCTATTTGATGAACTTCTAAACCTCGTAATGCGGCGATAGGAAGTATCATCCTGATGGAAGTTATTCTTGTCACGGGAGAGTAAGTGTCAAAATAGTCTAGGCCTTCACGTTGGTTATATCCCTTCGCTACGAGCCTAGCCTTATATTTATCAACTGCTCCATCTTTCAATTTCTTCTTGAAAATCCACTTATTTCCTAATGGTTTACACTTTGGAGGTAATTCCACTAGTTCCCAAGTATGATTCTGTAATATAGAATCAGTCTCTTCTTTGATAGCCTCCTTCCATAGAGGTCCATCCGTCGAGCTTACAGCTTCTTTGTAAGTCTGAGGTTCCTTTTCGAGCAAGTAGGTGAAGAAATCTGGTCCATAAGATTTCTCCGTCCTTTGTCGTTTGCTCCTAGGTTCGTCCTCATTATCCATTCTTTGGTCTTCATTATCTTCATCCATTAGTTCAGAAGTGTGTTCGGATGAGATAAGGTGTTCACTTGCAGTCTTACAAGGAAAGATATTCTCAAAGTATGACGCATTCCTTGATTCCATAATTGTATTCTTGTGAATCTCAGGCACTTTAGATTCATGCACAAGAAATCGATAAGCATTGTTGTTGTGTGCATATCCAATGAAAATGCAGCCAACTGTTTTTGGGCCTATTTTGACTTTCTTAGGTGCAGGTATCAGTGCCTTTGCTAGACACCCCCACACTTTCATGTAATTCTAGGAAGGCTTGACTCCCTTCCATAATTCATAAGGAGTTTTGTCTCCGTTCTTACGGCATATCTTGTTTAAGAGATAATTCGCCGTTAAGATGGCTTCTCCCCACATATTTTGCGGTAGACCTGAATTTAGTAATATCGCATTCATCATCTCTTTTAGAGTGCGATTCTTACGCTTCCGCCACGCCATTTGACTGTGGTGCATATGGGGCAACGACTTCATGAATAATCCCATGTTGCGAACAATATTCGCCGAAAGGTTCCACGTATTCACCTCCACAGTCACTCCTCAAAACTTTTATTTTTGCATTCAATTGATTCTCAACTTCCATTTTATAAAGAATGAACTTCTCTATAGCTTCGGCTTTGCTTTTAAGCAAATATACATAGCAATAGTACAATCATCCACGAAAGTAATAAAATATTTATTTCCACCTCTAGTTTGAACAAACTTCAAATCACATAGGTCGCTGTGTATTAATTCTAAAGGTTTGGTATTTCTTTCCACTTGTCGGAATGGAGATCGAGTTAATTTTGCCTCTACACAAGTTTCACACTTGTGGTTTAAATCAATTTTAAACTTTGGTATGTGATCTAATGCAATTAGTCTAACGCATTGCATTAAAATTAACGTGTCCTAATCTAGCATGACATAAATTAGGAGACTCAAGGAAGTAAGCATAAGAATTCTTCATTTCATTATTTTTGACAGTCATAACATTGAGCTTAACCAGCCCATCACACTCATAGCCCTTGCCTATAAACACCACTCTTTGACAAAATAACTTTATCAAACTCAAAAACTATTCTAAAGCCATGCTTCATCAACAAGGAACCAGAAATAAGGTTCCTACGAATATCAGGCACATATAACACACGTTTAAGAGTCACTTCCTTTCCAGACGTCATCTTCATGATCACCGTGCCTTCGCCCAAAATAGTTGAGGTTGCAGAATTTCCCATATACAGTATTTCAGCGGCATCAGTTTCTACCAAGGAGGAGAACATTGACTTGTTGGCACATATATGCCTAGTTGCTCCAGTGTCAATCCACCACTCCTTGATATTTGAGCCAACTAGGTTCACTTCGGAGATCATAACACATAAGTCAAGATTTTCCACTTGTTCGGTAATGAGATGTGCTGCATTACCATCCTTTTTATTTAGTTTCTTTGGCAGCCTGCAGTCAGCCGCCCTATGTCCCATCTTTTCACAGTTGTAGCATTTACCAAGGAATTTCTCTTTCTTTTTACCAATTCCTCCTTTAGGTCCCAACTTGGTTCCCTTTCCATTGTTGCCTTTTTTGGATGTCTGTCCAGTTTCCACAACATTAGCCTTTGCCACAGCAGCATTTACCTTCTTCTCTGATCCTCTGTTGTCTTCCTCTATGCGAAGTCTAACGATCAGATCTTCCATGCTCATCTCCTTGCGCTTGTGCTTGAGATAATTCTTGAAGTCTTTCCAAGTCGAGGGCAGTTTTTCAATCACAGCAGCCACTTGGAATGATTCGCTAATGATCATTCCTTCAGCATGAATTTCATGAATGATCACTTGTAACTCTTGTACCTGACTAACTACAGTCTTAGAATCCACCATCTTGTAGTCAAGAAAACGCCCAACAATCCACTTTTTGGCACCGGCGTCCTCGATCTTGTACTTATGATCTAGTGAGTCACATAATGCCTTAGCTGATTTAGCACTGTTGTTAGACGTACCTGGGCTTTCAGGCCCGCCGGTTTTGGCCCGGAACCGGCCCCCTAAGTCAACGGTTTTAGCCCGGGCCCGCCGGTCAACGGGCCCGAACCGGACCGGGACCGAAAAGCTAGGGCTGGGCTAGGGTCGGGGGAATTGGGACCGAGGACCGACGGTTAGGGCCCGCCGGTCCTAAAAGGCCCGTCGGTTCGCATCGGCCCGCCGGGCCGGGCAAGACGGCCTAACGGAAAATCAAAAAAATAGCGGATCCAGTGATGCCGCTAACCGCCATGCCAACGGCTCTATCACAAAATAGTCGTTGGCAGCCTCCTTCCACCCCCCCAAACTTCCCCATTAATCCCCCCTTTCCCCTACCATCCCCACTATAAATACTACATCTTCCTAACTCAAAATTCACCAATAATCACACTCTAATTCTCTCTCAAATTTCAATCTCTACTCTCTCTACATTATACTCTCTAGTCTACTATCTCCATGTCTACCTCAAAGAACAACAACAAGGGCAAGAGCAAGGCCATTGAACTTGGTCAACGAAGTGGAGGAGGAAATTTTCAAAGTCAAAGGCCTAGAAGGGCCGATTTGGCGGAGGAAATTTCTAGACAAGTCGCCGAACGAATTCAAGCCAAAGAAGATGCCCGATTTGAAGAGATGGTTCATACGATGGAGAGCACGGGATACGAATTTCGTGGCTCAACAAATGATGATGAACATGAAGAGGACGAAGAGCACGAAGAAGACAAACAAAACCAACCTCCTCCTCCGCCAACAAGTAAGCCTAAGCCTCTCAAGTCCGAAATCTTCGTTAAACATTTTAAAAGAGAATTGGCTCCTATCAACGAAGGAGAACCTCCTCTATCCGATGGTCGAAGGAGATTCATTGCTTATTGCAACTATTGCACAAAGCACTACAAATGGATCGAGAAGGGAGGCTACGGAACACTACAAAGGCACATGGAGGGGTTTCATCCGTTCGAGTACGGAATATCTACTTCTCAAACGCAAATTCAAGGTACTAGTTCAACTTCGGCGACGGGTATGTCTTCTTCCACTTTATTTAAATTTGAAAAAAATCGATATGAAGATGCTTGTGCTAGATATTGTGCCATGGAAAAACAACCTTTTAATTATGCGGATAGAATAACGTATGAAGCTTCTTATAAAGATGGTTTGGGGCTCAATGTTAGCAAGGTAGCTAGAACTCAAATGCTTAAGAGAATTAGGAGACAATGCTTTGACAAAAAACAAGATTTAATGAAATATTTAGTTCGTTTGTCTCAAAAAGTTTCTATTTGTGCCGATGTTTGGACCGATGCTTATAATAAAAATAGTTACATGGGAATTACTTGTCACTGGATTGATGCAAAATGGATTATGCAAAAACGTTTGATTGCCTTTAGGGAGTTTGAAGAGCCTCACACGGCTCAAAATATTGCTTTAATTATTATTACGGTTTTGAATGAGTATTGTTTGTTTAACAAGGTATTTTCCGTTGGTTTTGATAATGCATCGGCGAACACCGCTAGTATTCCGGAACTTATTGAAGCATGTGCACCATCATTTGAAGGAAAATATTTTCATTCTAGATGCATTTGTCATATTTTAAATTTATGTGTTCAAGATGCGCTTAGTATTTTTCAAGATTCCGCTGTTGTCGTTAAGTATTTGCACAAATAAAAAACTTTGGGGAAAAAATGGCAAAAATATTGTCGTGCAAAGGGTATTGTTTATACTTGTTTCAAATTAGATGTATCTCATCGTTGGAACTCTACTTATGAGATGATTAATAGTACACTAGAGTATAAGAGTTATTTATGCGATTTTTTTAGAAAAGAGTTCTCAAGCATGCAATTAGTTCTTAATGAGAGTCATTGAGATTCATGTATGGATTTGTATCATTTGTTAAAAGTTTTTCATAATGCTACTAAACAATTATCGGGTGTTTATTATTGTACTTCCGTTAAAGTGTTGGAACATTGCATGTATATTGCCTTGTCTTTTAAGAGTTGTTTTAGTAGGCCAAACATGCAAGGTGTGATTTATTTTATGGTTCAAAAATGGCTCAAGTATTTTAGGGAGATTCCTATGGTTTTCTTGCTTGCTAAGTGCTTAGATCCTAAATGGAAGTATGATGGTGTTTGTCAAATGCTTGGTATTTATTATGATGCTTTTGCTCAAATGGACTTGAGTGATGTTGTAATTGATGGTGAAGGGGTCTTCTTTGATCTTCCTTCCGTGCCACAAATCAAGATAGATCTTGATAGGAGTTTGAGATCTCTTTTCAAGAATATAGATTAAAACATGGTAGTGATTTTCCTTCTTCTACAATGTCTTCTTCCTATGATGCCTTCATGTGATTTTCCTTTTGAGATGAATGAAAGTGATCCTTTAGTTCAACAAATGCATGGAATGATGCAAAATAGAAGCAATGAACTTCCAATGGGGCAAGGTAATAGTGAATTAGATATGTTCTTGCAAACTCGTTTTGTATTTGGTGTTGAAGATAGTGGTTCGTCGATCGATGTGTTGAAGTGGTGGTCGAAGAGAGAGGAGTACCCAATACTCTCCATCATTGCAAAGGAGTTATTTGTCGTCCCGGCATCCACCGTTTCCGTAGAACAAGCCTTTAGCATCGGAGAACTTATGCTAGATCAAAGAAGATCAAGGATGAAGCCGGCGAACATTGAAGCTACCATGTTGCTGGATGATTGGTGTAGGGCCGACCTTAGAGCTCAAGAACCGGAATGGGACGATGCAAATGAGAGCGAAGATGAAGCCTTCACCGAGACGGATCGATCGGATGTGGAGTAGAGAGCTCATCAAGTCCTTTATTATTATTATTTTTTCATTTCAAGAATTCAAGTGTAAAACTCCTTAAATTGTGCTTAACTTATTTGTTGTAATTTTCCTCGTTCTTAATGCAAAATTATTGTGTCCTTATTCATTTGCAAAATTATTGTGTCCTTATTCATTTGTAATTTTCCTCATTCTTAATGCAAACTTATTTGTTGTAATTTTCCTTATTCATTTTTCAACAATTTAATGAGTTTTTAAATATTTAAAAAAAAATCAAAACATTAAGAATTATCATTTTCTATTCATAAAAGTAATAAATATACAAGAATAAAATAAAAATAATAATAATAAAAGTTAAAAAAAGCTGGCGGCCGGCACAGGACCGCGGTTTTAGCGACCTGGGCCGTGGCGGGTTTCTAGCCCGGCACGGGCGGTCGGGTTAGTTTACGGTCCGGGCTCGGTCCTGTGTTTTGGGGACCGAGGACCGCCGGTTCGAGGCCCGAAACCGGCGGTTTCGGCCCGTGGGCACGTCTAACTGTTGTACAAGTTGTACAGTGAATCGGCAAGGCCATTCATCACATAGTTCCGACACAGATAGTCAGAAGTTTTCCAAGCGTCAATGGCCATCAAAGTCTGTTGGTCACTGTCTTCATCATATTTTGGCGCGTCCTCCTTGAGGAATCGAGACAAGCATAGAGTGGTCAGATAGAACATCATCTTCTGCTGCCATCTCTTGAAATTCTGCCCGTTGAATTTCTCTGGTTTGTCCGCATGGTTGGCCGGAACCGAAACCGAATTACTTATCGGAATCGAGGCATAGTGGTTGGCTGAACCCGATCCAATTAATCAAGTAAACCAAAAAAATTTGCTTTAAGATTGTTGAAAATTATTTCAAAAAGGAATACTTGAAAAACAATAAAGAATATCGAAAATTTAATTTATTAAAACCCTGCAAAAAATCGTTAGCAAAACTAAATATTTGCTGATCACGAAAACGAATGGAAGTCAATGTTAAGTCCAGAATATATGTCTCCATAAAGCAAATTCGCCCTCACCACGGTGTGTGATGTTTGCCTCCCAGGATAAAACAACACCTCGATGCACTGAATCGATGATCCCTTACACCCTCAGCAAACTAGAATAAATCTGTATACTATCACCGACTCGTAGGGGTGTCTAAATGGTTCTCGGTTCTCGGTTAGAACCGGAACCGAACCGGAACCAAGCCGGTTTCGGTTAACCGGAACCGTATTTTCGGTTAACGGTCTGGTTTACGGTTCCGTAGTTTTAAATATTTCAATTTTCGGTTGGAACCGGAACCGAACGGTGTAGAACCGAAAACCGATTTTATAATATATTTATTAAATATTATTTTTATATTTTATACTTATATATTTTATTATTTTAATTTTTGTAAATTAAAAATTTAAAACCCTAATTTTGTTAAATAAATCTTTTATAATTTGTTAAAAAATTATAATAATATAATATATATTTATTAAATATTAATTTTATATTTTATAATTTTAAGAAACACGTGCAAGCAGGTTTTTCCGGAAAAAAAAAAACGGTTTTTTCGGTTTAACCGAACCGGAACCGAAAATAACCGGTCCGGTCCCAGTTAACCGAAATTTTATATGGTCCGGTTTTCGGTTCTTATTTTTGGGCAATTATGGTTCCGGTTAACCGAAAATTTCGGTCCGGTTAACTGGAACCGAACCGTTCGACAGCCCTACGGACTCGGAGAAGAAGAAAAACGAAGAAGAAAAATTTGGACCGAAAACAGCTCTGGAAAATGTATGGAAGCAGTGAAAAACCGAACCCCTCAAGCCGGATATTTATAGGTGATGGCTGGAGGAGGACATGTGCTGGAGGAACTCTAAACCGATTAGGATTGGTATCTTGATACTTATCCTAATCTGTTTAATTTGATAATTATCAATTAAATTGATATTTATCCAGATCCGAAAAATCGAAATTTATAATTGAGGTGTTTCAGCAAAATGAAATTTTGCCGAATAACTTCGAGACGCCGAGACATTTCGCCCAAATCGCCCTTCGACCGAACCGACCGAGACGAGACGAGCCGAGCCGGACGGACGGTGGCGGCGGCGCGCGTGTGCGCGCGCGAGGGGCGCCTAGTCACACATCCACTCATGTCTCACTTTTGAACAAGAGTTTGTCCACATCTCCTTATATACTCACAATTTTTCTCGTCTTTTTCCAATGTGGGATAACATCCCAAAACCCATTTCTAAAGGGTTCATTTTGGAACATTATATCTCATTCATAACTCTATCGTTTTGAGTGTTCTTACATGTTTTGGAAACCTCGTATGGAGTACTACGTATTTCAACTAATTCCCGACTTTAACTCGTAGTCGAGCCCACTCAAAGTTGCCTCTCAAGTGGGCTGCTCAAAACAGCTCATTTCCTCTATTTTTCCAACACTTTTTTCATGGAGGAGATTGACTGATTGATACTTCGTTATGCACAGAAATTCTCCTCTTACTCAATATCTATTGATACAATATATCTTTTGAAAGAACAAGATTGGAAAAACAACTTTAACTCTATCTACTTTGAAATTGAGCTCTACTTTTGCCTGCTAGCAAGCAGTACAACAAAATAAAAAATAAAAAAAAATGATGGCCCTTAGTTAGTACTATCTATCTATCTATGTGTCTCATATTGATAGGATGGATAAGTGGATTGTGTGTGCTCTCATACAAATTAAAATTTTACAACTAATTTTCACTCGACATTCGTCATAAGGTACTTTTTCTTTAGTACTACATCGAAACACTAATCCTATTATTTAATGGTCACTAAGGTTATAGTCGACGAGTTCCTTATTCGTTAGTAGTATGATATATTGTTTCCGGTCATCAATGAGACGCAAAATAATAATCATAATAACTACATAAGAGAAATAGAGTACTCACTCAGGAATATAATCTTAGTTGACGACATCAAGCAGGAGAGCTTCCAGCCACCTCAAGCGCGCGCCTACAGAGAGTAACCAGCCTGAACAAGTGCCCCAGCAACAGAAGAGAACAAAGATCCACTAATCCCCATCTGTGTCCGCAATAATGTAGCACAATAATAAGCAAGGAATACTAAACTACATCATTTCAAATTTCACTACATTATTATTATTATTATTATTATTATATGAGTCATTAACTTACCAGTTTCCTCTCTTCCATCTCGGGCTCTGTGGCCCAGATAGAATGTCACCACATCTTTCCCCATCTACAAGGAGAATCACAAGACAACAGAAAAAAAAATTAATAACAATTTTGACCATTGTGACGGGCCTAAGGAGGCAAAAAGTATAATTAACTCAGATAGATCAAAAGGAGACTTCCGGGCAAATTAGCTAGATGGAAAGGCAGGAAGTACTTTGGAGGATAGGCCCCTCCTTCTGCAAATCTAGCTGCTTGTTCATTTGCATATGCCATATGGTTGAGGAAATGATCGCTCAGTTTCCCAGGACTTATAAAGATCTCTCCCTCATCATTAGGTCCGTCAACTACCTCAATCTCAGCTGCCATAGCATTGGTTTCTTCCTCTGTATATGCAACACCCACCAGGTCACGGAACGAAATTAAGGACATGGAAAGGCAGGGATGCACGTACTTGTTGGTAAAACCTGGTGGCTACGACGAATCCTGTTTGCTGTGGACCACAATATATCAACATAACAAAGGGTGAAAAAGTTGAGCGGTCCATCAATTTTCCACAATGCATCAAAAGGAAGACACCTATAGGTGCATAAATGGGGAAACAACTCGAGACCAAGGCAGAGAGTGATAAGCTAATATTTCCTAAAAACAGCTAATCTTGTAAGGATTCTGGACTACGCGGAGTACAAACAAACAAATAAACTAACTAACTAACGAACTAACTAACAAATCGAGCCTTTTATCCCAATGAATTAGGGTAGGTCAAATAATGAATAACATACTTGATGCAGACATGCCCACATCAAATAAATGATGTCGTCAAGTATAAGGAATTCTGCATGTTTAAAACCACCTAAGCTCAATCAGTATATGGAAATGCACTGGTGGCATCTGCTCCAGATCCAGTTGCTACTTTACTTTCATACAAAGACAGCCAAGTGTAGATCTGGAGATAAGTTTTGCATTAAAATAAGAAAACAGATAAACAATATTAGATAAGCAAAGAAATAAATCACGAAGCATGGTAGTATGAACTTAGAATGCTAGGCCAACGATAGTTAGATATGTCCAAGCCATGTTCAGCCTTGCCTCAGGATGAGATTGTTGCAAACTTAACAGCCCTGATACACCTGCTGGTTGCTCCAAATAGGCCCGATGGCCTCACGGACTTTGTGGTGGTAGATGATAAAGTGGAGAATACTGAGAGAGGAAAAAAGAAATGAAGCATGTAACCTTTCTTTTCTCATTTATCAAAAAAAAAAAAAAAAAAAAGTTCATCAGGAAATATTGCATTTATCACCTAAAATGATTGATTCTTAGTTCATGAAGCAAACAATGGTGATTGTTTTCTCATTCATTCATTCATTCATTCATCATAGACATAACCAATTTTTTTGTATTCCCACCAGGTAATTTACGATCATTAAGTTTTCATGTGTTCTATTGACAAGACGCTTGATGTTTCCAAAGCATATACTCAAGCAATATTAATATCTTAGAGATGTTAACATAAGCGTCCATGAAAATAAAACCAAAAGTAGAACTTTTACAGTGGTCTCGGGCTGAAGTTCCTCTCTCAACAACCGCCGAATTGCTCTACTCCAAAGATCCTAAACAAGCACCCTGTTTTTTGTTCAAGGAAAAAGAAGGAATGGCAGACACTAAACGTATGATGAACAAAACTCGACATGCTAGATACACAATGGAAAATGAGCGCATAATCCAGAACAGAGACTGAAGAGCTAATTGTACAGATTACTCATCCCATATAAGCTAAGATTGGGGAAATAGGATAATTTTTACCAATCTGTTTGGAGTATCCATCCTTTAGTACATGCTAGGAACCTTGAGTACGAAAATAAGTCTGCATTGTTGTTACATCAAATATGGGCAATACATTTCAAACGGATGAACTTCAGCTTTTCCCCCAACATAAGAAGCTAATAAGTGTGACGGGAAGTACATATCAAAAATTGAGACTGGAGTATCAGCCACCATAAGCGCAAAACGGGTATCAGAATATTCCAGAAGATCTATTTTATTGCATTCTTATAAATGTTTACTCCCCACCAGAGCAAGGCAAAACTACTAAAACACATCAAAACCAGCACTACTAAAGGTCGATCTGATACATTCAAATATACAGATGACCAAAAAGATTTCCAAACCATCTACAACTAACTAACTAACTCATCACTGCAGATGCAAATAAGATTTAAAGCATTTCACAGTCAACAGAAGATTATATAATTACAACCCCAGAAGCATAGATCGATAGGAGGAAGTGATGAGAATTCACCTGAAAATGATCCGGGGCCAGGCGGGCGTTAAGAGATCCAACGATGGAATAAAGGAGAATCCAGTCCTCTGATATTCGAAAATGGTGAGACTGAGAGGTGTTTTGGGTTGGGCTATGGAAGGGCGGGACCCGTGAGATTGGACCAGACCCAATGACGATTTCTGGGCGGGGTACTTTAATATATATATACTATATTCACCGTATAAGATATTCTCTTATTAAGAAATAATTTCTCGATCTCTAAATTTATTTTTGGTGATTTTCGACATGAGTATCATATTAGCATAATATTAATAAAAGACTTATTGAGTGCATTATGGAGTGTAATATAATTCAAGAAAGAGTACCACATTAGCGGAGTGTTAAGTCAATTAGGGTGCGTTTGGTACAGAGAATGGAATTGCAGAGAAATGATTCCAGAGAAATGATTGCAGAGAAAGAGAATTGGTCAGGAGAATAGGAATTGACTATCCTGTTTGGTAGCACAGAGAATTCAGCAGAGAAATGCAACAGACGGTCGGTGGCGGTGGTGGCGACGGTGGTCGGTGGTGGCGGTGGTGGTCGGTGGCGGTGGTGGTGGTGGCGGTGGTGGTGGAGGCGGTGGTCGGTGGTGGCGACGGTGGTGGTCGGTGGTGGTGGTGGTGGTGGTGGCGACGGTGGTGGGTGGTGGCGGTGGTGGGTGGTGGCGGTGGTGGTGGCGGTGGTCGGTGGTGGCGGCGGTGGTGGTGGCGGTGGTGGTGGCGGTGGTCGGTGGTGGTGGCGACGGTGGTGGTGGTGGCGACGACGGTGGTGGTCGGTGGTGGTGGTGGTGGTGGTGGCGGTGGTCAGTGGTGGTGGCGGTGGTCGGTGGTGGCGATGGTGGTGGTGGCGGCGGTGGTGGTCGGTGGTGGTGGCGGTGGTCGGTGGTGGTGGCGACGGTGGTGGGTGGTGGCGGTGGTCGGTGGTGGCGGCGGTGGTCGGTGGTGGTGGCGACGGTGGTGGTGGTGGCGACGGTGGTGGTGGTCGGTGGTGGTGGCGACGGTGGTGGTCGGTGGTGGCGGTGGTGGTGGTCGGTGGTGGTGGTGGTGGCGGTGGTGGTCGGTGGTGGTGGCGGTGGTCGGTGGTGGTGGCGGTGGTCAATTCTCTCCATGTCTCTCCAATTCTCTTCCTACCAAAGAGAAATGGTCTCTCAAATCTGAAGAATTTCGATCTGCAGGAAATACCAACCATTTCCATTTCCATTTCTCTCCTCAACCAAACAAGAGAAATGAATTCCATTTTCATTTCTCTACTCTCAATTCTCTCTACCAAACATCCCCTTAGTGTTCATTACATGAATAAATTTCCTGGACATACCAAAAAAAGTAGAAACAAATTTTAGGGACGAAAGTAATATGTGATTAAGTCTTAATATATGTGTGTGTGTGTGCAGTGTATGTTTTATTATTTTTAGTTATTACAATTAAATAAACATCATAATTTATATTTATGTAAGCAATAAATGAGTTAATATATTTTTATCATTTTTTGTGTCGTTTTTTTTTTTAATTAAGTAAGTATATTTATCATTTTCCCAAAATTGTCATAAGGAAAATCAAATTAAAAACCGTAGCTCCTAAACTTCATTATACCTTTTCTGTTTATGTGTTATTTATATATCTTTTTAATATAGAAAGAATGCATTTAATTATCCAAAATTTCTGTTACAAAAAAGTGAAAAGTAATCTAAAAACTATTCCTTAAATCTCGGTGCTATCATAATAATCATAACCGACCTCCCAATTAAGGCCCAGTCAAGACCAATTAAGTTCCCTTTAAGACTTATCTAATGTGATAAATCGGTCCCTCTAATACGTTTTTTTTATATAACGTGTTTCATCTTTGTACATCTCTTTCCACTCATACGAAACATACAATTAGAACACATCAATTCCTGCTGATTTTGTCTTCCATCATTCGAACAAAAACACCATAAACACACATACTGCTACTATCGTTTTCTCTTCAAAATTCAAAGTGTTCGAGATATTGTTGCTTCGATCGTGAGTTAGATTATTGCTGTCCAAGTGAATTTGCAACCCAAAATACATAATAACTCTACCCGTATCTCAAATACAGACAACTCTAATCATGTAACATCCGCCTCCCTTTCCCTATTTCTTTTGCTCTCATCTCAAGAAAAAAAGCAAAAAAAAAAAACACGAACAATAAAATCCGAATCACAAACCCACTTCAAATCATTATCCTTCAATCGAACAACAAAACAAAATGTTACTTTAAACCTTGTCTACGGTTTCAGGGGAATCTTTAGCTTCAAGATCCTTTGGAGGGTCTCGGGTAGGTTCTTCTCTTATATACATCGATGATGATTTGTGTTTCTTTCGGTTATGTATTGTGTGGAGATGAGGTAGGATAGTTTTGAATTTGTTGTTGAATGTTTTTGATGTTATGCCAGTGTGATTAAAGGATTACAAAAAAATAAGATCTATGAAGATTAACTGAGATCATTGTAATTATTATTATTTTATTCGTTTTTTCATTTTTTTTTTTTTTGGTTTTTGTCTGTGGTTGATTATGGATTAGGATAGAAATAGAGGATGGTGGTGAAGAAAGAGTATAAAAAAAATAAATAAACTTACACTATGGAGGAACCTAAAGATGATATTCTGTAAAACAAAAAAAAAACAAATTAGTAACGATAAAGATAATAAAATAAGATTACGATGTTATGTTGGTCGGTTCCGGTGGATGTGGCGGTGGAATAATTTGTTGTGGGGTTGATGAATTGTGCTATTTATACTTAAAAAAGAAGTTGAAAGAGTTACCCAATTAATTTTCCTAATGCATACTCTAATAATTAAAATAGACTCTCCAAGTGCCTTTTTCTTAATTATTGTAATTAGTACACAATGATCGGTATTCATCTCTCAAGTAACATTTACAATGACTAAATGAATACATGCATTTGTATCTCAATAACTACATGGACACTCACATTTGTATCTCAATAACCACATGGACACTTCACATTGACCTGACATTAATCTCATCAATCGGATTGATTATCGCATGGCTACATTTTTCACTTCAAAAAAACTGTGTCATTAATGCTCCTCACAAAATATGTGTCATTAATACTCCCCAATGATTTTTAGGACCTAATCTTTCTATATATATGATATAGGGATTTCTCTTTTTTAGTACCAAACATAAAAATAACAAGTTATATATCCCGACAGCGCTCGCATGCTGTAGGCACAGCGCTGTTTGCCAATTTGATTTAATGTGTTATCTAGAAGTTGTTTTGTGATTCTAAAATTGCTTGTTCAAACATTAATTACTACATGACTTCTTATACAAACTCGTATATGTTAATTCGTGTAATTCATTAGTGTATGAGATATTTCATACAGATGATGAACTTATATGTATGAACTAATACATTGAGAACATATAGACTACACACGATATGCAATATATTATGTTAATTCAATCTATAACTTTTTAAATAAGTATATTGTTAACAAATACTTGTTAATATATAAGTAACAACACATAAATTGACGAGTAATTTGAGAAATTAGTGAAAAATGTTGATGTTCTTGTGCACACGATGTAACAACCCAAACCCGGCGGTTATTACAGTGCCGTGAATCCCCAATTGGGACCCACCAGGCGAAACACAGTACAATAATTGACATAACATAAATGCAGTACCGAACCACATTATGTTTACCAAATACTCCGATGAGGAGTTTATACAGATATTCTGACTAACATGCGCCAAACAGACCAGGATCAACATAATACAGGTATACTCTATATGAAGATAGATATACCGATACAATACAAAATACAGGAGAATAAAAATGCAGCGGAACTGAAAAGAAATACAACTGAGAACAAGAAGACTCGGGCCCTTGACTAGTATTCTTGAGACTCTTCGTCGTAACCTTGTCTCTCCTGTGTCTTAGCCTTCCCGCGACCTAAAATATGATAAAACAACATATTTCGCCCAAAACCACAGGGTCAGTTACGCAAGATAATAAACCTCAATATGTCGAACATACATAATCACACATGCTTTAAGAATTAACAAATCATCGTCCAAAATCAGAATATACGCAATCACCCATGCTGTATAAACCACAAGTTCGATCATAATCTCAAATCGTCGAACACATGCGATCAAATGTGAATCGGCCAGATCATAACCCAATCCTGTTGAAAACATACGCAATCAAACATGCTGTATGAATCAACTAACAGTTATGGCTCAAAGGATGGCGCCACACTACGCCCGGGATGGAAATGTGTCCGTGCACAAGCCACCAACGGGTATCGATCGAATACACGTGTGGTCTTGTACCTAATCAGTCTCACGAAGTAACCATCTCGTGTGCACAGTCCAATGTGAGGTCAACTACCAACACACGACTTTATATGTGCCCGACTTGAAAATCCTACACATACCAACCGGCACGCCAGTGTGACCCGGAATGCCACGAGATAACAAAAGTGACATCGAAATTCAATAATGACTTAACAATTCCCAACAAGGGACCAAACGACTCAACGAAGGAAATACGAATCCAACGAAGATCAAATCAACTCACCGAAATGAAACGAGGGTATAAATAAGACTCGGAACCAACGTTCCTCAATGGATGATCGACAAGATCAACAATAACATCATCATGAATCGAAATTCATAAAGCATAAATGAACATAAATATATATAACATATATAAGACATATTATCATCATAACCAGGAAAGAATTCACTTGCCTCAATACCAAAGACGTAAGATGCTCCTGCACGATCAAAGCGTCCTCCACGAAACGAACGAGCAGCGATCGAATGAACAACACCAAAATAATCGCGGGATAGTTCACGCACTCAATGGTCCCCAAAGTACGTCCAATAATAATATCCTAATACACGATTAATTAAACAAAATACTATCATTAATTTACTTAATTCCAATAACTCGATTAGGTATCACTAGATAATAATTTATTGATATGTCATACCTTGAATCGGGTCAAAATCGAAGGTAGTTGAATTTATTCAAGATTCGTCTGCTAATACAGAAACCAATGGGCTCTTCAAACGATCAAAATCCCAGCTCAAGTTAAATGATAAATATTCAAATCTCCTCCAGTTAATATCCACGTTAATATCCACGTGATAGATTGAATCTACTAATAAATATATTTGGTCTAAGTAGAACCTAATCCAAATCATCCTGACCCAAACCCTAATAATTCTTTTTTTTTTTACCGATCGGTACCCTCTCTTTAATTCTTTCATACGCCGCCTCTCCCCCTTTTCTCTTTCTCCATCACTCAACATCTCTCTCTCTCTCTCTCCATCCCTCCTCCATATTTCCTTTCTTTCTTCTCATCTGCTCCTTCTCTCTTTATGATTTCTCATTTTGTACAGAGATCACATGCGACCACATCGATCTACATCACCCTCCCTCTCACGGTTGTGGATCGGTCGCGGATGGAGGTTCGAGGTGCAGAGCATGGCCGCATAAATCCAGTCTACTAGGGGTGGCGAACTTCTTCAAACAGTGGTAGGCGGCGGCGTTTTACGAATCGACTTGATTTAGGAGTTGACCGTCGTCCAAGTGGCGGTGGTTCTTGATTCGTTCCACCGGAGGAGACAAATGGCGGCGGCGACCACTGGCTCAGTAGTAGTCTGTTGCAGTGTCTCCGAGGCTGACTTTCGTTCAGACTAAAGCTACGGAAGGCGATCGTAAAAGGTCCGACCCGAGACAAAATCCGGCAAGATGTGCATAAGTTAGATCTTCGCGAAAAAATCGGGGTCAGGGACATCTATAGTACCCTGTTTGATTTGGCCTTCCTAGTTGTTATCACGCGGTGAAATTGACGGAATATGTAAAGAGGCGGCGAAACAACAGATCGGCTCAAGTCTCGTTGTATTGGCTTTTCCGGCGAGAGGCGGCTGATACGGTTTGGTTCTACGCTCAAGTTGTCCGACTCGTTTTGTCCCATGAACAGCGACGGTGACGGTGACGGCGGTTTAGAAATCATCTGGCGAGGACGAAAGATTACACGACAGAGGCCGTGGTGATAGATGAACTATGTTCCTACAACTGAATCATACCATTATTTTGAGGCTGAATGATATCTTGTTTTCTAGAGACAACTCATTGAAATTAATAGTTGTTAAAATTTAATAATAACAATGATAAAAAAAATTTACATGTGATAACATATTGGATACTATAATCGGTCAAAATATATCAACATGACTAGAAACATACCATCCGAAATCAATTATGAAGATCAGAATCAAGATACATATAAAGATGTAAAATAAATATCAGAGGTATTACATACTATCCCCTTTAAAATAAGTTTCGTCCCGAAACTTAAGGCAAAGCAATCCCGAGTACCAAGTTCTAATATCTGACTCCATTTACCATGTAATATTTATGTACTTTTACCATTACCACCTGACTCTCACAAGAGGTGTAACTTCGATCTGTAAGTTAATTAATATTAAATCGTTTCATCGATTGATCCAACAGCCGACTCAATACAATAATAATAAGCCAATGTGGATATCACTAGGTAATTATATCATCCGGATATGTCAAATTAATGAGCATTCAGAATTACTCCGTCAAATCTGTATAGTTATTCTCAACGTCCTAAGCAGTGAACTATCCAAAATATAAGTAATACCCTTGTGACTTAGCCAATTATTCGCTCGATAAGCATGCTCTGATCATACGTCCAAACACGGCCCGGATAGTTCCTATAACCTTCGCCAAATAATTCATCGGGGAACTAGACGTTGGCCACCACCATATTCACACTGACGATTATTAAGCGATAACAGAGAATACTATCTGATATCTTACATTATCTAAGTTTCATAACATAAATTAATAAGTGTCATATACATTCTAAAAACTTTTCAGTCAAAATAATTTTATTCTCAAATATTTATAATAAATCATTTCACATATCAACGCAATATCTTCGTGCTCGTAATAATTTATAACTCATACAACGTACACATAGTATCTATATATACTTTTCTGGGTTTTCACTAATACCCGTTAAATCAAGAATTCTCAATTATCAAGGTTCTTAATCAATATGTATGATCGCCTTGAAGCAAAATAGCTTGTTTAAGATATCGACGCATATGCCATAAAATATTTATAACCTATGAATCAAAATAATAGGTCGTCCGAAAAGAAGTTTGAAGATTAGTTCCACAAGAAAATATTCATTTAAAATTTCTTAATTTTCCAAGGTTTCAAAATTACACAATAAGAATTATGATATCATTTATTTTTTTAACTGCACTGCCATCACCTTTCGGAAATAACTTCCTTTAGAGATTATTATAAATACTTACTTGAAAATAAAATGTTCAAAATATATTTATCTTAAATATATTTCTGATCGTAATATGATACAAGAATTTTAAATGCTTCAATTATTTGCTTTAAAATAATATACTGCGGACTTTAGCTTTTCTCAAAATAATACATTTTCTTGAGAGTTCAATCACTATTTTTCCTTCTTGTATTTGAAAGGCCAGTGATGCCTTTTAGTTCAAATTTTCAACACTTTGTTTAATCAAAATACAAAAATTCTTATTTACGAAATTAAATCTAAAATAATATAACAAATATTATATCGCACTATCTACGTTCATATTCTCTCAACTTTGGACGTCGTGTACTCTGTATAAATAATTCATCCACTATGAATTTTTTTTAAGGACATAGGACAAAGGCATTTCGTCGCCTATTCGATATCCTGCCAAAACGACATGTCACTGATAATGACATTTTACTGTGACTACACGAGAAATTGTCGTTCTATAGATTTTTAAAATCTTCTCTCGTAATTTGTAATTCCACTAGTCTTGATTCATGCTGCCCTCTCACTATAAATAGTCGTATTGGTGAAACATTAATCGTATTCAGCTCATTCAAGTTCTTTCTCTATTTTCATTCCCATTTATCACATACCTCCCTTAAATATAACTTTCATCGAGAAATCAATGGCATCATCACCTTTATATAACATCCAATCCATCTGTGTCTTTGCCGGAGCCACTCTTGGGAAAGATGTCTGCTTCCGAAAAGCAGCTGAAAATTTTGGAGAAGTGATGGCCGCAAGAAAAATCAGTATAATATACGGAGGAGGAAACACAGGTTTAAGGGGTAGTGTGGCTGGCAGCCTCTGCTTCGATGGGCGATGCAAAAATATTAGGGGTAATACTGAAATCCTTGGCAGATTCACCATTTGTTGGCCCGACTTATGGGAATGAGTTTAGAGTGTTATCCATGCATGATCGAATCATGAGCATGGGTAATAATGCTAATGCGTTCGTCGTCCTTCCAGGAGGTTTCGATACGCTGGAGGATCTATTCCAGATGCTCTCATGGGCACAGCTGAACATCCACCAAAAGCCGGTGGGGATACTCAACGTCGACGGATTCTTTGATGGCCTCCTCGCTTTCCTGGATTCTCTAGTTGAAAAAGGTTTTGCATCTCCAGTGTCACGAAGACTCCTTCTTTGTGCAACAACACCTGAGTAATTGATCGATAAATTCCTCGCATATACGCCTGAACCTGATCCAACTGCAGTTCGTATCGTACGCACTGATGCTAGCACGAGTCGAAAATGTGCTATGGATCTAGCACTCTCTCTGTTGTAACACCCCCAAAAACGTATGGG
This sequence comes from Orobanche coerulescens, assembly GCA_033398695.1. NCBI lineage: Eukaryota > Viridiplantae > Streptophyta > Magnoliopsida > Lamiales > Orobanchaceae > Orobanche > Orobanche coerulescens. The sequence goes on from CM065804.1 coordinate 223,856,988, forward strand.
AATGTTACACGCCGTAGACCCTTTCCGCAAGGATCTACCAGGCTAAACATCCATAAACAACCAAATGCTTGCCCAGCCAGGGTCAAACAACATAATAATACAGACCGTTAAGGTCACTTACACATAAACACACAGACCGATGAGGTCACACTACTCCATTAACAGAACTGACTAAACAACATTACCCACACATGGGTCGAAACACAATACAGCGGAAGACTGAATCAACTCTAACAATACAACCAAACTCTACCAACTCTCGACTCTTGATTAGTATCGCAGCTCGTCATCCCCTTGTGCCAATCCTGTGTTGCTCCCCGAACTGCATGTACACAGACGAGAGCAGGACATCCACCCCGATTACTCGGGGTTAGTAAACTCCTTTGTTTTACTAGTGCAAGTATAAAGCGATACGAAATGCAACAAGTAAATAGCAACTACGAATTTAATACAGAAATCAATTATCAAAATGTTCCCAAGAAGTTTTAGAATTTCGAACTCAAGTAAGAGATATTTGAAAAGGAACACATCATCTCGGGGATTTTTAAAGCAGAAATTCTTTTGGACCTCGAGTCCCAATTTACAAAACCTTTTCGTAAACATTAGGGCCTTAGCCCGATTCTCGTTTCAAAGCACACTAAATAATATATCATTATGAGTCCGATATCCATATTTAAAATGTTACCCAAACAATCACTGCTACACGATCATTGTTCGTACACATCATGTACCGAACTCCGGAGGCCTCGACGGACCTTACCCGGACCACACACACTGTTCGTACACATCATGTACCGAACTCCGGAGGCCTCAACGGACCCTACCCGGCCACACACACTGTTCGTACACATCATGTACCGAACTCCAGAGGCCTCAACGGACCCTACCCGGCCACACACATCGTTCGTACACATCATGTACCGAACTCCAGAGGTCTCGTCAGACCCTACCTTGATCACACACCTTGTTTGTACACATCATGTACCAAACTCCAGAGGTCTCGTCAGACCCTACCTGGATCACACACCTTGTTCGTACACATCATGTACCGAACTCCAGAGGCCTCGTCACACCCTACCTGGAACACACGCGCACACATCGACACGACACAACTCATAATCATCAAATGTCAAGCCATTCCACATTACACCGAAATGTACAATCAAGTATGTAAACCAAAACAACACAAATATCATGATCATCACAACGACTCAACAATGACCAACCACGCCCGGCACAAACTTATATGATTTGCACATCCAACACAATTCCACGATGTTAACTAAGTGAAGGTATTATCGTTACCATCAATTGTTCATAATAATCAATTCATACGAAGCATATACACGAAAGTAAACCAATGCATCACAACCATAATACGACATCCCTATTCACAAGACACAATTCGTATAGTAAAATACTTGCCTTAATAACCGCTACCGAATACTCCGAAGAACACGGTTCGACCGGGAAGCTCGGACCCCGAAGAAGACAACGAACGGAAGGGTTCCGACTCGAGTTCTTCACAAGAATTTCGTCCCTAAGTCATACCAATGATAAATCAACAATAAATACGATGGATAATAATCATACAACGCCCAATCCCCCTCTAAGACCTTTTGTCGGACACCTTCAAGGCGTTGACTAAGAACTCGACCAAAATAACGAATCGAAGCGATCCAACCATGGAATAACAAGGAAATGATAGAATACATCTAAATAATCATCAATACATCACAAATCTAAGTTATTACGGTTAAATCGGACAAAACGAACAAAAACCCCCAATTCACCCAAAAGTAGGGTTTCAAGAATTTACCTTGGATTAATGATGAAGAACAATTGTTGGAGTTGTTAATCCACACCAAAAACTTGAAGAATATGAAGTTCTCTGGGATTGATGATGCAAAACGCCCAAAATCGCCCACAAGATCGCCCAGAGGAGGAGGAATAAAGAAAGAGATGAAATGAGCATTCATCTCACAAAATCCGCAGAAATAGGCTAATCGGGTGTGTGCGCAGCCCGACTAAGTGTGCCGCGGCACGAATGCTGTTTGCTCGGCCAAAACTGGAAAATGAGTGTCTGAGCTATTTCGACCATAACTCTCTCGTCCGGACTCCGATTGACTCACCGTTTGAACCATTGGAAAGCTAACTTGATGCTCTATAATATTGAAAAGATTCAAAGTCTTTGGAGTTTTTAAGAATTTATGGTGATTTTACAAAGTCGACTCATATTTGGGAAAAGTCGTTTAATAACACTGAACTCAAGAAAACGACACCGAAGCCCGAACCTGAATACGAATCGAAGATACGGTCACAAAGTACTCACAAAGACGAATCTAAGAGCTAAGAGAACACACGATTCCGACCACCCGAAGGCTCGAAATTCGACAACGGAAGGTAATTACCCCAAACTTTGGGAAATTACGAAAATGGCCCAAAACGTTCGAAAATCACGATACGTGATCGAATAACCAAACCGAAGTTCACAACACGTCTAACAAAGTTAAACGGACTTACGGGAAACTCGAAACAGTAATTTCGGACGAGATTCACAAGAATCGAACTCGAGTGCGGAAAAGTTGTTAAGAAACACGGAACTCAACAAAACAATACCGAAACGAACTCGGATGACAAAAAGTGCAGAATTAATCATACTCAGAATGATGAGACGGTCCCAAGCGAGTCGTCGAAACGGACCTCCGCCGAAAAAATAAAATTACCCGAAATCCGAAATTGCGGATATTACATTCTACCCTCCTTAAAAGAAGTTTCGTCCCGAAACTTAAATCAAGTAGGGAGAAGCAATATCCCGCCATGAAAACTCAACGGGATACACAAGAACCGAAAAAAAAATTGCGCCCAACGGCGAAACGTTACAAGCAACGCGAAAGAACATACAGCGTGAAAATACGCCCCACGACGACCATAACAACGCCACCGACAATGATTCAAAACAATAACGAGTAATTAACAACACATCACATGCACACATTTAATCAAAGAAACGCACGCGGCAACAAGTCGCACCCGACCACAACGACTATGCGGTAGAAACAAATATAGTATTATGATAGAATTCACTCCGATTCTCGTCAACAAGAAAATGTCCGACGTCAAGACACAAAGAATTCAAGATAACAGAAAACGAGAATACCGCATTACATTCTATCCTATTAAAAATAAGTTTCGTCCCGAAACTTAAAATAAAACATCATGGTAGAATACAAACAAAACCAAAAAGTTCACGCAACAAATAACAATTTCTACACGAATTACAACACGAAGTACGATACACAACTACATCACGGGACACCACCAGACACTCCCCGAGTAGGAACGAAAACCCAATTCCCGAACATCTTGGCAACGGTCTCACAATGCACTGATCGGTGACCCACTTGGCCACACTCGAAATAGTTGACTAACGGTGAACGACAATTCTTCGCAGTACGAGATCAGGCAACAACAGTCAGACAACCCCATTCGAACAACAACGATCGAACAACAATGATCGAACAACAATGATCAAATAACAATGATCGAACAACAACGATCAAATAACAATGATCGAACAACAATGATCAAATAACAATGATCGAACAACAACGATCAAATAACAATGATCGAACAACAATGATCAAATAACGATGATCGAACAACAACGATCAAATAACAATGATCGAACAATAATGATCAAATAACAATGATCGAATTACAACAGTCGAACAATGACTCCGAAGTCCCCACTTCAACTCCAGGCATTAAAAGAACTCGTAGAAAGTGAAAGATATTACTTCCAAACAAGGCTCACAAGAATCAAACCGAACTCGGGAAGGTCACGATGATAAATAGGTCGATCTGAAATAAGGTCACAACCAGTTCGAACGATGACAACTGAGACATCAAACAAGTTCAAAAAGTATCGACGAACACGTGCAAGTCGATAGAATTTAGAAGGAGAAACTGCAGAAGTCAAATATAGTATGGGTATTACATCCGACCTCTTATAAAAGAAATGTCGTCCCCGCAACTCACAACAACGGAAACAAGGTCACAACACAAAAAGCATCCGACAGGAAAATCTCCCATGGGCCTCTCAGAGTCGATCCTGATATCTGTGCTGAAGCGCGAACTCCGAAAGTCTCAGTAGCCAATTCGCAAAACTGAATTCGGTGTCCCTCGAAACGCGTTACTGACGAGAAGGACAATTTACACGTGCATGTCCCGGCACATCACGGTTGAAACACCTCGGCTCGGCATACCGAAAATACAAATGCTAGATACAATGGGGTATAACGTCGCAAAACAATATAGCGGAGATGCCAACTCAGCACAACAAAGAATCATAACACATATCATATACAACGATTACCATCGTAAAGTAATACACACACAAACACTACAACAACGACGGTATCGTTCGGCGACCTCAACGGCCCGAACGATAACCAGCACATAATTACAAACATTATGAAACAATCACACATGTACACAAACGTACAAACCCAAGATTTAACAGCTCACACTCGTGCGACAACACGCAAATCACCACGAGGCGATAAACAGTAAACACCAATTCACACCTCTCATAGAGGGCTAGTACAACAAATGCGTGGCAACGCCTCGACGTTCATGCCACCAATTTGATCATACTCAGGAGCAAACATCATAACGACAACGCGAACATCACACATACATACCCAACCCTCAAATGGGGATAGATAGGTTTTAAAAACGAAAACCTCCTTTTGAAAACAATTTTGGAAACACCGATTGATCTTGAGTATCACCCTTCAAAAAAAAAAAGTACAATCGTGAAACATCGTTATCGAGACTTTGGAAAACTATTTCGCATTCGATAAAAATGAGGACACTTTCTTTTCGTGAAAAACTTTCGGAAATATTCGACCCTCGGGTCTAAGTAAAAGTGTTTCTAAAATATTGGAAATATCTCAAAATATTTTGGTCCTCCAGGTAGAAGAATCTTGAAACATATTGTGGCACCTTGGATGTACCACGAGAAAATAATTTATTTTAAAAGTACGTCTCGAAATTTATTTTGTAAGGTACTCAAAGTTTTCAAAGATAATTCAATGGGCTAGAATGCCCAAAAATTTCAGATAATTACACGGAACATTATAGCGCCGTGGGTCCCGCGTCGGAACCCACCAGGATAAAAACCATTTACAAAATGCCAAAAAGGTCGATGACGGTAATATTTCAAAAACTCACAAAAGCCATTTACAAAATACTAAATACCGTCATAAGAATTTCGCCAAAACGATCAAGGCCATAATGCCAAAAACTCGGTTAAGGGAATTGCTTTTCGAAATAAAACTCAGCCGGTAAAATACCGAAAGCCATTACAAAAGAACTCACGCAGCGGAAAAAGGATTACCGTCCAACATGCACAATCCAATTGAATACATCTCACAGCATCTAGTTTAAACATACAACAAAACCATTCCTCGGAGTTTCTCACGAACTCAATCGTCGATACCTTATTCGAAACCCAACAAGGTTCTCAATTTTCACACCATACCACACCTCACAGTGGTTCAAAGGTAAAACAACAATAGGCCCAGTTTTATACGTATATTATATGTATGTATTAAATACAACTATATTCATAACACCGTGCAAATAAAATTATGCACCGCAATTAACTCATTTAGATAAACTCATGATACACAAGTACTTCGCATAAAAGAGGAGACTTACGTCCACAGGCCGCACGGAGATGACGGTCGCCCACGATACTAATCTCATCCGACAACATATCCGACACGTTGTGACTACGCACAACTCAACTTGTCACCTGACGACTCGAACGACAAGACAACACATTACTCGACAAACCACGACTCGACTCGACCGGCTGAGGTTTCCGCAACCTATGCTCCGATACCATAAATGTAACACCCCCAGCGTATGGGAATGTTACACGCCGTGACCCTTTCGCAAGGATCTACCGAGCTAAACATCCATAAACAACCAAATGCTTGCCGGCCAGTCAAACAACATAATAATACAGGCCGTTAAGGTCACTTACACATAAACACACGAGGCCAGGTGAGGTCACACTACTCCATTAACAGGCGACTAAACAACATTACCCACACGGGGTGAAACACAATACGACGGAAGGCGAATCAACTCTAACAATACAACCAAACTCTACCAACTCTCGACTCTTGATTAGTATCGCGGCTCGTCATCCCCTTGTGCCAATCCTGTGTTGCTCCCCGAACTGCATGTACCGGCCTTGAGCAGGACATCCACCCCGATTACTCGGGGTTAGTAAACTCCTTTGTTTTACTAGTGCAAGTATAAAGCGATACGAAATGCAACAAGTAAATAGCAACTACGAATTTAATACGGAAATCAATTATCAAAATGTTCAGAAGTTTTAGAATTTCGAACTCAAGTAAGAGATATTTGAAAAGGAACACATCATCTCGGGGATTTTTAAAGCAGAAATTCTTTTGGACCTCGAGTCCCAATTTACAAAACCTTTTCGTAAACATTAGGGCCTTAGCCCGATTCTCGTTTCAAAGCATACTAAATAATATATCATTATGAGTCCGATATCCATATTTAAAATGTTACCCAAATAATCACTGCTACACGATCATTGTTCGTACACATCATGTACCGAACTCCGGAGGCCTCGACGGACCTTACCCGGACCACACACACTGTTCGTACACATCATGTACCGAACTACGGAGGCCTCAACGGACCCTACCCGGCCACACACACTGTTCGTACACATCATGTACCGAACTCCAGAGGCCTCAACGGACCCTACCCGGCCACACACATCGTTCGTACACATCATGTACCGAACTCCAGAGGTCTCGTCAGACCCTACCTTGATCACACACCTTGTTTGTACACATCATGTACCAAACTCCAGAGGTCTCGTCAGACCCTACCTGGATCACACACCTTGTTCGTACACATCATGTACCGAACTCCAGAGGCCTCGTCAGACCCTACCTGGAACACACGCACACATCGACACGACACAACTCATAATCATCAAATGTCAAGCCATTCCACATTACACCGAAATGTACAATCAAGTATGTAAACCAAAACAACACAAATATCATGATCATCACAACGACTCAACAATGACCAACCACGCCCGGCACAAACTTATATGATTTGCACATCCAACACAATTCCACGATGTTAACTAAGTGAAGGTATTATCGTTACCATCAATTGTTCGTAATAATCAATTCATACGAAGCATATACACGAAAGTAAACCAATGCATCACAACCATAATACGACATCCCTATTCACAAGACACAATTCGTATAGTAAAATACTTGCCTTAATAACCGCTACCGAATACTCCGAAGAACACGGTTCGGCCGAAGCTCGGACGAAGAAGACAACGAGCGGAAGGGTTCGACTCGAGTTCTTCACAAGAATTTCGTCCCTAAGTCATACCAATGATAAATCAACAATCGTACGATGGATAATAATCATACAACGCCCAATCCCCCCTCTAAGACCTTTTGTCGGACACCTTCAAGGCGTTGACTAAGAACTCGACCAAAATAACGAATCGAAACGATCCAACCATGGAATAACAAGGGAAATGATAGAATACATCTAAATAATCATCAATACATCACAAATCTAAGTTATTACGGTTAAATCGGACAAAACGAACAAAAACCCCAATTCACCCAAAAGTAGGGTTTCAAGAATTTACCTTGGATTAATGATGAAGAACAATTGTTGGAGTTGTTAATCCACACCAAAAACTTGAAGAATATGAAGTTCTCGGGATTGATGATGCAAAATCGCCCACAAGATCGCCCAAGAGGAGGAGGAATAAAGGAAGAGATGAAATGAGCATTCATCTCACAAAATCCATGAGAAATAGGCTAATACGGGTGTGTGCCGCGGCCCAGCCTAAGTGTGCCGCGGCAGAATCTGTGCTCGGCTAAGCGGAAAATGAGTGTCGAGCTATTTCGACCATAACTCTCTCGTCCGGACTCCGATTGACTCACCGTTTGAACCATTGGAAAGCTAACTTGATGCTCTATAATATTGAAAAGATTCAAAGTCTTTGGAGTTTTTAAGAATTTATGGTGATTTTACAAAGTCGACTCATATTTGGGAAAAGTCGTTTAATAACACTGAACTCAAGAAAGCGACACGAAGCCGAACACGAATACGAATCGAAGATACGGTCACAAAGTACTCACAAAGACGAATCTAAGAGCTAAGAGAACACACGATTCCGACCACAGAAGGCTCGAAATTCGACAACGGAAGGTAATTACCCCAAACTTTGGGAAATTACGAAAATGGCCCAAAACGTTCGAAAATCACGATACGTGATCGAATAACCAAACCGAAGTTCACAACACGTCTAACAAAGTTAAGCGGACTTACGGAAACTCGAAACAGTAATTTCGGACGAGATTCACAAGAATCGAACTCGAGTGCGGAAAAGTTGTTAAGAAACACGGAACTCAACAAAACAATACCGAAACGAACTCGGATGACAAAAAGTGCAGAATTAATCATACTCAGAATGATGAGACGGTCCCAAGCGAGTCGTCGAAACGGACCTCCGCCGAAAAAATAAAATTACCCGAAATCCGAAATTGCGGATATTACATTCTACCCTCCTTAAAAGAAGTTTCGTCCCGAAACTTAAATCAAGTAGGGAGAAGCAATATCCCGCCATGAAAACTCAACGGGATACACAAGAACCGAAAAAAAAATCGCGCCCAACGGCGAAACGTTACAAGCAACGCGAAAGAACATACAGCGTGAAAATACGCCCCACGACGACCATAACAACGCCACCGACAATGATTCAAAACAATAACGAGTAATTAACAACACATCACATGCACACATTTAATCAAAGAAACGCACGCGGCAACAAGTCGCACCCGACCACAACGACTATGCGGTAGAAACAAATATAGTATTATGATAGAATTCACTCCGATTCTCGTCAACAAGAAAATGTCCGACGTCAAGACACAAAGAATTCAAGATAACAGAAAACGAGAATACCGGACATTACATCTGTGAGGTCTATTCGTGAATCTATCATTTTAAGTTTGTATCTTGATTGCAGTTTGTTTCCACAGTATTTCTATCATAAGTAGCTCAACCTCAATGCTCAACCTCGTAAACTCTCGCTGAAGTCCCGACTGGGCCGTAAGTAACTCAAGCGCTCGAAGCGATACCGATTTCCGGCTCAAGGCATCTGCCACCACATTTGATATAGAATCTCGAGGTCGTAGTCCTTAATCAACTCCAACCATCTCCTCTGTCTCATATTAAGCTCTTTCTGTGTAAAAATGTACTTCAGGCTCTTGTGATCGGTGAAAATCTGGCACGACGAGCCATACAAGTAATGACGCCAAATCTTCAACGCAAATACAACTGCGGCCAACTCAAGATCGTGCGTAGGGTAATTCAACTCGTACGGTTTCAACTGACGGGAAGCATAGGCAATCGTCCTCCGTCTTTGCATAAGTACACATCCGAGCCCTTGGCCCGAAGCATCACAGCAGAAACCCTCATTACCACTCGGTAAAGCCAAAACAGGAGCGGTCGTCAACCGCTTCTTCAACTCCTCAAAACTATTCTGCCTCTCATCGGTCCACACAAACTTCTCTGACTTCTGTAACAACTGAGTCAGTGGTCGAGCGAGCTTAGAGAACCCCTCGATGAATCTACGGTAATACCCGGCTAGTCCCAGAAAACTGCGGACCTCATTCACGTTCTTGGGTGGCGCCCAATTCAACACTGCCTCTACCTTATGTGGGTCCACACGAACACCCTCGGCCGAGATCACATGACCGAGAAACATAACCTCCCGTAACCAAAACTCGCACTTTGATAACTTCGCAAAAAGATGCTGAGTTCTCAAAATATCTAATACGATATGCAAATGACGGGCGTGCTCCTCCTCGCTCCTCGAGTAAATCAGGATGTCGTCGATAAAAATGACTACACACTTATCGAGGTACTCGATAATGACTTTGTTCATAAGCTGCATGAACACGGCTGGGGCATTGGTTAGCCCAAATGGCATAACCACAAACTAGTAGTGACCATATCTTGTCCGAAAGGCCGTCTTCGGAATATCGGTATCCTTCACTCGGAGCTGATAATACCCCGATCTTAAATTAATCTTCGAAAACACGGTTGCCCCTTGAAACTGATCAAACAAGTCATCAATCCTCGGGAGCGGATACTTGTTTTTGATGGTCACTTTGTTCAACTCTCGGTAGTCGATACACAAACGAAGTGACCCGTCCTTCTTCTCCACAAACAGGACCGGTGCGCCCCAAGGTGAAGCGCTCGGTCGAATATACCCCATGTCTAGCAACTCTCCCAACTGTTTCTTCAGCTCCAGCATCTCGGCGGGTGCCATACGGTATGACGTCTTAGAGATAGGTGCTGCACCCGGCTCTAAATCGACGGTAAACTCAACTTCTCGGTCCGGCGGCAAACCCGGCAACTCGTCTGGAAAAACATCAGGATACTCACACACTACCAGAATAGACGAGAGCTCGACTCCCCCTTCTTCCGATCTCAAAGCGTAACACCAATAGCCCGTACAACCTCCTCGAAGAAGTCTCACCGCCTTCAAGGCACTGATCAGGAGTCTCTAGCCACTCCGCTTACGCCCCACGAAAGAATGCTCGGTACCATCAGAGGCTAACATCGAAACAATCCTCGTTCTATAATTCATGATCGCCCCATGACGGTCCAGCCAATCCTCACCCAGAATCAAATCCTCATCTCTAATATCTACCGCAATCAGATTGGAAGGCCAAACCCTCCCCGCGATACTCACTGGAAAATCTCTAACCTCACGATCCCCCATGATGCTATCCCCACTAGGAAGTTTAACAACAAAAGGCTCACAAGCAACAAGGCAATCAACAAGCAGACGACGCACACAATCCATAGATATAAAAGAATGCGTAGCACCAGAATCGAACAATACGGAAACAGGATGATCAAGGATGTGGACGGTACCTGTAGCCACCGTCGCGTCAGGATCTCCTGCTCGTCTCATCTCATACACTCGGGGCGGAACAGATCCCGCACTAGAAGCTCCCCCTCTAGAAGGCTGCCCACGTCCTCGACCTCTACCAAAACCCTGCTGCAGCTGAGGAACTGTCGGTGCCTGATTCACACTCGGCTCTCCCGCAGCTGGGGATGATATCTGAGTAACTGGAGTTCGAGCCGCATCCGTACAAAACTTAGCACGATGACCCATCCGACCACAAGCAAGACACTGAATCGGAGGCCTATCACACTCACTCATTATGTGGCCCGGGCGACTACAATTGAAGCACGTAGGACCACGGACGGAACCAGCAGGAGCAGACCTAGAACCGTTTCCTCGCCCCGATGGCGGCCCGACTCCCAAAGACTCGCGAACCAGACTGAGCCTTCGGGTACCCTCCTGACTTGCCTCCCGAAAACTGACCGGAGGTCTTCTGCTTCTTTCCTTCGGTTGCCGTCTCCATCGCAGGTAACGACATCTCATAATCCATCGCTTTATTCTGATACTCTTTCAAAGTCGTGCACCCCAGACCATACATGTAGTGGCGCACCCTCGGTTTCATCCGCATATCAAAGTGGTGGATCTTATCAAGCTCATCTCGGACTTGGTTCTGTTGTTGCCCAAAATATTTATCCGAAGATTAATATTGCTGGAAGACGGACAACAAACAACAATTACGGGAGCACTTCCGAGAGAAGATAAATAATACAAGATTTGCCGGGTTTGTTAGGCCCGGGCTTGAATGCTCTCGCGAGATGTTATTAATACGAATATTCGTGGATACAAGTATTAATGAGAGAAATCTAAATACAATGAGTGTAAAAGACTCGTAATCCGGCTCTTGAGCGAAGCTTGGTGTTCTTCGTCCCGCCGATAATCTGCTCGAGGAGAAAAGGCCGGGAGAAGTAAGACCGAAAGAAAGCTGTTGCCAAGAGTTGGATGTTAGCCAAGTGCTTGATGTTTGCTTCTGTATAGTGTGAAATCCGAAGGGAGTTGAAGAAGTGTCCAAGTGCAGGGTGCCTTGCTTATATAGGGGCGGTAGGGTCTGTCTGTAGTGGCCGATCGTCTGCCGGCCATTAGAATAATCTGCCGACCGCTGTCGGCCAATATAATAATCTGCGATCTCTGGGCTGTCGGGCTAAAGTCGAGGAAGAGAGGTGTTGTCGAATAAAGTCAATGCGGTGGCTGGTGCAGTAGGCGGTCAATAAGGAGCCATCACGTGTCGGAGCCGATCAACATGCGGCCCTACCGACTTTTCGCGGCTTTGTCGGTGGTGGAGAGAATATGCAGTTGTGGTCAATGGCCGGGATTCGCGGATCTTGTCCGGCCTTTGCACATGGTGCCGATCTTGAGGCTCGGCCTTTGCCGATTGGATGTCCATCGGTGGTGATCGACATGAGCGGTCGTCCACTGGCGATCATCCGAGGTCGCCACCGTCGGTCACCAAGGGAAGGTCGCCAATGGTCGGTCACCAAGGCGGAGTCGCCAATGGTCGGTCACCAAGGGTCGATCGGCGGATGCCGATAGAGGGTCGCCAGATGTCGGTCGCCAGAGTCGGTCGCCAGTACGAGAGACGATCGTATCCGAGGTCGATCGCTCGGCACGGGACTTGTCACAGGACCTTGATTGCTTGATCTAGCATGTCCATGGGTTAGGGCTCGCCGCTGATCATTGGTGTGCAGACTCGCCTTGGTCGCTCGGCGGTAAGTCGGTCGCTCGGCCTCGGAGGCGATCGCGGTCGGAAGGTGTTAAAACTTGACACAACAATTGCCCCCCAGCTTGCTCATATGTTGAAGACATGGGGCGAGGTGGTTCTTGCTGGTGATCATGTACGGATGAGGACGGGCGATCTGAGCTGACTTAGGACTCGGACTTGGGCTATCATGATCGATTGGCTAGCTATCTTTCGGTCTTGTACTGCAAAAACAACATTGGCCGATCCCCACGGAAACTTGGTGGTTTCGCTTGCTTGAGAATCGTGCACGATCGCGGAGATCGATGGACCGACCCCATGACCGTGTCTTGGTGCACAAAGACAATGAGTGCCTCGTGACTCACTTTATTATGAGGGTCCTCTGTTAGCCGCGCCTCGCCTCGTATTTAAAAGAAGGGCGTGCGGTCTCGGTCTAGAGGAGTCCTTGCGCGGGGCGGCGTCGGATGAATCAACTCCACGCCGCGGCTTGTTAGCTCTGCTTCCACCTCGGCCACCATGGAGATGGCCGACCTCGGCGGTGTACGTTGAGACGGGGTTGTGGAATGAGTCCACGATTAATGTTGGAGAGCCCTCCGACTACGCCGGCCTCGTATTTAAACGAAGGGCGGGCGATCTCGGCGAAAGGGACCTTGCATGGCGAAGCGGCCGGTTCCATCGTTGCCAGGCCATGGCTTTATGATGTGCGGTGGAGGCGATCTTATGCCTTAGTCCGTCATGTTATATCTTTGGGTGTAGATGGCGATCGTGTCCACCGGTTCTTGATGATGTTGCGATCTGGCGGAAGCGGCGATCGTCGCTCGTGGCCGATCGCTTTATTCGTAGGTCGAAATTGGCGATCGGGCGGCTAGTCCCTCATGTTAGAATGGGTGTAGGCGGGGATCGAGTCCTCCGGCTCTGCTGGGTAGTAGCGATCGGGCGGAGGCGGAGGTCGTCGTACGGGCGCCAGCCGATCTACTCTGAGGCGAGAAGGAGCCTTTGCAGACAGAAATCTGCGGCTCTAGCCGGAAGGCTGCGTAGGTCGTCGGCGGGGTCTTCGTGAGATGCTGAACATAGGCGAAACCACGAAAACCTCCAGGACCGCGTAGAGGCGGTCTCATCGCTACGGGCTCGCGTTGAGGATGATCATGTCAACCCGGTCGATGTAGTCCGAGTCGGACTCCTGTTCCCCTTGCACGATCCGCCACATGCGATGGGGACCTTACGGCGGCGGCCACTGGTGGCGAAGTATTCGTGAAGACGTGCGCGGCTCGTTAAAGGAGCCAATGGACCGAGGTGGCAATGAGGTGTACCACCGGTGGGCGAGGTCGTCTAGCGTCGGAGGAACATTCGGCCCGGTCGCGTCGGATGCCCCACACCCGGTCATGTAGATGTTGAACTTGTGCGAGGTGTGCTTGGGGGTCCGATCGCCCACAGTACACGGGTGTACGAGGAGGAGCGATCTTGTCTTTGCCGAAGGCGAGCTCGATGTCGATCGCGGCGGCTCGCTCGGCGGCGATCGTCTTGGTGGCGCTGCCGGATTGCAGGAGCGCCTTCATGTCGTTGAGTTGGCGTTGCATTGCGGCAATCGCCGCGGCTCGGCTGCTTGCGGATCGGCTTTGGGAGGCGGGGCCGAGGCGATCGTGTGCGACCTCGGACCCCACTGCTGCCGACCTCGGGAATCGCGGCGGGAGCCAGGCGGCTGGATCGCCTTGTGGGAGCCGGGTAGGCCGAGCTCCTGGTGACGGACACCAACTCCGTCGTCTCGTAGCTGGGGCCGGACTGCCCCGGTCGCCAGGTCGGGTCACTGCCCAGGCGATCGAAGACAGACGTGCCCCGGCTGCCGAGCGCCTCTTCTTGCGGGCGAGAGCCTCCTGGCGCTCGCTCGGCCAGTAGTGCCTTGAGCTTCCGCTTGGACTTCCGGCGGGAGACCGAGGGGGCGGCAGCAGGAGGCGCGTCGAGAGCACTCCGTCGTTCCTGAAGGGCGGCTATGGCCTCTTCGATCTGTTCATTGGTTGGGCCCGATCGGCGAGAGGCTCGGGCCGCCGTCCGGGGCGGATCGAGCGTCTCGCCGCGGCGGTGCCTTCCACCATCGGCTGCGGCTCGGGGCCAGGGCGGAGCGAGTGCAGCCGGCTTTCTTCGACGCGGAGGCGGAAGACATGTTTTCTGAAGGATTTCTTTGAAGTGCAGTGAGTGTCACTTCAAGTATCTGCCCCGAGAACAGTGAGTGTTCTTCGGGACGGTAGCTATATAAAATCGAGGGTTGGATGCCCTCCTTCTAGCGCCAATTGTTGTTGCCCAAAAATATTTATCCGAAGATTAATATTGCTGGAAGACGGACAACAAACAACAATTGCGGGAGCACTTCCGAGAGAAGATAAATAATACAAGATTTGCCGGGTTTGTTAGGCCCGGGCTTGAATGCTCTCGCGAGATGTTATTAATACGAATATTCGTGGATACAAGTATTAATGAGAGAAATCTAAATACAATGAGTGTAAAAGACTCATTAATCCGGCTCTTGAGCGAAGCTTGGTGTTCTTCGTCCCGCCGATAATCTGCTCGAGGAGAAAAGGCCGGAGAAGTAAGACCGAAAGAAACATTGCCAAGAGTTGGATGTTAGCCAAGTGCTTGATGTTTGCTTCGTATAGTGTGAAATCCGAAGGGAGTTGAAGAAGTGTCCAAGTGCGGGGTGCCTTGCTTATATAGGGGCAGCCGGGTCTGTCTGTAGTGGCCGATCGTCTGCCGGCCATTAGAATAATCTGTCGACCGCTGTCGGCCAATATAATAATCTGCCGATCTCTGGGCTGTCGGGATAAAGTCGAGGAAGAGGTGTTTGTCGAATAAAGTCCAATGTGCATTTGGTGCCCGGTGGGCGGTCGATAAGGAGCCATCACGTGTCCGAGTCGATCAACATGCGGCCCTACCGACTTTCGGCGGCTGTCATTTGGTGGAGAGAATCGCCAGATTGTGGTCAATGGCAGGGATTCGCGGATCTTGTCCGGCCTTTGCACATGGTGCCGATCTTGAGGCTCGGCCTTTGCATTGGATGTCCATCGGTGGTGATCGACATGAGCGGTCGTCCCTGGTGATCATCCGAGGTCGCCAGTCGGTCACCAAGGGAAGGTCGCCAATGGTCGGTCACCAAGGCGAGTCGCCAATGGTCGGTCACCAAGGGTCGATCGGCGGATGCCGATAGAGGGTCGCCAGGATGTCGGTCGCCAGAGTCGGTCGCCGAGTACCGAGAGACGATCGTATTCGAGGTCGATCGCTCGGCACGGGACTTGTCCTGGACCTTGGTTGGCGATCTAGCATGTCCGCCGGGTTAGGGCTCGGTCGCTGATCGGCTGGTCGGCAGACTCGCCTTGGTCGCTCGCGATAAGTCGGTCGCTCGGCCTCGGAGCGATCGCCGGTCGGAAGGTGTTAAAACTTGACACAATGAGTTCCTCACATAATGCATTTGTTGATTGTAGTCTTTGATAGCTTGAGAAATAGGAACATCTTGGGGCTTAGCCTCAAGAAGGCTCGGATCCTCCCTCTTTCACCGGCCATGGGCCAGAATTCATCTTCCATCAAATCCCGAAACTCGCCCACGTATTGCCGGCCACGCGGCTTCACCGCTTGCCACCATTCTTTGCCTCCTTGGCGAGAAGTACTCGGCAATGGGTACTTTCCTCTCCTCGGAACAATTAGACCTCAAATACTTTCTCCATCTCGAATAGCGATTCTCCCAACCGGAAGGGTCGGAAGCACCATCAAACTGTGGAGGACGCATACGAATCACGTCCCGAAGTAGCTTATCATTGCCGGATCAGTAGGCGGAACCGGGTTGGCATTAGCTTGGCCGGCGAGCGGCTGAGTCGATGGCGTCATCCGGTTCGCTACTTGCTGCCAAAATGTTGGCCACTCCAACATTCTCATGTGCATTACGGAGCTAGCGGTAGTCTGTGACCTCCGGAACTAGGGGGAACACTGTTCGACAAAGAAGGCATCTCCGAATCAGTTCCTGAGTGATCGGACATGGCCGCCCCACCGGCTGCGCCACGTCCCCTACCGCGTCCGCGACCGCGTCCGCGTTGTAATATCCGCAATTTCGGATTTCCGGTAATTTTATTTTTTCGGCGGAAGTCTGTTTCGACGACTCGCTTGGGACCGTCTCATCATTCTGAGAATGATTAATTCTGCACTTTTTGTCATCCGAGTTCGTTTCGGTATCATTTTGCTGAGTTCCGAGCTTTTTAACGACTTTTCCGCACTTTAGTTCGATTCTTGCGAATCTCGTCCGAAACTATTGTTTCGAGTTTCTCGTAAGTTCATTTAATGTTATTATTCATGTTGCGAGCTTTGGTTTGGTGTTTCGATCGCGTATCGTGATTTTCGGACATTTTGGGCCATTTTCGTAATTTCCCAAAGTTTTGGGTAATTACTTTCCCTTGTCGAATTTTGAGCCTTCGGGTGGTCGGAATCAGGTGTTCTCTCAGTATTCGGATTCGTATTTACGAGTACTTCGTAACCGTGCTTTCGGTTTACGTTCAGGTCTGAGTTTCGGGATTTTTGGGACCGTCGGATCGACCGAGTCATGGCTGGCCGGACCTGTGCGAAACGGCCCTGAAGCAGCGCGCCCAGCGCCGTGTCTTGCGCCGGTCGGCCAGGACCAGCAGCTGCCGAGACACGGCCGAGACACCGGCCAGTCTGGCGTTGCTTTGCGCCGTGTCCGTGGCTATAAATATGGCAGAGCGATCGGGTTTTCTTCATTTTTCTCACTCGTTTCTTCCTCTTCCTGGTGGAACTTTGATGATCATGGAGGGATGTTGTTAGGGGTTAAATCCATGAAGTTTTGAAGTTCATAACATCGATTAATCCTTCCATAACTTGCTCCGTCGACCGAATCAAGACAAGTTTTCTTAAAATATAGTTTTGGGGATTTTGTTCGATTTGTCCGTTTAATCCGTTTTAACTCAGAATATTGATGGATTGATGATTGTTAAGCTATATTATATCTAATTCCTTGTTATTCCACGGTTGGATTGCCACGGATTTGTCGTTTTATTGAGTATTTTATCGACGCCTTGAAGGTGTTCGATAAAATGTCACAAAGAGAATTCGAGCGTTCTACGATTATTCTTCCTCGTATGATCGATGATTTATTGATTATATGTTGTTAGGGTCGAATTCTTGTGAAGAACTCGAGTCGGAACCCTTCCGTTCGTTGTCTCCTTTGGGGTCCGAGCTTCCCGATCGAACCGTGTTCTTCGGAGCGTTTGGTAGCGGTTATTAAGGCAAGTATCTTATATATATTGGTATCCGTGTTAGGCGTTGTGCTGTTTGTGCAGGATTGCGATGTACATATGAGATGGTTGTACACGTGGTTGTTCAATGTATTGTGTACCGAATGTGTGTTATGTTGGTTAAGAGTCGTTGTGATGATCATGATATTTGTGTTGTTTTGGTTTACATACTTGATTGTACATTTCATTGTAATGTGGAATGGCTTGACATTTAATGATTATGAATTGTGTCGTGTCGATGTGTGTGTGTTCCAGGTAGGGTCTGACGAGGCCTCTGGAGTTCGGTACATGATGTGTACGAACAAAGTGTGTGATCCAGGTAGGGTCAGCGAGGCCTCACGGAGTCCGGTGCATGACGTGTACGGACAAGTTGTGTGATCGGTAGGGTCCGGCGAGGCCTCGGAGTTCGGTACATGATGTGTACGAGCGATGTTGTGGCCGGGTAGGGTCCGTTGAGGCCTCGGAGTTCGGTACATGATGTGTACGAACAGTGTGTGTGGCCGGGTAGGGTCCGTTGAGGCCTCGGAGTTCGGTACATGATGTGTACGAACAGTGTGTGTGGTCGGGTAAGGTCCGTCGAGGCCTCGGAGTTCGGTACATGATGTGTACGAACAATGATCGTATAGCAGTGATTGTTCGGGTAATATTTTAAATATGGATCTCGGACTCATAATGATATATTATTTAGTATGCTTTGAAACGAGAATCGGGCTAAGACCCTAATGTTTACGAAAAGGTTTTGTAAATTGGGACTCGAGGTCCAAAAGAATTTCGCTTTAAAAATCCCGAGATGATGTGTTCCTTTTCAAATATCTCTTATTTGAGTTCGAAATTCTAAAACTTCTAGGGAACATTTTGATAATTGATTTCCGTATTAAATTCGTAGTTGCTTTTTGCTTGTTACATTTCGTATGGTTTGATACTTGCACTAGTAAAACAGTGGAGTTTTACTAACCCCGAGTATTCGGGGGTGGATGTCTGTTTTGCGTCGGTACATGCAGATTCAGGAGCGATCACGGGATTGGCACAAGAGGATGACGAGTGCGATACTAATCAAGAGTCGAGTTGGTAGAGTTTGGTTGTATTGTTAGAGTTCATTCGGTCTTATTGTATTGTGTTTCGACCCCTGTGTGGGTAATGTTGTTAGTGAGTTCTGTTGATAGAGTTGTGTGACCTCATCGGTCTGTGTTTATGTGTAAGTGACCTTAACGGTCTGTATTATTATATTGTTTGACCCTGGCCGGGCAAGCATTTAGTCGTTTATGGATGTTTAGCCTGGTAGATCCTTGTGGAAGGGGTCTACGGCGTGTAATATTCCCATACGGTTTTGGGGGGTGTTACATTTATGGTATTAGAGCTTAGGTTGCGGAAACCTAGGCTGTCGGGTCGAGTCGAGTCGTGGTTTGTCGAGTAATGTGTGGTCTTGTCGTTCGAGTCGTCAGGTGACAAGTTGAGTTGTGCGTAGTCACGTGTCGGATATGTTGTCGGACGAGATTAGTATCGTGGGCGACCGTCACCTCCGTGCGACCTGTTGATGTAAGTCTCCTCCTTTATGCGTAATACCTGTGTATCTCGATTTTATCTTAGTGAGTTAATTGCGGTGCATAATTTTATTTACACAGTATTGTGTAATATAGTTGTGTTTAATACTTGTGACACATAGTATGTGTATAGAACTGGGCACGTTATTGTTTTATCTTTGAACCACCGGGTGGGGTGGTAGGTTGTGAAAGTTTTAAACCTTGATGGGTTTCGAATAGGTGCAAGCGGTAGAGTTTGTGAGAAACTCCGATGAATGATTTTCTTGAGTGTTTAAACTTGATACCACGAGATGCATTTGATTGAATTGGCGACCACTGGTTTCCATTTGAGTATATGGTTTTAAATTATTGTTTTTGGAATGTTGTAATTTTTGTCCGCTATGGGTAAGTATGAGAATGTTTCTGAAGGACTTCTGATTTGAGAATTTTGTAGAAATCGATTTTTGGAAAATATTTTGGTGGTGCGGTCAAACCATGGTTTATATGGATTTTTAAAATTTGTTAAATTTTGACAAATGGGCCGTGTATTTTCAAATGACACAATCAAAGCGGTATTTGAAAAATGTGTTTTGAAATACTTCGGACATTGTAAAATATTACCGTCATCGACCTTTTTGGCGTTTTGTAAATGGTTTTTAGCACTGGTGGATTCGGCGCAGGACCCATGGCGCTATAATGTTCCGTGTAATTATACGAAATTTTGGGCATTCTAGCCCATTGAATTATCGTTGAAAACTTTGAGTACCTTAGAAAATAAATTTGAGACGTCCTTTTAAAATGAATTATTTTCTTGTGGTACATCCAAGGTGCCACAATATGTTTCAAGATTCTTCTACCTCGAGGACCAAAATGTTTTGAGATATTTTCCAATGTTTTAGAAACACTTTTACTTAGACCCGAGGGTCGAATACTTGAAAGTTTTTCACGAAAAGAAATTGTCCTCATTTTTATCGAATGCGAAATAGTTTCCAAAGTCTCGATAACGATGTTTCACGATTGTATTTTTATTGAAGGGTGATACTCAAGATCAATCGGTGTTTCCAAAATTATTTTCAAAAGGAGGTTTTCGTTTTTAAAACCTATCCATTCCGTTTGAGGTGGGTATGTATGTATGATGTTCGCGTTGTCGTTATGATGTTTGCTCCAGTATGATCGAATTGGTGGCATGAACGTCGGCGTTGCCACGAATTTGTTGTACTAGCCCTCTGTGAGAGGTGTGGCTGGTGTTTCTTGTTTATCGCCTCGTGGTGATTTGCGTGTTGTCGCACGAGTGTGAGTATTGAAGCTTGGGTTTGTACGTTTGTGTACATGTGTGATTGTTTCATAATGTTTGTAATTAGGTGCTGGTTATCGTTCGGGCCGTTGAGGTCGCCGACCGATACCGTCGTGATTCTTTGTTGTCTTTGAGTTGGCATCTCCGCTATATTGTTTTGCGACTTTATGCCCCATTGTATCTAGCATTTATATTTTCGGTATGCCGAGCGAGGTATTTCAACCGTGATGTGCGGGTCATGCACGTGTAAATTGTCCTTCTCGTCGGTGGCGTTTCGAGGACACCGAATTGATTTTGCGAATTGGCTATTGAGACTTTCGGAGTTCGCGCTTGACACGGATATCGGGATCAACTCCGAGAGACCCATGGGAGATTTTCTGTCGGATGCTTTTGTGTTGTTACCTTGTTTAGTTGTTGTGAGTTGCGGGACGACATTTCTTTATAAGAGGTCGGATGTAATACCCGTACTATATTTGACTTCTGAGTTTCTCCTTCTAAATTCTATCGACTTGCACGTGTTCGTCGATACTTTTTAACTTGTTTGATGTCTCGGTTGTCATCATTATTTAGTTGTGACACGGTTTTAGATCGACCTGTTTGTCATCGTGACCTTTCCGAGTTCGGTTCGATTCTTGTGAGCCTTGTTTGGAAGTAACATCTTTCACTTTCTACCAGTTCTTTTAATGTCTGGAGTTGAAGTGGGGACTTCGTAGTCATTGTTCGACTGTTGTCATTCGATCATTGTTATTTGATCATTGTTGTTCGATCATTGTTATTTGATCGTTGTTGTTCGATCGTTATTGTTCGAACGGGGTTGTCCGTTGTTGTTGCACGATCTCGTCTGCGAAGAATTGTCGTTCACCGTTAGTCATTGTTTGAGTGTGGCCAAGTGGGTCACCGAGCGGTGCATTGTGAGACCGTTGCCACGATGTTCGGGAATTGGGTTTTCGTTCCTACTCGGGGAGTGCATGGTGGTGTCCCGTGATGTAGTTGTGTATCGTACTTCGTGCTGTAATTCGTGTAGAAATTGATATTTGTTGCGTGGACTTTTTGGTTTTGTTTGTATTCTACCATGATGTTTTATTTTAAGTTTCGGGACGAAACTTATTTTTAAATTGGATAGAATGTAATGTCCGGTATTCTCGTTTTCCGTTATCTTGAATTGTTTGTGTTTTGACGTCGGATATTTTCTTATTGATGAGAATCGGAATGATTTCTATCGTGATACTCTATTTGTTTCTATCGCAAAGCCGTTTTAGTCGGGTGCAACTTGTTGTAGCGTACGTTTCTTCGATTAAATGTGTGCATGTGATGTGGTATGTGATGCGTCGTTAATTGCTCGTTGTTGTTTGAAACATAGTCGGTGGCGTTGCGTTAGTCGTCGTGGGGCGTGTTTTTGCGCCGTATATTCCCTTGCGTTGCTTGTAACGTTTCGCCGTTGGGCACGAATTTTTTTCGGTTCTTGTGTATCTCGTTGAGTTTCTTGGCGGGATATTGCTTCTCCTACTTGATTTAAGTTTAGACGAAACTTCTTTTAGGAGGGTAGAATGTAATATCATGATTTGAATTTCCGGTAATTTTATTTTTAGCGGAAGTCCGTTTGACGACTTCGCTTGGGACCGTCTCATCATTCGAGAATGATTAATTCGCACTTTTTGTCATCCGAGTTCGTTTCGGTATCATTTCTTTGAGTTAGAGCTTTTTAACGACTTTTCCGCACTTGAGTTCGATTCTTGCGAATCTCGTCCAAGCTGTTGTTTGAGTTTCTCGTAAGTTCATTTAATGTTATTATTCATGTTGCGAGCTTTGGTTTGGTGTTTCGATCGCGTATCGTGATTTTCGGACATTTTGGGCCATTTTCGTAATTTCCCAAAGTTTTGGGTAATTACTTTCCGTTGTCGAATTTCGAGCCTTCGGGTGGTGAATTAGGTGTTCTCTCGTATTCGGATTCGTATTTACGAGTACTTCGTAACCGTGCTTTTGGTTTACGTTGAGTCCGAGTTTGGGATTTTGGACCGTCGGATCGACCGAGTCATGGTGGCCGGACACATGCGAAAGCAGCCACAGAAGCGGCGCCGCCGTGTCTTGCGCCGGTCGGCCAGGACCAGCAGCCTGCCGAGACACGGCCGAGACACCGGCCCAGTCTGGGCCGTTTCTTTGCGCCGTGTCCGTGAGGGCTATAAATATGGGAAGCGATCGGGTTTTTCTTCATTTTCTCACTCGTTTCTTCCTCTTCCGCATTGGAACTTTGATGATCATGGAGGGATGTTGTTAGGGGTTAAATCCATAAAGTTTTGAAGTTCATAACATCGATTAATCCTTCCATAACTTGCTCCGATCGACCGAATCAAGGCAAGTTTTCTTAAAATATAGTTTTGGGGATTTTGTTCGATTTGTCCGTTTAATCCGTTTTAACTCAGAATATTGATGGATTGATGATAGTTAAGCTATATTATATCTAATTCCTTGTTATTCCACGGTTGGATTGCCACGGATTTGTCGTTTTATTGAGTATTTTATCGACGCCTTGAAGGTGTTCGATAAAATGTCACAAAGAGAATTCGAGCGTTCTACGATTATTCTTCCTCGTATGATCGATGATTTATTGATTATATGTTGTTAGGGTCGAATTCTTGTGAAGAAGTCGAGTCGGAACCCTTCCGTTCGTTGTCTCCTTTGGGGTCCGAGCTTCCCGATCGAACCGTGTTCTTCGGAGCGTTTGGTAGCGGTTATTAAGGCAAGTATCTTATTATACGACTTGTATCTTGTGACTAGTAATTACGTATGATATGTATGATGATTTTGCTTGCCTCCGTAAATATGTTCCGTTTGAGTTGGTTGTGTTTTAGAAATTTAAAGGCTTTGTGATAATAGTGATATATTGGTATCCGTGTTAGGCGTTGTGCCATTTGTGCGGGATTGCGATGTACATATGAGATGGTTGTACACGTGGTTGTTCAATGTATTGTGCGAATGTGAGTTATGTTGGATAAGAGTCGTTGTGATGATCATGATATTTGTGTTGTTTTGGTTTACATACTTTATTGTACATTTCATTGTAATGTTGAATGGCTTGACATTTAATGATTATGAATTGTGTAGTGTCGATGTTTGTGTGTTCAGGTAGGGTCCGACGAGGCCTGCGGAGTTCGGTACATGATGTGTACGAACAAAGTGTGTGATCCAGGTAGGGTCCGACGAGGCCTGCGGAGTCCGGTACATGACGTGTACGGACAAGTTGTGTGATCCGGTAGGGTCAGCGAGGCCTGCGGAGTTCGGTACATGATGTGTACGAACGATGTTGTGGCCGGGTAGGGTCCGTTGAGGCCTCCGGAGTTTGGTACATGATGTGTACGAACAGTGTGTGTGGCCGGGTAGGGTCCGTTGAGGCCTCCGGAGTTCGGTACATGATGTGTACGAACAGTGTGTGTGGTCCGGGTAAGGTCCGTCGAGGCCTCCGGAGTTCGGTACATGATGTGTACGAACAATGATCGTATAGCAGTGATTGTTCGGGTAATATTTTAAATATGGATCTCGGACTCATAATGATATATTATTTAGTATGCTTTGAAACGAGAATCGGGCTAAGACCCTAATGTTTACGAAAAGGTTTTGTAAATTGGGACTCGAGGTCCAAAAGAATTTCTACTTTAAAAATCCCCGAGATGATGTGTTCCTTTTCAAATATCTCTTATTTGAGTTCGAAATTCTAAAACTTCTCGGGAACATTTTGATAATTGATTTCCGTATTAAATTCGTAGTTGCTTTTTGCTTGTTACATTTCGTATGGTTTGATACTTGCACTAGTAAAACAGTGGAGTTTTACTAACCCCCGAGTATTCGGGGGGTGGATGTCTGTTTTGCGTCCAGGTACATGCATGCAGTTCGGGAGCGATCACGGGATTGGCACAAGAGGATGACGAGTTGCGATACTAATCAAGAGTCGAGAGTTGGTAGAGTTTGGTTGTATTGTTAGAGTTCATTCAGTCTTCCGCTGTATTGTGTTTCGACCCCTGTGTGGGTAATGTTGTTAGTCAGTTCTGTTGATAGAGTTTTGTGACCTCATCGGTCTGTGTGTTTATGTGTAAGTGACCTTAACGGTCTGTATTATTATATTGTTTGACCCTGGCCGGGCAAGCATTTAGTCGTTTATGGATGTTTAGCCTGGTAGATCCTTGTGGAAGGGGTCTACGGCGTGTAATATTCCCATACGGTTTTGGGGGGTGTTACACGCGTCCTCTACCAGCAGGAATTCTGAAGAAGTAACGTGTAAGTACAATTCAAACGCAAAATGCAATAAGATACTAAGACAGGAATAGAACAGAACGGTGAAACTAGTCAAGTTAGGAAAAACTTACGAGCACCGGCGTACTGAGATGATGGCATAGCAGCGATACTGTCCCAAAAACGACACTTAACTAGACCCAAATAACCGACAGCCTAGGTATCCATAACCTAAGCTCTGATACCATATTCTGTAACACCCCCAAGACATTCAGGGCATATTACAGCGCCGTGGACCCCACACTGTGGAATCCACCAGGCTAACGTACCAAACAAGACATTCAACAACGACGAACAATCATTAATGAAACGACAATTCGCATAAAAAACTACAAACCGACAAATAAAATCTGACATCAAATCCATTTCAAAAGCAGAACACAACGATAACAAGTTCAAGCGGGAAGTACTCAGTACTTAAACCAATTTTATAATACGAAATCCCAAAATCGGACATCAATAATAGCAAGCGGACATAACACCGAAAATCAATTACTGGACAATATCATGCTTGCCCATCATCCTCATACGGCTCGAGTGCTCGCTTGTCCCCACGATCAATACCTGAAATACAAAAAGTATTTCCCCCATTTAAGGGGTTAGCGACAACTGCTAGTGCAAGTACAATCCATTTGAACTACATTCTAATCAGATGAATATATGCGCCAAAAATCATTTTAGAAATCATTTTATATTCCGGAATATTTACGATGCACAAGCACAAAACACATTTTCTCCAACCAAAACAATTCAAAGTTAACCTTGGTACGTGACTCACGGCCACCGTACCCATGAGCCACATCGGACATCCCTGGGTGGTTAACCACAGTTCGCGATACGAAACTCACGGCAACGTATCCCTAGAGGCCCCGTCGGACCGTCCCTAGGTGAACATACACATATCCATCCACAACAACCAGATACAACCATAATTCAAATACTAGAACATGTAAACAAATGTAAAGTACTTGCCTTTGTGACATCTTCGAAGAATCGGAAGTGAAAAACGACTACGGATGATCCGAGTGGAAGACGACGGTTCCTAACGAAGAATTAACATAACTCAGTCCCAACGGACATCAATAAACGAAAGGAATACTCCCATAACCCCGATTACAATTCACGACAATAGACGTTCAATCGATACGGGTGAGGGTTTACGCAAAATCTCCCCGTATTGATAATTCACGGATTGAAATCAAGGAAATTGGATTTAGAATCACTCAATAACCATAATCAGTAAAGAATATCGTAACATAGTTGAACAATTCGGAACTAAACCCTAGAATCCCGAAAAACCCCCAAATTTGTCAAAGTTAGGGTTCCTGAGGAAATACCTTGGATTTGACGGATGGATGATGACAATGTTGTAGATTAATCTCCCTTGGTACACAATAGTCAATCTCTAGAGGAAATCCACGGATTGCTCTGGACAAATCGCTCTAAAGGTGCTCAAGAATGCTCACGTCGCGAAAAGGGGCGAAGAAGGATGAAAAGAAACTGACTGAGGTTAAGTCAGGCTTAAAAACGCTGACAGTGCGTTACGTACGTTAACACAAGCTGTTAACGTACGTTATGATGGTTACGTACGTAACCCAATACTGGTTAACGTACGTAACCAAATGTCTGTACTGAATTGTGAAGGGTCATAACGTACGTTATGGATCATGCATAACGTACGTTATGCACGTAACAGACCCCAGTTCTGAACACCAATTCTGCACAGTCGATTCAACGACGAACTACAACACGAGGATAGAATCAAAAGTGTAAATACGAGGTATTCATAACAACGAAGCTGAGTGCTCGAAAGTAAATGCACTTCCAACTACCGAGGAATCCAAAATACGACAAGGAGATGAATTTCCCTAAATTTATAGGAAATTACGAAAATGGCCCAAGTGCCCGAAAATCACGAAACGACGTCGAATTTACAAACCGAAAGTTTCAACATGACCAACTAAACCATACAAACTTGTACAAGCCAAGAAACAACGAAAACGAACGAGTTTTATGAGAATCGAACGTTCATACGTCAAAACATGTCATAAAATGAAATTACGAGAAAACATCACCAAAACTCGTCCAAATAGAAAAACTCCAAGAATAAAGTAGATTCAAAATGTCGAAACGGTTACAAGCGAGTCGATAAAAATAGACATACACCAAAATGGAAACTGCTAAAAATGGAAAAATTACGGATATTACATTGACGGTAAAGGAGATTTTAAAATTTGGCAACAAAAAATGAAATCTATACTTGTCCAACAAAAATATTTTAAGGCCATTGAAGGTTCTTTTCAGTCTAATGTGACTCCTGAAAAACGTGAGGAATTGATTGAGTTTGCACATTCATTTATAATCTTGAACTTGTCTGATTCTGTGATTAGACGAATAGGCAAAACTGATAATGCTAAACAGCTTTGGGATAAACTTGAGAAAACTTTTACCGAAACATCTTTGCCGAATAAGTTATTTCTTCTTGAAAAGTTTTTTCGCTACAAACTGGATTTGAATAAAGATATTGATGGTAATCTGGATGCCTTTACTAAATTAGTACAAGATATAAAATAAACGGGTGACAAAAACATTGATGATTATTCCCCTATTGTGCTCTTGAATGCTATCCCTGATGCTTATAATGATGTGAAATCTGCTATAAAATATGGAAGGAATTCTGTTACTTTAGACACTGTTATAAGTGGCTTAAAGAGTAAAGAATTAGACTTGAAATTTAACAAGGTTTCTAAACATGTCTCTGATGTTAATTTTGTAAGGTCTAAGCATCCCATTAAAAAGAAACCGTTTGTCAAAACTGATTCTGAAAAGTCTAATAAGAAAAAGGGGCAATGGAAGGATAAATCCAAATTCCGGCCTAAGAATCGCAAATGTTATAATTGTGGTGAACCTGGTCATTATATACAAGAATGCACCAAACCTAAAAAGAACTTGCAAAATGATCAGGCAAATTTGACTATGGGCGATGTCTTTATGGTATCTGATGATTTGCATCTCTCTGTGAATTCTGTGCTCTCTGGTCTGTGTGAAAATGAATGGTTGCTGGATTCTGGATGCACTCATCATATGACACCTTATAAACAGCATTTTACAAGTTATACTAATCTTGGTGATCGGTATGTTTATATGCCTGATAATGTGAAACGGGTTGTGGCCGGAATAGGAAATGTGTGCTTGAAATTCGCTGATGGTACTCAATTTACTCTAAAAAATGTCAGACATATTCCGGATTTATCTAATAATCTTATATCTTGTACCACTTTGGAAGATGAGGGCCTTCGGGGGTCTTGGGGGAATGGTTGCATGATAATTTCCAGGGGATCCTTAATGTTGTTTAAAGGAATCCGGAAATTTAATCTATACATTTGCCAACCGAAGCTGCCGCATGTTCTAATGCAGTGCGTGTGGATAAAACCGAATTGTGGCATAATAGGTTAGGACACATGAGCATGAAGGGATTAGATATCTTGCATAAACAAAAGTGCTTTGGAAAAGATAAAATCTCTAAGTTGTCTTTCTGTGACTCCTGCATGTATGGTAAACAACATAAAACTCAATTTCCAAAACCTCCCGATTCCCCTGATCCCGTTTTTGAGAAATCTGGTAAGAGTTCCAATGTGCTTGATTATGTTCATGCTGATGTTTGGGGTCCTGCCAGTGTTACGACTCATGGCAGAAACCGGTATTTCTTGTCCATTATTGATGATTACTCTAGAAAAGTTTTCCTGTTTTTACTCAAATTAAAATCTGACGTGTTTGAAAAATTCCAAACTTGGAAAACTTTGGTAGAAAATCAAACCGGAAAATGGATTAAAAAGATAAGGACCGATAACGGCCTTGAATTTTGCAATACTCAGTTTGATACTATGTGTTCTGAAAATGGCATCCTTAGGCATAAGACTGTCCCTTATACCCCTCAACAGAACGGGGTGGCTGAGCGAATGAACCGAACCCTCCTTGAAAAGGTTAGAGCCATGCTCGCTACTTCTGGGTTGTCTAAAAGTTTTTGGGGTGAGGCTCTTTTAACTGCTGCATATCTTGTCAATAGATCACCTTCTGTACCATTAAATGGCAATTATCCCGAGTCTGTGTGGTCGGGTCATGCTACTGATTTTTCAAACATTCGTGTGTTTGGTTGTGCTGCTTATGTGCATCAAAATGTTGATAAACTCGAACCCAGATCCTTGAGATGTGTTTTTCTTGGATATCCTGACGGTATTAAGGGTTATCGTTTATGGGTCAGATCTGAACCCGGATTAAAGGTGATTATTAGCAGGGATGTGGTCTTTAATGAAACTGAATTTCCATGTCTTGATAATCCCATACCTGCTCCTGTGCTAGCTACTGAAAATTCTCCCCATCCTGTTCAGATTAGGGTGGAGCATCTTAGTGATAACGAATTATCTGCTGAATCTGATAATATAGAAAATCCTGAACCTAATAATCAATCTGATAATGGGGATGAATCTGAATCTGCTCCTGACTTGTCTGATTATTAATTAACTAGGGATAGGCCTAGAAGGAATGTTAGGAGACCTATACACTTAGATGATTTCCATATGGATTCTCTTGCTTTCAATGTGTTTGATATGTTTGATGGTAATGAACCTAAGTCTTACAATGATGCTTTGATGTCTGATAATTCAAATGAATGGCTAAGTGCAATGAATGAAGAAATGACATCCTTGCATGCGAATGATACTTGGAAACTTGTTCTAAAACCCAGAAATTGCTATTTGATTGATTGTAAGTGGTTGTTTAAAGTAAAAAAGGAGGAGGATAATGTCAGATTCAAGGCAAGGTTAGTAGCTAAAGGCTTTACACAACGTGAAGGTATTGACTATACTGAGATTTTTGCACCAGTGGTTAAATTCACCACAGTTCGCATCATGCTTGCATTAGTTGCACATCATAATTGGGAGATGAAACAATTAGATGTTAAAACAACATTCTTGCATGGTGAATTGAAAGAAACTATGTACATGAAACAACCGGAAGGTTTTATAGATAGTAACCATCTTGATCATGTGTGCTTGCTCAATAAAACCCTATATGGCTTAAAGCAATCCCCTAGAGAATGGAACAAAAAATTCAATGATTGCATGTTGTCCTTGAAATTCCGTCGTAGTGCTTATGACCCATGCCTTTATTTCAAGTATGACAGTGGTGTGCCTATGTTCTTACTTATTTATGTAGATGATATGCTCTTGATCAGTTCGTGCATTAAATCTATTGATCATGTTCAAAGTTGCTTAGGTGAACAATTTGACATGAAATACTTGGGGGATGCTAAAAGGATATTGGGCATGAATATTATTCGGGACAGATCTAAAAGCACCTTATTTTTAAATCAGTCCTCTTACATTGGTAAAATTCTTGAAATTTTTTCTATGACTTATGCTAAAATTGCTAGTGTGCCGTTAGCTTCTTATTTCTTATTATCCAAAACTCAGTCGCCTAAAACTGAATTTGAAATTCGTGAAATGAGATCTGTCCCGTATGCTAATGTCATTGGATCTGTCATGTACCTTATAGTTAGTACTAGACCAGATATCGCTCATGCTGTGAGTTGTTTAAGTAGGTACATGACTAATCCAGGAAAACCTCACTGGGAGGCCCTTAAGTGGTTATTGCGGTACTTAAAAAATTCCGCTTCTGATGGTCTTATTTTCTCTAAATCTGATGATGGGGTTAATTTAAAAGGTTATGTTGATTCTAATTATGCCAATGACCGGGATGAATGTAAGTCCACAACTTCATATGTGTTTACCTTGTGTGGCTCGTGCATTTCTTGGAAATCTCAACTTCAGCATATAGTTACACTATCTACTACTAAAGCAGAATATATTGCCACCACTGAAGCCTTTAAAGAGGCTATTTGGTTGAAAGGTTTACTAACTGAAATTGGTGTTTTTCATGATAATGTTGTGGTCTTTTCTGACAGTCAATCAAGCATACATTTGTGCAGAAATCCTGTCTTCCATGATCGTACTAAGCATATTGATGTCAGGCGACACTTCATCCGTGATATAGTTGAAAAAGGCATAATTGATTTGAAGAAAATCCCTTCTCATTCCAATCCTGCAGATATGGGCACGAAGTGCCTACCGATCGAGAAAACCAAATCTTGCAAGTCGCTACTAAATATCGACTCCCTTAACTGAAGACACTCTAGTCTTCCTGTGTGCTATCTTTGTGATAGCTCTTCTAGTTTTTCTTTGTGATTTCTAGTGTTTTCTTTCTTAGTGATTGCTTGTCTTTATACTTGTACTAACTTTGTGTGTTGTGCAGGTGGTGTGACGTTCGGCGATGATGACCTCCCTCTCAAAATAAGTGTACCCCGATGGCTCATTTGGTCTGGGTGGAGATTTGTTGGTTTTAGGCCCAAATGAAATAAGGTTTTTGATTGGGCCCAATAATTAAAATCTGGCAGCCCAGTCCGATTTGAACAGCCCAGGCCCGGTTTCTAATTAAAACCCTTGACCAGATCTGGACCGTCCCTTTGTGGGATTCATCTCATCCGTCCATCAAGGTATTAATACCCCCTAACCCTAAACCTACCTCATTTCTCACCTCTCCCAGTCGGCGCCGCTCCCTTCCTTCTCTCCCGTTTCCTCTCACTTCTGTTTCTCCCGCTGCTTGATTCCTTTGATCGGTTCCGATTTAATAGCAACCCTTATCAATTCAATGATAAGATTGGTTGCTCTAATTCCGGGCGACCGATTCTGGGGTTGTTTTCACCCCTATATATTCTGGGATCCATTTTGAGGTGAGATACACGAAACCTACGACTGAGAAATTGAGTGTTCTTGAGGCAAAAATTCATTCTTTGTGAGATTCCTGATTTCTTTGTGAATCCTACTCGACTGAGGGTTTTATCTGGGTTATTGGGGTTTTCTGGTTACGGGGTCTTTGTGATTTAACGAAACTGCCTGGATTTGTGGCTCGAATCGGACTGCTGGACGCCGAATTTTGGAGCCCTGGACGCGGGTACACGAGATCGGAGGACTGAGCCGACTTTGTGTCTGAATATCACCACCTTGCGTTCGTACTTTCAGATCTTAAGTGATTTGTTTGGTCAGATTTCTTCGACCTTAATTTTTTTTTTTCGTGTTCAGTATTTCCAGCTTATTTCGTGTGTTTTTTCCAGTATTATTTAATTCGTTGTGTAACCCTTAATCCCCGTAAACATAGGAAATTTATTTGTAATTCGTTTACTGTTGTGTTGTGTAATTTTATGTATTCCGGATAGACACCCTACACACGCATTGCAAATTTACAGATGATACATAACCCTCATGGCTAATATAGCAAACACTTTGCTTTATTATCCTAAGAAAAGCTTAACTTTCTTTCATGATCAATGGTGAGAAGGTGTCTTTGGTATCATAATAATGATGATAGGTCGTAAGTGATATGTCAACATTAAAGATACATGATCAAACATCTTTGTTTTGCTACTAAGATGGATGTGATTTCAATGCATAAATCTTCTTTTATTGTTTATGTATGAAGCACTTTGTATATATATTGATGTAATGAATAGAATTATTTTGGAAGGAAATGTGACGAGATACTATTTTTTTGACGTTTGTCTTCCATTGAATTTATTAGTTTTCACTGTTATTTGTACGCAAATTCTACAAGGTTAGATATAAACATTAGTTTCACAACTACACAAAGTTATAAACAAATCTTCATGATAATTTGTATCGGTAGTTGGTGCCAACCTTTATATATAACTATCGATTTGATTACGGAGTATGTCAATACATAATAATCATGCGTAAGTTTTTTTTATCATGTTCATTTATTAAAAATAGGCTCATTCAATTACCCGTAATGCACAAAGTTCTTTATTTATTTGTTTGTTATCTTTGGTAAAGTTGAAAATATAAATACACATTTTAGTATTGGAAAAAATTATCATTCTAATTCAGCTTGAAAAGGACAATTAAACTAAAATATATTTAAATATTTGATACAAAAAGATGTTTGGTTTATTGAACGATGAAAGACTGTATATGTTTAACGTCAATTATCTTACACAAACAAACATAGTAACAAACAAACACGATAAGACTCTCTTAACCACAACATAAAAAGAGTCAATGCGTACTGATGGAACTTTCCATCTTATACTAAAACTATAAGATATGGAAAATAAAATGAAAGAGTAGTAAAGTCGATTAAGGAATTTTTAAGACCATGGTTATATTTTGCCATTGAGTTTTGGTATAAGTATCATCAATTCATAAGGTCACTAATCTGTGTTATAATCCCTTCAACTATTCAAATCCGAAAGTTGAGTTTCGACAAAAGTTGTGTAAGTAATCTCAATAAATAAAGGTCTTAATGTTATGATATTACCTTTTTTTTCTTCTTAAAAAGGTCTAAATAATGACATATTTTCAAAAGAGAACTGTTGCGTATTTTACATTCACGATTTGTCATCTACTGCTTTGAACCCAAAAAGTGGAAATAGGTCAAGCCATGAAAAAAGAAAGTATCTTGGTGTGTGAGTGTTAAAAGTGAGATGCTAAGGTGGCTATTTAGCTTAAGCCACGGTACCGTTTCCTTTAATATATATAAATATTGAGTTTCATCATTAAACGTGAGTATTTATAATCCCAAATTATATTTTTTAAAAAAGTGTTTAATATTTATGATAACCTCTACTATATTATAAATCATTTGTGACTTTCACGGAAGTCTTAAAATATTAAGCATACATACTTACTTAAAGCATCTACAATGCACCAAGTTTTTAAAGACTTGATGCATTTAATACATATTAACCACAAGGTTTGTGCAATGAAACTCGCCCCATTATTACGCATCTGGGAGAATTTGTTATTCAAGCAAAACTCACTTGGAGACGTAACGACGCAATCGTTACAAATGAAAGACAAGACTGTTCTGCAGACATCAATTTTGGTGTAAGAGACAAAAGAAAAAGACCTAAATTGTGTGTAGTATAAATTTTGTTTTTGAAATAGCATGTATTGCGTTATGGTGATGAAAGTTACTCATGTATTTGATGCATTTTTATTGAATAATTCTATTTACAAAAACTTACTTAAACAAATTTCTTTTATTCAGTCGAGTACCCCTGATCGAAACTAAGCATAATAACTAAATACGCATAACCCTTACAAAATCGATGATTCTTTACGGTGAACAAAGTCCGTGCATCGCACGGGCCATCATGTCTCGTTTCATTAAAATATTATGTATTAACACTTTTATTACATTACATAGTACTAGTAATTAATAGTATTAACATTTTCTTCAAACAAAGTTTGAAAGCACTCGCCTACCTAATGGAAAAGAAACAGTGAGAGACAAAAACCAACAGAAAACCATTGGCGTCGATCGGCCGCGGCCGCCCACTATTTATCAAGCCCCCAAAAGATCATACACTATTACCATAATTTAGTTTCTTCTCTCCCTCCTCGTCTTAATATATTAGGTCTTCAATGTTGTCTGCAGGAAAACACATTTTCACAAAATCCACCGTCATTTTCTCTCTAGTATCCCTCATCGTGATCGCCACAACGCTGGATTTCCTCTGGGCGTCGCTTTCTTCTTCTTCTTCTTTGGCACATCTATCAATTGCGTCCCACTCGGATCTTGAGAGAAACCACGTTGTCGTTGTACCGAAAACTGCAAATGGATATGAACCAGAAAAAAAGGTCACCCACTTTTATGTTATTGTTATTTTATTTTATATTTCTGAAAATAAGCTGTTAAATTAAATAATCAAAAGATAGACAGAGTGCACTGCATTGGTCTATCTTGTTTGAATAAGTGAACAAATATTTCTCAAATTAGCTAAGCCAAAGTTTAGAAAAACATTTTCCATTGAGTATTGTGGTTTGATCTGTGAGAATAAATTAACGCATTGATATATATGTGATTAATTTGATAACTGCAGGGTGTAGAGAATGAAGTACACAAGAATGATCGTGTACCTGAACGGGTATTATCAGGTACATTTGCTGATTTACCCGCTCCAGAATTAAAATGGGAGCAAATGCCTACAGCACCGGTACCACGTTTGGATGGTTTCGCAATCCAGATCGAGAATCTTCTATATGTGTTTTCTGGATATGGAACCCTTGACTATGTAAAAACATATATATATATTTTTTTTTTTAATTTAGACAGTATATTTCATCCATCCATCAACCGTTTGCAGCTTATATAATAAGAAACTTATTGTTTTAATGGTTATATAAATGCGGTGGTACTACTACTGAGGGTAGGTACATTCCCATGTTGATATCTACAACTTCACCGATAATACCTGGAGCGGAAGATTTGAGACGCCGAAAGAAATGGCAAATTCACATTTGGGAGTGGCGTGTGATGGAAGATATGTATACATTGTGTCCGGGCAGTATGGTCCCCAGTGTAGGGCTCCTACAACTCGTTCATTTGTGCTGGACACTGAAACAAAAAAGTGGAAGAGCTTCCAGCCACCATTACCAGCCCCAAGGTATGTGCGTGTGTGTGTCAAAGCTTACTGTCATCTTCTCTTCAAAGTGTGCTCGGAACTGGATGATAGGTAATGCTCGCGGGGATTGAGGATGGAAATATAATGCTGAGTTTGTTCCTCTGTGTTACAAATATTCTTTTACCAATTTTTCTCTAAGCTGAGCTTTTTATTTTTGTGTATAAAAAGTGAATTTTGATATAAGAGCAAGGACAGTTTGCTGGGTGCGAATATTAATTTTGGTTGGAAGTGAAGGGAGCCTAAAGCACAACAAGTATCATTTCAGGTATGCTCCAGCAACTCAAATTTGGAAGGGAAGACTGCATGTAATGGGTGGAAGCCAAGAGAATCGGCATACACCTGCAGTCGAACATTGGAGTATTGCCGTGAAGAATGGTAAAGCAGTGGAAAAGCAATGGCGGAAGGAAATACCTATACCCCGAGGGGGACCACACAGGTACTCTGTGATTCGATTCCAACTTATTTAGGTTTTTACTGTAACATGCATACTTAAGGAAGAATGGAGGAAATGACAATAAAATAGAAAACCATTTATTTTATTTTACTCATTAACAAAAATCATTTATGTCCGTATGAAGTATTTATTCCTTCCATTGTCTAATCACTCTAATAATTTTCACTGATGTTGATCCAATTGGGCTTGTGTTGCTGTCAATGATAAGCTTTTCGTTATCGGTGGTCAAGAGGGTGATTTTATGGCAAAACCGGGGTCCCCCATCTTTAAGTGCTCAAGGAGGCATGAGGTTTCACGCACGAGTTACCTAACTATTGGATAACTAGTATTCTTGTGTATATATAAACAACTTCCCTAGGAATACAACTCTGACTGACGTTATCTTTCTTTCTCGCTTGTTTGTTGGGCTCCAGGTGGTTTACAGGGATGTTTATATGCTTGATGATGAGATGAAGTGGAAAGTTTTGTCCCCAATGCCCAAACCCAACTCCCATATAGAATCTTCATGGATTGTTTGGAACAACTCCATTATCATTATGGGAGGCACCACTGAGAAAAACCCCATCACTAAAAGGATGATCTTAGTCGGGGAGGTCTTCCAATTCCATTTGGATACAATGGTAGCATAACTATAGCATAACTATATATATATTTTGCAAGGGGTGTATTAGTGTTGGCTGAAATTTGTTGTGTTCCTGTCCAATGTACAGCACTGGTCCGTCATCGGAAAGCTCCCATATCGGATAAAAACTACATTAGCCGGTTTCTGGGACGGCTGGATATATTTCACATCTGGACAGAGAGACAGAGGACCAGACAATCCACAACCTAGGAAAGTGGTCGGAGAAATGTGGAGAACCAAATTGAGTTGAGTCATACAACTATATCACCATATCCAGTCACTTTTCCCCTGTCCTTGTAAACTTATCTATTAGGCTTTCGCATTTTGTGTATTTATTATAATAGTGAAGGTGAGTTTTTATTGTAGTTTTTAGTATAGTTGTCACAACTCCAGCAGCTGAGTTAGAGAAGTTGCGAATATGATCTACAGTTGACACTGTATTGATATTGTACATATACCTCTTTAGTTTCATTTATCTTGGACGTTCACTTTTTCCCCTTATGTGAATGCAAAAAAAAAAAAAAAAAAAGAAATTAAGAGAGAGATTCGGCACCTTTTTATTTGTAGTTATAATAGAGATAACATGTGCCATAATGACACGATGATGGTGCTAATGTTAAGTTAAAAATAATCAACATACCAGATTACTTTGCTTGAAAAAAAACATGATGGCTCAATCGGCCGGCGACCGTATAAAAAAATGGGCATTACCGTAGGTCTACCGGCCACCGACTCGCAGGCGGAGCCTCTCCTCCCCCAAAAAAAAAAAATGGCCGATCGGCGGCGGCGGTGGTGGCCCCACCTGAAAACAGGACGCCATGTCGTTTTTTAAGGAAAAAGAAAGAAAAACTAGCCTTTGGTGGAAAAAAAATTGACCGACCAGCGGCCGCAAACTGCGGGAGGTCCGCGGGAAAACCCTATCAGGAACGACGATTTTTTTAAATTAATTTAATATTTTAAGGATACTTATAAAAATTTATTGTCGGCCATTTTTTTTTGGGTAAAGTGCTTTTTCAGATGAAAACTACCAAAAAAAACATCACTGTTCATTAAATTTTGGTGACGAATTGCAAAAAGAGCGACTGGTTGTTGGTCAAGATTGTATGGTCTGTTAGGATTCTATAAAAAAAATTATGGATTCAAAGTACCAATCATCATCATATCCACCTTAATTCCTAGATGGCGGGATGATTATAGTATTAATTAATTATCTAAAATTAATTGATATATAATTCATTAACATAAGTCAAATTTTTATTCACACACATATATATATATATATATATATATATCAAAGTAAAGGGCATATGATCTAAAACTTATGAAATATAATTTTTCTATTAGGACAAAATCATTTCTCGAGATGTGATGTACCTAAATCATTTTCCTGAGATGTGTCTTCTGTTTTTACATTATTACCTCTTTTGAATCGAACGTTCGTGAAAATTTTGCGAAAATATTCGGTCAACGTTCAGTTCGTGTTCGGTTCGGTCAAATTCGAATAGTTCACGAACATGTTCGTTACATACACGAACCGAACACGAACAAAATAATATATGTTCATTAGTTCGCGAACAGTTCGCGAACAAAATTTTTTATATATTTATTAATAATTTTACAATAGTTAATAAATATAATTAATAATTTTATAATAATTAATAAATATATATATACAAAATAAAACCTACCATTCCAAAATTCTTTATTTCTAAATCTATCTTCTCTTTTTATTTTTTTATTATTATTGCTTATACTTTAGTTTTTAAATTTTAGAATACAAACGAACAAACGAACGATCAAAACGAACCAAACAATTGAAGGCTAACGAACGAACATGAAATATGTGAAATTTTAACGAACCGAACACGAACAAGTGGTTTGCAATTTTATCGAACACAGACACGAACATGAACACGAACCGAATCCTTAACGAACGAACGTTCGTTAAAGTCACTGTTCGGTTCGTTCGGTTCGAAATACACCCCTATTACCTCTAATTAACTCACCTCAAAATTCATTCTCTTTTCACTCTTCTTTTCATTAATTACAAATCATCATTTAATAGAGCAAATTTGGCGGAAGTTTCTTAATTTGTGTGCACAAAGCCAAACAGACATCTATTTAAAATAAGAGGGTATTATCTGTCTCATTATGCAACCAAATTCAGATAGCTGATCCCAAAATGTAACCAGACAAGGGTTATTTCTGTCTGCATTCACTAACCTTACATGTATATACACAAGTAGGTCAAATCTATTCTAAGAAATAAAAGTAAACAGGTCAACAAAACACACCAATTAAAAATTGTCTTCAATTTAGACTTCAACAACACTCATACACGATTATAAGTATCTCAACTTCACCAACCTCATCAATCTCCGGCCGTTTGATTATCACAAATTCACGAAGCCAGCAGTACAGAAATGAAGATTCAGGAATCTGCAAATGATTTGCTCACATAAATACCAATGATGATAAACACAACAAACAGCATAAGAAAGAAATTGGGAAATATAAAACTTGACAGATACGTAGGTAAATCATATATATATATATATATATATATATATATATATATATATATATATATATATATATATATTAGATGAAATGAGAATGACTTTCTGAGAAAAAATAGAAATAAATCTGAACCATTGATCTTTGTGTGATTTGCAGTCCGGATTAGATTATGCATAAAATATATGCATTTCATGCATCAGAATGTCCGTGCAATAAAATTATGCATTATATGCTTCAAAATATAGATGCATTAAAATAATGCATTTTGTGCATAAGTTTTCGCGA
Source organism: Orobanche coerulescens (assembly GCA_033398695.1). Lineage (NCBI taxonomy): Eukaryota > Viridiplantae > Streptophyta > Magnoliopsida > Lamiales > Orobanchaceae > Orobanche > Orobanche coerulescens. The sequence continues at coordinate 223,896,565 of CM065804.1, forward strand.
GAATAAATCTGGGTCATCCATTTAATCAAGATCTATGAACCAAATTCGTTCTTATTTATTAACTTACATTAACCACTATATATATATATATATATATATATATATATATATATATATATATGAAGATGGATCAAATGAGAAAGGCTTATTGAGTAAGAAATAAGAATAAATCTGAACCACAGAAAAAGGCTTATTGAGTAAGAAATAAAAATAAATCTGAACCATCGATCCTTGTGTGATCTACGGTCCATATAGATTATGCATAAAAAATATGCATTCCATGCAATAAACTGCCAAGCATTAAATATATACATTATATGCATCAAAATATCGATGCATTAAAATAATGCATTCCATTCATAAGTTTTCATGTAAATAAATCTTGGCCATCCATTAAATCAAGATTTATGTACCGAATTCATTCTTATTTCTTAACTTAAAACACATTCTCACCAGAACCACCCTCGAGGGAAAGAGGGAGGGAGGGAGAGAGAGGGAGAGAGAGAGAGAGACCATTTCAGCATCGGGGAATAAGGTGCAGGACATGGGGATGCCGAGTGATCAGGTAATTGGTTTATCAGGTCTACTGTTGCCTGTAGGCATGCTTTTAATATTTTCTTCTCCAGCCTGACAAGTTGTGTAGCTACACGTCGTTTTGGACTCAGATTAGGATCTACAAGCTAAAAGAAAAAGAAAATCAACTGGAGCATCAACAAAAACTATAGTTAAATAAGTGAAGTTCGTGGATAGTTACCAAATGCTCATCCTCCGCAAGGGTAGTAGGATAATGAGCAAGTCTTTTTGTAAAATACTCGGCAAGTTGTCCAAGGACAGCATGTTCCATACAGGAACTCACCTATATATGTGTGTGTGTGTGTGTATATCAGTAAAAGCTCCCAAGTGAAACAAACGTTCATGTCTCCAACAACTTATAAATAGCATTATAAAACCAAGTTTTCCATTTTTTTAAGCCAGTAGATGAAGCTTAAAGCATGAAGCATATGCTTTTTGGGGGGTTGATCTTATAGAGCGGACATCTGGAAAATTGAGAAGGCTAGGTTCCTTTCTACATGTGTATCATATCCAATATGAGCTTACCTGACATATTGGACCTTGAGAAGATAAAACGGACTGCATCTCTGAAGGATCATAAACATATCCCAATCGCAAATAAGGAAGCATGTCCATCACTGCCTCCTTTTCCTTTCCAACATAAACCTGTCCATGGGTGTTTCGTTTAACTTGGAAAGAATTCCTTAAGGTTATATGCATACATATATACATGTGACTATATAGGAACTAAGATATACACCTGAAAAACTTGTACCGACAGCTTTCCATTTCTTTGAGCAGCCAATCTTTTGTCCTGATACTGAGGATCCTTAGTATCCAAAGAAGCCTAGATGACAGAAGAGAAGTGATTAACCATACAACAGGATTGCAGGTAAAGAAAATGGGCATAAAATCTTACCTCCACCAAGATGCGATCATAAGAATTATCTTCATCAACAAAACCATAGTTGATGAGTAATTTTGAATTAGGTTGCGGCCCACACCTAAAAGGAAACGAATCACCAAATCAAAAGCAAGCATTTTTTATTCATATGAATAGGTTAAAACAAGGATTAAGACCAGATTATTGTATCACTGCATGTGTGTGTGAGAGAGAGAGAGAGAGGGGGAGGGAGGGAGGGGGAGAGAGAGAGAGAGAGAGAGAGAGAGAGAGAGAGTAACCAGACAACAATAGGTTCCCCAGTTTTATAGGGACGGTCGACGACAAGTTGCACAGCCCCATCAACAGCGGTTAACATTGCTTTGCAATTGCTTCTATAAGACAATAACGGAGGTCCGAAGGGAACCAAAGTAAATCTCCTGGCCAAACTGACTTTCTGGGTGGAAAATGAAAGTAAAATCAACCCTGGTACATTTTCGGACATACTAACATACTATGATATGTATGATTCAACTCTTGAGTCACAACCTTACAGGAAGATATTATGCAAAGACCATAATTCCAAAACAAAACAAACCTGCAAGTGAACCACACAGGACTGAACTGCAACAAAAGCTTGTTTGAAAATCTCAAAGGAGAAAGCCTCTGTAGGTATATCATATGGGTATTGCTGAAAATGTCAACACATACAAGATTTTAACAATTTCCAAGATTTTGAGGGAAAAAAACAGTAGAATTCTATGACAAATTATGATTAATAATTCGCTTGGATGCAAGACAAATACCTGAAACAAAGAACCAGCCATGAACCAGACAGTGTCAAGCTCATTATATTCTCTCTTAATTCCTTCAGCCCTCTCAAGGACCTCAGCCTAAATAATCACAGCATGCAGATTAGAAAATTTGGTTATAAAATACATAGCAAGTTACTATTACTTCATTAACATTGTAAGTTGTTTACATTCAACAACTTAATGCAAGGGGCAAGGGAGGATAAGATACCTTTGTAGGGCTTCCTGTCAGATAATCTAGTTCAGTCTCTGACCATAAAAGTGGTGATTCGACAGCTAACTGTCCCCTACCCCGTTGCCGATCAAGTTCTTTAATATATGTATTCCAGAAAGACTTTTTACCTTTCTTCTTCTCATACATTAGGTATAGTGCCAAGCAGGCTAATTCTGATAGCTTATTCGTGGTTAGAAGTTCCGCTGCATCAAATGAAATAATCTTGTAGATTACAAATCAAAGTGATAAAAACCTCGATCAATAATCGAACGAAAAAATATTATGTTCTTAATATACATAAAAGATGTCTCAAAGAGAAGTAAGTTAGACGTGTTAGTGACTTAATGCAAGATCTCCATCAAAGGTCGCTTTCATAACTAAGCTTTGAAATTGCTCCAGAAGTACAGACGGAGATTCAAATTTAAAAAGTCGTGATATAACCGAAAAGTGGAGAAAAAACCAGCATAAAACCATAAAGGCAATGTTACCAATTATACCACAGAACAGGTTAATTATACTGAGATCCAAATATTTAAAATACATATATATATATATATATATATATAAATATATACATAAATATATAAATATATATATATATATATCTGGGGGGGGGGGGTCCCTTCCGGTTAAAACACACAGAGAAAAATATAGGCTGTTTCCCTGAGACCAACATGTCAAGGGTCCAGTAGGCTCTTAGGGGGTAAGGATAGCGAAGAACTTTCTAAATGACATTTGAGTTCAATTGCAGAAAAATACATTTCAATTTTGCATTTCATGTTCAACAAAACAATGAAAGAATTTCCCAAGTGTCAATCATTTTCAAGTGAAATCAAAGTGTACGCATTCTCCAGCAATTAATGCAGCGCCTTACCGACTGTTTCATTTCCCAATACTCTCTCGAGTGTCACCACCAATGAATTAGGGACAGAAAATGCTATATCACCTTCCTGGTAGTAGTAACACAAATCAATTCCCAGCAAAATTAGTGCATCAGGATATGCATCAAATTTTGTCAATTGAATTAGCAATACGAAACATTTGTTAAGAGTTCGGCAGTTCATTAGCTCTTATACTTGTTCGGTGTGTTTCCACAAGCATTTCCTTATGTTTTCTTTCGATTCCAAAAATAAATTACTAAAATCTTAAGACACAACTAAACTATACGTTGTATTGAGAAAATGAAATAACTATAGTAGGTCAGAATTCGAAGAATTGACCTGAAGATCTTCACTGGCAGCAACATATTGAATAGGGCGACGCGTCGAATCATGAGAAGGCCTTTCTTTAAGCATCACTTTGCAAGGAGGAAATCCGTTCCTATCCATCCAAGACTTCAAATCCCCCTGCTCCTCTTCTCTTTTGCAGGTAATCTCGCTCGATTTCACTCTTGTATCAGAATTTGAAGCGGCGCACGTACTTATACATGTTCCTATATTCTTAGTGTCTCTGCGGAGGGCAGGTGTAATTGCAAACCGAGAATGGGAAGTCAGTGCCGGAGGGCGAAATGAAAGTGAAATGCATCGTGTATTTGTCGACAAATCCATGGACAATAGTTTCTCAATCGATTAATGCATGTATCTGGATTTGCTGCCAGGGTTTGGGAGGTTAAAGGGAAGCATTGTGTTATCAACACACTTTTTCTTTGGTTAAATAACACATTTCCACCCACGTTTTCTATTTTGTAGTTATATTTATAAGTATATATTATATATATTATATCAATTTTCTAAGTTGAAAAACGAGTAATAAGAAACAGGTAGAAGTGGTTGTGTATATCTATATCTATCTATATCTATATATTCTATATATAAAGAATGAGTTTCATGTTTTAATGTGAGCATTAATGACATTAGCTAAGAAACTCTATTATCATGTATGTCAATACATAATAATCATGTGTAAGTTTTTTTTATCATGTTCATTTATTAAATAGGCTCATTCAATTACCGTAATGCACAAATTTCCTTATTTATTTGTTTGTTATCTTTGGTAAAACTGAAAATGTAAATACACATTTTAGTATTGGAAAAAATTGTCATTCTAATTCAGTTTGAAAAGGACAATTAAACTAAAATATATTTAAATATTTGATACAAAAAGATGTTTGGTTTATTGAACGGTGAAAGATTGTATATGTTTAACGTCAATTATCTTACACAAACAAACATAAGAATAAACAAATACAATAAGACTCTCCTAACCACAACAAAAGAGTCATCACAGACGGTGGAACTTTCCATCTTATACTAAAACTATAAGATATGAAAAATAAAGTGGAAGAGTAGTAAAGTCGATTTAGGAATTTTTAAGACCATGGTTATATTTTGCCATTGAGTTTTGGTACAAATATCATCAATTCATAAGGTTACTAATCTGTGTTATAATCCTTTCAACTATTCAAATTCGAGAGTTGTGTTTCGACAAAAGTTGTGTAAGTAATCTCAATAAATAAAGGTCTTAATGTTATGATATTACCTTTTTTTTCTTCTTAAAAAGGTCTAAATAATGACGTATTTTAAATAGAGAACTGTTGCGTATTTTACATTCACGATTTGTCATCTACTGCTTTGAACCCAAAAAGTGGAAATAGCTCAAGCCATGAAAATGTGTGTGAGTGTTAAAAGTGAGATGCTAATGTGGCTATTTAGTTTAAGCCACTATACCGTGTCCTTTAATTAATATATAAATGTTGAATTTCATCATTAAACGCAAGTATTTATAATCACAAATTATATTTTTTTTAAAGTGTTTAATATTTATGATAACATCTACTATATTATAAATCATTTGTGACTTTTAGGGAGGTCTTAAAATATTAAGATACATACTTAGAGCATCTACAATGCATCAAGTTTAAAGACTTGATGCATTTAATACATATTAACCACAAGGTTTGTGCAATGGAACTCGCCTCATTATCACGCATCTGGGAGAATTTGTTATTCAAGCAAAACTCACTTGGAGACGTAACGACGCAATCGTTACAAATGAAAGACAAAACTCGAAGCTGGTACATCAATTTTGGTGTAAGAGACAAAAGAAAAAAACCTAAGTTGTGTGTAGTATAAATTTTGTTTTTGAAATAGCATGTATTGCGTTATGGTGATGAAAGTCACTCATGTATTTGATGCATTTTTATTGAAATAATTCTATTTACAAAAACTTACTTAAACAAATTTCCTTTATTCAGTCGAGTACCCCTGATCGAAACTAAGCATAATAACTAAATACGCATAACCCTTGCAAAATCGATGATTCTTTACGGTGAACAAAGCCCATGCATCGCACGGGCCATGATGTCTCGTTTCCTCAACAAAAAAGGCTGTATTAATAACACAATTCTTCTGAAGAAAATTAATGTTATCGAAATTAAAAGGGGTATGTATGTATGTCGAGGCCTAACAACTCCTTGGAGTCCATGAACCCATGGGTACGGACCGGGATAACTTGACTCCAACCGTGGAACGCAATTTCAGTTTGCGAATCCCTCAATGATATGTGAAAGCAAATTCAGGTTCCCGAGCTCTAATCAAACATGAAATGTTTCGAGGAAAGCTGTCATTTAACAACTGCTTTGATAACATATTTGATCGTATGTACACACACATATATACTCCCTCCGTCCCATATATATATATATATATATGTCATGTTTGACTTTTTTGGTCAATCGTCTCCAACTTTGACTGCGAATTAATCTTAAACCGCAAATGTAAAATCTTCGACTGGATTATATAATGAAACTAGTGATATGATTATATTGTACTTGTGATATGTTGAGATCATTCGACTAATCACGAGTGGTGTTATGATGTTTCGACCATCATTTTGTTGGCTTTTTGCCGTTTTGGAGGTTAATTTGGACTAATGACGATCACCGCTAACAAATACAGATGTACTGTATCAAACACATGTCCGTAAAAACTATGTCGTGTATGTAACACTCACATGTTACGACCATAACTGGTCCGAGTAGAATTTCTTTGTTTCTCAAAGATCGATATGCAAACACAAAAAAAATACAAGAACTGAGTAAGAACAACAAGGATCAAATATAATCACTAAAATATACGAATACAATAAGGATACCAACCGTACAAAAGTACCACAATGAAAAATCATAACAGGATATCACACGTTATCTGTTGATTGACTTATCATACGCAATAATCACCCATTAACGTATGCAATGCCTCATTGACTCGTTTATCCGCACCCGCGGTGAACGTGTCTGGGACCCAACGACAGAAAGTAACCCACGAGACCGGAAGACTCCCTTTGTCTGATCCGACCTTACGTACACATGTATCCATTCTTACCGTACGTAAGTCTTGTTCCATCACGTACGTAAGCCTCCCACGTTCGTAACAATCTCAGAGTCTGCCATTACTTTACCATATTTCAAGTGTACGTGTCCGACATCTCAACATCTTGGATATGTATACTCATTCCATTAATATTCTTATACGATATACTTGATATTAATAATACAAAACATCTGACACATAATATCATCAAATGCAATTATTGACCAACTGCGATAATTATAACGGTACGGTTTTCTCAATTCTAAAATTATTTTATCCATATTGTACATGATGGAACCGAGCTGGTCGGTCACCAAGAATCGGGTTAACCTTAGAAGTTTATCTAAGAAAACACGAAGATGTACAGTATTGCTCTCTTTCTCTCTGTGTATTTCTTTCTCTCTCTAAAATACTTCTCTGTAATCTCAAAATTATGCTTAGCCTTTGAAAGAAAGGCTTATCCCCTATTTATAGAAGGGAGGGATGTCTGTCCTTGAGATCTCTTGCTGATTTTAGGGAAGATCCCAGATATTCAGGGATTTAGGCTGCGATTTCCCATCCTTGGATATCCGGGATTTGGGGACTGTGGTTTACTGCCCGAATTGCGGGATTCTCGCTGTAGGTCAAGATCTACCTTTTCGAGAGCTTAACCTTCATGAGCCCGGCGATTTCCAACCCCGGGTATGGTTAGGCAGGTCGGTTCATATTATAAGGGGGCCCTTAGGTCGGGACACTCTTAACTGAGTCCAGAGGTCGGTGATACCCCTTAGGTCGGGACACTCTTCTCCGAGACTCTAGGTCGGACTCCATTCGTCTAGGTCTCTCCTCTTTTACTCAGAGATCGGTACATCGGTTTATATTGGGCCTCTTTAGATCGGGTTTTTAGGAGGTCAACATTTGTCGTCCTATCAACCAGTCCCCCCTACTCTAGTCGAGCTGTAAGACCGAGTAGAGTAAGAGTTATTTTAAATCGACGACCTCGATGCGGTAATCCTTGGGAATCAAGTTTCGAGGATTCTCGAGATTTGTGCGCATTTATATCAATGCCTTTTCCTTTTCTTAATCTTGCCTCCCCACCGTGTCAACCTATTATAGGTCGGATGTGGCGGTGTCAGATCTAGGCCGTTCTTTCAGAGAAGGTATCGGACGCTCCAGATCGTCACGTTTCTTCTTGGTTTTCGCCCCTCTTCCCTATAAAAGGAGATCTTCTTCTTCCCCTGCCATTTCCGCGTCCTTATTTTCTTGAGCTCTGGTGCAAAAATCCTCAGGCGACATCAGCGATCCCAACTTCCGACTTCCGACGACGCCCTTGCTATCAACCTCCGGCGCTCTTCCTTCCACCCCATTTCATGGGTATGTTTATCTAAACACTTTCGCTTCTTCCTCTTCTTCTTCCCCCTTTTTTTTTGTTTTTATTACACATATTTTCTTATTTCCCTCCCCGTTTTCCTTCCTTTCGCGATGTCTTCCGCCTCCAATTCTCAGAATATCTCCGGCTAGTCGGCCGTGGACTCCATTTTGGAAGGCTTGTCTTCTTCCGATGGGGATTCAGAGGGTAGGTCGGAGCTAGCTATAGGCTCCTCCCTTTGTCTTAGAGACGAACCTCTAGGTGATATATATTGGTCCGAGCTAGGCGACACTCCTCCTAACCTACCTTCTGGCATCCCTTTGATTGTCGTAGATCCTCCGTATCCTCCTCCCATGGGTGAGGTAACGGTCACCGGCCTTTTAGCTGATCCTTATCAAGCGGTCGGAGGAGCTACCCGAGTTCTTCCTCCCCATCCTCTGTCTAGGACTAGTCCAGCCGAGCTTGCCAGTTTTATAAAATTTCCCAGGCTTCTTCCGGGGTGGGAATTTGTTACGCCCCAGGCTCGCGAAACCCCCGATCACCCTCCTCCAGATCATATTACTTGGTTTGTGGATCAGGTGAGCAGTGGTCTCCGCTTTCCTCTTCACCCCTTCCTTGTTTCGCTTTCTATTAAATATAACCTTCCCCTCAACCAGTTCTCCCCCAACTCCTTTCGTTATATGGTCGGTTTTCTTGTGTTATGTCATTATAGACACGAGGAACCCGACCTGGATTTTTTCTATTTTTGCTTTGGGTTAAAGAGCTATAAGGGCTCTTTTTACTTGACTTCCTAGAACAATGCCCATTTCTTCACCCACATCCCTTCCAATGTGAAGGACTGGAGGTCGCGCTTCTTTTTTCTCCAGCTCTCTTCGGATGACTCCTGGGGCTTCCCCACAGAATGGACGCAAGCCACTCCGAGCTAAGCTCCTATTCCCAGGCGCAGTTCTATCCGAGCTGGGTGGGTTGAGAAGGTTTGAGAATGGAACGCCATTTCTTACAATGCTTTCCAGCTGACGTACTTTCATGACCTTTTATTCCATTGTGGGCTGAGCTCGAATCCTTATCCAGCTATTCCCGATATTGGTAGGCTTTAACGGCTCTTTCATAGTATAATTTTTACTATTTTATTTTTCGACTATCTTACTGACCCATTGTGTTGTTTTTCGTAGATCGCTTCATGCGGACCTGCCAATCTGATGCTTCCAAGCCTGCTGAACCGGTGAAGGATAAAACCCCCAGGTCGACAAATCCACCTAAAGATAAGGCGGTGGGTTCGCCTAAACCTAAGCAGAAGCCAGTGTCCAAACCCAAGGTTGGGGTCAGTCTTCCTTCCGACCTGGCTCCTCCCTTAACCACTGGACAGAACCCTGCAAGCTCCTCTCGACAGCTTCAGGTCTCTAAGCGGGCCCACTCCCCCATCCCTCCCTCTCTTAAGCGGCCGAAGACTGCAGGCCCCTCTAGTTCAACTATGGAGTCCTTTTTTCGTTGTAAGGAGTGGGAGAAATTTCTCCCAATTTTAAGCTCAATAATCCCGAATAGGGATAGGCAGGCATTACGCGCCTCCTCGGAGGATGCTCGCCTGGATTTAATGATGATGTACTTCGGGAAGGTACTCCTCCCTTACTCATTTTTTTCCTCTTTTCCACCATTTTTATTTTTTACTGATGCTTTGATGCAATTGCTCCCCCTCCTCTCTTTTTTATACAGTTCTGTGCTATTTTGGTGTACCTTGTGGAGGAGCAGAAGAGCGGCGCTTCGTCCTCTTCCCAAATTACCCAGATGTCAGCCGATCTGGTGGCCGCCCTGGAGGCTAAGAACGATCTCACTGCCCAGCTTCAAGAGAGGGAATATCGCTTAGATGTTGCCCTTAAGAAGATTTCTGAGCGAGAGGCGGTTTCGGAGCGGGCTCAGATGGCTAACGTTCAGCTGAATCAAGAGCTAAAATTTTCAAAGTCTCAGACTCAGACTGAATCGGAGAAGGTGATCCAGCTCGAGGCTCAGCTGGCAAAAGCTAAGGCCGATTCTGAGAAGATCACCCAGCTCAAAGCCCAGGCTAAGACAGAGTCTGAGAAGGTCACCCAACTTGAAGCTCAACTGGCCGAGGCTAGATCCGAGGGGTCTTCCTATGAGCGAGGAGTCACGGACGGTCAACGTCGATTTCTGACCAGTGACATCGATCACTCCTTCCTAGAGGCCTACCGCTCTGCCCTCCTAGCCCGGTATCACAATTCCACCGCTTACCTAGTTCGGCTGGCTCCCGTTGCAACGCAATACTTTGATTTTGCTCTAACTCACGCCCGCGAGCAACTAGCCGCTTTGGGCTTTATGGGGGAGCTGGACAGGGATGCGGATTTGGACGGGGCTCCCGTCCCTTCAGGTTGGTCTAGCGATGTGAACGAATCTCTCGAAGCATCCTGGTGGAAGGACGCCCTTGGAGAATCGATAAAGGAATCCGGCCTGGACTTGGAGCTGCCCTCTATCCCTTCGGCGTCGCCAGTCAGGGCTGACACTCCTAATCCAGATGCGACTGGGGCCGACCCTGATGTTTCTTCCTCGTGTTCCCCCATTCTTCCGAGCCTGTAGCTTAGCCTTTATTTGTATATGTATTTATTCTTTTCGTTGTTTATTGTACCGGCGCAGATGTTTTTAATGAAAAATCTTTTGATGTGAATGTAGCTCGGATCTGTATGATAGTGATATGCCTTGTTAATGCAATTTAGTTATGAGAACAGTATCTTCTAATATAGCTCGTCTTTACAAACCACCTCTTTAAAGTTAATATAGCTTGACTACTTGAAAGGACTCTTTGGCGTCGACATAACTCGTCTTTAACCGCAACCTTGATATAGCTCAACTATTTGAAATAGCCCGACTACTTCAAAACTTCTTTGTAGTCAACGCCACTCATTTTTTAGTCAGAACCTTATGCTGGAATATTTATTCCACATATTCATAAATAGTGTTTTGATGATTAAGTTGCTAAACAAAACAAAACAACAAAGAGGCGAATAAAAACGACGAAGAAATCGAAGACACAAAAAGTTGCAATCTGGACTGCATTAGCGCACGCTACATACCAAGGTTAGCGCACGCTAACGAGAGTAATCTACAGAACAAATGAGTTCGAAGTTACCTGAAGTGAAGTCATATGATGAAGATAGCGCACGTTACTCATGTTTACTAACGCACGCTATCGAAGTCCATATTACCGTTGTGAAGAGATTCAAACTCAGAATGACGTATGCAGTGAAGTAAGGCTTAGCGCACGCTACAGGTGATATTTAGCGCACGCTAAATATCAGTTTGAATTCAAGTCAATCAATCCGTTGGGAAGATTCTGATGCAAAGTCGAAAAGTATAAACGGATATATGACGCATGCAATGATGCAAGATTAGCGCACGCTACAAGGAAGTGTTAGTGCACGCTAACTGTCCATGACAGTAGCCACTGGACTGAAACATGAAGGCATTAACGTATGCTACATGCAGTACATAACGTACGTAACAGGCAACATGCACGATAGCGCATGCTAAGAGGAAGAGTTAGCGCACGCTAGCAAGTCAAAAGTCAGCAACGGCTAGTTTGATGAAGAAGGCTATAAATACCACATCTTTGGTATCAAACCATACAACAACTTCAAGCAATCAAGACATTGATCTGATATTCATATATATATATATATATATATATATATATATATATTATATTATTGTTGTGATATTGAGCTTATATTATTAGTTTGAGTGTTTATACATTCAACATATACACGAGAGGTAAAAAAAGATACGATTGGATTCGGTGTTACTAGGATCAAGGATCCGGCATTGTTAGAATCGCAACTGATATCTTAGTGAGGTTTATCTAGTACTGATAGAAAGCTAGAATGGTTGATTCCTTGTCCAATAATAAAGGAAAACGGTTTAACTTGTACCGACAAAAAGACAAGTACGCACAGTAATATCTCGACCAATAGAAGAGAGATTGAATGGTTTACTCGGACCGATAGAAGACGAGCTTGTAACGGTAATCCCTCGACTGATATAAGAGAGGTGCAGAGGTTTTTCTTCAACCTATAGAAAAAGATACCGAGAGAGGACATAGGCTCGATTATAGACAAACCTCTATAAATCCTTGTGTCGTTTATTTTCCGCACTTTATATTTACGCTTCCGCAACACGGCGCAAATACCAATTTTGCTCCAACAATTGGTATCGGAGCGGTACCTCCAATAAGCGGCTTAACATCCGAGGAGTCGATCCAAATGGCATTTCAATATGATCCAGTCGAAGGCCTTGCTCTCAATCGACCACCATTTTTTGATGGTTCGAACTTTATGACGTGGAAGAAAAAGATGTCAATATTCATCCGAGCGTATGACATAGAGCTTTGGAAGGTGATTTGTCTTGGTCCGAAAATTCCGACGAATTCTAACGGTATGCTTAAAAATTTCTAAGAATATGACGATTCCGATTGGAAAAATGACCATTACAATTGTAAGGCAACTCAACTCCTATATTGTGCCTTAAATCCGGAAGAACACAACCGGATATCATCGTGTGATAGTGCCAAAGAAATTTGGAAATTGCTTGAGGTAACACACGAAGGTACGTCTCAAGTCAAGGAGATGAAGATAAACATGCTCCTTCACGATGATGAGTTATTCCAAATGAAGGACGATGAATCCATCACTATAATGCTCGACCGATTTTCGGTTATCACAAATGGATTAGCATGTTTCGGAAAACCACTTTCGAGTAGTGATAAAGTAAAGAAAATTCTCCGATCACTACCTCGAGAATGGGACGGTACGGTGACAACCATAATGAAATCAAAAGATTTAAATACTCTTGATTTTAGTGCTCCCGTTGGTTCTCTTATAAACTACGAGATTGTTCTAAAATCTCGGAATGCCAAACCGAAACCGAAGGAAAGATCAATATCCATGAAGGCTAAGATGTCGATATCTAAAGAAAAAATCCCGGTGGACGCTTTCTTCTGTTAGTGAACGGGTATATGTACTATGCGGTTATTGGCAGATGAGATCATAAGTCTTTGACCAAAGCATTGGAGCTAGTTGTATTGGATACACGAGAGCTCAGTGTTCTCGATTTGCATTAACTCATGCATAGCGTCAAGTACAGATAGGGTTTGACTGACCGTGACCCTATAACTTGATCGGGACATTTGAAAGAAAGATTTATACGTATACCGGTATTCACGACAGAAAGGTTTTGGAATGATCCCCAATTATTCGTTCTCAGTTAGGGTACAGTGTAGGCCGCCAGGCTGGCTAGGTGGTGCTACTACTCTTTGGTTCCTCCCATTGCTAACCGATACGGACCTACCGAGTCACACAATAGGATTGACGACGGAATGAATCGAGCTTATTCTCTCTTTATAAATACTAGATATTGGATATCTAATTTATTGGATATTGGATGTCTAATTAATTTTGGGACATTGGATGTCTCAATTAATTTATTGGATAAATTAATTTACAGCCTAATGAATTAAATTTAATATCTGGTGATTAATTATATTATTTTATATTTGATATGATTAATTAATTGGATTAATTAATTGATATAAATACATCTCAACGAAATGGAGTTTTATCTGTTTGGACACACGAGAGTCCGAAACGAACCGAACTCGTTCGTTGCTTCTAGATGGTCGCCCCCTTTAATTTTTTATTAAGTGGTCTTTGATTTCCACCTTATTATATGGTGGAAGACCAAAGAAAATCAACAAAGTGAATTTTCATTTTAATAATGAAGAATCAAATATTGTGGGGGACATGAGATGATTTGGTGACAATAAAAAGAATTCATCTCCCCTCTTGATTGAGCACCATCCATGAGTTCCAAAGGAGAGAGAGAGAGAGAACTATTTCCTTTCATTGTCTTCTTCTTTTCTTCTTCTTCACTTTCTTGGAGAAAATTGAGAGAGAAGAATTTCTCCCTAACACTTAGAGTGCTTAGGAAAAACAAAGGAGAAAATAAATTAATATACTTGGAGTGTATCGACTTATTTCTATAAGATCCAACCATCATATTCTAGCCGTATCCTTGGAGGATAATAGGTTGGGAGTTATTCCAGTCGACTTCGGGCACGTGGCAAGTAGAGGCACGGTGTTTCGGTGCTCGAGATTCTAAAAGCTTGACGAATCAGATTTGCAGCGGAGATCAACTAAAGCTTGGCGGATTGGATTCATGGCGAGGATCACCATATTCACAACCATTTAATCAAAGGACTACAAGGGTATGATTTCGGATCCCCCTCTTGTTTGGTTTTATATATTCGTATATACGTAGCTTGATCGATCCTCTTTAGGGATTCAGATCGAATTTGATTCGTATTTCACTTCTGCTGCGCCTTCGTTTTTTGTGTGCGAATCCAAACAGTGGTATCCGAGCGAGGTCTTGTGATCGTATATACGATATTTAGCATTTGGAATGCTTGATTGTGTGTCCTTATGATTTGGAATCATAATCGTTTTAATTGTTGATTTTCAATTGTTCATCTAAAAATTAATTTTTCATGATATTATGTTACAATATAAATCTATTTTTCTTTTGAAAAACTGATTTAGCTGTGTAATATAAATATTAGAAAAATATTATTTTTGGAATCGGGGCGAAAAAACGAGCCGAAAATGTAAACGGACCCGGCAGCTTGGAGCTGGTCGGGCGCTGCCATGCGGTCCCAGGCAGTGGATTGCGATCCGGTCATGCGGTCCGGACCTGCTCGGCAGCCTGCCGGGCGCTGCCAATCAGTGGATCGTGTTGGGATAACAATCCCTGTATCGAGATTGTCAGGACAAAACAATCCCTGTATAGAAAAGATCAAGACAGAATGTTTTGACAATATGCCAATCCAGCATACAACAAGCAGCTGTATCGAAAAGCTGATCAACATGTATCGAAGACTTCTCGTAGCCCCAGCATACAGAATCAATCATACAGCAAAGAAGTCTTATAAAGACTAAGTATGGAAGCTGTCTCGAATCGACAATACAACTATCATTCCACACAGCATCCAAACAGGACAAGAAAGAATCTTTGTTATTCACTAAGTCAACATCCCGTTTGAGAAGATATATTTAAATACTAAAGGATAAAATATTTAAATATCAAGCCGTCAGAGATCTTCAAATCTAGCGCAAAATCTGGATCGTGTTTTATTCAAACACATCATCCTGTTGGAACGGAATCTTGCTCAATGGATTTATATCAACGGATATATTTCAGAAAGCTATATATATCCCGAGCCTTTGAAGATCTACACACACGCAAACAAAACGAACGAACGAATATTCAGAGCAAACATATCTCCCAAAGCATTCTGCTATTCTGAAAGAAGAGATATACAGTGCTCAAAACCGTGAACAACACATCATCAGCTAAAAGATCAGAAAGTCAAAGTTGTTGTTCAAATATTGTTCTATCCCTTGAACAAACCCATCAGCCCTGTGTGGACTGAGAAACCTTGCTCTTCCTGAACTGTGTGTGACGGACTTGTATTGAAGAGACGAAGCTTCAGAACTGTGTGTGAAGAAGCCAGTCAAGTGAAAGCTCAAACCAATCTGTGTGAACGGTTGAAGGCTAAGATCATTATATCAATATATGTGAACGATATACTGATTAGGTTTGATTATAAATACGTAGTTGTGTACGTAGTATTTATAATAAACATTTTCACTCCAGTGTGGAGGACCAGTGGACGTAGAGGGGTTTACCTCGAACCACTTTAATTACTGTGTCAATTACCTTCTGCAATTACTGTTTTATTATTTGTGATTATCTTTAAGTATACACTTCATATCTAGTTGATGTATTTACAGCAACTTATTTTGACAAGACTTCCGCTACGCACTCAAATTTGAAAAACCGTACAGCTTGTTGTTTAAAAATACTCTCCAAGTTGTATCATGTATACTTAGTGGCCAACAAGTGGTATCGGAGCGGTTGATTCCAAAAATAATAGTCGTATTTTTGATTGAATCAGATCCTTAAATCACTTATTCTTATAAAACAGTCTTTTTCTTCTTTATATCTTCATATGGATACATCTATGATCAATAAAGTTCCTAGGTTCTCTATTAATGAATTTGATGATTGGAGAATTAGGATGGAGGCTCATCTTGCAGCAATGCACGAAGAGATGACTTTTGTTATACAGGATGGCCCCATAAAGATAATGAAGGTAAATCCGGATGCAAGAATTGAATGCCAGGCTCATGCTGAGATGCTCGAGAAAGAGCGCGAACAATGGACTTCTGACGAAAGAAAGCGCGCCAACCTCGACAATGTTGCTAAGAACGCGTTATTTATCACTCTTGATAAAGGCACATTCTCAAAGGTAAAAAGCTGCAAAACAGCCAAGGAAATCTGGGATAAACTCAAGTTAATTTGTGAGGGAACTGAGCTCTCAAAAGAAAATAAGATTTCAAAATTAACTCAGCAATTTGAATCTTTTGAAATGAAACCAAACGAAACACTTGAGGAACTTGACCTCAGATTCACTGGGATTGTTGGTGAACTTGAAGCATTAGGCAAAATTTATACTCAAAGGGAGAAAAAACTAAAGATTTCCAGATCTCTCCCTGCCCGATGGGACAATAAGACCACAACTATGCGTGTGTCATGTAATCTTAGTGAAATATCTACTTTTGATCTCTTTTCTGACCTTAAAGCATTTGAGTACGATATAGACAGGAGAGAGAAAGCTAAAGAATCTCCCGCTAGGACTACAGCCTTAGCCGCTCTATCCAACCGAAGACACAACATGCCGAGCTCATCAAAGCCCATTAATAAGAATGCTGACAGCGACGATGACATCCTGTCGCAAGACGAAATGGCGCTCCTCATGCATAAGTTCAAGAAGTTCATCAAGCAATCAGGAAAGGCTCCATACAGGCCCAAGCTTGTACACAAGGTAAGTATTGAAACTTCCTCTGGTGATGCTAAAATGTGTTATAATTGCAGGAAACCTGGACATTATGCAAACAAATGTCCTCATCCCAAAGTTCAAAGGTTGCCGGAAGCCGAGCAACAAGAAAAGGATGAAAAAAGACGTGCTTGGAAAAACAAGTTCAAAGCCCTGATTGGTGAATCAGAAGCCGCCCCCACTCCATCTAAATCCGAAGAATGTCTTCAGGTAGTCAGTGACAGTGATTCATCTGATGATGATTTCGAAGATAAAGCATATATGTGCTATATGGCCAAGGACATTCCGGAAGATGAAGATAGCGATGATGAGGTAAGCTCAACTTCAGCTATTCCCTCCAATGCATCTCATACTTTTGAAAATATGATGAATGAGTTTAAGACCATTCAAATGGCCCATGAGACATTGAAAAATGAAAACATACAGCTCCAACTTTCTAACTTAGAGCTGAAAGAAGAAAACGACTTGCTGAAAGTAAATTACGAAAATATGTCTGTTGATTGTGAAAACAGCAAAGTCGAATATGAAAAACTCATGGAGAGCAATCATCAACTTGCTCATGAATTAAGTGAGAGTAAATCTCATAGTGAGAGAAATACAAATGATTTTGTTCTACTTCAAGCCAAAGTAAAAACTCTCGAAAAACGAGAAGGAGAACTTGAGACCATTCTGAAATCTTTCGAGAAATCATCTAAAAGAATGGAAGAAATTCTAAGCACTGGGCAACATACTCATGATAAAAGTGGCTTAGGATACATATCATTTTCCAATAAAGGGAAAACTAGTATTGTGTTCGTCAGGGGTGTGGAACCCATTCCTGTATCGAAAGAAGTTCCGAGTCCTGTGAAGGAATCCGTTGCACCGCGAATAGCAAAAGCTGCCATTCCACCACCTCAGTCCTATTCCAGACAGCGGAATCACCAACCATTCAGACCTGTAAGGCATATCCAACAGCATGCTCCCCGAGCATATCAGCAGCGCCAACAGCCGTTCAGAAGGAAGGCTGTGTCCAAATACCAAAGGTCCGCACGACAGTACTTTCAGTACAGCACGCCTAGGTATTGGATACAGGAGCCTCGTCACTCATCGCAACAGCAAGTTTTCACACAGTATCAACAACAGCGTTGGGAATCCAACTGGAGACCCAGAAGGCAAGCTGTTAGGCTGAAGAAAATGGCTCCACCTCCAAGACGGCATTCGTACTGGACTTATAATAACCCTGAATTTTACATGCATAATAATTATAATGGTTATAGCAACTACGAATATGCCCCACGTAGAAATCGCAATTACGGACCTAAACCATCCTACAGTAAACCTATTGCTGTCAGGAAAATATGGGTACCTAAAGGCACTAACATCCATGGACCCAACAATAAAAGGGGACCTAAATCTACCTAATTTGTTTGCTACAGGACATTCTGGAGAAGGAAATCTGGTACTTCGACAACGGATGTTCCCAGCACATGACAGGAGATAAAAGCAAGCTATCAGATTTCGTAGAAGGTCGCGGTCCAAAAGTGCGCTTCGGTGATAAATCTAAAGGAAGAACAAGAGGGAAGGGAACCCTACTTTTCGGAAAATTCAAAGTCACCGATGTAGCTTATGTTGAAGGCTTACAGTACAATCTACTTAGTATTAGCCAGTTCTGTGACAAACAGTTCTCGATGAAATTCTATATAGATCACTGTAGAGTCAAGAACATCCGACCAAAGAAGTTGTGCTCACAGGGAGCAGATCAGGTAATATGTATATTGCTGACTGGATGCCTACGAGCTCCACAATTCCTTGTTTTGTTGCCAAAGGCACTGCAGATCTAAGCTGGTTATGGCACAAAAGGATGTCACACATCAACTTCAAGACTATCAACAAACTCTCCAGACAGGGAATGGTTAGAGGATTGCCAAATGTTTCATTCCAGAAAGATAGTGTTTGTGGACCCTGTCAAAAAGGCAAGCAAATCAAGACCACCCTGAAAAACAAATCCTACCTTTCAATCCACAGAGTGTTAGAAATGCTACATATGGATCTCTATGGTCCTGTAGACCCGGTAAGTTTGAGAGGTAAGAAATACTGTCTTGTTATTGTTGATGATTATTCCAGGTATGCTTGGACAATATTCCTAAGCAAGAAGAAGGAAACAACATCAAAGCTGCCCGAGCACCTGAAAAAGCTTCAAAATGAAAAAGGGTCGAGTATCGTGTCCATTCGTTCCGACAGAGGTACAGAATTCACTAACCGCTTTATAGAGCAATACTGTTCGGAAAATGGGATACAACACGAATACTAAGCTACCCGTACACCTCAACAAAATGGTGTTGCCGAGTGAAAGAATAGGACGCTGAAGGAAGCAACAAGGACAATGATTGCCGCAAGCAAGTTGCCACAGTGTTTCTGGGGCGAAGCCACCAATACAGCGTGCTACACAAAACCGCTGTATCGTCAACAAGCATCACAACAAAACAGCATACGAGGTATGGAACAACAAAACTCTGTTAGTTTCGTACTTTCACATATTTGGATGCAGATGTTACGTTTTGAACAACGGTAAGGATCAACCTAGAACCTTCGATGAGAAATCGGATGAAGGGATATTTGTAGGATATTCCTCTGTTAGCAAAGCATACAGGATCTTCAATAAAAGGAAGCTAACAATTGAGGAATCAGTTCATGTAGTGTTCGATGAACCTCACCATGATCCTACAGGAGTAGAAGACCTTTCTCATAACATCCAACAACTTTCCATCATAGATCCACCAATTCCTATCGAACTTGTCGTTGACCTAGAAATCAACCCCGCAGCTGTAAGAACCAACGTAGATGAAGCCGATGTTGTACAATCTGAAGCCAAAACTACAACAACTCAAGATACAGTACGGGACCCCGAATTAGAACCCGACAGAAGATGGTTGAGAGATCACCCGCAAGAGCTGATCATTGGAAACATTGATGCTGGTGTTTCTACCCGTAGGAGAATACAGAGTACACAAGGAAATACACTATGCGCGCAAGAAGAACCCGATACTGAGATATCACCATTTCCTAAATGGAAATCTCAATCCGAGCTTAGAAGACTTAATATGTGCACTATTGTTGTATTCTTAGCCCAATCCGAACCTGTTTCTACCAAAGAAGCTCTCAACAATTCTCATTGGATCACATCTATGGAAGAAGAGCTTAACGGTTTCAAAAGAAACAACGTATGGTATCTTGTACCCAGACCTACGCATCAATCAGTAATTGGAACCAAATAGGTATTTAGAAACAAGAAGGATATAAATGGACTCATTATCAGGAATAAATCCCGACTAGTCGCCCAAGGCTACAGACAGGAAGAAGGCATAGACTACGATGAGACATTTGCCCCTGTAGCCAGACTAGAAGCTATTAGGATATTTTTAGCCTTTGTCGCCCATAAGAGCTTCATTGTATACCAAATGGACGTCAAAAGTGCATTCCTAAATGGAGACCTGGCTGAAGAAGTATATGTTGAACAACCACCAGGGTTTGTCAATCCAGAAGGCGAAGACCTAGTATACAGGCTAAGAAAAGCACTGTATGGACTTAAGCAAGCCCCTAGAGCATGATATGAGACCCTGTCCCAGTATCTGACCGATAATGGATTTGAGAAAGGTGTTGTGGACAAGACCTTGTTCAAAATACAAGAAGGTGATGACCTCCTGATGGTTCAAATCTATGTAGATGATATAATATTTGGTTCAACTAACCTTGCTTTATGTCAAAGGTTCTCTCATCTCATACAAAGTAAATTTGAAATGAGTATGATGGGAGAACTTAGTTATTTCCTAGGTTTGCAGGTACAGCAGTTGCCTATAGGGATTTTCATCAATCAGGAAAAATATAGCAAGGAGCTTCTCAACAAATTTGGAATGAATACTTCCAAATCATCGTCAACCCCTATGAGCACTTCTGTGCAAATTAGTGCTGATGAAGCTGGAAAGTTGGTTGATCAATCACTCTACAGGAATCTTATTGGCTCTCTCCTATACCTAACGGCTACCAGGCCCGATATCCGGTTTGCTGTGGGAGTGTGTGCGCGATATCAAGTATCACCCAAAGAATCACACTTCGCAACAGCTAAACGAATCCTGCAATACGTCAAAGGAACAGTCGATGTAGGACTGTGGTATCCTAAAGAAGGCGGATTAGATTTAGTTGGCTACAGCGACTCGGATCTCGGAGGTTGCAAGCTAGATAGGAAGAGTGCAAGTGGAACTTGTCACTTTCGTGGACCAGGACTTGTATCTTGGTTTAGCAAGAAATAATTGGCTAACTCGTTTTCAACAGCTGAATCAGAATACTATGCTGCTAGTAGTTGATGTATGCAGATCCTTTGGATGCAACAACAACTATCAGATTATGGAATTGAAGCCAAAGAAACGCCGACTATGTGCGATAGCACGAGTGCAATTGCTATCACTCACAACCCTGTATTGCACTCTCGCACCAAGCATATTCACATGAAGCATCACTTCATTAGGAATCATGTTGAGAACAAGGATGTTCGTTTGGAAAAAGTTCATACAGATATCCAGTTAGCCAACATCTTCACCAAGCCTCTCGACACAACAAGATTCTGCATGCTTCGACATGAATTGGGATTGCTACAGCGTGACTCCCTGTAAGTTTTTAATGCTTTTACTCAGCAAATTGAGGGGGAATGCTGTAAGACCCAAGAATACAGTATCCACCGTTAGTTATTTGTACACTCAGTCCATCAGAACAACAATGTAGGAACCCAGCGATATGAATTATCCTACAGCTGACGTGTGCAATAATTTAGGGGAAATCGTACGACCCAAAAATACAACATTAATTCGAAAGCTGCTGTATCGAATTGAAACCCGTATGTACCCTTTAAGGGGAAACGCTGTATTTTCGCGGATACAGCACATACAATGGGAAATCAATTATCATGTTATTTATTTTAAAAATATTTTATGTCCACGTGCCCTGTTATCATTACAAGCCGTTTGCATTAAATGCTTTACACGACATCTGGACATTGGTATCTTCAAACCGCGATGTTTTCAAATTTTTTATTAATTGTACACCGCCGTTTCAGGCAATAATGGTAATTTGAAAAGTCAGAAGTGGGACCCTCTCCTAATTTAAATTAATTGGATAAGTTGTACCGGTTACACTCAGTCCAATCGTGGTCGTCCATTTTAAACAGACGGTTCCCATCCCTTAAATCTGACCGCTCAATCTCTGAAAACCCTTCTTCGCCACCCACTATAAAAGGACTGAAAATGCCATTTGAGACTCTTTATGCTTTCTGCATACTGTAAGAGTTATTGAGCATACAATCTACAAGTTTTCTATGTTTACTGCATTTTCGCTTGAAACCTTTTTAATTTTTCTTCGAGTATCAACAATGGCATCTTCTCAGACCTCTTCCATCTCTCTCAAGAAAACATCCAATATCATCGACGGACGGATCTTTTCCAGATCTGTCTTGCTTGAACGTGTTCATGCCGAAGTGGATGACGTCGAATCGATAGAGTACGTCATCACTAAGATTCGTCAACAAGGCTTCTATCGCCTTGGCAGCCACTCTGCTGAAAGATTTAATGTTCATCTGGTTGAGGAGTTCTACCTCAATGCTGCCGTTTGTTTCCTTTCACTGGCCCAGGGAGGGCATGTCGCTGACATCACAGCCGTCGTTCGTGGAGTCGAGATACGCGTTGACCAAGAGCTACTCCAGAACATCTACAGGCTTCCTGCTGATGGCCTGTCAATGGAAGATCTTGAGACCTTTGGGTCCCAGGAACTGTTAACCACCTACAATGGCTTGTTCACCGGTTCATCCGGTTGAAACGGTTCACACCTCTTGCCATAAGAAAAAAATTCTATTTACCTTTTGTCTACTTACATGATTTCTATTGTCGTATTATTGAGAACAGAACAGGTGCTTTTGAGATGTGCACCAATCTTAGGTTTAGGATGATGGTTGCAATAATGACCTGTGAGAAGGTCAACTGGTGTCAAATCATCCTCAAACGGTTGCAGGAAGAAGTTTCTAAGCCTGCTTCGCAGAAGAAATCCTTTGGTCTGCTGTTGAACTACATTCTGACCAAATGCGGTGTCCCGCAAGATGAAAAATCCAAAAAGATCACTTCTCACATTTATATGGGAAGCATCAAACCCACCGTCTTCAGGAAAGGACCTCTCATTGCAAACAGACCCTACGTTCGTAATTTGCCGCTTTCTGCTGATCCAAGGGATGTATCTTCGAAGTCTCATAGCAAGGAGACTTCAAGGAAGAGAAAAAGATCTCACAGCAAAACTACAGTTGCGGGTGAGAAACCGAAAAGGAAGCTAAGGAGGCTTTCCAAAGTTAAGCAACAGAAACCTCCAAGAACGCTTCTTCCGTGGCTCAACCCACTGAACAACTCCCCCAGGGCCCAACCCCTGTAGAAGAGATGTCTGCTACTGTCGATACAGTAGATCCCGAGCCTTTTCCGGCTATGACGGACGCTCAGACATCTGCCAACATACAAGACTCTGACGAGTCGGCTGCCACTATGGAGCCAAAAGCTACTTCTCCTATACGGGATCCCACACCCGTTCAGGATCCATCTCCCATCAGGGTACCAACCCCTGTAAGGAATCCCTCTCCGATATAGGATTCCACACCTGTAGAGGAACCCATGCCTACAGCGAACCCAGGCGCTGTACGCAGCCCCTCCCCGGACACAATCATTCACAAAACCCTACTTTCTGTGCAAATCGAACAGGCTTACGAGCGGTTTGTCCAATGGAAGAGTTACAGACTTGCTCCGTACGAAACCCTGTACACCTGGAGCGAATGGAGTAACGAAGAAAGATTTGTTTTGGAAGTGACGAATGCTCAAGATGTTGCTGTACTGATCCAATGGAATATCCCGAGAGTCTAAAGTCAGATCTCGACTCAGACGATGATGACGATGCCCTACAGGTTGGTCTAAGAAAGAGTCGCGAAGAATCTGAATTTCAGATGGGTGCAGGAACTTCAAGTCAACATCAATCACCTCCCCATAAACAAGACACTGTTCCCGACAATGAGGATTCAGCCACTCATGTCGTGGAGGAACAATCTGTTTCGCAATAGGCACCCAAGCCTGTCACTGCCCAAGCAGAAGAAGAATCCAGCACCATCCCACACGAGGAATCATTCCCTTTGCCGGAGCAGGCGGAAGCTGAGAGACAGCAAGAGGAATCAGTCCCTCCTGTATCCATGTCTTCAGAACCCACTTCAGCACAGGAGGATGCAGCACCCCCTATCGCCGAGCCCGAATCTGATACTCCCGCACCCTCAACCGCCTTGGAATCCGACGACGATATAATACCTGAGGATGTCCACCTCAATTCACGTACCAATGTGAATTTGAGACGGTTGAAAGGAGTCGAGGATTTTGCCCAACCAGACTCTCCTAGAACTGCCACAAGAAAAGAGCGATTACATGCTCTTGGCCTCCAAAATATTTTTATCCAGGACGCCGACAATGCCCTATACTCTGTGGAAAAAGCTCTTGATTGGCTACACACATCTGCCGTTAAAGAAGTGACAAGACTGAAGCACGAAGTCTCCCGAGTGGTAGAAGCCTTCACTGTCTTACCACACGTCTTCAAGCAGGCACTGAGCCAATTGCAAGAAAAACAGGAGCAAATCCTGAGAGAAGAGCAATCTAAGCTACGCGTGTTTGAGGCCAAGACAACATCTGCTCTGATCGAATCCGGTTCCCAACTTCGAGCCCACGACAAGAAAATTCAAGATATGTCGCAGGTGCTCTCCTCCCTTGTTGAGAAAATGACTAATTTTGAGATGAAACAGGATGCTGCTTTGCAAATCCTGGAACGCCTTGATGAAAAGGTGTCATACCTTGATGACGCCAAAAAGGGGGAAGAATCGAGGGAAGCTGCTAGGAGAACGAGGCTGGAGCAAGAGAAAGAAATGTTAGCTCCTTTTGAAGACTCCATCACTGCTGATATAGCCCGTATCACATCTCCAAATATTAGGATACATGGAGATCGACCAGAATTCCAGGATCCTAAGTATCCTTGGAAAAGCCTAGTCCGAAAGCTTCAAGCTATGAACCTCCCGGTGGACCGACAGCCTACTGCTGAAGAGATCAAGAACTGGAGGAGAAATAAACTGCTAAGACACTTTGTTGTTCTTATCAGGGAATCCTCATTATTCAACAGATGCAGGACGGTAAAGGAAGCCGTAGAAGAGTTCAAGAAAAGGCTGGAAGAAGGAACGCTCCCGCTACAGCTGCAGATGAAGTCAAAGCACAAAAATGGTGACTTGGTAACCCATCCAGAGGATTGGATCCTAGTCTTCGATAAATCATATGAAGGTCGAGCCTTATATCTGAATCGATACAGGGACGCACATCAAAACTGGTGGAAGGGTACCAAGAATGACCCTAAAAGACCATGGAGGCATTCAGACTACAGGAGTTAAATTTCCTTGTATTATTATTTTGTAATCTTATTTTCAGAACAACAAAATTTTGTACTCTTCGTTTTTATATCAATAAAATTTTTGCCTGTCTTGAAAGATTACAACTCGTAATCTACTGTGCTATTGTATGTTACAAATACTTAAAAATTTATCCTTGTTGTATTCAAATATGAAACTTATCTTAATACATAAGCTGTAAAGAACTTGTCTGCGAACAGTTCATGGTTTAAGTTGTATGTATCCAGAATACAATGTAAGATTGTGCCTGCGCGCCAATCATAAGTTTAATCATGTATCACTCTTTTGATAAAAGCTGAACTTGCCTGCGAGCAGTTCTTAGTATTAGGCTAAATGCTGAAGACCAGAACATTCGAACAGAAGACCAAGAAGTCTGCCCTCCTTCAAGACAATAAATGTCAAAGTTTTGGCATCATCAAGGATGTTTGGATAAATATCATAAAGTTTTTAAAAGGAAGACTTGGAAGGACTTGGCAAATTATCAAAAAGGGGAAATTGTTGGGATAACAATCCCTGTATCGAGATTGTTATGACAAAACAATCCCTGTATCGAAAAGATCAAGACAGAATATTTTGACAATATGCCAATCCAGCATACAGCAAGCAGCTGTATCGAAAAGCTGATCAACATGTATCGAAGACTTCTCGTAGCCCCAGCATACAGAATCAATCATACAGCAAAGAAGTCTTATAAAGACTAAGTATGGAAGCTATCTCGAATCGACAATACAACTATCATTCCACACAACATCCAAACAGGACAAGAAAGAATCTTTGTTATTCACTAAGTCAACATCCCGTTTGAGAAGATATATTTAAATACTAAAGAATAAAGTATTTAAATATCAAGCCGTCAGAGATCTTCAAATCTAGCGCAAAATCCGGATCGTGTTTTATTCAAACACATCATCCCGTTGGACCGGAATCTTGCTCAATGGATTTATATCAATGGATATATTTCAGAAAGCTATAAATATTCCCAGCCTTTGAAGATCTACACACACGCAAACAAAACGAACGAACAAATATTCAGAGCAAACATATCTCCCAAAGCATTCTGCTATTCTGAAAGAAGAGATATATAGTGCTCAAAACCGTGAACAACACATCATGAGCTAAAAGATCAGAAAGTCAAAGTTGTTGTTCAAATATTGTTCTATCCCTTGAACAAACCCATCTAGGGCTGTGAACAAACCTAAGGGTTCGATTCGGTTCGACTGATTCGGCTAGAAAAAGATCGGTTCGTGGTTCGATTCAGGGCACCAAACGTAGAGCCGAACCCTATAAAATAGGATTCGGCAAATCCGACCGAACGGTTCGGCTCGATTCGAGGGGCTTTGGTCCAAGACATAAATCCCTCCCATCCCAGGGCGCCGAACCATTCGTCTTTGGTGAGTCGGACCGAACCGTTCGGCTTGGTATATTTTGGATCTTGGACTTATGGAGTTATATTAGACTTTACCTCGACCCGAATCGAACTATATTCGAAAGGTTCGAAAAATCGAGCCGGATCGAATTGAACCATTAAAGAAATAAATTAGCCTTCGAGCCAAATCGAACCTTAAATTCTGAGGTTCGAAAGTTTCGAGCCGAATCGAACCTAAGGTTCGAATAAGTTCGAGCCGAGCCAAACCCAGTAAAGGTTCGGTACAGTTCGGATAGTTTACAGCCCTAAACCCATCAGCCCTGTGTGGACTGAGAAACCTTGCTCTTCCTGAACTGTGTGTGACGGACTTGCATTGAAGAGACGAAGCTTCGGAACTGTGTGTGAAGAAGCCAGTCAAATGAAAGCTCAAACCAATCTGTGTGAACGGTTGAAGGCTAAGATCATTATATCAATCTGTGTGAACGATATACTGATTAGGTTTGATTATAAATACGTAGTTGTGTACGTAATATTTATAATAAATATTTTCACTCATGTGTGGAGGACCAATGGACGTAGAGGGGTTTACCTCGAACCACTTTAATTACTGTGTCAATAACCTTCTACAATTACTATTTTACTATTTGTGATTATCTTTAAGTATACACTTCATATCTAGTTGTTGTATCTACAACAACTTATTTTGACAAGACTTTCGCTACGCACTCAGATTTGAAAAACCGTACAGCTTGTTGTTTAAAACACTCTCCAAGCTGTATCCTGTATACTTAGTGACCAACAGATCGCGATCCGACCATGCGGTCCGGCCCTGCTCGGCAGCCTGCTGGGCAGTGCCCCGGGCTTGGCCCGACCATGTTTTTCGACTCTGTTTTTTATATTTCGTTCGGTAATTAATTTCCCACAAATTAAATGAGATTTAATTTGACTGAGATATAATTATGGTAATTTTATTCTTAGGCGGACTAATTTAATGAAATATTTTCTCGTCCGGAACAAGTTAAAATTAACGGTTATTTGAATTAATTGGATTAATTCTTTTGGATGGATTAATTTATATTGATTGGATCAATAGTCAGATTAATTGTTATGCCATTAATCTTAATGTGATTTTTGCATTATTATTTATGGTGATGTAGTTCATGGACTTAGTCTTGAATCGTTTGTTTTCGATTGGGTTGTAAAGACCGTTTTGAGCCTATTTATTTTACTAAAGAAACGTGTATTTAGAATGCAATTTTAATGTAAAATTTATATGTAATGACGAATACCGGAGGAAGATCCATTCGAGAAGACGAAGATTCAAGACTCAAGACATGTAATTGGATTACGATGTTTTTTGGTTCTAGGAACGGTCCATGAATTACATGTTGGTCGCAACTAGGTTGTTTATGTTTATTCATATGGTATGAATGTCGACAAACGCGCTTCAATGAATTAATGTTCACAGTGTAACATTAATCGCGAAAATTCTCCCATGACAAAATATTAAGTTTAAAAGGTTTCGAGGTTTTTCTTCCCTCCATCGAGCTTTTGGAAAATTGAAATCCAAACCGGATGTGCTATGCTTCCAAGTTATCGGGGTAGTCGTTCGGGGAGGGTTGATAAATTCCGAGAGTGCATTGGATGCCTTCTGTTGGAGCAAATTTTATCCCTAGAAACCTGTTCGGTTGCTAAGATTCATTTGTGAAACTGATTAGCATCGATGGTATAAACTTAACTTGTTCACAAACTATAGAAACCGTATAGGTTGAGGGGAGTGAACAGGGGGAAAAGGAAGATCGGATCATCCATTAGATGGGTTGGTGTTGGACATCACTTTATGAAGATTAATAGACTAGAAACCTGTTCGGTTGCCCTCTATTAAAATTTATAAAGAACTCAATCACCACTATGAAGTAATGCGAACAAATACTTCCGAATTTCACAAGGGAGTGTTATTCCGATAAAAGTAGTGGGAGGTGGGTTAAAAGAATAGAAAAGACCTTAATTCTAAACTCAGATCATAATTGAACGAGTCACTAATCAATTTGTCGTACTTAATGCTGACAAACAAAATATCAACTCTCGAAATGACAATGAAGCCACTCACTATACTACTTGATAGAACACCTTAAATTGGGCCTAATTTTGTGGACTGGCTCCGCAACTTGATGATAGTCCAGTATGGAGGCGCTGGAATTCGTCTTGGAGGCGGACATTCCGGCGGCTCCGGTGCGGACCAGAGCCAGTCGGGAAGATGTTGAAAACTACGAAAAGTGGGTTAAGGATGACATTAGAGTCCGTAACTATATGATGGCCTCTATGTCTAATGAGCTTCAGAGAGCTCATGAGAAAATGACTTATGCTAGGCAGATTTTATATCACTTAACTGAGCTTTATGGTGAGCAGAGTCGAACTGCTAGATATGATATATTCAAAGAGCTTTTCGGTGCCAGGATGAAGGAAGGTGAGAAAGTTGGGACCATGTCCTCAAATTGATCTCTATGATCGAGAGATTGGAGGCTCTTGATTTTAGGATGCATGCTTCTCTATGAACCGACCTTATCCTGCAATCTCTTCCTGATTCCTTCTCAAAGTTTGTTCTGAACTTCAACTGTAATGAGATTGCTTGCAATTTAGCAGGGTTGATGAACAAATTTGTAACCGCTCAATCTTAGATGAAGATTTCGCGGGTGAAGGAGACTTCCCTTGTGATTTCTTCTGGATCTCGGAGGTTCAAAAAGAAAAGACCAAGAAGCAGATGGGCCCACAAAACAAGGACTTTAAGGGTAAGGGCAAGGCCCCAATGGTTCCCAAGAGCAATAAGGTGAAGACGGACACATGTCTCAAATGTGGTGAGCTGGGCCACTGGACAAGAGACTGTCCGATCCTTCATGGAACTTCAGGTACGGAACTTTTAGTTTTGGAAACTAAAAGTTAAATTTATTGGATAAATTAATTTACGGCCTAATGAATTAAATATAATACTGGGTGATTAATTTAATTCATGAATATAACTATTTCTTGGAGAAATTAATTATATTATTTTGTATTTGATATGATTAATTAATTGGATGAATTAATTGATATAAATACATCGAAATGGAATGGAGTTTTATCTGTTTAGACACATGGAAGTCCGAAACGAACCGAACTCGTCCGTTGCTTCTAGATGGCCGCCCCTTTTGATTTTTTATTAAGTGGTCTTTGATTTCCACCTTATTATATGGTGGAAGACCAAAGAAAATCAACAAAGTGATTTTTCATTTTAATAATGAAGAATCAAATATTGTGGGGGACATGAGATGATTTGGTGACAATAAAAAGAAGACTTCTCCCCTCTTGATTGAGCACCATCCGTGAGTTCCAAGGGAGAGAGAGAACTATTTCCTTTCATTGTCTTCTTCATTTCTTCTTCTTCACTTTCTTGGAGAAAATTGAGAGAGAAGAATTTCTCCCTAACAATTAGAGTGCTTAGGAAAAATAAGGGAGAAAATAAATTAATATACTTGGAGTATATCGATTTATTTCTATAAGCTCCAACCATCATATTCTAGCCGCATCCTTGGAGGATAATAGAGTGGGAGTTATTCCGGTCGACTTCCGGTGCATGGCAAGTAGAGGCACGGTGTTTCGGTGATCGGGATTCCAAAAGCTTGACGAATCGGATTTGCGGCGGAGATCAACTAAAGCTTGGCGGATTGGATTCATGGCGAGGATCACCATCTTCACAACCATTTAATCAAAGGACTACAAGGGTATGATTTCGGATCTCCCTTTTGTTTGGTTTTATATATTCGTATACACGTAGCTTGATCGATCCTCTTTAGGGATTCAGATCGAATTTGATTCGTATTTCGCTTCCGCTGCGCCTTCGTTTTTGGTGTGCGAATCCCAACAACAGACAAGGCCGAAAACTTTGATCCGTAATTTTTTTTGTATTTTGCAGGTTTTATCCCATCGAAGAATATTATTTTGTAATCATCAAAAAGGGGGAGATTATTGGAATGTTTTATTCCAAACATTCATTATCGAGTTTTGATGATTAAGTTGTTAAATAAAGAAAAACAACAAAGAAGCAAAATAAAACAACGAAGAAGTCGAAGACACAAAAAGATGGTCAGAAATGCACATTTAGCGCACGCTATTATGAAGATCTAACGCACGTTATCGAAGTAAACTTAACGTACGTAACACATAAGGGTTAACGTACGTAATGGAGTTTGATACGAATTCAAACAAATGAACATTGGGATATTCGATGGAAAGTCAAAAAGGCATACATCGGATCTATGACTTTGAGTTTAACGTACGCTACTACACAAGCTTAACGTACGCTACATCAAGTAGATAACGTACGTAATAAAGAAGGTAACGTACGTAAAAGGATGGACAGAAGCCACTGAACGGAAACTGCAAACAGATAACGTACACTACAGGATGTCTATAACGTACGTAATGGCGATAACGCACGCTACGCATGAAGCATAGCGCACGCGAAAGAGTCAGAAGAGACTAACGGCTAGTTGAGGTTTTGGAGCCTATAAATACCACTTCTAATGGTATTCAACATACAACAACTCTGAGCAAAAAGATATACAAGTCTGATATTGTTATATATACTTTCGTTGTTGTAATTGTACTTATATTGATAAGTGTTTGAGTGTTATACACGAAAACATACACGAGAGGAAAACGAAAGGATAAGATTGGATTCGATGTTATTAGGATCAATGATCCGGCATTATTAGAATCACAATCTATATCCACGTGAGGTTTGTCTAGTACCCATAGAAAGTTAGACAAGTTGATTCCTTGTCCGATAGAAAAGGAAAACGGTTTAACTTGGACCGATAAAAAGACAAGTGTGTTACGGTTTATCTCGGACCGATAGAAGAGGAGATTGTAACGGTAATCCCTCGACCGATAGAAGAGAGGTGCAGAGGTTGATCTTTATCCTAAAGAAAAATATACGGAGAGAGGACGTATGCACGATTGGCCGAACCTCTATAAATCTTGTGTCGTTTACTTTTCGCACTTTAAATCGCTTCCGCAACGCAAAAGAGTTTCATAACTCTAATTCCAAAACGGCGATACCGACAATCTTGCTCCAACAGTTGGAATGGAATTGAGTACCATTGCCAGCCCTAAATATGCATTCCCGCTGAAATTGATTGATCTGTCAATCAAATTGACGGTCAATTAAAGGCCGGATTGAATTTGATAGTAAAAGTATACATCGGGTACCAAACTTGATAGTGAGTGAAACTCAAATACCAAAAGTGAAACAGGGGTTAAGTTTAGATACTAAAAGTATAATTCACCCAATCTTTTAAAAATACATAAATATATAAATATAAAGCTATAACAACTAATTTAGTTGATTGAAAAAAAAAAAAAAAACTAATTTAGTTATTTATTACCGAAACAATTTTTAATAGTGCACCCCACTATCGAAATAGTAATTAAAATATAAAATTGAGGAAGTATAAGAATAAAAACTATAGAGAAAACTATTCCTCTGCTAAATTTCACCGCAATGGCGGATTACCATTTCGTATACAAGGATGTGGAAGGAGCTTCGACGCAGTGGGATGATATTCAGAGGAAACTAGGAAATCTGCCTCCGAGGCCGCCGGCGTTCAAGCCGCCCCCTTTCGCGCCTGCCGAAGACGAGGGTTCCAAGCCAAAAGACAAGCCTTGGATCGATGGAAAAACTGATGAAGAGCTTGAAGATCTCGAAGATGATCTCGACGATGACAGGTTCCTCGAAGATTACAGGTAGTAATTCGATAGATTTCAATTTGTGATGAACATGAAGGTCGAGTTTCTGGGAACTGATCGTGATGATTGGATTTTTGCAAATCTAATTTACAGATAAGTGTTACGCATTGTACAACACAGATTCGTTCGCTTGCTTAGATCTAAAGTATCTTTATCATAAGCGATTATGGGAGAACACCTCAGCAATATCGCAGCTAATATTAGTTGCAGCTAAGTTAATTTATTTTGATTGGATCGCGGGTGCTTGGAAAAGACGAGATGAACTTTTTAACTGAAAAGCAGATAGAATTTGCTTTTGTTCACAATTGTTTTAGAAGGCACCTGTCTCTCGTGTTGGTTGATTGTTCTATGTGATCGTTTTCTTCCTTCTTTGAGTGAGATCATCATTACTGATGAATTTTATTTCATTGTGATTGTGATAGGAAGAAGAGGTTGGCTGAGATGAGAGAATCATCCAATATTTCAAAGTTTGGTTCACTGATTCCCATTTCAGGATCTGATTTTGTTCGTGAAGTTTCAGAAGCTCCTCAAGACCTATGGGTTGTCGTGTTACTGTACAAGGATGGGTAAATAGTACTGGATGATATCAAGCCAATTTTTGCTTGTCCTGTTTGAGTTGCAGGAGAATTGCTTATCAGTTGCATTTACATGTTCTTACATGTCTCTGCGTTTTCTTTTTTCTTTTGAAAAACAGGTACCCGGAGTGCAGGCTGCTATTGCAATGTTTAGAAGATTTGGCTAAAAGATACCCCTCGACGAAGTTTGTCAAAATTATATCCACAGATTGCATTCCAAACTATCCGGATCGTAATCTTCCCACTATTCTGGTGTATTACAATAGTGCTGTTAAAGCAACTCATGTGGGAATACATAGCTTTGGTCGGAGGTGCAATCCAGAGAGTACGTCATCTCTCTCTGTGCCTTTGAGATGCCGAGTTGTCTTTGTTCGTAAAGATGATAATTTTCTAGTTGCATCACTTTACTACGTACCCGGACCCAGGACCCACCCAATTGGTCTTTGTTGGTCGTCATACGAGGGCTTCGCTGCTCTCTGATTCTTCCTCCCCAGGAGCTAGGCAACAAGATTTAAACAGAAATTTCTTATATACTTTTCATAAGATTTGAGCTATTTATCTTGAATGCTTAATTCTAGTTGGATGGTTCACCTGTCCTTTACTAAAGTGAAAAAACAGTTGTGGCGAAAACGAGGAAGAAAGCTGGACTTTTAAATGAAATATAACGTGCACGAAGAGGTGTATTTAGTCAAGCATTAAGAAGGATTAGATGTAGAAGGTACACTTGTGAGCTTTTCCTATGCACTACTAAAATGATGTTTAACTATCTGAAATTTTAGTTTCACTTTTTTTCCCCCATTCAGTGTTATCGTTCTTAGGAGTATTTATGTTGTGTTCTAGGTGAGTGGTCTTGTTTGAATTTCATCGATTAATAGCTGATTTTGTCAATAGTGGTTGGATCCATATTTTTTTTCCTATGAAAAGATGATGCCAAATTACATTTGAGTTTTTTCAGGTGTTGCTTTAGTTCTCTGTCAGTCTGATCCTGTGCTCAATGATGGGCAAGGTGGAGAGCAATCTAGAGAAGCTGTTCTTGCTGGAGTCAGGAAGAAATTTGTGGAGAGGGTTGTAAGAGAGCACGAGGATGATGGATCTTCGAGCGATTGATTTCAGAATGTCATTATCTGTTGAGTATTTTGCTTTTGCTCTTGAACAATTATCTATTATACGAGTTAGGAACATAGGCATAAACATATCCTCACAGTTTACTCTTGTTCATTTTTCTGTCAACCCTATTACCAATGTTTGATCAAATCGAGTTGTGTGTAGCTCTGCACCGTTTGTTTCCACTCGCTTTAGGTTCGAGTATATTCTTCCTTTTTTTTTTTCTGGGAATAGTTCTGCTTTGTTATTTGGAAACACTAGATGTTCGCCCGTGCGACGCACCAGACAGAACGTTATATCACTTAAAAAATGATCTCTCTATCTCTAAATTTGTTCTTGAGGATTTTCAACACGAATTTAAAAAAAAAATTGTTGAATACATTATGGAGTGTAATATAATTGGAGGAGTCTCCCATTAGCGTAGTTGTTAAATTAATTAGTGTCCATTATGTGAATAAATTTGCGGGACATACCGAAATGAAAGGTAGAAATAATTTTGAGGAATAATTTACACAATATATGATTAAGTCTTAATATGCGAGTGTGTTTAGTTATTATAATTAAATGAATCATAATTTATTTGCTATGTAAGCAATTTGAGTCTTAAATTTAATTTTAAAAAGTGAGTTAATTTATTTTTATGTTGCTTCAATTAATTTTACTAAAAATTAATATTTATATTTTTTTTAATATAAATTTTTTTGTGCAATCGACCATTGAATTTATTATATTCAATATGAATGTCAAATAAAAAGATTATAATAAGAATTGATTTGATATATTTTCTATTAAGAATGAACTTGATACAAAAAAATCATAAACATTTAAAATTTTAAGTTAAAAAATAAAAAAATTATTTTATTATGGAATAAAATTCCCACAACACATATTCAGAAATTTTTTTTATTGTATTTTTTTTTTAAATTTAAGAAGACATCTCTATATATGTAAGTTATATTTTAAAAAAAAAATCAAAAAATTTATAAATGACGTGTTCAACATTCTCTTTTAATAGAAATAGAGATATTAAAATAGAGATAGTTATTATAAGCAGCAGAAGCCAACACAGTTTACCCCCATTTGCATTGTTCCACGTTATAATTTACACAATCTACATATGCATGCATCATCCTCAAAATGATCACAACCACAGGTTTAATTACACCATGCCATTGATACCACCCCCACATCAGATGCAAACTATAGTAACCGAATAACCAACTTTTCTATTTCAATTTCGAGAGGCCTGCTTCAGTTTAGGAGTCTCCCACACAAGAATATCGCCATACGCGTTCTCCTGTTCCACATCTATGCAGTCGTTCGTTTTCAATACCTGTAAATTCCACGTCAGTCAGTCAGTCAGTCCGTCCAACAACAGTTTCATGTGCCTCATTTACAGACGAACACTAATTTTCTCAATTACTTGAAAAGTTGAAAAAAAAAAATGTAGATTGACCAAAGAGCATTATCACCAGTATCTCATAGAATAGCCTGGCACTTTCTTTCTTTGTATTTCCAGCCAACAACTGCAACAAGTTCAATACTTGTTCCTCTCTCTGTTTCTTTTTCTCCAGGAACTTCTTACCGAGGTAGCTTTCCATCTTTCTGTTCACCAATAAATATGTTATTAAACCATCAGAACTATTTTTCAGTATAGTCATAAACTATACCAGCATCAAATCTTACCTTGTTCTTTCGGAATATGTACCTGGAGTTGAGAGAATTTTTTTGGTGAGAAGTCAAAAGAAACTCCATACAGAACCTCGTCTTTTTCAAGAAGAAAAAAATGAAAAGACACAGAGAAGTGCATCTTACCTTTTCCCCGGCCATCTCCTTCAAACAAATATGTTCCCTGTTAGAAAAGAAACATGCTAACTCATAAGTCTACTGTTTAAGGGGCCAACTGAAACAAACACCTCTAGACGGCCAGAGTAACTACCTGGACTGTTAAAACTTCACTAACAAATAATAATAACTTAAATGTCTTATCACTGCACAGAAATATTCTGTTTTTACATGTACAATCAGTCGATCCCAGTGTGCTTATGTTATTGTGAAGCATAAAATAGCTAAAATGGAAAACAACCAAACAGAAATTGTTGTGAAACAAGTTGGTGGGGACCACGTCACGTAGACCTTGACAGAGAGTGCAGGGTATGTTTATTAATATACCTCAGGAAACTCAAAATCTTGACTTAATGATGGCCGCTTCTCGTCAAAGCTTTCAGACGAGGAGGTGGAGGGTTCCAAGATGTTTGAATCATCATCAGCAACTGCCCCTGCCTCATGTGATCTAACCGACTTGGAATGAGCAACAGGTGTTCCAGGAGCAATTGGAGATCTGATGTCACCAATTTGCTCACAATCCACATGTGCAACAGGAGATCTGACGACGACGACGTCATCTTGACCGACAGACGATTCCACAACAGGAGAAGGTTTGACGACGATGCTATCTTGACTGGCACGCAATTGAGTTGCTGCTACATTGCTCTCTTTGCATTCAAGGTCGCCAAGCTCTACCGATGCAACTGGTGTAGGCCATTGTACATAAATAAAGACGGTGCCAAATCTATCTTAATGCAGAGGAAATCTCAAATGACAGACTGTGCCCTCACCAGGCTCGAAGAAACTCTGAGGGACATGCCCAAGTTTACGGGTTCTCCAGGCATGTAAAAGAGTACGAGGGACGTCCCTTCTTTCACGTTTTAGATCAGTTGGGTCATCTATCCAGCTTTTAAATACCCTACAAATCGGGGAATATTATTATTTACCTGACCAACTTTACAATGCAAATCCTGACCAAATTAAGATTCCAGGCAAAGAAATGGTTGCTCAACGAAATTTTCTCAGAATTTCAACAACATTTTTACAGCTCTTGGTGTATGTCATACTGAAGGAATAAAAAAAAATACACGATAATCACTTGAAACACCAAACACTCTAAAACAAAAAAGTTGAGTACACATACTTATTAGACACCGTAGTGGTTGAATCGAACAATATTTTCCGCTTCTTATTCAGGATTTTTGCACGCTCCTTTGTGGCAGGAGTCCGAACAGTCGCAACCTCTGGGGTACCAAAAACCAGGACGCGTCTCTTTTAAAATCATGATGTTCATGCAGATAATGAATTTTGTTTCCAAACAAACAGAACATATGCGTGGCAAAATAATACTGTTCCAAAATGCAACGTAAAATCACCTGGAAGCTTTGAGATTGGGGTTACAACAACAGATATCAGCGTTTTTTCCGGTATATGGCACTTTACGCTTTCTGAGGTAGCCGCCTCCAAACGTTTCAACTTCTTCGAGCACATAACCTGCACTTTATCAGCTGATCCAGTGAAATAACAGGGCTCATCCTCTTGAAAGTTCACCCGATTACTTAGTTGGTCCACATGTTCTACTTCGACTTCATGCCCTTTGTCAGATGGCTCACCCAACATTTTGAAACTTGGGGAATGTTGGCAGGTAAGACTACTTTTATGAAGTAACCCCAAACTTGCAACTAAATCACTTCCTTGAGGGGATTTATTCGCAGCAGAACCGAACTCCGCATCTTGAACTCGCCCACAAAATTTTGAATTTATGTTGTCATCAGATGGCCTATCATTAATCACTTGCTCTTTCTCAACTTCATCCAATATCATAGGATCCAGGCGGTCTTCTAAAGAAGAAAACGCAGTTCCCCGAACTTTCTCCAAACTTGGTACCGAATTACTCTTGTTAATCGGCTCTTGTAAATCAGTCTTCACATCCTCACTAGTCGCCTTATCACGCATTTGTATGTCTTTGGCCTCAACCCACGAAATAGGATCCAGACGATCTTCTAGAGAAAAACTTGATCCACGGAGTACCTCCAGTCCAGATGAAGAAATGTTGTTCATATTACTGAATGACCCCGCAAACAAGCCCTGATTAATATGGTGGGATGAGAACACGCTGCGACATGAAAATTCAGTGGTCTGAGATAACACCATGATCTAAAATTAGAGAGATCTTAATTAAAAGAAAGAAACAGATATTGCATGCATACTCTCTAGGCGGTGTGTAATCTTCAGAAAATGGCATTTTCTCCTGCATGGGACACAGTAAACCCGAAACATTTTGTTAAAACACTTTCAGACGAACAATCTAATCATGAAACATTTGACT
Source organism: Orobanche coerulescens (assembly GCA_033398695.1). Lineage (NCBI taxonomy): Eukaryota > Viridiplantae > Streptophyta > Magnoliopsida > Lamiales > Orobanchaceae > Orobanche > Orobanche coerulescens. Next base: position 223,935,107 of record CM065804.1, read on the forward strand.
CTGAATTGGCGAACCTACGAGACAGGATCTAATCTGACCCTGACACAGTAAGTTTTCACTTGCCATTACTTCAGATGAAACTGCACTCCAAGTTTTATTATTATTTATTTCTAATTACGGAATAACCAATGAAAATGAGCTAACAGATATTGGCACACATCAAGTATCCCTAAATATGAGGACTGCTCAAGTCGCAAGTCAATGCATATCATAGAACTAGTTTGATCAAGAATGATCTTACACAGTAGCTTAACTCCATGTTCTGTAGTTGTCAACAGTTGAATTAAAAGCATTACATACTAGATGAAAGAAGTCGGAAATTCTTTTTACTTTCGCATTATTTTTTATTCATCGTCAAACACATCATTTTTTATTTTGTACTGCTGCTGCTCAATAGGGGATCTCTGTCTGGACATACAATTTTGACATAAGCAAAAAGAAGAGAAAACCCAATATATCTATACGTGTGTGCCCGCATGTGTACCTTGAGGAGCAACCCAGATCTACTACCGGGACTTTTGCGTCCACCTGACATATAAAAGAAGGCCCAAGTTATGCAACTATAAAATAATGGTATAAACTGGCAAAATATAATACCTGCAAGCATATCCTGTTTCCGTGGAATCACATTTCCACTGCATAAGACATCAGTAGCAAGAGAAAATAGTGAAAACACAGTCGCTAAATGCCACAAAACCAACAGCTTAAGGAGTAACAAACATAAAACAGACAGAACTAGCGGAATGTGTGAAACCTCACCCTACTAAGTCTTGATGATCTTCCAGATGTTCGAGATCAAATGCATCAAGTTCAAACCTTTTGGGTAAAGTGATAGAGTAGTAACGTGTCCGGGAGACTACAGTGCCTGCTCGTTTGCTTTTTGTAGTCTTCAATCCATATAATTTATTCATTACTTCATGACAATCTTGAAATAAGTACTCAACTTTCTTCGAGTATATCCTCACGATGCCCAGAAGAAGGAAGGCTAGGATTCTGTGTGTGACCACAGGAACTTCATCATCCAGAATCTTATCTGAAAAGAACCAGTCATAGGTAAATGAAATGAAGTGCATCAAATCGAATATACAAAAGCAAATGAGATGAAAGAAAAAAGAACACACGCATACGCACAAACACAGAAAAGAAGTTTGATTTTGGCGCCTTCGCATAAAAGACATTATTTATCATTGTAGAAGACTAAATAAGACAAATAAAATATGTGGGATGATAGAAGTGCAGATTATGAAAATTAACAAATACCATCACATGAAGAAATATAAGCCAAATAGGCCCTAACAAATATGGAAGATTCTTGACATATTTCATATTACGTTAACCATTTTCATATATAATACGGGAGGAAACACGTCATACACCTTTAGAAACCACAAATCCTTTTCCTCAGAACAGGACAGAGGATGATGCCATACATACAGAGAGTTGTTGTATTATTTACTCAGAGTTCATGATGCCATGGACTGGGAAGCAATACACAAGGCATGTGGACGGATTGACCAGAATATTTATGTCATTTACTCGTTTATTTCTTATATATTTATCACGATTCCATGATGCATCATGGACCCGTGTCCATGCTATAAATAGCCCATATAGAGAGAATCATCCATAAACACAGTGAATTAACACAACAAAGGCAAAACTAACACCAGAATGGCTAATATTTTTCAGTTTGCTTGAACGTCACGTATTTTAATTGGAACTCAGAAGTGGGGGGAGAAACTCCATACGGAGGCACCTTGCTCTCACGACTTATATTTTCTTCTTCTTCCTTTTTTTTAAATGGAAATTCTGAGCAACAAGAAATAATATTTCGAATTTGAAAACATAATTAGACCACTTTAATCAATACACACGAGTCACCACCCTATTTGATAGGGCAGAAGGCTGTGTCCATTGTGTTACGAAACTCCATGCTACAAATGATTGTTTCAAATATGCATAGAACATTTGGTGATTCACAGAAGCAAAAACAACACATAGAAATTTCTCAATTCATGAACATCCATAATACGCCATCAACTTGTCTGCTAAACAATAAACTCCCCTATAACCATTTAACTCCACACAAGTAAGCCAAAGGTACAAACTAATTAAAAAAAAATGCTAAATTTCCCGACAGAATCTAAATACAGCAAGAGCAAAAAACCCGTCTTTAAAATAAGGAGAATGTGAAGGGATACAACATATCGCAAGTATATAGACCTCCTAATACAAAATCTGTAAGAAAAGAGACCCCCCCCCCCCCCCAACAAAAAAATAAAAATAAATAAATAAATAACAATCAACTATAACAAAACTGTAGGCAAAAATTAACATCTTTACCACGTAAGCAAATTACTCTTTGTCATCAACTTTGAATGACAAAAATAAGCGGCAACTTTTAGACATTGTGGAAAAAAAATAAAGATGAACCAAAAAGCAAAAAAATCATGAGAGACAGACAGACCCACTGAAGAAGAAATGTCAGTCTGCTGGACTTGGTCCTTTTTCAGCCTTTTGTGACAATGAGCAGCCAGCCAAACGATGCCTAAGGCCCCCTTCTTTGATAGCAACAACTGCGAGTAAAACATGTTGCTTTGTTCTTTCTCCGTGTCTGCTTCTTAAGAAACTCAAGTTTTTTGTGTGAATAAATGTTGAAATTTCAGAGAACGGGTTTCTGCTACAGAGAAATGGAAGAGAAAGAAAGTGCGCGCTGCGGTGCTTTTTTTTTTTTTTTTTGTGTGTGTGTGTGTGACATGAAAAACGGTCGAGACCAGAAGAGGGGTGCCTTTTATTTCGTTTCGACATTTTTTAAAAAATACGGCGTGCTTTCACAGGCACTTTTCACCGTCGGTGTTTCGGATAAACATCCAATTTACCATTATATCCAGAAAGAAAAATCGTAAAAAAAAAACTGGGTATTACTTTTTAATTCTCTACCTTATCTTTCTGCCCACCAAAACAAAAAACCCATTCATTTTTCCTCGACGGTCGGCTCCAGATTTCCTTAAACTTCAAACCAAAATGGAACGTCAAACAGTTTTGGTATGGTTTTTCGAACCGCCGATTCTTGTTAAGCCCAATGATTCTTGTAAGAGAATCCGTATTCTCATTGATAGAATTAGTTAATATACAAGATAGAGGACATATTTTTAGGCTACAAATGAGGAACAAATATGATTAATTGATTCTAACATAAAATAAGAAATTTACAAAATATTCACATTATCTATCACACACTCAGCAGTCGAAGCGTGAGGTTTACGAACGCTTAGACTGTCCCGAAAATCCTCAAATAGACCCCTTGGTGAAAATGTCAGCAATCTGATATCGGGAGGGGACATGAAGCACACGAACTTATCCATGTGCCACTTTTCACGAACAAAATTGATGTGCATTTCAATGTGCTTGGTGCGCTGATGTTGAACGGGATTTCCGGAAAGGTAAACGACACTCACATTGTCACAGTAGACCAAAGTCTTCCAAGAGAAGGTTCCGAATCCAACATGATTCGGAAACAACATTAGCTACCCCTGTATTCTGCCTCCGCACTTGAGCGGGATAGAGTAGGTTAGCGCTTGGATGATCAAGAGATCAAGTTGTCTCCCAAAAACATACAATAACCCGACATTGAACGCCGTGTGTCGGGACACCACCCATAATCAACATCAGTATAGGAAACCAAATCAGTAACTACCGACGGGTATAGATGCAAACCATGATCAAGAGTACCCTAAATGTACCAAATAATTCGCTCAAGGGCAAGCATATGCGTATCTCGCGAAGCATGCATATGTAGGCAAATTTGCTGTACGACATAGGAAATATCTGGTTGGGTGAAAGTAAGATGCTGTAGAGCACTAGCAAGACTCCTGAAATGAGTTGGATCCTCACGTTGATCACCAAAAAAAGCACCATCCTTCGGTTTAGTGTCAACCGGAGTGGAAGGGGGCTTACAAGATGACATACCTGCACGGTTAATAATTTCCACAGCATATTTACGTTGTGAAAGAAACATCCCACATTTGTGACGGGTCACTGCAATGCCAAGAAAATAATTCAAAGGACCTAAGTCCTTCATAGCAAACTCCTAGCCAAGAAGAGCCATAATAGAACGGCGGAGAGCATCTGAAGAAGTAGTAAGAATGATATCATCGACATATAACAAGATATAAGCCATGTCATTCCCCTTGCGATAGATGAACAAGGAGTGGCAGACCTGCTATTGAAAAAACCAACGAAATTAACAAAATCCGCAAATCTTTTATACCAGGCTCTTAGTGCTTGCTTAAGCTCATATATTGACTTGCACAACGAACATACATAATCAGGATGAGATGGGTCTCTAAAATCCATTGGTTGATGCATATATACTGTCTCCTTGAGCTCACCGTGAAAAATGCATTCTTGACATCCAATTGATGAATGAGCCAATGCTTGGATAGAGATAGACTTAAGACAGTGAGGATAGTTGTTGGCTTCACTATCAGACTGAAAGTCTCACCACAATCCATGCCAACCCGCTGTGTTTTGCCATCACCTACAAGTCGGGCTTTATACCTCTCAAAATCACCATTAGACTTCTCTTTATGAGTAAAAACCCACATAGACGGAATAACATTCACATTAGGCGGACGGGGTACTAAATCCCACGTCTTATTTTTTATCAGAGCATCATATTCATCATTCATGACCAATTTCTAATTCGGGTCACGTGGAGCATCCAATGGCTTACAAGGTATTGGGGACTTCGTAACCATGGTATGTATTTGAAATGGGAGTTTGGGCTTAAATATCCCGCGCTGACTACGTGTGATCATTCGTGGTTGGGCCTGCCGAACAAGAGGAGGAATGTATGAGATTAGTGGACTGGGGACATGCGGCTGTTTAACAACCCCAGTTCGAACCAAAATATTACAGCGATGTAGACCCTTTTCATAAGGATCTACCAGGCCAAAAACCACAGGACAACAAAATGTTTGACCGGTCAGGGTCAAACTACATAACAACACTGACAGATAAGGTCGGATATTTAAAAATACCCAGACCGACAAGGTCATACAACTAAATCAAACTGGAATAAAACTCTTTGCAGAAAACATACCCACGCAGGGTTCAAAATACAGTACCGTAGAACTGGAATATAACCCAACAATACAAAGAACTCTGGCTCCCGAATTATTAGTATCGTGGCTTATCATCTCGCATGCCGACTTTGTGACTGCTCCCTTGATCTAGAAATACCTGAAATGCATGAAACGCATTTCCCCATTTAAGGGGTTACCAAATCTAATTTGCTAGCACAGGTATCATAACCCTACAAAATATAGCGAGCAAATAACAGTCACGAATCAGATAATGACGGTCATCCAATAAATATCCCCGAGAGGTTTTAGTGATTGGAAAACAAGGCAATTGAAATAGTTGAAAATAAAATCATCATCTCGGGAGTTTTAGAAGCATAAAACTTTTAGGATCTCAAGTCCCAAGTTTTAATCCATTTTTCGATAGGGTCTCAGCCCAAATCTCATTATAAATTCCAATACACAGCAACAATCACAGGGCCCACGACCCAAATCACACACATGGTTCGTACCCGCAAGTAACAAACTCCAGAGGTCTCACCGGACTGTGCCTGGCACCATACAAATACTAATCGTACTCCTCAAGTAACCAACTCCAGAGGTCTCACCGGACTGTGACTGGCACCATACAAGTACTGTTCGTACTCCTAAATTAACGAACTCTAGAGATCCTGTCGGACCGTACTTGGTTCCACACAAATAATGTTCGTACTCCTCAACTAACGAACTCCAGAGGTCCTGTCGGACCATACCTAGTTCCACAGAACAACACAATAGTCCGCAAACATATCCACAAAAATTCACAACATGCATCAATCATCACGACAATCACCTCACAGCACAACACATATCCAAGGTTATGAATTCATTCACACAATCCTCATGACTGTCAAAACTTCACGATAATCTCAATAATTCGCAATATATTGGAATACACATCCAAAAGCATTGTCAACCAATACAACATCACAACCAACACACTATCGCAACATTGTACATTCAAGAATACCACAAATACCACCAAACATTCATAACAAGCGATTCATAATCGATTCACACAAATTATGTTTATGAAAGTAGACTAATTATCATAACTCAACACGTAACCACTATTCACGAGATACAAATTGTATAAGCAAGATACTTGCCTCAATAATCGACATGCGAGTGCCCCGACGAACACGGCTCAACCGAATAGTCCCGAAAACCTATAACCTCCACGAAAAATCAACAACAATACAATCACGATGAGAATAACAACTAATAAAGATGGAGAACACACCCAAAACCCAATGAGAAATCCATTGAAGCATTTTATCAAATATTAAATGTTCATGGTTTCTCAAGAACACAAAAATTACGATCCCGATTAAACGAAATCAAAATATGGATATACAATCCATATGATATGTTCAACAACATCATATAACACTAATTGAACCACCAAAATCGGACGAAAATGAATCCACAATAAAAACCCAAAATAGACAAATAGGGATATTCAGAAAAATACCTCAATCCGATTGAGAACAAAGGATTAGATATTGATATAATCGTCAAGGACCTTCCAAAACACTCTTGGATAGAGCAAAACTGGACAAGAATCCAAACCCTAGCCAAAGACATTCGTCCGCAGCGAGAAGAAGAAGAAAAATGAAGAATGAGGCTAAAAAACCCGACTGTCCCATTTTATACTAACGGAGACACACGAACGGTTATGCACGACCAACTGCTTGTGCGTCTGGTCATGCTCAAACTCACCAGCAACAACAAGCAGGGACGCACGACCGTGTGCCCATGCGCCAGGTCGTGCATTGCTCTCTGCCCGAGCACTGGTGTGTCGCACGAGCTCGGCACGAGCACCTGCTCGTGTGCCTGCTCGTGCGTTGCCAACAAAGGCTATAATCAAGCCCGATATGGTCCCAAAAGGATCTAGAACACAACCAAGACAAAAAGAAGGAATACCATGAGCCCACAACACCTTCTAAGAGGCAAAACAGCAACAGAATACAACATGCCGTATCACACACACATACAAACTATCTGTACAACTTACGCAATGACAAGTCGCACCCGACGAACATCACAACACGGTTCACCATACAACACACAACAAAGGAATAACACCAATTAATCGTCATCAGAAAAATGTAACCGACACAAAACGAGAAATAATTTTAGGCAAACAAAACGAAAATCTCGGGGATTACAGGATGCGCCGAAGTAGTGGGCTGGGCCTTGTAATACCCGAGATTTTTATTTCCGGTTATTTTGAATTATTTTTCGGTTGTGCCGGTTATTTTGTTCCGTGGGGGATTATTTGAGATTTTCCCTACGTTGGGTACGGTATGATGTACAGTGTTGTGGTGTTCGTCGTGTACGACTTGTCGTTGCGTAAGTCATGCAGATCGTATGTCGTGATTCATTATTTGTTCATTTTCATTCGGATCGGCGTGGTGTTGGAATTTTTATCTGATCCTACTGCCTGTGCAGTAGGCATAGCGCACGCTATGCTGCCTCATAGCGCGTGCTACTGGCACATCATTAGCGCACGCTATCGTCGGTTTTAGTGCGCGCTACCTGGAAGGTGCAGAACTGTCCAGAAGCTACTGTACTGGACCTGTGACTCGTTAGCGCACGCTAATATTAGTGATTAACGTGCGCTAACCATGTGTTTGGGCAGATCGTATTGTTGTGTTGCTTCGATAGCGCATGCTAACGAATGTTGCTAGCGCATGCTAATAACTATCCAGTATAAATAATGGACAACAACATCTTTTTCCCTTCATTTCTCACTTCCTTCATTTCTATTCGTTGGGAGGAGTTCCTAAGGCGATCTGTGGCGATTTTCTTCACCAAGCTTCATCTTGGAGCGAGTTTGTGTGTGTCTAACATCATTAAATCATCCTCCTTGTTTGGATCAAAGGTATATTTCACACAAACCTAGTTTCATTGAATTTGGGGGTTTTTCCCTTGGTTTCATGATTTTCACCCGATTTCATCCAATCGGTTCTGTATTCTTGTTGTTTTGGTGGTAAACCTTGGATTATAAACTTGTTCAATGATTTCGTGTCACCTGAAGTATGATTTTGATTTCCTTAAGAAACCCTTGGATCCTTGTTGTTCTTAGTGTCGATTTGGATTTCGTTTAGTGTTGTTGATTCGTGGTGGTGTTATTCTCGTAGTGTTGGTGGGGCTGTCGGATTCTTGGTTGTACTTGGAAGTTTAGGGGCTGCTCGACTGCTTCCGTTCGGTGTTCTGTTGCTCGTGGTTTCGAGGCAAGTATCTTGCCCATACATTACGTGTTTTGTGGATATAATAGTTGGTGACCGATGATAGGTGCTAAATGAATATTTTAATGAACTTTCAAAAGAATTGGTATATTCTCAATAAAGGTTTTCTTCAAAATTTACCCGTGTGTTCGAGAACAAATGTGTCGCTCTGAGAATGTGCATTAGTGTCGTATATTGGAATGCCTTACTTTCGTGTAGTGTCGTTTTGTGGGATTGTGGCATTTGTAAAGGTATAGCTCTAACCTTTCATTAAGTCGTGTGTGTGGAAAAGCGTGTTTATTGATGATCAGGTGACGTTGTGTGATAAAGGTAGTAACTCCTTTATTCGGAGGTTGTGCCGTTCGGCGTGGTCGGAAAGCTTTTCATTTTCGTTGCTATGTGATTGGTACTAGTTGCATCGTTGGGTTCTAGTGTTGATTGTACCATTACTTGGTCGTGAGTATGTATTAGACAAACTGGCCATTTTAGCAAGGTACCTTGACTATATATATTGTGATTTACTTTCGAGGCTTGTGGTTTTGCAATTGTGAATTGTGGAAATGCGATTTTGTGTGTGATGTGAGGATGTATACTCGTGGTACTCTCACCTGGGGATGGCTGTTAGGAGTATGCCCTCGAATGCCACTCAGAGGTTGTTGAGTGAGGGCATTGTACTTGTAATTATGTAAACCATTTATATAAGGCAAATGAATGTTTCTTTATTTACTGGTAGTTACTGGCATTCCTAACTCGTAAATAAACATATAGAAACTAGTCTGTGTATTTGAGAGCAAAACGTTCCACTCCGTATTGGATAAGGGGGTCGGCACTGGAAAGGTTTATAGCTCAAATACTTAATCGTTCGCAAGTCGATGAAACTTGACTGGGCGTTAAGTTTATGTGAAGACTTGTATGACGTGTTCTTTGACATGGAGAGTGCCTGTCGAACACTAATGGTTAGTGGGAGCACACGTTATAGGTATGCTAATTAGATTAGTATACTCGAACCGACTCACCCTCGATTCGTCACACGGATTTCACTCCGGGACACCAATGACGGAATCGAAAGGTTGTGATAGGTATTCGTGAACCTTCGACTTGAGGATTTAGTAGGGATATGCTTGTGACGTCAAGATTTTCATTAGAGTAGTTCGACCTCGTAAACCTAAGGCGGGGTCAACCTCGACGTGCATCTTGACGGGTAAGTAGCAGTCCTATCAATACCAAGATAGAATTCTTTCTCTGTTAGTGAACGGGTTATATGTCCTATGCGGTTATTGGCGAGATGAGATCATAAGTCTTTGGACAAAGCATTGGAGCTAGTCAGTATTAGATACACGACAGCTCGATGATCTCGATTTGCATTAACGCATGCATAGCGTCAAGTACAGATAGGGTTTGACTGACCGTGACCCTATAACTTGATCGGGATATTTGAAAGAAGGGTTTATACGTATACTGGTATTCACGACAGAATGGTTCTTGAATGATCCCAATCATTCGTTCTCAGTCGGGGTACAGTGTAGGCCACCAGGCTGGCTAGGTGGTGCTACTACTCTTTGGTTCCTCCCATTGCTGACTGAGACGGACCTACCGAGTCGCGCATTAGGATTGACGACGGAATGAATTAAGCTAATTCTCTCATTGTGAATATTAGATATTGGATATCTAATTTGGGACATTGGATGTTTAAATCGATTTATCGGATAAATTGATTTACGGCTTAATGGATTAAATATAGCACTGGGTGATTAATTTAATTCATGAATATAATTATTTCTTGGAGAAATTAATTATGTTATTTTGTATTTGATATGTTTAATTAATTGGATTAATTAATCGATACAAATACATCGGAACGGAATCGTAGTTTATCTGTTTGGACTCACGGAAGTCCGAAACGAACCGAACTCATCCGTTTCTGCATGGTAGCCGCCCCCTAATTTCCACCCACTTTCCTCTTGTCTTGTTGTTTTCATTTTATATGAAAAAGATGACTTTGTGGGGCATTGATTCTCATAATAATGAGATGTATCATGTGAAGAGTTGAATAAATGAAGAAGACATCTCTCACTTGAGATTCCAAGCCTTTCCTACGTGAGTGAGATTGAGAGAGAGAGAGAAAAACCATTTTCTCAATTATCTTCATCTTCTTCATTCATTTTCTTCTTCATTTTTCTTGGAGAAAAATTGAGAGAAAATCATATAGAGAGAGTAAGATTAAAACACTTAGAGTGTAGTAATCTTTACATATATAGCTTCATCACTTAGCTCTAGCCGTATCCTCGGAGGATAGCAAGGTGATCGCTGCTCGGTTGTTTCTCCGGCGCGTGGCAAGTAGAGACGCGGTGCTTTGGCGTTGGATCGCTCAAGAGCTTGGGGAATAGCTCAAGAGAAGGTTACCATTTAATCAACGGACTTCGAGGGTTAGTTTCTTACGACTCTTGCTTTTCGCTTATATATTCGTATATACGTAGCTCGATCGATCCTCGTAGGATTCGCATCGAATTAATTTTCGCTTTTACCGCCTACTGGCTCGCTTTTAGGCACCGAATCCCAACAAAGGGTATCGAGCGTAGGTCTTGCGATCGTATATACGATATTGGCATTTGGAATGCTTGATTAGATGGTGAATGATTTGGAATCATTTTAGTCATAATCGTGGTATATATTTTACGTTCGTTGTAGTTATATTTTTCGTAAGTTTATGTCTAAATATAAATCTTAATTTCTTGGAAATATGATTTATATTGAAGATATGAATGTTGAAAAATATTGATATTGATATCCGGTCGAAAATCGAGCTCGTATCGTCAGTTTGACGATTTTTTTGAACAAAGCGCGTGAAGTCGCCAGGTGACTCGGCCGTGTCCGTGACACGGGCCGTGTCCGCAAAGTGCCCAAAGCACGCCAGCAGACCCGACCGTGTCGAGACACGGCCGTGCCCGGCCGGCACCGATCATGACTCGCCATGCTGCACTGTCACGAAAAGTCGCCGAGGGTGAATCGCCAGCAAATTTTTTTCGCCCGGCTCGATTTTTTCGTGTATTCTTGAAAATTAATCTCCCGCATGTTAAATTGGATTTAATATGATTAAAATGATTTATGGTATTTCATTTTATAAGGAAAATTTGATTAATTGGAATATTTATGGTCGACCGAATTATTTTGAATGTTATCATATTACCGATTGTGTGAATCGATTTGATCGGTTCGTATTGTTGATTGGATCAATGTATCTCTACGCTTTCCATTTATTTAGTATTTATTGGATGAATTCTTTTGAATGGGGATGTGGTTCGTGGACTTAGTTTTTGAATCGTTCGTTTTATTCGATTGGGTTGTAAAGGCCGTTTTGAGCCTATTTATTTTACTAAAAATGTTTGTATCTAGGATGCAATTTTCGATGTAAAATTTATATGTAATGACGAAGACCGGAGGAAGATCCATTTCTAGAAGACGAAGTTTCAAGACGAAGACTTGTAATTAGATTACGGAGTTTTTGTTTTCTAGGAACGGTCCATGAACCACATGTTGGTAGCAACTAGGTTGTGAATGGTTGTTTCATATTGTATGAATGCCACAAACGCGCTTAAACGATTAATGTGCAAAGTGCAACGTAAATCGCAAAAATTCTCCCACAATAAATTATTAAGTTTATAAGGTTTCAAGGTTTTCCTTCCCTCCATCGAAGTTTTCGAAATTGAAATCCAAACCGGATGTGCTATGCTTCCGAGTTATCGGGGTAGTCGTCGGGAGGACGGATAAATTACCGGAGCGCATTGATGCCTTTGGTTGGAGCAAATTTTATCCCTAGAAACCTGATAGGTTGCCGGGTAAGATTCAATTGTGAAACTGATTTGCGTCGATGGTATAAACTTAACTTGTTCACGAACCATAGAAACCGTATAGGTTGAGGGGAATGATCAAGGGGAAAAAGAAGATCGAATCATCCATTAGATGGGTTGGTGTTGGACACCACTTTATGAAAATTAATAGACTAGAAACCTGTTCGGTTGCCCTCTATTAAGATTTATAAAGAACTCGATCACCACTATGAAGTAGAGCGACGATACTTCTGGTTTTCACATGGGAGTGTGTTATTCCAATAAAAATAGTGGGAGCTGGGTAACAAGAATAGAAAAGACCTTAATTCTATACTCAGAACATAATATAACAAGTCACTAATTAATCTGTTATACTTAATGCAGACATAACTCAATATGACAATGAATCCACTCGCAATTCTACTCGAAAAGAACACCTTAATGGGACCTAACTTTGTGGATTGGCTCCGCAATCTGATGATTGTCCTCAGTATAAAGGCATTGGGATACGTCTTGGAGACGGACATTCCGGCGCCTCCTGTGCGGACCCGAGCCAATCAGGAAGAGATTGAAAACCACGAAAAGTGGGTTAAGGATGACGTGAAAGTCCGTGCTTATATGATGGCTTCCATGTCTAATGAGCATCAGAGAGCTCATGAGAAAATGACTTCTGCTAGGCCGATTCTATCTCACTTAACCGAACTTTATGGTGAGCATAGCAGAACTGTTAGATATGAGATATCCAAGCAACTGTTCGGTGCAAGGATGAAGGAAGGTGAGAAGGTTGGGGAACACGTCCTCAAAATGATATCCATGATCGAGAGATTGGAGGCTCTTGATTTTAAAATGGATACTTCTCTCCAAACCGACCTTATCCTACGCCTCTCCCGATTCCTTCTCACGCTTGTTATGAACTTCAACCGCAATGAGATTGCATGTAATTTAGCTGGCTAATGAACAAACTTGTGACCGCCGCCTCGATGAAGACTCGCGGATGAAGGAGTCTCGCTCTTGTGATTTCTTCGACTCCTGAGGTCTAAGAACAAGAAGAAAAAGACCAAGAAGCAAACTGACCACAAGTTAAGGACCTTAAGGTTAAGGGCAAGGCCCCGATGGTTCCGAAGAAAAAAAAGAAGAAGGATGATTTTCTCAATTGCGGTGAGATGGGCCATGGGCTAGAGACTGCCCCATTCTTCATGGCACTTCTGTACGTAACTTTTAGTTTTGAAACAAATTGTTCGCCATCGTATTTTCTACTTCCCGGATCCGGATTCTCGTGCTAGTTCTCATATTTGTACCGTGAATCGATCTGGAACAAAGTAGGAAGCTTGGTGCTTGAGTATTTATGATCACAGTCGGAAGCGTGCATATTGTCGAGGCGACCTACATAGGATCACTTCTTTTGGGTTTAGAATCCGGCTTTGTTTTGACTTTAGAAGATGTACTTATTTTGCCCAAGGGGCACAAAAACATTGTATCCATTCCGGTCATGGACCGAAAAGGCTTTTCATTTTTCATTGGTGATGGTTCTTGCAAAATTTATTTTAGAAATAAACTAGTGGGTACTGCTACATTGTTGAATGGATTGTATCATCTAAATCTCAGCAACAAAGTAGTTGTGAATACTATGACTAGAAAATGTGGTAGGGATGAAACCAGTCAAGTTTTGAAATGGCATCTTAGAATTGGTCATGTTGGTCAGACCAAGGTTTACAAGATGGAAAAAGATGGACTTATGGGTCCATTGGGATCGGATCCCTTTCCTACTTGTGAATCTTGCCTTAAAGGCAAAATGACTAAGTCCCCCTTCACAGGGACTTTTGAAAGAGCCGCCGATAAATCGGGATTAATCCATACCGACGTATGTGGTGCTTTGGAAGCAAGACGTGATGGATATCAATATTTCATTACGCTTACAGATGATCATACTAGGTATGGTTATGTATACTTAATGAAACATAAATCCGAGGCCTTTGAGAAATTCCAGGAATTCAAGGCCCTAGTCGAGAAACAAACTGTAATCATATCAAAGCACTTGATCGGACCGAGGTGGCGAGTATATGAGTACGGAGTTTGACGAGTTCCTTAAGGAACATGGAATAGTTTCACAACTAACACCTCCAGTACTCCTCGCTTAAATGGTGTGTCGAAAGAAGGAACCGACCCCGTTGAACATGGTCCGTTCCATGCCGGGCTATACCGACTTGCCGATTTACCCGTGGGGGTATGCACTGATCGCCACGTATATCTTGAACAGATGTCCTTCTAAACTGCTTTCTAAAACTCAACAAGAGATGTGTGAAGGAAGGAAACCAAGTCTTAATCATATTAGGATTAGGGGATTTCACGCTAATGTCAAGAAGACTAAGGTGGAAATGTTGGAAGCTAGGTCTGCGAAGGGACGTTTCATTGATTCCGTCTGGGACGATGGGATATCTATTCTATATGCCCGAAGATCGAAGGATCGTTGTTGCTTTACAAGCACACTTCCTGGAAGATGAGTTCATTCAGGAAGGCGGAGCAGGTAGAAGTATTTCTTTAGAAGAATACAATGAAACACCTCGAGAGACACTGTGCAAGAAACTGGAACCGAACTTTCTGAAACACAAGTACAACCACCTCGTAGGTCTAGTAGGGTGTCTCATTTACCTGATAGGTATGGGCTTGTGCACTTGGAGGAGCTAGGTCTCCATGAGGTTCCAAGTGATAGCCAAGAGACCGACCCGACGACCTATGACCAAGCGATGGTGGATGTAGACTCCGCGAAATGGCGTGAAGCTATGGAAGCTGAGATAGACTCGATGCATGTAAATCAGGTCTGGACTCTAGTAGACCGCCCCAAGGGCATAGTGCCCATTGGGAATAAGTGGATCTACAAGAGAAAGACTGATGGTGATGGCAAGGTTGACGCCTATAAGGCCAGGCTTGTGGCAAAGGGTTATACCCAAAAGGAAGGGATTGATTACCACGATACCTTCTCGCCCGTAGCCATGATCAAGTCTATTCACATGATGCTTGCTATAGCTGCCTACCACGATTATGAGATATGGCAAATGGACGTAAAGACGGCTTTCCTTAATGGATTCCTCGAGGAGGAAATCTATATGGAGCAGCCTAAAGGCTTTGTGTCCGAAGTCGATATTTAGAAAGTGTGCAAGCTTCAGCGTTCCATTTATGGACTGAAGCAAGCATCGCGTAGTTGGAACCTTCGTTTTGACGAGGCGGTCAAAGAGTTTGACTTCGTGCAAAATGAAGAGGAACCTTGTGTATATAAGAAAGTTAGTGGGAGCAAGATCGCATTCTTAGTACTATATTTAGATGACATTCTACTAATAGGAAATGATGTGGAAATGCTCAGTTCTGTGAAAGCTTGGCTTTCGAGTAATTTCTCCATGAAAGACTTGGGAGAAGCAACCTATATTCTTGGTATTCGACTCTACCGGGATAGAGCAAAGAGAACAATAGGCCTTTCCCAAGCCCTCTATATAGATAAGATCTTAAAGCGATTTAAGATGGATGATTCTAAAAGAGGGTTCCTACCGATGCAATATGGAATAAAACTCACCTTGAAGATGTGTCCTCAAAGTGAGGAACAACGCAAGGAAATGAGTAATATACCATATGCTTCGGCCGTGGGTAGCCTCATGTATGCTATGTTATGTACAAGACCTGACATCGCGCATGCTGTAAGCGTGGTGAGTAGGTTTCGTGCAAACCTGCAGTAGGGAACATTGATCAGAAAAACGTTCTCAAGTACTTGAGAAGAACGAGAGATATGGTTCTTATGTATGGCGGTGGAGATTTAGATGTGGTGGGATTCACTGATTCGGACTTCCAAGGACTGAAGGACGACTCGATGTCCACTTCTGGCTACATATTTACTCTTAATGGAGGAGTAGTATCTTGGCGTAGTGCCAAGCAAAGCGCGACTGCTGATTCCACTGTCAGCCGAGTATCAAGCGGCCTCTGAGGCTTCCAAAGAAGGGTTCGGATTAAGAAGTTTCTAGGAGAACTTCAAATGATACCATGTGCCGAGCCGCCTGTCTACTGCATCGCGACAACGACGTAGTCAGAGTACGTGCCAAGGAGCCGAGGTTTCACAACAAAGACCAAACATATTGAGAGGAAGTATCATCTCGTAAGAGAATTTGTTCGCAAGGGATACATTGTGCTGCATAGAGTAGACTCGGCCGAAAACGTCGCCGATCCACTGACCAAGCCACTATCTCAGACTAGCTTGGAGCGTCATCTGGAGAACATGGGTATTAGATACCATAGTGTGTGGCATTGAGTGCAAGTGGGAGATTGTTAGGAGTATGCCCTCGAATGCCACTCAGAGGTTGTTGAGTGAGGGCATTGTACTTGTAATTATGTAAACCATTTATATAAGGCAAATGAATGTTTCTTTATTTACTGGTAGTTATTGGCATTCCTAACTTGTAAATAAACATATAGAAACTAGTCCGTGTATTTGAGAGCAAAACGTTCCACTCCTTATTGGATAAGGGGGTCGGCACTGGAAAGGTTTATAGCTCAAATACTTAATCGTTCGCAAGTCGATGAAACTTGATCGGCGTTAAGTTTATGTGAAGACTTGTATGACGTGTTCTTTGACATGGAGAGTGCCCGAACACTAATGGTTAGTGGGAGCACACGTTATAGGTATGCTAATTAGATTAGTATACTCGAACCGACTCACCTCGATTCGTCACACGGATTTCACTCGGATACCAATGACGGAATCGAAAGGTTGTGATAGGTATTCGTGAACCTTCGACTTGAGGATTTAGTAGGGATGTGCTTGTGACGTCAAGATTTTCATTAGAGTAGTTCGACCACGTAAACCTAAGGCGGTCAACCTCGACGTGCATCTTGACGGGTAAGTAGCAGTGTCCTATCAATACCAAGATAGAATTCTTTCTCCCGTTAGTGAACGGGTTATATGTCCTATGCGGTTATCGCGATGAGATCATAAGTCTTTGGCCAAAGCATTGGAGCTAGTCGTATTAGATACACGAGAGCTCGATGATCTCGATTTGCATTAACGCATGCATAGCGTCAAATGAGATAGGGTTTGACCGACCGTGACCCTATAACTTGATCGGGATATTTGAAAGAAGGGTTTATACGTATACCGGTATTCACGATGAATGGTTCTTGAATGATCCCAATCATTCGTTCTCGCCAGTAAGGTGTAGGCCACCAGCCGGGCTAGGTGGTGCTACTACTCTTGGTTCCTCCCATTGCCGATCGAGACGGACCTACCGAGTCGCGCATTAGGATTGACGACGGAATGAATTAAACTAATTCTCTCATTATGAATATTAGATATCGATATCTACTTTGGGACAACGGATGTTTAAATCGATTTATCGGATAAATTGATTTACGGCTTAATGGATTAAATATATCACTGGGTGATTAATTTAATTCATGAATATAATTATTTCTTGGAGAAATTAATTATGTTATTTTGTATTTGATATGTTTAATTAATTGGATTAATTAATCGATACAAATACATCAGAACGGAATCGTAGTTTATCTGTTTGGACTCACGGGAGTCCGAAACGAACCGAACTCATCCGTTTCTGCATGGTAGCCGCCCCCTAATTTCCACCCACTTTCCTCTTGTCTTGTTGTTTTCATTTTATATGAAAAAGATGACTTTGTGGGGCTTTGATTCTCATAATAATTAGATGTATCATGTGTAGAGTTGAATAAATGAAGAAGACATCTCTCACTTGAGATTCCAAGCCTTTCCTACGTGAGTGAGATTGAGAGAGAGAGAGAAAAACCATTTTCTCAATTATCTTCATCTTCTTCATTCATTTTCTTCTTCATTTTTCTTGGAGAAAAATTGAGAGAAAATCATATAGAGAGAGTAAGATTAAAACACTTAGAGTGTAGTAATCTTTACATATATAGTTTCATCACTTAGCTCTAGCCGTATCCTCGGAGGATAGCAAGGTGATCGTCGTTCCGGTTGTTTCTCCGGCGCGTGGCAAGTAGAGACGCGGTGCTTTCGGCGTTGGATCGTTCAAGAGCTTGGGGAATAGCTCAAGAGAAGGTTACCATTTAATCAACGGACTTCGAGGGTTAGTTTCTTACGACTCTTGCTTTTCGTTTATATATTCGTATATACGTAGCTCGATCGATCCTCGTAGGGATTCGGATCGAATTAATTTTCGTTTTACCGCTTCCGCTGGGCCTTCGTTTTAGGCACCGAATCCCAACAATGGCTTGACAGGGTCTACGAGGACTTGGTCGGGTGGCCTTGCACGAGAGTTACCTTCGAGAGTTGCAGTATTCTCACCTGGGGATTGGCTCGACGGGGCCCACAGGGACTTAGCCAGGTGGCCTTGTCATGAGAATTACCTTCGAGAGTTTTTGCTGATGATTAATTGTGATATGTCCGAAGTATCACAATGCTTTGTTCTCGGGGTCGAGATACATTATATATAGCATCTTGGTGTTTGGCTAGAATGACATTAGAATGAAGTTTTGTGTGTAATTTGTCCTTGGTTGTGAGATTTTGATGTCCGATAGGTTGCGTATAATTCATCCATCGTTGTGAGACTTTGAATACAGTTTTTGCAATGTTTTCCGAAACAAAACTCCCGAGATCTTGAATTAACTTTCATAGTGACCACTCGTTTCATTTCTATTTTTACGATCGAACAATCTTATCCAAATTAGAAATATCGAGAAGTCTTTCATTGTGTCTGAGCTGTGGATTATTCAAGTTATTGTATTCTCATAATGTGTTATGTATGGCTCGTATTTGCACTTTATACTTGCACTAGCAAAATTGTGGAATTTTGATAACCCCCGAGTAATCGGGGGGTGGATGTCTGTATTGCGTCCAGGTACATGCAGGTCCCTGGGAGCTAAACAAATGATCATTACAAAGGATGATGGAAGACGAATGATACAAATCACATGGGGTGTATTTAGTTGGAGTTCATTGTACGGTCCTTTCCGCTGTCGTACTTTTCTGTTTGTGAGTGTATTTGACCCTTGCATGAGTGTGAGTCCTGACAGAGTTATGTATGTTAATGATGAAAGATCAAATCGGTCTAATGGTTCGTTATTTAGCCACGTCGGCATGAAACGTGATGTCTTGTTCTGTATTTAGCCTGGTAGATTCTCACAGAGAGGGTCTGCGGCGTGTGATATTCCCAGATAGTTTCTGGGGGTGTTACAGGCCTGGGGAGAGGACGGCCCATCAGAGAGTAGAGAAGAGGGCTGACCCAGAGTTGGGTGAGGGCAAGACTGTGGTGTTGGGCTTTTT
Source organism: Orobanche coerulescens (assembly GCA_033398695.1). Classification (NCBI taxonomy): domain Eukaryota; kingdom Viridiplantae; phylum Streptophyta; class Magnoliopsida; order Lamiales; family Orobanchaceae; genus Orobanche; species Orobanche coerulescens. Next base: position 223,954,584 of record CM065804.1, read on the forward strand.
GCGAGGTGATGGACCACATACGGGGAAAGGCCATCATCTACAAAGTCATAAGTGGCGCCAGTTGAAATATGGATTTTAGAGAACGGAAATTGAGTTTCATCAAATAAAACGTGACGACAGATAATGATTTTATTAGAGGATAAATCAAAATATTTGTAGCCAAGATGGTTCGGTAGATATCTCAAAAATACATGAGGAGCGGACCAAGGCTGCAACTTGTGGATGGTAGTAGATGGAAAGAGGGGATAACATAAGTAACCAAAGACCCGTAGATGAAAGTAAGATGGTTTCCGGTGGTAAAGGGCTTCTAGTGGTGATTTTTGACCCAATAATTTGCTTGGTAAGTGTAACACCCCAAAAAGGCGGCCATTACAGTGCCGTGGACCCCATATTGGGACCCACCGGGTGATACCAAAAACAGATTAAAAACGCAATACTTGTGATACCGAACCACAATAAATAGTCTTTACTCCGATTAGGAGTTTACAATAACATGGCCAACAGCCTTATTATACACAGGATCCAGAAATGCAAGTATAAACCATATGGAGATGGAATATACCTCAAATAATAATACATTCGGTAAATGATTTAAATAACTCAGAAAGATAAAATTACACGGTTTTGAACATAACCGGACAACAGAAAGACTTGGGCCCCCCGAACTAGTATCCTTCGAACCCTTCGCCGTCACCATGATCTTTCCGTGCCTTGCCTTTTCCTCGACCTAAAATACAACCCAGGTATTTCACCCAACACAGGGTCAGATATACATGATAAATAATTTCTCAAGACATTATACAATTCACATATATATTAGATCTCAAGGAAAACATCCCGACTAACGAACATACCCCTCGGGCGTATGAACAGTTAGTCACAAAACGTCGAACACATCTAAATATACATGGACTATGAACAACCAAAATAGTACGGCTCAAGATGGACATAACAGTACGCCCGATACGGAAATATGTCAGTGCACATGTCCACTTCGTATACGGAATCCAGGATATACGTGGGACAATGTACCTAATTAGCCTCACGAACTACGTCTCGTGTGCACAATCCAATACGGAAACATCCATGCATGACTATATATGTTCCTCGCTAAAAATCCTACACAATAACCAATCGGAACGCAGATATGATTCCGGATATGTCACGATACAACATGACAACGAATTCAATAAATCACATATCCGATTAAGGATCAAGAAACTCACCGAAATGACAATAAGGATCAATGATATCAACAGTTCAAAGTGACGAACTTGGGAATGCAACGGAACATCATCAAGAATAGTATCAAATCACGGATCACAAATTCATAAGTGTTTCATATACACGAAACGCATAACCATCACAAGAATCCAAACATTATTATATCCAAGCAAGATAACTTGCCTCAATACGGAGACAAGAATAATCCTTCCTTGTCGGATGAACGAACGGTCCTCGACTAATATCGGTTACTCGAGCAATCAACCTTGAATGAAATATACTTCACTCAATAACACATTCATATAATCATCGATATCGAATTTAGTGAGACGACATCCTAATTTCCATTTGAATAGTTCAACTTTCTCAAGACATCGAAGTTCTATTCCAAGAACTCTATTTACTTCATTCCAATCTTACAATTGGTTTACAAGACATTACTGAATATTTGCAAGAATAGGAATTGATCAATAATATGTTAAACAATCATCTTGTATCATTTAAGCCTATCAAGAACATCACAATTGATCAAAGTGAAAATCTGCATAACCTTGTTCAATCACTATGTTAAGTTTATTTAGTTATAAATCCATATTATGATCATGAAGATTAACTCATATTAACACCATCCTTATAATCTTCCTATCAACCTGGAGAATCAAATATCACACCTATGAATTCACCTAGCTTAGGTTTAAGAACATCATTCTAATCTTCCAATATTTATCAAGGAGTTCTTAAAACATTTTATGACAACAATTCCAACAATCAACATTAACTATAAGGAAACAAGGATTATTACTATCCTAATGATGTTATTAGTCCAGGAAGAAGAGTGTGATTCTAGTAAACATGCTTACCACCATTTAAAACATCAAGAATACATCATTCCAAACCCTTAATTATCATATTCATCACTAAGTTGTTAAAAGCTTAACTACAAACATGTTTTACTTGATTAATTCAACATTAGGTGTAGTATACTCTATCACTAACATTATAACTACGAAATTATAGAGTGAAGTCGTACAACATACCTTCAGAAATGAAGAACAAAACACCAAAATCACAAGAACACACTGCAAGCTTCAAGAATGACTCTAAACTTTCAATCAACAAGCTCCAAATCAAGATGCAAAGCTCAAACGCAAGTTCGAAGTAGGTAGAATTTGTCTAGGGGGCAGGGAATGATTATAGCGGAGAAAAATCGGAGTTTGGACGTGCAAAATGAAAGACACAAGTTATCTTTTTATAACTGCACAGTTCGTTACGTACGTTATCCACATGTGTATAACATACGTTAGCAACTTTACATACGATACACAAAATGTGTTACGTACGTAATCTAGTACCAGAGGCTACTGACTCAAAACACGAACATCATTACGTACGTTATGGCTTGGAGCATTACGTAAGTAATGTAGGTCAACTAGGCTGCCTCAAAAAGGTCAGATATTCGAGTCACGCCCGGCCCCACACGCCAAAAGTTGAGATCGGATAAGACTACAAGCATTACGTACGTAAACAGCACTTCCTTACATACGTAAAGCCAAAAAGATAGCGTACGTTAGGCTAAACTCTTAGTGTACGTTAAACACAGAATTACTAACCCAAAAATGTACCTATCTATACAACGTCAAGAATCAATCACAGTGCGAATGATAGTTATATTCAAGTCTATTATGATATATTCCAACATCAATAAACATTAAACAAATGCAACAAGACTACAATAGTATTTGAATTATCCGAATAATGTAACAGTAGGTAAGAATTTTGGTCGGATATTACATACTCCCCCCCTTAAAAAGAGTTCCATCCCCGAAACTAAGGGGTAAACAATTCGGGAAACCTCTCTTGCATGCTGCTCTCCGTCTCCCACGTAGCCTCCTCGACTCCGTGTTGTGACCACTGAACCTTCAGTAGGGGAATCGCCTTGTTCTGCAACTGTTTGACCCTCCTCTCAAGTATCTGTACGGGACGCTCTTTGTACGAATGATCCTCCGCTATCTTGATCTCATCGAACTGAAGTATATGACTCGGATCACAACATATTTCCTCAACTGGGAGACATGGAACATGTTATGAATCCGACTCAGAGCTGGTGGCAACGCCAGACGATAGGCTAGATCGCCTACTCGTTCCAAAACCTCAAACGGCCCAATATATCTCGGACTCAGCTTGCCCCTCTTCCCAAAACGAAAAACACCTCGAGTATGAGATACCTTCATTAACACATGGTCGCCAACCTCGAACTCAAGTGGTCGTCGACGGTTGTCTGCGTAAGACTTCTGTCGGCTTTGAGCCGTTAACAAACAACTCCTAATCAGAGCGATCTTCTCACGGGCTGCTAACAACATATCGGGTTCCGTACCCAAGGATTCAAATGGATCGTCCCAACACAAAAGAGATCTACAATGATGGCCATACAATGCTTCATAAGGTGCCATCTGAATCGAAGCGTGTCAGCTATTATTATAAGTGAATTCCACCAAAGGTAATTGGGCTTCCCAACCGTCCTTCCAATCAAGAACACACGCCCTCAACATATCCTCTAGAGTCTGGATAGTCCTCTCAGTCTGACCATCAGTCTGCGGATGAAATGCTGTGCTGAAGTTCAAATGTGTACCCATCGCACGATGAACTGCTTTCCAAAAATGTGACACGAATCGCCCGTCACGATCTGATACAATACTCTTGGGGGTACCATGTAACCTTACAATCTCTTTGATAAACATCTGAGCCAATCTCTCGGGTCCCCATGAGTCTTTAATCTCCAAGAAGTGGGCTGATTTGGTCAGATGATCCACAATCACCCAAATTGTATTCATCCCTCGGCAACTTGTCGGCAAGCTAGTAATAAAATCCATTGAAATGTCTTCCCATTTCCACTCGGGAATCGGAAGCGGTTTCAGCATTCCTGCGGGTCGCTGATGCTTAATCTTAACCTGCTGACAGGTTAAACACCTCGAAACGAACTCTGCAACTTCATGTTTCATATTCCCCCACCAATAATATTACTTCAAATACTTATACATTTTGCTAGACCCCGGGTGAATGGAGTACGGGGTAGCATGAGCTTCTCTCAGGATAAAGTTCTTCAACTCTTCGTCTGCGGGTACACAAGCTCGATTCCTGAAGCGTATCAATCCATCCTCATGGATCACAAATTTGGGGGCTTCCCGCGAGTTACTTCATCCCGAACTCGAGTTCAGAATGGGTCCGTAGCCTGCTTCGATCTAATTATATCATCAAGGGACGATGAAATCTTAAGGGTGCAAAGCTGTAACCAAACTTCAATTTCCGGCCTCACAAATTCTAACTGCAATCCTCTCTGAACTGTCAAGCGGGCCAACATTTGCTCCTGAACTGTCTTACGACTCAAGGCATGCTTTGCCCGGATGATAAAGGATCTCGATATCATAATCTTTGATTAGTTCTAGCCACCTTCTCTGCCTCATATTTAATTCCTTCTGAGTAAAAATGTACTTTAGGCTCTTGTGGTCCGTAAAAATCTGACAGGTAACTCCATACAGATAGTGACGCTAGATTTTTGAAGCGAACACCACGGCTGCAAGCACCAAATCATGGGTGGGGCAGTTAACCTCGTAAGGTCGTATCTGTCTTGATGCATAGGAGATCACCTTCCTGTTCTGCATTAGCACACATCCAAGGCCCTATTTTGACGCGTCACTATACACCACGAATCCTTCCGTTCCTTTTGGTAGAACTAAAATAGGTGCTGAAATCAATCAACTCTTGAGTTCATCGAAACTCCGCTGACATGCCTCTGACCACAAATACTTTTTATCCTTTCTCAATAGATTAGTCATCGGTTGGGCAATCTTGGAAAAACCTTCCACGAACCGTCGGTAATAACCGGCTAGTCCCAAGAAACTGCGTACTTCCTTCACGTTCTTTGGTGGTAGCCAGTCTCGGATAGCTTCTGTCTTCTGTGGGTCTATTCTCACCCCATCAGCTGATATCACGTGGCCTATAAAGATAACCTCACGCATCCAGAACTCACATTTGGAAAATTTCCCATAAAGCTGTTCCCGCCTCAACGCATCGAGAACCTGATGGAGATGACGCTCATGCTCTTCATGATCGCGAGAGTAAATCAAAATATCATCAATAAAAACGACTACAAAGCGATCCAAATAATTAATAAAGACCCGATTCATCAACTCAATGAATACTGCTGGTGCATTAGTCAGTCCACAAGGCATCACTACGAACTCATAATGCCCATAGCGAGTACCAAAAGCGGTCTTCGAAATGTCAGACTCACGAATCCTTAGCTGATGATAACCGGACCTCAAGTCGATCTTGGAAAACACAGCAGCTCCCTGGAGTTGATCTAATAAATCATCAATACGAGGCAATGGATATTTGTTCTTAATGATCACCCTGTTCAGCTCACGATAATCAATACACAAACGCAGAGATCCATCTTTATTTCGTACAAATAGCACTGGTGCTCCCCAGAGGGACGCACTAGGTCGAATATATCCCTTCCCTGTCAAGTCCTCAAGCTGGTTCTTCAATTCCTGCATCTCATTCGGAGCCATACGATACGGTGCTTTCGAAAGCGGGGACGTATCTGGCTCTAATTTAATATTAAACTCTACCTCACGATGCGGAGGTAAACCCATCAACTCACCTGGAAATACATCGGGGTAGTCTCGGACTACCGGAATGTCGGACAATTCAACTTGTCGACCTGTTGTTTTGGTCATGTAACACCAATAACCAATACACCCTAGATTAAGTAGTTTCACTGCTTTCATATCGCTGATGACTCTCCCGGAACGGCTGGGATTATCACCCTGAAAAATGCACTCAACACCATCGTCAGCTGTGACGGTCACTATTCGTTTGCGGACACTAAGTATGGCATCATGACGATCCATCCAGTCAATACCCAAGATCACATCATCTTTAGGTAAATCGACCACAATCAGATTTGACAACCACTCACGGTCGTTCATACGAGTCGGACAGTTCTGCACTTCCCGATTTCCAACAATTCTTCTACCATCATGTAGACCAATTACATAAGGTTCACAATTGATAACATGATCTAATTGCAAACGACTCAAACAAGAAACATATAAAAAGGAGTGTGAAGCACCAGTATCAAAAAGAACACAGACAGGCTGAGATCGGATCTCGAGAGTACCTGCAATTATGCTGGCTTCGGGATCGTCAGCCTTTTTCATCTCATAGACTCTAGGTTTTGCAGCCCCGGTACCAGATGTACCAGCTTGGTTTCCACGGACCATCCCTCTGTTTGCCCCGGTAGTCTGATAGGAAGTGGACGGAGGTACACGGTCCTGGACAGAAGACTGAACTGGAGCATGAGATGCCGCTGGAGTACGTCCTAGTCTATTCTTACAATAACGAGCACGATGTCCATTCTTCCCACAAGTATGGCATGCGACGGCCAGCCTCAGGCATTTAAAATTGATGTGCCCCTGGTCTTCACAGTTATAGCACACAACAGATAGGCTGACCGCTCGAGGTTGCGATCCGTCTGGCTTCGACGCCATGGGTGGCCGTTCAAAAGGATTTGGCACTGGTTGAGGCCTCTTGAATGTTCCCCGGTTGCTGTCAGTCTGGTTATGGTTCCTGAATTTCTTGTTGTTGGACTGCGGTTGCTTCTTGGAAATCTACTTAGCGGTAAGTTCGTATTCTAAAGCTCTATCGATGAACTCCGGCAGGGTCGTACAGTGATGATTCAACAGCTGCATTCTCATTCGGGGTTTAAGCCTCTTGAGGAAATATTTGATCTTATCGGCCTCCGTTCGGACAATCGTCGAGGCAAAAGGAAGAAGTGCCTGGAATTTCTCGGCAACAGATAGTACATCATCATCTTTAGACGGGTCTGGATTCAGCAATTCTGACAGTTTGGCCTCGCGGAGAGGACCTAGATGTAACGGTCTAACATGAGGTTCTTGAATTCCTCCCAAGTGCACAAGCCATCCGCTGGCCTCACCGAAAGCCACCAGGTGTGGGCGGCCTTGCTAAGATAGTAAGCTGCTACAGAGACGCGATTCTCCACTGGGCAGTCCACCATCTCGAATAGTTTCTCAAAGTGTTCAATCTAATGCACGATATCAATAGGCTCAGAGGAGCCTTCAAAAGTTGGGGGTCGCTGGCGGGAGATGTCGCTGATAATCTAACTCACGGGTCCGCCATGTACAGGAGGTGGTGGATGCGGCCCCTGCTGCTGGCCAGTAGTAGCTCTCTGCATTGTTTCCATCAACTGGCCCATCTGGGTCATCTGGGCCATCATGCCCTGCATAACAATGTAAGGATCGACACGCGCATCCTCGTGTCCAGTATGGTGCGATTGGTCCCTAGGAGACGAATCACTGCCTGCGGAACTCTGCTCCAAATTTGCACGCGTGTTGGCTTGAGGTCTCGGGATTCGGCCCCTTCCGCGGCCTCGTCCCCCTCTGCCACGGCCTCTTAGATTTCTATCCATACTGAAAGATCCAACAATAATAATATTCATAAGTATAGTTCAAGTCCGTCGTGATGAACAAGTCAAAATCCATGCTAAATTAAGAGTAACAAGGAACTACATTTTCAAGAAAACAGTTCACAATGATTTATCGACACTACGGATGCCACACCGAATATCATATCGACGTTGGGTCGAACAGTTTCAATCATATAATCAATTCAGAATTTACGAAATATCACTTAAATGAATCTTACCACAGATTCTCGAAATATCAAGATCAATAAAGAGATCTATTCGGATATCAATATCACGTCAGTAATTACAGCATGGTTCATAATGTACATACCGAATTGGTTCCTTGGGTCAGGCGCTTGCACAGGTCACATGTGACACAAAGGTCTCTTGATACTAGTTCATTTCACAACGACTCTTAAAAAGAAAACGACTCTCTGATACCATCTTCTGTAACACCCCAAAAAGGCGGCCATTACAGTGCCGTGGACCCCACATTGGGACCCACCAGGAGATACCAAAAACAGATTAAAAATGCAATACTTGTGATACCGAACCACAATAAATAGTCTTTACTCCGATTAGGAGTTTACAATAATATGGCCAACGGCCTTATTATACACAGGATCCAGAAACGCAAGTATAAATCATATGGAGATGGAATATACCTCAAATAATAATATATTCGGTAAACAATTTAAATAACGCGGAAAGATAAAATTACACGGTTTTGAACATAACCGGGCAACAGAAAGACTTGGGCCCCCCGAACTAGTATCCTTCGAACCCTTCGCCGTCACCATGATCTTCCCGTGCCTTGCCTTTTCCTCGACCTAGAATACAAAGAGCTGTTATCGGACCGGTTCAGACAAGTTTTCTCCAGATTCGGATCCGGTCCGATAGGTTACCAGGTAGATCCGGTCCGGACCGATAACGGTTCCGGTTCAATTTTTAGAACTCGAATTCGAACTCGTTAGTTTCCGGGTGAGTTTCGGTCCCGGGTATTTCGGTCCGGTTCATGACCGGGTTTCGGGTTCACTCGGACCGCTAACAACCCTATGTGGGATGGATCTTTACTAGGAAAATGAAGGAAGAGCAGCAAAATAAATCACATAAATGGGGGTTACATGATTCGAACTCCAAACCTTTTGTTCAAAGGTATAGCGTCTTAACTACTTGACCAGCATGCTATTTGTGTTTAAAACACGCAAAACGTATTAATAATATATGTATAAAATATATAAATTATAAAATACATATATACTTTTTTTACTTTATTACCGGGTTTCATTTCGGTTTTATCGGTCCGGGTCTTATCGGTTTCGGTTCAATGTTTAGAACTCGAATCCGAACTCGTTAGTTTTCGGGTGAGTTTCGGTCCTGGGTATTTCGGTCCGGTTCATGACCGGGTTTCGGGTTCACTCGGACCACTAACAGCCCTATACAACACAGGTATTTCGCCCAACACAGGGTCAGATATACATGATAAATGATTTCTCAAGACATTATACAATTCACATATATATTAGATCTCAAGGAAAACATCCCGACTAACGAACATACCCCTCGGACGTATGAACGGTTAGTCACAAAACGTCGAACACATCCAAATATACATGGACTATGAACGACCAAAATAGTACGGCTCAAGATGGACATCACAGTACGCGCGATCCGGAAATGTGTCAGTGCACATGTCCACCCCGTATACGGAATCTAGGATATACGTGGGACAATGTACCTAAATAGCCTACGTCTCGTGTGCACAGTGCAATATGGAAACATCCACGCATGACGATATATGTGCTTGGCTAAAAATCCTACAAAATAACCAATCGGAATGCAGATATGCTTCCGGATATGTCACGATACAACATGACAATGAATTCAATAAATCAAATATCCGATTAAGGATCAAGAAACTCACCAAAATGACAATAAGGATCAATGATATCAACGGTTCAAAGTGACGAACTTGGGAATGCAACGGAACATCATCAAGAATAATATCAAATCACGGATCACAAATTCATACATGAAACGCATAACCATCACAAGAATCCAAACATCATTATATCCAAGCAAGATAACTTGCCTCAATACGGAGATGAGAATAATCCTTCCTTGTCGGACGTACGGTCCTCGACTAATATCGGTTACTCGAACAATCAACCTTGAATGAAATATACTTCACTCAATAACACATTCATATAATCATCGATATCGAATTTAGTGAGACGACATCCTAATTTCCATTTGAATAGTTCAACTTTCTCAAGACATCGAAGTTCTATTCCAACAACTCTATTTACTTCATTCCACTCTTACAATTGGTTTACAAGACATTACCGAATATTTGCAAGAATAGGAATTGATCAATAATATGTTAAACAATCATCTTGTATCATTTAAGCCTATCAAGAACATCACAATTGATCAAAGTGAAAATCTGCATAACCTTGTTCAATCACTATGTTAAGTTTATTTAGTTATAAATCCATATTATGATCATGAAGATTAACTCATATTAACACCATCCTTATAATCTTCCTACCAACCTGGAGAATCAAATATCACACCTATGAATTCACCTAGCTTAGGTTCAAGAACATCATTCTAATCTTCCAATATTCATCAAGGTGTTCTTAAAATATTTTTATGACAACAACTCCAACAATCAACCTTAACTACAAGGAAACAAGGATTATTACTATCTTAATGATGTTATTAGTCCAGCAAGAAGAGTGTGATTCTAGTAAACATGCTTACCACCATTTAAAACATCAAGAATACATCATTCCAAACCCTTAATTATCATATTCACCACTAAGTTGTTAAAAGCTTAACTACAAACATGTTTTACTTGATTAATTCAACATTAGGTGTAGTATACTCTATCACTAACATTATAACTACGAAATTATAGAGTGAAGTCGTACAACATACCTTCAGAAATGAAGAACAAAACAACAAAACCACAAGAACACACTCCAAGCTTCAAGAATGACTCTAAACTTCCAATCAACAAGCTCCAAATGAAGATGCAAAGCTCAAAAACAAGTTGGAAGTAGGTAGATTGGTCTAGGGAGGCAGGGGGATGATTATAGGGGAGAAAAATCGGAGTTTGGACGTGTAAAATGAAAGACACAAGTTGTCTTTTTATAACTGCACAGTTCGTTACGTACGTTATCCACATGTGTATAACGTACGTTAGCAACTTTACGTACGTTACACCAAAAGTGTTACGTACGTAATCTAGTACCAGAGGCTACTGACTCAAAACACAAACATTATTACGTACGTTATGGCTTGGAGCATTACGTCCGTAATGTAGGTCAACTAGGCTGCCTCAGAAAGGTCAGATATTCGAATCACGCCCGGCCCCACATGCCGAAGTTGAGATCGGATAAGACTACAAGCATTACGTACGTAAACAGCACTTCCTTACTTACGTAATGTAACACCCCCAATCCACTCAGGGATATTACACGCCGTAAACCCTCTTCTCGAGGATCTACCAAACTCGGTAACAAAAATCAGACATCTAAACATCGCCTTTAAGGCTAAAATGACTCAGTAGACCGATTTGGTCTTTCCATAATTACATACAACTCAATCTGAATACATGTCCACACAGGGGTCAAATACAAAATACTCCCGTACAACAGGGAAATTATTGCAGCGGAGATGACAAACAACCGGACCAATACAACAGTAACTGGGTCTTCATGTGATTAGTATCGATCATCTTTCATCATCCTTCGTGCCGACCCTGTATTATGCTCCCAAAACCTGAATGCAAAAATAGACATCCACCCCCCGAATACTCGGGGGTTAGCAAAACTCCACTGTTTTGCTAGTGCGAGTATAAATACGAAAACAAGCCATACATATCATACTCCACAAAAACATAATAATCGCGAATATACTTCCCGAGACAATTCACTTGATCAAACCATTCAAAACATGAAAGGTAGGAAATAACCCAATGTACATCTTACAAAACATTTTACGATCTCGGGAGTTTAGAAAACATTTGGGATTTAGGAATTCTCAAACCTTTCGAAAACATTTAGGGACACAGCCCAAAAAGTCATTTTCCAAATACAAGTTCCGATAACAATACGCAGAGTCCACAACCCATTTCATAAAACACGGGGTCCGCGACCCAAATCACAAATCACAGGGTCCACAACCCAAATCACAAATCACATGTTCCTAAGGATTATTCGCGTCCCGTGCTAACAAGCCACGAACCTCAGATGCTCCCGAAGAACAAACCCAAGTGAATAACCCAATAGAAAAAACATATCAAATCACATGTCTCCACGTCACGAATATCACAACCAAACCACAACCATAAGTTATCCCGGCACCGCGCTAACAAGCCACGAACCTCGGAGTCCCCGCAAGACATACCCGATGATAACCCCACAAGTTATCCCGGCATCGGGCTAGCAAGCCCCGAACCTCGGAGTCCCCGCAAGACATACCCGTATTGGATAACCCTATGGTTTCGCCCGACCCATACTAGCAAGTATGGATCCCGGAGATTCAACAATCCTACCCGGAGGCACATCACATACAACAAGCACACAACAATAATCGATTATCAAGACAAGCAACATTAATCATCACAACCTCCTTTCAAAGGAGTAACGACTAACATCACATCATGTCAAATACCCACCGAACAAATATATAATTCGATACACAATCCTCGTCAAATGATTATGGTCTATTATATTCACCTAATGCGATCATAACGTCTCTCAACGTACGAAACTAACAAACATATTCCGAGAACACATCTATTCCCAAAGTATACGAATTATCATTGAAGGACAACATTTATCGAGAATATACCGATACTTTTTAACGTTCATTAAACATTTGGATTTCGTATAAAATCATTCACCAACAATTACTCCTACGAAACATGAAACATATGGACAAGATACTTGCCTCGGTACCACGAGCAACGGAACAACGAACGAACACGGTCGGATAGCCCTCGAACTTCCGAAAACGACCAAGAATTCGACAACCTCACGATCGCTACGAAAATAACATCACCACGGATAAATAACATTAAACGGAATCCGAATCAACCGCAAAAACAACAAAGATCCGAGGGTTCCTTCGAAGAAATCAGAAATCAAGTCTCGGGTGATAAAAATCGATATATGAGTTACAAAATCCGAAGATCATGGCCAAGACAACAAGAATACCATAATCAATTCATCCACCATGGATTAAATCGAAGAATCACGAAGAAACCCCCAAAATTACATAACTAGGCGGAAGAATTACCTCGATCCGACGAAGAACAAGGATTGGATGATGATATAATTGACAAGGATCTTCCAAACCACCTTGGAAAAGAGTAGAGTAGGCCAAAGACGTCGCTCCCCGTCTTCTCCCATCGCCAGCCGCCACAAAAACGAAGAAAGGGTGAGAAATGATAATTAAACGCTGCTGTCCAGTATTTATACTGGACAGTTATTAACGTGCGCTAACTAGACAGCATTAGCGCACGCTAACGAGGTCAACTCTCAGAACTACCACAAATAACAAGGTTAGCGTGCGCTAGACACACACACGTAGCGCGCGCTAACGAGCCACGGATACAGCCCAGTAGCTCCTGGACAGACCTGCACCTACCCGGTAGCGTGCGCTAGGAAGAAGAAATGGCGTGCGCTAAGAAGTCGATAGCGTGCGCTAGAAACGAACCTTAGCGTGCGCTAATGAGACTCGATTCGATCCGGTAGCTCTGGACTCTGGGCGGCGATTAGCGCGCTACACATCCGGTAGCGTGCGCTAACCACAACAGAGTAGCGCGCGCTACGCCATAAGCATTAGCGTGCGCTACACCACAAAAAAATCCAAAAACTCACATAGTGACCCGAAACGCTACCAAACACATGTCCCAACAGGGCACGCCCATAACATGGCACAAAATTCCAACGATGAGGTCAAAAATATTCCGGTAAAGCCCAAAAAAACTCAACGAATCCAGAACAAAATCTCGGGTATTACATTCTACCCCCTTAAAAGAAGTTTTATCCCCGAAACTTAAAACATAAAACGGTCAAAGCAAAATAATCTCAGATTACACACGTTATTCGTTGCCGACGGCTTGCAACGAATCAGATGCAGCACATGGCTGCTAACATCCACATCGCCATGACAGAAAGATAATAAAATGCACGGACAAAAATCAGCATGGTTGAACAACCCAAACAGTACGTCGATCAAAATGTGCGCTGAACAATTATGAAATCTCACCACCCAGGGGTTGGGAGACCGACACGAAGTTAATTTCCCATGCATAAGGATATTACGAAGTGATCCGGACGCTCCAGAAATCATGATACGAGATCAATAAAAAATGAATAATCAAACAATCGAACCGAAACGATCGGGACAACAACAGTCGAACAATCATGATCGAATCATGACGAACAATAAAAATCAAATAGCAATCCTGAAGTCTACAACTCGACTAGAGGCAATAGAGGGTCTGGTAAAAATGACAAAATCTGCATTTACACTCGACTCATAGGAATGGAGTCGAATTCGGGAAAAGTCACAAGGACAACGAATTTCTCCAAAACAGTACTATAATTCGTCCAACAATGAAAAGTGAAGAATAGAACGGGGCGAGAAAAATACCAACGAGCACAACCGAGTCGACAAGACTGGAAATACAGAAATTCAACAATCCGATTCACTTCCAATGAAAGAAGTTTATCTCCAAAATTCGAAACAACAAAGCGAGGGAAATAACATAATAAACAACTCATAGACTAAACCACCCAGGGACTCCTCGGAGTCGATCCTGATATCAGTGCTCATGTTCGTGCCTCGGAAGGCTCGATGCCCAACTCGCAAAACTGAATTCGGTGTCCCTCGAGCCCGCACTTATAACACGTTACTGGCAGAGAAGGACAATGTGCACGGACATGTCCCGCCACATTGCAGTTAAAACATCTCCTGGCTTTACCAGGAGTCAGAGCAGATGACTTGGAACTCCGAGTCCCACGCAACGAGCGATGGAGTTTCACAGCGGAAAGGCTATGACACTGCAAACTAGAGACACTACCTCCTGTACTGACCACCAGGTCATCGGACTTCCTCTGCTTCTTTGACGCGGGCACATGCTCCGACGATAACGAAGCCAGTTCACGGGGCAAGGCTCGATCTTGATAGTCCCTCAACGAAGTGCAAGTGAGTCCTGACATATACACGCGAATCTCTGGATTCATCCGCCTGTCAAAGTGAAAGATCCTCTCTTCCTCGGTTCTCACCCGATCTCGCACATAACTGAGCTGTTTGCTATAGTCGACGATAGCCCGTGACACCGATATATCTTGCGGTTCTGCCAAATAAAATTCATGAATTCTCTGCTCTCTAATCGGTTTCGGACAGAACTCAGTTTCCATAAATGCCTGGAACTCCGCCCACGTGACATCACGATCACGAGGTTTAACAGCTTCCCACCAATTAGCGGCATCTTTGTCAAGAAGGTACTGAGCGATAGGCACCTTCCGCTCTTCGGGACAATCAACAACCTCAAATATCTTTCCCAACTAGAAAATCCAACCATCCCAGCCCAACGTATCCGCAGCACCGGCGAATCGAGAGGGATTCATACGAACTACTTCGCGAAGCCATTGATTTACGCCGACGTTCTGATTCGCGTCAATGCTACGTTGAACCGCCTCGGCAACTGAGTCATCTGAGTCGCTACTTGTTGTAATATAGTAGCAACACCCAAGCCAAAATCGTTCCCGAAAATATTCTCTCGATCACGCATCTGATCCCCGTGGCCATTAGCACCACGGTTACGATCACGACCTCTGCCCCTCGGCATATTAATAAGCAATAACCTAACGCAACGAAAATCGCATAATCATAAAATATCCTGAAACAATCACACATGTACACAAACGTACAAACCCAAGCTCTAACAGTTCGCATAGGTGCGATAGCACGCATATCACCACGATACGACAACATTAAAGATCAACATCACACCTCTTACAGAGGGCTAACACAACAATGCGTGGCGAACGACTTAACGCTCACGTCACCAATTCAATCGCAACTCGGGGGTTAACACCCTAATGAAAATGCAACATCATACATACATTCCCGGACCGCAAACAGGAACGATAGGTTTTAAAAATGAGAACCACTTTTTGAAAAAAATAATAATTTTGGAAACACCAGTTGATCTTGAGTATCACCTTTCAAAAAGTAGTACAAACATCGTTATCGAGACTTTGAAAGCCATCTTGCTTTTGATAAAAATGAGGACACTTCCCTTTAGTGAAAAACTTTCAGAAATATTCGACCCTTGGGCCTAATTAAATGTATTTCCGAAATTACTGGAATATAAAAAAAATACTTTGATCCTCAAAGTAGAAGAGTTTTTAAATTGATAATTGCGCCCGTAGGTGTTTCAAAAATACAATCCATTTAAAAGTACGTCTCGAAATTTAATTTCTAAGATACTCAAGGTTTTCAAAAATTCCATAGGCCAAAATGCCCAAAACTCGCACATATCGACATACGCTTTAACACGTCGTAGTACACCCATCAAAACGTTCAAAATCAAGACAATACATGTCTTTTACTGGGAAATAAACAGTCGATAATGTTACACGCTGTGGATTCCGCGCCGGAACCCACTAGGCTAAAAATCATTTACAAAACTATTTCAAAATATGCCAAAAGGCCGATGACGGTAGTATTTTCCAAAACTCACAAAATCATTTATCAAACCGTCATAAAACATTCAAGGCCAAAATGCCAAAACTCGATTCAGGGAATCGGTTTTACGAAATAAAACTCAATTTGCAAAATACCGAAAGTCATTTTGAAATAACTCACGCAGCGGATGAATACAATTCGGAAATACATTAGTAGCGACACTACTCCTCATATAAATAAAATATGAGTCACATAAACACATACCATGAAATCATAATCCACAGAAGGATTCCATCACTTAACAAATAATCACACATATAGCTCGTGTCATACGAGGCACAACACAAGGAAGGGAGACTTACATCCACAGGTCGCACGAAGATGATGATCGCCCCACGATACATGTCCACACAGGGGTCAAATACAAAATACTCCCGTACAACGGGAAAATTATTGCAGCAGAGATGACAAACAACCGGACCAATACAACAGTAACTGGGTCTTCATGTGATTAGTATCGATCATCTTTCATCATCCTTCGTGCCGACCCTATATTATGCTCCCAAAACCTGAATGCAAAAATAGACATCCACCCCCTGAATACTCGGGGGTTAGAAAAACTCCACTGTTTTGCTAGTGCAAGTATTATTACGAAAACAAGCCATACATATCATACTCCACAAAAACATAATAATCGCGAATATACTTCCCGAGACAATTCACTTGATCAAACCATTCAAAACATGAAAGGTAGGAAATAACCCAATGTACATTTTACAAAACATTTTACGATCTCGGGAGTTTAGAAAATATTTGGGATTTAGGAATTCTCAAACCTTTCGAAAATATTTAGGGACAGCCCAAAAAGTCATTTTCCAAATACAAGTTCCGATAACAATACGCAGAGTCCACAACCCATTTCACAAAACACGGGGTCCGCGACCCAAATCACAAATCACAGGGTCCGCAACCCAAATCACAAATCACATGTTCTTAAGGATTATTCACGTCCCGTGCTAACAAGCCACGAACCTCAGATGCTCCCGAAGAACAAACCCGAGTGAATAACCCAATAGGAAAAACATATCAAATCACATGTCTCCACGACACGAATATCACAACCAAACCACAACCATAAGTTATCCCGGCATCGCGCTAACAAGCCACGAACTTCGGAGTCCCCGCAAGACATACCCGATGATAACCCCACAAGTTATCCCGGCATCGGGCTAGCAAGCCCCGAACCTCGGAGTCCCCGCAAGACATACCCGATGATAACCCCACAAGTTATCCCGGTATCGGGCTAGCAAGCCCCAAACCTCGGAGTCCCCGCAAGACATACCCGTATTGGATAACCCTACGGTTTCGCCCGACCCATACTAGCAAGTATGGATCCCGGAGATTCAACAATCCTACCCGGAGGCACATCACATACAACAAGCACACAACAATAATCGATTATCAAGACAAGCAACATTAATCATCACAACCTCCTTTCAAAGGAGTAATGACTAACATCACATCATGTCAAATACCCACCGAACAAATATACAATTCGATACACAATCCTCGTCAAATGATTATGGTCTATTATATTCACTAAATGCGATCATAACGTCTCTCAACGTACGAAACTAACACACATATTCCGAGAACACATCTATTCCCAAAGTATACGAATGATCATTGAAGGACAACATTTATCGAGAACATACCGATCCTTTTTAACATTCATTAAACATTGGATTTCGTATAAAATCATTCACCAACAATTACTCCTACGAAACATGAAACATATGGACAAGATACTTGCCTCAGTACCGCGAGCAACGGAACAACGAACGAACACGGTCGGATAGACCTCGAACTTACGAAAACGACCAAGAATTCGACAACATCACGATCGCTACAAAAATAACATCATCACGGATAAATAACGTTAAACGGAATTCGAATCAACCGGAAAAACAACAAGGATCCGAGGGTTCCTTCGAAGAAATCAGAAATCAAGTCCCGGGTGATAAAAATCGATATATGAGTTACAATATCCGAAGATCATGGCCAAGACAACAAGAATACCATAATCAATTCATCCACCATGGATTAAATCGAAGAATCACGAAGAAACCCCCAAAATTACATAACTAGGGTTCTACGGAAGAATTACCTTGATCCGACGAAGAACAAGGATTGGATGATGATATAATTGACAAGGATCTTCCAAACCACCTTGGAAAAGAGTAGAGTAGGCCAAAGACGTCGCTCCACGTCTTCTCCCGTCGCCAGCCGCCACAAAAACGAAGAAAGGGTGAGAAATGATAATTAAACGCTGTTGTCCAGTATTTATACTGGACAGTTATTAACATGCGCTAACTAGACAGCATTAGCGCGCGCTAACGAGGTCAATTCTCAGAACTACAGCAAATAACAAGGTTAGCGTGCGCTAGACACACACACGTAGCGCGCGCTAACGAGCCACGGACATACGGCCAAGAGCTCACGGGATGCACTGCACCTACCCGGTAGCGTGCGCTAGGAAGAAGAAATGGCGTGCGCTAAGAAGTCGATAGCGTGCGCTAGAAACGAACCTTAGCGTGCGCTAATGAGACTCCAGTCCCAGTCCAGCGGCTCCTGAACTCTCTGGACGGCCAGTTAGCGCGCGCTACACATCCGGTAGCATGCGCTAACCACAACAGAGTAGCGCGCGCTACGCCATAAGCATTAGCGTGCGCTACACCACAAAAAAATCCAAAAACTCACATAGTAACCCGAAACGCTACCAAACACATGTCCCAACAGGGCACACCCATAACATGGCACAAAATTCCAACGATGAGGTCAAAAATATTCTGGTAAAGCCCAAAAAACTCAACGAATCCAAAACAAAATCTCGGGTATTACACGTAAAGCCAACAAGATAACATACATTAGGCTAAAGTCTTAGTGTACGTTAAACACAGAATTACTAACCCAAAAATGTACCTATCTATACAACGTCAAGAAATCAATCAGAGTGCGAATGATAGTTATATTCAAGTCTATTATGATATATTCCAACATCAATAAATATTAAACAAATGCAACAAGACTACAACAGTATTTGAATTATCCGAATAATACAACAGTATGTAAGAATTTCTGTCGGATATTACAGTAAGATATTATGCAGACACGTCGTCATTTGCAAAACATGATGCCAAAAAGATGGTGGAATAGAGGCATGAACAAGAAGAGTCTGGATTACATTATATATGGAACGAATTTTTTGTTTCGACTTTCCCATTTTGAGAGGATGTATGAGGACACGAAAGACGAAAAATCATCCCATTAGACTCACAAAATTTCCCGAATTGACCATTATCATATTCCTCCCATTATCACTTTGCACATTTTTGATAGGACGTTCAAATTGAGTATGAACCTGGGCCTTAAAAGCTAAGAATTTTGAGTAAACATCAGATTTTTTAGCCAAAGGGAAAGTTCACAAATATTTGGTATAATCACCCATAAAAGGAACATAATAACGATGTCCCATATAACTCAAAAATGGGAGATGTCCCTAAATCACTGAATAATATCTAGAGTCCCGGAAACAGAACTAGCAAAAGGTAACTAAATATGTTTACCAAGAACGCAAGAATGGCAAACACCAGATGAACTAGATGGAACTCCAGACTTTTGGTTTTGAGATAGAGTTTTAGACTTTAACAAATTTTTTTAAATAATCTAATTTTTGAGGGGGGTTTCAACTGAAGATATAGGAAAAAAAATGAATCGACAAAATAATGAAGAGGGAGATAAGAAATTAAACTCGAGCTAAATTCAAACACTCAATGTAAAAAATATACATTAAATATTTAACGCGAGTAGTACATATATCCCATTCTTATTAATCAAAGCCTTTGTAGTTCACAAAATTTCAATAGTTTTCCCAACAGATGATTTGGACCGTCCATTTTGAATCTAAAATTTGAAAAATGGGGAAGAAGTATCATTTGAACCGCATCTGTAAATATTATTTTACTCTTCCCCTCCCTTTAATGTTGAATTTAATAATAATATTAAATATTCAATAATAATAAACTTCAAAAAAATCTTAATTAATTAAATTAAATAAAGGGACAACTAAACCTCTATTTTTTTATTCTCGGGAGACCAACCATTTTTTTCTTTTTCTCTCTTTTTTTTTTTACGGCTGACTATGAGACTGTTCTCCGACGGATCGCCGACCTCCGGAACTCCGACGAAATGATAGTTTTTTTGACGCCTACCGGACTATTCTCAGGCAGGTCGCCAGCGGTCGACTCGCGAAGAACGACAGCCGGCTATTTTTTTTGGATGACTGTCGAGCTGTTCTCTGGTGGGACGAGCTCCGCCGATCGATCATTGTTTTATTGTTTTTTTTGGCCAGCTGTCGTACTGTTCCAGTGGGCCGACAACTGCTTTTTAGGCTATTTTTTATGGATCGCCGGCCAGAGGCTGGCAGATCTCTGGTGCCGATAGTTCTTTTTTTTTTTGTCTCTAATTTTTCTTTTTAATTTTAATTCAATTATGGAACCACCACCGTGCCATTACTGCACAAGTTATCTCTAGTATAATATAACAGAAGACAGTATTTTTTGTTCGTTTAATTGTGGACTTGAAAAGACCACTTTACCCATTTTCTCCTTTTTATGTTAAAGTTAATAATAATATCAAATATTCAATAATAATAAATTTTTAAAAGTACCCTTAGAATATTGTTGGCCTGCTTTCCGGTGGACAATAATAAATAACCAAGTACTTACAATAATAAACCTACAAAAATATCATTAGATCTTCAAAAAAAAAAAATATTCTCTCGCGAGTCGCATTTCGCTGGCCGTCGACTGGTCAGTTTTTTTCCTTTTTTTCTTTTTCTCGATTAGCCTGCCGGCCTCTGGGGTCGCCTTTATTTTTAATTTTTATGTAATTTCCGGCGGCTTCCTGCCGGCCCCCATTTTTTTTCCCGCGGCCGATGGCACGACGTGACGTCTGTTTTCCGATGGGCCACTGCCGGCCACCGGCAGACCTCCGGCAACCTACCAATTTTTTCATTTATTTCATGGGGGATAACATCCTGCACGCTGACGACCAGTAGACCTCCGGTGACGTCCAATTTATTTTTCTTTTTTGGTGCGGCCTCCGCTAGCCGCCAAACCTCCAACGACAGGCTAGATATTTTTTCTGTTTTTTTTTTTTTTGGTCGGCCTGTTTTCTGGCGAGGCCGGCCACCGGCACACCACAGCAACGGTCAATTTTTTTTCTTGGTGCGGCCGTCGGTAAACCTCCGGGAGCCAACTTATTTTTTTTCTTAGTAAGGTTATATGATAATTTGATTATTTTAATCCCATTATGGCATCGCCGCATGCTATTATGGCCCGAGAATTTATAGTCTATAATATAAGGGGCAATTGTATTTTTTGGTCGTCGTAGTCCACACCTAGAAAGACCACTCTTAAATGTTCAACAATAATAAACTTGCAGAAGTTCCCATAGAGTTTTAAATTATAGGAACAATTAATGTCAAAAATAATTTTTCGTTCCTGGCGGATTCTCCGATGGACCTACGACAAGTCTCCGACTGGTTGCATTTTTGTATTTATTTGTTTTTCTCTTGTGGTCGGCCTGTTTTCGGGCGCGGTGCAGCCCACTGCCAGCCTTCTTTTTTTCCGGCCAGATGGTATACCTATTGAAGGATGGAGGTGTTTGGGAGAGAGGGGAATCAAATAGTTGACTATACTTTTCAACAAAATTTAGAAATACAACAAGATGCCACTGGCATGGAGGAAAAACACTTTAGTCCCTCTATATAAGAACAAAGGCGATGTCCAAGAGTGCTCTAAGTATCGGGGGATTAAGTTGATGAGTCATACCATGTGTTGGGATTCTGGGTACAAAATCGAGTACGCAGCAGAATAATAAAAGTCAATATAAAGAATCCCAAACAGGATCAATCAAGTAACGTAAGTACCAAAAAATAAATTGACGAACACAAAAGATAAAGTCCCATACCTTTTAAAGCCTTTGATAATATCTTCGTAATTTTGATGATGATCAGGAACCCAGACACGAGCACGAAATCCCTTCGTCGCAAACACCAAAAACACGATGTCTCTACTTCACACGCGTCGGATATTGCCCGAAAAAATTCGACGAAACTCCGTTCTTCAAGAACACGGCTAGGAAGTAATCATAAGAATCTTCTCTCTAATTTTTCTTGCTTATTACTTATCTCAAAGATGAAGAACAAGATGAAGAAAATTCTTCTCTCCCTCTCCTCTTTTGCTCTCGGCCGTAGCATCAAGGTGTGTAGGTATGGTGTTGTTTTTAGTTTACATTTTATAAGGCTAAGGTTGAAAAGTAAGATAAAAAAATGATTTGATAAGGTAAGCCTCATCATACATTTTGGAAGTATTAACATGCCATATCAAAATATTAAACAAACACCACACAATGACAAAAGAGAGGGAGGGGTCGGCCACCTTGGAAATTTCTAGGAAACGGGCCGAGTCACTCGGCTCGTGTACTGGACGTTCGTCAAACGACTCCATTAAATACACTTCATTTTATCTCCAATGTATTTATATTTAATTAATTAATCTAATTAATTAATTATATCAAATATAAATATATTTCTCTAAAAAATATTATTTATGAATTAAATTAATTACCCAGCAACTTAATTTCAATTCATAAGACCGCTATTTGATTTATCCAATAAATCATAATTAGATATCCAATATATAATATTAATAGAGAGATATTTATCCGTCAACGATACTGATGCGCGACTCTGTAGGTCCGTCTCAGCTGGCATTGGGAGGAACCAATGAGTGCGGGCAGCACTTAGCCAGCCTAGCGGGCCGCACTGTAAACCCCGACTGAAAACGAATGAAGGGATTATTCCAGAACTATTATGTCGTGAATACTATATACGTATAGACCACTCATTAGATATCCCGATCAAGTCTTTGGATCACGGTAAAGTCAAACCCTACTGTTGACTAGACACTATACATGTATTAATGCAAATCAAGACTGACTGATTACTACACTACTACAAAACTGGGCTTTTAATAATGTTCGAGCCACATTAACAATGTTCCTAATCTGTTAAAGGTGGTCTGTTAATTTAACAATGGTTCCCTTAAAAACCACCGTTAATTTTACGGTGTTAATTTAACAATGTTTTTAGCCGAACATTATTAATCGACATTTAACAATGTTTTTAGTCGAACCGTTAAATTAACAATGTTTTTAGCCGAACATTGTTAAATAGCCGAAATTTGTTAAATGTCGAGCTTAACAATGTTCCATTGAAACTGTTAAATCGACATTTTAATAGCGTTTCACTAAAACCGTTAAATCGACATATAATGTTCCGGCTAAAACATTGTTAAAATGTCCGCTTAACAATGTTTCAATCGAACCGCTGTTAATTTAACAGCGGTTTTTATCAGGAACCGCTGTTAAACTGGACATTTAACAGCGGTTTTTAGCTGGAACCGCTGTTAAATTTACACTGTAAAATTAACAGCGGTTTCTCCTTAGAACCGCTGTTATTATTATTATTTTTTTTTTAAATACCAGTTTTTTTTTTAATTCCAACCTGCTAAACATACACATAAAACAGTATCCTAAACACCAAAAACAGCATCCAACCAAAAACTTCAAATGAAACCTCAACACAACTTTATTTCATCCATTCACCAATACAACTAAACAATTTTTACCCAACCATCCAATACAATAACATTCTATCCAATACAAAAAAAATACAACACAATTCAAGTACAGCGGCAACAAAACCTTCTTCGCCTCATAAGTACGGTTAGGCAATTTATTACCTTCTGGAAGTATCTCCTGTATCAACTCGAGTAATTCGGTGAAACTTTTATCACTCCACCCATTTTTTGCTTTCACATTAACCAACTTCAACACGGCAGACAAGCGTGTAAAATTTTTACAACCCGGATATAAAGGAGTCTCTGAATCACTTTTCAATGCATCATAAACATGCGCTCGTCGGAATGATTCTTCTCCAACATCACGAATCATGTCTTCAAATTGATCACCATCTATATCTACGTGTGTGTCTTCAGTTGGAATGTCTACTAGTTCGCCATGCCATATCCAAATCGTATAGTTTGTATTTATTCCCTCACAAATAAGATGTTAATAATGTCAGCTTCATGTCGTCTCCCGTTCATACACTTGACACAAGGGCAAAAATATCTTTCATCGGGTTCCGGGCGATTTTGTCGGGCGAACTCAAGAAATTGTTCGATTCCATTATCATACTCATCATCACATGACTTGCATTCATCCAACTTCGATCCATTTTTCTTCTTTTCTGTTGTACACATAGTGAAATTCAATTTGCAATTCATTTAGTTAGAACCAACCACATTTAGTGTTATTTTAATCTTCTACCAAAAACATACAACTATTATTGCTATTAATATACTATGTCATCTCACTATTTTATAAAGACCGTCACCTTTTCCTGCATTAACTATTGGGAGAAGATCCTTAAGATGAAAGTTAACATCTATCCCAAAGGGAGAAGATCCTTAAGAAGTTAACCACATCTATCCCAACGTAATTCATGCTTTAAAAGGTAACAGACAAAAGCGAAAGACACACAAGAGTAATCACGCTATCCTCGTCGACCATATAGTAGATATACCTTTATGTTAGAACATACCTTTAATTGCAGCACGAGATATACCATATAGTAAATTAAAAGGTCTTGTATCCTCTCTTCCTCACTCAGTTATGGCATCGATTTAAAAAAAAAATTCTTAAGATATCATTATGCTATAATCTCCTTCTTACGAAGGTAGCGACAGACATCCAAAGTAAAACTTTGCCACTTTGAGATAGTTTCATTATGCTATAATCTCCTACAAAACAGATTTCTTTCATAGTTTCATGAATATACACTTTGAGGTGTCAAGGAATACGAGCACCTCAAAGTGTACACCCAACTCAGAACCCTCAAAGTGAATATCCCATTAATGAAAGCAAAAAAACGACAGGCCATACTTCTAATTACCAATCCAATGCTCTTGTTTGTCAAAACAATTGAACAGAAACTAAAAAAATCAACATACAAGGAAAAAAAGCAAAAAAATGGGCAGGGTGGGCGGCGGAAGGTAGCCGCGGCCGCCGATGGGGATGGTGAATTTAGAACCGAAGGAGAAAAGGAGCTTAAAAAATAAGGGAAGAATGAGTTCTAATAAAATTAAATATGTAACACCCCCAATCCACTCAGGGATATTACACGCCGTAGACCCTCTCCTCGAGGATCTACCAGGCTGGTAACAACATTTAACATCTCGATAATGCCTTCAAGGCTAAAATGACTCAGTAGACCGATTTGGTCTTTCCACAAATACATACAACTCAAATACAACTCATGCCCACGCAGGGGACAAAATACAACCACACCCGTACAACGGGAACAATATAGCAGCGGAAAAATAAAGTACAACTGAACCAATAAACAATATACGGTTCCTCATGTGATTAGTATCGATCATCTTTCATCATCCTTCGTGCCGACCCTGTGTTATGCTCCAAAACCTGAATGCAAAAACAGACATCCACCCCCCGAATACTCGGGGGTTAGCAAAACTCCACTGTTTTGCTAGTGCAAGAACAAAGTGCAAATACGAGCCATACAATTCACATTCCACGAATAACAATAACTAGGAATCCTCAAGGTTCCAAACGAAACGAAAAGCACTTCTCGAGGCAAGAATTTGAGAAAACATTTCAAAATCGAAATATCATAAATCAATGGAAATAATTTATAAAACGGTTTAGAATGCCATCGAGAGTTTTAATAGAAAACGATTTAGGATTATCAAATCCTACTTTTCAAAATCCAAAGACAAAAGGGGTCACCGCCCAAAGGTTTACTTTCCGAAAATGACATTTACCAAACCGTTGGGATTTTAGCCCCAAACCCGTAAAATGACTTTTACAAAACCATTGGGATTTTAGCCCCAAATCTCATCAACTCACAAGACACAAGAACGACCACAAGGTTCGTTTCCCAACACCAAAATCCACAAATAAAGGATTTAAAACAAACAACAAAATACTCTTGTGCCATCCTAGTCAAGTAGGCCAAACGAACAACTTACCTCTTACACACTTAGTCAATGCATGCAATCATGAAAACCGTTCAAAAGCACTCATTTCTAAATGCCATAATCAAATCACATTTGCAAAATGCACCACAATTAACCGTGGATCCACCCCTCCGTGGACCCCTACCGAGACCCCGTCGGATCTAACCCGTAGTGGTTAAAAGCAAGCTCGCGGATCCACCCCTCCGTGGACCCCTACCGAGACCCCGTCGGATCTAACCCATAGTGAGCATACACACACACACGTTACTCATGCAATACTAATATGCTAAGAATGTAAGTTCATTAAGAATACTCACTAGAGATGGCCCTTAACTCGACACCATTATCAAACTCTTCAAAACACAATAACAAGATTAAATACGGAATACACGATTCCATAACTTTAAACAATAGGAGTATCATCATCAAATCCTTCAACGTTCAAAATAATCAAATCATAATAAATTCCCAAAACACAACGCTCACAAAACACACACGCGTTTTGAAAGAGAGCCTTTAACGAGGCCAAACCGAAATCTTTTGAAACTTCATTTCAAATAACCAAACAAACGCATCAAGACAACCACCGATCATCATATCCATAAACGAGAAAAGTATGGGCAAGGTACTTGCCTCGAATAAGAACAACGCGGAGAATCGACCAAGTAGGTTGGCCCGAACCGACTACGAACCCGCCGACTCCACCGAACGCCAACTCACGTTCATAAACTACGAAGGACAAATAATAACAATGAAATGAATTCCATAACACGACTCAAAGCCGTTGAATTCAAAGAACGAATAATGAAAGTTCAAGGATTTCTCCAAAACGGCCAAGAACACGATTCGTTCCGTCAAACCCAAAACGGAATTCCAAGTTGAAATATGGATATACAATCCATAGAATATGTTTAACAACATCATTTAACCATAATCGATCCATCGAAAACGGATGAAAACGAGATCGGGACAAATCCCCAAAAAGTCAATTCGAAGGAAATCAAGAATTATACTTGATTCGACGAAGAACAATGGATTAAATGATGTTAAACACAAGAATACTATCAAGATTAATCATACCCATCATGAATTAATCAACAACACGGAACGAATCGGACGAAAATGCAAAAATCCCCAAATTCACGAAATTAGGGTTCTAAGGAAGATTACCTTGATTATTTGGATCAAAGGTTGATAACGGACGATCGATTGATGTTATGAACTCAAGGACTTCATGGATTTGTTGTTAAACAACATGGCTTCACCCATGAATCGCCATTCGCGGAAGGAGAAGGAAGGGAATGAAAACGAAGTGAAATGTGATTGCCACCACATTTATATCGGGCCAGATTAGCGTGCGCTAGCCTTCCGGACTAGCGTGCGCTATCGGCCAGACGGCCGAGTACCTCGGCCGTGGCCCACACGACCCGGCACCACCGACCAAATTCTCGCCGACCATGACTCGTCTCCCGACTCCCGCTAGCGTGCGCTACGGCCGAAGCTCGCGCTAGCCGACTTGCCCAGTAGCCACCGGATCGACCGCCCGGCAGTAACGACGCTAGCCGCCGGCCGACGGCGCGCTACGCTGCCGACTAGCGCGCTACGCTGGCGTAGCGTGCGCTACTCGCCGATCCCGACCGAGTCCGAACCTCGAAACCCCACCGCCTGTGCCCGAATGGCGTCGTTAGGCGGCAGAAGGCAGGCGCTACACTGCCGGTTAAGCGCACAGCCTTTTCCGGACGAAGCGTGCGCTACGCCGGTTCCCGACGCACCGTCCGGCCGGTGCCCGCAATCGTCCGGCCATCCCGCCACCGTCCGGCGATCCATAGCCGTGGCTCGGCGACCCGATTTCCGAAATCGCATTTAACGAACACGATTTAAAAGTTCACGGACGACATAAACGACTCGAAATGAAAACGTAATACCATATTTAGTCATACGCGACCAAGAAACGGGTCGAGGCAACAATTACAGATACGGATACCCGTAACTTTCAAGAAATTACAAAATGGCCCAAATCGCCCGGAAATCACGATACGTGATCGAATAACCAAACCGTTCACAACACGTCTAACAAAGTTAAACGGACTTGCGGAAACTCAAACAGTTTCGGTCGAGATTCGCAAGAATCGAACTCAAGTGCGGAAAAGTCGCTAAAAAGCACGTAACTCAACAAAACAACACCGAAACGAACTCGGATGACAAAAGTGTAGAATTAATCATTCTCGGAATGACGAAACGGTCATGAGCGAGTCGTCAAAACGGACTCCGACCGAAAAATAAATTTACCGAAAATCGAAAATTGCGGATATTACATTCTACCCTCCTTAAAAGAAGTTTCGTCCCGAAACTTAAAACAAGTAGGGAGAAGGAATATTCCGCCAAGGAAAACTCATCGAGATACACAAGAATGCGTAACTAACGCCCAACGGCGAAACGTTACAAACAACGCAATGGAATATACGGCGTGAAAACATGCTCCACGGCGACCAACACAACGTCGCCGTTAGCGATATAATAAAACCAACAAACGACAAGCGTCATCAAACGGATAATATAGCCAAGTCAATTATCCGACAATCACAAAACACAACGAACGAAAACCAATATGATTGACCAACCCAACGGTACATCAATCAAAACGCGAGTCAACCGCTGAACAAACACTAATCCCACCGCCTAAGGGCCGGAAGATCGAAACGAAACTAATTTCCCGAATCAAAGGAATTACGAAGGAGCCCGAATGTTCACCAATCACGGAACGAGGTCAATAAAACGAACAATCAAACGATCAAACCACAACGATCGAGACAACAAAAATCGAAGAATCATGTTCGAATCACGAAGAACAATAAAGTTTAAACAACAACCCCAGGATGATCCGGTGAGAACTACAAGACATGCATTCCCATAAGGTCCACAGAAAAGGGAATAGCGATTAAAAAGTCACAACGACAAACGAGTTATTCCGAAACAATACCACACTCGTTCGATAAACAAAAACAAGGGGCAGGACAAGCTCAGAAATGTCAACGAACATAAATGAGTCGACAGAGTCGAAAACATAAGGGTTCCAAATCCGATCCACTTCAAATAAAAGAACTAATAGAACCAGATGATGTCACTCCCAAACAAGGTTCACAAGAATCGAATCGAACAGAAAAAATAACATCGATAACCAGATCGACCCACAACAAGATCACAGCTCGTTCGGACGATGAAATCAAAATATAGAACAAGTTCATAAAGTGCCAACGAACATGAGCGAATCGATAGACTGGAGAAAGAGAAAATACAGAAGTCAAAATAGTACGTGCATTACCTCCGACCTCGTCCACGAAATTCACAAAACGGGAGCAAGGTAACAAGACATTAAACAACCGACGCATAACGGAACCATCGCCGATGCACACGGTCATACCAAACCAAGCTCTAACAGCTCGCACATGCGCGACAACGCAGGAATCAGTACGAGGCGATAATATTCAACACCAACATCCCGCCTCTCACAGGGGGCTAACACAACAAATGTGTGGAAAGCGACTCAATGCTCACACCGCCAATTCGGTCATACTCGGGAGAAAGTATCAAAATGACAACGCGAACATCACACATACATACCCAGCCCTCAAACGGGAATGGATAGGTTTTAAAAACGAAAACCTCATTTTGAAAATAATTTGAAGAATACCGATTGATCTTGAGTATCACCTTTCAAAAAAATACAAACGTGAAACATCGTTATCGAGACATTGGAGAACCATTTCGCATTTGATAAGAATGAAGATACTTTCTCTTAATGAAAACTTTCAAAATATTCGACCCTCGGGTCTAAATAAAAGTGTTTCTAAAATATTGAAAATATCTCAAAGCATTTTGGTCCTCGAAGTAGAAAACTTTTGAAATATATTGTGGCACCTTGGATGTACCACAAGAAAATAACTCATTTGAAAAGTATGTCTCGAAATTTATTTTTCTAAGATACTCAAGGTTTTCAAAAATTCAATAGTCCAGAATGCCAAAAACTCACACATATCGATGTTCACCAAAACAACTCCTAGCACACGCATCAAAAAGTTTAAAATCAAGACAATATATGTCTTTAAACGGAAATAAACGATAAAATACCACATTCGTAACAAAACCACCGATAAAATGCTCTCAAGATCGCTAGTGAACAAGTCGAACGTGTATAAGCACAAAGCTTCCACAAGAGACTTGTAAAACGTGCACCGATTCGAAAATCATCAAAGAACGGACAAAAACAACAATAAAAGACATCACAAGTGACGACACTCCTCGTATAAATCAATTACGAGAGTCGACTAAATACATATCGTGAAATCAAAATCCATATAAGGATTCCATCACTTAACAAATAATCATAAAAATAGCTCGTGTCACACGAGGCACAACACAAAGAAGGGAGACTTACTTCCACAGTCGCACGAAGATGATGATCGCCCACGATACTAATCACGACCAACAAACTCAAACGACGCGGCCGCGACACGACTCGATCGGATGAAATCCGATGAAACAAGACTCAAACAACACGACTTGACCCGACAGCCTAGGTTTTCCTCAACCAAAGCTCCGATACCATTTATGTAACACCACAAATCCACTCAGGGATATAACACGCAGTAGACCCTCTCCACGAGGATCTACCAGGATGGTAACAACAATTAACATCTCGATAATGCCTTCAAGGCTAAAATGACTCGGTAGACCGATTTGGTCTTTCCACAAATACATACAACTCAAATACAACTCATGCCCACGCAGGGGACAAAATACAACCACACCCGCATAACTAGAACAATATAGCAACGGAAAATAAAGTATAATCGAACCAATAAACAATATACGGTTCCTCATGTGATTAGTATCGATCATCTTTCATCATCCTTCGTGCCGACTCCGTGTTATGCTCCAAAACCTGAATGCAAAAAACAGACATCCACCCCCCGAATACTCGGGGGTTAGCAAAACTCCACTGTTTTGCTAGTGCAAGAACAAAGTGCAAATACGAGCCATACAATTCACATTCCACGAATAACAATAACCAGGAATCCTCAAGGTTCCAAACGAAACGAAAAGCACTTCTCGAGGCAAGAATTTGAGAAAACATTTCAAAATCGAAATATCATAAATCAATGGAAATAATTTATAAAACGGTTTAGAATGCCATCGAGAGTTTTAATAGAAAACGATTTAGGATTATCAAATCCTACTTTTCAAAATCCAAAAGACAAAAGGGGTCACCGCCCCAAAGGTTTACTTTCCGAAAAATGACATTTACCAAACCGTTGGGATTTTAGCCCCAAACCCGTAAAATGACTTTTACAAAATCATTGGGATTTTAGCCCCAAATCTCATCAACTCACAGTACACAAGAACGACCACAAGGTTCGTTTCCCAACACCAAAATCCACAAATAAAGGATTTAAAACAAACAACAAAATACTCTTGTGCCATCCTAGTCAAGTAGGCCAAACGAACAACTTACCTCTTACACACTTAGTCAATGCATGCAATCATGAAAACCGTTCAAAAGCACTCATTTCCGGAAATGCCATAATCAAATCACATTTGCAAAATGCACCACAATTAACCGTGGATCCACCCCTCCGTGGACCCCTACCGAGACCCCGTCGGATCTAACCCGTAGTGGTTAAAAGCAAGCTCGCGGATCCACCCCTCCGTGGACCCCTACCGAGACCCCGTCGGATCTAACCCATAGTGAGCATACACACACACACGTTACTCATGCAATACTAATATGCTAAGAATGTAAGTTCATTAAGAATACTCACTAGAGATGGCCCTTAACTCGACACCATTATCAAACTCTTCAAAACACAATAACAAGATTAAATACGAATACACGATTCCATAACTTTAAACAATAGGAGTATCATCATCAAATCCTTCAACGTTCAAAATAATCAAATCATAATAAATTCCCAAAACACAACGTTCACAAAACACACACGCGTTTTGAAAGAGAGCCTTTAACGAGGCCAAACCGAAATCTTTTGAAACTTCATTTCAAATAACCAAACAAACGCATCAAGACAACCACCGATCATCATATCCATAAACGAGAAAAGTATGGGCAAGGTACTTGCCTCGAATAAGAACAACGCGAGAATCGACCAAGTAGGTTGGCCCGAACCGACTACGAACCCGCCGACTCCACCGAACGCCAACTCACGTTCATAAACTACGAAGGACAAATAATAACAATGAAATGAATTCCATAACACGACTCAAAGCCGTTGAATTCAAAGAACGAATAATGAAAGTTCAAGGATTTCCTCCAAAACGGCCAAGAACACGATTCGCTCCACAAAACCCGAAAACGAATTCCAAGTTGAAATATGGATATACAATCCATAGAATATGTTTAACAACATCATTTAACCATAATCGATCCATCGAAAACGGATGAAAACGAGATCGGGGACAAATCCCCCAAAAAGTCAATTCAAGGAAATCAAGAATTATACTTCGATTCGACGAAGAACAATGGATTAAATGATGTTAAACACAAGAATACTATCAAGATTAATCATACCCATCATGAATTAATCAACAACACGAACGAATCGGATTTAAAATGCAAAAATCCCCAAATTCACGAAATTAGGGTTCTAAGGAAGATTACCTTGATTCATTGGATCAAAGGTTGATAGCAGACGATCGATTGATGTTATGAACTCAAGGACTTCATGGATTTGTTGTTAAACAACATGGCTTCCACCCATGAATCGCCATTCGCGGAAGGAGAAGGAAGGGAATGAAAACGAAGTGAAATGTGATCGCCACCACATTTATATCGGCAGACTAGCGTGCGCTAGCCTTCCCGGACTAGCGTGCGCTATCGGCGGCAGATCGGCCGAGTACCCTCGGCCGTGGCCCACACGACCGGCACCACCGACCAAATTCGCGACCATGACTCGTCTCCCGACTCCGCTAGCGTGCGCTACTGGCCGAAGCTCGCGCTAGCCGAATTGGCCCAAAGAGCCATCTGGATCGACCGCCCGGCCAGTAACGACGCTAGCCGGCCGACAGCGTGCGCTACGCCCGCCGACTAGCGCGCTACGCCGGCGTAGCGTGCGCTACTCGCCGATCCCGACCGAGTCCGAACCTCGAAACCCCATCGCCTGTGCCCGAGCAATGCGTTAAGCGGCAGAAGCGTGCGCTACACTGCCGGTTAGCGCGCGCAGCCTTTCCGGACGTAGCGTGCGCCACGCGCTCGCCGCACCGTCCGGCCGGTGCCCGCAATCGTCCGGCCATCCCGCAACTGCCGTGGCTCGGCGACCCGATTTCCGAAATCGCACTAACGAACACGGCGAAAAGTTCACGGACGACATAAACGACTCGAAATGAAAACGTAATACCATATTTAGTCATACGCGACCAAGAAACGGGTCGAGGCAACAATTACAGATACGGATACCCGTAACTTTCAAGAAATTACAAAATGGCCCAAACGCCCTAAATCACGATACGTGATCGAATAACCAAACCGAAGTTCACAACACGCCTAACAAAGTTAAACGGACTTGGGAAACTCAAACAAATAGCTTGGTCGAGATTCGCAAGAATCGAACTCAAGTGCGGAAAAGTCGCTAAAAAGCACAGAACTCAACAAAACAACACCGAAACGAACTCGGATGACAAAAAGTGTAGAATTAATCATTCTCAGAATGACGAAACGGTCATGAGCGAGTCGTCAAAACGGACTCCGACCGAAAAAATAAATTTACTGAAAATCGAAAATTGCGGATATTACAAAATAAAAATAAATACCTGTAGGAGAGACAGAGATGGCAGCGGCCGGAGAGAGAGAGGTCGCAGCGGCGATTCGGGTGTGGTAGAATAGGGCTTAAGACTGTGTCGTTTGTCGTGCCTTTCTGGAAGCTCAGTTCGTTTGGTTCAACAGCGGCGATTCGGGTGTGGTAGAATAGGGCTTAAGACCTCAGGGTTCGTTTGTCGTCCCAAAAAATCGAGATGCCGGACAACAGCGACCGGAAGGGCGGTTTCGTTTTGGGTAACTCAGGAACGACTGCCAAAGCCGCTGCGGAGGAAGAAAGGTTTTGGTACAGAGGCGGAGGAAGAAAGAAAAATAAAACCCCGAACCGTTCTTAATGATAAAACAACAGCGGTTGTTTTAAAAACCGCTGTTAAATGTAGTGTATGTTTAACAGCGGTTCTCAACAAAACCGCTGTTAACTATATATTTTTTTTTTTGAAAACAATTCACAGCGGTTATTGTATAAACCGCTGTTAATTGTCAAATTTAACATCGGTTTTCCTTAACAACCGATGTTAAATTGCAAGTTCATTTTTTTTTCGGGATAAATTTAACATCGGTTATTATAAAACCGCTGTTAAGTGCCTATTTTAACATCGGTTATATTAATAACCGCTGTTAATTTATTGCACACTATTTACATGTATGCCACCGCGTCATTTTAACAGCGGTTTTCGAACAATCGCTGTTAAAAGAGCGCTGTTAAAGGCTAGTTTTGTAGTAGTGCTAGTGTACCCAATACGACTAGATCAGAATGTTTTGGCCAAAGACTTTTGATCTTATTTGCCATTAACCATATAGGACATTCGCCTGCTCACTGACAGGAGATAGAATCCTTTCTTGACGTACAGTAAAGACTGTTACCTGCCCGTATAGTCCGCACTTCGAGGTTGACCCAGCGATTAAACAAATGGGTCTAACTATTCTAATGACAAACTAAATGTCACAGGCACATCTCTTACTGAACACTCAGGTCAAAGGTCCACGTATACTATCACAACCTTTCGATTCGTCATCGACTCTCCAAGAGTGAATACCGTGTGACTGAATCAAGTGTGAGTCATGTTCGAGTGTACTGGTCCCACCAATATATCTATAACTATGCTATCAAGACATGCACATGTCCTAGCATAAGTTATACAAGTCTTACTCAAAACTTAATGCCCAATTAAGTTATCGACTGCCGAACGGTTTACGTAAATAAGCCTTAAACACTTCCAGTGCACTTCTCTCTTATCCGATAACGAGAGTGGAATGTTCGCTCTTATTTATAAGGACTTCACTTCAATGTTTATCAAATCAAGAATGCTTGAAATACAATAAGCAATGAATGAATCATATTGCTTTTTATTGATAATTCTATAATTACAAGTACAATGCCCCTTCTCTCTCATCCTCTGAGTGGCATGCGAGGGCATATTCCTAACACCATGAAACTATGGGAACGAGCGATTGAGCAACATCTTAGAAAGTGTGTTGCGATATCAGAAAACCAATTTGGATTTATGCCCAGGAGATCGACTGTCGAAGCAATATTTCTGATGAGACAGATGATAGAACACTATCGTGATAAGAAGAAAGACTTGCATATGATTTTTATTGATTTAGAGAGGGCTTATGATAAGGTACCAAAGGAGGTACTTTGGTGGGCATTAGCCAAAAAGGGCGTGTCTAAGAAGTAT
Organism: Orobanche coerulescens; assembly: GCA_033398695.1. NCBI lineage: Eukaryota > Viridiplantae > Streptophyta > Magnoliopsida > Lamiales > Orobanchaceae > Orobanche > Orobanche coerulescens. Next base: position 223,990,680 of record CM065804.1, read on the forward strand.
ATTGACATCATTAGAGACATGCACGAAGGAGCTAGTACAAGTGTACGTACTATCGCGGGAAGGACTGAGGGGTACATCAAGGCTCGGCTCTTAGTCTTTTCCTCTTTGCCATAGTCATGGACGAATTGACAAGGTCAATTCAAGACGATATTCCTTGGTGCATGATGTTTGCAGATGATAGAGTATTGGTTGATGAGAAGAAGGACGGGATTGAAAGAAAGTTGGAACTCTGGAGAAATACGCTAGAAACTCGTGGTTTTAGGCTGAGCAGAAGTAAGACTGAATATTTGAAGTGTAGCTTTAGTGGAAATGGAAGTAGAGAGGCAAGTACAATCACTTTTGATGGGAATGTTATACGAGGATCAGAGTTTTTTTTTATCTTGGGTCTATTCTACAAAAGGATGGAGAATTAGACGGTGACGTGGCCCATAGGATTAAGGCGGGATGGTTGAAACGGAAGAGCGTAACGGGGTCACTATGTGATCAAAGCGTACCTAAAGACTAAAGGGAAAATTTTACCGAACAGCAATTAGGCCTGCACTATTATATAGCACTGAATTGGGTTGTAAAGCATAGTCATGTGCATAAGATTGATATGGCGGAAATGCGCTAAGATGGATGTGTGGCCATACGAGAAAGGATCGACTTAGAAATGATGTGATTAGGAAAAAAGTACGAGTGGCCCCTATAAAGGATAAGCTGTTGAAGAATCGGTTAAGATGGTTCGGATATGTGAGACGGAGGCCGATTGATGCACCGGTGCGAAGGCTTGAAGAATGGGGAGCGCATAGACTGGTGAGGGGTAGAGGAAGACCTAAACAGACATAAGAGTGATTGAGAATGATATGAGGTTTCTTGGCATTGAAGAAGTTATGACGTTGGATAGGACGATGTGGAGGGAGAGAATTCGGGTGGTTGATTATATTTGAGGACTTTTTATTTATTTATTTATTTTTGCATAATGATTATTACTATTTTTTGTTTACTTTTTTATTATTTATTTATTTATTTTGCATAATTATTATTACTTTTTTTATTACGTACTAAACTTTTCACCTTTCACTTTTCCCTTTTCATATGACTGTTTTATTGAAGACGACTTGACGTTTTCAGAGATTGACTCATGTTAGCCGACCCCAAAGCATTTTGGGACTAAGACTCTGATGTTGTTGTTGTTGTAGTAGTATAATACTTGGAATAATAATAACAATTTCCTTTCATCTCTAATGCAAAATTGGATGTAATCGCTCCAACAAAAAAAAGATCAAATATCTTGTGTGTATACTTACTACCAGATCACACTTTGTTGCAACTGCAATGCAGCCAGAAGACCTTGCCATGTAAGATTGTCAACGTATCATTTCTTAGCAAGGTAATTTAATCATTTGATCCTTTTAATCCAATTATGGTACCGTCACCGAGCCATTATATCAAGAGTTATCCACTAGTGTATGTACTATATATACCTTTTTTTTATCTATCTTTTCTATATTTGAAGGCAAAAGAAAAATACTCGACTCTCCCTGGAATGCAGCAGCAGTGCCATTTCTCACTGCCTAAAATATTCCAAGTTGCTACGGCCTACTGGGTTAAACTTTCCTAGAAATGAAGTCTTTGAATGCTGCATGATGAAATGATACGGCGCGAAAATTTTAGATGCAGAAATGGAGAATTATTACAGTGAAAACTGAGAGCTGAAGGAACGTGACATGTCGAGATAGAAAAATTTGAGTGTCTTTCCGGAAATTAGTAGACTAGGGCTTGTTTACTTTCGACTTAATAGGACTTAGGCCCGGTTCTTTTAGACTTATTTTTGATTTTGATTGATTTAGTTGATTCGTCAATTCGATTCGATTGATTGGTCCATTCGATTCGATTGATTGATTCAGGTCAATTCGATTCGATTGGCCTATTCAGTTTAGTTCAGTTCTTATTCTTATTCTTATTATTATTATTAATCTTAATTATTATTATTGTTATTATTAGTAATAATATTGTTGATTACTATTATTATTATTATTATTATTATTATTATTATTATTATTTATCATTATTATTATTATTATTTACCCTTAATATATATTTGATTCGACCAGTCCATTCATTCGATTCGATTCATCCATTCGGCCAATTCACCTGGGTTGATCAGATTCATTCAAATCAAAAGAACGAGCCTTAATTTCACTGGACGACTTATTCGCAGTATATACATGAGTGTACTTTACGACTTAATGAAAAATGAAGAGTGAATCGCTAAGTCACCTCCCCCCCTCTTGTCCCTATACAGACACAAAAATGACACCCGTTACCCCTCTTCCTTGCACGACCTATTAATTAACAAAAAATCTGAAAAAATAATACAAACTTAAACTAATAAAACTTAAAATAATCAGTTTTTTTATTATTTTTTTATGTTCATAAAAAATATAAAAAATATTACAAACTTAAAATAATAATATAAATAATAATAATAATAATAAAAACTACTATTTATTTTCGTAAAAAGAATAAAAAATATTAAATGAATATAAAAAATCTAGAAAATCTGAAAAACGTAAAAAAAATCGGAACTTATTTATTTTTATTTAAAAAAATCTGCAAAATAAAAAAAATCTGAAATTTAGGTAATTTTATTTTTAATTCTGGAATATTAATATTAAAAAATAAAAAAAAAATTATTTTAAATTCGGAAATTAGAAAATCTAAACAATTCTGAACTATTTAAAAAATTCCGAAATTAGTAAATTTATTCTTGCCATTTTTGGATTATATCATTTATATGGCTTAAAAAAAACTGCAATTTATAAAACAGCTTATAATTCATATTCAGAGGTAAATCTGTCATTTCTGTTATTCAGACAATTTATTCAGATGAAAAAGTAAACAGCATCAATTTACCCAGACATACATATTTACTCAGATAGACAAATTTATCCATACAGAATTTAATGGAGAATTTGGTAAACAATCCCTCCTTAGCTTACTGGTGTTTTTTGTTGGATCCTTGTATTTTTAATTATAGGCAACCACAAGGGAGGATTATCAGTTGGCAAAGCAATATCAACTGGGTGCCAAGCCAAGCAGCTGATCATATAATATCAAAAAAAAAAAAAAAAAAGCAACCAAAACAGCCGAAACATTATATATATATGCGCATAATGTGAATAATTGAAGTCAAAATTCAGCAAACGTATCTTAAATATAATTTTTTCAATAATCAAACTAGATAAAATAATTGTTGCTCGTATTCTTGTTATGTGTTTTTTCAGTTTGTTGTAAATAGTATGTTTTAAAGGGTGAGATGCCCAAAAGAACCTTTAAACAAAGGGGCCTCTGATGTTAGTTAAAATTGAGAACGGATAGATGAGATGACATTATGGGAGATTGATTTTTCTCTCCCAATTTTAGGGTTCAAAAACACTAAAAACGTGTTCCTTTTATCATTTTCAAAAATACATTTTGGAAAATGAAAAAAATATTTGTACACAAAACGCAAAATGGCCAAAACCTTGTTTTGAGCATTTTGTGTGTATTTCAACAAAAAATCTTCAAAATGCTCAAAATGCATTTTGAGTTTTTTTTTTGGATTATTCTAATTTGAAACTAAGTGTAAAATAAAGATTTACGAATTTAATATTAATATTACAAAAAAATATTTTGCAATATAAATTTAATTCAGTAATTTTGAAAGCAAAAATAAAAACAGAAAAATACAAAACATTTTTCAAAATGAAAATACAAAATGAAATACAAACAGAACGCAGCCTTAGTTTTGCATTTATCTTTCCACTGTTTAGGGTTCATTTTCCAGTATTTTATGTATTTTTGTTTTTCTTTTTAGATTTTTCTTTCTTTTCAGTATATTTTACTAATATTTTTGTTTTGAAATTTGATTTTAGGAGATTCGGGAGGATTCACAGGGAAGGCCTACTCAGAATAATTAGTCAAAATTCCGACAAGAAAATATATATATATAATAAAATAGATAGATGTAAGCTCTTGAATGTTAATCTGCTGATGTGCAAAGATAGACTGATCATGGTACATGATAGGACGTCGAATGTACGCTCCTTGAAAACCCGGTTTAAAATATGGACCAATAAAGGTCCGACCTAGGTTCTTAGATAAGGAGATGACAACCCCAAGGTCCTTTAGAAGGTCGCCGACCTCGGAGGCCCCACTTAGCTGTAATATCTGTTAGAAGGGCGCCGACCTCGGAGGCCCCGTTGACCTAGGATATCTGATAAAGGTCGCCGACCTCGGAGGTCCGTTGTTGTGACATCATTAGAAGGGCGCCGACCTCGGAGGCCCCGCCGACCTATGATATCCGATGTGGTCGCCGACCTCAAAGGTCTCTCAAACTACTGATTTGAATAGGGATGAGCCGACCTAAAAACCACCGAACTCAGGAAGGTCGAACTCTTGAGAAAGAAGATCCTGACTCACCTGACAGAATCCCTAAGATCCAGGGGTTGAGAGCCCATACCTTGCCATCCCGGAGATCCAGGGATTGAGAGCCCATACCTCGCAATCCCGGAAATCCATGGATGGAAAATCGCAGCTTGAATCCCTGGATATCCGGGATTCTCTCTAGGAATCAGGAAAAATCTCAGATAACAAGGCACCCTCCTCCTATAAAAGGGAGAGAGGGGGTTCCTCAAAAAGCGACACACACTCTGAGAATACAGCATATTTCAGAGAGAGAAAGAAAAGAGAGTACTTCATATATTTTGGGTTTTCTTAGCTAAACTTCTAAGATTAACCCGGTTCTTGGTGACCGATCAGCTCGGTTACATCAAGTGGCGCCGTCTGTGGGAAATGTGACATCGAGTCACTTTGAGTTGAGACGTGAGGTTAGTAATGGCAGAAGAAATGAATCAGAAGAGAACAGGGGAGTTAATACCCAGAAATCTAGAAGAGGAACTAGCAGCGGCGGGTGGAGAAGCGACTCTGGAGAAAACACCCGTCACCCCTGTAGAAGAAGTCGCACCAAGCACAATTACACTGACGAAGGAAGCCTTAGCCGACATAATCGCGGTCACAATCCGGAAGAGCCGGAGGTCGAAAAACAAAGGGTACCACGAAAAATAATACCCATCCTTTCGGATGGGCGGAAAAATTGATCGGCGGGAAGAACATGGGAGAGTTATCCAAAATATGGGAGCGATCTAGGCGGGGAAAACGCAGGATCCCTTGATATCCGGCATGCGGGACGAGCTGGAAGAGTTGCGGCAGAGGGTTGCGGGGAGGGACATGGAAAGTCATCCGTGCCATCCCTTCTCGAAGGCATACTACAGCCGAGCTCCGTATGGGTTTAGAACATTACCTTCACCTATGATGGACTCTCGAGATCCTACCCGACATTTATACCGATTCGAGAACATGGCGGTACTACATAGATATTCGGATGCCGTGAGTTGCGGGGCATTCTTGGCCACACCGACAGAGTCTCGGGATTAGTTCCACCAGATACCCCTGGGTCAATCACCGGCTTCAAAACTTTCGGCTCCGCGTTCTTGACGCACTTTGCAGCGTCGGGCGCACCAAAAGACCTTCATGTCCTTGTTCGGTATCAAGCAATATTCGGAGAAGCGTTGAGAGCTTATGTGACCCGATTCACGAAGGCGTGTCCGGAGGTACCCTCGTCGTCGAAGAAGTAAAAACCCGTGCCTTGACGCAGGATCGAGGCCGGGGTTATTACGCACCTCATTAGCTAAAAACCAGCCAGAACATACGATGAGGTCTTAGCCCGATGCTCGAAGTACATCAATGTTGAGGAAACCGAGAAGGATATGGAGGAGTTGCATGAAAAGCCCGATGATGGGGAAAGGGGGTCCAGCAGATTGATACGACGGGAGGAGTACACCTTTCAAGGAAATTTGCCTCGGGAAGAAATGTCACGGGGAAAAACAGATCGGAAGAAGAACGATATCGTTCTAAGGCGACCAAGATTTGACCAATACTGAGACACTAACAATGAGGAGAGCCTGTGTTTTGGAAGCGGTTGAGGGTAAGATGAGCGGGGTCATCGAGTGGCACGCATCTCGCCCTAATAGGCCCACCCACCGAAATCGAGCTTTATTGTCGATTCCACAATGATTACGGGCATAAAGCAGACGAATGCAAGCACCTTAAGGATGAGATCGAGAGGTGTCAGCGGGACATCGATGGAGTTCACATATCAACAGAGAAATGGAGGTGGAGGCACCACCCATGCCCCAAGGAGGCGGGGTGAAAAGAGAAGCTCCTCGGGGACCCATTGCTCCCGGCTAAAAAGGAGTGATCCACATGATATCGGGGGACCAACCGACGGAAGTTCTAATCGGCTAGAAAAGCCCACGCACGAAAGGCTAGGTGTCATCAACTCAAGGAGGTCGCCTCAGTGGCGGTGGGCCTATCATTGATTGACCCATGGATTATAATGGGATACATACGCCCTACAATGACGCGTTGGTCATCACAATGGAAATCGCGATTACGATGTGCAAAGGGTGTTTATCGATACAGGAAGCTCGGTAGACATCTTATTCTATGACTGTTTCAAACAGATGAACCCGGAAGTGGAATTGAGAAAGGTAGATACCGCGCTCTATGGGTTACGTATGGCCGAGGTGCAACCGGTGGGAGAAGTGGTGCTTCCGGTAGCACTAGGTCGGATGCCCCATCGGAAGGTCAAGACACTCGATTTTTAGTGGTGGACACCAAATCGGCTATAACGCCATTTAGGACGACTGTGGCTCAACAAATTGACGGTAGCCTCTACCGCGCACATGAAAGTAAAATTCCCGTAGGAGGTGAGGTGGGAGAAGTAGCAGGAGATCGGTTTGTCGCCCGTTCTTGTTATCAAACAACCGTAAAGCAAGGAGTGCGGCGCGGAAAGAGGACACCCGAGCTCGGGGGTCGGATCCGAGTCTAAGAGGAATAATCAATCGAAGGCACCCGAGGAAGCTGAGGAAGAAGGTGTCAAGACCAACGATGAGTTACTAGAAATAGAATTGGTTCAAGGAAAGTCGGAAAAAAAGACTCGCATGGGTAGTCGGTTGGACGATGGAATAAACGAAAGCCTCATCGGCCGCTAAGAAGATTCGTGGACATTTTCGCGTTCGCGGTGAGGATCCGGTGGGAATCACCAACAGTTGCCGAACACGGGTTGAACATCGACCCCACCATAAGACCAGTAAAGCGAAGAGGAGGCATTTCGGGCGAGAGATGGATGGGGTCATTGGGGAAGAGGTTGATAAGCTCCTCCGATTTGGGCACATAATGGAGATCCAGTTTAGGAGTGGCTATCCAACGCTGTGATGGTAGGGAAGGGCCAGGGGAAGTGGAGGATGTGCATGGACTTAGGGACCAAATTAAAGCATGTCCCAAGGATCACTACCCGTTACCCCGCATAGATCAGTGGTGGATTCAACCTCGAGTGCGAGTTACTCAGTATGATGGACGCTTCCCAAGGATATCATCAAATTCCTCTCGCACTTTTAGAGACGAGAAGAGGGTTAGTTTTGTGGTTTCAAAGGGAACTTTTTGTTATGTACGCATGCCTTTTGGATTGAAAAATGCAGGAGCTACATATCAGAGGATGGTCGACAGAATCTTTAAATCCCAAATCGGCAGAAACATGGAGGTATACGTGGATGACATGCTAGTGAAAAGTGTGAAGGCGGGAGAACATATCAGGGACCTAGAAGAGACGTTCGAGAACCTGCGCACGTACGGAATGAAGCTCAACCCATCAAAATGTTCTTTTGGAGTCAAATCGGGAAAATTCCTGGGGTATGTGGTCACAGAACAAGGAATCGAGGTCAACACGGAGAAGGTCAAGGCGATCGCAAATGAATCCTCCAAAAAATATAAAGGATATCCAGATACTAACGGGAAGAATAGCAGGGCTGAGCCGTTTCATATCACGCTCGGCCGAGAAGGGGTTCCCATTTTTTAAACTCTTAAGAAAAGGGAACAAGTTCGAATGGACCCCGGAAGCGCAAACGACATTCGGAAAATTGAAAGAGTACTCACCAAACCGGTACCAGGAGAGGATCTTGTACTCTACTTATCCGTGGGAGAAGGAGCGGTGAGCTCGGTCTTGCTAAGAGAAGAAATGAATAAACAAAAGCCCATTTACTATACAAGCCGAATCTTGCAAGGAGCAGAACGGAACTACTCCGAGCTAGAAAAAGGGGCGCTGGCGTTAGTGGTTACGGCCAGGCGATTGAGGCCCTATTTCCTAGCCCACCGGATAAAATTGCGAACCAACTTGCCCTTGAGAGAGATATTAGGGCGACCTAATGTGTCAGGTCGTCTGGTGAAGTGGGCGGTAGAAATGGGGGAGTACGACATGGAATATGAGCCGAGAACGGCGATTAAAGCTCAGGCCCTAGCAGACTTTATCCAAGAGGGGGCCGTGCCATCGGCACATGAAGGAAAGTGGCTGTTGCATGTGGATGGATCGGCGACAACCGGTGGTTGCAGGCGGGAATAATCCTCACTACCGGAAGGTGAGCAATTAGAGTATGCCATAAAATTCGATTTGGGGCATCTAACAACGAGGCCGAATATGAAGCCACAGTTAAGGGAATGCACTGGGAATAGACTTGGGCGCACGACGACTCATTGCTTACTCGATTCCCAACTGGTCACACAATGTAGAAGGAAAATTTGAGATAAATGAAGATCGGATGAAGAAGTATGTGGAGGAAGTGAAAGAGGTCGCAAAAAACTAGGGGAATGGAAGTTAATCCATATCCCTAGGTCGGAGAATGCAAAAGCCGATTACCTAGCAAAGATGGGAAGCTCCTTAGTGGATTGCCGCTCATGACGATGATTCCGGGAGCGGCCCAAGTAGCATCATGAAACAGGTGATGGAGGTGAATGAGATGGCGGATTAGCGAACTCCTTTGTTGGCATACCTAAGAAGGGCGAATTACCCAAGGAGAGACAAGAAAGAATGAAAATTGTGCGAAGAGCGGCGAGGTTCTGCGCATTAATGATGAGCTATATAAGAGGTCCTACCTCGGGCCATACCTACGATGCATCTCGGAAGAAGAAGGGCGAAGTGTATTGAAAGAAATCCATGAAGGGTCTTTGCGGAGACCATACCAAAGGAAGAGCGCCGATTAGCAAAACGCTAAGGGTTTGGTTTCTTTTGGCCGACCATGAGCAAGAAAGCGTGGAAATGGTTAAGCGATGCCAAAAATGTCAAGTGCACGCACCCTTAATTCATATCCCTAGAGGATATGATCACCATGGGAGCGCCCTGTCCATTCGCTAAATGGAGAATTGATATCATGGGGCAGTTTACACCTGGCTCGGGAGGAAGAAAGTTCTTAATAGTAGCCATAGACTACTTCAGCAAATGGGTAGAAGCCGAGCCCGTGGCCACCATAACCGAGCAAAGAATCATAAGTTTCCTGTTTAACAACATTTGCTGCAGTACGGAGCGCCCAGATACTCATCTCAGATAATGGAACCCAATTCAATGGGAAGAGAACCCAGTCCTGGTGCGAGGGTATGCATATCAAGCAAAGGTTCGCTGCGGTTGCTCACCCGCAAGCTAATGGGCAAGTAGAGGTAACTAACAGAACAATCTTGCAGGGGATAAAAACCCGCTTAGACAAAGTGGGAGGAGGATGGGTGGATGAACTTAGCTCGGTACTATGGTCGTACAGGACCACACCTAGATCGTCAACAGGAGAAACACCCTTCAGTATGGTCTACGGGTCCGAGGCCGTCATCCCCGAAGAAGTCGGAGAAATGTCCCATCGGGTTCGATGGTTCAACGAGGTGGAGAACGAGGAAATAATGAAGGAGGCGTTAGATACCATAGAAGAAAGGAGGGAAGCGGCAGCAGCACGAACTGAAAGATACAAAAGCCTGACAAAAGCAGCTCATGACAAAAGAGTCAGGAAGAGACAATTCAGTCGGTGATTTGGTGCTTAGGCGGTGATGCCCTCGGAAAAACAGAAAGCTGGAGCCGAATGGGAAGGCCCTTACAAGGTAATCCGAATTTATGCGGGAGGAGCTTACGAGCTTGAGGATATGGAAGGGCACCTCATCAAAAGACCTTGGAACATATGTCACTTAAAAAAGTATTTTGTGTGAAGAGATGTGGAAAAAAGCTTATGTTGTTTTAATAAAAGTCTATTACAAAAATATATCTCTGAATGTGTTGATCAAGTAAAACTAGAAATGACATCTGAATAGGCGAAACGCCTCCAGATCCGAGTAAGGGTGAACCGCCCTCTGACATCTGAAAAGGCAAAACGCCTCCAGATCCGAGTAAGGGTGAACCGCCCTCTGACATCTGAATAGGCGAAACGCCTCCAGATCCGAGTAAGGGTGAACCGCCCTCTGACATCTGAATAGGCGAAACGCCTCCAGATCCGAGTAAGGGTGAACCGCCCTCTGACATCTGAATAGGCGAAACGCCTCCAGATCCGAGTAAGGGTGAACCGCCCTCTGACATCTGAATAGGCGAAACGCCTTCAGATCCGAGTAAGGGTGAACCGCCCTCTGACATCTGAATAGGCGAAACGCCTCCAGATCCGAGCAAGGGTGAACCGCCCTCTGACATCTGAATAGGCAAAACGCCTCCAGATCCGAGTAAGGGTGAACTGCCCTCTGACATCTGAATAGGCGAAACGCCCCCAGATCCGAGTAAGGGTGAACCGCCCTCTGACATCTGAATAGGCGAAACGCCTCCAGATCCGAGTAAGGGCGAACCGACCTATGAAGCTATGACTAAGGAAAATACCCAACCTACACTAAAGATCGGTGAAAAGAATAAGTCAAACTGGTCGGATTACATTTAGGATTTTTCGAAATTTAAAAGTCGGGCCATATCGGAAAGTAATCGTATCAAATCAAATAGGCACAAGATACATCAAGGTTACAAGCAACACCGAGCTATATCAACTTGTCATACAAAGCACACAAACCCAAAGTATATTCAACTCAAAAAGTTGTCATTCAAAATAGCTGTGCCAGTACAAATAAAGTAGGGAAAAAAGAAACAGAAGAAAAATATACATTGTCTACACTAAGCTACAGGCTCTGAAGACGGAGGAGGCAACGGAGGAGAAGTATCACGATCGATCCCAACCACCTCGGGACTAGGAGTGCTGGCCTTAACAGGTGAACTGGGAGGATCAGAAGGCAGCTCCAAATCTAAGCCAGATTGCTTTATGGACTCCTCAAGGGCGTCCTTCCACCAGGCCGCCTCCGGAGATTCTTCCACGTCCCCGGACCAACCCGAAGGAACGGGAGCCCCGTCCAATGAGATCCGGTCCGGCTCGCAGAAAAGCCCAATGAAGCTAGCCGCTCACGAGCACGAGTCGAGATCAAAATCAAAATATTGTGTCGCAGTGGGCTAGCTTAACCAGAATGCGGTGGAATTATGATACTGGGGCAGGAGGCGGAGCAGTGAGCCTCCGTAAAAGAGTGACCAACGTCACTAGTCGAGAATCGACGTCGGCCATCCGTCGCCCGCGCTCATAAGACGATCCCTCGGATCTAGCCTCGGCTAGTTGAGTATCAGCAGGGTCACTTTTTCCGATGCCGCTCTAGCTTGAGCTTCGAGGTCGGCGACCTTCTCCAACTCGGCCTTAGCCCGTGCCTCAAGTTGAGCTATCCTTTCGGATTCGGCCCTAGCTTCCGGCAACCGAGCCTCGAGCCGGCCCACCTTCTCCGTTTAGTAGAAGACATGGTCTTCCAAAATTTGACTCTTGGTTTAGTGAACATTGGCCATCTGGGCCCGCTCTAAAACCGCCTCCCGCTCGGAATCTTTCTTAAGGGCAAGATCTAGCGATACTCCCTCTCCTGAAGCCGGCCGAAAGATCGAATTAGCCGACAGGCGGCCTCAGTCGGCTTGCATGCGGGTGAGCCGCGAAGAAGAAGTAGCGCCGAGCTTATGATCCTCGGCGAAGGTCACAAAGGTGGCGAAGAACCGCACAAGAAGTTATATCGGATCGGCAGAGGGTAATAATAAACATAAAAATAACCAAAAGGGGTATGAAGGCGAAAAGGGAATACCTTCCCAAAGTACATCATCATAGCATCAAATTTAGGGTCCTCCTCGGCGTCTCGTAGCTGACTTATCCTTAGCGGGACCATGGAGCTAAAATAAGGAGAAATTTCTCAAACTCCTTGCAACGGAGAAGAGTCTCCATAGCCAGGACTGGAGGACCCGCGGTCTTGGCCGTTTGGAAGCGGGGAGCTAGGAGAAGAGGCCCTCCGAGTGACTGAAGGCTGAGACGAGCTCGCAGAGCCTCGTCCGGTGGTCAAGGTAGGAGCCAGTCGGATGGGAGAGTTACCCCAGGACTTGGGGCGGCAGGGAACCTTCCGTTTAGCTTTGGGCGAGCCCTCGCCCTCTCCTTGGGAGGATTCGTCGACTTAGGGACCTTCTCTTTTATTGGTTCAGTGGCTTGGAGGCATCCGATGGCAGTCCGCATGAACCGATCTACAAAAACAATACAAACGGTCAAGGAAATAGCTAAAAAGCAAAATAACAAAGATCTAAAAAAATATAGATAAAGCCTACCAATGTCGGGGATAGCCGGGTAGGGATTCGAGCTCGATCCACAATGGAACAGAAGATCATGGAATTGCGTCACTGGAAAGCATTATAGGGAATGGCATTCCATTCCCGAACTTTCTCGACCCACGCGGCCGGATGGAACTACGCCTAGGAATAGGATCACGGCTCGGGTAGCTGCGTCCATTGCGTAGGAAAGCCCCAAGAATCGGATGTGAGCCGAAGGAAAAGAAGCGGGACCTCAGTCCTTCACATTGGAAGGGAGGTGGGTGAAGAAATGGGCGTTGTTTGAAGTCAAGTAAAAAGAGCCTTTAAAACTCTTTAGCCCAAAGCGAAATAGAAAAAGCCAGTCGGGTTCCTCATGTCCGTAATGACACGGCACGAGAAAACCCACCATGTAGCGAAAAGAGTTAGGAGAGAAGCTGGTTGAGGGGAAGATTGTATTTAACGGAGAGAGAGACAAGGAAGGGATGGGGTGGAAAGCGAAGACCACCGCTCACACGATCCACAAACCGAGTAATATGACCGGAGGAGGATGATCGGGGATATCGCTAGCACGAGGTGTGACAAATTCCCACCGGAGGAAGCCTAAGAAATCTTATAAAACTAGCCGGTAGCGGGCTAGTCCTCGATAGAGGATGGGGAGGAGAACTCGAGTCGCCCTACAACCGTCCTGATATGGGTCGGCTAAAAGGCCGGTCACAGTTACCTCGTCCATGGGGGGAGGGGAAGGAGGATCTACAATGATTAGGGGGATGCCAGAGGGAGGGATGTCACCTAGCTCGGACCAGTCTACGTCACCTAAAGGCTCATCCCTAAGACGGAGAGAGGAACCATTAGCTCGCCCCGACCTACCCCCCGAATCCCCATCAGAAGAGGAAAGACCCTCCAAAAAAGAGTTCACGGCCGATTCGCCGGAAATATTTTGGGAATCCGAAGCAGACGACATAACTAAAGGAAGAAAAGGGGAGGAAGAAGAAAAGGAAAATATCTGTAAAACAAATCAAAAAGCTAAAGAGATGTTTAGATGAACATACCCATGGGATTGGGTGGAAGTTCGTCGGAGAAAGGTAGAGCAAGCGCGTCGCCGGGGACAGATAGCTGTGATCGCTAGTGTCGCCTGAGAATTTTCGCACTGAGGTTGAGGGTATAAAACGCGGAAGTGATAAAGGGGGAAGAAGACGACCTTTTATAGGAGGGAGGGGCAAACCGAAAAGGATAGGGACGATCTGGAGCGTCCGATGCCCTATTCAAGGAAGGCAGTGGGATTTGGCACCGTCTTAGCCGACCTATGGCGGTCGACACTGCTTCGGCCATCGACGCGACGTTTGGGAGGCGAGGAAAGGAAAAGACGAGTTAATTATAGCGCACAAAGTCCGAAGAGCCTCGTTATCCGGGAAGGAGTCCCAAGGATAATTGCGTCAAGGTCGTCCGATTGTAAACAAATCTTACTCTACTCGGTCTTACACTCGACTAGAGTAGGGGGAGTTGATAGGACGTCGAATGTACGCTCCCGAAAACCGGTTTAAAATATGGACCAATAAAGGTCCGACCTAGGTTCTTAGATAAGGAGATGACAACCCCAAGGTCCTTTAGAAGGTCGCCGACCTCGGAGGCCCCACTTAGTGTAGCATGCATTAGAAGGGCGCCGACCTCGGAGGCCCCGTTGACCTAGGATATCGATAAAGGTCGCGCCGACCTCGGAGGTCCGTTTAGCCGTGACATCATTAGAAGGGCGCCGACCTCGGAGGCCCCCGCTGACCTATGATATCCGATAACAGGTCGCCGGCCTCAAAGGTCTCTCAAACTACTGATTTGAATAGGGATGAGCCGACCTAAAAACCACCGAACTCAGGAAGGTCGAACTCTTGAGAAAGAAGATCCTGACTCAGCTGATAGAATCCCTAAGATCCAGGGGTTGAGAGCCCATACCTTGCCATCCCGGAGATCCAGGGATTGAGAGCCCATACCTCGCAATCCCAGAAATCCAGGGATGGAAAATCGCAGCTTGAATCCCTGGATATCCGGGATTCTCTCTAGGAATCAGGAAAAATCTCAGATTACAAGGCACCCTCCTCCTATAAAAGGGAGAGAGGGGGTTCCTCAAAAAGCGACACACACTCTGAGAATACAGCATATTTCAGAGAGAGAAAGAAAAGAGAGTACTTCATATATTTTGGGTTTTCTTAGCTAAACTTCTAAGATTAACCCGGTTCTTGGTGACCGATCAGCTCGGTTACATCAGTACATCATCATTAGCTTTCCGGTCGGCTCCTTGGTGCACTGAATAATCTTATGATGCTTCCAAAGGATAATATTATCCTGTTAAAGTCAGAATGGAGGTTCAGCCACTGAGCTTAAAAGCTCTGATATAAATTAGCTTTGCATCAGTAATATGGACGAATACAGATCAATTGCCAAAAAATTAGATAGTGCAAGGACCATTCAGTTTTGTGGCATAACCGGACAGACAGGATACACACAATGCACATGCATCATCGATTCATCATTATTATTATTATTATTATTATTATTGTTGTTGTTGTTACAATAACAAACACTATAGTATATAGATCTTAGAGCACTTGCAATGTTCAAACGTCGGGTACAGTAAAGTTTACACTCAATTTCAGCTATAGTATTATACTTGGAAAAAATGACAACTGATAATAATAACAATATCCTTTCATCTCTAATGCAAAATTGGATGTAATCGCTCCAAAAAAAAAAGATCAAATATCCTGTGTGTATACTTACTACCAGATCACACTTTGTTGCAGCTGCAATGCAGCCAGAAGACCTTGCCATGTATCCCCAGGCGCACCAGCGACCTGGAAGTCCAGAAGCTTCTTCTGTTGCTTATAGTATTCTTCTAGTGGCTTCCTCTGAACAAACACACAACCAGATTTATATTAATAAATATATTAGTTTCTCCAAAACTCTTCAATTTTTTGTTCTGTTTCATTATTTTTGTCCACAATTTAATTCCAAATACTCCACATTTATTGGACTCTTGAAACTTTCGCCTTCTTTTCTTCCCAAAATACTTATTACTATGAGAAACACTAGAACATACTATTACACACCGTTCTTTTCCAGAATATTATCAATCTTTATATTTGCACTATATTTTCTTGTGTTTGTTGTTAACTCTGAATTTTATTATTTTATGCTCTATGCTACTCATTATCAAAATAGATGATAGATTATATATATATATATATATATATATGAGATGTTCTTTTTATTTTTAAGACATGTACTTATGAAAAATTAAATACAAATTAAAACTCATTATTCAACTCTACTTATAAAAGTAGCTAAATTCTTGCAAGTAATATTAACTATTTGGATGTTTACATTATTTATTATTTGTTTAGTAGGTTATACTATAATGTTTTCATAACCTACTATTCTTCTATGTTGTATATTTACTTGTTTTCAGAAGGGCCCCAGTTTACGTACTTCACCTCAGGCCCTGAAAAGCACAGAACAGAACCAGCCACGGGTGTTGTTTAAATGAAGGAGATGTCGTCGAGGTACCTGCTCGGCAAACAGAGAAGATTTTTCCTTCTTCCAGAGGGTATCTGAGTGAGCACAAGGATGACCTGCCTGCGTCTCAAGACTGAGATTAATTCCTGAAGTAGCCATGGAATGGAGGTCTAGACAAGGAGAATAAATGCTACCACCTAAAGTTTTCTTGTTCACTACACACTCCTCGGTGCACCTAAGGTTCAACACCAAATCTATATCAGCAATTTGGTCCAGTATCTCCTGTAAAAAAAAAGCAAAAACTAGAATTAAAAACTTCCTTCAAAACCCTCCAGCTTTACAAATCAACATGTACAAGATAAAACTATTAAAAAGTTTTTTGATACAACCAAAGTTCATAATTATCTTTTTGCCTTTCAAAAATCAGAATACTGCACACCTACAAATGCTACAACATGAGCCAGTACAGACAATAAACAAATATATCTATATAGGTAGTGGTTCATATGGAAACTTTTTCATGTGAGAACAAAGCACTGTGTTATAGATAGTACGGTATATGTGATGTAATTATCATGCTATTCCGTATTTATGATCACATGTGTAAAATACACTATCTTTGTTTAGCATCGTATATAACCGATAATATCATCACCTACAACACGTATTATAGCATAGCGCTTAGTTTCCAATTGCCAAATAGGGAAGGTTCTTACGTGAATCTGAATATGTATATCGTGAAAATTACTTCAATTGAGCTCAATATTTAGTACTTCGTCATCTGAGGAATCACTCGAACAATTAATAAGCCATTTTCGAGGAAAAAAGCACTCACAGCTTGCATCCTTGTTCGAGGAATTCCGTCCAAAATAAAACCACTTTCACCTCTGCTAAATCCTTCCTCCAGCCTCTTGGATAAAAGCCCAAATATTACCTCCTCTGGAACTAAATTCCCTTGGTTCACTGCACTAGCAATCTATTTATTACCAAGTACAAGTCAAAACGTCATTTTCTACGAATAATCAACCAGTTTAAACGTATACTTGCATATTAAATAAATAAATTTACCATCAACAAGGAAAGATACACAAAGAAAACATGTCATTTATCTATTCGTGGAGCATAGAAAAGACATTCACGAGTCTAACGCTTAAGTTTCTTCTTGATTTAAAATCTCCTTCTAGTTTATAGCGAGTAAAACTGTATGTGAAACGCCAAGGAAAAATATTATGTGGAACGCCAAGAAAAATTATTTTCAGTTCAAGGCAAAAAATTCAACCTTTTTGTATAGGGGAGAATTAGGATTGAGTTCCTGTCGAACGAGAGAACCCATAGAGATATGAGGAACGTCTAGAAGCTTCGCAAGCCGCTCAGCGTACACACGACGTCTTACCATCGGATCGCCCATTACCACCCACTGTGCACCTCTCCCTGGCGTTTCACATCCATCCGTTTCCTCCATTCCTGCCCGGTGGTTCGTCTTCCCTTGCTGTCCCTCCTCGTCATCATAGCAACAGTAATAACCGTAGTCGAGCTGAGTCGCGGCAGCGGAACCGTAGGATCGACGCAGCAGAGAAGAAATCCGCGCTGCCACTCCCAGTCGGCAGATCACTGACATATCTGCGCAGGCAAGAATTGTACGAAGAACGGTCTCAGAAATGGTAAAACGAGAAAAGAAAGGCGAGCCGCTGAGAGCGAGCCGAAAGAAAGGGTTTGAATGGAGGGCTGAAGTTGGGGTAAAAGGCGAAAATTGCAAAATTCGTCCTCTATTGTGGCTGTTCTGCATCATGTCATTTAACCACGTTAAATTTTAGTCTTTTAGGACGTGTTTGGTAGCCTAGTTAGGTTTCGTCAAGTTATGTTAAAATTAACTTGAGAGGTGAGTGTTGTGTCAAGATTTAACACCTTCCGACCGGCGATCGCCTCCGAGGCCGAGCGACCAACTTACTGCCGAGCGGCCAAGGCGGATCTGCCGATCGGCGACCGAGCCTTAACCCAGCGGACGTGCTAGTCTGGCCAACCGAAGGTCCCAGGACAAGTCTCGGTGCCGAGCGATCGACCTCAGATACGATCGTCTCTCGGTACTCGGCGACCGACTCCTGGCGCCCGACATCTGGCGACCCTCTATCGGCATCCGCCGGTCGACCCTTGGCGACCGACCCTTGGCGGCCTCCATCCGCTGGCCGATGGTGACCTCGGATGATCAGCTAGAGACGATCGCCTCATATCGATCTCCACCGATGCCCATCCAGTCGGCAAAGACCAAGTCTCAAAACTGACCCCACGTCTGAGATCCACAAAAGCGCGACAAACGCATCGCTACCTCACCTACCACAGGCGAGACTGCGATAGGAGTTGGCGGACAAGACATGTGACTACGGCTGGCGCCCTGCACCCTGCGACAAAGTCCGCCGAAAGTAGCAAAGTGGGACCTCTGTGATGCCTTAGGACGCGTGCCAGCTCCTCATTGGGCCACTCAGCTAGCTGCCGGCTGGATCTATGGACTTTTGGCAGGCAGCCCACGTGACCTTTAGGACGATCGCCCCATTGCATTAAATGCCGAAAGGCGATCGCCCACTAGGAGACAGGGCTCCTCAGCCTCTATATATACAAGGCAGCAGGCACTTGTAAGAGGACGGAGGTTCTGACTCTCTAAACTCTCTGCATTCTCGCATCTCACACTATACAGAAGCAAACATCAAGCACTTGGCTAATCTCCAACTCTTGGCAACAGCTTTCTTTCGGTCTTACTTCTCCCGGCCTATCTCATCCAGCAGATTATCGGCGGGGACGAAGAACACCGAGCTTCGCTCAAGAGCCGGATTAACAGAGTCTTTTTACACCCATTGTATTTAGATTTCTCTCATTAATACTTGTATCCACGAATATTCGTATTAATAACATCTCGCGAGAGCATTCAAGCCCGGGCCTAACAAACCCGGCAAATCTTGTATTATTTATCTACTCTCGGAAGTGCTCCCGCAATTGTTGTTTGTTGTCCGTCATCCAGCAGTATTAATCTTCGGATAAATATTTTGGGCAACAACAATTGGCGCTAGAGGGAGGGCATCCAACCCTCGAATTTTTACACCTACCGTCCCGAAGAACACTCACTGTTCTCGGGGCAGATACTTGAAGTGACACTTACTGCACTTCAAAGGAATCCTTCAGAAATCATGTCTTCCGCCTCCGCGTCGAAGAAAGCGGCCGGCCCGGCCAAACCCCTGTTCCGTCCCGATCAGCCACGGCCGATGGTGGAAGGTAGCCGCCGCTGATCGAGAGACGCTCGATCCGATCCACGGGCGGCGGCCAACCTCTCGCTCGATCGGTTCCGAACCAAGGAACAGATCGAAGGGGCCCTGGCCGTCCTACAGGAGCGACGGAGTGCTCTCAACGCGCCTCCTGCTATCGCCCCCTCGGACGTCCGCCGGAAGTCCAAGCGGAAGCTCAAGGCCTCACTGACCGAGCGATCGCCAGGAGGCCCCCGTCCGCAAGAAGAGGCGCTCGCCAGCCGGGGCACCTCTGTCTTCGATCGCCTGGGCAGTGACCCGACCTGGCTACCGGGGCAATCCGGCCCCAGCTACGAGATGACGGAGTTTGAGTCCGTCACCAGGAGCTCGGCCTACCCGACTCCCAGAAGGCAGCCTAGCCGTCTGGCTCCCCCTCGCCGAATTGCCGAGGTCGGCGGCAGCGGAGCCCGGAGATCGGTACACGATCGCCTCGGCTCCTGCTCCCAAAGCCGATCGGCAAGCGACCAAGCCACGGCGATGGCTGCAATGCAACGTCAACTCGACGACATGAAGGCGCTCCTGGAATCCAGGGCAGGCGCCAAGAAGACGATCGCCGGGCCAAGCGAGCCGCTCACGATCGACATCGAGCTCGCCCCCGTGCAGCACAAGATCGCTCCCCCGCAAACACCCGTGTACGAGGGGCGATCAGACCCCCAAGTGCACCTGAGGAAGTTCAACATCTACATGACCGGGTGTGGGGCATCTGACGCAACCAGATGCCGAATGTTTCCTCTGACGCTGGACGACCTCGCCCACCGGTGGTACACTTCATTGCCACCTCGGTCCATCGGCTCCTTTAACGAGCTGGCGCACGTCTTCACGGAGTACTTCGCCACCAGGGTCGTCCGGCCCGAAGGTCCCCTTCGCATGATGCAAATCAAGCAGGGAGAAGAAGAGTCCGACTCGGACTACATCGACCGGGTAGACGTAATCATCCTCAATGGCGAGCCCGTAAGCGATGAGACCGCCCTCTACGCGGTCCTAGGAGGATTTCAGGGTTTTTCGCCTATGTTCAGGCATCTCACGAAGACCCAACCTACGACCTACGCAGCCTTCCGGGCAAGAGCCGCAGATTTTCTGGCCAGGCAAAGGTTTCTTCTTAGCCTGTGAGCAGCGCGATCGGCACCCGGACGACGATCTCCCGCCCAATCGCCAAATATCGACCTACGAATAAGCGATCGGCACCCGAGCGACGATCGCCAGTCTTCCGGCCTGATCGCCGATCATCACGCTACATCATCCGCAGTTCGGAGGACACGATCGCCATCTACAGTCCAGCATATAACATGACGGACTAAGGCATAAGATCGCCTCCACCGCACATCATAAAGCCATGGTCCTGGCAGTCGATGGAACCGGCTGCTTCGGTCATGCAAGGTCCCTTTCGGCCAAGATCGCCCGCCCTTCGTTTAAATACGAGGCCGGCGTAGTCGGAGGGCTCTCCAACATTAATCAGTGGACACGTACCACAATCCCCGTATCAACGTACACCGTCGAGGTCGGCCATCTCCATGGCTGGCCGAGGTGGAAGCAGAGCTAACAAGCCGCGGGCGTGGAGTTGATTCATCCGACGCTGCCCCGCGCAAGGACTCCTCTAGACCAAGACCGCACGCCCTTCGTTTAAATACGAGGCGAGGCGCAGCCTAACGGAGGACCCTCATAATAAAGTGAGTCACGAGACACTCATTGTCTTCGCGCACCAAGACACGGTCATGGGGTCGGTCCATCGATCTCCGCGACTGTGCACGATTCCTCAAACAAAGCGAAACCACCAAGTTTCCATGGGGGATCGGCCAATGTTGTTTTTGCAGGTACAAGACCGAAAGATAGCTAAGCCAATCGACCATGGTAGCCCAAGTCCGAAATCGTAAGTCAGCTCAGCACGATCGCCAGCAAGAAGCCACCTCGCCCCATGTCTTCAACATAGGAGCAAGCTGGGGGGCAATTGTTGTGTCAAGATTTAACACCTTCCGACCGGCGATCGCCTCCGAGGCCGAGCGACCAACTTACTGCCGAGCGGCCAAGGCGGATCTGCCGATCGGCGACCGAGCCTTAACCCAGCGGACGTGCTAGTCTGGCCAACCGAAGGTCCCAGGACAAGTCTCGGTGCCGAGCGATCGACCTCAGATACGATCGTCTCTCGGTACTCGGCGACCGACTCCTGGCGCCCGACATCTGGCGACCCTCTATCGGCATCCGCCGGTCGACCCTTGGCGACCGACCCTTGGCGGCCTCCATCCGCTGGCCGATGGTGACCTCGGATGATCAGCTAGAGACGATCGCCTCATATCGATCTCCACCGATGCCCATCCAGTCGGCAAAGACCAAGTCTCAAAACTGACCCCACGTACAGATCCACAAAAGGCGCTGACAAACCTGTCACCTACCTCACCTACCAACAGGGCCCAGACCTGCGATAGGAGTTGGCGGACAAGACATGTGACTACAGCCTGGCGCCTACTGCACCTACTGACAAAGTCCGCCGAAAGTAGCAAAGTGGGACCTCCTGTGACAGTACTTCCGGACGCGTGCCAGCTCCTCATTGGGCCACTCAGCTAGCTGCCGGCTGGATCTATGGACTTTTGGCAGGCAGCCCACGTGACCTTTAGGACGATCGCCCCATTGCATTAAATGCCGAAAGGCGATCGCCCACTAGGAGACAGGGCTCCTCAGCCTCTATATATACAAGGCAGCAGGCACTTGTAAGAGGACGGAGGTTCTGACTCTCTAAACTCTCTGCATTCTCGCATCTCACACTATACAGAAGCAAACATCAAGCACTTGGCTAATCTCCAACTCTTGGCAACAGCTTTCTTTCGGTCTTACTTCTCCCGGCCTATCTCATCCAGCAGATTATCGGCGGGGACGAAGAACACCGAGCTTCGCTCAAGAGCCGGATTAACAGAGTCTTTTTACACCCATTGTATTTAGATTTCTCTCATTAATACTTGTATCCACGAATATTCGTATTAATAACATCTCGCGAGAGCATTCAAGCCCGGGCCTAACAAACCCGGCAAATCTTGTATTATTTATCTACTCTCGGAAGTGCTCCCGCAATTGTTGTTTGTTGTCCGTCATCCAGCAGTATTAATCTTCGGATAAATATTTTGGGCAACAACAGTGAGATAAAGTAAAACAATGATATAATTTTATTGTTTGGTAGATAATTGATAAAATTTATGAGTAGGTTAAGTTATACCGTATAATTACATTTTTATCCCTATGAAATATTTAAAATGCCTAAAATATCCTATATTCAACCATCTTCATCATGGTTGCAATGGCGGTTGTGCAGAGACAAGACGGAGGCAGCGGCGGCGAATTTTCATGGTTGAGCCGTGTTCGTCGGAGTGTTCGGTATCGGTTATCGAGGCAAGTATCTTGCTATACGATTTGTATCTTGTGAATAGGGACTTCGTGTTAGGGTTATGATGAATTGGTTTACTTTCGTGAATATGCTTCGTGTGAATTGATTATCGTGAACGATTGATGGTAGTGATAATATCCTCACTTGGCTAACGTTGTGGAATTGTGTTAATCATATGGTTTGTGTCGGGCGTGGTTGGTCATGGTTGAGTTGTCGTGATGATTATGATATTTGTGTCGTTTTGGTTTACATACTTGAATATGCATTATGGTGTATTGTTGAATGGTTGAGATATTGATAATAATGTGTGTTGCTCGTGGTGATGTGTTGAGTTGATCAATATGAGTTGTGTCGTGACAATGCGTGTGATCCAGGTAGGGTCTGACGAGGCCTCTGGAGTTCGGTACATGATGTACGAACAGTGATCGTGTGGTCCAGGTAGGGTCTGATGAGGCCTCTGGAGTTCGGTACATGATGTGTACGAACAACGTGTGTGGTCCGGGTAGGGTCCGTCGAGGCCTCTGGAGTTCGGTATATGATGTGTACGAACAACGCGTGTGGTCCGGGTAGGGTCCGTCGAGGCCTCTGGAGTTCGGTACATGATGTGTACGAACAGTGATCGTGTAACAGTGATTGATTGGCTAGTGTTTTAAAGTTGGATCACGGACCCATGACGATATCTTAATTAGTGTGTTTTGGAAACAAAAACCGGGCTGAGGCCTAACGCTTTCGAAAAGGTTTTGTTGATTGGGACTCGAGGTCCAAAAGAATTTCTATTTTAAAAATACCCGAGATGACGAGTTTCTTTTCAAATACTTCTTTGCTTGAGTTTGAAATTTCTAAAACTTCTCGGGAACATTTTGATAGTTGATTTCCGTATCAAATTCGTGGTTGCTATTTACTTGTTGCTCGTATCGTATTATACTTGCACTAGCAAAATAGTGGAATTTTGCTAACCCCCGAGTAATCGGGGGGTGGATGTCTGTTTTGTGTCCAGGTGCTTGCGGGTTCGGGGAGCAGTCACAAGATCGGCACAGGAAGTGGCGGGCTACGATACTAATCGAGAGTTGGGAGTTTAGTCGAGTTGTGTTGTATCGTCAGAGTCGTATTCCGCCTTCCGCTATTTTGTATCTTTAGCCCTGCGTGGGCATTCTTTGTAAAGAGTTGTATTTTTCTGTTTACGTCAGTCGTACGACCTCACCAGTCCGTTTAGTTGTTTATAATTGACCTTAACGGTTCGTATCATTGTATTGTTTGCCCCGGTCGGGCATACACTTGGTCATTTTGTGATATTTAGTCTGGTAGATCCTTGTGGGAAGGATCTACGGCGTGTAATATTACCATACGGTTTTGGGGGTGTTACATGCAATAACTTTAATGTTACAAAGGTAACAGTGAAGGGGGAATCAAGAATTTTCGAAAATTTTAACTAATGGTACAGACTACAGCTTTATGAATTTTTATATCAGCAGCTTTCTAGAAGTTGATGTGGTTTAACTAATTTAATAATAATTTTGAAATTAGATTGGTCAACTCTGGCTTAGTTTGTGCTTCATTGACAACAGTTGAAAGTATTTCCGCTCCAAATATCTGTGATGTTTTCAAAAATACGGAAGATGATGTCAAAAACTTAGCTGAAATAATTCGATTTGACATGGATGGTCATTTCTGGGTATCTGCTACCATAATTCAAGTTGAGAGTTTGAATGATTGGTGCTACTTAGCATGCAGTAAGTGTTCTAAGAAACTGTCACATGCCTCTAAAAGTTTTTGGTGCAAAGTGTGGAATGAAAGATCATCAAGGACAATACAAGTATGATTTGGCTGGTTCAATTTTATATATAAAAAGTTTTATATGTCCTATTTCAACCTCACAATTATCCTTTACTATTATAAAAACAGGTACAAAATTAAAGTGTTGGTACTTGATGAAAGTGGAAGTGCATAGTTCATGTTGTGGGATAAGGAGTGCTATGAGGTGATAGGGAAACTGTAGCATATGTCATGAAATTAAATGTGTGTTGTATTCTACAAATTTATAAAAATATAAAACATTTTAAGGAACTGACAAATAATATTTTTGATGTGAACACAGGCTGAGGCATTCGATTTTATTCCAAAGGAAATTGAAGAGGCCTTGACTGACCGTGTTGGGTTTTTTAAGATGCAAGTTAGAGAGACGGATCAAATTCGCAACTCTGTGATCTATAATATGACCAAACTTACTGCAGGTGCAAAGATTGTATCTGTTTACAATGAAAACTACGTTCAGAAAAGTGTAATAATAATTTTTTTATATTATTATTTTTTTATGATTTTTATATATTTTTAGGAAGTGAAGTTGTTATGCCATGTTGAAGAAATTGATGACAATAAAAATATGATCCTCAATTCGAGTGAAAATGGCAACGAAGCTGTTGATGAGGAACTTCAAGAACTACCAGAAAAAACATTGAATGCAGAAGATACATTGGACTGCGGATTTGGAAAGAGAATGAAAAAATGTGTGAAGAAAGAGAAATGAAAAAAAAAAGTTATTTTCATGTGCATTATTGAGGTATTTATTTACATCTTCTAAAGTTTGTTTTAGGTTAGTAGCATCGTAAGATTAAAGCTATGTATGTTTTAAAGACTTCATCAATCAGTTGTTTTGTTTTGATTTAATTTACTTCGATTGCTTATAATTCCAGCAGACTTTCAATGACTTATACTTCCTATTATTTATTATATGTTCTTTTTATTTAGATGAGAATAATTCTTCTATTTACTATTTATTGTAATTAATGTCATTATTTACCAGTAAGATATCTTTGTTTATGTATCCCCCCAAAAAAAATATACCAGAATCTATAAGACAATGTAAATCATGTTGTGATAATGAAATATTCTCTCTGGTACATTGTTTATATATGCCAAGAAATATACAGGAGAAGCTATGATTGTTACAACTTTTTTTCTACAAGCTAAAAAACAACAATATAAAATATATAAGTTAATAAAAAAAGTGATATGTTCCATCCAAAATATTAAATTAAACATGTATAGACTTAAAACGTATACATTTTTAATTGTCAAAATCTAATGTCTTAGCTCATTTCTATTTTTTAAAATTTAATGTTTTAGTTAAGCATTATAATAAAGACCGTGATACAATTCAGATTACTGACATATAGTTTCTTCTCTTATATAAATAAGACCGAATATTTTTTGTAGTTGACTAAGTCAATCTGAATATTTCCAACATTATGTAATCAGTTAATTTAAAAAATGCTATTCTTTAACTTCCACTTTCTATCTATACTTTAAATGGTCTATATTATTTAGGTTCTCTACATATTTGTTTAAACAAAATGTCATACTAATGTTTTCAGTACCGAAGTAAATATATAATATCCTAAGACATCTTCGTATTAAAGATTAGTTTGTTTATATTAATATTTTAATTTCAATATATATAATATATAATATTCTTTTTTGGTTTTGCATTTTAACATATCCGCAGTTTGAATATTTTCATTGTTGATTACCTTAATTTGATGATGTGGATGGTGTATGTAGGGCTGGGCACTTGAATCCGAAATCCCGATCCCATTCCGATCCCGTTCCGAAAACTAGCGGGACGAGATGGGATAGTTTCTTAAAATGGCAATTCCGTCGTCCCGTCCCGCACTGTTACTATTCAAATGGGACGGGATGGGATCGGGACCATCCCGATCAATCCCGTTCCATTCCGTAATATTTAATATAATCAATTTTTTATATATCATTTAATCATGTAAACCCTAAAAAGTAAAATCTATTTTCTACGCCTCATATCCGACTTCTGACTTCTGAGTCTCTCTGTCTCTCATCTCATTCTTCTTCCTCCCATCGATACTACCCCTCTCTTTTCACCTGCGAAATTGAACGAACCCCCCCAAAAAGGCAGAAACAATCAATCTTCGGTGAGTCTCCAGCGCATCGATTTGTCAACGCATCTATTTTGTTCTAATGGATATTGGGGGTCACTTTGTTTTGGAATGACTAGTTTGGATTTTTTTTTAAATTTCTACCTCATTCATTTGATAATTCCAAAATTTATAGCTGTCTCATTCGTTTTTTCACAATTTCTATCAAGGTCAATAAATGTGCAGGATATCCCGTCCCGTTCCGGTCCTGACCCGAACCCGAACGGGATCGGGACGTGCGGGATGAATTTCAGAATACGCAATCCCGACTCATCCCGTCCCATGCCCACCCCTAGATGTGTGCGTTGTGATACTTCACAGCCAAGGGGTAGTAAGGTTGGAGACGAGATGAATACTTCTGGCAGAAATTCCAGAGCATTGAAGAGAATACCAACTGAAATAATTGAGGCTAAACCGATACAAGTTACAGCAGACTGTACGAGCCAGTTACGTGTCGTGTAAATTTCACTGAGTTTGAGTTGAAAAGTTTCGTTTACAATTTAAATGTTCAAAAAAATTCTTGAAAGTATAAATTTTTGAATGGCATAGTTTAATTCAGTATAAGTAAATAGTATCATAAAAGATTATGCCTTTGAATCGAGTTAACTATGTCTTTTGAAACTAAATTATATAATATAGAGTTTGAAACTCTATTCTACATAAAGAGATATAGATCTGTCAAACTATATTAAGTTTAAAAAACTAAGTATATTTTCATTAGATCTATTGATATAAATTATATGTGCTCGATATATCCTCTCATGTCAAAAATTTCTTGAAACAAATATTAACTATTATTCGACCGGACAGAAAACATAGCGTTGTAACCAAGATTTTGATGCTACTTTAGTTCTAAATTAACTTGGAACAGTAGACGTAACCGCAGATTGATAGATCTATATCGGAAAAAAAAAATTGAATTAATAGTTTAGAGCTATTACTCAACTTAAAACTATGAATTTTTTTCCTTCTTTTGGATTACATTGATATTCAATTATTTGCAAAAGTGACTGAAGAATATTTATTTTCATCTTTTTATCAACCGAAATAATCGGGTAAAAAAACGAATCAATCCCTTTTATTTAGGATTCATCTCCAGAAAGAAAGATTTTTAGATTAATCCTTCATATATCCATTTAGATGGAAAAGAAAGATATCTATTGAAGATTCTTCTTATATTTTGTTCTCAGTTAACTTAAAACAGTAACTTAAGTTACGGAAACCATAAATAAATATATCTACGTTACTTATGTTTATAAAAAAAATGTAAATTCATATATATATATATAGATATAGATATAGATGTTCGAAGAATAAGGTATTCATAGTTTGAAGCTATTACTTAGCTAAAAACTATGAATACGTTCGAAAATACTACATGATTTAGGTATATAAAATATTATAAACTTAAATATTAACCATAAACAAACATATTTATGAGGAAAAAATGTAATCATAGTTTAAAACTATTACTCAACTGAAAACTATAAATATTTTCCTTTTTATTTTTCATATACAGTGATATCTAATAGATTATGTAAATATTTGCTAGAATATTTTATAATATATTTAGGTAGAATTAGATCCTTAATTAGCTCCTTACTTTGCTCCTTAATTCCAGGCTTTCTAGCTTGCTTTATGACTGTATAGTTGGTATATTAACCTGCTAGATGAATGAAATGATTCAAGGGGAACTAATTCTTTCATGGTATCGGTATTCTAGGGTTCTTTTCTCTCCTTTCTTCCGCTGCCCTAGTCTCTCTTTTCTCCATCTTTCTGTCATCTTTCTTCTGCCATTCATCATCATGTCTGATGATGCTACTCCTCCACCAGTTAAGTCATCACCCTCGTTCCATCGAGCTCTCGTCGTCTCAAATATCAAGAATCATGTCTGTGTGGTTCTTGAGATGGAGAACTCACAATATGGAACTTGGGCTGAACTTTTTAAGATTCATACTCGTTCTCACAAAGTCCTACATCACATAATCCCTCCACCTGCGGGGAAAGAGAAGCCATCTCCAAAAAATGATGAGGAACTTGAGCTATGGACGACCATTGACGCCACTGTGCTTCAATGGATTTATTCGACCATTTCGAATGATCTATTAAACACCATTATTGAACTAGATGCAACTGCAATGGAAGCTTGGGTTCATTTGCGTGAAATATTCCAGGATCACCAAAACTCTCGTGCGGTGACTCTCGAACAAGAATTCACAATGACCCGTATGTAGGACTTTCCCAATGCTTCGGCTTATTGTCAACGCTTGAAGAGTCTTGCGGATCAACTTAAAGACGTTGGGGCACCGATCACCAATATTTGGCTTGTTCTACAACTTGTCTCGGGTCTGCCCTGTAGGGTAACTATTCGGAATACATAAAAATTACACAACAACGCAGTAAACGAATTACAAGTAAATTCCGGGGATTAAGAATTACACAACAAACTTATAGGCAACGAATTACACGAAACAAAAATGGGAAAAACGAATTAACCCAAAAAACCGAGCACAAAGAACAGGAATTTAAAGTGCTAGAGACCAAACCGAACAGATCACAAAGATCTGAAAAACGAAAGGCAACGGAGGTGCGAATCGATCGGAACTCGGCCTCGGCTCAGTCCTCCAATATCCAGTACCCACGTCCAAGGCTCCATGTGTATCCGTGGCCAACAACCCAGACGAACAAATCTAACTCCCCGACAGGTTTCAAAGGTCCCGAATAGAAACACCCCCCAAAAATCGGCCTCAAGCAATTTTCACAATATTCACTCAGAAATATATTTTTCACTCAGAAAAACAAGAATTCACAAAAAAAACACAGATTGATTTTTCTCACTCAGAAAAGATTTTGATTTTTCGTGTATCTCTCAAGCCCAAATCGCCCGTAAATATATAGGCAAAACAACAAACGGAAAAGCTACAGATTTTCGGGGAATCGAATCCATTCATATCATTAATTGATATGGGTTTCGATTCCCTTCCAAATCGGAACCGCGAAGCCGAGCAGAAAAGGTAAGGAAATCGGATTTCCATGGCAGTCGGCGGAGTGGCGAGAGGGATGAGAGAAAAGCCGAAAAGTGAGGCTAGGGTTTACGGGGGGGGATAAAATATAAGAGACCAACGGTAGAGATAGGTCAACTATCAATCAACAGGTGAGATCAAGGAGCCGGAATGGACTAAAAGTCGGGCCATGGAGAGGATTTAATAAGTCTGGGCCAGGCTGCACAATACCGGCCCATAATAATAAAAAATCATTGGGGCCAACTTTTAACAAATCTCCACCCGGACCAAATGAGCCATCGGGGTACTTTATTTGATAAGGAGGTCATCATCGCCGAACGTCACACCACCTGCACACCACACAAAGTTAGTACAAGTATAAAGACATTAATCAATCACTAAGAAAGAAAACTAGGAATCACGGAGAAAAACTAGAAAAGCTATCACAAAGATAGCGTAAAGAAAGACTGGAGAGTCTTCAGTTGAAGGAGTCGATATTTAGTATCGACTTGCAAGATCTGATTTTCTCGACCGGTAGGCACTTCGTGCCCATATCTGCAGGGTTAGACTGGGACGGGATTTTCTTCAAATCAATTATGCCCTTTTCCACGATATCACAGATGAAATGTCGCCTGACATCAATATGCTTTGCACGATCATGGAAAACAGGATTTCTGCACAAATGTATGCTAGATTGACTGTCAGAAAAGACCACAACATTGTCACAAAGAACACCAATTTCAGTAAGTAAACATTTCAACCAAATAGCCTCTTTAAAGGCTTCAGTGGTGGCACTATATTCAGCTTCAGTAGTAGACAAAGTAACTATATGCTGAAGTTGTGATTTCCAAGAAATGCACGAGCCACACAAGGTAAACACATATGATGTTGTGGACTTACATTCATCCCAGTCATTGGCATAATTAGAATCAACATAACCTTTAAGGTTAACCCCGTCATTAGATTTAGAAAACACAAGACCATCAGAAACAGAGTTTTTTAAGTACCGAAGTAACCACTTAAGAGCCTCCCAATGAGGCTTCCCTGGATTGGCCATATACCTACTTAAACAGCTCACAGCATAAGCAATATCCAGTGCAGTGCATGACCATAAGGTACATGACAGATCCAATAGCATTAGCATATGGGATAGATCTCATTTCACGAATCTCAGATTCAGTTTTTGGTGACTGAGTTTTGTATAATAAGAAATGAGAAGCCAACGACACACTAGCAGATTTCGCATCAGTCATTGAAAATTTTTCTAGAATTTTACCAATGTAAGAGGACTGATTTAGAAATAAAGTGCCTTTAGATCTATCCCGAACGATATTCATGCCTAATATCCTTTTAGCATCCCCCAAATATTTCATGTCAAATTGTTCACCTAAGCGATTTTGAACATGATTAATAGATTTGATGCACGAACTTATCAAGAGCATATCATCTACATAAATAAGTAGGAACATAGGAACATCACAGTCAATCTTGAAATAAAGGCATGGATCATATGCACTTCGACAGAATTTCAAGGACAGCATGCAATCATTAAATTTCTTGTTCCACTCTCTAGGGGATTGCTTCAGGCCATATAAGGTTTTATTCAGCAAGCACACATAATCCGGATGGTTACTATCTATAAAACCTTCCGGTTGTTTCATGTAGATGGTTTCTTTTAATTCACCATGCAAAAATGCCGTTTTAACATCTAATTGTTTCATCTCCCAATTATGATGTGCAACTAATGCAAGCATGATGCGAACAGTGGTGAATTTAACTACGGGTGCAAAAATTTCGGTATAGTCAATACCTTCACGCTGAGTGAAACCTTTAGCTACTAACCTCACTTTGAATCTGATGTCATCCTCATCCTTTTTAACTTTAAATAACCACTTACAGTCAATCAAAGAACAGTTTCTAGGTTTTGGAACAAGTTTCCAAGTATTATTCGCATGCAAGGATGTCATTTCTTCATTCATTGCACTTAACCATTCATTTGATTTATCAGACAACAAAGCATCATTGTAAGATTTAGGTTCATTCCCATCAAGCATATCAAACACATTGAAAGCAAGAGAAGCCATATGGAAATCATCTAAATGTATAGGTCTTCTAACATTTCTTCTAGACCTATCCCTAGTTAGTTGATAATCAGACAAATCAGGAACATATTCAGATTCGTCTCCATTTTCAGATTGATTATCAGGTTGATCATTAGAGATTTCAGGATTTTCCATATTATCAGATTCAGCAGGTAACTCATTATCACTAAGATGCTCCACCCTAATCTGAACAGGGTGGGGAGAATTTTCAGCAGCTAACACAGGAGCAGGTAAAGGATTATTAAGATAAGGAAATTCAGTTTCATTAAACACAACATCCCTACTAGTGATCACCTTCAACCCGGGTTCAGATCTGACCCATAAACGATAACCCTTAATACCATCAGGATATCCAAGAAAAACACATCTCAAGGACCTACGCTCAAGTTTATCAACATTTTGATGCACATAAGCAGCACAACCAAACACACGAATGTTTGAAAAATCAATAGCATGACCTGACCACACAGACTCGGGGTAATTACCATTCAATGGTATAGAAGGTGATCTATTGATAAGATAGGCAGCAGTTAAAAGAGCCTCACCCCAAAAACTTTTGGACAGCCCAGAACTGGCGAGCATAGCCCTAACCTTTTCAAGGAGGGTTCGGTTCATCCGCTCAGCCACCCCATTCTATTGAGGGGTGTATGGAACTGTCTTATGCCTAAGGATGCCATTTTCAGAACACATAGTATCAAACTGAGTATTGCAAAATTCAAGACCGTTGTCGGTCCTTATCTTTTTAATCCGTTTTCCGGTTTGATTTTCCACTAAAGTTTTCCAAGTTTGAAATTTTTCGAACACACCAGATTTCAGTTTGAGTAGAAAAATGAAAACTTTCCTTGAATAATCATCAATAATGGACAAGAAGTAACGGTTCCTTCCATGAGTCGGGACACTGGCAGGACCCCAAACATCAGCATGAACATAATCAAGCACATTGGAACTCTTACCAGATTTTTCAAAAACAGGATCAGGGGAATTGGGAGGTTTCAGAAATTGGGTTTTATGTTGTTTTCCATACATGCAAGAGTCACAGAAAGACAACTTAGAGATTTTATCTTTTCCAAAACACTTTTGTTTATGCAAGATATCTAATGCCTTCATGCTCATGTGTCCTAACCTATTATGCCATAATTCGGTTTTATCCGCACAAACCAGGTTGGAACATGCAGCAGTTTCAGTTTGGCAAATATACAAATTAAATTTCCGGATTCCTTTAAACAACATTAAGGAACCTCTGCAAATTTTCATATAACCATTTCCCCATGAACCCCTAAGACCCTCATCTTCCAAAGTAGTACAAGATATCAAATTATTAGATAAATCGGGAATATGTCTGACATTTTTTAAAGTAAACTGAGTAACATCAGCAAATTTCAAACAAACATTCCCTACCCCGGCCACAACCCGTTTCACTTTATCAGGCATATAAACATACCGATCACCAAGATTAGTATAACTCGTAAAATGCTGTTTATAAGGTGTCATATGGTGAGTGCATCCAGGATCCAGCAACCATTCATTTTCACTCAGACCCGAAAGCACAGAATTCACAGAGAGACGCAAATTATCAATAACCATAAAGACATCCCCAGCAGTAAAATTAGCCTGATCATTTTACAAATTCTTTTTAGGCTTTGTGCATTCTTGTATATAATGACCAGATTCACCACAGTTATAGCATTTGCGATTTTTAGGCCGGAACTTAGATTTATCCTTCCATTGCCCCTTTTTCTTATTAGACTTCTCAGAATCAGTTTTGATAAACGGTTTCTTTTTAAGGTGTGGTTTAGACCTTACAAAGTTGATATCAGAAACCAGTTTAGAAACCTTATTAACTTTCAAGTCTAATTCCTTACTCTTTAAGCCACTTATAACAGTGTCTAAGGTCACAGAATCCCTACCATATTTTATAGCAGATTTCACATCATTATAAGCATCAGGGATAGCATTCAAGAGCACAATAGGGGAATAATCATCAATGTTTTTATCACCCGTTTGTTTTATATCTTGTACTAACTTTGTAAAGGTATCAAGATTACCATCAATATCTTTATTCGAGACGGAACAGGAATTTAAAGTGCTAGAGACCAAACCGAACAGATCAAAAAAGTCTGAAAAACGAAAGGCAACGGAGGTGCGAATCGACCGGAACTCGGCCTCAGCTCAGTCCTCCAATATCCAGTACCCACGTCCAAGGCTCCGTGTGTATCCGCGGCCAGCAACCCAGACGAACAAATCCAACTCCCCGGCAGGTTTTAAAGGTCCCGAATAGAAACACCCCCCCAAAAATCGGCCTCAAGCAATTTTCACAATATTCACTCAGAAATATATTTTTCACTCAGAAAAACAAGAATTCACAAAGAAAACACAGATTGATTTTTCTCACTCAGAAAAGGTTTTGATTTTTCGTCTATCTCTCAAGCCCAAATCGCCCGCAAATATATAGGCAAAACACTAAACGAAAAAGCTACAGATTTTCGGGGAATCGAATCCATTCATATCATTAATTGATATGGGTTTCGATTCCCTTCCAAATCGAACATGGCCGGCGAGAAAAGGTAAGGAAATCGGATTTCCATGGCAGTCGGCGGAGTGGCGAGAGGGATGAGAGAAAAGCCGAAAAGTGAGGCTAGGGTTTACGGGGGGATAAAATATAGGAGACCAACGGTAGAGATAGGTCAACTATCAATCAACAGGTGATATCAAGTAGCCGGAATAGACTAGAAGCCGGGCCAGGGAGAGGATTTAATAAGTCTGGGCCGGGCTGCACAATACCGGCCCATAATAATAAAAAATCATTTGGGCCAACGTTTAACATGCCCAAAGCATACAAAGGCGTGGGAACACAAATACGCCATGCCAAGCCCCTACCTCCATTCACAGAAGCCAGGTCTTCCCTTGTGTTGGAAGAACGTGAACTTGCAGCCATGGTTTCCCATGGGTCTAGCTCAATGATGGTTGCCGCAGTCGATGATGCATCTCTTCCTTCTGACAGTTCGGGTAATCATAGCGGGAAAAACAACAAGCATTCTGGATGCAAAGGGGGTTCTGTTCGCGGCTATGGCGGCAGCAAAGGCGGCTTCGGCGGCAATCGTGGTAGTGGTGGTCGCAGTTATGACGGTGCACAGCGGGCTGTTCCGGTACAGCAACCCAGGCAAATGGGTCATTGGCAGTGGGTTCCTGCTGTTCCTCCTCCTTCATGCCCCTTTCCTACTTCAAGTTGGGCTCGCCCAACCATGGCTCCAGCAGGCACAACAAAGCAGCATGGTGTTTTGGGCCCACATCCACCCCAACAGCTTTACAGAGCAGCTGCACCTATGTGTTCATATGTTCCCATCGATATAGAATCGGCTATGCACACTGTTGGCAGCCCATCCGACTTGGGATCCACGTGGACACACCAAGACAACTAAACCGACCGAGCAGAACCTGAAGTCGGACCGGGCAAAAAACCGATTTCCTCCCAGGCTCACAAAAGACTGGACCGGACGGCGATGCCAAGGCCGACCCGAAATCCGATCCGGGAGGGCCAAGCAGAGAGAGGACAAAAATTGCCCAGATTCGAGATTACAACAAGGCCGACCTGAACGGCGGGAGACCCGAGGACTGACTCCATCGGATAAACACCCCCAAGAGTCGGCAAAGCAGGCCCGCATGCCAATTAAAGCATGCAATCACGCCCCTTCCCAAGGCGCTCCTTAGAAGCCGCCACGTGTCCTGGGCATAAATGCAGACTGACAAGTGTTTTGGGCATATTCCTCAGACATTCGCCAGCTGTCACCTCTCCATTGGCCCAGGTTGTCTATATATAGAAGAAATGTACAGTGAAAGCAGATCTTTGGATTTCAAGCATTTATAATAGAGAGAGAAAAAAGAGAGAAAAGAGAAAAGAAAATAAGACTTGTAATTAACAAGCATCCAGATAGACCGACATAAATTATCTTGCTCGGTTCTACTCTATCAAAAAGGTCATTAATAAAATTTAGTGATCAAACACCTTCCTTTTTGTTATTTTATTTTCTACGTGGCTTCGATTCATTCGTCTTAATCAGCACACGTGACGTTGACCAAACCAGACGTCAACAGATTGGCGCTAGAGGAAGGGGACCTCCGATAAAAAAAGATAGATATATACCATTCACCGGAGATGTCTCACGACGGTTCGAAAAACCCTCAGCCCGCGACGGAGGAAGAAAACCTCCTTAAAGTGGTTGAGTGCTTTAAACACCCTGCCTTCATCCAGGGCATGGAGGCCCTTATGGCAAGAGTTACAGGGGGCGGGACCCTTCAAAAACCCGAAGATCAGCTCGAGGCAGAATCTCAGACGGCCCGCCCCGCTGCCTCAGGACGAAACAGAAAAAGGACGGCCTCTGGGGCTGCCGGAGAAAGGGCGGAGAGCCACGGCGAAAGCTCACATCCCTCACGGAAAAGTAAGCTTTCGCGCCCCCCATCCGTTTTTAATCGCCTTGGGGCAGGAAGGAAAATCGAGAAGGCAGCGCCGGCTCCTACTGTCCAGAGTCAGAGCTGTAAGGAAGAGAAGGCTCCCCACCCGTCCCTAAATCCAACGCAAGTATTACCTCCAACTCCGGGCGATAATTCGAGCGAAATTGAGTTTCTAAAAAAGCGCCTTACAGAGCTTGAAAATAAACAACTCCAGCCATCCCAAAGTTCGGAATGGCTCAACAGCCAGGAGAGTCCCCTGGCCCCTAGCGTTCTGGCGGAACCCCTCCCGGAGAAGTTCAAAATTCCTCAAATTCCGCCATACAACGGAGAAACAGACCCTAACGCCCATCTTGGGCATTATAATTCCTGGATGGATCTGCACGGGTCTCAGGACGCGTTCCGATGCTGAATGTTTTCCCTAACTCTGGGAGAGAGGGCCCAGAGGTGGTATCGGACGCTGCCCCATCATTCGGTTCAAACGTGGGCTTAGCTTTCGGCGACGTTCCGATCCCACTTCATGGGGTCCCTTGTGCGAGTCGCCCCACGCTCATCCATTGCTTCCGTGGTCCAGGGGCCGAGCGAGTCCCTTAAAGATTATATATCCCGTTTCAATAAACAGATATTAGAGACGGAACCTATGTCCGACGATGCGCTAGCCATTATTGCCCAGGCCGGCCTTCTCAAAAATTCTTTCTTTAGCTGGACGGTGTGCCAGAATGTCCCACACACCTACCAGGAATTTTTGGAGCGCGCTAGCTCCCACATAGCTGCCGAGGAAGCCATGCCGGCACCAATGCTAGTCATGCCCTCCGATCAAAAAGGATCGTATAAAAAGAAAGAAGAAAGGCGTGACTACAAAGAGGCCCGTCAAGAACCCCGACGGGAAAATAAAACCCCTGCCTCTTCCTCAACAGTCCCGACCACTCAAAGCTATCGCCGGCCCGAGCTCATGGCCAATTTCACAGAAATATATTCCATCGGAGCCACGACGATATTCGATCAGATAAAGGACAAAAATCTGCTCCCGGTCCCTCGGCCGATCTACAAAGATCAAAAGGACATGGACCAGACTTGCTTTTGCAAATACCATGAGTCAGCGGGTCACAACACTGAACAGTGCCGAGACCTCGTCGCCGCTTTGATCGCGGTATGCGATGAGACAGGCTTGAGGCGATTTACCCGGAATCCGCCCCGGGATCGCCAGGATAGGGCCGACCCGACGAGAGCTAAGAATGATCGGGTACCTCCAGCCCCCAAATCCCCCTGGGAAATTTTAACCATTATGGGGACCGCTGAAGTCGATGAACATCGATCAAAGCGCCAGAAAAAGGCCTCCATTCGAGAAGCCACCACCTCCTACTAGCGGACCGAACGCCGAGCAGAGGGGTTCCTATCAGTGGCCGAAGATGCCCCCAAGAACCCCCGGCTGGCAGTTACTTTTGAGGAGTCCGATGCCGACGGCTTGGACCATCCCCATTCAGACGCCCTTGTCATCACCCTGCCTGTAATGGGGATCCCGGTTCATAGGATATTGGTGGACTCCGGGGCCTATGCCAGCATCATCTACCTTCATACTCTTCGTAGGATGAAGGTAGACCAATCTTATGTCCGGCCTTGCAACGAAGATATTCGGGGATTTGCCAACTGCCGCACCTCCCCACTGGGGGAAATCGACCTCGCCTTGGAATTTGGTCAGGGGCCGATCAGAAGGAAGATGATCACAACCTTCAAGATCATCGATGTGCATAGTGATTATAATGCCATCATAGGCCGACCAGTGATGTCGAGGCTGAGAGCCACTCAGTCTACATATCACCTGTGCATGAAATTTCCCACCCCGGACGGCGTCGGGGTACATAAAGGGGACCAAAGGGCCGCCCGGGAATGCAACCTCAACATCCGGGCTCGCGAAATCAACACCGCAGAAGGCATCCCGGAAAACTTGCCAGAAGAAATGGAGACTATCGATTCGAATGGCGGAGAAACCACCACAGAGCGAGGTCCGAAGGTCCGGGGCGCAAACCCCGAAGAAGGAAGACAGAAAGCGGACCGGGGCCGCAGGCCTGGGAAAGAGCCGATATTAGAAGAAGATCCCGTCGACCCGCGGTATCAAAATCCGAAAGGAAAAATTCGCCATGCTGAGCCAACAGAAGAATTGGACCTGGTCGACGTGGACTCTTCTAATCCAACCCGACGGCTAAGAATCGGCCACAACCTCCAAGAGCCGATCCGCTCCGAGCTAATCTCCCATCTTAGCCAAAACCTGTATGTCTTCGCTTGGACCCATTCGGATATGTCGGGGATTGACCCGGAACTTGCATGCCACCGGCTGAATATCGACCCCAGCTCCAAGCCGGTTATTCAGAAAAGAAGGAAAATGGGGCCGAAGCGGCAGAAGGGGCTGGAAGAGGAGGTAGAAAAGCTAATCGATAACGGGTTTATTCGGGAAGCCCAATACCCGACTTGGGTAGCTAACCCGGTCTTGGTAAAAAAAGCCGACCGGGCTATGGAGGCTCTGTATTGACTTCTCCAACCTGAACAAAGCCTGCCCGAAAGATAGCTACCCCCTCCCCCATATCGACTACATGGTGGATGCAACGGCCGGGCACGAGCTAATGAGCTTTATGGATGCGTATTCGGGATACAAACAGATCCCAATGCATCCCGCCGATGAGGAAAACACCTCCTTCTACTCGGCCCGCGGCTTATACTGCTACCGGATGATGCCTTTCGGGCTCAAGAATGCCGGCGCGACATATCAACGCCTGGTAAATAAAATGTTCAATAGCTTGATAGGTCATACTATGGAAGTATATGTAGATGACATGTTAGTTAGATCTCTGCGCTCGGCCGACCATGTACATGACCTCAATAAAACGTTTGCTATTTTGCAGGAGTATAAGATGAAGTTAAATCCGAAGAAATGTTCATTCGGGGTAGGTTCTGGAAAATTCCTCGGCTACATGGTAAGTCAAAGAGGGATTGAAGCCAACCCCGATAAAATTAAGGCAGTAGCCGAGCTTGTTCCTCCAAACTCGGTCAAAAAGGTGCAAAGCCTAACTGGCCGCCTAGCCGCACTGAGCCATTTTATCTCTCGCTCAATGGATAAATGCAAACCTTTCTTTGAGGTGATAAAAAAGAAGAAGGATTTTCAATGGACAGAACCTTGCCAAAAATCCTTCGAAGCTATCAAGAAAGTCCTAGCAGAAGCCCCGACCTTGCAGAGACCGACCCGAGGGGAACTCCTTAGCTTATATCTCGCGGTCTCCGACTCCGCGATCAGTGCCGCTCTGATTCGAACGGAGAATGCGGTGCAACATCCGGTTTATTATGTGAGTCAGGCCCTTCATGATGCCGAGCTCTGATATGCCCCAATGGAAAAATTGGCCTATGCGCTCATAATGGCATCCCGGAAGTTGAGACCCTACTTTTTGGAACATCAGGTAGTCATCTTAACCAACTATCCATTAAAATAGGTTATGCACCGACCTGATGTTTCCGGCCGGATGGTAAAATGGGTCGTCGAACTCGGACAGTTTGACATAGCTTACGAATCGCGCACTGCTATAAAGGGACAAGCCCTTGCGGACTTCATTGCAGAATTCACGCCCGCGATCGCTCAGGGGGACGACCGATCAGAAGAATGGTCACTCTATATGGATGGGTCCTCTACCACTGACCGATCGGGTGCAGGAATAGTCCTCGTTAGTCCCGACCAGCGCCTGTTCTGCTCGGCTATTCGCCTGAATTTCCCGACCACCAATAATGAGGCAGAATATGAAGCTCTCTTGGCCGGTCTAGAAATGGCAACCTCCCTCGGCCTTGCCCGCCTCACTATCCTAAGTGATTCTCAATTAGTGGTCAATCAGATCAACGGCGAATATGAAGCCAAAGAACCCAACCTGATCAAGTACCTCAATCTGACACGGAATTGGCTACAAAATTTTCGGGGAACAATACAACATATTCCCAGAATTGAAAACATCCAAGCCGACTCTTTGGCCAAACTTGCATCTAGCTCCGGAGCCGAACACATGGATGAGGTCAGCATAGGGTATAACTCCTCATCAGCCCTGGAAATGGCCGAAATCCGGGCGGCCGAACAATTAGAGCTGCAAGGGTGGATGCAGCCTATAATGCAATACCTTCAAAGCGGCATTTTACCCGAGGACCGAGCCCAAGCGAGATCCTTACGAACCCAGGCGGCCCGGTTCACCATCGTGGACGGAACCTTATATAAAAGAGGATACTCGGTTCCACTGCTGAAATTCCTGTCTGAGTCAGAAGCAGAATACGCCCTCAGAGAAGTACACGAGGGTATATGCGGTAATCATTCTGGCGGCCAGGCATTGGCCTATAAATTGATTCGACAAGGCTATTATTGGCCCAACCTCAAAAAAGATGCCATTACGCTCGTGCGGAAGTGCGTCCGGTGTCAAATCTTCGCTCTGCAGATCCGATCCCCGCCGGAAACCCTCACTTCCATATATTGCCCATGGCCGTTCGCCAAGTGGGGGATCGACTTGATCGGCCCTCTACCTAAGGGATGAGGAGGAGTGCAATACGCCATTGTCGCAGTCGATTATTTTACAAAATGGGCAGAGGCCGAGCCTTTGGCACGAACAACTGAACAGAAGATAGTCGACTTCATATGGAAGTCAATCGTATGTCGGTTCGGGATTCCACAATCTATTGTCTCTGATAATGCCAAACAATTTGACAATAAGAAATTTCGAGCTTTCTGCGACGGCCTCCAAATACGAAATAACTTTTCCAAGCCCTACTATCCACAATCCAATGGGCAAGTCGAGGCGGTCAACAAAATCCTGAAACAACACCTCAAGACACGCCTCGAAGAACTGAAGGGTTCTTGGCCCGAGGAGCTCCCCGGGACCTTATGGGCCTATCGAACAATGCATAGATCCGCCACCGGCGAAACGCCTTTCTCACTAGCTTTCGGCTCTGAATCCGTTATCCCGGTTGAAATCGGGGCACCTACCTACCGAGTAGCCCACTTTGAGGAGAGGTAACGACTTAGCCCTCAAAGTGAATTTGGACCTCCTTGCCGAAAAACGAGCTCAGGCAGAAATGCGAAACGCCGTTTACAAAAGGAGGAGTGAAAAATATTACAACTCCAAGGTTCACCCGAGAAGCTTCCAGGTCGGCGACCTAGTCCTTAAAAGGTGTTGGGCCCGGATCCCGGACCACTCAAGCCCAAATGGGAAGGACCGTATAAAGTTAGTGAAGTCCTTCAGAATGGAGCCTACCGGCTGGAATATTTGAACGGCCAAAGATTAACTTACCTGTGGAATGCTATGTATCTAAAGAGGTATTATCAATAAAAACTGACGTCATTCCATTTTTCAATATTGATGCACCTCATAAGACCGGCTCCTCCGGCACTATAAGACCGAGCTCGTCTCGGCACCTCATAAGATCGGCTCCTCCGGCACTATAAGACCGAGCTCGTCTCGGCACCTCATAAGACCGGCTCCTCCGGCACTATAAGACCGAGCTCGTCTCGGCACCTCATAAGACCGGCTCCTCCGGCACTATAAGACCGAGCTCGTCTCGGAACCTCATAAGACCGGCTCCTCCGGCACTATAAGACCGAGCTCGTCTCGACACATTCAAAAAAAAAAAAAAGCAACCACAAATACAACAAGAAGGATTTTGTTTAACCCAGTCGTTATTACAAAATTACCAACAATGGCAAGAAACCAAGGCGGATGGGCACGCATGCCGAACATGAAACAAAGCAAAAGAAAGACAAAGACCGGCACGCAGGCCAAGCAAGAAGCAAAAATCAAGGAAACTACTCGGCCCCACCCTCTTGGCCGGCCGTCTGAAAGGATTGCCCCTCACCTTCGCCATGCGGAGCTTGATCGGCGTCCTCACCCTCAGCAACTTTTGGCTCATCGGCTCCAGCAATATCAACATGCAGATCGGTCGCCTGAGATGCGATGTATGCCTCGATCTCCTGAACGGTTTTACCACCCTTCATGAGATCTAATATCTCGTAACAGGTGGAGACATAATTCAAGTT
Organism: Orobanche coerulescens; assembly: GCA_033398695.1. Classification (NCBI taxonomy): domain Eukaryota; kingdom Viridiplantae; phylum Streptophyta; class Magnoliopsida; order Lamiales; family Orobanchaceae; genus Orobanche; species Orobanche coerulescens. Next base: position 224,032,910 of record CM065804.1, read on the forward strand.
GATCATCTCCTCAAACGCAGGCGACTCCTTAAAAGCCTCCGCCCCAGCGGCAAGACCCCGGGCATAGCTCGAGACCTCGCAAGTGTTCATACGCTCGGTCAGGCTTTCCACAGGCACAGGTTTCCTTCAGATAAGCCTCGTGCTCGGCCCGAATATCCAAGCACTGTTTTTGCAACTGTTCGGCCGCATCTTTCATCTCCTCGGCCTTCAGCTTCCATATGTCGGCCTGGAGGGCCCGATTGTCCAGGAGCTCCATCTTGCCCCTCATGGAGGTTATCTCCCCCTCCAGAGACTTGATCAAGGAAGGGCATAGATGATGCTCCTCCTGAAAAGCCTTGAGGTCGGCCTCCGCCTTCTTGTGCTTCTCAGACAAGGTCGAAAACTCATTGGAGGCCTTCACATAGGTGCACATGGCCCGGCCGACCAGGGCATTTCCGAACTGGATCTGCTCAACCGGATCCATATCATTAGTCATTATCTCCAGTTTGGGCGTCCAACCCCTGATCGGAAAATGACTGGAGACGGCCACCACAGGAGGGACCCGATTAAGCATCTCAGGAGTCGGGGTAGCGGCCCGGACATAGTCAAGGAACCAGCGCGGCCGTCGCCCCTTCATCTGGTCACACGGCTCCACCCGCTCCTGGTTAACCGGGAGATAATGGCCCTCTAGGTCAATGACGGGCTCCTCCCGATCCGCCCGGACAGGGGTCGGAGCGGACACAACGACTTCTGGAGCAGACGAACCCTCAGCCTTGTTCGCGCTGTCCTCACGCCCGGTCTCCACTCTCTTGCGCTTACCGGACCGCTCCCTCCGCTCGGCGGCCTCAGCTGCCAGCCTCGCCACACGCTGCGCAGACGTCTCTTTCCGCCCGGACGAAGTCTTGGCCTTAGGAGCTGGAAAAGAAAGACATATCAAAAAAAAAAGTCAGACTTCCTTTGCTCAAGAGGACTACCTGAAGAAGACATTGTACTCGGATCGGTCGATCTAAGTCCGGCCGCCCAGAGATTTTCCTCGGTCACTAAAAGATGAGACTTCCTTTGTTCAAGAGGAAGATCCAAAAGCTGCTCAACCCGGTCGTCGAAGTCGGGAGAGGTCTCTGGCGCCGGGATGCGTCCTGCACACGCAATAAATGATGAGCGTTAGACAAAAAAAGGAACAAGAACAGAAAATACGACACTCACTCATTTTGGCCGTAAAAAGCATAGGGACCCGCAGCTCGGCATCTATCACCCCCGGCTCCCACTCATCCAAAGATCTCCTCCACGGCCCCCCAATAAAGAACCACTGTTCCTTCCAGCTGTGGATGGTCTCGGGCGCCCCCACTAACTCCTTGTGCATAGCATGCCGGGCCGTCAGATAAAACCCGGCCGTAGGACCTACCAACCGACCTCCATAGAAAGAGGTCATTGAACTCCTCGGCCCAGGCTCGGGCAGCCGTCTTGATTAAAAAGAATAAAAAGACCCACCACCCGAGCCCGTGGTCGGATGAATCAGGGGACAGGAAGGCCCACTTGCCTTAGCCACCGGGAAAAAGTCAACGGAAGCGGAAACCGAAGCCCGGCCAGTAGAGAGCGGTAATACACCGCCGTGCAACCGACGGGCGGACTGTGGGGCCTCTCCTCGGGATTCGGAACAAACATCCGCACCCTCGCCGGAATCTTAAATCGCAGCCGCCAGGCCGCCAATTGTTCCTCCGTAACGGTACTCGGAATCGAAGCTGAATCCCACTCCGCCTCCACGAGAGGGGACGGACGAGGGCGGGTCCGAGCCACCACCGGCTCGACTCTTTCCTCCTACTGAGTCTCTCCGACGGCCGTCAGCGGTGCCACCATCTCCACTTCCCCAGATCCCAGCGACTTCGCAACTTCGCCTTCTTCCTCCTCGACGCTCCAGTCAACGGGAGCTTCACCTATCGATAGATCCGCCACACCCGTGCGGTCCGGCGACACGGTCAAACCGACCTCTATCTCGCCTCTCATCTCCGACATCTCAAATAGAAAAGAAGAAAGAGGAGGAAAAGCAAGCTTACCGGGAAAGTCTATGTGAAATCGGAAAAAGAAAAATCGTCGGAAAAGATCTTTCTCTGCAACAACACATAAAAATGGCGAAGAGAGCATTAAGGAAGAAGACAGGCACTATTTATAGAAGAATAAAGGCATTAAATGCCAGGCGCGTGAGGCGACAATTCCTACTGAACCATCGCAAAGTCCAAGAGCGCGTGAACACACCGTCCAATCAACCTGTGCCACGCGTCCCCCACACAATAACACTTATAGACCCGGGAATCGATTCGACGCGACTCTCGAAGAGGCGTCTATTCGAAGGACCTTATCCTCCCACAAGCCGGATCGGTCTCGACGTGAAACGACTCCAGCCCCGACCAGCTCGGCACGACCCTGGACTCGGGGGCCCTTGTTGGCAGCCCATCCGACTTGGGATCCACGTGGACACGCCAAGACAACTAAACCGACCGAGCAGAACCTGAAGTCGGACCGGGCAAAAAACCGATTTCCTCCCAGGCTCACAAAAGACCGGACCGGACGGCAACGCCAAGGCCGACCCGAAATCCGATCCGGGAGGGCCGAGCAGAGAGAGGACAAAAATTGCCCAGATTCGAGATTACAACAAGGCCGACCTGAACGGCGGGAGACCCGAGGACCGACTCCATCGGATAAACACCCCCAAGAGTCGGCAAATCAGGCTCGCATGCCAATTAAATCATGCAATCACGCCCCTTCCCAAGGCGCTCCTTAGAAGACGCCACGTGTCCTGGGCATAAATGCAGACTGACAAGTGTTTTGGGCATATTCCCCAGACATTCGCCAGCTGTCACCTCTCCATTGGCCCAGGTTGTCTATATATAGAAGAAATGTACAATGAAAGCAGATCTTTGGATTTCAAGCATTTATAATAGAGAGAGAAAAAAGAGAGAAAAGAGAAAAGAAAATAAGACTTGTAATTAACAAGCATCCAGATAGACCGGCATAAATTATCCTGCTCGGTTCTACTCTATCAAAAAGGTCATTAATAAAATTTAGTGATCAAAACACCTTCCTTTTTGTTATTTTATTTTCTACGTGGCTTCGATTCATTCGTCTTAATCAGCACACGTGACGTTGACCAAACCAGACGTCAACACACACACAATGACGTTGAACCCGTCCGACCAGAATTGGTACATGGATACCAGAGCTACATCTCACATGACATCGACCAATGGTAATCTCTCGTCTTATTTTAATTTGAGCAATCAAAATACTGGTATTGTTGTTGGGAGTGGTCATTAAATTCCAATTCACAGTTGTGGTCACACTCGTTTGCCTCCCCCAAACCCCCCGTTGTCATTGCGGAATGTCTTACATGCACCTAAACTCATTAAGAATTTAATTTCAGTCCGAAATTTACTACTGATAATTTCGTGACTGTTGAATTTGATCCATATGAGTTTTCTGTGAAGGATTTTCGGACGGGGGTGGCATTAATGAGATGTAATAGCTGGGGAGATCTTTATTCACTCACCAATATCAAGTTACCAACCACCACACCATCCACCTTTGCGTCTTTGTCCCCTACTCTTTGGCATGCTCGTTTGGGTCACACGGGAGCTTCTATTTTGGATTGTCTTAGGGTCAATAAAAGCATTGAATGTAATACATCTAGTGGTTCTAGTATTTTCCATTCTTGTGTTCTTGGTAAACATGTTAAGTTACCATTTGAATCTTCTATTTCCGAAACTTTAATGCCGTTTGATGTTATTCATAGTGATTTGTGGACCTCTCCCGTTTTAAGTTCCATGAGTTATAGATATTATGTTCTGTTTTTGGATGATTTTTCGAAGTTTTTGTGGATTTTTCCTTTAACTAAGAAATCTGATGTCTATGCAAAGTTCTTAGCTTTCAAAGCCCATATTCATACCCAATTTGAACGTAGTATTAAAAATATCCAGTGTGATAATAGGAGGAAGTATGATAATGGTCAATTCGGGAAATTTTGTGAGTCTCATGGGATGTCGTTCCATCTTTCTTGCCCACATACGTCCTCACAAAATGGTAAAGCCAAAAGGAAAATCCGTTCCATTAATAATATCACTAGAACTCTTCTTTCTCATGCATCTCTTCCCCATTCTTTTTGGCATCACGCACTACAAATGGCTACTTACCTTCTTAATATTTTACCAAGCAAGTTATTGGGTCATAGCTCTCCTCTTCAAGTTCTTTACCAAAGAAAGCCATCTTACTCTCATCTTCGGGGTTTTGGGTGTTTGTGTTACCCCCTCTTTCCGTCTACGACAATCCACAAATTGCAAGACCGGTCTACACCTTGTGTCTTTTTGGGATATCCCACTAATCATCGCGGCTACAAATGTTATGATTTATCAACCAACAAAATCATTATTTGTCGTCATGTGATTTTTGATGAAAATGTTTTTCCTTTTTCAAAACTACACACTCCCACTCCCAATTCTTATGGTTTCTTAGATGATGGAATTTCACCACTTTGGTTTATTTGGGTAATGATCAGGGATTGCAGTCTAGTCCACATCACCCTTCACCCATGGCCCAAGCGAGTTCCCCCTTACCACCGTAGAGTCTGCTGCCCCTTCATCTCCCTTGGCAGCGAGTGGGCCAGCCCAACTAGAAGAGGCCCAGCAGATCACTCCACTTGTTCAGTCGGATCCATCTCCCTCTCCTATCCATTCTCCCTTGGCCAACAGCCACCCAATCCAACTTCAACTTTCCCAAACACATTTTCCGAGCAACCACCCACTATCAATCAGTCACGAATGGTAACCTGGAGTCAACATGGTATTTTTAAGCCTAAACGTCCCTTTAACTTTCATACCACGGTTACAAAGTCCCCTCTTCCTCGTAACCCTTTGTCCGCACTACGTGACACGAATTGGAAAATGGCTATGAATGATGAATTTGATGCTCTTATTAAAAATAAGACGTGGGAGTTGGTGCCCTGTCCACCTAATGTGAATGTTATTCATTCTATGTGGATTTTTACTCATAAAGAAAAGTCTAATGGTGACTTTGAGAGGCATAAAGCTCGTCTTGTAGGTGATGGCAAAACTCAACAGGTTGGTATTGATTGTGGTGAGACTTTCAGTCCGGTGGTGAAGCCGGCTACGATCCGAATAGTTCTTAGCATTTCTTTGTCCAAGAATTGGTCCATTCATCAACTAGATGTCAAAAATACCTTTCTTCATAGAGAACTCAAGGAAACAGTGTATATGCATCAACCTATGGGTTTCAGGGTTCCCACTCATCCAGATTATGTATGTTTGCTCCATAAGTATTTATATGGACTGAAGCAAGCCCCGAGGGCATGGTATAAACAGTTTGCCGATTATGTATCTTCTATTAGTTTTTTGAATAGCAGATCTGACAACTCTTTGTTTTTCTACCAAAAGGGAACCGCTATGGCATACATTTTATTATATGTTGATGACACTATTCTTACTGCATCCTCCGATTCTCTCCGTTGCTCCATTATGAGTCTTCTTGCCTCAGAATTTGCTATGAAGGATTTAGGTCCTTTAAATTATTTTTTTGGCGTTGCTGTGACTCACCACAAGGATGACATGTTTCTTTCACAGCGCAAGTACGCTGAGGAGATCATTGATCGTACTGGCATGTCTTCTTGTAAGGCTATAGCTACTCCGGTTGATACTAAACCGAAGGTGAGCCGCACTTCAGGTGCTCCATATGATGATTCGACTCTCTATCGCAGTCTCGCAGGTGCACTCCAATATCTTACTTTCACAAGGCCGGATATCTCTTATGCTGTTCAACAAGTTTGTTTACATATACATGATCCGAGAGACGATCATATGCATGCTCTTAAGCGCATCATCCGGTACATTCAGGGTGCACTTGGCCATGGCTTTCATCTCTATCCATCTTCAGTCTCTGACCTCCTTTCCTATACTGATGCCTATTGGGGGGTTGCCCTGACACACGTCGATCAACGTATGGTTATTGTGTGTTTCTTGGGGATAACTTAATATCTTGGTCATCCAAACGCCAACCTACTCTCTCCCGTTCGAGTGCTGAGGCTGAGTATAGGGGGTGGCTAATGTTGTCTCTGAGTCATGCTGGATCCGCAATCTTCTGTTGGAATTACATTGTCCTATTCATAAGGCTACATTGGTATATTGTGACAATGTAAGTGCCATTTATTTTTCAGGTAATCCAGTCCAACATCAGCGTACTAAACACATTGAAATAGACATCCACTTTGTTCGTGAAAAGGTTGCGAAAGGACAGGTGCGTGTACTTCATGTTCCGTCACGATATCAGATTGTCGATATTTTTACAAAAGGACTACCACAGGTCTTATTCGAGGATTTTCGGGACAGTCTCAGCGTTAGTAATCCTCCTGTTGCGACAACAGGGGTGTGATAGATTATGTAAATATTTGTTAGAATATTTTATAATATATTTAGGTAGAATTAGCTCCTTAATTAGCTCCTTACTTTGCTCCTTAATTCCAGGCTTTATAGCCTTGCTTTATGACTGTATACTTGGTATATTAATCTGCTAGATGAATGAAATGATTCAAGGGGAAATAATTCTTTCAATATCACCTACTAATTTTTGTAAGTTGATGGATTTTGTCAAGGCATTCAGAAAAAAATGACAGACCAAGTCGGGAATTCATTTTCATTTATTTACCAACCGAAATAATCGGGGCAAAATGATGAACCAAGCCCTTTTCTATCAAAATCATCTCCACCTACAACACATACGAAGATATTACTTCTTCATATATCCATGCAGATGTGAAAGACAGATAATAAAAATGATCACTGCATTGGAGGTGGACGGGAACTGGAGTAGAGAGACGAGTGTCTCATCTAGGGTTTCCATAGATTTTCACGTCGTAAAGGGGGGAGGGAAGAGTCGGTGGACTTCATATAATGAAGTGGGTGGTGACTGGAATAGAGGGACGAGTATCCCGTAGGATTTTTAAGAGACACCCACGTGGTGAAATGGGGGGGTAGAGAGTCGGTCGTTCACAGTAAAGGGGGTAGGGAAGAGTCAGTGTGCATGTTTATATAGGAAGTGGACGGCGATTGGAAAAGAGAGGCGTCTTTAGGGTTTTATAGAGAAACCCACTTGGTGGTGGGGGGGCGGGGAGGGGGGTGTTGGAATATTTATTCCACATATTAATAAATTATGTTTTGATGATTAAGTTGCTAAACAAAACAAAACAACATAAAGGCGAAGCAAAACGACGAAGTAGACGAAGACGCAAATAGTTGCAATCTGGACTGCATTAGCTGTAATACCCCCAATCCACTCAGGGATATTACACGCCGTAGAACCTTTCCTCAAGGATCTACCAGGCTGGTAACAACATCGAACAACTCAACAATGCCTTTAAGGCTAAAAATGACTCAGTAGACCGATTTGGTCTTTCAATAAAAACATACAACTCAATTACAACACATGCCCACGCAGGGGTCAAAATACATCGAACTTCCGTACAACGGGGAAAAATACTGCAGCGGAAATAAAGTACAACTGAACTAATACACAACGTACGGTTCCACATGTGATTAGTATCGATCATGTTTCATCATCCTTCGTGCCTACCCTGTGTTATGCTCCCAAAACCTGAATGCAAAAACAGACATCCACCCCCTGAATACTCGGGAGTTAGCAAAACTCCACTGTTTTGCTAGTGCAAGTATAAAATACGAAGACAAGCCATACATATCATACTCCAAAGACTTAGAAATCATAAACATACTTCCCGAGGTACATCACTTTATCAAAACGGTTAAATCGACAGATAGGGGTAAACCCGATATAAATCTTGTAAAAACACTTTATGATCTCGGGAGTTTTGAAAACATTTGGGATTTTAAGAATTCTCAAACCTTTCGAAAACATTTAGGGACACAGCCCAAAAGTCATTTCCCCAAAACAAAATTACGATAACAACACACGGGGTCCATGACCCGATCATACCATAACAACCTGTTTCCACAGATTATTCGCGTCCCGTGCTAGCAAGCCACGGACCTCAGATGCTCCCGTAGAACAAACCCGAGTAAATAACTCACAGGGAAACTATATCAAATCACATGTCACCATAACAACAGTCACGTGACTACAAGCACCGATACGTACTTAGCCAAACCACGGCCATAAGTTATCCCGGCATCGCACTAACAAGCTACGAACCTCGGAGTCCCCGCAAGACATACCCGATGATAACCCCATCGGTTATCCCGGCATCGGGCTAACAAGCCACGAACCTCGGAGTCCCCGCAAGAGATACCCGGTGGATAACCCTACGATCACGCCCGACCCATACTAGCAAGTATGGATCCCGGAGATTCAACAATCCTACCCGGAGGCACATCACATACAACAATCACATAACAATGAGCAGAACATCCAGCCAAGCAACACTTAAACATCACAACCTCCTTTCAAAGGAGTAACAACTAATATCACACACATTACGTTCTTATCGAACAAGTACACATAACATTACGTAATCCCCGGCAAAGGATTACGGTCTATTAAACTCACTCAAAGTGATCATAGCATCTTTCAAGATACAAAACCAACACACATATTCCGAGAACACATATATTCATGAAGTACATGAATTATCGTTGAGAGAAAATATTTATCGAGAACATACCGATCCCATTTTACGTTCATTAAACATTGGGTTTCGCATAAAATCATTTATCAATAATTATGCCTACGAAACATGAAACGTATGTACAAGATACTTGCCTCGATACCACGAGCAACCGAACAACGAACGGACACAGTAGGATAGTTCTCGAGTTTCCAAAAATGACCAAGGATTCGGCAATCCCACGAATACTACGAAAATAACATCACCACGAATCAATAACACTAATCGTAATCCGAAACGATTCTAAAAACAACAAGGATCTAAGTGTTCTCAAAGAAATCAAGAATCGTTGATCCGGTCGATAAAAATCGATGAACAGTTAACAAAATATGAAGATTACGGTCAAGACAAACAAGAACACACAACCGATCGGATGAGATCGGTTAAGAATCACAAATCCAAGAAAAAAACCAAATTCAACAAACTAGGGTTCTAAGAAGAGATTACCTTGATTTGGACCAAGAAGACGATTAGATGTTGTTAAACACCTATAAATCCGCTCGAAGATGAAGCTAGAAGAAGAAGATCGCTCAAAATCTCCTCTGGAGCTCACTCCCGTCGGAAGGGATGAAGAAAAGTGAGAAATGACGAAGTGAAGCCTGTTGTCCAGTATTTATACTGGACAGTCATTAGCATGCGCTAACTAGACAGCATTAGCGCGCGCTAATGAGGTCAACGCCCAGAATTTACCGAATAACACTGTAAGCGTGCGCTAGGCCCATGAACGTAGCGCGCACTAATGGGTCACGAAACCAGTCCAGTGGCCCCTGGACAGAACTGCACCTACCGGGTAACGTGCGCTAGAAAGAAGAAAGAGCGTGCGCTAAGCAGTCGATAGCGTGCGCTAGCTATCGACCTTAGCGTGCGCTAACAAAGCCCCAGTCCCAGTCCAGTAGCTCCTGGACTGCCTCTGGACTGCCAGTTAGCGTGCGCTACACATTCAGTAGCGTGCGCTAACCACAACGTCGTAGCATGCGCTAACCACAACGCCGTAGCGTGCGCTATGCCACAAGCATTAGTGTGCGCTACATCACAAAATCCCAGAAACTCACATAGTGATCCGAAATGCCTCCAAACACATGTCCCAACAAGGCACACCTAAACATGGCACAGAATTCCAACGATGAGGACAATAACAATCCGATAAAACCCCAAAAACTCAATGAATCCGGAACAAAAATCTCGGGTATTACATTAGCGCACGCAAAACATCACACGTTAGCGCACGCTAACGGGAGTTAGCTGCAGATCAGCCAAGTTCGAAGTTACCTGAAGTGAAGTAACTTGATGAGGATAGCGCACGCTACACATGCAAGAATAACGGATGCTATCGAAGACCTTGTTACCGTTGTGAAGAGATTCAAACACAGAATGTCGTATGCAATGAAGTCAGTATTAGCGCACGCAAGAGATGTTATTTAGCGCACGTTAAATATCAGTTTGAAGCAAGTCAATCTGAACGTTGGAAAGATTCGGCGGAAAGTCAAGTATCAAACGGATAGTTTGACAAGTGAAGACAACGGATATATTAAGTTAACGCACGCTACTCAATCATGGTTAACGTACGCTAAGTGAGTCAGATAACGTACGTAAAGAAGAAGGCATAACGTACGTAAGAGAAGAAACGAAGGTACTGGAATGAAACTGGGAACAGTCTAGTGCACGCTACATGCACGCTACGCGATAGCGCACGCTAAAGAGAAAGCCTAGTGCACGCTAATTAGTCAAAACAGACTAACGGCTAGTTTGGTTGATGAAGGCTCACATCTTTGGTATCATTCCATATAACAATATTGAGCAAAGCATGCATATGTGATATATCATTGTAAACATTATAGTTGTTGTTCTTGAGCTTAATTAAGAGTGATTGAGTGTTATACACAAGATCATACACGAGCGAGAAAAAGAAAAGATACGATTTGATTCGGTGTTATTAGGATCAAGGATCCGGCATTGTTGGAATCACAATTGCTATTTTAGTGAGGTTTGTCTAGTACCAATAGAAAGCTAGAGTGGTTGATTCCTTATCCAATAGAAAAGGAAAAACGGTTTTACTCGGACCGATAGAAGACGAGCTTGTAACGGTAATCCCTCGACCGATAGAAGAGAGGCGTAGAGGTTTTGATCTTAAGCCTAAGGAAAAAGATACATCAAGAGAGGACGCAGGCTTCGTTAATAGCCGAACCTCTATAAATCCTTGTGTGATTTATTTTCCGCATTTAAATTTACGCTTCCGCACAAACGGCGCAATATCCGATTTTACACCAACAGGGGGGTCATACGTCGGGTGTGGGAAAAGGGGGGAGACACGTGTGGTTTATGGGGGTAGGTGGAGATGATATTTTATTGTTAATTATATATAATTTATTATTTAGTTAATAAACTTAGTTAATAAGTTTCTAGATACTTGAAGTTATTATTTAGTTAATAAATTTAATAATTTCTTAATAATAATATAAAATTAAATGATTAATAATTTCTCTGATATGAAGGAAATAAAAATAACCTGAACTATTGATGACATTAAATTAAAAATTAATAGTAGATTCATCAATTAAATATTTTTTTATATTTAAAATAACCATAAATTAAATATATACTTAATATATGATTATCTAAAATATACAATATATTGAGATATATTATAAGTTGATATTATGATATTAGATATTTGAAATTTCTGAAAATATATAGATCGAATTAGTTCGTAATTACATAATTTTTTGTTAATAGTTCAATGTTTAACTCAAATATTGCTTAATTTTAAGAGATTGTGACACTTCATTTAAATTATAAATATATATATTGAACTTAATTTTAGTTTGTATGTAAAAATTATATATAACTATATAAAAATTATATATAAAAATTACTGATTATATTGAAAAAATAAGAAAAAGTAATATTATTAAATATTTTAAAAGCCATTGGGTGGTAAGACAGTTGTGTTTGGTGGAGATTGTCGTCAAATACTTCCAGTTATAGCAGAAGGCCGAAGACAAGATATAATAAATGCAACTATTAACGCATCTTATATATGAACTCTTGCGAAGTTCTTCGGTTGACAAAAATATGAGGTTGCAAAGTGTTAGTTCAGAAAGTGATGCCTCTACTTTAGCTGAATTTTCAGAATGGTTACAAGATATTGGAAATGGAACAATTGGAGAAGGAGATGACGGATCTTCTGTAATACAGATTCCCGATGATATAGTCTTGCAGAATGGACCTGATCCAATTGCGACTATTTTTGAAAGTACGTATCTTAACCTATCTGAAAGAATTCATGATCCAGAATATTTACGACACCGAGCTATATTATTGCCCAGTTTGGATGCTGTTGATTCTATAAACCAATACATGATAGAAAAAAATACTGGAGATAGTCGTCCATATTTGAGCTCTGGTAGTGCAAGTAAGTCAGATTTGGCTGTAGATAATTTGATAAATGTCCATAATCCTGAATTCCTAAATGGAACTAAATGTTCTGGCGTACCAAATCATGAGCTAAATTTAAAAGTTGGGACTTCTGTGATGTTACTACGGAATATTGATCCAAGTTGGGGTTTATGCAATGGTACAAGATTACTCCTTACGAGGCTTGGAGACCATGTTCTCCAAGCAAAGATCATGACATGAGCAAGTGCAGGTAAACTGGTGTTGATTCTAGATTATCCATGACTCCTTCCGATACAAAAGTACCTTTCAAATTTCAACGACGTCAATTTCCTATCTCTATTTCATATGCCATGACAATAAATAAAAGCCAAGGACTGTAATATCCGTACTTTCTATTTTTGGTAATTTCTATTTTTAGTGTATGTTCATTTCGGACGACTTGCTTGTTACTATTTCGGAATTCTGAACCTATTTTGTTCTTGGAGTTTTTCCGTTTGGACGAGTTTCGAGGATGTTTTTACGTAATTTTATCTTGAATTATATCTTGTCGCATGTACGTTCGATTCTCATAAAACTCGTTCGTTTTCATTGTTTCTTGGTTTACATAAGTTCGTATGATTGAGTTAGTCGTGTTGAGACTTTCGGTTTGTTAATCCGACGTCGTATCGTGATTTTGGGCCATCTTTGTAATTTCCTATAAGTTTACGGAATTTCACTTTCTTTGTCGCTTTACGGACTCTCCGGTGGTCGGAATTGTATTTTCTTTCAACGCTTAGCTCCGTCGTCTTGAATATTCCATGTTTATGTTTCTGGATTCTGGCCTTGCTTTGCATTTCGACTTTCGCATCGTCTGCGGCGGTTATGCGTCTGAGCGATCGAATCACTGCGTGAGTAGAGCACGCTACTCCTTGATTCCTTGCGTGCGCTATCGTTGTGTGGTTAGCGTATGCTAACATGGAGTGTGTAGTGTGCGCTAACGATTTCAGCGTACTGGGCAGTGGGGGTTCTGAATTCATATCCTGTACACTGATCATCAGGTAGCGTGCGCTAAGGCTTGAGTAGCGTACGCTATCGGGTAGTATTTAGCGCGCGCTAAACATGTCTAGCGCATGCTAGCGACGCCGGGATGCTTCTGGACTGCTTGCGATTCCCGTTAGCGCACGCTATGTTCTGATGGTTAGCGTGCGCTAACTATGTATTATATATAGGACATTAGCAGTCAGCGTCGTCATTTTTCTGTCCTCACACCTTCTCTTCGGATTTGGGCGATTCAGGACGATAGAGAGAACCGATTTCGACCAAAATTATCATCTTCTAACATCCCTGCATTCCTTGAGCGAATTCATCAAGTTCTTAACATCTCCCGCCACCCGAATCAAGGTAAGAATTCATAAAACCCTTGTTTTGAGATTTTGGGGGAATTTTGGGGGTTTCTTGCGATTTAAACCTTTTCAATCCGATTTGTCATAGATTATTACTAGACTTCAATGGTATACTTGTATTCCTTCGTGGTTCTTGAGAAATTGTGGGTTAAACTCCGATTTTTCCATTGTTCATCACTTATACTCGATGATACCCTAGTAATGTTTGATGAATTGTTCCAACGGGTAGAATTAGGATGAATTCCTACATTCTCGTAGTATTGAGATTGGTTGTATGTCGTTATTGTGCTAGGATCGGATTTGTGAAGATTATCCGGTCCAAACCTTTCCGTTCACCGTTTCCCTTCACGACGTGTTAACCAAGGCAAGTACATGCATTACATTCCATTATGTATGTTATGTTTTCAAAATGAATGATAAATTGTGGTTTTCGGGTGTGTGAGTTGTGTTCCTTCCACCCGGAGCGTTCGACGGGATGTCTGAGGGTCGATACTAAGGGGTACGGCCGCGGAAGTGGACTTGGGTACGTGTGTGGTTGAACTTCCACCCAGAGCGTTCGAGGGGGTCGATACTAAGGGGTATGGTCGCGGAAGTGGTGTCCCACCCAGAGCGTTCGACGGGATGTCTGGGAGTCGATACTAAGGGGTACGGCCACGGGACACCAGTTGTGATTTTGTGATATCGTGATGAATTGATAACTGATTTGATTGCCAATGTAGTATTCCGGAATATTTATGGCAAATGATTTCTGATTGAGATGATTGTGTAAAATCGTATTTGTATATAATGTTGTGTAATTGTGTACTTGCACTAGCTATTCGAATGCTAACCCCTTAAATGGGGGAAATGCGTCTTATGCATTTCAGGTACCGGAAGAGCTGAGGAGCAGTCACGGGATATGCACGCAAATGATGGATTGTCATGATTATGAGGCTCGAGTCTTTATTTATGTTCAGTCATTTATACTGTTTGAGTATCGGAATTTGACTGGTTTTATTGTATTCGGTTAAAGTCCCCTGCGTGGGCAATGATATGGTATCGACTTATATTTTCACGTACGTCTATTAAAAAGATTTGGCCGAGACCACGACCCCATTTTTACATTGATGATTTTGTCTTTGGGGTTTTTATGTACGGAATGTGTGTCATGTGTTAGCCTGGTAGACCTCATGAGGGTTCTACGGCGTGTAATGTCCCATTTGTGAATTGGGGTGTTACATTTATGGTATCGGAGCCTTAGGTTTTGAATGCCTAGACTGTCGGTTAATTTTGGGTCTGTCAGTTAAGTCGCTTGAGTCAGTCGTTGAGCCTAATATCATCATGCTACCGTCTTTTTGTGCAACCCGTGGCTGTAAGTCTCCTCGAACTCTTATACTTATGTAATTCGTTTTCTTGCATTGTTCGGAATTGTGAATTGTGATACCAACTTTGTATATTGTGAATCTTTCTGATCTTGTCCTTTCCGTGTTTTCTTCAGTATGTTGAGAGGTCGCGGTAGACCAACTAGGGGGCGCGGCCGAGGCCGTGGACGTGGTGCTAATAACGAGGAAGGATCACTTTCTCAGTCTTCTGCGGATTCGGCTTCTCATTCAGTGCCGTCGGGTAATAACGCCGACGCCGGGGCTACTGCCGTACTTCAGCAGTTGGTAGCCCAGCTCACTCAGATAGCGCAGGGTGGACGCCAGAATCCGCCTCCGACTCCAGAGGATGAAGCTAGTAAACGGCTTCAGAAAGTAACTAAGATGCACTCCCCTCGTTTCACTGGTTCTTCTGACTCCCTCGGTTGGGAGAATTGGCTCTTTCAGTTGGGCAGGACTTTTGACGCCGTGGCTTGTCCCGATGACAAGAGGGTACATATTGCTCAGTACCTCCTGGATAAGGAAGCTGCGGAATGGTGGGAGGCTGTTGCGCCCAGAGACTGCCAGGCCACTTGGGAGGAATTCAAGGCTGCTATGGAAGCAGAATATTGTCCATCGCCAGTCAAGGAGCGCAGGATTGTGGAATTCTTTACTGCTTCACCTCAGGATGTGCCGATTTCTCAGGCCATCATTACTTATAATCAGCAATTAGGATTCGTGAAAGATCAGGTGAGGACCGAGGCCGATAAGATCCGTTATTTCAATATGCGCATGAAGCCACATATCAGGCAGAGTATGGCACCGCTCATGTGTGCCACCTTGAAGGAGTATTAGGATCGTGCCCTAGCGATCGAGATGGCTGCACCAGAATCAGAGTTGAATTCCGAGGCCAAGAAACAGAAAACAGCTGGCAGTTTTTCAGCCGGCAAGAGTGGTCGATTTTCGAGAGCTCAGTCTGCCCCTACACCTGGGAAGAGGCCGTTTCATCAGAATGGAGGATCTCAGGGTAATCGTTCAGTCCAGTCCGTTGCTTCTGGTGGCAGAGTTTGTTTTAACTGCAACTAATATGAGCATTTGATGAAGGATTGTCCTTCTCCTCCAGTTACTTGCTTTACTTGCGGGCAGACCGGACACCGAGCAGCGCATTGCGAGAGGGCTACCAAGGCTGCCAGAGCTTCGACTAACACCGCCGTTCAGAGAGAGCGCAGTATGGATGAGAAGGTTCCAGTCACTCAGACCCCGCAGAGTACAGGCCGTGGTGGAGGTCGGGGTCAGCCGGACCGCCGAGCTACATCTAGTTCGGGCTCAGTCCACCCTCGATTATATCAGATGAGGCGCACGGAGGAGGCAGACGTTCCGGTGGCGTCAGGTACCACTCAGATCCTTTCTCATCCAGTTTCGGTGCTTTTCGATTCGGGTGCTACACATTCTTTTATTGCTTCGGATTGTGTGTGTTGTATTGGTATTGACTGTTTGTATGAGTGCGAACCGTTCGTAGTGAGTACGCCTAGCGGGGATCATATGGTTGGGGATCGGGAAGTTAGGGATTGCCCAGTGAGGATCGGGAGCCGAGATTGGCCCTCGAATCTCATTGTTATAGACCTTAAGGGGGAGGATTTGATCCTCGGGGACGATTGGTTGGATCGTCATGGAGCTATTATGAACTATCGGACTCGTGCCATCTCGATAGTAGCCGAGGACGGAACCGAACATACTCTCGTCGGTTGTAAGCCGGGTAGGTCGGGAGGTGTGATTAGCGCCTTGAAGGCGATAGAACTTCTAAATCAGGGTTGTATCGGCTATTGGTGTTACGCTTTGCAGGCGGAGGATGGTGGAGTCGACATGTCGTCGATCCCAGTTGTTAGCGAGTACCCCGACGTATTTCCAGATGAGTTGCCGGGATTACCACCACAGCGAGAGGTTTAGTTTCCTATTGATCTAGAGCCGAATGCTTCCCCTGTTTCTCGAGCTCCGTACCGTATGGCACCGTCGGAGATGTTAGAACTGAAGAAACAGTTGGGGGAGTTGCTAGATAAAGGGTATATTCGACCGAGCGCTTCGCCTTGGGGTGCGCCTGTGCTTTTTGTTAAGAAGAAGGATGGATTGCTTCGTTTATGCATCGATTATCGAGAATTAAACAAGTTAACCATCAAAAACAAATACCCTTTGCCCCAGATTGATGACTTGTTTGATCATCTTCAGGGAGCGTCAGTATTTTCGAAGATTGATTTACGATCGGGCTACTACCAGTTGAGGATTCGGGACAGCGATATACCAAAAGCTGCCTTTCGAACGAGATATGGCCATTACGAGTTTGTGGTTATGCCTTTCGGACTAACCAATGACCCAACAGTGTTCATGCAGTTAATGAACAAAGTTTTTATCGAGTATCTGGACAAATTCGTAGTCGTCTTTATCGACGAAATCCTTATCTATTCCTGGAACCGAGAGGAGCATGCTTTACATCTCCGGATTATGTCGGACACTTTGAGAGCTGAGCAGTTGTATGCGAAGTTCTCTAAGTGTGAGTTTTGGCTCAAGGAAGTGATGTTCCTCGGGCACGTGATTTCAGCGGAGGGAGTTCGGGTAGATCCACAGAAGATAGAGGCGGTGATGGCATGGGAACCGCCCAAGAATGTGAAGGAAGTGAGGAGTTTTCTGGGACTTGCAGGCTATTATCGTAGATTCGTTGAGGGAAAAGTCAGAAATTAGATTAATAAATACTTAACTGCTTCTTCTGAAGCATGTTTGTCCAATCAGTTTCTCAAAGTATAATTATGTGGTAGTAGGTCGAATCATCAGATGTCATCAATCGACGTCAATTGCCGGTGGCAATGCCGCCTAGCCTCCCGTGAGATCACACATATCACTTTGTAAACT
The DNA here is from genome assembly GCA_033398695.1 of Orobanche coerulescens. Classification (NCBI taxonomy): domain Eukaryota; kingdom Viridiplantae; phylum Streptophyta; class Magnoliopsida; order Lamiales; family Orobanchaceae; genus Orobanche; species Orobanche coerulescens. The sequence continues at coordinate 224,050,597 of CM065804.1, forward strand.
TTCAATAATATTAAAATCACATGTCAATATTGGTATTAGGGGTGTATTTCGAACCGAACGAACCGAATGGGGACTTTAATGAACGTTCATTCCTTAAGGATTCGGTTCGTTCGGTTCGTGTTCGATAAAATTGCAAACCACTTGTTCATGTTCGGTTCGTTAAAATTTCACATATTTCGTGTTCGTTCGTTAGCGTTCGATTGTTCAGTTCGTTTTGATCGTTCGTTTGTTCCTTTGTGTTCTAAGATAAAAAAAACTAGAGTACAAGCAATAATAATTAAAAAAATAAAAAGAGAAGATAGATTTAGAAGTTAAGGATTTTGGAATAGTAGGTTTTGTTTTGTATATATTTATTAATTATTGTAAAATTATTAATTATATTTATTAGTTATTGTAAAATTATTAATAAATATATAAAAACCTTTGTTCGTGAACTATTCGCGAACTACCGAACACATATATTATCTTGTTCGTGTTCGCTTCGTGTATGTAACGAATATGTTAGCGAACCATTCGAATTTGACCGAACTGAACACGAATTGAACGTTGACTGAACATTCGCGAAATTTTCACGAACGTTCGGTTCAAAATACACCCCTAATTGGTATTAAATTGAAGCTCTCGTTAAATAGGTCAAGAAAAATCAATTCTGATAATATATGCTTCTTATATGCGAGAAAAACCAAATTATGATTTAATCAATTATAAGAATATTTATTCTTTTATATTTTATTTTATTTATTCTTACCTCGTTGTTCTCTTCTTCCTCTCGTCTCCTCCCCATTCTTCTTCATTCTTGGTTCTGTTCTTCTCACAAATGAGACCACAATACATCCATATATTGTAGTCAAGTGTGGCTGAACCTCACGGTCGATTGACTCCACCTCTCCATCTCAGAAGTCAGACCAACCATGACCTCCAACCCGTATAGATGGAACTTCTCGATTTTTAGTGTACTAGATGAGCTTTGTCGTCATCTTCGGCGAACGGAGGTTGTCGGCAACCTGGCTCTTGATAAGGATTTAACGAGGCATATTCATGGCACAATAAGAAAAATTAAAGAGATCAAATTATTCCTCAGAATTTGAAAATAGAAGGGTAGTGTACCATTTTTATTAAATCGAGTTTTTCACCACAAGATTTTTCTGACAAGGTTTTATTGAGGCAACATATGGATACTCCAACAACAAATACATATGATAGAGAAACATTATTTGCTCAATTTTTGTCCCAAGAGATTTTACTGAGGCAACATATGTATATTCCTATAATCAATGATGCATATGGAAGAGAATCATATTATTCACTCATTTTTTGTCCCAAGAGATTTTACTAACGCAACACATGTATACATCTATAAGAATGATCTACATTCGGAGAGAATTATAGATCACTCAGTTTTTGTCACACGAGGATATACATTCGGAGAGAATTATAGAATTATACATTAGGAGACGACACATGAAAACTCATACAACAATGATCGAGATAAGGGGCAGAAAATTACGAGATTACAGATTGCTCAGGTTTTATCCCATATGGTTCTTCCTAGCAACATTATGATGGAACGTGATATGATTGTCAAAAGCTCCAATATAAACGGTTTGAAAGTTTTTCTCCCATTAGGTTTTTTCTTCAAACTGGAGCAGTCATCTATGTAAATAATCATTCAAGGTGGAGTGTTATGATAATGACAATGTGTTTTATATAAATGTGAATGACTATTATATCCCTGATGTAATTATGTAATTACGATTGTGTAATCTGAAATTTTCCTATAAATAGGACTTTAGTTATTTAATGAAAATAAACCTGAAAATTATTATCTCTCTATAATACGTAGTTTTATAACAAATACTTCTTTATGTTGTGACTCAAATTTTAGAACTCATCAATTTCTTACAACCAACATCTACCCCATATCTACTCAACACACATCCTATATCTCGGGCTGGGTTGGTAAATGATTAACCAAACTTTTAGGTCATTACCAATTACCATATCGATCCATTTCGGTAGCCCAAAATGATTTCAATAGCCAATTAAATAGTAGGTAACTGCCAATTGGTAACCAACAATTTTGGTTGGTAACAGTTGGTAATGAGCCCGATGCCAAACTTAATTGCGCCAAACAAAGAAGAGAGAATATGACCTCAAAATCGTAGTAAATGTTGATAATGAGCCAAAAAATTTGGTATGCCATTTTCTTAGTGGTTCGTAATTGTTGATAATGGTTGATAACTATTGTAATGGTTGATAATGACCTAGATTAATATGAAATAAGTAAATAAAATTAAAATTAATTAATTATATATGTATAATGTTACGATACTACCGTACTAAAAGAATTCCAATACTACTACCATACCGCACAGTAGTAAGAAGTCGGTAATATCATACCGAATTTATCAATTACCATATATAATGCTTATCAAGTCCAGTCAGTTCAGTAATTTTCGGTTGGTAACCATATTTGCGGGTTACCAACCGACTCCTACCTATATCTACTTATGTTTCATCATCTCTCTCTACAACAAACACAATCACCCATACCAGAATTTTAAATCACAGAAAACGCTAGCACAAACATACCATTAAAGAATCTCTGATTCTGAATAGCAAGCTTCTCAGGTCAAGGGAGTACATTCATCATTTGGTAGAAATAAAATTGAAAGAAATTTGATAAACATAAGAAGAAAAAAAAAAAAAAAACAATAATAATAATAATAATACTAATAATAATAATAATTTGATCCCTCAAAATGCAGGACAACTTAGAGAATAAATATACAGCAGGAAGAAGCAGATAATCCTATGCCCAGTCTCGTAAAACAGCAAGAATACTCAAAGCCGTCTTTCATGCGCCAGAGTATCAGTACATGATGTAATCAATTTTGAGAGCATTTTTTTTTCGGGAAAATGACTGACTCTTGTTATATGGGTGCCATATCATCTTATATTGAGATCCAATTCACCTCCTCCAGGCCATTCACTTTGCAGTGCACCAGTATCTCCATTCTCCGCTTCATCATCATTCAAAAAGTCGTCAGATGGCTCCTTATCATCCTTGTGAGTACTGCTGCCCCATCCATTTATGATGTCATCCTGCTGGAAATCACCCATGATTGTATTACTAGCTCGAGAACCAAGTGCGTTTGCTCTTATGGGAGCTCGCGCCATCATCTCAGCATGAGCTTGTGATTCTGCACGAGCTTTCTCCATGGCAGCCATCCGCATATTTGCTTCATGAGTATCTCGGCTAGCCTTTTGCCTAGAATCTATTTCAGCCCTCAACTCAAGCAGGGATCGCTTCTCTTCTTGCAAGAGCAACTGCTCCATCATCAACTTCTCCTCTGTCCGAAACTCCCCAAGGCCTCGTTTACGGGAAATTATGTTGAATGCAAGGACTTGCTTCTCGAATGTGGCAGTGAACTCCGCAACTTTCGCAGCAATGTTATGGTCCCACTGCTGAGACCGAGAAAGAATTTGGCCTGTTGTCATATTGGCTGAATCAAGTATCTTGTCATCTTCCTCTGCTTCATAGTCCGCCACCACATGGTAAGGTAATAGCCTAAGCACATTCAAGAGACCAACAAAAGAAACAGCTAAATCATAGTACTATTTCATTCATCCAACTGTAAAATACGTGCCAAAACAAGTACTAAATATTTTGAGGACAGAAAAACAGTAGTTTCAAATCAGTCAATGAATTGGGGGCATCTTTTTTGGGCTTTAAAATGTGATGTACAGTTAAACCTCGATAAATGAATGTTCGATAAACGAATAACCTCGCCAAATGAATAATTTTCTCCGATCCCAACTCTTTATAACATGTTCAAATTTTCTTTCGATAAACGAATAATTTCGCTAAATGAATATTTTTCTCCAGTCCCGATCATATTCATTTATCGAGGTTTTACTTGTAATCAGTTCTCTGCATGTCCGTGAATACAAGGGAGCACAAATCCCTAACAAGCGAAGATAAACAAGGAACTCATCAGAGCCCAATTATTTATGCAAGTCCTACATTTTTTTCTCTAGCACTCGGAAGACCACACAATGAACAAGCTCATAGTCAACTCTAAAGTTTTAGATGCCTATCCAGTATAGCAGGCTATATACCTTACAAAACTCCTAATCTGCCAGGGTACCCTTACAAAACGAGAAGGGGGGAGAGGAGGTATTCTTTATCCTGGATCAGTTGCATGGCTGATGAACGTGCTAAATGCCGCCACTGTCCCTCCCCTCCCCCTCTCTTCCTCTCTCCCCCATAATAGTGAGGAATATCAGATTTTTTTTTCTTACAACACAACATCATAAGAGCAGGTTCACAACAGGTTCACAAAACATGGAAAAAACACACACTTCACAGTTAAATGTTCATAAACAATAAGCAGGCAAAAATGAAATGAAAAGTTTGTACAATATCTTTGATTGTTTAAATAGCTGCAAATTAAAAAATGAAACTATCTCCATCAAATAAGATGCAACCAGAAACTTTTCCATGCACATGGAATTGCAGGGTGGTTTCAGGATCTACCTGTAACGCAGAAAAACTAAAAACTACGTGCAAACAAACAAACAGATGGTGTAGTTGGTGGAAACATACACACGAATTGGATAGGTATATTGCTCTAGGTTTTCGAGAGAGAAAAAAAAAAAAAGAGACACAAAAATAAAATAGGAGACGAAAAAGGAAACCTCTCGCAAGCGTCTTCGAGGGAAGAGAAAGGGCGCTTGAAGTCGGGATGACAGACCCGCCAGGCGTCCTGATAAGCCAGCTGTAGAGAGGCCTTGTGCTGCTGCAGCTGCGGTGGAGGAGGATTACTAGAAGAAGAATTGGGAGCAGGACTATTGAGGTTATTATTAGGATTAGGACTGATTGAATTAGGGTTTAGAGGGCGGTGTTGAGGGATAGGATGATGCTGTGGACGGAGATGAGCGTCGATGTTGGAGGGGAAGCGGGATATTGCGTCCTTCTGCCTCTGGATCTGTTGCAACAGCAGTTGCTGCTGCATCAATTGCTGCTGCTGTTGTTTTGCCATCGCCGCCAATTTGCCGCCGTCTTCCATTTCATTCAACAGACCAACATTACTCTCATTTCTTCACCTCACTTCTATTCATTTTATACGAATCAATACCCAATTACCCATTCATGAGGACGACGACTGCTCCAAGTATTTTCTATCTTCTATTTCTTCGATTTCGAAAAAACAAAATAAATAAAAGTTTCTATTTTATAATCCAATCCCATATAACATTTTGATTATTTTTCTATTCTAGCCGAAATATTACGGTTATGGTACAGGGTAAGTTGGTATTTTACAATATCAATATTTTTCTAAGAATATTAGGAAAAATTCTACAAAAACCACTATACTTTGTATTTTTTTCGGATTAATCACCGAAAGAATTATTTTTTATGTTAACCACTGAAAGTTTGTTTTTATTTTTAAAAAATCACTCTTACCGGAAATAAGAGGCTTTCCAGGTTACAAAGCTGATGTGACATTTTTTTATTAAAAATAAAAATTATATGGTATTTTTTATTAAAAAATAATAATTACATGACATTTTTAACTAAAAAAATTGCTAATTAAGTGGCTTTTACGCTAAATTTCATGGAAACCACTATACTTTGCATTGGTCATTCCATATATATTCAAATTAAATGAACCACATATTGTAACAATTATAAATCATCCTTCATTCCATGAATAATCAAACGATGATATCAAATTCAAATTTTATAAATCATTTCCTGCTTCGATTTCGAAAAACAATGTCAAAAATCGCTTCGACATTGCAAAATCTGTTCTGAACAGCTTTTGGGTTTTGAGAGGTTTAGAATAACGAGGAAGGTAGTATGTGGGGTTCTAGGGATTTTCAAACGTAAATCCACTTAATTATTATTGTTGGTCTAAGAGCCACTTAATTAGCAATTTCTTCAATTAAAAATACCACGTTATTATTATTTATATGGGAAAAGTCATATCAGTTTTTTTTAACCTGAAAAACATGTGATACCCGGTAAGAGTGTTTTTATTAAAAAATAAAAACAAACTTTCAGTGGTTAACATAGAAAAATATTCTTTCAGCGGTTAATCTGAAAAAATTGTAAAGTATAATGGTTTTTATAGAATTTTCCCAAAATACTATTACTAAATACCACATTTAGTTACTAGCTACCGCCCTCAAAAATTACAATTTTGTCATTTTAATAAAATCTCACTCTATATCCCTCACTTCTCTCTTTCAATAAAATCGCAAGCGTCCAAAAATTCCTGCTACACCATGAGTGGGCGTTTGGAGTTTACGCCTGTCCGACGGTTTAGGCGTCTGGGCCAGACGCCTCGCCTAAGGTCGGGGCGGGATCGGCGGACGCCTAGTCCCTGGCTGCGCGGAAACGGCAGATGCCTCGCCGTGGTCCGGGCATCCGCCCCGGACGCCGCCGCCAAAGTGAAGGCGGAATTTGTGGACGCCCCCGTTTTTTCAATATTTATAATAAATAATAAATTAATATTATAATTATAATTATTATTTTTTAATGAATAATTAATAATAATTATAATTATAATTGTGATAAAATTATTATTATCATCCAAAATAATTATAAGTATTATTTATAATAATTATTATCAATAATAATTATAATTATTATTGAGTGGTATTATCATTTCGCACCCTCGGCTACTGAACGATGGTGTTGCAGCTGGATCGGTGATTCCTTCTCATTCTAGCAGCGACTATGTATGTTGTTTAATAATCATTTTATAATTTACACCATGTTTTATTTCGTCATATATTACATTATTGGATATTGTTAATTTTTTTTACAGTGATATTTTTAATTGACATGAGGTTAATAATAATACCAATAATACTGATACTAAAATTCAAAATTATGCAAAAAAAAAAAAGGCGTTCGAAATTTTAGCCTAAACCATGGTGCAGGCGCCCAGAATTTTGGCCTGTTCCATGGCACAAGCATCTGCAGTAAATGCCTGAACCATGTCGCAGGCGCTCAAAGTTTCCGCCTGAGCCATGCTACAGGCGTCCGCGCTAAACGTCTGAACCATGGCGCAGGCGCTCAAAGTTTCCGCCTGAGCCATGCTACAGGCGTCCGCGCTAAACGCCTGCGCCACGGTTTAAGCGGAAATCCTGGACGCGTGTCCCATGGCGCATGCATTTTTTCCAGACGCCTGCGTCATTTCCACCAAAAAAGAGAGAATGATAAAATATCAAATAAATATGAAAAGGATAAAAGTGTAATTTCTATGGGCGGTGACTAGTAATTGAGAGCAGTGTTTAGTAATACCCCTTAAAAATTTGCACTTCAATAAAAAATTTAGCCGCTAAAAAAATAAATTTATCATCTTTACACAATAAATCAAACATAATCATTTGATCTCCACCACATACTCATCACACATTCACCATTAATATTTACAATCTATAAATCTATTGTTTGAATGACATATTTCAATCAGTATGCAGTGCTCATATAATAGCTTATAAGATTTATTCAATTGACAATTAATTACTGAATTGTTTAGTTGAAAACTGCTTTAAGTCTAATAAATCTAACTAGGAATTATACTCACAACTAGTTATAACCGAACCTACAGAGTGACACACATAACAAGAGATTGAATCTATTGGACTTTGTGTCTAATGGGTAAACTAACTTTAGAAGTGCAGATGCAATGAACCGGGCCACGTGGCAAACCGGCTCGTCCAAGAGTATCGCGTGGCCCGCACGGGTTAAGACCGGACTGACTCCTCGAGACGATTCAAAATTTAATGTGTGGATACTGTTAGAGGGGCGACGCTTGGAGTCCTAAAGTATAATCCACGAGAAAGTCAAGATCTAAACACGTATCAAATGTATATATTCATCTCCTCATATATACCTATCAAACTATATTAGATTCATTTATATCACGTGTATCGGTCCTAGTTTTTGATGTTTCTGCCAAATTAAATTTGAATTAAATCCCACAGTGGTATCAGAGCCTATTACACGTGTTATATGTAATCTAATTAATTTGTTTATTTACTTTTAGAAGATTTAGGTTTTCATTAATTTTACTCTTGTTCTATAAAATTCTCAATTATCTAAAGTTGTCCTAAGAATTAATTAAATCAGGAGTTTTGATTTAATTTTTCCAGATTTTATTTCTGTTATCTGAATCTAGAATTTTCGAAAAAATATTATCTGTCGGGCAACAGACTACCAGAGCAGTATCGCTGCCGGCATCGGAAATAGCACAGAACTACCACGGGCCAACAGCAGGTCCGACCATACGATTACGGCAAGGTGCACGGGCGATTGACAGGCAGCAGGTCTGGGCTGTTTGATCGGACTACTTTCGGACTACTGTCAGCGGCTAACTCGAAACTTGAAACAGATTTTGCTCATGGGCAAGTTAGATTGAATTTGATACGATGGATGTATTTTGAGAATTTAGTTGGAGTATTTTGACACGAAAGATGTACATACACGAAATCTTCATGGATATTACAACGTAGTGAGCCCTTCCCCAAGGACTCACAAGGCTAAATGCAGAATCGAAGAAAACTCAAGATTGGCCGGCTAGGCCATTCCAACACAAAACATCAATATAGTAAAGAATATGCAAAAATGAACCAAGCCCGACAAAGAATATGAAATGTTCCAATTGACACAACAAAACCACATAAACTCTCAAGTATCCACTTAATACATATAACAAATGTAATACAACTCAATGAATCACAACTCAACCACTCGGGACACCTCAGACATCTCGTGTAGTTGCGGGTACCTTCACTTTCATGTCGTCTCTGTGAATGCTCCTCAAGCAACCTGAACTTATAGAACATGCTCGCTCTAAAGGGATTATCCTGGAATTGCTAATGCAGGTACAATGAGCATATGAGACGCATTTCACACATACATAATTAACCAATCGCTAATATAAACGTCCCAAACTCAGAAGGATACTTCAGTGCACAAATCACCCGCCATGATGAGTTTATTATTACAATAAGAATCATTGGGTGCTTCAATCAACAGCGCCGTGAACCCATACATTGAGATCCACCAAGCTATTTAATCAACATAACACACATCAATCTTTTTGGTTGACGAAAAACAACATACCATTAAAGACAAAAATAAAATCATTCACCCGATTCAATCGGTAAACACTCCAAGTACAAACATTACTACTTAAAAGATATAAAATCCCAAAATATCAACTTTCAAAAAATATTACCCCTAGAATACACGAGTACTGTCTTCACAAAATGAGAATACGACAAGACAACTGAAAATGTAATAAAGGTGAAAAACTATCCAACACAATATCACGTCTGACCATCACCACCGTACTGCTCGGGTACCCTCTCATACACACGCTCATAACATGAAATTCATGTAATGAAATTCCCCCGAATGATTTAGTCTTGAATTGCTAGTTTAAGTAAATACACGTGAACCATTAAAACTTACACATTCAAGTACGTGCACGAAAATTTTGAAAGCCAAGATAATGATTTGGGGAAATACAAAAAATAAGAACATGATTAACCGTGGACCAGGCCAGAGGTCACTAATTCCCCTAAGGCCCCATCAAACCCTCCCAGAATGGTTAACCCAACAATTCGTGAGCTAGGCCAGAGGTTACTAACTCCACTGAGGCCCCGTTAGACCCTCCCTGAGTGAACATAAACACACATACATCACATATCCATTACTTTTGACGCTAAGTATGTAGGTTCATAGGAAATACTTGACCTTGGGATATGGTGAAAGGCTACGAGAAGAAATAACTATTAATACCAACATGACGGATTCAAAACTGAATTCTACCCGAAATCCCATCTGCAATTCATGTAAATCGACAACTCATCATGTAGAGGGCAGATCACAACCAACCCTCTCAATTTTCATAAAAATATGGAAAGTACACCATGAATCTGCACGGAAAATATGTATTCGGGATAAATAATTTATAATCAACAAGATTCAGTGAACAATTCAGACTAAAATAAGTGATATACTGCAAAGGTTACTTTATGCTTGTATTACCTTATTTCCCTGTAACCACCTATGAGAATATTAATTACATTTAATCACATGTTTTGCATATTTATTCACGTTATAGTTATGCAAATGAAATGTCTAATTATTTTCTATTATATATAATGTGCTGTGTTGGTGTCATACGAAAGATCACATTATCGGTACCTTATAAAATAATACAATAGTTCACAACCTATATAATTATTAGACAAATTATGTGAAAAGTTGTAATGTATGCTTGAGATTAGTTGGTCTTGACTATTAGCACGCATTAGTGTATTTGCATACATTTAACTGGATCGAAGTGAGATAGTGTCTTCTGTACTGACTGTAAGAAGAACGTAAATCTCGGATAATTATTATTTCTTAATTCTAAGTATATAATATTTAATTGTCTAGTTATAATATTTATTGCTTTGATTTACCATGGGTGAGAGTCAAAGTGATTGAATCAATAAGCTTCGTATCTTGAGCAATAATATTATTTTTATGACAACTATTATTACTACTACTATAAATCGTGTCCCGACTCGTGCGGGTTCATGATGTCCCCTTGAGGAGATCGATAATGGTTATTATATTAAACCCTGTAGGTGGATTTAATTTTGATATAATAATAAGATTCGAGTGGTACTACTCTTGGATAAGAAATTAATTAATTAAATTTGTCAGTAGCTTAAATTAATTAATGGATATTCGATATATATTAAATATGAGAAACAATATATTTAAATAAGGAGCCCCATTTTGTAAATTGGGATTTGGGTAGGAAGTGCAATATTAACTCTTTAGTGGGCTGAGTTGATATTTAATAGCTCAATATATTAGGAAGGGCCTAATATGGAAATTTGGTCTATTAGGAATCATTTCCCTAATCCTCCTTAAGATCCCTAGAGTAGTCCAAAAGTCTATAAATAGAACATACACGGGTGATGTAACCGAGCTGATCGGCCACCAAGAACCGGGTTAATCTCAGGAGTTTAGCTAAGAAAACCCGAATGTATGAAGTACTGCCTTTTTCTCTCTCTAAAATATGCTGTAATTTCAGAATTATGCTTAGTCTCAAAGAAAGCCCTCCTCCTCCTTTTATAGAAGGGAGAGACGCCTATTCTCTAAGATCTTCCCTGATTTTTAGGGAAGATCCCAGATATCCAGGGATTCAGGCTGCTATTTCCCATCCCTGGATTTACGGGATTGTAGAATTATGGACTCTCAGTCCCCGAATCTCAGGGATTTTGTCAGGTGAGTCAAGATCTTCTTTCCCGAGAGTTCGACCTTCGTGAGCCCGGAGAGACCTTAGGTCGGCTCATATTATAAAGGATCACTTAGGTCGGGACATTCTTATCCAAATCCGCAGGTCGGAGAGACCTTCGAGGTCGGACCTCTTTTAGCAGAGGTCACAAGTAAGCGGGGCCTCCGAGGTCAGCATCTTATCTGAGGTTATAGATCGGAGGACTCTGAGGTTGGCATCCTCTTATCTGAGGTTATAGATCGGAGGACTCTGAGGTCAGCATCCTCTTGTCTAAGAACCTAGGTTGGACTTTATTACTCTAAGAAAACCCTTCTTTACTAAGAGGTCGGTACGCCAGCTTATGTTGGTCCTTTTTTAAACCGGATTTTCAAGGAGCGTACATTCGTCGTCCTATCAACCAGTCCCCCCTACTCTAGTCGAGCTGTAATACCGAGTAGAGTAGGATTTGTTTACAATCTGACGACCTCGACGCAATAGTCCTTGGGATTCCCGTTCCCAGGTAACGAGGTTCTTCGAGCTTCGTGCGCCTTTATATCAATGTCCTTTCCTTTCCTCGCCTCCCAACCGTCGCATCTATGGTCAAGTCCAGGTGTCAACCCGCTATAGGTCGGATGAGGCGGTGCCATATCCAAGCCGTTCTTTTATAGGAGGCATCGGACGCTCCAGATCACCCGTTATCTTCTTGGTTTTCGCCCTCCTTCCCTATAAATAGAGATCCTCTACCCCTTCAGCCACTTCCGCTCTTTTTCCTGCCAAATACTAGTGTGAGGGTTTTCTGGCGACACCTGCAACCTTAGTTTCCCGCCTCCGGTGGTGCTTCAACTATCTTCCTCCGACGATCTTCCACCCAATCTCATGGGTATGTTTATCTAAACACCTATTTGCTTTTTCTTTTGGTTCGTTACCGGTATTTTCCTTTCTCCTCCCTCTCTTTTCTTCCTTTTATTATGTCGTCTGCCTCGGATTCTCAGAATCTTTCCGGTCAATCGGCCGTGGACTCCTTTTTAAAAGGTCTATCCTCTTCTGATGGGGACTCGGGGGGTAGGTCGGGGCGAGCTACTGGCTCCTCCCTCTGTCTTAAAGATGAGCCCCTAGGTGATGTAGATTGGTCCGAGCTGGGTGACATCCCTTCTAGCCTTACCTCTGGCATTCCTCTGATCATTGTAGATCCCCCCTACCCTCCCCCTATGGATGAATTAACTGTGACCGGCCTATTAGCTGATCCATATCAAACAGTCGCAGGAGCTACTCGAGTTCTCCCTCTTCATCCTCTATCTAGGACTAGCCCAGCCGCGCTGGCTAGTTTTATAAAATTTCTTAGACTTCCTCCGGGGTGGGAATTTGTCACGCCCCGGGCTAGTGACACCCCTGATCATCCCCCCCAGGGCATATTACCTGGTTCGTAGATCAGGTGAGCAGTGGTCTTCGCTTCCCACTCCATCCCTTCCTTGTCTCTCTCTCCATTAAATACAATCTTCCTCTCAACCAGTTTTCTCCCAATTCTTTTCGTTATATGGTCGGTTTTCTCGTGCTGTGTCATTACAGACACGAGGAACCCGACCTGGGTTTTTTCTATTTTTGTTTTGGGCTAAAGAGTTTTAAAGGCTCCTTTTACTTGACTTTCCGGAACAATGCCCATTTCTTTACCCACCTCCCTTCCAATGTGAAGGACTGGAGGTCACGTTTCTTTTTCCTTCGGCTCCCGACGGCTGACTCTTAGGGTTTCCCCACGGAATGGACGCAGGCCACTCCGAGCCAGGATCCTATTCCTAGGCACAGTTCTATCCGAGCTGGGTGGGTCGAGAAAGTTCGGGAATGGAATGCCATTCCCTACAATGCTTTCCAACTGACGCAATTTCATGATCTCCTATTCCATTGTGGGCTAAGCTCGAATCCTTACCCAGCTATCCCTGATATTGGTAGGTTTTAACGGTTCTTTCCATAGTATAATCTTTGTGATTTTGTTTTTAGGCTATCTCACTGACCATTTGTATTGTTTTTCGTAGATCGCTTCATACGGACCTGCCAGTCTGATGCCTCCAAGCCGGCTGAACCGATGAAAGAAAAGGTTCCCAAATCGATGAATCCTCCTAAAGAGAGGGCGGAGGGCTCATCAAAAACTAAGCGGAAGCTCCCCTCTCGCCCCAAATCTGGGGTAACTCTCCCCTCCGACCTGGCTCCTACCTTGACCACCGGGCGAAGCCCTGCAAGCTCGTCTCGGCAGATTCAGGTCACCCAGAGGGCCCATTCTCCTAGCTCCCCTGCTTCCAAGCGGCCGAAGACTGCAGGCCCCCCTGGTCCGGATATGGAGACCTTTCTCCGTTGCAAGGAGTGGGAGAAATTTCTTCCATATTTCAGCTCCATGATCCCGGCTAGGGATAAGCAAGCATTACGAGATGCCTCGGAGGACCCTTGCTTCGATGCTATGATGATGTATTTTGGGAAGGTATTCCTCTTTTCGCCTTCCTCCCCTTCTTTACTGCTTTTATGTTTATTATCACCCTTTGACGTCCTGATGTGACTTTCTTTTTTATGTAGTTCTTCGCCACCTTTGTGACCTTTGTAGAAGATCATAAGATCGGCACTTCGTCTTCCTCCCAGCTTACCTAGATGTCATCCGATCTGGCGGCCGCCCTGGAGGCTAAGTCAGATGTCTCGGCTCAGCTTCAGGAGAGGGAATATCGCTTAGATGCTGCCCTTAAGAAAAGCTCTGAGCGGGAGGCAGTTTTGGAACGGGCTCAAATGGCCAACGTTCAGCTGAACCAAGAGCTGAAAGTTTTGAAGGCCCTGTCTCAAGCTGAATCGGAGAAGGTGGGCCAGCTCGAGGCTCAGTTGTCGGAAGCTAAGGCCGAATCTAAGAAGATTGCCCATCTCGAGGCCCATGCTAAGGCGGAGTTGGAGAAGGTCGCCCAGCTCGAAGCTCAGGCTAAAGCAGAATCAGAAAGGGTCGCCCAGCTGGAAGCTCAACTAGCCGAGGCTAGATCCGAGGGATCATCTTATGAGCGCAGAGTGATGGATGGCCGACATCGATTTCTGACCAGTGGTGTCGGTCACTCTTTCATGGGGGCCTACCGTTCTGCCCTCATAGCTTGGTATCACAATTCTACCGCTTATCTGGTTAAGCTGGCCCCAGCCGCGACGCAGTATTTCGATTTTGCTCTAACTCGCGCTCGTGAGCAACTAGCTGCTTTGGGCTTTATGGGCGAGCTGGACCGGGATGCTGCATTGAACAGGGCTCCTATTCCTTTGGGTTGGTCTGGGGACGTGGAAGAATCTCCTGAGGCAGCCTGGTGGGAGGACGCCCTTGGGGAGTCTATAAAGGAATCCGGCCTGGATTTGGAGCTGGCTTCTATCCCTCCTAACTCGCCTGTTAAGGCCAGCACTCCTAATCCCGAGGTGACCGAGACTGACCTTGATGCTTCTCCTTCGTTGCCCCCTCCATCTTCCGAGCATGTAGTTTAGTCTTTTTTAGTTTTATGTGTATATATTTTTTTGTCTTGTTCATTATACTGGCACAACTGTTTTTAATGAAAAGTCTTTTTTGAGTTGAATACATTTTGGATTTGTACGATAGTGATATGCTTTGCTTCATAGCTTATCTTTGCCAATTTAAGTTAATATAGCTCGGCGTCGATTGTAACCTCGATATATCTGAACTGTTTGAATTAATATGACTACTTCCAAATATAACCTGACCTTTAGTATAGCTTCGACTATTTTAAATCTCGCAACATCTTAAATATAACCCGACCACTTCGATCTTACAAGTTGTAATGGTTTGGTGGTTTTTAGGTTGATTTAACCTAACCTTTTCACCGATCTTTAGAATAGGTTGGTTTTTTTAGATAAGTTTTTGGAGTTTAAGGCTGCTGGGATATTTCCAACTCTTTCGAGTGGGATAGCCTGGACATGATCCCCCTTTTTTATAGGTCGGCTTGTACTCTACGCCTGAGGCTATCTAGATATCGGGGCGGTTTACCCTTATTCGGATCTGAAGGCATTTCACCTGATCAGATGCCACAGGGCGGTTCACCCTTACTCGGATCTGAAGGCGTTTCACCTGATCAGATGCCACAGGACGGTTCACCCTTACTCGAATCTGAAGGCGTTTCACCTGATCAGATGCCACATGGCGGTTCACCCTTACTCGGATCTGAAGGCGTTTCACCTGATCAGATGTCACAGGACGGTTTACCCTTACTCGGATCTGAAGGCGTTTCACCTGATCAGATGTCACAGGGCGGGTCACCCTTACTCGGATCTGAAGGCATTTCACCTGATCAGATGTCACAGGGCGGTTCACCCTTACTTGGATCTGAAGGCGTTTCACCTGATCAGATGTCACAGGACGGTTCACCCTTACTCGGATCTGAAGGCGTTTCACCTAATCAGATGTCACAGGGCGGTTCACCCTTACTCGGATCTGAAGGCATTTCACCTGATCAGATGTCATTTCTAGTTTTACTTGATCAACACATTCAAAGAGATTTTTTTGTAATAGACTTTTATTAAAACAACATAAGCTTTTCTCCACACCTCTTCATAATAAATACTTTTTTAAGTGACATATGTTCCAAGGTCTTTTGATGGGGTGCCCTTCCATATCCTCGAGCTCATAAGCTCCCTCTGCATAAATTCGGATTACCTTGTAAGGGCCCTCCCAGTTCGGCTCCATCTTTCCTGTTTTTCTAAGGGCATCAGCCCGCCTAAGCACCAAATCACCGACTTGGAATTGTCTCTTCCTGACTCTTTTGTCGTGAGCTGCTTTTGTCAGGCTTTTGTATCTTTCAGTTCGTGCTGCGGCCGCTTCCCTTCTTTCTTCTATGGTATCTAACGCCTCCTTCATTACTTCCTCGTTTTCCACCTCATTGAACCATTGAACCCGATGGGACATTTCTCCGACTTCTGTCGGGATGACGGCTTCGGACTCGTATACCATACTGAAGGGTGTTTCCCCCGTTGACGATCTAGGTGTGGTCCTGTATGACCATAGTACCGAGCTAAGCTCATCCACCCATCCTCCTCCAGCTTTGTCTAAGCGGTTTTTGATCCCTTGCAAGATTATTCTGTTAGTTACCTCCACTTGCCTATTAGTCTGCGGGTGAGCAACCGCAGCGAACCTTTGCTTGATATGCATCCCCTCGCACCAGGACTGGGTTCTTTTCCCATTGAATTGAGTTCCATTGTCTGAGATAAGTATCTGGGGTGCTCCGTACCTGCAGCAAATGTTGTTAAAGGAAAACTTATGATTCTTTGCTCGGTTATGGTGGCCACGGGCTCGACCTCTACCCACTTGCTGAAGTAGTCTATGGCTACTACTAAAAACTTGAGGTCTATTAGGAGTCATTTCCCTAATCCTCCTTAAGATCCCTAGAGTAGTCCAAAAGTCTATAAATAGAACATACACGGGGGTTTGACCATGATCAATATTGTGTGAAGGAGAATTTGATTTTTTCTTCTTACATTTAATTGTAGATCTTGACTTGTGTCTTTGATTCTACAATTTAGATAACACATCGCTTTTCTAAGAGTCTTTATATGATACTAGAAAACCAAAAAAGAAAAATTGAGTGACTCACAAGAACATATATTCGGCCGATCTCATTGAAGTCCAAGCAAGATTCGGTAGCTCATTGCTCACACAACGTCCGGATTAACACGGGATCATACTCTAGAAGATTTTGAGGAAGAGATCAAGAAAGCAACCACTATGCTTCAAAAGGTAAATATCCTATGATCTTCGATCTTGATTAGGATATTGAATTACCAACAAGTTTATTAGTCATTTGACGTGATTCTAGATCCCCAGACTTTAATAAATAATAACTGATATTTAAATTGTTTATTAATCTTATTATTTAATTAATTAACATGCCTAAATATGTTTTGTGCTCGTGGATGCGTAAAACGATTTTATCAAATTTTCTCCAACTTTGCTTCCGCTGCGTTTTATTTTCAACATTTGGTATCAGAGCAAGTTTTTAGGCTTTTGCTATTTTAATTAATTTGGTGATTAATTGATAGCAATTTAAATATTCATGTAATTTGATGTTAGAATATTTTGCTAGATGTATTCTTGCAGAGAATATGATCCAATTAGCATGATTATGAGAATGGTTAATTTATTATTTTTTATGCTATTGTTGGTTTGGCCCGGTTTTGCATGTAATGGTTTTTCCCGTAAGAAAATCCGCGGGTAGATCTAGGATCTTATTTTTCGTGTAATTTTGTTGTAAATTCGATATATTTTATTTTGTGTAACATTGTAATCGAATTTGGAGAAGACAAAATCACGAAGAAGTAGAGCAGGACTCGGGATTTCTTCAGACAGCCAAAGAAGACGCTGGCTGCCGCGAAGCAAGACACCTGGCCCACTGCCGAGCGGGTCATTGCCGAGGGCCGTGGGCAGCCTGTGCCGGGCCGGTTCGGGTCGGGTCGTCCAGCTTTTTTGGTCTGGTCCGTTTCACCGCCGGTCGTTGCGTCTGCTGGAGAGTAGGGATTTTAAAATTGAATTTTTTTGAAAATTTTTAATTTTGGGAATCCACGATCCGAGTGGGAGGAGTGACGAGATGCTTGATCTAGTGGGAGATATCGAGTCGAAGATTTTCTCGCGTTCAGTTCAAGGAAGAAGACCATGATAATTGGATAATTTAATTATCCATGCATTTATTTTGGTTTTTACTGTTTTGATGTATGACATGTATGAATGTATACATGATATGTTTCTTGCATCTTAGGACGAGAAAATTAAAAACCTTAAGGCTAAAATAACTAAGTGATTAAATTGATTTTTTTTTAAAATCAAATTGGCCTCCGTAACTAATTTAAATTATGAAGTAATTAGCATGCTCGTTGACATTATGGTCTTCCTCCATATTGGATGTGCTAATTATAGGTTCACTAGTTTTAAATTTCAAATGATAACAAAAGGTAAATATTTTTTTTATGATATGACCTCTCCATTTGTAGGACTATTATTTAAAATATAATATTTTAAGGTTGTTAAATGATGGTGTTCACTTAGGTGTATTAATTAATAAGCTCCCCACCGGAGTCTATGTTAATTTATACATGGCCAAGAAGAACCAACTATTAATTTTACTTGTCATAACGTAAATTGACTAGATAGTAAAATTTTAAGAGGTAGAAATCTACTTGAAAAACATGTGTGTAAACATCAACACGATCGTGGATTGCATATGCGGGTTTTTCGAGGTGTTGGTTGCTACCATATCTATTGTGTTTTGAGGTTTTTCAATATATCTTGCTACGCATTATGTGATGAATGTTTTAAATTTTATCTCACATGTCTTTCAATCTAGTTGTTGTAATTCTCAAGAAAACAAACCATATGGCACTAACTTTGCTGATTGGAAACGTAATCTTAATATTGTCCTGACTGCTGAGGAACACAAGTTTGTTTTAACTGAGGAATGCCCATTGGAACCAGATGCGGATTCGACAGTTGATGAGGTGAAAGAATACCGCAAATGGAAAAAATCTGATGAGATGGCTCACTATTACATCTTGGCTTCTTTGGCAAATGTATTGCAGCATGAACATCAGAGTATGGGCACAATCGCGGAAATGATGAAAAATCTCGGCGAGATGTTTGGTCATCAGAACCGAGTAGCTAGGTAAAATGCTATGAGGGTCTTGATGACGACCCAAATGTCTGAAGGAACCTCTAAAGATGATTTCTCATCTAAACGAACTTGATATCTTAGGGGCTACTATCGATACGAAAACGCATGACGATATCATCCTAGGCAGCTTACCTAGGAGCTTTGAGCAGTCCCGCATAAACTACAATATGAATCGTAGGGAGCATACCTTGGCGGAATTGCTGACAGAGCTTCAAGCTGCGAAAGGACTCTTCAGACAAGGGTATCAAGTTCTTGCGGCTAGTGGTGTTTCAACTTCTAGACCCAAGTTGGGGAAGAAGAAGCAACAAGTTGGCCAGAAGCAAGTGGCAACTCTCAAGGTAAAGAGCAAAGCTCCTCATCCTGAGGCGAACAAAAAGCCAAAGGGAAAGTGATACAAGTGCGGTCAGAAAGGACATTTCAAACCGAAGTGTCCTGCTCTTAAGAAAGATATGTCTCGTGCAACAGTAGTCAAAACATGTTTGCAGCTTGTTCTTACACTTCGTGTATAGTTGATTCAGGCTCCACTGATCATGTTTGCTTTGACTCGCATGGTTTTTAGGTAACCAAGCAGCTTAGTGCGGACGAGATCACCATCAACTGGGGCTATTATTCCAGGCTTATAGCTATTGCAGTGGGAGTCGTGCAGTTGAAGATTAATGATAAAATATTAGTCCTCAATAATGTATTATTGGTACCAGATTTTAGAATGAATTTAATTTCGGTTTCTAAATTGAGTTGTGATGGTTATTCAGTTTCTTTTGATGGTGCTATTATTCGAAAAAACGGTGAATATATTTGCAAATGTATCTATATTGATGGACTGTATCTCATTAATACTACACAAACTCTCATATATAAACATAAATCGCTTAATTATTTTCCAAACTTAAAAAGATAAAAGTACCTTCAAGCATAAACCAAACATATTTGTGGCATCTACGGCTAGGTCATGTAAACCTTAAAAGAATTAAAAAATTGATAGATGATGGCCCATTGGACGACCTCCAAGTTGAGTCATTTCCAATTTGTGAATCCTGTCTAGAAGGTAAGATGACCAAAACAATTTTTAAAACCAAGAGAAATCGTGCTCCGAACATGTTAGAATTGGTTCATACGTATGTATGTGGTCCAATGAATATCCAGGCTAGAGGTGGTTTCGAATACTTCATCACGTTTATAGATGATTATTCAAGATATGTGTAACACCCCCAATCCGCTCAGGGATATTACATGCCGTAGACCCTTTCCTCGAGGATCTACCAGGCTGGTAACTAAAATCAAACATCTCAACATCGCCTTTAAGGCTAAAACGACTCAGTAGACCGATTTGGTCTTCCAGTTAATACATACAACTCAATCTCAATACATACCCACATAGGGATCAAATACAATACACTCTCGTACAACGAGAAACAAATATTGCAGCGGAAATAAAGTACAACTGAACCAAAACAACATCGTACGGGTCCTCATGTGATTAGTATCTATCATCTTGCATCATCCTTCATGTCGACCTTGTGCTATGCTCCCCAAAACCTGAATGCAATACAAACATCCACCCCCCGATTACTCGGGGGTTAGCAAAATTCCAATATTTTGCTAGTGCAAGTACAAAGTGCAAAATACGATTCATACAAATCATATTCCAATAATAATAATAATAATAACCAGGAATCCACAAAGATTCAAACACAACGAAAATTACTTCTCGAGGCAAGAGTTTGGGTAAAACTTTCCAAAATCGAAAGATCACAATTCAAGAGAAACAATTTATAAAATGGTTTAAAATGCCATTGGGAGTTTTAACAGAAAATAATTTAGGATTATCGAATCCTTCTCTTTCTAAAATCAACAGGGATCGTAGCCCAAATATTTGCTTTCTCAATTAAAAACCGACAACGATTCACAGGGTTCAAAACCCACGTCACGGGTCCTTAACGAGCATAAAGTCAATAAAACATAACCACCCAAGATATGAACGGTAACACATCCAAGGTACTCGACCTGGCAAAGTACATCCAAAATCATATATCACACCGTGAACACATGCCACGTCATCTCACGGTTGGATCAATCACTTTTTGTCTCCTGACCACATGATCACAAGTCATGTGTCACCATAGATTTTCTTATACCACCGTGATCACTTGCCACATCATCTCACGGTTGGATCAATTACTTGTTGTCTCCTGACTGCATGATCGCAAGTCATGTGTCACCGTAGGTATCCTGGGGCTCTCACGGTCGGATCAATTACTTGTTGCATCCTGACCACATGATCTCTAGCCATGTGTTACCGTAGACCCCGTCCGTATCCACACATTCACACACATAACACAGTACAACAAGGATATCCAAACAATTCATCCAGAGGCATCAAACACTTAGCACGACACAACGTCAAACCACAACACACCGAAATGAGGTAATATATATACACACGCATTATCAAGCGCAACATCAACACCAAACATATCCATGGAATTCATTTAATCGTTTACAAAACACACCATTCGCAAAATGCATATGGGTTTTGAAAGAGAGCTTTTAACGAGGTTAAACCAAGTCTTTTGAAAGTTCATTTCAAACAACCAAACGAACACATGTAGACGATCACCGATCATCATATCCACAAAACAAGAAATGTATGAACAAGGTACTTGCCTCAAATAATCACAAATGCGGAGAATAGACCGAAGTGAGGAGGCTCGAACCGTCTACGAACCCGCCGACTCCACCGAACGACAACCCGCGACAATAAACTCCGAACGACAACAATAACAATGAAAATGAATTCCATAGTACGACCCAAAACATCCGAATTAAAGGAACACACGACGAAAGTTCAATGGTTTCCCTCAAAACGGCCAAGAATACGAATTGACCCGACAAAAACATGAAAACGGAATTCCACCCTGTGGGCTATGATCAACACGACTAGGTAACGACAATAGAACCAACAATCTCGGATTAAAATCACGAAATCGAGACAAACCCAAAATATCTCAAATAGGGTTCTAATACCTTACCTTGATTCGGAGAAGAAGGAAGGCTAGATGATGATGAACACGAAGAAGACCCACCGAGATGATTACTATCATCAAAGGCCGATGAAAGCTCGTCCAAATCCACCCCAAATCGCCAAAAACGCAGCAAAGGAGAAGGAGATGATTACTATCATCACTTTAACGTATGTTAGTGAGGTTACGTACGTAAGGTACAAGCCCTTACGTACGTAAGAGTCATCCAGACTCTACTGCCCGAAATCCTGAACACTATAACGTAGGTAATGAAGCCTGCATTACGTACGTAAGAAAGGCATCGATAGCATACGCTACACATGAAGAATAGCGTGTGTTATTCATCTGGAAGTACAGAACAGCTGCTAAATGTTAAATTCGAAAAGGATCGCGGAACGCGACGAACACAAATTACTACGGTCGAACAAGACGAGTAGTACAACAATCATAACATGAGATTAATCTTAAACCAAACACATGATCTCGACAACCCGGAGGCAGGTAAAAGCGAGTACGAAAACAAGTACCCAAAACTTTGAGAAATTACAAAATGGCCCAAACGTCCGAAAAATCACGATATGACAACGCATAACAAACCGAAGCTCACAACACGTATAACAACGTTAAATGAACTTATGAAAAACCCAAAACAACAGTTTCGAACGAGATTCGCAAGAATCAAACTCAAGCGTGGAAAAGCCGCTTAATAACACGGAACTCAATAAAACGACACCCAAATGAACTCGGATGTCAAAAAGTGCAGAAGAAATCATACTCATAATGACGAAACGGTCACAAGCGAGTCGTCAAAATGGACTCCCGCCAAAAAAGAAAATTACCATAAATCGAAATTGTGGATATTACATACTACCCCCCTTAAAAGAAGTTTCGTCCCGAAACATAAAACAAGTAGGGAGAAGCAATACCCCGCTAGGAACCACTCAACGAGATACACAAGAACCGCAAGACTTACGCCCATCGGTGAAACGTCACAAGAAACGCAAAGAAACACACGGTGTGAAATCACGCTCAACGTCAACCACCACAAGGTCACAATCGGAGACATAGTAAAACCAATAAGTGACGAGTGTCATCAAACAGATAGTATAATCAAGTCAATTATCTGAATAATCACAAAACAGGAGGTGCTTAATACAAGAAAATATGCACAGTTAAGAAAATAGAAAATAAACACGAAACGATCCACAAGGACAACCACAAACAATTCGGACTATGCCGAAATTCTTAAAAACCACACTCGGCATCTCCGTGTCCTTTCGGAGCATATACGCAACCTCGATCCCCAAATCTCTCAGCTACTATCTCGCAATGCACGGCTCGGTGACCCACCTGACCACACTCGAAACAGCTTACTAACGGTGAACGACAATTCTTCGCAGTATGGCCTGCTCGACTACAGTTATAACATGTCTTCATGCTGTTCACATTACTCACTGCATGGGTACTATTCCTCTGATCACGCAATCGAGGAACCTTCTTAGGATGACGAAACAAAGTCCCAACCTCAGGGGCCCCACTCCCCTGATTTCCTGAAAAGTTCCCAACAGTTTTCTGTTTCTTTGATTCAGACATATTCTAGGTCGATAATATGGATAACTCATAGGCTAACGCCCTATTCTGATACTCTCTCAATGAAGTACAAGGGAGACCCGCCATGTACTGATGAATCTCCGGCTTCATTCGCCTACTAAAATGACAGATCTTATCTCCCTCTGTCCTTACGTGATCCTGCACATAGCTGAGTTGTTTGCTAAATTCAATAATAGCTTGAGACAGCTGTATATCTTTCGGTTTCACCGAAAAGAATTCATTAATCCTCTTCTTGATCAGTTCTGGACAAAACTCATCTCTCATGAATCTCTGGAACTCTGCCCACGTGACAACATGATCTCGAGGCTTAACAGCCTCCCACCAACTAGCGACATCCTTGTCAAGAAGATACTGAGCGACTGGCAACTTACGCTCTTTTGGACAATCAACTACCTCGAATATATTTTCCAACTGGAAAAGCCAACCATCCCAGCCCAATGCATCTGCGGCACTAGCGAAACGAGGGGGATTCATACGAACCAGTTCTCGAAGCCACTTATTTGCACCAATGTTCTGGGTCACATCTATATTACGCTGAACTGCCTGAGTCAACTGAGTCATCGGTGTAGCTACCTGCTGCAAAATGTTAGCAACACCAATACCAACACCATCACTGGCAGCATGATCCCGATCACGCGTCTGATCGCCACGACCACAACCTCTGCCCCTCGGCATGCTGAATAAGTAATCACTCAACACAACAGAAAATCATAACACATAGCGCATACAACGATTACCATCGTAAGGCAACACACACACGAAAATCACAGCAACGACGGCATCATTCGACAATTTCAATGGCTCGAACGATAACCAGCACACAGTTACAAAACATCATGAAACAATCACAGATGCACACAATCATACAATCCCAAACTCTAACAGCTCGCACGGGTGCGATAACGCGCAAATCACCACGAAGAGACAACATTCGATACCAACATCACACCTCTCACAGAGGGCTAACACAACAAATGCATGGCGAACGACTCAACGCTCACACCACCAATTCAATCACAACTCGGAGGGCTAACACCCTAACGACAATGCTAACATCATACACACATTCCCTGACTGCAAACAGAAATTATAGGTTTTAAAAATGAAAACCACCTTTTGAAAAATAAATTTGGAAATACTACTTGATCTTGAGTACCATATTTCGAAAAGTAATACAAACATCGTTATCGAGATTTTTAAAAATCGACTTGCATTTGAAAAAAAAAATGAGGACGTCTTTCTTTTAATTAAAACTTTCAGAATTCTAAGTTACTGAGAATATCTCAAAATATTTTGGTCCTCAAAGTAGAAGAATTTTGAAACATATAGTTGCGTTAGTAGGTGCCTTGAAATATATTCCATTTTAAAAGTATGTCTCGAAATTTATTCTCTAAGATACTGAAGGTTTTCAAAAATCCATGAGGCTAGAATGCCCAAAAACTCATGCATATCAACATTTGCTTACACATCTCATAGCACACGCATCAAATCGTTTAAATTCAAAACAAGACATGTCTCTTCCCGGAAAACAAACAGTCAAATCACAGTTCAAACTTGTCTAGGACCGGGACTAAACCACTGGTCCCATCCGAGGCCTCTACGGACCCTCCCGGATTGAGCAAATCACACACATACACATTTCCATCCCATATTGAGCACAAAGGTTTCACGAGAACACTTGCAAAACGAGCAAATTATTTTGAAAATCATTAGCAGCGGACAAAAACAATAGTCGAAAAGACATAAGCAGCGACAACACTCCTCATATAAACAAAATATGAGAGTCGAGTAAACACATATCACGAGACCAAGAATATACATGAGGATTCCATCACTTAACAAATAATCATACAAATAGATCGTGTCACACGAGGCACAATACAAAGAAGGGAGACTTACATTCACAGGTCGCACGAAGATGATGATTGCCCCACGATACTAATCACGACCAACAAACTCAGACGATACATCGCAGCACGACTCAGTCGGACAAAATCCAACGAAAAAAACTCAACAGACACAACTTGACCCGACAGCCTAGGTTTTCACAACCTAAGCTCTCATACCATTTATGTAACACCCCCAATCCGCTTAGGGATATTACACGACGTATACCCTTTCCTCGAGGATCTACCAGGAGGGTAACTAAAATCAAACATCTCAACATCACCTTTAAGGCTAAAATGACTCAGTAGACCGATTTGGTCTTCCAGTTAATACATACAACTCAATCTCAATACATGCCCATGCATGGGTCAAATACAATACACTCTCGTACAACGGGAAAAAAATACTGCAGCGAAAATAAAGTACAACTGAACCAAAACAACATCGTACGTGTCCTCATGTTATTAGTATCTATCATCTTTCATCATCCTTCATGCCGACCCTGTGCTATGCTCCCCAAAACCTGAATGCAATACAGACATTCACCCCCCGATTACTCGGGGGTTAGCAAAATTCCACTATTTTGCTAGTGCAAGTACAAAGTGAAAAATACGAGTCATACAAATCATATTCCAAGAACAATAATAACCAGGAATCCTCAAAGATTCAAACACAACGAAAAATACTTCCCGGGGCAAGAGTTTGGGTAAAACTCTCCAAAATCGAAATATCACAATTCAAGGGAAACAATTTATAAAATGGTTTAAAATGTCATTGGGAGTTTTAACAGAAAACAATTTAGGATTATCGAATCCTTCTCTTTCCAAAAGCAACAGGGGTCACAACCCAAAGATTTGCTTTCTCAAGTAAAAACCGACAACGATTCACAGGGTTCAAAACCCGCGTCACGGGTCCTTGACGGGCATAAAGTCAACAAAACATAACCACCCAAGATACGAAATCTCGGTAACACATCCAAGGTACTCGACCTGGCAAAACACATCCAAAATCATATATCACACCGTGAATACATGCCACGTCATCTCACGGTTGGATCAATCACTTATTGTCTCCTGACCACATGATCACAAGTCATGTGTCACTGTAGGTTTTCTTATACCACCGTGATCACTTGACACGTAATCTCACGGTTGGATCAATCACTTGTTGTCTCCTGACCACATGATCGTAAGTCATGTGTCACCGTAGGTATCCTGGAGCTCTCACGGTTGGATCAATCACTTGTTGCATCCTGACCACATGATCTCTATCCATATATCACCGTAGACCCCGTATGTATCCACACATTCACACATAACACAGTACAACAAGGATATCCAAACAATTCATCCAGAGGCATCAAACACTTAGCACGACACAACGTCAAACCACAACGCACCGAAATGAGGTAATATATACACACGCATTATCAAGCGCAACATCAACACCAAACATATCCATGGAATTCATTTAATCATTTACGAAACACACCATTCGCAAAATACATATGGGTTTTGAAAGAGAGCTTTTAACGAGGTTAAACCAAGTCTTTTGAAAGTTCATTTCAAACCACCAAACGAACACATGTAGACGATCACCGATCATCATATCCACAAAACAAGAAATGTATGAACAAGGTACTTGCCTCAAATAATCACAAACGCGGAGAATCGACCGAAGTGAGGAGACCCGAACCGTCTACGAACCCACTGACTCCGCCGAACGACAACCCGCGATAATAAACTACGAACGACAACAATAACAATGAAAATGAATTCCATAGTACGATCCAAAACCTTCGAATTAAAGGAACAAACGACGAAAGTTCAAGGGTTTCCCCCAAAATGGCCAAGAATACGAATCGACCCGACAAAAAAAAATAAAAATGGAATTCCAACCCGTGGGCTATGATCAACACGACTAGATAACGACAATAAAACCAACAATCTCGAATTAAAATCACGAAATCGAGACAAACCCAAAATATCTCAAATAGGGTTCTAAAACCTTACCTCGATTCGGATAAGAAGGAAGGCTAGATGATGAACACGAAGAAGACCCAACGCGATGATTACTATCATCAAAGGCCGATGAAAGCTCGTCCAAATCCACCCCAAATCGCCAAAAACGCAGCAAAGGAGAAGGGAGAAAGGAAATGACCCAAAATCGGTCAACCCTCAAATGTATATACCTTCGGGAGGCTAACGTACGTAAGTAATAAGCTTTAACATACATTAGTGAGGTTACGTACGTAAGGTACAAGCCCTTACGTACGTAAGAGTCATCCAGATCTACTGCCCGAAATCCTGAACACTATAACGTACATAATGAACACTGCATTACGTACGTAAGAAAGGCATTGATAGCGTACGCTACACATGAAGAATAGCGTGCGTTATTCATCTGGCAGTATAGAACAGCTGCCAGATGTTAAATTCGAAAAGATCGCGGAACGCGACGAACACAAATTACTAAGGTCGAACAAGACGAGTAGTACAACAATCAAAACACGAGCTTAAGCTTAAACCAAACACATGATCCCGACAACCCGGAGGTAGGTAAAAGTGAGTACGAAGACAAGTATCCAAAACTTTGGGAAATTACAAAACGGCCCAAACATCCGAAAAATCACGATACGTCAACGAATAACCAAACCGAAGCTCACAACACGTATAACAACGTTAAATGAACTTACGAGAAACCCAAAATAACAGTTTTGAATGAGATTCGCAGGAATCGAACTCAAGCGCGGAAAAGTCGCTTAAGAACACGGGACTCAACAAAACGACACCAAAATGAACTCGGATGTCAAAAAGTGCAGAATAAATCATTCTCATAGTGACGAAATGGTCACAAGCAATTCGTCAAAATGGACTCCCGCCAAAAAAAAAAAATTACCGTAAATTGAAATTACGGATATGACAATATGGATACATATATTTGATGCGACGTAAGTCCGAATCCTTTGACAAGTTCAGAGACTTCAAGACAGAAATGGAGAAGCGTCATGAGAAGAGTATCAAGTCACTGCGATCTGATCGAGGTGGCGAATTGTAATATCCGACTGTAATTCTTCATTTTTATCTGTCGTTGTATTATTCGGATAATTTGATTATCGTGGATCGTTGCATTCAGTATTATGTTGAGGTATTATAGATTTGAGCTTCGTATCGTTGTTATGTCATTTCATACTTGATGATTCGATGTTAATTGGAGAGTTGCATTTTTGAACTTTTTCTGTTGGTGTAGCGTACGCTACGTAGCTTAACTAACATATGCTAAACTCGTGATTTAACGTACGTAATAAGTTGTCTGTTGCGTACGTTAAGAAGGAATCTGACATCAGTTAACTTCCGCATGTGAACTTGTTATCCGTTGGCATGCATGTGTATGATGTCTGGGCTGTTGTGTCGTCCAGAGTTAACTTTTATTAGCGTGCATAACACCCTTTTAAATAGCATGCGCTAATGGCCTGCGGATTTAAGCCAGTAGCCACTATAAGCCGATTACGTACGTAACTCATATATATTAGCGTACGTAATAGCGTTACGTATGCTAAAATTGTTAAATAGCGTACGTTAAGGCTGTGCAGTCTATTTATAGACCTAGCCTGTTTTTCATTTCTCTTCAGCCTCAACCCGATTTTCTCTTCGTTTATTCCCTCTCCTATCTCCTAAGACCTATAGTTACCTTCTCCAACTTGGTTTCGAGTCTTGTAACTTGGTTTGGATCTCATTGATTCGAAGTTAGAAGGCGTTCTTGAGCTTGAAGTCTGTTTCTTGTGGTGTTGAAGGTTGTTCTTCGTTTCTGGAGGTAGGTGTGCATTCTTCTCTGTATTGTTTTTCATATGTTGATGTTAGTAATGAAGTATACTTCACCTAGAGTTAGATTAATCAATTAAAACATTGTTTTAATTAAACTTTTTCACACTTCTTGATGAATATGTTAAATGAGGGTTTTGAAATGGATGTGATCTTGGTGTTATATTGATAGTAGCCATGTTTATAATCATCATGCTCACCTTGCTGGACGAATTCATCTCAGTAGGACCTTGATAAATCAGTTAGCTTCATCAGGGTTAGACTTGATCAATAGAATTATTATCATGAAGTGTTTAAACACCATGCTTGATATTCATTGACCTTGAGAAGAACTTGGTAATGTTTGAAGATAGTAAAATGTTTCCTTATTCAGAGACCTTAGAAATTTTATCATCATTATGGTTCAGATTCACAAGTCCATGAGGATTGATAAGAACACCTTAATTGAATGTTAGGAGATTAGTGTGGTAATTCTAAAACCTAAGCTAGGTGATTTCATGAATGATATTATTGGATCTTCCAGCTTTGTAAAGATGGTTTTGATAACTTCATATGGTATAATCTCATCACTAAAATAACCTTCTTATAAGCTTACTATTCAATTTAGATGAGATGATGAACATAGTGGTGCAGATTTTTACCTTTTTAACATGGTAATGTTTTTTTAGAAAGTTTAATCAACATAAGATGTTATGGACAACATAAGTGGTTGTTTAACATGTTCTTGATAAATCCTTGGTTATAAAGAATCATGCGAACATTCGGTAATTGTCTTGCGAACCGATTTTAAGGATGAATTGAGTTAAAAGAATTGTGGGGTGTCGTATCACTAATTTTATATCGTTAAATATACGGATATGTTATGGAGTAAAATGTATTTCGTTTAAGGTTGATTGTTCGAGTAAACAATATTAGTCAAGGACCGTTCGTTCGTTTCGACAAGGGAGGATTTTCTCATCTCCGTATCGAGGCAAGTTATCTTGCTTGGTTATAATGATGATTAGATTCTTGTGATCTTTATACATTTCATGTGTATGAAATGTTTGTGAAATGTTATATAAGTTTGATATTGTCTTTGACGTTGTTCCATCGTTCATCATGGGATTTGGATTCCCAAGTCCGTTACTTTGAATCGTTGATCTTGATGGTCCTTATTATCACTTCGGTGAGTTTTTCTTGATCCTTAATCGGATATGTATTTCGTTGAAATTCGTTGTCATGTTGTATCGTGACATTTCTGGAATCATTTCTGCGTGCCGATTGGATATTGTGTAGGATTTTTAGCCGGGCACTTATATAATCATACGTGGATGTTTCCGTATTGGACTGTGCACGAGACGTAGTTCGTGAGGCTAATTAGGTACATTGTCACACGTATATTCAGGATTCTGTATACGGGGTGGACATGTACACAGACACATTTCCGGATCGGGCGTACTGTGATGTCCATCTTGAGCCATATTGTAAATCGTTCATAGTCCATGTATGATTGGATGTGTTCGACGGTTTGTGACTAATTGTTCATACACCCAAGGGGTATGTTTAATAGTCAGGATGTTTCCTTGAGATCTATTATATGTGAATTGTATAATGTCGGAAGAATTAATTATCATGTATATCTGACCCTCTGTTTTGGGCGAAATACTTGTGTTGTATTTTAGGTCGAGGCAAAGGCAAGGCACGGGGAGAGCATGTTGACGGCGAAGGGTTCGAGGGATACTAGTTCGGGGGCCCCATGTCTTTTTGTCCGTTTATTGTTCAACCGTGTAACGTTACTTTAATTCCGCTTTATTTATATGTGATTCCTTGTTGCTATTAACTTAGCATGAATTTTGAATAGTATCTTGAATTGTACTTATGATTATCATTATGATTGATTCTTTCAGTATGGAAAGAAATCTGAGGGGTCGTGGCAGAGGGGGACGAGGCCGCAGAAGGGGCCTAATCCCGATACCTCGAGCCAACAGACGCGTGAATGTGGATCATAGTTCCGCAGACAGCAGTTAGCCTTCTAGGGACCAATCGCACCACAGTGGGCTTGAGGATGCGCGTGTCGATCCTTACATTGTGATGCAGGGCATGATGACTCAGATGACCCGGATGGGTCAGTTAATGGAAGCTATGCAGAGGGCCACTACTGGCCAGCAACAGGGGCCTCATCCTCCACCTCCTGTGATTGGCGGACCCGTGATTCGGATCATCAGCGATATCTCTCGCCAGCGACCTCCGACCTTTGAAGGCTCCTCTAAGCCTGCTGACATTATGCATTGGATCGAGCATTTTGAGAAACTATTCGAGATGGTGGACTGCCCGAAAGAGGATTGCGTCTCCGTAGCAGCTTAGTATCTCAGCAAGGGCGCTCACACTTGGTGGCTTTGAGTGAGGCCAGTTGATGGTGCTTATACGTGGGAGGAATTTAAAAACCTCATGCTAGATCGTTACTATCCAGGGCCACTCCGTGAGGCCAAACTATAGGAATTGCTAAACCCGAACCCGTCCGAGGATGATGTACTATCTGTCGCTGAGAAATTTCAGGCACTTCTTCCTTTTGCCTCGTCGATTGTCCAAACGGAGGCTGATAAAATCAATTATTTTCTCAAGAGGCTTAAACCCCGAATGAGAATGCAGCTGTTGAATCACCACTGTACGACCCTGCCGGAGTTCATCGAGAAAGCTCTGGAATATGAACTCACCGCGAAGGAGATTTCTAAGAAGCAACCACAACCCAACAACAAAAGATCTCGGAACCAGAACCAGACTGAGAGTAACCTGGGGACATTCAGGAAGCCCCAGTCATTGCCAAACCCTTCTGATCGACCACCCATGGCGTCGAAGCCAGCCGGATCGCACTCTCGAGCGGTCCCCTCATCTGTTGTGTGCTATAACTGCGGAGACCAGGGGCACGTCAGCTCCAAATGCCCAAAGCCGGCCGTCGCTTACCATACTTGTGGGAAGAATGGGCATCGTGCTCGTTTTTGCAGGAATGGACCCGGACGTGAACCAGTAGCATCTCATGCACCAATTCAGTCTGCTGTCCAGGACCGTGTGCCTCCGTCCGCTTCTTATCAGACTACCGCGGCAAACAGGGGAATGGGTCGTGGGAATCAAAGTGTTACACATGGTGCAGGAGCCGCAAAACCCAGGATCTACGAAATGAAGAAAGCTGACGATCCCGAGGCCAGCATGATTGCAGGTATACTCGAGATCCACTCTCAGCCAGTGTGTGTTCTTTTTGATACCGGTGCTTCACACTCCTTTATATCTACTTCTTGTTTAAGTTGTTTGTCTCTAGACCATGTTGTCAATTGTGAGCCTTATGTGATTGGTCTACCCGATAGTAGAAGAATTATTGGAAATCGTGAAGTCCAGGACTGTCCGATTCATATGAACGACCGTGAGTGGTTGTCAAACCTGATTGTAGTCGATTTACCTAAGGATGATATAATCTTGGGTATCGATTGGATGGATCGTCATGATGTCATACTTAGTGTCCGCAAGCGGATGGTTACCGTCACTTCTGATGATGTTTTCGAGTATATTTTTCGAGGTGATAATCCCAGCCGTTCGGGGAGAGTCATCAGCGCTATGAAGGCAGTGAAACTGCTTAATCAAGGATGTATTGATTATTGGTGCCACATGACCAAAACATCAGATCGACCAGTTGAATTGGCCGACATTCCGGTAGTCCGAGACTACCCAGACGTATTTCCAAACGAGTTGCCAGGCTTACCTCCACATCGTGAGGTGGAGTTTACTATTGAGTTAGAGCCAGGTACGTCCCCGCTTTCAAAAGCACCGTATCGTATGGCTCCAACTGAGATGCAGGAGTTGAAGAACCAGCTTGAGGAATTGACTGGAAAGGGCTACATTCGACCTAGTGCGTCCCCTTGGGGAGCACCAGTGTTATTTGCACGAAAGAAAGATGGATCTCTGCGTTTATGTATTGATTACCATGAGCTGAACAGGGTAACCATCAAGAACAAATATCTATTGCCTCGTATTGATGATTTATTGGACCAACTTCAGGGAGCTGCTGTGTTTTCTAAGATTGACTTGAGATCCGGTTATCATCAGTTGAGGATTCGAGAGTCTAACATTTCAAAGACGGCTTTCCGTACTCGCTATGGGCATTATGAGTTCATGGTGATGCCATTTGGATTAACTAATGCACCAGTTGTATTCATGGAGTTGATGAATCGGGTTTTTATTAACTATCTAGACCGCTTTGTAGTCGTTTTTATTGACGACATTCTGATTTACTCTCATAACCACGAAGAGCATGAACGTCATCTCCACCAAGTTCTCGATGTGTTGAGGCGAGAACAGCTTTATGGGAAACTCTCAAAATGTGAATTTTGGATGCCTGAGGTTATCTTTCTTGGGCATGTGATATCAGCCGAAAGAGTGAGAGTAGACCCACATAAGACAAAAGCCATTCGAGATTGGCTACCTCCGAAGAACGTGAAGGAAGTTCGTAGTTTCCTCGGCCTAGCAGGTTACTACTGACGGTTCGTAGGAGGATTTTCGAAAATTGCACAACCAATGACTAACCTACTAAGGAAGGATAAGAAGTATTTGTGGACGGAAGCATGTCAGCAAAGTTTTGATGAGCTCAAAAGTCGATTGATTTCAGCACCTATCTTGGTTCTACCAAAGGGAACGGAAGGATTCGTGGTGTATAGTGACGCGTCGAGACAGGGCCTTGGATGTGTACTAATGCAGGAAGAGAAAGTGATTGTCTATGTATCGAGACAATTGCGACCCTATGAAGTTAACTATCTGACCCATGACTTGGAGCTAGCAGCCGTAGTGTTTGCATTGAAAATTTGGCATCACTATCTGTATGGAGTTACCTGTCAGATCTTTACCGATCACAAGAGCCTGAAATATATTTTTACTCAGAAGGAATTAAACATGAGGCAGAGGAGGTGGCTAGAATTAATCAAAGATTATGATATCGAGATCCTTTATCATCTAGGCAAGGCAAATGTGGTTGCTGATGCCTTGAGCCGTAAGACAATACAGGAGCAGATGCTTAGCCGCTCGACAACTCAGAGGGAATTACAGTTAGATCTTGTGGAGCTAGAGATTGAAGTTTGGTTACAGCGTGTTCAGGGCCAGCTTTGCGCACTTGAGATTTCTTAGTCTCTTGATGATATAATCAGATCGAAGTAGATTACGGACACATTCCTATCTCGAGTTCGGGATGAAGTCACTCAAGGGAAAGCCCCTGGATTTGTGATCCACGAGGACAGATTAATATGCTTCAGGAATCGAGTCGAGCGTGTGTACCAGCAGACGAAGAGTTGAAGAACTTTATCATGAGAGAAGCCCATGCTACCCCGTACTCGATTCACCTGGGGTCTAGTAAGATGTATAAGGATTTGAAACAACATTATTGGTGGGGAAATATGAAACGCGAGGTCGCCGAATTCATTTCGAGATGTTTAACCTATCAGCAGGTTAAGATTGAGCACCAGCGACCCACAGGAATGCTGAAACCGCTCCCGATTCCCGAGTGGAAATGGGAGGACATATCGATGGATTTTATCACTAGCGACGAGTCATCGAGGAATGAACATGATTTGGGTGATTGTGGATCGGCTGACCAAATCAGCCCACTTCTTGGAGATTAAGGACACGTGGGGTCCCGAGAGATTGGCCCAGTTATTTATTAAGGAAATTGTGAGGTTACATGGTACCCACAAGAGTATTGTATCGGATCGTGACGGGCGATTTATGTCACACTTCTGGAAGGCAGCTCATCGTGCAATGGGCACACAGTTGAATTTCAGTACGGCTTTTCATCCGCAGACCGATGGTTGGTCTGAGAGAACCATCCAAACTCTAGAGGATATGTTGAGAGCATGTGCTCTTGATTGGAAGGACGATTGGGAATCCCAGCTACCTTTGGTGGAATTCACGTATAATAATAGTTGGCATGCTTCGATTCAGATGGCACTGAATGAGGCATTGTATGGCCATCGTTGTAGGTCCCCTTTGTGTTGGGACGAACTGTCAGAATCTTTGGGTATGAAACCTGATATGTTGTTAGCAGCCCGTGAGAAGATTGCCCTGATTAGGAGTCGTTTGTTAACGGCTCAAAGTCGACAGAAGTCCTACGCAGACCACCATCGACAACCGCTTGAGTTCGAGGTTGGTGACCATGTGTTGATGAAAGTGTCTCATACCCGAGGTGTTTTTTGTTTTGGGAAGAAGGGCAAGCTGAGACCGAGGTACATTGGACCATTTGAGGTTTTGGAGCGTGTAGGAGATCTGGCCTATCGACTTGCTTTGCCACCGGTTTTAAGTCGAATTCACAACGTGTTTCATGTCTCCCAGTTGAGGATATACGTTGATGATCCGAGTCATATACTTCAGTTCGATGAGATCGAATTAGCGGAGGATCATTCGTACGAGGAGCGTCCCGTACAGATACTCGAGAGAAGGATCAAACAGTTGAGAAACAAGACGATTCCCCTGCTGAAGGTGCAGTGGTCACGACACGGAGTCGAGGAGGCTACGTGAGAAACCGAGGATAGTATGCGAGTGAGATACCCCGAGTTATTTACCCCTTAGTTTCGAGGATGAAACTCATTTTAAGGGGGGAGTATGTAATATCCGACTGTAATTCTTCATTTTTATCTGTCGTTGTATTATTCGGATAATTTGATTATCGTGGATCGTTGCATTTAGTATTATGTTGAGGTATTATAGATTTGAGCTTCATATCGTTGTTATTTCATTTCATACTTGATGATTTGATGTTAATTGGAGAGTTGCATTTTTGAACTTTTTCTGTTGGTGTAGCGTACGCTACGTAGCTTAACTAACGTACGCTAAACTCGTGATTTAACGTACGTAATAAGTTGTCTGTTGCGTACGTTAAGAAGGAATCTGACATCAGTTGACTTCTGCACGTGAACTTGTTATCCGTTGGCATGCATGTGTATGATGTCTGGGCTGTCGTGTCGGCCAGAGTCAACTTTTATTAGCGTGCATAACACCCTTTTAAGTAGCATGCGCTAATGGCCTGCGGATTCAAGTCAGTAGCCACTTTCAGCCGATTACGTACGTAACTCATATAGATTAGCGTACGTAATAGCGTTAACGTACGTTAAAATTGTTAAATAGCGTACGTTAAGGCTGTGCAGTCTATTTATAGACCCAGCCTGTTTTTCATTTCTCTTCAGCCTCAACCCCATTTTCTCTTCGTTTATTCCCTCTGCTATATCCTAAGACCTATAGTTACCTTCTCCAACTTGGTTTCGAGTCTTGTAACTTGGTTTGGAGCTCATTGATTCGAAGTTAGGGCGTTCTTGAGCTTGAATTGTGTTTCTTGTGGTGTTGAAGGTTGTTCTTCGTTTCTGGAGGTAGGTGTGCATTCTTCTCTGTATTGTTTTTCATATGTTGATGTTAGTAATGAAGTATACTTCACCTAGAGTTAGATTAATCAAGTAAAACATGGTTTTAATTAAACTTTTTCACACTTCTTGATGGATATGTTAAATGAGGGTTTTGAAATGGATGTGATCTTGGTGTTATAATGATAGTAGCCATGTTTATAATCATCATGCTCACCTTGCTGGACGAATTCATCTCAGTAGGACCTTGATAAATCAGTTAGCTTCATCAGGGTTAGACTTGATCAATAGAATTATTATCATGAAGTGTTTAAACACCATGCTTGAGAAGAACTTGACAATGTTTGAAGATAGTAAAATGTTTCCTTATTCAGAAACCTTAGAAATTTTATCATCATTATGGTTCAGATTCACAAGTCCATGAGGATTGATAAGAACACCTTGATTGAATGTTAGGAGATTAGTGTGGTAATTCTAAAACCTAAGCTAGGTGATTTCATGAATGATATTATTGGATCTTCCAGCTTTGTAAAGATGGTTTTGATAACTTCATATGGTATAATCTCATCACTAAAATAACCTTCTTATAAGCTTACTATTCAATTTAGATGAGATGATGAACATAGTGGTGCAGATTTTTACCTTTTTAACATGGTAATGTTTTTTTTAGAAAGTTTAATCAACATAAGATGTTATAGACAACATAAGTGGTTGTTTAACATGTTCTTGATAAATCCTTGGTTATAAAGAATCATGCGAACATTCAGTAATTGTCTTGCGAACCGATTTTAAGGATGAATTGAGTTAAAAGAATTGTAGGGTGTCGTATCACTAATTTTATATCGTTAAATATATGGATATGTTATTGACTAAAATGTATTTCGTTTAAGGTTGATTGTTCGAGTAAACAATATTAGTCAAGGACCGTTCATTCGTTTCGACAAGGGAGGATTTTCTCGTCTCCGTATCGAGGCAAGTTATCTTGCTTGGTTATAATGATGATTAGATTCTTGTGATGTTTATACATTTCATGTGTATGAAATGTTTGTGAAATGTTATATAAGTTTGATATTATCTTTGACGTTGTCCCATCGTTCATCCTGGGATTTGCATTCCCAAGTCCGTTACTTTGAATCGTTGATCTTGATGGTCCTTATTATCACTTCGGTGAGTTTTTCTTGATACTTAATCGGATATGTATTTCATTGAAATTCGTTGTCATGTTGTATCGTGACATTTCTATAATCATATCTGTGTGCCGATTGGATATTGTGTAGGATTTTTAGCCGGGCACTTATATAGTCATATGTGGATGTTTCTGTATTGGACTGTGCACACGAGACGTAGTTTGTGAGGCTAATTAGGTACATTGTCACACGTATATTTTGGATTCCGTATACGGGGTGGACATGTACATGGACACATTTCCAGATCGGGCGTACTGTGATGTCCATCTTGAGCCATATTGTAAATCGTTCATAGTCCATGTATGATTGAATGTGTTCGACGGTTTGTGACTGATTGTTCATACGCTTGAGGGGTATGTTTAATAGTCGGGATGTTTCCTTGAGATCTATTATATGTGAATTGTATAATGTCGGAAGAATTAATTATCATGTATATCTGACCCTGTGTTTTGGGCGAAATACTTGTGTTGTATTTTAGGTCGAGGAAAGGCAAGGCACGGGGAGAGCATGTTGACGGTGAAGGGTTCGAGGGATACTAGTTCGGGGGGCCCATGTCTTTTTGTCCGGTTATTGTTCAACCGTGTAATGTTGCTTTAATTCCGCTTTATTTATATTATCGTTCGGTTGTATTTTGAAGTATACTCCATCTCCATATGGTTTGTACTTGTATTTTCGGATCCTGTGTATTATAAGGCCGCTGGCCATACTATTAGTGAACTCCTATTCGGAGAGATGACTATTTATTGTGGTTCGGTATCACAAAGTAATACTTATTTAACCTGTATTTTGATATCGCCTGGTGGGTCCCAGTGTGGGGTCCACGGCACTGTAATAGTCGCCTTTTGGGGTGTTACACGAATACCTTAGTAGAGAGTTTTTGTAATTCTTGGCAAATGAGGGGATTTCGTCCCAGCTCACTGCGCCAGGAACTCCATAACGAAATGGTGTTGCTGAGAGAAGGAACAAAACTCTTATAGAAATAGTGAGGTCGCTCTCATGGTCCGAAGCACACTCGACGAAAGTGACGTCGAAAGCCAGGTAAGTAATTCTTATGACGAACTTTTTGAAGCATTTGAATTATTGCATACGGATTATCAAAATGCTTTATCTGAGATCACATCCCTTCAATCGAAAAATAAAATTCTTGAAAAGGGAAAATTTATCGAGACCGATCATTCTCAATGCGTTAAAAACGAAAATATTTTAAAGGATGATCTTTTAAAAGTCCAAACCGAGCTGAAAATTTTAACGAAGAAATTTTCGTGTGGAAACGAAAAATTTGAACAAATGCTCTCGGTGCAAAAATTTACGTTGAACAAACAGGGGTTGGATTCAAACAACATTCTAAAAATGAATCCGTAAATTTCAAAATACCCCATTGTGAAAAATATTTGAAAATTGGGCACCACATTTCGAATTGCAATAGCCCACGACGGACGATAAAAACTAAGAAAATTTGGATTCCCACAGGAAGTTTTATTCCGAATATCGTCTATGTTTCGAAACAAAAACCAACTAGCGGTTGGATCCCCAAAACTAACTTTTAACAATTGATATTTTACTCAGGGGGAGTATTATGTATTTTAAAAAGGGGGAGTTATATTTTTTATGCATCATATT
This sequence comes from Orobanche coerulescens, assembly GCA_033398695.1. Taxonomy (NCBI): domain Eukaryota; kingdom Viridiplantae; phylum Streptophyta; class Magnoliopsida; order Lamiales; family Orobanchaceae; genus Orobanche; species Orobanche coerulescens. The sequence continues at coordinate 224,090,074 of CM065804.1, forward strand.
TTATCAATAATTGGTAACCTCTATTTAATTAGTATATTTTGCTTTACACTTTTTGAATTCTTCACTTTTTGCTGAATACAAAAATGGGGAGAAAGGAGTAGAATCGGATAAAAAGCATCATGGAAGAAATGACGAGAAAAATAAAAAGTAAAAAGGAGGAGAGAATAATAAGAATCGAAGAAGTCAAAAAGGAGAAAAATGAAGTATACAAAAAGAGGGAGAAACGAAGGAGTTAAAAAATGAGAAACGAAGAAGTCAAAAATGACAGAAAAAGAAAATATGGGTGAAACTAACGAAACGATCAAAGCCGAAAACTTTGATTCGTAAATATATATATATTTTATTTTTCAGGTTATATCCAATTCAAGAGTTGTTTTGTAATCATCAAAAGGGGGAGATTGTTGGAATATTTATTCCAAATATTCATTATAGAGTTTTGATGATTAAATTGCTAAACAAAGCAAAACAACAAAGAGGCGAAGCAAAACAACGGAGGTGACGAAGATGCAAAAAGCTGATCAAAATACAAAGCTAGCACACGCTAGACACAAAGGTTAGCGCACGTTAACGGGTCCTGTCTGCAGATCAGACGAGTTCAAAGCTACCTGAAGTAAACCTACCTGATGAAGATAGCGCATGCTACAAAGGATGGATAACGCACGCTATCGAAGGAATATTACCATTGTGAAGACGTTCAAACATAGAATGACATATGCAATGACGAAATCATAGCGCATGCTAGGATTGAGGAATAGCGCACGCTAAGGTGTTTGAATTCAAGTCAATCAATCTATTGGGAGATTCTGAAGCAAAGTCAAAAGGCTACAAGCGGATATATGATGCATGCAATGATGCAATATTAGCGCACGCCAAGTATATATGTTAGTGCATGCTAACGAAGACTGAAGTTGAGAGACAGTAGCTACTGGACAGATTCTGGAAGACGTTAACGTACGTAATCAGCAAGCAATAACGTACGTAAAGGCAATAGCGCATGCTAATGAAGAAGGCTAGCGCATGCTACGTTAAACTGGCAGTAACGGCTAGTTTGTGGAAAATGGCTATAAATACTAAACCACTTGGTATCAAACCACACAACAACATTGAGCAAAGCAATGATACTTGAGATATCATTGTAAACATTATAGTTGTTGTTCTTGATCTTAAATTAATAGTGATTGAGTGTTATACACAAAATCATACAAGAGAGAGAAAAATAAAAGATACGATTGGATTCGATGTTATTAGGATCAAGGATCCGGCATTGTTAGAATCGCAATCGATATCTAAGTGAGGTTTATCTAGTACCAATATAAATCTAGATTGGTTGATTCCTTGTCCAATAGAAAAGGAAAATGGTTTAACTTGGACCGACATAAAGATAAGTGATTGAACGTTTTACTCGGACCGATAGAAGACGAGCTTGTAACGGTTATCCCTCGACCGATACAAGAGAGGTGCAGAGGTTTATCTTTAGCCTATAGAAAAAGATACCGAGTGAGGAGGTAGGCAAGTTTGGCCGAACCTCTATAAATCCCTGTGTCGTTTAATTTCTGCACATTCTCTTAAATCGCTTCCGCAACGCGAAAGAGTTTCACAATTCTAATTCCAAACGGCAATACCGATCAATATTGCCCCAATAAATCATATGACCTATGTCCAGTGGGTTATACTGACTCAGATTTTTCATCAGACAAAGCAAAGTCCTAGTCTACTTCAGGTTATGTGTTTAGTCTGGGAGGTTGAGCCATTAGTTGGACGAGTGTGAAGCAGAAATGCATCTCGGACTCTACTTTGGCAGTCGAGTATATGGCAGCCTCAAAGGCAGCCAAAGAGGTGGTATGGCTCAAGTACTTCCTGCAGGACTGAGATGTGATTCCCCATTTGCCAAAGGGTATTATACTTTATTGTGATAATACCGGTGCAGTCGCAAATTCGAGAGAACCACAAGACCACAAGGCAAGTAAACATATCAACTGCAAGTACCACATCGTACGACACTTCTTAAAGGAAGAAGACGTAGTTGTAGCCAGGGTTGCATCAGAGGATAATCTTGCTGATCCTTCCACGAAAGGCCTACCCTCAAAAGTTTTTGAAATGCATGTGGAAGGAATGGAATTACGGTGTATGGCAGCATTGCTTGAGTGTAAGTGGGAGATATGAGAGACTATGTAATAGAGTAGTATACTTAAAAGCATGCTTTGATTATAAGTGGGAGATTGTTAGGGTTTTATACTGCAAAGCATACTTTATGCTTGTATTACCTTATTTCCCTGTAACTACCTATGAGAATATTAATTACATTTAATCACATATTTTGCATATTTATTCATGTTATGGTTGCAAATAAAATATCTAATTATTTTATATTGTAGATAATGAGGTGTGTTGGTGTCATACGGAAGATCACATTGTCGGTGCCTTATAAAATAATACAATAGTTCACAACCTATATAATTATTAGACAAATATGTGAAAGGTTGTAATGTATGCTTGAGATTAGTTGGTCTTCACTACTAGCATACATTAGCGTATTTGCATACGTTGAACTAGATCGAAGTGAGATAGTGTCTTCTGTACTGACTGTAAGAAGAACGTAAATCTCAGATAATTATTATTTCTTAATTCTAAGTATATAATATTTAATTGTGTATTTATAATATTTATTGCTTTGATTTACCATGGGTGAGAGTCAAAATGATTGACTCAATAAGCTTCGTATCTTGGGCAATAATATTATTTATATGATAATTATTATTATTACTAGAAATTGTGTCCCGACTCGTGCGGTTTGATGATGTCCCATTGGAGATCGATATGATTATTATATCAAACCATGAAGGTGAATTTAATTATGATGTAATAATAAGGTTCAAGTGGTACTACTCTTGTATAAGAAATTAATGAATTAAAGCTGTCAGTAGCTTAAATTAATTAATGTACATTCGACATTTTAAATACGGGAAATAATATATTTACACAAGGAGCCCGATTTTAAAAATTAGTATTTGGGTATGAAGTGCAATATTAACTCTTTAGTGGACTGAGTTGATATTTAATAGACTCAATATATTAGGAATGGCCTAATATGGAAATTTGAGGTCTATTAGGAGTCATTTACCTAATACTCCTTAAGATCCCTAGAGTAGTCCAAAAGCCTATAGATAGGACATACATGGGGGTTCGGCCGTTATCAATATTGTGTGAAGGAGAATTCAATTTTCTTCTTCTTGTGTTTAATTATAGATCTTGACTTGTGTCTTTGATTATACAGTTTAGATAACACATCAATTTTCTAAGTGCATTTATATAATACTAGAAAAACAAAGATAAATCGAGTGACTCACAAGAACATATATTCGGTCGATCTCATTGAAGTTCAAGCAAGATTCGGTAGCTCGTTTCCCACACAACGTCCGGATTAAGGCGAGATCATACTCTAGAAGATTTTGAGGAAGAGATCACGAACGCAACCACTACGCTTCAAAAGGTAAATATCCTATGATCTTCGATCTAGATTAGGATATTAAATTACCAACAAGTTTATTTAATACATATTAAAAATATTTAAATTGCTTATTAATCTTATTAATTAATTAATTAGCATGCCTAAATAGGTTTTGTGCTCGTGGATGCGTAAAATGCTTTTATCAAATTTTCTCCAACTTCGCTTTCGCTGCGTTTTATTTCCAACAGCACCTCCCCCCAAAAAAAAAATCCCGAAATTAGGTTATGGAAGATTTACCTCAAATCGGAAGTGAAAATGAGGATTTGTTGATGTTAATCCATTATAATAAATCAAAGGTGATGATAAATGGCGTTTGATTGAAGTTTCAAACTGAGGAGATCGCCTAAATCGCCCAGCCCTCGAAGCACGCCGCATAAGGAGTTGAAAAGATTGCAGAAAATTTGCATTATAGACTGCCCGTTAGACTTATATGTGTCCAGCATTACGACCGTAACAGGATGCTCATTACGGACATAAAAACAACACCCTTTACGACCGTAACATCCTGCAGGTTACGGCGTAACCTGCTTGCTGATTGCAGGGTAAAGGTCCTGCTGAACTGGTCAGCCCCGAGTGAATCCAAAAGGTATCAATTCGGGAAATGCAACGAGTGCTTACGAAGAGTTCACAACAACGAGTTTAAGTGCTAATCAAGCACGCGATTCTGATAACTCTAAGATACGAGAAAAACAATTACAAAACCAACGTCCAAAACTTTTGAAAATTACAAAACGGCCCAAATGTCAAAAAAATCCTTATCCAAGACCGAACAACAACACTCAAACTCACAAAACGTCTAAATATATTGATTGAACTTAAAGGTGTAATATCCGCAATTTCAATTTCCGGTAATTTTCTTTTTTTAGCGAGAGTCCATTTTGACAACTCTTTTGTAACCGTTTCGTCATTTTGAGAATGTTTAATTCTATACTTTTTGGCATCCGAGTTCGTTTCGGTATCGTTTTGTTGAGTTCCGTGCTTCTTAGCGACTTTTTCGCACTTGAGTTCGATTCTTGCGAATCTCGTTCGAAACTGCCATTTCGAGTTTCCCTTAAGTCCGTTTAACTTTGTTAGACGTGTTGTGAACTTCGGTTTGGTTATTCGATCACGTATCGTGATTTTCGGGTATTTTGGGCCATTTTGTAATTTACCCAAAGTTGTGGCTATCCGCATTCGTAATTGTTGTCTTGACTCTTTCTCTTGGTCGCGTGCGATTAATTGTTGCATGGTATTTCGTTTCGGATCGCTGTTGTTGTCCGCGAGCATTTCGTCGTGTTCGTTCCGAGCATTTTCCAAAAACGAATCGTCGAGTCATGACGGCTGGGCACTGGCCGGACGGGTGCGGCAGGCACTGTCGGGAGTGCTGGGCACTGGCCGGGCAGATGCGGCAGGAACCGGCGTAGTGCGCGCTACTGCTGGAAGACTGCGCACGTTAGCTCGGCAGGACTAGCGCACGTTACTAGCCGGCCAGCGCACGCTATCGGGCTGGGCAGAGGGTTCTTGGAGTATCGACTCGGGAGGATCGGCAGTAGCGACGCCATCGCTTGGCCGTGGGCGCGCACTAATCGGCATGTGTAGCGCACGCCGGCCGACTAGCGTCGTTACAGCCGGCGCTTGGTCCATGTGGTTCTCGACTCGGCTAGCGCTAAGCCCGCTAGCCAAGACGCCTTCTCGGGGTCGGGCAGCAGTGTCCCGATCGGCAGATCTTGCCGGGTCATGCGGGCCTCGGCCGAGGGTTCTGGGCGATACTGGCCGATAGTGCACGCTATTGCCGGAAGGCTAGCGCACGCTAGGCCGCGCGCCAGTATAAATATGGCCGAGCAGTCATATTTTCACCCGTTTTTCATTTCTATCTTCTCCTTTCCGCGGCTGGAGGTTTGGTGATCAAGGAGGGATGTTGTCAAACAATTAATCCACGAAGTCTGGGAGTTCATATAAGTGATTAATCATCCATAACATCCTTTGATCCAGCGAATCAAGGTTAGACTTCCTAGAACCCTATCTTTGGGAAATTTTGGGGGTTTTTGGGTTTTTGTCCGATTCGTTCCGAATTGTTGATTAATCCATGATGGGTAAGATTAATCCTAGTATTATTCATGTGTTTAACATCATTTAATCCATTGTTCTTCGCCGAATCAAGGTATATTTCTTGATTTTCCTTCGGGTAACTTTTTGGGGGATTTGTTCTCGATTTCGTTTTCCATCCGTTTTTTATGAATCGATTGTTGTTAAATGATGTTGTTAAACATATCCTATGGATTGTACATCCAAATTTCGGTTGGGAATTCCATTTTCATGTTTTGTTGGGTCGATTCGTGTTCTTGGCCGTTTTGGGGGAAACACTTGAACATTCATCATTTGTTCCTTGAATTCAGCGGCTTTGGGTCGTACTTTGGAATTCATTTTCATTGTTATTGTTTTCGTTCGTAGTTTATTGTTGCGGGTTGTCGTTCGGCGAAGTCGGCGGGTTCGTAGTCGGTTCGAGTCTCCTCACTTCGGTCGATTCTCCGCGTTGTGATTATTCGAGGCAAGTACCTTGTCCATTCCATTCTTATTTTGTGGATATGATGATTGGTGAATGCCTTAGCATGTTTGTTTGATTGTTTGAGATGACTTTCAAAAATTTGGTTTGGCCTCGTTAAAGGCTCACTTTTAAAACGATGTGAACGTTATGTTTCGTGAATGAGTAAGTGAACCCTACGAATATGCTTGGTGTTGTTGTTGTGCTTTGATAATATGTATATACATATAGTAACTTATTTCGGTGCGTTGTGATTCGACAATTGTGTCGTGCTTTGTATTTGTTGCCTTTGGGTGAATTGCTTGAATATCCTTGGTGTGACGTGTTGATTGTGTGGATGTGCTTTGCTTACCTCGGGAGGGTCCGGCGAGGCCTCGAGGGAATCTACGACTTCACTCTGGATTCACGAGTTGAGTATATGATTGTGTGGATGTGCTTTGCTCACCTCGGGAGGGTTCAGCGAGGACTCGAGGGAATCTACGACTTCACTATGGATTCACGAGTTGAGTATATGATTGTGTGGATGTGCTTTGCTCACCTCGGGAGGGTCCGACGAGGCCTCGAGTGAATCTACGACTTCACTCTGGATTCACGAGTTGAGTATATGATTATGTGGATGTGCTTTGCTCAACTCGGGAGGGTCCGGAGAGGCCTCGAGGGAATCTATCAGTTCACTCTGGATTCACGAGTTTGAGTATATGATCTGTGAATGTGTTTCGCTAGCCAGCTCGGGAGGGTCCTTATAGGCCTCGAGTGGGATTTGTTGCTTCGTCTCGGTCCTAGGCGATGCCTGCGCGTGGTTTGTTTTATGATATGGCTAGATTGGGAGGGTACTTAGAGGCCTCGAGTGGGATTCGTGGCTTCGTCCTGGTCCTAGGCAAATTGGATTGATGACACGTGACGTGGGTTTTAACCCTGCGAATTGTTTCTAGTTTTATTTGTGAAAACAAAACATTTGGGCTGTGATCCCTGTTTATTTTAGAAAGAGAAGGATTCGATAATCCTATATTGTTTTCTATTAAAACTCTCGAAGGCATTTTAAACTATTTTACAAACCGTCCTCGTTATTTGCGATCTTTCGGATTTAGAAAGTTTTACTCAAACTCTTGCCTCGGGAAGTGTTTTGTTTCATTGTATTTGAATCTTTGAGGATTCGTGGTTATTACTGTTCTTGGAACTTGAATTGTATGGCTCGTATTTGCACTTTGTACTTGCAATAGCAAAGCAGTGGAGTTTTGCTAACCCCCGAGTATTCGGGGGGTGGATGTCTGTCTTTGCATTCAGGTTTTGGGGAGCATAACACAGGGTCAGCATGAAGGGTGATGAAATATGATCGATACTAATCACACGAGGACCCGTATGACGTCATTTGGTTTAGTTGTATTTTATTTCCGCTGCAGTATTATTTTCCGTTGCACGGGAGTGTGTTTTATTTGACCCCTGCGTGGGCATATAATGTGTTTGAGTTGTATGTATTTATTGAAAGACCAAATCGGTCTACTGAGTCATTTTAGCCTTAAAGGCATTGTTGAGATGTTCGGTGTTGTTACCAGCCTGGTAGATCCTTGAGGAAAGGTTCTACGACGTGTAATATCCCTGAGCGGATTGGGGGTGTTACATAAATGGTATCAGAGCTTAGGTTGTGGAAACCTAGGCTGTCGGGTTTAGTGGTGTCTTTTGAGTTTTTGTCTCGTCGGATTTTGTCTGACTGAGTCGTGTCGCGACGCGTCGTCTAAGTTGGTTGGTCGTGATTAGTATCGTGGGGCGATCATCACCTTCGTGCGACCTGTGGCTGTAAGTCTCCCTACTTTGTGATTGTGCCTCGTCTGATGCGAGCTACTGGTATGATTATGCATTAAGTGATGGAATCTTTATGTAGATTCTCGGTTTCGTGATGCGTTTATGTGACTCATGTTTTATTTATATGTGGAGTGTTGTCATTATTTATGTCCTTTTGACTGTGATATTTGACTGTTGTTTCCGGTAAAAGACAGGTTTTGTCTTGGTTTTGAACGAGTTGATGCGTGTATTATGATGTATGTAAGTGAATGTTGTTACCTGTGAGTTTCAGGCATTCTAGCTTAATAGATTTTCGAAAACCTCGAGTATCTTAAAAAATAAATTCCGAGACGTATTTTAAAATGAATTATTTTCTCGCGATACTTTCAAGGTGCTTTCCAGTGCCGCAATATATTTCAAAATTATTCCAGTTGAGGACCAAGTTATTTTGAGATATTTTCAATTATTTAAAAATGCTTTGCTTAGACCCGAGGGTCGACTAGTTCTGAAAGTTTTTCACTAAAAGGAAAGTGTCCTCGTTTTATCAAACACAAGATGGTTTTTAAAGTCTCGATAATGGTGTTTGTACTACTTTTTAAAAGGTGATACTCAAGATCAACTAGTATTTTCAAAATCATTTTTTTTCAAAGGTGGTTTTAATTTTTAAGACCTATTGTTCCTGTTTGCGGTCCGGGAATGTAAGTATAATGTTCGCACTTTCGTTAGGGTGTTAACCCCTGAGATGTGATTAAATTGGTGGTGTGAATGCTGAGTCGTTCGCCACGCAATTGTTGTATTAGCCCTCGGTGAGAGGTGTGATTGTTTCATGATGTTTTCTGACTATGTGCTCGTTGTTGTTCGGTCGTTGTTGTCCGATCGTTGTTGTTCGATCGGGGTTGTCTGACTGTTGTTGCCTGATCTCGTACCGCGAAGAATTGTCGTTCACCGTTAGTCAGTTGTTTCTAGTGTGGACAGGTGGGTTACTGAGCCGTGCATTGCGAGACGGTAGCTGAGATATTTGGGAATCGAGGTTGCGTCTCTGCTCGTAAAGGACAGAGAGATGCCTAGTATGCTTTTTGAGGATTTCGGCGTAGTCCGAATTGTTTGGGGTTGTCCTTGTGAATCGTTTGTGTTTATTTTCTTTTTCTCGACTATGCGTGTTTCCTTGTAACAGGTACTTTGTGTTTTGTGGTAGTTCGGATAATCGACTTGATTGTATTATCTGTTTGATGACGCTTGTCACTTGTTGGTTTATTATGTCTCTACCGTTGGCATTGTGTTGGTCGTCATGGAGCGTATTTTTACGCCGTATATTCCTTTGTGTTGCTTGTACCATTTCGCCGGTGGGCATAAGTTACGCATTTCTTGTGTATCTTATTGAGTTTTCCTGGCGGGATATTGCTTCTCCCTACTTGTTTTAAGTTTTGGGACGAAACTTCTTTTAAGGAGGGTACTATGTAATATTCGCAATTTCGATTTCCGGTAATTTTCTTTTTTTTTTTGACGACTCGCTTGTGAACGTTTCGCCATTCTGAGAATGATTAATTCTGCACTTTTTGGCATCCGAGTTCGTTTCGGTGTCGTTTTGTTTAGTTACGTGCTTCTTAGCGACTTTTTCGCACTTGAGTTCGATTCTTGCGAATCTCGTTCGAAACTGCCATTTCGAGTTTCCCATAAGTCCGTTTAACTTTGTTAGACGTGTTGTGAACTTCGGTTTGGTTATTCGATCACGTATCATGATTTTCGGGCGTTTTGGGCCAATTTTGTAATTTACCCAAAGTTGTGGGTATCCGCATTCGTAATTGTTGTCTTGACCATTTTTCTTGGTCGCGTGCGATTAATTGTTGCATGGTATTTCGTTTCGGATCGATGTTGTTGTCCGCGAGCATTTCGTCGTGTTCGTTCCGTACGTTTTCAGAAAACGAATCGTCGAGTCATGGCGGCTGGGCACTGGCCGGACGGGTGAGGGAGGCACTGTCGAGGCCTTGGGCATCGGCCGGGCGACGGCAGAACCGGCGAGCGCGCTACTGCCGAAAGACTGCGCACGCTAGCTCGGCAGGACTAGCGCACGTTACTAGCCGGCCAGCGCACGCTATCGGGCTTGGCAGAGGGGTTACTGGAGTAGTGGACTCGGGGAGGATCGGCAGGTAGCGCACACTACTGTCGGTCGTGGCGCGCGCTAATCGGGATGTGTAGCGCACGCTGCTGGCCGACTAGCGTACGTTACCTGGCCGAGCAGTTTGGTCCAGTGGGTTCAGGATAGGTCGGCTAGCGCGCGCTAGCGTCCGCGCAGCGAACGCTATCGGGGTCGGGCAGGCAGGTCCCGGTCGGCAGGACAGTGCCGGGTCGTGCGGGCCCCGACCAAGGGTTCTGTGCGATACTGGCCGATAGCGCACGCTACTGCCGGAAGGCTAGCGCACGCTAGGCCGCGCGCCAGTATAAATATGGCCGAGCAGTCATATTTTCAACCATTTTTTATTTCTATCTTCCCCTTTCTGCGGCTGGAGGCTTGGTGATCAAGGAGGGATGTTGTCAAGCAATTAATCCACGAAGTCTGGGAGTTCATATTAGTGAGTAATCATCCTATAACATCCTTTGATCCAGAGAATCAAGGTTAGACTTCCTAGAACCCTATCTTTGGAAAATTTCTGTGTTTTTGGGTTTTTGTCCGATTAGTTCCGAATTGTTGATTAATCCATGATGGGTATGATTAATCCTAGTATTATTCATGTGGCTAACATAATTTAATCCATTGTTCTTCGCCGAATCAAGGTATATTTCTTGATTTTTCTTCGGGTGACTTTTTGGGGGATTTGTTCTCGATTTCGTTTTCCATCCATTTTTGATGAATCGATTGTTGTTAAATGATGTTGTTAAACATATCCTATGTATTGTACATCCATATTTTGGTTGGGAATTCCATTTTCATGTTTTGTTGGGTCAATTCATGTTCTTGGCCGTTTTGGGAGAAACACTTGAAATTTCATCAATTTTTTTTGAATTCAGCGGCTTTGGGTCGTACTTTGGAATTCATTTTTGTTGTTATTGTTTTCGTTCGTAGTTTATTGTCGCGGGTTGTCGTTCGGCGGAGTCGGCGGGTTTGTAGTCGGTTCGAGTCTCCTCACTTCGGTCGATTCTCTGCGTTGTGATTATTCGAGGCAAGTACCTTGTCCATACCATTCTTGTTTTGTGGATATGATGATTGGTGAATGCCTTAGCATGTTTGTTTGATTGTTTGAGACGACTTTCAAAAGATTTGGTTTGGCCTCGTTAAAGGATCACTTTTAAAACGCGTGTGTTTTGTGAACATTGTGTTTCATGAATGAGTAAGTGAACCCTATGAATATGCTTGGTGTTGTTGTTGTGCTTTGATAATATGTATATACATATATTATCTTATTTCAGTGCGTTGTAATTCGACAATTGTGTCGTGCTTTGTATTTGTTGCCTTTGGGTGAATTGCTTGAATATCCTTGGTGTGACGTGTTGATTGTGTGGATGTGCTTTGCTCACCTCGGGAGGGTCCGGCGAGGCCTCGAGGGAATCTACGACTTCACTCTGGATTCACGAGTTGAGTATATGATTGTGTGGATGTGCTTTGCTCACCTCAGGAGGGTCCAACGAGGCCTCGAGGGAATCTACGACTTCACTCTGGATTCACGAGTTGAGTATATGATTGTGTGGATGTGCTTTGCTCACCTCGGGAGGGTCCGGCATGGCCTCGAGGGAATCTCCGAATTCACTCTGGATTCACGAGTTGAGTATATGATTGTGTTGATGTGCTTTGCTCACCTCGAGAGGGTCCGGCGAGGCCTCGAGGGAATCTACGACTTCACTCTGGATTCACGAGTTGAGTATATGATTGTGTGGATGTGCTTTTCTCACCTCGGGAGGGTCCGGCGAGGCCTCGAGGGAATCTATGACTTCACTCTGGATTCACGAGTTTGAGTATATGATCTGTGAATGTGTTTCACTAGCTAGCTCGGGAGGGTCCTTAGAGGCCTCGAGTGGGATTTGTGGCTTCATCCCAGTCCTAGGCGATGCCTGCGCGTGGTTTGTTTTATGATATGGCCAGCTCGGGAGGGTCCTTAGAGGCCTCGAGTGGTATTGATGGCTTCGTCCCGGTCCTAGGCAAATTGGATTGACGACACGTGATGTGGGTTTTAACCCTGCGAATTGTTGCTAGTTTTATTTGTGAAAACAAAACCTTTGGGGTGTGATCCCTGTTGATTTTGGAAAGAGAAGGATTCGATAATCCTATATTGTTTTCTATTAAAACTCTCGAAGGCATTTTAAACTATTTTACAAACCGTCCTCGTTATTGTGATCTTTCGGATTTGGAAAGTTTTACTCAAACTCTTGCCTCGGGAAGTGTTTTGTTTCGTTGTATTTGAATCTTTGAGGATTAAACTCAAGCAAGATAAAGTGAGAACATTTTATAAATTCGACAAATACAACCCTAAAACTCATTCAGATCGCAAAAAATGCAGAAGAAAATAATTTCAAAATGTCAAAATGATTACAAACGAGTCGCAAGAATTGGAAAAACACCAAAAATAGAAACCTCAAAAAAATAAAAAAATTCTCGGATATTACACTCTCCCCATCTAAAAAATTAAGTTCCGTCCCGAAGATTAAGAAACGAACAACTCGAGGTACTTAACACGCATGGTATCTTCGGTTTCCTACGTTGCTTCTTCGACTCGATGCCTCGACCACTGCATTTTGGCCAACGGAATAGTGTTGTTCCTAAGTTGCTTTTCAAAATGCTTTAAGATCATTATAGATTGCTCTTCAAACGTAATATCCTTCGCAACTTCGATTCTGCCGACATCGGTTATATGACTCAGGTCCAGTAGGTACTAATTCAGCGACTCTCTCTAAGATCTCAAAAGGTCTACTATATCTCGGACTGAGTTTTCTTTTCCTTCCAAAATGAAAACCCCCCATAGTAGGCAACGCCTTAAGTAAAACGTATCTCCCACTTTGAACTCTAAGGGTCAATAACGTACGTCAGCATAATACTTTTGCCGATTTTGAGCAGTCTTTATCTCATCTCCACTATCAAGTCTGGTTCAGTACCAACTAACTCGGATGCCTCATCTCAACACAATGGCGACTTGCATCTTTGCCCATACAGAGCCTCAAACTGTGCCATCTTGATCGATGCATGCTAACTATTATTGCAGGTAAACTCGATCAACGACAAATAGAGTTCACAATCATTACTCCAATCTAAGGTGCATGCCCGAAGCATATCTTAGAACGTCTGAATCATCCACCCAGTCTATATAATATCCGATATTTTCGCTTTCCGTTATCTTGGATTGTTTGTGTCTTGGCGCCGGACATTTTCTTGTTGATGTGAATCGGAGTGATTTCTATCGTGATACTCTATTTGTTTCAATCGCATAGCCATTTTAGTCGGGTGCGACTTGTTGTCGCGTGTGTTTCTTTGATTAAATGTGTGCATGTGATGTGGTATGTGATGTGTCGTTATTTGCTCGTTATTGTTTTGAATCATAGCCGGTGGCGTTGTGTTGGTCGTCGTGGAGCGTGTTTTCACGCCGTATATTCATTTGCGTTGCTTGTAACGTTTCGACGATGGACGAAAGTTTCGCATTTCTTGTGTATTTCGTTGATTTTGTCTGGCGGGATATTGCTTCTCCCTACTTGTTTTAAGTTTCAGGACGAAACTTCTCTTAAGGGGGGTAGTATGAAATATCCGCAATTTCGATTTCCGGTAATTTTCCATTTTTGGCGGAAGTCCATCTTAGCGACTATGTTGTGACCGTTTCTTCATTCCAAGAATGATTAATTCTGCACTTTTTGTCATCCGAGTTCGTTTCTGTATCGTTTTGTTGAGTTCCGTATTCTTAAACGACTTTTCCGCACTTGAGTTCGATTCTTGCGAATCTCATCTGAAACTGTTGTTTCGAGTTTCTCGTAAGTTCATTTAATGTTATTATTCATGTTGCGAGCTTTGGCTTAGTGTTTCGATCGTGTATCGTGTATTTCGGACGTTTTGGGCCGTTTTCGTAATTTCCCAAAGTTTGGGGTAATTACTTCCGTTGTCGAATTTCGAGCCCTCGGGTGGTCGGAATCATATGTTCTCTTAGTGCTTAGATTCGTCTTTATGAGTAGGGGTGAAAACTGGGCGGATATTTCCCGCCCGATTCGGAGCCGTATCCGATCGGGATCAAATTCGGGATGAAAAATAGGTATCCGGTCGGATCCGGATACGGATCCGGATAGTTGAATTCGGATACGGGTTCGAATTCGGATAATCCAATATCCGCCCGTATCCGAGTTTTCCCATATTTTATCCGATATTATCCGGATACCAATCCGGATAATAAATTCGGATACCAATCTGGATAATAAATCTGGATATCCATATTTTTAAATCTTAAATATACTTTATTTTATATATATATATATATATATATATATATATAACACTTTTGGACTTCAGTGTAATAAATTTTCAAACTTTCAAGAAAAAAATATTTTTTTCAAAAAAAAAATATTTTCTAGGAAAAAAATTATCTTTTCGAAAAAAACATTATTTATGGAAATTTTTTATTTCTTCGAAAAAAATAAAAAAATATTTTTTCGAAATAAATAAAATTAGTTTCTGGATTTTTTATATTTTTGAAAAATAAAAATACTTTTGCGAAAAATAAAAAAATTATTTTACGAAAAATTATATTTCGAAAAAAAAATTATTTTCTGGAATTTTTTTTTTAAAAGAAATGTATTAGCCAAACACTTTAATACTAACTTATAAGCTATTTGTTTCATATGAAATGTATTTTAAAAGAAATGTTCTATTCAAGTAAATAGAGGGGCAATTATATATATTATAATAATTGTTAAAAACAATTAAATTACCACTTTTTAGTCTTTGCTAAGTATGGAGCTTATGTTTTTTATGGGAGAGACTGAATAAGTAAAAATGAGGAAACCTTATTATGAAACGATTTTTAAAAAAATTACTATAGTTTGCATTAGAATTTTTATGAAATATTGTGTAGGTAGTTTTTTTATATGCTGCAATAACTTCCAAACGATTTTTGTATGACACGTATTATCCGATTATATTTATTCGAATCCGGCCCGAATCCGTCCTGTATCCGTCCCGTGTCCGTATCCCGAATAATCCGAATTCGTATCCGTATCCGGCCTTCCCGTATCCGACTCCGAATCCGAGAGAAAAATATGGGTTAGGATACGGGAAGAGCACTATCCGCCCGTATCCGATCCGTTTTCACCCCTATTTATGACTACTTCATAACCGTATCTTCGGCTTATATTCAGGTCTGGGTTTCGGGGTGACCGGACTGTCGGATCGACCGAGTCCAGACTACAAGATCTGGCCGAGTTATGGCCGTAATACAGTGCCAATTACGGCCATAAGCCATGTCCGGTCACGGACTACAGTGACTCGTGTGAGGTGGCCGGGTACGACCGACAACGACTCACAAGGATTGGCCGATTACGGCCGTAAGACTACGGCCGGATACGACCGTAAGGCCTGTTACGTACGTAAGCCCTGTCCGGTAACGTACGTAACGCGGTCGGTAGTTTTGGGAAGTAGGGTAGCCATGGCCGGTTACGGCCGTAAGCGCTCGGCAGGGACCGGCTATTTAAGGCCTGTGCACCGGGTCACTCGGCCATTTCCATATTTTTCTTCATTTTTCGCGATCCTTCGACAGAAATTGAAGGTTTTGATCGGGAGCATCTTAGAACAACATCTTTTGGAAGGCTTGTGTTGATTATAACAACATCTAATCCTTGTTCTTCGTCCGAATCGAGGTATTTTGGCTTGAACCCATGTTTTTGAAGATTTTGGGGATTTTCCTTTTGATTTCGATTCTAATCCAGTTTTGATCAACTAATTGTTGTATAAATGTTGTTTTCAACATGTTCTACGGATTGGATACTCATATATTTGATTCGTTCGACTCGAGGGGTGATTTCTTTGTTCTTGGAGGGTCTTGAACATTTAATGTTCGATTAATTGCCCCAATGAGTCTCCTTCGATAGTTTAGTAGGATTTCCATTGTTTTTGGGTTTGATTCTTGTTGTAATCGTAATACCGTTGTTTTCGCCCGGAGGACTGTAGGTGTTCGAGGTCTATCGGAGGAGCCGTGTTCATCGGGGTGTTCGGTAGCGGTTAATGAGGCAAGTATCTTGCTATATGATTTGTGTCTTGTGGATAGAAACTTCGTGTTAGGTTTGTGATGAATTGTTTTACCTTCGTGAATATGTTTCGTATGATTTGATAAGTGTGAGCAATTGATGGTAGTAATGATGGTTCTCACTTGATTAATGTCGTGGAATGGTCTTGGTTGTGTTAATCATGTGGTTCGTGTTATGCGTGATTGGTCATGGTTGAGTTATCGTGATGATCGTGACATTTGTGTCGGTTTGATGACATATTTGAATATGTATTACGGTGTATTGTTGATTGGTTTGATTTATGGATAACAATGTGTGTTACTTGCTGTGATGTGTTGAGTTGATCAATATGAGTTGCGTCGTAATAATGTGTGTGTTCCAGGTAAGGTCTGACGAGGCCTCTGGAGTTCGGTACATGATGTGTACGAACCAGATGTGTATTCCAGGTAGGGTCTGTTGAGGCCTTTGGAGTTCGGTACATGATGTGTACGAACGATGTATGTTGTCCAGGTAGGGTCCGTCGAGGCCTCTGGAATTCGGTACATGACGTGTACGAGCAATGTGTGTGGGTCAGGTAGGGTGCGTCGAGGCCTCTGGAGTTCGGTACATGATATGTACGAATAGTGATTGTTTGAATAACGTTTTAAAACATGAGTCACGAACTCATGATGATATCTTAACTTGTGTGTTTTGAAATGAGAATCGGGCTGAGGCCCTAATGTTTTCGAAAAGGTTTTGTAAATCGGGGCTTGAGGTCCAAAAGAATTTTTACTTTAAAAATCCCCGAGCTAATGAGTTTCTTTTCAAATATTGCTTGCTGGAATTCGAAATTCTAGAACTTCTCGGGAATATTTTGATAGTTGATTTCCGTGGTAAATTCGTGGTTGCTATTTACTTGTTGTATTTCATATCGTATTATACTTGCACTAGTAAAACAATGGAGTTTTACTAACCCCCGAGTAATCGGGGGGTGGATGTCTGTTTTGCGTCCAGGTACATGCAGGTTCAGGGGAGCAGTCACAGGATTGGCACTGGAGGATGACGAGCTGCGATACTAATCAAGAGATGAGAGTTGTTTTGATTTTCATTGTGTTGTCAGAGTTGATTTCAGTCTTCCGCTGTATTGTGTTTCGACCCCTGTGTGGGTAATGTTGTTTTAGTCAGTTCTGTTGATTGAGTTGTGTGACCTCATCGATCTGAATATTCACGTGTAAGTGACCTTAACAGTCTGTATTATTTTATTGTTTGACCCTGGCCGAGCAAACATTTGGTCGTTTTGTAAGGTTTAGCCTAGTAGATCCTCGTGAAAAGGGGTCTACGGCGTGTAATATTCCCATATGGTTTTGGGGGTGTTAAATTTATGGTATCAGACCTTAGGTTGCGGAAACCTAGGCTGTCGGGTCAAGTCGAGTCGTGATTTGTCGAGTATTGTGTGGTTTTGTCATTCGACATGTCGGGTGACAAGTTGAGTTGTGCGTAGTCACAACGTGTCGGATATATTGTCGGATGAGATTAGTATCGTGGGCGATCGTCATCTCCGTGCGGCCTGTGGACGTAAGTCTCCTCTTTTATGCGAGGTACCTGTGTATCATGATTTTTTCTAAGTGAGTTAATTGCGGTGCATAATTTTATTTGCTCGGTGTTGTATAATATAGTTGTATTTAATACTTGTGGCACATAGTATATGTATAAAAATGGGCATATTGTTGTTTTACCTTTGAACCACCGTGTGGGATGGTATGGGGTGAAAGTTGTAAACCTTGATGGGTTTTGAAAAGGTATCGACGGTAGATTTTGTGAGAAACTCCGATGAATGATTTTGTTGTGTGTTTAAACTTGGTGCCAAGAGATGCATTTGATTGAATTGGCGATCCTGGTTGCCGTTTGAGCATGTGGTTTTAAATTCGACTATTTTTGGAATGTTGTAATTTTGCCGCTAAGGTTAGGTTTGAGAATGTTTTCTGAAGGACTTTACGGTTTGAGCATTTTTGTAGAAATCGATTTTTGGAAAATATTTTGGTGGTGCAGTCAAACCACGGTTTGTATGGATTTTAAAATCGGTTAAATTTTGACAAATGGGTCGTGTATTTTCAAAAGACACCATCAGACGGTATTTGGAAATGTGTTTTGAAGTACTTCGGACGTTGTAAAATATTACCGTCGTTTTTGGTTATGAACTAAAGGATTTTGGAAAATTTTATTTTGCAAAACAATATGGGTTTTTGGAATTTTAAACGTTATGTGTTTGTGTGTTGGGACTAGTAGTTGCGGTAAGTATGTTGTGTTGTTGTGCTCGCCGGAGAATGTTGTAGTATTTTCTAGATGTTGGGATACGTTGTTAGGTATCGTTCTCTAACTCCCGGAGCCGTTTTGGAGCTGCTGGGTTACTTCAGCCGTCTAACAGCCAACAGTTACGGCCGTACGAAATCTGTGTTACGACCTTAAGTTGGTAGTTGCTACAGCCGTAAGATGTTGGTATTACGTCCGTAATCTTCTAGTTGTTACGGCCGTAAGCTGTGTGTTATTACGGCCGTAAGCTTATTGCTTTCACAACCGTAATCTTATTGTTACAGACATATCTATACACTTTACCGGTCGTTCGATTCCTATGGATATAGTCGTGTGGTCTGCAGACGATGATTGTGAACTTTAGCTATTGCATCAGCAATGTCGCACTCGGTTGTCTATCATGTTCTGATATTATTGACATGTTGGCGATCGTTACCCTTCTTGTTAGCAATTTGATTGTACACCTAATTGCTGTGACGGTATAGTCTAATTTAATTGTATTGTTCTATGACGTTATCATGGACATGATAGCTTATCTATGGCAATGATTAGTGTGCTGGCAGATATTAATAAGGTCATTTTGCTGACATCGGTTATAGAGTGGATTTGATATTTCAACGTATTGTTGTGCAAGTGATTTCAAATCAAAGCAGTTTTGATAATGGGTCCATGGTTTTGGTTAAATGACCGAGGTATTAAACAAAGTGTTTTCAAAATTTCATCCCAGCAAAATCTTTCAAACTCGCGAATTTTAAAATATTATCATTCGAACAAATACCTCGAAAAAAAACTTGTTTTTAAGAATATTATCCATGTTGGACCACAATATTATGCTTAATGTTTTAACCGTGTATGCTGAGGTATAAGTCGTACATCTCTATCGATGCGAACGTGTGAATTACTTTTAAATTTAAGTTCTATTATTGCAACTATTAGTTCGTGTATTCGAGTAGTGAATTGGTGTGAATATTGTATTGTGCTGCTGTTTGTGGGCTTATGTTGATTATGTGAGGTTCGTTTTATCATGTTATTCTGAATGGTTGTCCATTCAGTATGCTGAGGGGTCGAGGCCGAGGCGGTGGTCGTGGCAGTGGTCGTAATCAGGAGCATGAGAGGGCGACTCACTCCTTGTCAAGTACCAATCAGCTCAATACAGATGGTCGTGATGACCAGTCGCGAGATCAGGGACAATCAGCCAGTGTTAATGTTGACGTTGGCGCCGCTGCCATCCTTCGTCAAGTGGTTGGCCAGTTAGTGCAGATGAATCAGGCCATACATCGGAATGAGAACCCAGATGGGGATAACGGGGCTAGTAAGTGGTTACGAGATGTGATGAGGATACAGCCGCCCCGTTTTGTAGGTTCTTCTGACTCGTTAGGTTGGGAGAACTGGATCTTCCAGTTGGACAGAACATTTGATGCCATAGCTTGTCCCGATGAGAGAAGAGTGCCTATTGCTCAATACCTATTCGACAGGGAAGCTGCAGACTCGTGAGAGGCCGTAGCGCCTAGTGATCGTACCGCTACTTAGGCTGAATTCAAGACTGCTATGGAGGCCGAGTATTGTCCGCCACCTATTAAGGAACGTAGAATTGTCGAGTTTTTCTTGGCTACGCCCCGAGATGTGTCGATATCTCAAGCAATAGTCGATTACAATCGACAGCTGTGTTACGTTCGAGATCAAGTGCGAAGTGAGACAGATAAGGTTCGTTACTTTGATATGCGTATGAAACCTCAGGTTCGGCAGTGTATGGCCCCTTTTATGTGTATAATGTTGAAGGACTATCAAAATCGAGCCTTAGCATTTGAAATGGCTATGATGTCTACAGAGTCTGTATCGGTAGTGAAGAAGCAGAAGATTATCGATGACGCATCGGGAAGTGAGGGAATTGGGATTCCTAAACCTCGACCCTCGTATCAGTCGAGTATGGGACCTTCTCGGTCAGCTAGAGAATCTAAAAGACCCAAGCCGGTGTCTTTGAGTTCTAGTAATGCTCCTAGGTGTTTCAACTGTAACATTCTGGGCCATGAACGCGCGCATTGTAAGAAACCGCCGGTGACTTGTTATAATTGTGGACGCGAGGGGCATCGAGTTCAGTATTGCGATGTTGTTGCCAAGATGGTAGGGAACTGGAGTTCCATCCCTATTCCTAGAGGGCCCAGTGATGTCCAGTGATGGTGTTTTCGTGCTCGTTACGCGGATTGGTTCTCTTGTTGAGATGTATTTTGTGACGTTTTTATGTTTGGAGCTTGATGACTGATATTTTTTTTGAATAATTTTCCGTATGGTTGCTGAACCTACGGAGACGTAACAGTGGACCATGGAGTCATGAAATTAGTAATTTATTATGTGTCGTTGTGTTGTTATGTATCACTGTGATAACCTTGTTTTAAGTTTCGGGACGAAACTTATTTTTAGTGGGATAGAATGTAATATCCGGTATTTTCGGTTTCCGTTATCTTGGATTGTTTGTGCCTTGGCGCCGGATATTTTCTTGTTGATGTGAATCAGAGTGATTTCTATCGTGATACTCTATTTGTTTCTATCGCATAGCCGTTTTAGTCGGGTGCGACTTGTTGTCGCGTGCGTTTCTTTGATTAAATGTGTGCATGTGATGTGGTATGTGATGTGTCGTTCTTTACTCGTTATTGTTTTGAATCATAGCCGGTGGCGTTGTGTTGGTCGTCGTGGAGCGTGTTTTCACGCCGTGTATTCCTTTGTGTTGCTTGTAACGTTTCGTCGATGGGCCAAAGTTACGCGTTTCCTGTGTATCTCGTTGAGTTTTCCTGGCAGGATATTGCTTCTCCCTACTTGTTTTAAGTTTCGGGACGAAACTTCTTTTAAGGGGGTATGTATGTAATATCCGCAATTTCAATTTCCAGTAATTTTCCTTTTTTGGCGGAAGTCCATCTTAGCGACTCTGTTGTGACCGTTTCGTCATTCCGAGAGTGATTAATTCTGCACTTTTTGTCATCCGAGTTCGTTTCGGTATCATTTTGTTGAGTTCCGTGTTCTTAAATGGCTTTTCCGCACTTGAGTTTGATTCTTGCGAATCTCGTCCAGAACTGTTGTTTCGAGTTTCTCGTAAGTTCATTTAATGTTATTATTCATGTTGCGAGCTTTGGCTTAGTGTTTTGATCGTGTATCATGTATTTCGGACGTTTTGGGCCGTTTTCGTAATTTCCTAAAGTTTGGGGTAATTACTTCCGTTTTCGAATTTCGAGCTCTCGGGTGGTCGTGTTCTCTTAGCGTTAGATTCGTCTTTATGAGTACTTCGTAACCGTATCATCGGTTTATAATCAGGTCTGGGTTTCGGGGTGACCGGACCGTCGGATCGATCGAGTCCCGACTGCAAGACCTGGCCGAGTTACGGCCGTAATACAGTGCCTGTTATGGCCGTAAGCCATGGCCGGTCACGGCCGACAGTGACTCGTGTGGGGTGGCCGGGTACGGCCGGCAGCGACTCGCAAGGATTGGCCGATTACGGCCGTAAAACTACGGCCGGGTACGACCGTAAGGCCTGTTACGTACGTAAGCCCTGTCCGGTAACGTACATAACGCGGTCGGCAGTTTTGGGCAGTAGGGTAGCCATGGCCGGTTACGGCCGTAAGCGCTCGGCAGGGACCGGCTATTTAAGGCCTGTGTACCGGGTCACTCGGCTATTTCCACATTTTTCTTCATTTTTCGCGATCCTTCGACAGAAATTGAGGGTTTTGATCGGGAGCATCTTAGAACAACATCTTTTGGAAGGCTTGTGTTGATTATGACAACATCTAATCCTTGTTCTTTGTCCGAATCGAGGTATTTTGGCTTGAACCCATGTTTTTGAAGATTTTGGGGATTTTCCTTTTGATTTCGATTCCAATCTGTTTTTGATCAATTAATTGTTGTATAAACGTTGTTTTGAACATGTTCTACGGATTGGATACTCATATCTTTGATTCATTCCACTCGAGGGGTGATATCTTTGTTCTTGGAGGGTCTTGAACATTTAATCTTCGTTTAATTGCCCCAATGAGTCTCCTTTGATAGTTTAGTAGGATTTCCGTTGTTTTTGGGTTTGATTCTCGTTGTAATCGTAATTTCGTTGTTTTTGCCTGGAGGATTGTAGGTGTTCGAGGTCTATCGGAGGAGTCGTGTTCATCGGGGTGTTCGGTAGCGGTTAATGAGGCAAGTATCTAGCTATATGATTTGTGTCTTGTGGATAGAAACTTCGTGTTAGGTTTGTGATGAATTGTTTTGCCTTCGTGAATATGCTTCATATGATTTCATAAGTGTGAGCAATTGATGGTAGTGATGATGTTTCTCACTTGGTTAATGTCGTGGAATGGTCTTGGTTGTGTTAATTATGTGGTTCGTGTTGTGCGTGATTGGTCATGGTTGAGTTATCGTGATGATCGTGACATTTGTGTCGGTTTGATTACATATTTGAGTATGTATTACGGTGTATTGTTGAGTGGTTTGACTTATGGATAACAATGTGTGTTACTTGTTGTGATGTGTTGAGTTGATCAATATGAGTTGCATCGTAATAATGTGTGTGTTCCAGGTAAGGTCTGACGAGGCCTCTGGAGTTCGGTACATGATGTGTACGAACCAGATGTGTATTCCAGGTAGGGTCCGTCGAGGCCTCTGGAGTTCGGTATATGATGTGTACGAACGATGTATGTTGTCTAGGTAGGGTTAATCGAGGCCTCTGGAGTTTGGTACATGACGTGTACGAGCAATGCGTGTGGGTCAGGTAGGGTCCGTCGAGGCCTCTGGAGTTCGGTACATGATGTGTACGAACAGTGATCGTATAAAAATGATTGTTTGGATAACGTTTTAAAACATGAGTCATGAACTCATGATGATATCTTAACTAGTGTGTTTTGAAATGAGAATCGGGCTGAGGCCCTAACATTTTCGAAAAGGTTTTGTAAATCGGGACTTAAGGTCTAAAAGAATTTCTACTTTAAAAATCCCCGAGCTAATGAGTTCCTTTTCAAATATTGCTTGCTGGAATTCGAAATTTT
Source organism: Orobanche coerulescens (assembly GCA_033398695.1). Lineage (NCBI taxonomy): Eukaryota > Viridiplantae > Streptophyta > Magnoliopsida > Lamiales > Orobanchaceae > Orobanche > Orobanche coerulescens. The sequence continues at coordinate 224,113,370 of CM065804.1, forward strand.
AGAACTTCTCGGGAATATTTTGATAGTTGATTTCCATGGTAAATTCGTGTTTGCTATTTACTTGTTGCATTTCATATCGTATTATACTTGCACTAGTAAAACAATGGAGTTTTACTAAACCCCGAGTAATCGGGGGTGGATGTCTATTTTGCGTCCAGGTACATGCAGGTTCAGGGGAGCAGTCACAGGATTGGCACATGAGGATGACGAGTTGCGATACTAATCAAGAGATGAGAGTTGTTTTGATTTTCGTTGTGTTGTCAGAGTTGATTTCAGTCTTCCACTGTATTGTGTTTCGACCCTGTGTGGGTAATGTTGTTTTTGTAAAACCTCAAACTAGGCGGATATCACAGTGTCGTGGACCCCGACTGGGACCCACCAGGCGAATGAAAATTAATGAATTACACAATACAAATGTAGTACCGAACCACAATACATCATCAATTACTCCGATGAGGAGTTTCAAATACAACACACCCAGGGAACACTGAATACCTGTATATTTTATGTGAAGATAAAATATACAACACTGAACAAATGACAATCCAAAAGGAAGTGCAGCGGAAAATACATAACGAGAAGGCATGAACAAATAGATGGACTGGGGGCCCCTACTAGTATCACTGGGACTCCTCGCCGTCAACGTTCTCTTCCCGTGCCTTTACCTTGCCATGACCTGAGAACAATATTCCCCAACGGGGTCAGTTACACAGAACAACAATCCTCAAGAGTTGCACCATAATTACATATATTAGTTATGAAATCCAGCTAAAGAGGGGCATCATAGTACGCCCGTAATGGTATGTGCAAGTGCACAAGACGAGTGTCCGGACACACTCGCCCTTGTGCCTAATTAGTCTCACGGAGGTATGTTACCGTGTGCACAGTCCATTGTGACGGTGAACCCGATCACATGACTATCAAGTGCCTGACTAAAATTCCACACATCCCCACCCGACCACGCAATATGAACCCAGAAGGTCACACGAACAAAAGTGACCAATGAATATATGTGAATAGCAAATCGACAAGGGTCAAGAATAACTCACCGAGATGAATTGATGATGAAATGCATGATAATTCACGGAAATGATTGGAACCGTCGTTCCTCGTGAAATGAATGATTAGTTTGATAATTACAATTCTCAACATGAATAATATACTATGAATGAATTATGAATATGAATGAACAACAACGAAAGGAATGAATATCCTTTTAATCGAGTAAGAATTTACTTACTTAATACCGATGATGTAATATTCTCTCTTGAACAAACGTCCTTAATGGAGATATCGGTCGCTCGAACAACCTTGAATAACACAATTACCAACACTTCTCTTAATGTACGTATCAATAGTGATCATTACCAATTCAAGAGGTCGATACAATAAATCCAAACTCATTGAGGCATTTCGACAAACACTTTGTAAACAATCTCCCATTATTTACAACTACACCCAATTGTGTCGAAAACCAACCTCTAACGAATGATTCAAACCAAGAAAACACTATCAACACAATCGATAAACCCATAGGAATACTCAAATCGAAATCACGATAACATCTATTGAAATTCCCAATTCCAAGTCAACCTTCAAAATGTTCTTGAGTAAAACTTCCAACAATCCAATGGTAACTCATAAAAACTCATAATCATACGTATATCTATCACCAATCATGATTATACCATCCCAAAACATCATGCTCCAACTCAAAATCAAACCTAGGGTTGAAGAAGATGAAGAATCCACAAATATGTTGTTAATCCACACCCCAACTTGAAGAAAATGAAACCCTCCGATAAAGATGATGCAAAAACGCCCAAAAATCGCCCACAAGATCGCCCAATGAGAGGAAGAGGAAGGAGAATGATGAAATGAGCATTCATCTCACGAAATCCGCTGAAATAGGCAAAACTGCACTGTGTTCCGCGGCACGGGCTGAGTGTGCCGCGGCCCACGGCCAAAAACTGCCCAGGGCATCTGCTTAGTGCCGCGGCCCGACCAGCAGGGACCGCGGCCCGCAGTACAGGCGGTTTCCAGCCCAATTGCACAATGTGTGTGCCGCGGCGCACACTACTCGGGCTCAAAAATGACAAAAAAGACCAGAGAAGAGAATAAAAGCAATAGGATTCAATACTTGGGAACAATAACACGAAATGGAAGTGCGGAAACCCCAAAACGGTGGTTCCAAGCAATGATTACAAGGGTTTGCCCAATAATAGCATGATCCGAACAAGGAGTAAATTTTGAAATGGTATGAACTCCAATATCGACATCGACTAATGAAGCAATTATAACAATCAAAATAATATTCTCGTCTCGATTCTCAAGCAAGGTTGAAACAATGAACAATATCGATACACGACTCAAAGTTACTCCGAACGGTGAACATGAATGAATAAATGTAGATGATGAATGATTATTAATAAGTGAAAAATTACATAGTGACAATTACTGAATGAAAATAAATGAGTTCACATCCGGGTATTACATACTCCCCCCTTAAAAAGAGTTTCGTCCTCGAAACTAAGGGTCAAACAAATCAGGATAACTCTTCTGCATGCTATCCTCGGTTTCCCAAGTAGCCTCTTCGACTCCGTGTCTCGACCACTGAATCTTAACCAAAGGAATCGTCTTGTTCCTCAACTGTTTGATTCGCCGCTCTAAGATTCGTATGGGACGCTCCTCATACGTATAATCATCCGCTATCTCGATTTCATCAAACTAAAGTATGTGACTAGGGTCGGCAATATACTTCCACAACTGAGAGACATGAAACACATTATGAATTCGGCTCAGGGCTGGAGGTAAAGCCAATCTATAAGCCAGATCGCCTACTCGATCCAAAATCTCAAACGGTCCAATGAATCTCGGACTCAACTTCCCCTGCTTCCCGAAATAGAAAATACCTCTCGGGGACACCTTGACCAAAACATGGTCACCTGTCTCGAACTCAAAGGGTCGACGACGGTTATTGGCATATGATTTCTGTCAACTCTGTGCGGTCAACAAACGACTCCGGATCAACGCTACCTTCTCACGGGCAGCTAATAACATATCGGGTTCAGTGCCGAGTGATTCTGATAAGTCATCCCAGCATAGGGGAGATCGACAACAACGACCGTACAAGGCCTCATAAGGTGCCATCTGAATCGAAGCATGCCAACTATTATTATACGTGAACTCGATCAACGGTAGTTGGGCTTCCCAATCATCTTTCCAATCGAGGACGCATGACCTCAACATGTCCTCCAACGTCTGAATAGTTCTTTCTAATTATCCGTCGGACTGAGGGTGAAAAGCCGTGCTGAAATTGAGCTGAGTTCCCATGGCACGATGAACAGATTTCCAAAAATGCGATACAAATCGCCCGTCACGATCCGAGATGATACTTTTAGGGTTACTGTGCAATCTCACGATCTCTTTAATGAATAACTGGGCAAGTCTCTCAGGACCCCACATATCCTTAATCTCGAGGAAATGGGCTGACTTAGTTAAACGGTCCACCACAACCCAAATAGTATTCATGCCGCGACGACTCGCCGGCAAGCTCGTGATGAAGTCCATGAAAATATCCTCCCACTTCCATTCTGGGATAGGAAGTGGCTTTAGCATACCCGCCGGTCGCTGATGTTCTATCTTGACTTGCTGACAGGTCAGACATCTCGAAACAAATTCTGCGACTTCTCGCTTTATATTACTCCACCAGTAATTTTGTTTCAAATCCTTGTACATCTTGCTGGACCCCAGATGAATAGAATAAGGGGTAGCATGGGCCTCTCTCAAAATCGAGTTTTTCAACTCGTCATCTGCCGGAACACATAACCGATTCTTAAATCGCAAAAGTCCATCCTCGTAGACCACAAATCCAGGGGCTTTCCCCTGAGTCACATCATCTCGAATGCGCAACAAAAATCTGAACCCTGTTTTAGTCTGATCGCCTCCTCAAGTGGCGATGAAATCTCCAGCATGCAAAGCTGTCCTTGTACACGCTGTAACCAAACCTCGATCTCATGACTAAGGAATTCCTGCTGCAGTTCCTTCTGAATAGTTAAACGAGCAAGCATCTGCTCCTGAACGGACTTACGGCTCAAGGCATCGGCGACAACATTCGCCTTACCCGGGTGGTATAGTATCTCGATATCATAGTCCTTAATCAGTTCTAACCACCGTGTCTGATGCATATTTAACTCCTTCTGAGTAAATATATACTTCAAGCTCTTATGATCGGTGAAAATTTGACAGGTGACGCCATAAAGATAATGACGCCAAATTTTCAATGCGAAAACCACGGCTGCTAGCTCCAGGTCATGGGTCGGATAGTTGACCTCATAAGGCCTCAGTTGCCGCGACGCATAGGCAATCACTTTCCCGTTCTGCATTAGTACACATTCGAGACCCTGCCCGGATGCGTCACTATAAACTACGAATCCCTCCATCCCTTGTTGTAAAGAAAGGACAGGCGCTGAAATTAAACGACTCTTGAGTTCCTCAAAACTCCACTGACATGTGTCAGACCACGTGTATTTCTTATCCTTCCGTAAAAGGTTCATCATAGGTTGAGCGATTTTATAAAATCCTTCCACAAATCGCCGATAATAGCCAGCTAATCCGATAAAGCTTCGGATTTCCTTAACATTCTTCGGAGGTTGCCAATCTCGGATAGCCTCCATCTTCTGAGGGTCGACACGTACTCCGTCTGATGAAATTACATGTCCGAGAAATGTCACCTTGGACATCTAGACTTCACACCATAGAGCTGTTCTCGTCTCAACACGTCGAGGACCTGATGAAGGTGAAATTCGTGCTCCTCTCGATCACGAGAATAAATCAAAATATCGTCTATGAAAACAACCACAAACTGGTCTAAATAGTCGATGAAAACTCGGTTCATCAACTCCATGACACACCAGGTGCATTAGTTAACCCAAAACGGCATTACCACGAACTCGTAATGCCCATAGCGTGTTCGAAACGCCATTCTAGTGATATTTGACACTCGAATTCGTAACTGATGATACCCAGATCTCAAATCAATCTTGGAAAATACTGAAGCTCCTTGAAGTTGGTCCAAGAGATCATCGATGCAGGGAGGATATTTATTCTTGATCGTCACCCTGTTCAACTCACGATAATCAATGCACAACCGAAAGGAACCATCCTTCTTCTTGACAAATAACACAGATGCTCCCCACGGAGATGCACTCGGTCTGATATAACCCTTATCGGTCAATTCTTCCAGTTGATTCTTCAATTCATGCATTTCGGTCGGGGCCATACGATATGGTGCTTTCGATATTGGAGATATACCGGGCTCCAATTCAATCGTTAATTCCACATCTCTCTGTAGAGGTAAACCAGGTAACTCGTCTGGAAATACATCGGCGTATTCTTTCACTACCGGGATATCCGCCAATGACACTGATGATTTCTCGGTCTTGGTCATATAGCACCAATAACCAACACAACCCTGATTGAGTAATTGCACTGCTTTCATCATATTGATAACTCTTCCGGAACAGCTGGGATTGCTCCCCTGAAATACATACTCGACTCCATCGTCTGAAATAATAGTGACCATACGCTTACGGGCACTAAAGATGGCATCGTGACGATCCATCCAATCAATACCCAAAATAACGTCATCTCTAGGTAAATCCACCACGATCGGGTCTACCAACCAATAACTTCCATGAAGCTGAATCGGGCAAATCTTAATCTCACAATCTCCGATAATTCTCCTACCGTCAGGTAGTCCAATGATATAAGGCTCACAATTAGTAGCATTATCCAGATGAAGTCTACTCAAGCATGACTCGGAAATGAATGAATGCGATGCACCAGTATCAAAAAGGGTACACACAGGTTGAGATAAAATTTCGAGTGTACCTGAGATCATTCGGGCCTCTGGATCGTTGGTCCTCTTCATCTCATAAATTCGGGACTTGCTAGTCCTTGCACCGGATGCTCCTGTCTAATAGTTGTGGGCTCCACCTTTGTTTACTCCCGTCGTCTTAAACGATGCGGACTGAGTGGCCTGATTCTGAACTGCTGACTGCTTCGGGGCCTGAGATGCCGCCGGAGTAGGTTTGGAGTCTCTTCGGCAGAAATGGGCCTTATGCCCCATAATCCCACAGTTATTACACGTAAGGGTCGGATTCGGACACTTAGTACTGAAGTGACCCTGTTCTCCGCAGTTGTAACAGGTGATGGTCGAACTGTCCACTCGGGACTGAGATTCGGCGGGTTTCGGCGCCATAGGAGGTCGCTCAGAAAAAGTAGAGCCCGCACGAGGCTTCTTGAAGGTTGTCTGGCCGCCTTCGGACTGATTTCGATTCTTCGATTTCTTGCCAGAAGATAAAGTTTGATTCTTATAAATTTCCTTAGCAGTAAGCTCATAAGCAAGAGCTTTCTCGATGAATTCGGCCAAAGTGGCGCAATGATGATTAAGCAACTGTAGCCGAATACGAGGTTTCAACCTCTTGCTGAAGTATTTGATCTTATCCGCCTCGGATTGGATAATGGATAAGGCGAAGGGAAGTAGCTCCTGAAACTTCTCGGCAATGGCGAGAACATCGTCTTCTGTTGAGGGGTCGGGACTGAGTAATTTTGACAATTTGGCCTCCCTGAGCGGGGCCGGATAATATCTTTCCATCATGAGAGTTTTGAACTGGTCCCACGTGCAAGATCCGTCGGTGGGTTTCAAAGATAGCCACCAAGAGTGAGCGCTCTTACCCAGATAGTAAGCCGCAACTAAAACTTTGTGTCCTTCGGGACACTCCACCATAGCAAATAATTTCTCGAAATGCTCCAGCCAGTGAATAATGTATGCCGGCTCAGATAATCCCTCGAAGGTAGGTGGCCTCTGGCGAGAAATGTCGTTGATGATGCTGCTCACACTCTTCTCTTGCCTCTGAGAGAGGAGCCTGCTGATTCTGAGTCGTTGAGTTCTGCATCATCTCCACAGACGTGCCATCTGAGTCATTTGGGCCATCATGCCCTGCATAAAAGCGAGAGGGTCAACTCGAACACCTTCTGATTGAGCCGTGTCCCGAGTACGACTCCCTGACAGTGAAGGATTATTTCCAGGTGAATGAGTGGCAGCGTCGCTGCTCGATGAATTAGCATTATTCCTCGCATTTGCACGGGTGTTCACTCGAGCTCTCGGGTTTCGGCCTGCACCGCGGCCTCTTACCCTGCGTCCTCTGCCAGTTCGAGCCATACTGAAGGTAGGAAACACATGATAATTATAGATCTCGTACGAATATCACATGAAAGATCAGCTGAGGTGACATGATTATCCGATGAAATTATTGAAATGACTATCTTGAACAAGTTAACAAGATTGATGATATGATCCGCAAGATTAACAACTGAGCAATGAAATTAACTGAGTGATGAATGAATTAACATGGTCGACATGACCAAAAATGATAATGATGATTGAGGATTGTTGACTGATGAATGATGAATGAGTGATTCTTATTGCCAGAAATCATATCATGGCGTCAAAAATCTTACAGTTATTTCGGTCTGAGGGGCTTGGCACTTGCACAGGTCACACATGACGCGAAAGTCCAATGATACTAGTCTGATGAACAATGATTTCAAATGAGACATGACTCGGAAGGTAGTATTCAAAACCACGCTCTGATACCAACTCTGTAACACCCCAAACTAGGCGGATATCACAGTGCTGTGGACCCACGATTAGGACCCACCAGGCGAATGAAAATTAATGAATTACACAATACAAATGTAGTACCGAACCACATTAAATCATCAATTAGTCCGATGAGGAGTTTCAAATACAATATACCCAGGAAACACTGAATACCTGTATATTTTATGTGAAGATAAAATATACAACACTGAACAAATGACAATCCAAAAGGAAGTGCAGCGGAAATTAAATAACAAGAAGGCATGAACAAATAGATGGACTGGGGCCCCCTACTAGTATCACTGGGACTCCTCGCCGTCAATGTTCTCTTCCCGTGCCTTTTTCTTTCCATGACCTGAAAACAATATTCCCCAACGGGATCAGTTACACAGAACAACAGTCCTCAAGAGTTGAACAATCACCATAAATACATATCTTAGTTATGAAATCCAGCTGAAGAGGGGCATCATAGTACGCCCGTAATGGTATGTGCAAGTGCACAAGACGAGTGTCCGGACACATCCACCCTTGTGCCTAATTAGTCTCACGGAGGTACGTTACCGTGTGCACAGTCCATTGTGTCGGTGAACCCGATCACATGACTATCAAGTGCCCGACTAAAATTCCACACATCCCCACCCGACCATGCAATATGAACCCAGAAGGTCACACGAACAAAAGTGACCAATGAATATCAGTGAATAGCGAATCGACAAGGGTCAAGAATGACTCACTGAGATGAATTGATGATGAAATGAATGATAATTCATGGAAATGATTGGAACCGTCGTTCCTCATGAAATGAATGATTAGTTTGATAATTACAATTCTCAACATGAATAATATACTATGAATGAATTATGAATATGAATGAACAACAACGAAAGGAATGAATATCCTTTTAACCGAGTAAGAATTAACTTACTCAATACCGGTAATGTAATATCCTCTCTTGAACAAACATCCTTAATGGAGGTATCGGTCGCTCGAACAACCTTGAATAACACAATTACCAACACTTTGCTTAATATATGTATCACTAGTGATCATTACCAATTCAAGAGGTCGATACAATAAATCCAAACTAATTGAGGCATTTCGACAAACACTTTGTAAACAATCTCCCATTATTTACAACTACACCCAATTGTGCCGGAAACCAACCTCTAACGAATGATTCAAATCAACAAAACACTATCAACACAATCTATAAACCCATAGGAATACTCAAATCGAAATCACGATAACATCTAATTGAAATTCCCAATTCCAAGTCAACCTTCAAAGTGTTCTTGAGTAAAACTTCCAACAATCCAATGGTAACTCATAAAAACTCATAATCATACATATATCCATCACCAATCATGATTATACCATCCCAAAACATCATGCTCCAACTCAAAATCGAACCTAGGGTTGAAGAAATTACCTTGGATTAAGATGAAGAATCCACAAATATGTTGTTAATCCACACCCCAACTTGAAGAAGATGAAACCCTCCGATAAAGATGATGCAAAAATGCCCAAAAATCGCCCACAAGATCGCCCAAAGAGAGGAGGAGGAAGGAGAATGATGAAATGAGCATTCATCTCACGAAATTCGCTGAAATAGGCAAAACTGCACTCTGTTCCGCGGCACGGGCTGAGTGTGCCGCGTGCCACGGCCAAAAACTACCCAGGGCATCTGCTTAGTGCCGCGAACCGGCCAGCAGGGACCGCGGCCCGCAGTACAGGCGATTTCCAGCCCAATTGCACAATATGTGTGCCGCGGCGCACACTCCCTTGTGCCGCGGCGCACACTACTCGGGCTCAAAAATGACAAAAAACGACCCGAGAAGAGAACAAAAGCAATAGGATTCAATACTTGGGAACAATAACACGGAATGGAAATACGGAAACCCCAAAACGGTGGTTCCAAGCAATGATTACAAGGGTTTGCCCAACAATAGCATGATCCAAACAAGGAGTAAATTTTGAAATGGTATGAACTCCAATATCGACATCGACTAATGAAGCAATTATAACAATCAAAATAATATTCTCGTCTCAATTCTCAAGCAAGGTTGAAACAATGAACAATATCGATACACGACTCAAAGTTACTCCGAACGGTGAACATGAATGAATAAATGTAGATGATGAATGATTATTAATAAGTGAAAAATTACAGAGTGACAATTACTGAATGAAAATAAATGAGTTCACATCCGGGTATTACAGTTTTAGTCAGTTCTATTGATTGAGTTGTGTGACCTCATTGGTCTGTGTATTCACGTGTAAGTGACCTTAACGGTCTGTATTATTTTATTGTTTGACCCTGGCCGGGCAAACATTTGGTCGTTTTGTAAGGTTTAGCCTGGTAGATCCTCGTGAAAAGGGGTCTACGGCGTGTAATATTCCCATATGGTTTTGGGGGTGTTACAGTCTGACCGTCTAATTGTGGATGAAATGACGTACTCAGTCTCGATTTAGTACCCAAATCCTGATGAACCAACCTCCAAAAATATGACACGGAACGACCATTCCGAGCAGACACAATAGTCTTAGGCATATCGTGAAGTCTAACAACTTTCGAAACGACGACTCGGGCCAACCTCTCCGGTCCCTACATTTCTATGATACCCAAAAAGTGCACTGATTTGGTAAGTATGTCGACAATCACCCAAATCATAATTATACCAACCTAGATCTCAGCATGACCGTGATAAAGTCTATAAAGATGTCCTCTTATTTCCACTTCAGAATAGGAAGTGGCTACAATAACCCAGCTGGTTGCTGGTGTTCAATCTTGACTTGCTGAAAAGTCAAAAACTTCAGAACAGATTTTGTGATGTCTTTCTTCATGTTACTCCACCAATAGTTTCAATTCAAGTCCTTGTACATATTACTCGTTCCAGGATGGATGGAGTAAGGCGTAATATGAGCCTCTCAGAGTATTCACTGTCTCAACTCCGCATCATTCAGAATACAAAGCCATCCCATAAATCTAAAAATGATATCCTCGTGAACCATAAATCCGGAGCTGATAATATCTCAATCTCAAATCAATATTCGAGAATATCGTAGCTCCTTGTAACTAATCAAACAAATCATAAATGTGAGGCAAGGGGTATTTATTCGTAATGGTCACTTTATTTAGCTCATGATAGTCGATCGTAAATGCAGTGAGCCATCCTTCTTCTTCACAAACAAGACCGTCGCTCCCCAAAGTGAGGCGCTAGGTCTAATATACCCCTTCTCTAATAGTTCTCCCAACTGACTCTTCAGTTCTTGCATTTCTGAAGCTGTCATGACATACAACACTTTAGAAATCGAAGTCGTGTTCAGCTCTATGTCAAAAACATACTCGACCTCGCGCTTCAGTGGTAGCCCCAACAAATTATGGGAAGACGTCCGGATACTCATTTGCCACTGGAATTGATGAAAGTTCAAATCCTTCATCCTCTGCCCTTCATAGCATAACACCAATAACCCGTACAACCTCCATTAAAAAGTTTCGTTGTCTTTACAACACTGATTATGAATTTTTAACCCCTCTTAATGCATCCCGTAAATGAATGTTTGGCGTCTTCCCCAGAAGCATCGAAATAACCCTTATGTGATTATTATCGCCCCATGTCTATCAAGCCAGTCATCGTCGAGAATTATATCCTCGTCGATGATATCCACAATGATCAAATTCGAAGGCTGAACTCTCTCTGAGATTCTCACTAGACAATCTCTAACATCCCGATTCCCCATAATTCTATCCCCGCTGGGCAATTTAACAACAAAAGGCTTGCAAGCACTCAAACAATCAATATTCAATTTGCGCACACAATCCAAAGAGATGAAAGAATGTGTAGCACCAGAATCAAAAATAATTCTCACTAGGTGGGTAATGACATGACGGTATATGTGGCAGCTATAGCCTCTAGATCGTCAGCTCTCCTCATCTCATAAATGCACGGCTGTGCCGAACCAACACTGGAATCTCTTCATATAATGGACTGACCCCATCTTCTACCTCGAATGAAACTCTGAGATGGCTGACCATTGTTGGTTTCTGATTAACACCAAGTCCTTTAGGCGCATGATCGGATGCCTGAGCCCCAAATGTACTTTCTCTCGGTACAAAATATGGCTTTGTGGCTTGCCTGGCCACAACTATGACATTTCAATGGAGGTAGACTGCAATCACAGTTAATATGTACATGTTGGCCGCAATTAAAGCATGTCATGACCCGGCTAGAAGCACTAGAACTAGATATGAAATTCCGACTGCCTCCAAACGATAGGACTACTTCCTGGTTGGATAGTTAGCCAACTGAGAGCTTGGCTGATTACCATTTTATTGCCAGAAAAGTTATCTGAGGTTCTGTTTCTTACTCTCATTTGATGCCTCGGTAGCATCGAAGGACATATCATAGGCTAATGTTTTGTCTTGATACTCATTTTGTGTAGTGCAAGCAAATCATGCCATGTAGTTGTAATACCCGGTTGTAATTCAGTCATTATCATTCAGTAATTTCATTCGGTGATTGTCACTCAGTGGATTTTCACTCAATTATAATCATTCATCAATCATGTTCATTCACCGTGTTCACCGTTCGGAAAAACTTCGAGTTGTGTATCGTTATTGTTCATTGTTTCAACTTTCCTCATATGAGTTCGACTTTGTTAGATCACCATTAATTTTTGGTAACTCCAAAAATTCTAAATCTTTGCAATATTATAGAGCATCGAGTTAGCTTTCCAATGGTTCAAACAGTGAGTCAATCGGAGTCCGGACGAGAGAGTTATGGTGGTTTTAGCTCAACCGCTCATTTTGATTTTGGCGATCATGCCGAACGAACTCGGCCGTGTCGTCCGACACGGCCCGTGCCGCACTCGTCCGGAAAGTGCGAAGTGTACGCCTCGGGACCCGACCGTGTCGTGCAGCACGGCCGAGTCGAACCCTTCGGATAAGCCGAACGATCGCCGACACGCCCGACCGTGTCGTGCAGCACGGCCGAGTCATGCCGAAGTCATTGCCGGACGGATCACTGTCGGGAGGCCCTCCACGCCGCGACCGTGTCAAGCGAGAAACGGTCGAGTCCTGTCGGCCAACCGTCGGCCGGTATGCGACACGACCGTGCCGATCGGCACGGGCCGTGTCCGGCAGCATCAACTCCCTTAAATTCGTTTTTTCAAAGATTTCACCATTTTTTCCCCTTTTCTTCACCTTCAACCGAGAGAGTTATCTTGAGGGAGGGTTTTTCCTTCACAAATCATTTGGGTGTTTGATGTTCTTCATCTCCTTTCGATCGTGAAGCCCGGATAATCAATCTAACGCGTGTTCTTCGGATTAAAGTACTTGGATCATCAAGAGGTAATTCCTTCAACACTTTGGACTTCGATTTTGTGTTGAGATATGATGTTTTGGACGTTATAATCATGTTATATGAAGGGATATGTATATGATTATGAGTTTGTATAAGGATTCATTGGATTATTGAGGAATTATTCGAGAACACCTTGTAAATCGAGTTGGAATTGGGGATTTTCGACTAATTGTTGTTATAATCACGTTTTTGGATATTCATAACGGATTATTGATCGTATTGGAGATGTTTTGTTGGTTTGAAACACTTCTTGGGGGATTTGATATTGGTATATTGAGGTTTGATTGTAACAATCGGAGTTTGGTCGCAACGTGTTTGATTTAATGCCTCTATGGACTTAGTTTAATCGTATCGACGTTTTGAGTTCGTTATATTCGTGTTTGATTCGTATATTGATCGGATTGTCGGTAATTGTATTGAATTAAGGTTGTTCGTGCGACCGACACTTCATTTAGGACATTTGTTCGTGGAAGGACTTTCTTCATCGGTATTTTGTAAGTTAATTCTTACTCGGTTAAAAGGATATTCATACCTTTTGTTGTTGATCATTCATAATCATAACTCATTCATCATTGTATTAATCATATTAAAACTTGTTATTGTCAATTAATCACTTCAGTCATAAGGAACGACGGTTCCAATCTTTTCGTTGAGCTATCATTCATTTCATTATTACCCTCATCTCGGTGAGTCATTCTTGACTTTGTCAGATTATTATTTATTCATTGATATTCATTACGGTCATTCTCGTTCATATGACCTTCTGGGTTCATATTGCGTAGCCGGGTGTGTCTGTGTGGAATTTTTAGTCGGGCACACGATGGTTATTGTATTGGGTTCACCGATACATTAGACCGTGCACACGGGAAAGCGTTACACCGTGAGACTAATTAGGTACACGGACGGGTGTTGTACACTTACACAGAACATTACGGGCGTACTATGATACTCCTCTTCAGCGAAATTCATAACTAAGAATATTTCATAACTTCAGTTAATCATAATTTTGTATTTTCAACCCTTGAGGATTGTTGTTCTTTGTAACTGACCCCGTTTGGGGATTTTGTTTTTCAGGTCATGGCAAGGCAAACGCACGGGAATAGCATGTTGATGTCGAGGAGTCCTAGTGATACTAGTAGGGGGCCCCGATCTTTCATTATTCATGTTATTGTCCTTTATTTTCCGCTGCAGACTTTCATTTGAATACTCCGTTTCATTCTGTGTTGTGTATTTTATCTTCATATAAAATACACTAGTATTCGGTATTATCTGGTGTGTTGTAACTAAACTCCTCATCGGAGTAATTATTGTTATAATGTAGTTCGGTACTACATTTATCTTGTGTAATTCATTCATTTTCAATTGCACGGTGGGTCCTGGTTGGGGATCTACGGCCGTAATATCCGCCTAGTTTGGGGTGTTACGAGTTGGTATCGGAGCGTGGTTTTGAATACTACCTTCCGAGTCATGTCTCATTTGAAATCATCGTCATCGACTAGTATCATTGGACTTTCGCGTCACGTGTGACTGTGCAAATGCCGAGCCAATCGAATAGGAAGAAGCTGTAAGATTTCTAACGCCATGGTATAATTTCTGGCAATAGTCATTCATTCATCATTCATCAATTAACAATCCTCAAACATCATCATTCATTGTGATTAGGACGATCATGTTAACTCATTAATCACTTAATTCATTTCATTACTCAGTTAATAATCGTGACGATCATGTTAACTCATTAATTACTCAATTCATTTCATTATCCAATTTGTCAACGGATGATCATATTATCAATCTTGTTAAGTTATCCAAGATAATCATTTCAAGAATTTCATCAGATAATCATGTAACTTCAGTAAATCATTCATATAATCACTAAGTTAGAGCATGTATACTCATTTTCATCATCTCATGACATAATCATAACGTGCTAATCATGCGGGAAATATAATCATTATGCGACCTTCCTACTTCCGTATGGAGAGAGTCATCGGGGATGTACGGGAGAGGCGCGGTGCGGCCCGAGAAATAATCACTCACAGCCGGGAAATCGTGCCCAGGACTCGGCTCGACCAGAAGATGTTCGGGTTGATCCACTCACTTTTATGCAGGCCATGATGACCCATGTGCAGTTGCTCAATCATCATTGCGCCACTGACCGGATTAATCGAGAGAACTCTCCCGTATGAGACGGCCGCTAAGGAAAGTGTGAACAACAACCTTCATCCTTCACAAGAAATCAACGGCGTAATCAACCCAAAGGCGGTCAGTCAACCTTCAAGAAGCCTCGTGTGAGCCCTATCGTTTCTGAGCGACCTTCTACGGCGCATAATCGTGCGGGATCTCATTCCCGAGCGGCCAGTTCGGCCATCACCTGTTTCAATTGTGGAACGCCGGGTCATTTCAGCACTGAGTGTCTGAAACCGTCTATCACGTGCTATAATTGTGGGAATTTTGGGCATAAGGCCCGTTTTTGCCGAAAGGACTCCAAGTCGGCTCCGGTGGCATCTCAGGCCCCGAAGCAACCAGCGTTTCAGAATCAGACTGCTTTGTCATCGTCGTTTAAGGCAATGGAAGCAAATAGAGTTGGAGCTCGTATTTATCAGACGGGAGCGTCCGGTTCGGGGACCGGCAAGTCCCAGATTCATATGATGAGGAGGATCGACGATCCGGTGGCCCGAATGATTTCAGGTATACTCGTAATTTTATTTCAACTTGTGTGTACCTTTTGATGCTGGTACACCGCATTCATTCATTTTCGAATCATGCTTGAATAGACTTATTTCGGGATAGTCCTATTGCTTGTGGACCTCATACCATCGGTCTACCTGACGATGGAAGAATTTTCGGAATCATACCTAAGTAAGCTTAGTAACCGCGATTGGTTGGTGGACCTAATCGTGGTGAATTTATCTTAGGACGATGTAATTTCGGTATTAGTTGGTTTAACCGTCTTAATACTATCCTCAGTGTTTGTTAGCGTTTGGTCGCTATTTTCCGTCGTTGGTTGTTGAATGTGTGCTTCAGGGAAGTAATCCCCGTTGTTCCAGAAGAAGTATTATTATGACGAAAGCAGAGAAATTCCGCAATCGAACTATCCAATGATTCATTGTATCATTTTCATCGATTGACCTTTCTAAGGCAATCGAGTTATTCAATCATTTCTTGTATCATTTCCATCGATTGGCTTTTCTAAGACAATCGAGTCATTCAATCATTCATTGTATCATTTTCATCGATTGACCTTTCTAAGGCAATCGAGTTATTCAATCATTCCTTGTATCATTTCCATCGATTGGCTTTTCTAAGACAATCGAGTCATTCAATCATTCATTGTATCATTTTCATCGATTGGCCTTTCTAGGGCAATCGAGTTATTCAATCATTCATTGTATCATCTTCATCGATTGACCTTTCTAAGGCAATCGAGTTGTTCAATCATTATTGGTATCTCTTTTTATCGATTGACCATTCTAGGGCAATCGAAATGTTCAATCATTCGTGGTATCATTGTCATCGATTGACGATGTATTTCCAGACGAGTTATCTGGTTGCCTTCACATAGAGTAAGGGAATTCAGGAGTGAGTTGGAGCCGGTACGTCCCCTTTATCGAAGGCACCGTATCGGATGGCCCCAACCAGAATGCAGGAGTTGAAGATTCAACTTGAGGAATAGTTCGAGAAAGGTTATCTCCGACCGATTGCGTCCCCGTGAGGAGCACCAGTGTGATCTGTCAAGGAGAAGGATGGCTCGTCTCGTGCGTGTATTAATTACCAGGAGTTGAACAGGGTAATGATCAAGAGTAGTATCCTTTACCTCGTATTAACTTCAGGAAGCTTCAGTATTTTCCAAGATCGACTTAAGATCTGGATATCACCAGTTGCGGATTCGAGAGTCGGATATCGAGGACAGCGTTTCGTACACGCTATGGTCATTATGAGTTCGTAGTTATGCCGTTCGAGCTAACTATTGCACCTGCGGTGTTCATGGAGTTAATGAATCGGGTTTTCATCGACTTTTTAGATCAGTTTGTTGTTGTCTTCATCGATGACATTTTGATTTATTCTCGTAGCCAAGAGGAACACGAGGTACGTCTTCATCAGGTTCTCGATGTGTTGAGACGAGAACAACTTTATGGAAAGTTTTCCAAATGTGAGTTCTGGAGGTCCGAGGTGACTTTCTCGGACATGTAATTTCATCTGGCAGAGTTCGTGTCGACCCTCAGAAGACGGAGACTATCCGAGATTGGCAACCTCCGAAAGATATTAAGTAAATCCGATGTTTCCTCGGAATAGTTGGTCAATTATCCAACCCACGACCTGGAGCTAGCAGCCGTGGTTTTCGCGTTGGGGATTTGGCGACGTTACCTTTATGGCGTCACCTTTCAGTTATTCACCAATCACAAGAGTTGAAGGATATATTTACTCACAAGGAGTTAAATATGCGACAGAGGCGGTGGTTGGAACTAATCAAAGATTTTGATATCGAGATCCTTTACCACCTGGGCAAGGCGAGCATTGTCGCCGACGCCTTGAGTCGTAAGTCCGTTCAGGAGCAGATGCTTGCTCGTTTAACAATTCAGAAGGAGCTCCAACAGGAATTCCTTAGACCCGAGATCGAGTGCAGCAGCGGAGTCGGGACAGCTTTGTATGTTAGAGATTTCATCATCTCTTGAGGATGCAATCAGGGAGAATCAGGGTTCAGACCCAGCATTGTTGCGCATTCTTGAGTATGTGGCTCAGGGGAAAGCCCCTGGATTCGTGATCCACGAGGATGGACTTTTGAGATTTAAGAATCGGATGTATGTACCGGCGAATGACGAGTTGAAAAACTCTATTTTGAGAGAAGCTCATGCTACCCCTTATTCTGTTCATCTGGGGTCCAGTAAGATGTACAAAGACTTGAAACAAAATTACTGGTGGAGTAATATGAAGCGAGAAGTCGCAGAATTTGTTTCGAGATGCTTAACCTGTCAACAAGTCAAGATGGAACCTCAGCGACCGGCGAGTATGCTGATACCGCTCCCTATTCCAGAATGGAAGTGGGAAGACATTTCTATGGAATTCATCACGATTTGCCGACGAGTCGTCGGGGCATAAATACGATCTGAGTGATCGCGGACTGCTTTACTAATTTAGCTCATTTCGTTGAAATCAAGGATATGTGGAGTCCCAAGAGACTGGCCCAGTTGTTCATCAAAGAGATAGTGAGACTGCACGGTACTCCTAAAAGTATCGTTTCCGATCGTGACGGACGGGTTGTGTCACATTTTTGGAAATCAGTTCATCGTGCTATGGGAACTCAGCTTAATCTCGATCGCCTTTCATCCTCGGTCAGACGGACAATCGGAGAGAACTATTCGACATTAGAGGACATGTTGAGGGCATGCGTCCTCGATTGGAAGGACGATTGGGAAGCCCAACTACCACCGATCGAGTTCACGTACGGTATAGTTGGCATGCCTCCATTAAGATGGCACCTTACGAGGACTTGTACGGTCGCCGTTGTCGATCTGCTTTGTTTTGGGATGACTTGTCGAATCAATCGGCACCGAACCCGACATGCTTATAGCCGCCGGGAGAAGGTAGCTTTGATCAAGAGTCGTATGTTGACGGCTCGAGTCGGCCAATCATATGCAGTAAATCGTCGTCGACCACTAGAATTCGAGACGGGTGACCATGTTTTGGTCAAGGTATCCCAGAGTCGAGGTATTTTCCGTTTCGGAAAACGGGGGAAGTTGAGTCCGAGATTCATTGGACCGTTTGAAATTTTGGATCAAGTAGGCGAGTTAGCTTATCGACTGGATTTACCTCCGGCTTTGAGCAGGATTCATAATGTGTTTCACGTCTCTCAGTTGCGGAAGTATGTTGCCGACCCGAGTCACATACTTCAGTTCGACGAAATCGAGATCGCAGATGATCATTCGTACGAGGAGCGTCCTGTACGAGTGTTAGAGCGGCGAATCAAACAGTTGAGGAACAAGACGATCCCTTTGGTCAAGATTCAGTGGTCTAGACACGGATTCGAAGAGGCCACTGGGGAAACCGAGGAGAATATGCGGGAGATTTATCCCGAGTTGTTTGACCCTTAGTTTCGGGGACGAAACTCTTTTTAAGGGGGGGAGTATGTAATACCCGGTTGTAATTCAGTCATTATCATTCAGTAATTTCATTCGGTGATTGTCACTCAGTGGATTTTCACTCAATTATAATCATTCATCAATCATGTTCATTCACCGTGTTCACCGTTCGGAAAAACTTCGAGTTGTGTATCGTTATTGTTCATTGTTTCAACTTTCCTCATATGAGTTCGACTTTGTTAGATCACCATTAATTTTTGGTAACTCCAAAAATTCTAAATCTTTGCAATATTATAGAGCATCGAGTTAGCTTTCCAATGGTTCAAACGGTGAGTCAATCGGAGTCCGGACGAGAGAGTTATGGTCGTTTTAGCTCAACCGCTCATTTTTCAGTTTTGGCCGATCACTGCCGAACGAACTCGGCCGTGTCGTCCGACACGGCCCGTGCCGTACTCGTCCGGAAAGTGCCGAAGTGTCTGCCTCAGGACCCGACCGTGTCGTCTGGCACGGCCGAGTCGAACCCTTCCGGATAAGCTGAACGATCGCCGACACGCCCGACCGTGTCGTGCACGGCCGAGTCATGCCGAAGTCGCCGCTTGACGGATCAGCTGTCGGGAGGCCCTCCACGCCGCGATCGTGTCAAGCGAGAAACGGTCGAGTCCTGTCGGCCAATCGGCCGGCCACCGGTGACACGACCGTGCCGATCGGCACGGCCG
Organism: Orobanche coerulescens; assembly: GCA_033398695.1. Taxonomy (NCBI): domain Eukaryota; kingdom Viridiplantae; phylum Streptophyta; class Magnoliopsida; order Lamiales; family Orobanchaceae; genus Orobanche; species Orobanche coerulescens. Next base: position 224,133,195 of record CM065804.1, read on the forward strand.
TGTCCGGCAGCATCAACTCCCTTAAATTCGCTTTTTTGACAAGATTTCACCATTTTTTCCCTTTTCTTCACCTTCAACCGAGAGTTAGCTTGAGGGAGGGTTTTTCCTTCACAAATCATTTGGGTGTTTGATTTTCTTCATCTCCTTTCGATCGTGAAGCCCGGATAATCAATCTAACGCGTGTTCTTGATTAAAGTACTTGGATCATCAAGAGGTAATTCCTTCAACACTTTGGACTTCGATTTTGTGTTGAGATATGATGTTTTGGACGTTATAATCATGTTATATGAAGGGATATGTATATGATTATGAGTTTGTATAAGGATTCATTGGATTATTGAGGAATTATTCGAGAACACCTTGTAAATCGAGTTGGAATTGGGGATTTTCGACTAATTGTTGTTATAATCACGTTTTGGATATTCATAACGGATTATTGATCGTATTGGAGATGTTTTGTTGGTTTGAAACACTTCTTGGGGGATTTGATATTGGTATATTGAGGTTTGATTGTAACAATCGGAGTTTGGTCGCAACGTGTTTGATTTAATGCCTCTATGGACTTAGTTTAATCGTATCGACGTTTTGAGTTCGTTATATTCGTGTTTGATTCGTATATTGATCGGATTGTCGGTAATTGTATTGAATTAAGGTTGTTCGTGCGACCGACACTTCATTTAGGACATTTGTTCGTGGAAGGACTTTCTTCATCGGTATTTTGTAAGTTAATTCTTACTCGGTTAAAAGGATATTCATACCTTTTGTTGTTGATCATTCATAATCATAACTCATTCATCATTGTATTAATCATATTAAAACTTGTTATTGTCAATTAATCACTTCAGTCATAAGGAACGACGGTTCCAATCTTTTCGTTGAGCTATCATTCATTTCATTATTACCCTCATCTCGGTGAGTCATTCTTGACTTTTTCAGATTATTATTTATTCATTGATATTCATTACGGTCATTCTCGTTCATATGACCTTCTGCGTTCATATTGCGTAGCCGGGTGTGGCTGTGTGGAATTTTTAGTCGGGCACACGATGGTTATTGTATTGGGTTCACCGATACATTAGACCGTGCACACGGGAAAGCGTTACACCGTGAGACTAATTAGGTACACGGACGGGTGTTGTACACTTACACAGAACATTACGGGCGTACTATGATACTCCTCTTCAGCGAAATTCATAACTAAGAATATTTCATAACTTCAGTTAATCATAATTGTGTATTTTCAACCCTTGAGGATTGTTGTTCTTTGTAACTGACCCCGTTTGGGGATTTTGTTTTTCAGGTCATGGCAAGGCAAACGCACGGGAATAGCATGTTGATGTCGAGGAGTCCTAGTGATACTAGTAGGGGGCCCCGATCTTTCAGTTATTCATGTTATTGTCCTTTATTTTCCGCTGCAGACTTTCATTTGAATACTCCGTTTCATTCAGTGTTGTGTATTTTATCTTCATATAAAATACACTAGTATTCGGTATTATCCTGGTGTGTTGTAACTAAACTCCTCATCGGAGTAATTATTGTTATAATGTAGTTCGGTACTACATTTATCTTGTGTAATTCATTCATTTTCAATTGCCTGGTGGGTCCCAGTTGGGGATCTACGGCACTGTAATATCCGCCTAGTTTGGGGTGTTACAGTAGTGTCGAATCCTTAATTTCATCCGGATGTCAAAGTTGTTGATTTTGTCTCTTTCCTCTTTCACATGGCCTTTCACATGGTTGAGCTACTGATTATATTCAATTATTGCTTGAGACACAGGGATGTCCTGTGGTTTAAACTCAAAGAAGGCTCGGATTCTGGCCTCCTGAATAGGCCACACACAATACTCGACCTCTATTAATTTTTTAAACTTTTCCCACATAGCAACATGATCTTGGGGTTCGACTGTCGGCCACTAATTGGCAGACTCTCTCGTCAAAAAGTATTGAGCAATTGGCACCTTTCATTCCTCCGGACAGTTTACTGCCACAACTATTTTTTCATCTCATTAATCCAACTTTCCCAACAGCTGGATTCGAAGCAGCAACGGATTGGGGAGGGTGCATTTGAATCACGTCTTTCAACAATCGGTATTGACCGCACGAGGTGGATTGTTGTGCTGAACCACCTGGGTTAAGAGAGACATTTTGTTTGCCACTTATTGCAATATAGTTGCAACACCGACGTTCGCATTGTTCCATGCGGAGTTCCCCTTGACTAACCGACCGGTGCTAATTAATAACCATCGGTACTTAGCTGGACTGAATTTGGCAAAGTCGGAGTAGTCGAACCAACATCGGATCTGAAGGAATGGCTGCGCCACGCCCTCGACCGCGTCCGCGGCCTCTACCAATAGATATTCTAAAGGAAAGAAAATACGAAAAATACATGAGTACAGTTCAAAATATAACTGTTGAGGTGACCGGTTTACGTATTACGAATTCAAAAGACAAGATAGTGATAAAAGAAGATAAGAAAACTTACAAGCACCGATCGTACTAGGATGATGGAAGTGCAATGATATTGTGCACATAAAACGATTCTACTAGACCCAAAAGACCGACAACAGAGGTATCCGTGAACATAAGTTATGACACTGTATTCTACAACATCCTTGAGATATTCAAGGTGTATCACAGTGCCGTGAACCCCTACATTGAGATCCACCAGGCTATTTAATCAACATAACACACATCAACCCTTTTTGGTTGACGAAAAAAACATACCATTAACAATGAAAACATAACACCCGGTTCAGTCGGTAAATTCTCCAAATACAAACACCACGATTCAAAAGATATAAAATCCCAAAATGTCAACTCTCAAAAGTAAAGCCCCTAAAGTACTCGACTACTGTCTACAAAAAATGAGAATACGAGACAGTTGAATATGTACTAAATGTAAAAGACTCTCCAGTACAGTATCACGCCTGTCCATCATCATCGTATTGCCCATTGCCTGCTCATCCACATGCTCATAACCTGAAATTCATGAAACGAATTTTCCCTGAATGTGTTAGCTTTGGATCGCTAGTGAAAGTAAATACACATGAACCATTACAACTTACATATTCAAGTACATGCACAAAAGTTTTGAAAGCCAAGATAACGATTTCCGAAAATACAATTATCTAAAATATCATAATAACAAAAATAAGCACATGATTAACCGTAGACCAGGCCAGAGGTTACTGATCCCCTCGAGTCCCTGTCAGACCCTCCCAGAGTAGTTAACCCTACAGTTCGTGGGCCAGTCCAGAGGTTACTAACTCCTCCAAGGCCCCAACAGGACCCCCCGGAGTGGACATAAACACACATATCACACATGTATTACTTTTCACGCTAAGTACGTGGGTTCATAATAAACACTTGCCTTTGGGACATGGTGAAAGGCTATGAGAAGAAAAATGTCCACGGTTGACACGAATCAAAAACCCCGGACCTATAAAATCCATAAAATAACTATTAATATCAACACCAACGGATTCAAAACTAAATTCTACCCGAAACCCCACCTACAATTCATGTAAATCGGTAACTCGTCATGTCGAGGGCGGATCACAACCAAGCCTCTCGATTTTCACAAAGTACGAAATGTACACCATGAACTCGTAGTGGAAACATGTATATGGGATAGATAATTCATAGCCAACCAGATTTACTGAACAATTAGGACTAAAGTACGTGAAATAGCAAAACCCCGAAAATCTCAAACTGAGGGTTCTCGAAGATTTACCTCATATCAGAAGTAAAATGAGAATTCATTGATATTAATCCACGCCAGTAAATCGCAAGTGATGATAAATGGTGTTTGATTGAGTTTCAAAGTGAGGAAATTGCCTAAATCGCCCAGCCCTCTAATCCCGTAATGTGAGGAGTTGAAAAGAATACAGAAAATCTGCATTCTAGACTGCCCACTGGATTTATATCTGTCCAGTGTTACGGACATAACAGGATGCTCATTATGGACATAACAACAACACCCTTAAGGCTATAACATCCTGCAGGTTACCGTCGTAACTTGCTTGCTGACAGGAGGGTAAAGGTCCTGCTGAACTAGTCAGCCCCGAACGAACCCAAAAGGCGTTAATTCGAGAAATACAACAAAATGCTTACGAAGAGTTCCCAACAATGAGTCTAAGCGCTAATCGAGCACGTGATCCCGATAATTCGAATATCCAATAAAACTGATTAGAAAATCAAACACCCGAAACTTTGAGAAATTACAAAATGGCCCAAACGTCGGAAAATCCTTATCCAAGGTCGAACAACAATACTCAAGCTCACAATACATATAAATAAGTTAAGTGAACTGAAAGGAACAACGAAACGACAGTTCCGAACAAGATTACAAGAATTGAACCCAAGCACGGTAAAGTCAAAACATTTCATGGATTCAATAAAAATAATCCTGAAACTCATTCAAATGGCAAAAGGTGCAGGAAAAAATAGTTTCAAATGTAAAAATGATTGCAAGCGAGTCGCAAAAATTGGAAAACACTGAAAATATAAATTACTAAAATTAAAAAAAATATCAGGTGCTACATCATCAGTGTGATTATAACCTTCAAGAGTTAATAAACCATCAATTCACTTCAAAGAATGACATGATCATCACTCTCTTCATCATATACACATAAAACATCAAGAATCATAACAAATCTTTAATAATTTATCATCATATGAAAGAATCATCAACAACAATATCATGATCTTGAATAGAACACAAAATTAGCCAACATATCTCTTGAGGATGGAGAACAACCTCAAATGCTACAAGAATTCACAAAACTTTCAAGCCTTCAAGCTTTAATCCAAGCTATACACTCCAAATCAAGTTGGAAGAGGATAAATATAATATAGAGGTGAAGAGAGACGATTCTATGGAGCAAAGCTCATATATGGATCGTGGAGAAATGAACGATCAACCACGTCTTTATAATCTGCACAAACATTGGCCGTTAACATCCTCAATTAATATATGTAAACCACTCTTACCTATGTTATTGGTCTTGATAGCATATGCTAACCCATTCAAAAGGCTACTGCCTTATTCTGTCAACCTTTTCATACGCAAGAAACCTTGTTATAGCTGCTACCTTGCAGAAGTAGCATACATTAATATTGCGTGATTTGCATATGTTAGACCATTGACTCGTTTGTCCTCATGCACACCGAAAATTATCGGCCCTACACGCCGAAAGTGATCATCTACTAACAATAGCATATGTAACTCGACCGAGCTAGCATACGTTACCAACGACAAGTGGCGTACATTAAGTACCTCATGTAGCAGACACTATGTCTATACCACTTTAGCCAAATTTTAATATCATCAACTAATTAACAATGCTACCAATGTAACCAGTCCAATCTCATATCAAACAAGTATATTATACAACGTACAATATCAATTTTCAATATAAAATCAAATGTACAATTTACGTCTAGATATTACATAATTATTCCCATTAAATGAAGTTTCATCCTCTAACTAAGGGTAAACAACTGGGGATATCTCCCATGCATGCTATAATCGGTCTCCCGCATAGCCTCCTCGACTATGTGCCTCGACCACTGGATCTTTAATAAGGGAATCAACTTTTTTCTCAACTGTTTGATTCACCTCTGAAGAATTTGTATGGAACATTCCTCGTATGAATGATCATCAACGATCTCAATCTCATCAAACTGAAGTATGTGACTTAGACAGGCAACGTAATTCCTCGATTGCGAACATGAAATACATTATGCACTATGTTGCTACCCAAAATATTATCCGGAGATAGATATTGCTGCAATGGATGAGTAGCAAACAAAGTGCGAGAGCACGTCCGTGGGGAAAGTAACTAACACAAGATTTGCCGGGGTTGTTAGTCCCGGGCTTGAATGCTCTCGCGAGATATTATCAATACAAATACTTTGGAGTACAAATATTAATGTTAGTGTACAATTACAATGAGTGTAAAGACCCTAGTTATCTTAGCTATTGAGCGTGAAGATTGCCGGAAGAACCAGATATGATGCTCTGTGAGTTCTTGTAACAACGATGGTGAGCTGTGACGACTGAGAGAAATCGACGGTCTCTCACAGTGTGTATTAGCTGTATGTCTGAGCTCTTGGACTTGCGAGTCTCTTCGAATCTGTACTGTAGGGAGTTCTTGCCTCTGCCGACCGTCTTCTGGTTGAGAGGTGCTGAGAGAGAAATCCTGAGATAGATTCAAGAGAGGAAGCCAAGAGTCTGAGAGTGTGTATGTATTTTGAATGTGGTTGCCAACTGAGAGGAACCTTTTTTCAGTTGCTGGAGGTTCTCTATTTATAGCACTGGGAGTTGCTGGGCGATCGCCTCTGCTGTATTATAATAAACGGGCGATCGTCTTTAGCACATGGGTTGGTATCCTTAAAGTCCGCGGCTGCTGCTGGCAGCCAGCTGTGCGGACCAATGAAAAGTTTGCATGTGTCTTGAGTCGCTGTCCCGGGCGGTCCCACCTTGTACCTTTCGGCGGGTCTGTCGGTAGGTGAGAAGGTGGTGACAGGCTGTGGTCAATGATCCATGTTCTGCGGCGCCTTTCGCGGATCTACACATGGGCGCTTGCTTTGAGATCCAGTCTTCGTAGACTTTGACGGACGAGGCCTTGTTCGCGGAACAGGATGGTCGTCCTAGGTCGGGCACCAGAGTCGATCGCTAAGTGCCAGAAGGCGATCACCTTGAGGGTCGATCGCTAGATGCTCGAAGGTGGATTGTTACCTTTGCTTTGACAAGATCGTCGTAGCTCATTTGGTCGTGAACTTGGTCGCTCGGCCTTTATTCTGATCGCCGTCGAGGCATATAAATCGCCGCACAACAATTGCCCCCCAGCTCGCTCCGATGTTGGAAACGTGGGGTGAGGTGGTTCTACTGGCGATCGCTTAACTTTGACGAGTGACTCAGCATTTTACGGAATGGGCGATCGTCTTTGAGTGGATTGGTTTTGAATTTGGACGACCTGGTCGGTCGCCGAACTGAGCGGGAAATGACAGCGGTCGTGGAAAAGTCTCTGGGGCACGTGTCGGGTTCTTGTAGGGGGAGACCGACGGTTAGTTATGACTCCTCGTCTGGCGTGTCCTTGAAATGACGCATACGCGGGTTTCAAGGGAGGCATTAATTGCGACGGTTGCACTTCAGCCCCCGAGATTCTCCATATTTGCACGGAAGTCCCTGCCATCTTCTATAAAAAGGCGCTGGGTTACAGTGTTAAGACCCTTACGCGCTTTCATCGGAGAAGAAGAACATTGCCGAAGAATTTTCTGAAGCTTTGACTGCCGATCATCGATCGATTCAATCCCTGGTAAGAAAACACTCATTTTCTCCTCTTCTTGTTACGAGAATGTCTAGAATACCTTCATCGTCTGGAATGGGCACCACCTCTGCTGCTGGGACTTCGGCTGCCCGGGGAGGATCCTCTGCAGAATTCCATTTGAATACGGCCGTCGAGGTTATCCGCGCCGGTATTGATCCCGCGGAAGTCGAGGCGCTATTTAATAAGGCCGACGCCGCTAGGGAGGCGGCGGCTGAGCGGAAACGTTCGCTGGCGGAGAGAGATTCGGTGGTGAAGGCGTATTGGGAGCAGCATAGTGCTTTTGGCCAAGCCTATTTGGCCTTTGCAGACATCATGGAGAGGTTGGCCGGTCCGTGCCCCAAGTTCGATTACCGGGAGTACTCGATCGCCCACCCTTATCAGTCGGCGAAGCGGTCGATGTTTCGGTCCGCGCAGCGCTCTCCATGGTCCCTCGGCCAAATCAGGAGCTCGGCGACCAGGAAAGACCTGGCCGTCTGGAGAGCGAGGTACCATGTCCCTTTAGATGTGGATCTTTTCGCGCCGGCCGAGAACGAGCGAGCCGACCAACCCTCGGAGGGTATGGTCGCCGTGAATGAGGCAATTATGGAGGCCGGGTTGTGGTTCCCTTTGTCGTTCGTCGTCTCCCATCTGCTAGTTGCTTGGAATGTGGCGCCGCTTCAGCTAACGCCGAACGTCTGGCTCCAGATCGTTTGTGCTCTCACCTTGTTCGGCGGTCACCAACTGTACCGCCTTCCTTCGCCATTATAGATGAACCACCTGTTCAAGTTGACGGCTCAGAAGGGGTTGGTCGGAGGCTATCATACTCAAGGCCGATCTGGTCGGGTGATCCTTGGGGTCCCGAACAAGGTGCAGGGCGATCCGGTGAAATGGTTCTGGGTCGGCGGTGCGTGGAAGGCATCAGCGAGCAATAACCCCACGGGCGAGCTGGATATCCACACTAGCTTTCGGGAGAGGAATCCGAGTAAGGGTTTTGACTCTCCCTTTGTTCGGACATGTTCTGAACTGATCTAATTTGATCTTCCTTTTGCAGGTTTCCATATTTCGGCGGCCGACGAGCTATCTCTCGATTTTCTGGTCGTCTGGGATCGGATACGAAGTCTTCCGGACGACGACTTAGACGCTCTCCGGATTAACAAAGAGAGTCGTTGGCTGTCTGCTCGGTTATTCCATTTCCCGAGACATCTTTCGGTCCCAGGTATGAATTTCTACGATCTCCTTTTGCTTGGCGATCGTCCTTTTTGAGGAACGTCTCTAAATGTTGTATGATTGTTCCTTCTTGCAGAGGTCCGCTTCCCTCGATTTTTGGAGCCTCCACCGGAGATAGCCATGTCGAACCCCGGAGTTTTGAGTCGCCTGCGCCAGAAGAAGTCGTCTCGAGTTCCTCCGGTGGCGTTACCTCTTATTCCGGAGGTGAGGCCTAACGTAGAGCCGATCGTAGCGAAGGAAGAGGTTCGGGAGGAGGGGCTCCGGTCGAACCGCAAGCGGCAGAGATCGGGGTAACCTCTAGTCTATGCCCCTGCTGGTGAGGTACCGATCGCCGCGCCTCCGCTCACCGCGGTCCCTCCGGTGGATGAGCCTACGCCTTCTGTGGCTTTCTTGCGAGAAATGGCGACCGCCGAGGCCGAGACCCCTCGTGGGAAACCGTACTTTGGTCGTGACCCCGAGAAGGCCGAGAGGTAGACTTTGCTTGTTTTGCCGAGTTTCGTCACTTGCGTGGGAGATGTGCTAACTCTTTGTTGTTTGATGCAGGATCCGTAGCACTAACCGCTGGTATTGGATTTCCTGGCGAGCCGATCTCCTCGCCAGGCCTGTGACGTCCCGCTATACGTCAATCGGGCCGTTTCTGCTTTGCCGAAGGCCTGGACGACCGACTTAGATGCGATCGCTCTCCAGCGATCTGGGAATACAATGCAGGCTGCTTTCGCTCTCTCTCTCCATGAAGCGACGATGGCTGCCCAGGCTGTGAAAGAATTCGAAGGGCGTCCTTCTACTTCCCGTCTCCAGGCAGACCTCGAGGCCGCTCGGAAACAGAACGCCGAGTTTTCTGACCGGATCGTGGCTATGGAGAAGGACTCCTTGGATGCAGCTAAGCGGGCAAGTCATGAACTTGAGCTGGCGAGACAGGAATCTGAGCGAGCCCGGGCGACGATTGACCGACTTCGGGATCAGAAGACTGACGCCCTCCGGTCGCACGCGGCTGCTCAGAAGGAAGTCGATCAGCTGAAGGAGACTGTTTCTCGGCTGACCAGCGAACTGGCGTCGTCGAGGGGAGAGACGGCCGCTAAGGAGACCGAGATTCAAGGTGCGCAACAGGCGGTTGCGGAGTTGAAAGGGAGGCTGGAGGCGACCGAGGCCGATCCCTTTCTCAATGTGGAGTTCGTCAGCGAGTTTGCCTATTACATGGCGTTCGCTGACTCGCTCCATGCTGCTAAGAAGGGAGGGCTGGAGGTCGACCCTCTTGCTGAAAACTTCAAGGCATACGCGCTGGAGCACCCTCTCCATCCTGCTTTCTCCGTGCCGATCTTGGATCTCGCGGAAATCAGCATAGACCTGAGCTGGTACCCGACTCCAGCAAACCTTGTTTATCCAAACGCTTCAGAGGATGGGGAGGCGGCTCTGGAAGCCGGTGAGGGATCGCGGGCCGATCCAGTGATTGAAGGCGAAGGCAAGGCAGGGGCCTGAGGCTTTACGTCCTTATTTTGTTTTAGCTTTGTAACTTTGTAGATTTCCTTGTAGTACTTTAGGCCTTCGGGCGACCGTGTATGTACTTTGATATCCCAAGTAATGAAATGAAAGTTTGCTTCTTCGGTTTATTACTTGAATGATTGCTTTTCTGAGTCTTTGTATGACTTTGTACAAATGTGTGAGGAGAGATTGTTGCGTGTATAGCTCCAAGTGAATTGATAAACTCATATAGATAACTTTTACAACAAATTCGATCGCTGCACATATATTTGAAAAATTCCGATCTCCGTATGTAATTGAATAGGGATGATCGACGTATACATAGCTCCGCCCTTCCCCCTTGTTTTTGTTCACTTAGTGAAAGTAAGGGGACAAAAATAAATCGTTGAGTGAGCGGTCTTTAATTTTGCAGATTCCTCGAGGAAGGCCGTCCATCTCGGTCTTGAGGAACCGTGCACGATCGCGGAGTTCGATAGACCGATCTCCACGACCGTGTCTTGTGCGCGAGCGACATTCCGTCTGATGGCTAAGTTCTCGCGACTCACTTAATTGGTAGGGTCCTCCGTAGGCTGCGCCTCGCCTCGTATTTAAACGAAGGGCGTGCGGTCTTGGTCTGGAGGATTCCTTACGCGGGGCGTCGTCAGATTAATTGACTCTACGACCGCGGCTTGTTAGCACTTTTCTACCTCGGACCGCCATTAAGATGGCGACCCTCTACGGTATACGTTGTGACGGGGGGAGGGACGCGTCGCATTGTCCGGCAAGGACCTACCATGTTAAGTGATGGACCTTTGAGGGCGGGCGAACGTGTCCACAGATCTGTTTTGGAGGGCCCTCAGACTACGCCCGCCTCGTATTTAAACGAAAGGCGAGCGATCGTGGCCCAAATGGACCTTGCACGGGCATATATAACGGTTCCATCGTCCTCCACAACCATGTCGACACTCTTATACCTCGGACCATCAAATCAGATGACGATCCTCGACGGTATACGTTGTGTAAGGGGAGGAGATCGCCTGCCTAGGTTCTTCATGTTGATGACGAAGTTTAGAGGGCGAGCGAGTAATCCTCTGATTTGTTTTGGAGGGTCCTTCGGCTACGCCCGCCTCGTATTTAAACGAAGGGCGAGCGATCGAAGCCCAAAGGAACCTTGCATGGACGGGTCATCGGTTTCATCGATTTTCGCGACCATGGCGGCACTTTTCTACCTCGGACCATCATGTCAGATGATTATCCTCGACGGTATACGTTGTGCTAGGAGAGGCGATCGCTGCCTAGGTCCATCATGTTGATGACGAACTTTAGAGGGCGAGCGAGTTATCCTCTTTTTCGAAGCGTTTGCTCAGGAAGTAGCCTTTGGTTATATGAGGCGAGAATCGGGGAGAGACTTCTGAAGTTGCCTCCTCTTGATTGAAGCATGTAGATCCGGTCGCCGAGGTTGATCGAGGGGTTGGATCGTATGAGCTTTCCGGCCTATTCGCGTTCGACTCGGGCGACCGTGCTAGGAGATCAATGGGGCTCTGGCTAAGCCAATAAACTGTCCAACTTGCCCTCCTCGAACAATTTCCAGAGTTTTCTGAGGAGGTCGCGGCATTGGTTGGTGTTGTGGCCGGGACTCTTGTGGTAAGCAAAATATAGATTGTGGTCCAGATGACCGTGGTCCCTTATTGCCTTTGGCTTGTTTAGCGGTTCGCGCCCCTTGATGGCGTAAAAAATGTGGGCCGGAGTTCGGTTGAACTTGTGGAGGAAATGGGCTTCCACATCCTCGAGGGCCTTGAGGTCGCCGGGTGGTTTGGAGACCGCCTTTTTGGTTTTGGCGATCGCCGTCCTTCGGACGGGTGGTGGCCTTCCCTCGCCTAGGCGGAGGGTGAGCATCCTCTGCCTGGCTAGAAAGTCGGCAGCTTTAGCTCGAAAGATCGCGTAGGTTGCGAGGATGTCCTTGGTGAGATGTCTAAACAAGGTGAATGACCATAGAATCCCCCCAGGACTGAGTAGAGGGCGAGCTCGTCGCTGATGAGCTCGCCGGTGAGGAGAATTTCATCCACCCGATCGATGTAATCTGCGTCAGATTCGTCTTCCCCCTGCCTGATTTTCATCATGCGGTGGGGGCCTTCTGGTCTGGCGACCTTGGCGGCGAAGTATGACGTGAAGTCACTCGCCAATTTCTCAAAGGAGATGATCGATCGTGGTGGTAGTGAGACATACCACCTATGGGCCAGCTCGCCCAATGTTAACGGGAAGATTCGGTACTTGGTCGCGTCTGATGCCCCACACCCGGTCATGTAAATCCAGAACTTGCTTAGGTGGGTCTCGGGGTCCGATCTCCCTTCGTACAGATGTGTTTTGGGAGGAGCGATCCTTGGTTGCACGGGGGCAAGCTCGATGTGGACCGCGAGTGGCTCAGTCGGTCCGATGATATTTCTACTGGTGCTTGCCCCAGTATCCAAGAGCGCTTTCATCTCGTCGAGCTGGCGTTGCATAGCGGCCATCGCCGCGGCCTGGCTGCTCGCGGCTAGGCGCTCGGAGCGGGAGCCGAGGCGATCAAGTACTGACCCCCTGGCGTTCGGAGCGGGAGCCAGACGGCTGACCTGTATTCGGCTGGGAGTTGGGTAGGCCGAACTCCTGGTGACGGACTCGGATTCCATCGTCTCGTGGTTGGGGCCAGAATTCCCCAGTCGCCATGACGGATCGCTTCCCAAGCGACTGAATACGGAACCGTCCGGCCTTGCGAGAGCCTTTTCTCGCGAATCGGGGCTTTCTGATGATCGCTCGCCCAGTAACCCCTTGAACTTCCGTTTGCCCACGCAGCGGATGGCCGAGGGAGTTATAGCGGGCGTCGCGCATGCTCTCCATCGCTCCTTTAGGATGGCCATAGCCTCCTCGATCTGTTCCGCGGTTTGGAACTGGTCGAGCGAAAGGCTGGGGCCGTCCCTCAGGTGCGGGATCAAGAGTCTCGCGTCGCCGTGGCTACCCTCTGCCGTCGGCTGGGGCTCGGATCTAGCAGGGATATGATTTTCGGCGGTTCGGAGAGTGGCTCTCTTTGATGTAGTGGCAGACGTCATGATTCTGAAGGTTTTTCTTTGAAGCGCAGTGAGTGTTACTTCAAGTATATGCCCCGAGAACAGTGAGTGTTCTTCGGGACGGTAGGAATAAAAAATGAAGGTTAAGAGTCCCCTTCCTCTAGCGCCAATTGTTGCTACCCAAAATATTATCCGGAGATAGATATTGCTGGAATAGATGAGTAGCAAACAAAGTGCGAGAGCACGTCCGTGGGGAAAGTAACTAACACAAGATTTGTCGGGGTTGTTAGTCCCGGGCTTGAATGCTCTCGCGAGATATTATCAATATAAATACTTTGGAATACAAATATTAATGTTAGTGTACAATTACAATGAGTGTAAAGACCCTAGTTATCTTAGCTATTGAGCGTGAAGATTGCCGGAAGAACCAGATATGATGCTCTGTGAGTTCTTGTAACAACGATGGTGAGCTGTGACGACTGAGAGAAATCAACGGTCTCTCACAGTGTGTATTAGCTGTATGTCTGAGCTCCTGGACTTGCGAGTCTCTTCGAATCTATACTGTAGGGAGTTCTTGCCTCTGCCGACCGTCTTCTGGTTGAGAGGTGCTGAGAGAGAAATCCTGAGATAGATTCAAGAGAGGAAGTCAAGAGTCTGAGAGTGTGTATGTATTCTGAATGTGGTTGCCAACTGAGAGGAATCTTTTTTCAGTTGCTGGATGTTCTCTATTTATAGCACTGGGAGTTAGTGGACGATCGCCTCTGCTGTATTATAATAAACGGGCGATCGTCTTTAGCACATGTGTTGGTCTCCTTAAAGTCTGCGGCTGCTGCTGGCAGCCAGCTGTGCGGACCAATGAGAAGTCTGCACGCGTCTTGAGTCGCTGTCCCGGGCGGTCCCACCTTGTACCTTTCGGCGGGTCTGTCGGTAGGTGAGAAGGTGGTGACAGGCTGTGGTCAACGATCCATGTTCTGCGGTGCCTTTCGCGGATCTGCACATGGGCGCTTGCTTTGAGATCCAGTCTTCGTAGACTTTGACGGACGAAGGCCTTGTTCGCGGCACAGGACGGTCGTCCTAGGTCGGGCACCAGAGTCGATCGCTAGATGCCAGAAGGCGATCGCCTTGAGGGTCGATCGCTAGATGCTCGAAGGTGGATTGTTACCTTTGCTTTAACAAGATCGCCGTAGCTCATTTGGTCGTGAACTTGGTCGCTCGGCCTTTATTCCGATCGCCGTCGAGGCGTATAAATCGCCGCACAACACACTAGACTCAAGTTCGTAGGCAAAGCCAAACGATAGGTCAGATCACCCACACGATCCAAAATATCGAACAATATATATCTCGGACTCAACTTTACTCTCATCCCAAAACAGAAAAATCCTAGTCGGGACCCCTTGACCAATACATGGTCATCAACCTCGAACTCTAAGGATCATTAATGATTATCCACATACGATTTCTGCCGACTCCGAGACATCAACAAACGACTCTTAATCAACCCAATTTTCTCACAGACCGTTATGAACATATTTGGTTATGTACCTAACGGCTCAGATAAGTCATCTGAACACGGTGGAGACCGACAACGACGGCCATACAAAGACTCATAAGGTGCAATCTTAATCGAAGCATGCCAAAATTATTAAAAGTAAACTCAATCAATGATAGTTGGGATCCCCGATCATCTTCCAATCAAGAGTACAAGTCCTAAATATACCCAAAAAGGCAATTTACCCCAGTATTTTTCAAATTCGGATTGTATAATCTGGGAGAACATTATCCAATTAAGACCCAATTGTTAATTCTGACTAAATTTCTAGTATACTTGGGGCAATTCCCATCTCCTTAAATTTTAAAATCTAAGTTTTCCCCTCTTTGTTCACTTGTTAGATATAATTTGTAATTGTTTTTGTTAATTTAGCATTTTTCAATGTTATTACTTTCATTGTTCTCTACTTGTTTTCATTCATTTTGCATTTTAATTGCCATTTCTTTTCCTTAGTGATAATATTCAACCCGACCAATGTCAGGGCTTAGTCTTTTTAGCATTCATTTCTTTCGCATTCATATTCATTTTAATCTCTTTCTAAACTTCCTCGAGAGATCAACTCAAGTTAATTTACCTCTCAAACAAAAGAATCATGTTCTCTTGTGGGCGAAATTTAGTAGAAGACTAAATTCTAGAAAATAATTATAAAAAGGGCTAGGGGTTTGACTATTTTTCCCGCCCATTAGTATATAGGATTTGATAGGTCTTTACTTAGCAAATTTGGTTGCCATCAATGCTAAATTAGCAATTGGTAATTTTAATTTCCAACGGGTATTTTATTTACCAATTGGTAATTTGGTATTGTTGGTTTGTAAATTTTCAATTCTCTATTTTTGACTTCCTCTTTTCTGTTCTGATTCTTTTTCAAATTTTATTTTTTATGGGCTTCTAACATATTAACAGTTACATCAGTTGTTTCATATGGTATGTGAAAATACACATTGGTAATCGAAATTACCATTTAGTAATCTAACATTGGTAATTGGTAATTGACAACCGAAAGTGTAATTTGGTACCTAACAACTTGCGACAGTCGATCTCAGACATCCACCAGTCTCCGATGGCTGGACAATTGACAACAGAAAGTCCAGTCTCCACCGAGTGGATGATCGACGACAACCCAAAAAAAAAAGCTTCTGACCAGTTGGTGGCTGGCAGTGGCAGACGACAATGATGGCCTATTCTACCATATGGTATACAAGGGTGCAAATGATATACTAATGACATTTGAATTGTGTTAAAATTGGATATCAGAATTTGGGTTATATGATTGTAATAATGCTTAATATAAATCATTTTCTATCATTAAACTCAACAACTCGCGAGAGGTCAATTGATCAATGAATCATTTGACGATCAAGTTCTAATGGGTTCAAGAGAGACTCTGTTAGGATTATCAAAAGAATTAATAGTACGAAATAGTGTCTCTCGAGAGTTGGTTTAAAGATTGATGTTAGATATCAAATAATAATACTCGTAGCATTAGCAGTAGCAACAATAATAGTAATAATAATAATATTATTTGTAATAAAAAGGAGTGGTATTTTTTTCTGCACTTGAAAAAAAATGTCTCTCTCAATGTGAAATTTAGTAATATCAAAACCCAAAAACACTAATAAATTTCTAAAAGAACTTTTACGTTTATCAGATTAAAGGGACAAAAAATCTTATAATTTTTTCCATTACTAACAGTTCTTTGGCAGTGCGCAAACCGACGGTCAGGTAGTTTTCTTTTCTTGTTTTTTTTCCTGTCGTCCTATTCTTCGGCATCCGCCGACAGACCTCTACAGGCCGAAAAATAGTTTTTTTTTGCGGCCGTCGGCCGGCCTGCACTCTGGTAGGGCTGCCGTCGTTATACCTCCAACGATGGTCATTTTTTTTTGTCTGTCGGGCTTCCCTGGACCGTCATAGTTTTCTTTGAGCAGCCTGCCTGTCTGCGCTCCAACGAGATCGCGGAGAGACCTCCAACAATGTTCAACGGCCAACTGGTCACTACCAACTTTTTTTATTTACTTTTTTGTGCTCGCCTGCTTGTTTGTTCTTCTGTGGGGTTGCCGTTGCAGCTGGCCGTCGACAGACCTCCAGAGACCAAGCATATTTTTCTTTTACCCCGAGCCGATGTGTTCTCTAGCGCGGCTGCCAGTAGACCTCCATCAACTGGGTAGTTTTTTCAGCTGCTTGTCGACTTGTTCTTCGGCGGGGCACCTAACGGCCGTCGGCAAACCTCCGATGACCAGCCATTTTTTTTGCGGCCTCTGCAGCCCTTCAGTGACTCGTGTTTTTTTTTTTCGCGGCCTCCTACTAGCCTATTCTCGGCGGAGCTCTTGACGGCCTGCCGACGGACCTTTGTCGATCGTTTTTTTATTATTATTTTTATTTTTTTACGGATGCCGGCCTATTTTTTTCTAGCAGGTCTCCTGCCGACTGACCTCCAACAATCAATCAATTTTTCTTTTTCTTTCTTTTTACCGACGCTTGCCGAAAATCGGCGAACATGGTGACCAACAGTGTTTTGGCTCCGACGGCGTATACATTTTTTTCCTAGCAAGATAACTTGATAATTTCAAGCTAATTATGACACCTCCACCGTGCCTTTATAGCACGGGTTATCAGTATATCTATAATATAAAGTACAGTGGTGTTTTTGACGGTCGTCGTAGTCCGCATCGAAATGACAATTGTAACCCTCCCTAGAGATGTTAAACGGGCTAGCCCTAGCGGGCTTCGGGCTAAACGGTTCGGGCCAAAAAAGCCCGAATTTAAACGGGCTAGGAAATATCGGCCCTAACCCTAACCCTAACGGGCTTCGGGCTAAACGGGCTAAACGGGCTAAATATTTAAAAAATCTATTTTTTATTTTTTATAAGTCATAAACAAAAAAAAAACAATAACAATATATTTTATATATATAGCAACAACTATACTATAATAAATATAACAAAAAATACATTTTTATGTATATATATATATATATACACATACACACTATATTAACAAATACACTAATAATATATATTATATATAATATTAATATATATTATATATATAATATTAATATATATTATATAAATATAGAATTACTGTAAGTTGAAATTAACAATATATATATATATGGGCTTCGGGCTAGCCCTAGCGGGCTTCGGGCCAGCCCTAACGGGCTTCGGGATAAACGGTATGGGCCAAAAAAGCCCAAATTTAAACGAGTTAGGAAATATCGACCCAAACCCAATTTTTTGGTGGGTTAAACGGGCCAGCCCGCGGGGCCCGAGCCCGTTTAACATCTCTAACCCTCCCCTCTCCCTTCTTTCTTTTTTTGTTGAATTTAATAATACTTATTAATAAAAATAATATTATTAAATATTCAACAACAATAAATTACGGAGATCTCCGACAGACCTCTAGGGAACCACAAAGGAACCACAAACTTTTTTTTTATGCCGGCGGCCGGCGGACCTCCAGCGACCGGCCAAATTTTATTTTTTTGTGCCAGGAGGTCGACCTGCTTTCCGGCAGCCGGCGGACCTCCAGGACTTTTACGCCAGCCCACCGGCCTGCTTTCCAGCAGGCCACCGCCGGCGCCCGACGGACCTCTAGGAGCTGACCAACCATTTTTTTTATACGCCGACGGCCAGCGAACCTCCAGCTACCCGCCATTTTTTTTATGCCACACAGCCGACCTGCTTTCATGCGAACCTCCGCCGACCGACATTTTTTTTTAATGGCAAACCAGTAGACCGCCGGTAGAATTTTGAGAACCAACATATATTACCGTCACCATGTCATTATAAAACAGTTAAGTCTATAATATAAAAGAAAGTGGTCTTGTCTTATCATCCTCATAGTATACTTCTGAAAAGACTATTGTATGTCACATGTTAAATTTATAATCAAAAATTCAAAAGCTAATAAACTTCTAAAATCACCCTTAGAATATTAAATTAAAGGGATGTATAGTCTTCTAATTTTTTTCGTTCCTCGCGATTCTCCGACAGGTCAATGGCCGGCTGTCGGTGGTTCTCCAACAACTTTTCTTGGCCGATGGCTACCCCCCAAACCTCCAGCTACTGTGCATCTTTATTTTTATTTTTATTTTGTGGTCTTTATCCAGCGAGGAGGCAAAATTTTTTTCGACCGCCCCAGTGGTCTATTCTTCAACGGACCACTTGCCGGCCACAGCAGACCTTCGACAACCAAACAATTCTTTTTCTCACTTTTGTGATCGCCTACCAACCTATTCTCCTGTGGGACCCCTGACAGCAGCCACTCACTCGACCTGACGGCCGTGAGTTTTTTGTGGCCAACTGCTGGCCTATTCTCTCGCAGACTGCACCAGACATTGATGGAACCCCAATGGCAGACAACTTTTTCTTATAACTTTTCTCATCTCCGATGGCCAAAATATAGTAATCTGATATTTTCAATTCAATTAAAGCATCTCTACCGCACCAATATAGTCTTTTTTCTCATCATCGTCGTAGTAACACCTAAAAGGATTACTATACCCTCGTTAAATATAATATCAAAATTTCCGAAACAACAAGCTTTCAAAATTACCCTTAAAATACTAAATTAATGTGACAAATAATCTTCTAATTACGCTTCTGTGACGGTTCGTCGGCCGGCTGTCCACGAATCTGCGACGTTGGATATTTTTTTTCAGCCGGAGGCATCCCCCCCCCCCCCCCACCCCACCCACCCAGTCCTCCAACGACCGCACATTTTTTTCAGCCGTCTGCCGGCCTAATCTCCAGCAGGCCGCCTATTGGACTGGTGAGTTTCCTTTTTCTTGTTGCTGCCACCACTGGCCTTTTTTCCGACGGAGCTCCTTACGGCTGTCCATCCGGATTCCGGCGACCAAGCAGTTTTTTTTTTTGGCAGCTGCCTTTTGGCCTGTTCGCCTGCAGACATCCGACAACCAGACAGATTTTTTTTTTTTTGCGGCCACCTACCGCCGGGTCGGGGCGGGGGAGGCTATAGCTATTTCATCACTCGCTACAGATTATCAAAATGATATGGAATTAAAACAACAAAACTAGTGGGAAATAAAAGTACAAAGGTCGATTGAACAGTGAAAACGAGAGAGATGAAGGCTATTCCCAGAAAACCTTTGATACACGAGAAAGAGATGAAGGCTATTCCCAGAAAAGAGTTCAGAATGAGAGCTCTTGCAATACACTGCCAGCAAAGCAATAAAAGGAACTCGAAATGAACATATATTTCCCCAAATAGTAGATCAAATAACCGTTTACGAAAATATATTTAGATTTTAGAAACTAAAGAGCGGATAGTAGATCAAATAACCGTTTTAATAGGGGGGACAAAGAAAATCATGACTGCGTGCAGCATGCAAGAAATGAATAAGACAGTTCCCGACTCCATTCCTCTGTCAGTAAAATATTAGGCATTCCTTCCGTAATCTTTTCTTCCATGGAATGCAGGAGCATTACTGGAGGCTGAGTAACTACCCCGACGTCCTGTAAAGTAAATAAATAAATAGTGCGACTCATTAAAGATAACCAAGCAAGACTGCGTTCGGAATATGGTAACAGGAGAGACAATAACTAGACTTGCGTGCAGACCATCTTTATTTTATATTCGTTGACATTCAAATAATTACTCACCCCACTCACCATCACGAAATTGTGCTGATGATCTTCCTAGGCTGTTATGCCACTGAACCGGCTGCTGATGCTGCTGCTTCCCTAACCGGATGGGAGAACTATTAGGCGTAAAGTACGACTGGTTCGTCAGTTGGGCATAGCCATAAATCCCTTGGTTGCTGCTTCCTCCTCCAAGAGAAGATGACTGGACAGGAGGATGATGAGGAGGCACATCATGCCTAAATAAAATAGAGAAAAGATCAACCTTACTTAGCAGCCATCATTAGCAACAGACGGAGAAGAGAAAGCATTAAAATAGTTAACCATATATTTTCGCAGCTAAAAGAACATTTTATAATGGGCTTGTTAAACTGTAGGACAAATTCAGCAAACAACAAATTTTAGAGAAAGAAACACTGGTCATGAAAAAAAAAAGGGTAACATAATTTCCATGACAAAATACACTCAACGACCTTTCGCTGTATGAAAATATATTTTGAAAATATAAGCCAACCTTTGTATGGAAAAAGCAGTATTAGTGATGCGACTAGATCTTCCGGCTCCAAGCAATGGTTCAGACATTAAAGGTTCACTCAAGTGCATCCCCTTGATAAATTCACTTGTCATGCTGTTCATATCTGAACTCTCCTCTTGCAACAGTAGTTCTTCACTGAAAGAGAGAAACAATGCTCTATGAAATGAGGAACATTCACGGAAAGGACGCATAAACACATGAAAAAATGGGAAATATTACTACGCCAAGGAATTATTTTGGTAGTTTGTTTATCAGAAAGCACAAATATAATAATCCTCCCCCCAAACCCCACCCCGAAACTGTGCGCACAAACCTATCACTTTTAAAAGGGTCAAACTACCATTAAAAAATCCCTAACCAGATCCTACATTGATGCAAAGTGAACATTGCTGTAACCACACAATAAAATGCACACAAGATTACATGTCTACCTGTAATTGGGATCCCAATCTCCAGGATCAGGCAGCGAGTTACTAGCCTCAGACTTGTCGGATCCACTCCCACGAACAGTTTGCATATGAGAAGAGGAGTTATTAGAGGTTATACTCCTTCCTCCTTGTGGCAGTGATCTCCATGTTGGTGCACTTGGGTTGGGGGGCTGTCTATGAGATGGAGATCCAATAAGGACACAAGTGTTCCCCTCAGTCTGCTGGCAACAGGTGTTAGTATCAGGTATAGTTTCTTGGGATTGAAAATTCCCATGAAAGGCCCAGTTCTTTCTTCTGTTGTAATGACTTCCAGATGTCATTTTCCCCAAAGGAGATCCGTGACAACTCCCCCCTCTTACAGGAGAAGGAGGTCCATAATGTCCACCAGGTGAACCGGCTGAAATCTGAGTATAAGAGTTAGGGGGGGTAACTTGTGAAGGACTAGAACCAAGAGACATTGGAGCAAAATTTCCAATTCCGTTT
Organism: Orobanche coerulescens; assembly: GCA_033398695.1. NCBI lineage: Eukaryota > Viridiplantae > Streptophyta > Magnoliopsida > Lamiales > Orobanchaceae > Orobanche > Orobanche coerulescens. The sequence goes on from CM065804.1 coordinate 224,154,832, forward strand.
GCTTGTGATTGTGGCTTTATGCGTCTCGTATCAGGACTGTTCCCAAGAAATGAGATACCACTTTGGGCATAGATATTCATTCCAGATGGACCTGCCGGAGAATAAAATGCATGGAAATTGCTACTGTCACCATAACTTCCATAACTGCTTCCAAGCCCCAAACCGTCATTGTAGCTCCCATGACTTCCCAAGCTACCATAACTACCTGGATGCACATATGACATTAATTGGTAATGTGGGCTGTTTGGCATCACCGCACGGTTCCTGCCTGAAATCTACATGAAATGCCCACAAAGATGATTATTTGTGCCTACCGAAAAAAAATATATAGCTGTTCATTATCAAGAGAGGAATTGCTCACATTAGGGGAAAGACCAGCGGCGAACCAATGACCCCCAGCAGGATGATGGTCCACGTTAATATTTTGAGAAACAGGCTGAAAAAACAAGGTAGAAATATGAAATTTCAAAAAAAAAAAAAAATCGAAGGAAGAGGCAGAAAGGGTAGTACAGCCGACTACTAACAAGCATCTATCAATAGATTACCAAAGGATTAACGTAAAAAGAAATATCTTCGCCCTCTGTCTGTCAGAATGGTTACATGACAATATCTATACATGGGCAATGCTGGATTTTTTCAACCAAAAGAAACAGATATTTTTTACTGTCAAATGATTTGACGGGAAATAAAAAAATAAAATGGAAGAGTCTTGGTATATTAATTTCATAAGATGCGAATGCGATTCAATCGTATTTACTCACCATAATAGGGGTTTCTGGAGCAGGTTTATAAGGACACATGTAAGGTTCCCCGGTCACAAAAGGATGCTTTGAAGCCTAAAAAAAGAATGGTTAAATGTTACACATCAACGAGTATTGAACTCTCAAAGCAAGCAAACAACAAAATGAGAAGTGAATACACCGAAATGTTTCTAGGCAAATAACTATTCTTTGTAATTGTATATACAAGACAGTTATTACTATTATTATTATTATTTTTATTTGAGTCAATATTAAAGTATTTAATCCCGAACCTTTGACCGTTTCCTTTCTGGAATTCTGGAAAATTTACTGGATATATTCCCCTTTTTATATTTATACTGTATAAACAAAAGAAAGTAGATATGTATTTGTTTATGAAAGTGCCAACAGCAGGTTCAAGATGTTGTAAAATCAGCATTAAGAATTAAGATAATGGCCTCCTAATAAGAATATGAAAAATCAGCACTAATGCTTTCATGTTAGATGCTGATGCAATTGATTCTAGGTTAAATGCCTGTTGGAATACAAGTATAATTGGAATAGCTACCTTCTGATAGAGATCAGAATTAGAAGCAATGAACATAGAAAGTAGAACAAATGGACAGTTACTAGTGAAGATATTGGGATCTTGATTGGCAGAATTTTAGGATCTTCGATTAGCAATATTATTAGCTTAGTTCAAAGTCACTTATTATAAATAACTACTCCAATTGTTCGGAGGGCAGACATTAAATAATTATGTAATCACTAATCAGGTTTTTTGACTGAGGGACGATTAGGATCTTGATTTTGTTGGGAATAATTTTATCCTGGTTCTGAGTGTTCTTCATCTTACTCCTTTTGATTCTTTCCTCCAACAATTATTCCGACCCGCCGCTAGAATTGTAATGACACGAATGAAGTCCTGTATTAACAAGTTGGAGAAGAATCAAGCCTCCTAGGGGGTGTTTGTATTAGGACTCAAAATCCAGGATCGGGATTTCGAATCCCAATACCCATTTGTTATATGACTCAAAATTTTAATACCCCACAAACAACTTCATATATATCTACTTTATGTAACATCATTTCCCCTTCTCCCCTTTTTATATGTAAAAAATAAAACTACTTTCCTCTCTCCAAATTTTATATTTAAAACTACTTTCCTCTCTCCAAATTTTATATTTAAAACTACTTTCCTCTCTCCTTTTATATTTATTGAAAAAAAAATACAACTTATTTCCTCTCTCCTCTTTATATTTGAAAAAATACAACTACTTCCTCTCTCTCCTCTTTTCATATTTAAATAATCTTAACTAAAATACTACTCCCTCCATCCCCCAAATATGTTCATGGGAATCTTCGGCACGAGTTTTAATAAAAAAAGTTGTTGAGTGTATTGTGGAGTAATGTGAGTGGAGAAAGGGTCCCATATTAGTATATTGTTAAGTTAATTAGTATCCATAAATGACATAAGAACAAATTTGGAGAACGTACCGAAAAGGAAATGTAGGAACAAATTTGAGGGACGAAGGGAGTATATATAATTATACAACATCATCTAGTTTTTCAGACATGAATTGACATCTACAGTAAAATAGTAGAATTCTGAATCCTATAACAAACAAGGATTCGTCCATTCACAGCATCCAGAATACCCAAAATTATGAATACCAAAAATTCTAAATCCCAGCGAATCGGAAAACAAACACCCCCTTAGAGAAGAACTTGTTGAATTTAGAAACATCATGAACAATCACTTCCTAGACTCGAAGCGGCAATTTCAAGATGACCGGACTATTGCATATCAAAACCACAACGGAGAGCAACAACACGGTGACACAAATTCGAGATGACACACTTCCCTCTCAAGTCTCAATTCTCAACCGGACAATCACATCCCTACACGTCGACACCTACGAAGAATTAAAATCAACCTCCAATAATATCAACCTCCCAAGTTTTGATGGCACCAATTCCATCGGCTGGATCGATTACACGGAATAACACTTCACCGCCCACCGGATAAGACAAAAATTTTGCAATAAGCTTGTGGACGATTAAGCAAATGAATTAAGGGCACGGTCTGTACAAATTCCAAATCGGACACAAGTTTGCCCTAACAAATTTCTCCAGGCACTAATTGCAGGGGAGGATGAGGACGAGGTTGCACTGACATGTGGACAAGGCTATTTTCTAGTGGGCGGCAATGGTAAGAACAAAATGAAAAGGAATACACAGGAAGGAAAGTAAAATGGACAGTTGCTAACGCAAATTTTGGGATCTTGATTGGCGTCGATTTTAGGATCTTAATTAGTAATATTAATATCTTACATTAAAATTTAGCACTTACTATAATCAACTATGCCAATTGTTATGAGGGCAGACATTCAATAATTCTGTAATCAGTTTTTCCGACTGGGACAAGAGCTTGAATCTTGTTGGGCATAATTTTATCCCGGTTCTCATTACAGGTTCTTTTAAAAATGAAAGAGAGTTCTTCATCTTCTTCCATTTGATTTTTTCCTCCGACAACTTCTCTCACGGTTTTTTTCCCGGTAATTTGAATCTGCTAAAACCATGGTGAGAGATTGAGGATACAGTAATTAGTTATGTGTTTGGTCTTAAAATCCTATAATTGAAACTCCCTCCTATTCATAATATATGTCATTCTAGCTTTGTGCACACAAAGTAAGAAAAATTTATTTTAACAAAGTTTACCCCTAATAAATGATTGAATTGAATTTAATGAAGAATGGAGAAAGTGAATCAATTAAGGGTAGTGGTGGAATTAGGAGAGGAAAAAAGGTAGATGACATACATTTTGCAAAAGTTCAAAAAGGCTAGAATGACTTGCAATTTGAATGGGAGGGAGTAATTGTTAGTAAACAAGTACAATTTCCATAGACAAAAAAGTCGTTTCGGGTATTTTCCGTTGAACCATAATATTTTTGTATGGGAAGCCATAGAGGTCATTCAGTTTAAAAATAATGAATTGAAAACCATCCTATGGCTACACGATCCTATTTAAGAACTTCAGTGCTCACTGCTCGACCATAGAACTCCAAAACAAGATTTAATAGACATATAAAAATACATTTTTCTCTACAATTCAACAGACAACATTCACTATTTGTGGACGATATGATAGGAAGACAAAAGTCCTATGACAGAAAAATGAGAGCAGTTTTATTCAGTACATATGCATTCACGTGATCTGTAATAAAAATAGGATCAACTGAAAGGAAATATAAGAGTACTTGAGGTCCTGATTGGATATGAAAAACTTTCATTTTCTACCCCAAATTTGGGGTTGCATGCAAAAAAATATCACAAAAAAACACTATTCCCTCATTCCCACTTTTTCTCTCCCCAATCTCATCTACACACTTTTCAAAAAGGAACAAATCCTTACCATACATTTTCCCGCAAGTTCCATTACTCACCGCTCACATATTTTCAAGTACCAATCATTTTTATGTTACTATTTTTATATCAGATCACCTTTAATCATTACATTTCCATCTTATATCCAAATACACTTCAAAATCATCACTCTTCTCTTCAAAAAATTTTGCCTTATTCTTTAGTGAAAAGGAAATTTTCAAAACGAATATATATTCAATCGCACCCTTAGAGATTCAAAAAAAGAAACACACAAAAACTACTCCTAACAAACTTAAGGCCCCCAAGTAAAAAAACAAAAAAACCTGCTTATCCACTCTCTTACTCCATGTGCTTTATGTTTAACTTACAAGATATAGTATTTAGATAGAAGATATCCTATAAATATATCATAAGACTTAACTATGGAAGGAAGGATTTACAACATACATTTACTTGTATTATGCGGGTGGATGATGGAGTTTGATCTCTTTATTATTATTATTATTATAATATTACTGTTATTACTTACTCTTATTTTGTTATTCTAATTTTATCTTATTTTATTTTCTGAGTAGTTTTTCAAACTTTTCAAAGTTTTTCACTGATCTTATACTATCTTTGTCAATATATGAATGATTTTTTTTTCTCTTTCTTGAGTCAATTTGATTTTCCTTTACACTTTGTATCTTCATTTATTTATTTTGTTTTCTTTCTGTCAATTGATTTTCTTGATCGTTGATGGTTTCAAACGATGATTCATTTAGCCAACCCCTAATCATTTTTGGGATTAAGCTCAGATGTTGTTGTTGTTGTTGTATTTACTTATATTCAATTAACTTACTAAGTTCTCTATATAACAATGTCCACATAAAGGGGCCTCAAAATTATTGTGGATGTTCTAAAACTATTAAGGTCATCAAAAATGAGAATTAACAAAAAGTCACAATTCACAGGTATTTCAATTATGACAAGTGAAATAGATTCAGTCACCTGCAAAGGCGACCACCGTTTAGCTGGATCAAATTCAACAAGTCCCCTTAAGAAATCAATCAATGCTAATCGAATTTGACTTTCTGTAAAAATGAATAGTGAATTACCATTAAATCCAAAACATACACAGAAGTCTTATGTCCTTGAATAGCTTCGTATTAAGAAATATGAATAATAACCTTTAACAATGTCGTCCTCGACCAATTCCTTCCTATACGGGTACTTTGTGACAATTGTCTCAAGATTCATATGATTAAAATACTCCTTTCCTATTGAAGGTCTTTTAGATTCCCTCTGAATTCACAGAAACAATATAATAAGTAACAGATATAGAATTTGAAACATAAACACTACTAGAAAAATCAAGAAAAAAGCAACAAGGGAGGTTCGCTGGAAGAGGTTGTACAAGATTGTACCAGGACCAGCATAAGTAGTGCAAAACATAGGTGGTAAATTTGAGGCTTAGCGTGACAAAGTATCGGTTTTTGGGTCAGAGTATGAAAATAATGAAATGAAAGAGATTTCATGATATTTGCAGAATGCATAATCCTAAACATTCTGATTGAAGTTGCACGGCCTGATATTTGCAATAGACAAAAAACAGGTGTGGGGAGGGGGGCGGTTACATGGGAAGCGATCTGGAGAAAGCGGGATACTGAAAATCTCAAGGTATAAATTGAATGAACATAAGCGTAAAGCTAGATTAAAGGCAACAAGTAATGAGAACTACATTAGTAAACCTCAAAATTCTAATTTAAAAGAGCAATATACACAGAGCTGTACGAAATCAGTAAGCTATAGCTTAAAAGTTTGAACAAGCACTTACTGCTGCATATTCTTCTTCAGTCAAAACTTGATACATGGTATAATTACTTTTATGATTCTGGTCTATTTCTTCATGGCTAATGCTCCCAACAAATTTAAAAAACTTGCCAGTGTTTTTGGCCTTCCTTAAAATATAATCTGGAGGTTCCCCGCTACAAAACATGCGAGAGTAAGTCAATTCAAAAGATCTCATGCCCTCCCCCACCACCACCACCACCCACCCAACAAAAACTTAAATAAACTGACAAGCAGGATGGCCATTGATAAAAATCTGCAGAAGCATCAAACTCAGCCTTTAAGACAAAACTACTCGAAGGAAATAGATGCCAAATGTGTAGAAAGACATGAAAACAATTTCACAACTTGATTCCAAAATTATAAGTTAACCAAATCTCCGAAAAGAAAAGTAGATTATTATACCCTAATATTTTAATCATCCTCCTCAGAAGATCAAACTCTGAGGCTCCTGGAAACAATGGGAGCCCTAGAAATAATTCAGCAACAATGCACCCAAACGACCACATGTCTATAGCTGTAGTATACCTGTGCCAGGTTAAGGTCTCAAAGCATGATATACATCACAAAGAACTGAATATGACAACGAACCAGTTCGACATGAGAAGGGAGACAGTGCATAAAAGAAGAGAGAAAGAGAAAACGTACACACACACATACCAAAAAAGGTGCCCTGAAAAACATTTACTTGAAATGTACAGATGTGGGGTCTATCTATCTCCTATAGAAAACTATAATGCGGGAACAGAAAAAACAGAATGAGGGTTTGGAATTTGTTTATCATTTTCAAAAGGATGATGGTACAAGACTACAATGTTGGTTAGAAAGAACTAGGGTCTCCCTCCAAGTTGCAGTCTCCAGGAAATCTAAATGGGAGTACTACTTGATTTAACATTCTAGGATACTGATATCCAAGAAGTACTTCAGGTGATCTATAGTACCGACTCTGCAAGAGAAAGAAGAAGATTGATCTGTTACCAACTCAAATCAATATCCAGAGCTTATAGTTCTACAATGAGACACACTTACCTGTATATAAGAATAAACAGTACGATCTTCCATACATGCCGATCCAAAGTCTATGATTTTAACTTTTGCTTGCTTCACACTGTCAATGTCATGACACACTCTAGATATGAAGATGAACAAGATGCAAACACATATTAGGTAGTTCAATATCATCATGGAGGAGCTGACCTTGGACATAAAAGAATATTTTCTGGTTTCAGATCACAATGAATTATACCAGCATCTTTCATAAGAGTCAATCCCCGCAGTATCTAGGACAACCCAAATCAATCTTATTAAACAGTTAGCTAAACCAACAGCCATCCCATGGATGAACTTTCTCAAATCAACATCAGTGGAAGAAGGAAATGTACCTGTTTCGAGAATAGCTGCACAATGCCCAATGGCAACCCCCTAAACTGATTCAACTTTATAAGCTCGTACCTGACACAAGATTTTCAAGATAATGCAACCAAGTTCCCTGATTTTGTCAGGAAAAAAATGAAGGCTTTTTATTCATAATCAACTTCATGGATCATTAACTTATTAACTTACAGATTAGTATCAAGCAGCTCAAAGGTGATGCACAAGTGACGGTGATACACAAAATAATCATATATGCGAACAATGTGGTGCTTATCCTCAGGATCAAACTTCTTATTCAACTAGAAAAAAGAAAAGCAAATAATTGAAGATGTTCTGGCAAATTTTGTAATAAGATAATGACAAATCCAGGTGAAGAGTTTTTACTGTTGTCAGAATAGAAACTTCAACAAGTGCCTGCTGGTAATAAGCAGGTAAGTTTTTTATTATCTTCACAGCAACGAAACTATTTGCTTCAGCAACCCAGCACTTAGCAACCTGCCCAAATGTTCCATGACCAAGAACATCCTTGACAACATACCTGCATACAAAAGAAGTAGATAGAGAGTCATTTGATAACATATAATGGTATATATGCCCATGAGATAGCAAAAATGAAAAAATAGAAAGTGGGGAGAAAGAAAGCAGATGAATAAAACTTTATTATGGGATGCGGCGAGGTGTAAAAGTAAATGACACTTTTATTCCACAATTCATATGGGGAAGACCGACAATTGAATACATATTTCTCTCCTAATTTCTTTAATTTGCTTATGCGAGATCAGAGATATACCAAAAGTTCCTATTTTTTCTAACTCATGATCTTTTACCCTACTACTGACTGAGGAGGATAATTCATCCTGCTCACTGTCACAATATAGCGGCAAATTGCTTTTATCTTACAATAAGATTCATATAATTGCACAAAGAGCAACCAATTAATTACTCAATCTGTTTCTATAAATCTCTCAACTCTTCTAAACAATTAGTTTTCTATTTATAAGGGTGTACTCCAGTCATGCAGCAAAAAATTGAACAGTCAGAGACATGATAAATTAAGAAGCACAAAATATGGTGAATGGCTTGATGACGTGAATAACAATTTCACTATGCCAATATATAAACGGTGAATAATTTACAATGAACAGTTCAAGGATTCTGCATATCCCACTTTACAACCAAAATGAAAGCACTTGTATCATCCCTCATGCATGTGTGTCAACAAATAACCAGCCACCCTTCACCACGCCAATGACCAATTCTATGACATGTGGATCTCTTTCTAAAATTCCTAATTACTCTTTCTCAAAATAAAAGCATCTCGAAGCTTGATCACAGGTCGTATTTGCAGCTCGTACATGTGGCCGCAAATAATATATGTGATAAATTATTTTCAAGAGTCAATGTTATGACGGAGTAAACAAGAGATGATCAGATGACAAGAAGATCTCATAGAGTATGTTTAACTAAAAAAAATGGTTAGTACTTTGAAATATAATCAGATAGACAAGTCGATGTTTTTACTTAAGATTGTCCAAACCTGCTCTAGTTGAATGATATGTGGATAAGGTCTAGTGAGTACTGCATCGCCACTTAAAATTCAAAATGTTTCCATCTCGAGTTTTATCCCAAATTTATACTGAATCATAGTGTTGCACCGACAGAAGAAAAAAAAAGGCATATGCTTTCTCAATTCCCAAAACATATTGCCCAAAATATCATAATCAACAAAAGAGAAATCACAAAATGAAGCATACCTTCTCTTTGTTTCTGAGTTAAATAGCAAATAATCAGGCGTAAGAATTAAGTCTGAGTTTGCATTATCATAACCATCATTCAACAGTCCGGTAGATGGAGATGTCAAGAACCTCTTTAAATTCGGTTCTGCTGAATAATGGAACTGGGGATTGCATATTTGATATATCTCAACTATATCTTTCGTCAAGCGGGCAACCAACTGCAACATAAAAGACACGCAGAGGTATGTACTAGTCAAACAAAGATTCATACATTAATTGGGTTCCTTGCAAGCATGACTACTCAACATGGCAAACAACTTAACCAGATATGGAAAAAACAGTTACAGAAGTGCCAAATACAGGTAATTTTTCACTCGATAAATCTAAATATGCATCTGTGGAACTCACTCAAATATAGTTTTCTAACCCAAGAAAAGATATATAAACCACTCTTCATCGACCTCTTTGTTTGAACTATAACTAAATATATATCATTTTATTACCCTCTCAAAAGAAGTAAATCTTACACAGCTCTCGCCATTTAAGCAGACTAGTCCTCATTGCATAAGCAAACTGGTCCTCGCTTTATAACCACAAGATTGAGAAAATCTTAATGTGAAAACAGATGACATGGAGCAGCGTAGAATTTGTTTTCACCTATTCAATGCATCTAAATAGCTGCACGTTCTCTTATCACTCAAATTAACATTTCACTGCGTCCTGTCCATCTACTCCAACAAGCCTTCTCGCGGGGAGTCTTAAAAACGCTGCACTAACATATGTATATATCTGAAACAGATACTACTTTCAGGTTTTAAACTCCAATGATATCTGCATAAAATGATTTTGTTGAACAAGTCTATATCATATAGGTTGGAAAATAAATTTCTGCATACACCAATGATTAATAATTGCTTGATTGGGATTTCCCCTGAATAGACACTGTAAGAAAGAATTGCAAGAAATTGCAATCAACAAAAAGGACAGAGAGATATCACCTACCGGTTTTCTGACAACCACTCTCAAAGGTTGGGGCTTTTCATTAGTGTCCCGAATTGACGAATAAGGATGGAAGACAAGCTGCCTAGGACACCAGGATATTAGCCGTGATGTGGATGAAGAAGGTGTTGAGCTTTCAATCGCTTCCCACTCCTCTTCCCTTGTACCAGTACAGGCCTCGTCCATAACCCCACTTCTCCCTTAAGAAACACCCACCGTTTCTATATGCGTTTGTGTCGTGATACGGTAAAGATGCAAGAGAGGGATTTCAAAGCTCCAAGGGCAACAACTCAGAAACTGGATTGCCAACCAATGGGATGATTTGACCTTCCAGCAAATTCAACGAGTTCACCAGAAGATTGTAATCCCATCCTCATTCTCCAGTCAAGGGGCGAGCTCACGGAAAAGAAAGAATCTTTAAAATCAGGCCCATTTAGAAAAAAAAAAAAAAAAGGTATCAAAGAAATATAGGATAGCAATACGGAATCTGACTTGACCAATCGATCCAGCAAAATCCTTCAATAAGATCCGACAGCAAATTCGTCGACGCGATTAAAATTCTAAAAACATCAAGATTGAATTCGATTGCGTAAGTGAGGAAAGACTGTGATTACTAGAGCCCTCCGCCGCTTCCTTGAGAGAATACTCAGTTTTGTTTCCCTTTCATGTGTTTTAACAGGGAAGAGCCGCTGTCAAAATGCGTACTCTCCTGACGAAATGTTTATCGCTACAGGAGCAGTAAATACCGTAGAAAATAGTCAAGAACTAACCTTTGTCCACACTCGAAGAAAGTCACATTTTAGTGAAAAAATAGTAATACGAACTTCGTGTAGTATTTGGGATATTTATACAAAAAGTAGGGGTGAGCAGAAAAACCTACAAAAACCGATAATATCGAAAATACCAAAAAAATCGAAACCGAAAAACCGAACAAATAAGATATTGGTATGGTACGGTTCTTAAAATTTTGAAAACCGAATTATGCGGTTCGGTTTCGGTTTTAGATATGGATCCCGACTTTAAAAACCGAACCGATAAAACAAATGACTATTCTGTGAAACTTTGTTTTTCATGCGAGTTGTTATGAATTGATGGACTGTCTTGAGGAGAAATTCAAGACTTTTGTTTAATCGATATTGGACTTTTGAATCCTTAGTTATTATCGTATTATTGAAGTAGATTTTATTTTTATTCAACTTTGAAGTGGATTAATTATGTATAAATCCTTATTTGAACTTACAATTATCGATTTAGTCAAAGTAGTTCAATTTGGGCTGGTGCAAGTTCAACTTAAGTGGCTCATTTAATCACCATTGACACCGAACCGCTAGAACCGACACCGAAACCGATCACACCGAGCCGATTTAAAACCGAATCATTTCGGTACTCAAATCTTATATCTGGATAAGATGCGGTTCGGTATCGGTTTTTTAGAAACCGTACCAAACCGAACCGAGCTAACAAAAAGTATATATATATATATATATATATATATATATATATATATATATATATATATATATATATATTGATATAAAAATTAAATTATAAAATAAGCATACAAATACTGGCTCCATTTTTCTAATAGTGTTGTTTGATTATTTGAGAATTGGACTTTGATTATTTTTTTTAGATATTAGGCAAATATATCGTTATATTTTTTAAAAGATCTCTATCGTATTATTTTTTATTATTTTCTAAATATAATTAGAAAGTTGTTTCTGGTCAAAATTTCATTTTGAAAACTAACAAAAAAATGATTAATAAAAATAAAGGTAGCATCAAATTATTATTTTGTAAGCAAATTAAAGATGCACCCTGTAACAGCCCCAAGATATTCAGGGTATATTATAGCGTCGTGGACTCCTACGTGGGACCCACCGTGCTAACTAATTTACACCACTCATCTAACCATCACGGTTAGCGAGAAAACACACATCACCAAGACGCAAATTAAATAAAACATCTGGTACGACCAGTAAAACAGACATCGTTGAAAATCACACATAAATTTAGTATACAATCCATCTTCCAAATTTAAAACGCCTAAGTACTCGCGAGTACTATCTATCAGTTTACAAGTTTGAAAACAAACGTTTTAAAATGGATAATTGAAATAAAGGGACTGATTTGCACTCGTCAACAACCCTGGCCAGCATCCTCGTACTACTCCAGTGCCCGCTCGACCGGCTGCACGCAACCTGAAATTCATAACACGAATTTCCCCAAACGGGTTCCCAAAGGGGTTAGCAATTACGCTAGTACAAGTAATCAAGGCAAACCATTCGCTTACACATCTCATAGTACATACATCAAATTGTTTCAAAATAAAATCAAGACATGTCTTTTCCCGAAAAACAAACAGTCAAAAATCACAGTTGAAAATCGCCTAGGACCGGGGTTAAACCACTGGTCCCATCCGAGGCCTCTATGGACCCTCCTGGACTGACCATAGTTAAAAATCACGCACATGACTCGTCTAGGACCGAGGCTAAACCACTGGTCCCATCCGAGGCCTTTATGGACCCTCCCGGAATGGCTATCCAAACAAGCTCATGAATCAGGAGCGAAATCACAGATTCCTCCGAGGCCCCGTCGGACCCTCCCGGAGTGAGAAAATCATACCATTTCATGTTAAGCATAAGGGTTTCACAAGAATACTTGCCTTGAGAATTTGACGACGAAATGAACGGAAAATAAACTACACTTGCTAGGAACCGACAACCCCGAACCTAACGATTCGAAGAATACAATCACAACTAATTCTACACAAGTACGAAAACGAAAAACACCTGAAAACCCACCTATGATTCATGTAAATTTGTACAAAAACAACAACAAGTGAGGGTCGCAACCGAGCCCCCTTGATTTCACGAATACCACGAAATTTACCATGAACTCGTAGGGAAAACATGAATACCGCTAAGATTAATCACATACATCATGGATTAATAAACAACACGGGACAAATCGGACATTAAATCGAAAACCCCCAAATTCCCCAAAAATAGGGTTATAAGAGATTACCTTTAATCGAAGACGAAGAACGCAAGTAGATGTTGTTAATCTACACCAATGATTCAATGAAGATGATAGCCGAGATGATTGGAGGAAGAAATCGCCACTAGATCGCACAAGCCGCGGAAAAGAAGGATAAAATGAGAAATAGACGCGTCTCAGGTCAACTCTCGGGTATTTATAACCAAACAGTTTAGCGTGCGCTAAGGAGTGCCTTAGCGTGCGCTACTCGCTTATTCCAGACTGCCCTGGACTGATTAAAACGTATTGTCGGCCCCCATTAGCGTGCGCTACTCAAAAATTAATGTGTGCTATCAGTCCTTGTTAGCGCGCGTTATCGCCCTATAGCGTTCGCTAACTGTTCAATCCTGTCCGGAGTCCAGAACCTCAAAAATATTCTACCCTTACTGGAGTACCGGATTAGCGCGCGCTGCCAATATATCTAGCGTGCGCTAACGAGCTACAAAAGACAACTGGAGGGTTTGTGAAAGTCCCGTTAGCGTGCGCTAAGGGCATCCTTAGCGTGCGTTAACGAGTGCAGACAGCAGAACAGATAACACTCAAAGTTGGAAAACGCCGAATTCTACCCCGGATGAAAACAACGTGCACCCGACACTAAACAACGGACTGAAGAAGACACACGCACGACGAGTTCGAGTCAGAACTAAAGCACTAAAAAAAAAACACGATTCCGACTACCCAAAGGTTCGGGAAAAGACAACGATAGTAATTACCCCATAACTTTGGGAAATTACAAAATGGCCCAAAACATCTGAAATACACGATACACGATTGAAACACCAAATAAAAGATCACAACATCCATAATGACATAATATGGATTTACGGCAATCCCGAAATAGTGGTTCCGAATAACGATTACGAGAATCGAACTAAAAAGCGACGGAAATGACAATAAATGCGGAATTGGGTAAAACAAGTCCGAAACAAGCTCAGATGACCAAAAGTCCAGTATGAAATATTCTCGAAATATCAATATGGTTACAAGCGAGTCACTAAAAACAAAACGTACACCAAAATGAAAAATACCGGAAAAAAGAAAAAAAATACGGATATTACATTCTCCCCCTCTAAAAACAAGTTTCATCCGGAAACTTAAGAAACAAACATCTTTGGGTACTTAGCACGTATGCTATCCTCGGTTTCCCAAGTTGCCTCCTCGACACCATGTCTCGACCACTGCACCTTGACCAATGGAATGGTCTTATGCCTCAGTCGTTTCTCACGGTGCTCCAAAATCTTCAAGGGACGTTCCTCGAAGGTGATATCCTCAGTGATATCGATCTCACCATAGTCGATGACATGACTAGGATCGGAAATATATTTCCTCAGTTGGGAAACATGGAAAACGCTATGGATATGACTCAATGCCGGAGGCAACGCCAAGCGACATGCCAACTCGCCGACCCTCTCGAGAATCTCAAAGGGCACAATAAATCTCTGACTCAACTTTTCCTTCCTCCCGAAGCGGAAAACTCCCCTCGTCGGCGACACCTTTAGCAAAACGTGGTCTCCCACCTCGAATTCCAAAGGTCAACGACGAACATCAGCATAAGATTTATGTCGACTCTGAGCAGTCAACATCCTCTCCCGAATCAATTCCACCTTCCTCCTTATCCTACGCCATAGATGGCCTATCGCCACCTCATGGGCATGGTGTTGACTTCTCAGGTGTTGTGGTAGCTATGAAATTTTTGCCCTATCGCAACCTTGTAACCTTGGTGTTACCGTAGACATAAATATGTGTTGTTGTAGCTATAAATAGGTGTTACACACTGTAACACTACGCCTGTGTTGCCTTAGACTATTTTTATACAATAATAGTGGAAATCACACATATCACAATAATATACAATCTCATGGAAAGCAATTAAATGATTATTCTATCCATAATATTTTCCTCAACATGAATATCTACATATAATAATAATTATAATCATTATAAAATATTATGATATAATGACTGGAAATAAAATATGATGCATAAAATTGAAACTGATTATTAATATTAATTGAAGAGTCAACATTAATAATGGTTTGGTCAAAATAGGACTAGACGTGAATATTAAGAACTATTTGGGTCGATTGAAAAATAATTGGAAACTGACTGGGTAAAAATCGAAGTAATCAGAAATCTGGGTTTAAATTGCATAACCCTATAAAGAGTATAAAACTCATATTCATTCGTCGCAGTCGGCAGAAACCATTCTCACTTATCGCCCGTTCTTCACTCTCTCTCTCTCAAATTCTCTCTCTAGATTTTGGAAAGCAAAATTCATCCCACCTTCCTCTCGGACGACTCCTGATGAATTATACACCATACACCGGAGTAAAAACACACATACACCGGTGAAGATGAATCATCCACTTGTTATTGGAGCGTTTACATTTAACGGTAGTTTCTCTTTTAGAGAAAATAAAAAACCAGCATCTAGTTAAACAATAAACCGAAAAGAGAAAAAAAAGGAAAAAAAAAGTTGGGGAAAACCGGAGACCCGACCCGCTTAAACTAAAAACCCTAGCATTTCTCAGAAAAACCCCTCAAACTCTTCCTCTGGTCTGAAAGCGCCTCCTCTGCTCCTCTCTCTTTTCCTCTCGTACGTTTCAGAGGTGAGTCGCGATTGTTATGGAGAAAGCTGTTGACGAAACAACCAAGGCTGTCTCCGATTTGATAATGAAAGGAGAAGGCGCTAAACTAAGCAAAAAGTAAGTCACTCTTCTCTATTTCATTATGTAATTCAATCAATTCTGAGAATTAGGGCTTTGGTTTTGATTGCTTTGGACCATGTATGGTTTGCACTGCACTGAAGAAGGAGCTAAAGAACAAGCAGAAGGAAGAGGAGAGAAAGAGGAAAGATGAGGAGAAAGCTCAACAGGTGTACTCCATTATTGTTCTTCAACTTGTTAGGGTGCTAAATGATCATTATATCTTATTCTTGTGCATTTTGAATCGAGTTATGTGGGTTCTTAAGTTGAAAACTTCATTGTATGTGGTTCAAATCATTGATTAACTAGTTGAATTTCCAGGCTGCTGCTTCACTGTATGTGGTTCAAATCATTGATTAACTAGTTGATTAATCATTGATTAACTAGTTGCATTTCATTTATATATTTTTTCATGTCATTTGGAATGATGTTGCATTTCATTTATATAGGTTTGACAATGTCTACCTTGACAATGAGATTCGTGTGGCGAAAGATATTTGGGGAGACTATCTAGTTGTTGATCGTGCTCGTTATTCTTGGACATAATGAAGGTAGAAAATCAGTTTTCTTCAGTCTAAATCTTTTATTTTTAGCCTATGTAAATTTTCCAAGTATGCTTAGTTTGAAGTTAGTTTTATAGTAACCTTTATATGATTCTTCTTTTTCTCTTTCGCACCCGGTGACCTGTATTTCTATCCTTCAAAATTTTATAGATGTATCCTTAAAATTTTAAGGGAAGGTGAGGGACAAGGCATACATGTGTTAGAGTATACAATTTACAATTAGTAGGAGTGGATTATATACTTATCTTTTATATAAGAGTAAAATATTTTGTGTTTCCTTTTGTTGATAGTGGAATCACTTTTGGTTAATCTGAATATTGAAAATTTGAAAAAGTTCATTTTGGCATGTACGTGGTTTGTAGAACATTATGAAGAATTGAGGTTCAACAGCCTCCTCTTCCAAGGATATGGATAGACTTGTTGATACCATCAATACATTGTCGTTATATTCAACGAATGGATGTCAGCAATTTGAGATGTTGTAATGTTGTTTACTTTGCCTATACTTTTAATTGTATCACATATATTTGCACATTTAATTTGAATAGAACTATAAAATGAAATTAAAGCAGAAATACATTTAGGCTGTGATTTGTTCTCTGGTTATGATACATTCACTTCCTTAGTTTCTTTTATTCTTTTGGTGATTTTCAGTTTTGACAAGTTCTATCTAATGTGTGTGGTAGTGCATATGTGGCTGACACAAGGAAAAGATACTCGAAGGCATGCAACCTCTTCAGAGAAAAAAATTATCAGAAATGGGAGCAGCTCAAAGCACCACTTGATGTTCCTCAATTTAAGTGGTGGCGCTGCAAAATCTGTGTACGCAACCTCTTTACTAGTACTCCTGATCTTGTCTTCCTTCAGTGCATGAAACCTGTCAAAGATTGAACGCACAACTGCCTCCCCTGCAGTTATGTGCTTCAGCAGAAACCAGAACTTCTAGAGGTAGATGCACTTCTAGACTTTCTTTTTGTTGCATTTGATATTGTATTTCTGAAATGTATTCTGACAAGAAAGCTATAAATAGAACAGAAAAATAGGATTGGATTAGGTATATTATAAAGTATATAATCCTTTGATTAATTAGTATATAAATAGAACATAAGGACTAATTTGATTAATTTTGGACAATCCTTTGTGTAGACATTAAATTCGACAGTATGAAAAAAGTTAGGTGTTTTGGTGTATATTTGTACAATATACTTGCTTACTTTGTGGGTACAGCTGTTGCAGGTTCTTCCATTGTTTCTTATGTCCAGTTTGGTAGTGAAACGTACACTGATCTTTGTTTGACTAGTAGGGTCATGTTCGTTTAGAAAAACACTTCTTTGGTATCTGGTTTATATTCAGTAATTCACATTGTGTTTGTACACTTATTTCAGGACATGGCAGGGTCAATAAAGAAATAGATGCCAAGGTGAATCAGAAGGTCCAGCACAACCTGACATGGATTCTGAAAAAATTAGGTGAAGCCAACCCTGACTTGAAAATTGATATTGGTGCAAAACTTTCTGGTGACACACGAGAAGATGGCACTCCAATTACGCGAGAAGATGGCACTCCAATTACGCAAGAATATGACACTCCAGTTACAGGAGGCCCTAGCTCTTAGATGTCATCCATTTGTTTTTCTCTTTTGAACAATTTTCATCTATTTGTCTATTTGGTTGATGTTTTTGGTGGATCGATGTACTTGTTGGTTTAATTATAGCTAGGTTAATGATGCAGAATTGTTTTTTTTATGGGAAATGCAATATTTAAATGCTACATTTTTATTCTGTTCATTTGAGGTGTTGCAATAGGTAGTTAGTGTGTTGAAATTGGTTAATATTTTTCAATACATATTGGGTTGCAGTTGTTATTATCCGGTGTTGCATTAACCACGTTTCCATAATATGGGCCCATAGGTGGGCCCCACAGATGTGCCCCACACAATTTGTTAAATTATAACGTCTATTACAACACAAATAAAATGTTGCAACAGGGTGCCAAGTATGTTGCCATAGGCTCCTATGGTAACATGAGAACATGGTGTTACCTTAGGCCGTTCGCATGTTGCTTTTGTGGTCAAAGGCAACTGCTGAGAACACAACACACTTTTGGTGTTACCTTTGCCCTTTTCAGGGCTAAGGCAACACTAAATCAGGTCTATGGTGACACAGTTTCAGGGTTGTTGTAGGCCATCTATGGCGTAGTGTCTCCAAAGTTATATCTGGTTCGGTCCCGACCAAATCGGACGCCTCGTTCCAACCTCAGCGATCGACATCGTCGCCCATAAAGCGTCTCATACGGTGCCATCTTGATCGATGTGTGCCAACTATTGTTGTACGTGAACTCGATCAACGACAAATGCTCCTCCCAATCACTGCTTCAGTCGAGAGCATAAGCACGCAATATATCCTCAAATGTCTGGATAGTGCGCTCCGACTGCCCATCCATATGAGGATGAAAAGAAGTACTCAGACGCAAACGAGTACCCAACGCCTTATGTACCACCTACCAAAAATGCGATACAAGAAGGCCATCATGATCCGAAACAATAGACTTCGGAGTACCGTGAAGCCTCACAATATGCGCAATAAATACAAGAGCCAACTTTTCCGGACCCCAAGTATCCTTGATGCCCAGAAAGTGTGCTGACTTGGTCAGACGATCCACAATCACCCAAACCATATTCATACCAGACTTCGACCTCGGTAAGCTCGTGATGAAGTCCATCGAAATATCTTCCCATTTCCATTCTAGAACGGGAAGCGACTGCAACAACCCGGCTGGTTGCTGATGCTCGATTTTGACCTGCTGACAAGTCAAATATCTCGCTAAAAATTGTGCGACCTCCTCCTTCATATCATTCCACCAAAAGTTCCTCCTAAGGTCCTTGTACATCTTACTCGAACTAGGATGAACAGAGTAAGGCGTAGTATGGACCTCACGCAAAATACTCTGTCTCAAATCCAAGTCATTCGGTACACAAAGCCGACTCTGGAATCTCAATACACCATCCTCGTGAATCACCAATCTAGGAGACTTGCCTTTAAGAACATTCTCTCGGATTTGAGCAATCATCGGATCCTCCAACTGCTTCAGTTTAATTTCATCGATCAGCGACGATGAAATTTCTAAAGCACAAAGTTGCCCGACAACTCCTGGCAACAAAATCTCAACACCCAACTCGATCAAATCACGTTGAAGCTCAGATTGAGACGTAAGTATCTCAAGTGTCCTTAACATAGCCGGTTTACGACTCAAGGCGGCTGCCACGACGTTCGCCTTGTCTGGATGATAAAAAATTTTGAGGTCATAATCCTTAATCAACTCCAATCACATCCTCTGTCTCATATTCAACTACCACTGAGTGAATATGTACTTCAGACTTTTATGATCGGTAAAAATCTGACATGCAGAGCCAAAGAGATAATGACGCCAAATCTTGAGCGCAAAAACAACTGCCGCTAACTCCAAATCGTGAGTAGGGTAGTTGAGCTCATACGGCCTCAACTGTCTCGACGCACACGTAATAGTCTTGTCGTGCTGCATCAATATGCACCTAAGACCCTGACCTGAAGCATCGCTATAAACAGCAAAACCCTCGTTACCACACGACAACGATAGAATCGGGGCTGAAGTCAAATGCCTCTTCAGCTCCTCAAAACTCGACTGCCTTTCGTCATTCCAGACGAACTTCTTTGATTTCTGAAGCAACTGTGTAGGTGGCCGAGCCAGTTTCGAGAACCCTCGACGAACCTACGATAGTACCTAGCCAAACCCAAGAAACTATGGACCTCCTTCACATTCTTAGGCGGTGTATAATCCAGCACTACCTCAATCTTCTGTGGATCTACTTCGGCTGAAATCACGTGACCCAGAAACATCACTTCCTTCAGCCAGAACTCACATTTCGAGAACTTCGCATAGAGTCGCTCGGTCCTCAAAACGTCCAACACCACACGCAGATGATGTGCGTGTTCCTCCTCATTCTTCGAGTAGATAAGGATGTCATCAATGAAGACAACAACACACTTATCCAAATACTCGATGAAAACCTTGTTCATCAACTGCATGAACACTGCCGGTGCATTGGTTAGCCCGAAGGGCATAACCACAAACTCACAATGTCCGTATCTCATCCGAAAAGCTGTTTTCGTGACACCAGACTCCTTCACCCAAAGCTGATAGTACCCGGATCTCAAGTCGATCTTCGAGAATACCGAATCTCCCTGCAACTGATCAAACAAGTCATCAATCCTTGGTAAGGGATACTTGTTCTTGATGGTCACTTTGTTTAGCTCGCGATAGTCGATACATAAACGCAGTGAACCATCATTCTTCCGCACAAACAGGACCGGTGCGCCCCAAGGCAAAGCGCTCGGTCAAATATACCCCGACTCAAGAAGCTCACTCAACTAATTCTTCAACTCAGCCATCTCTAAAGGTGCTATGCAATACGGAGCCTTTGAAATCAGAGTCGCACCCGGCTCTAACTCGATAGCAAACTCAACCTCATGGTCCGGTGGTAACCCCGACAACTCGTCCGGAAAGATATCTGGGAGCTCACTAACGATTGGGATCGATGAAAACTCGACCCCACCATCCTCCTCCTTCAAATCGTAACACCAATAACCAGTACACCTCTTCCACAGGAGTCTCATCGCCTTCAAGGCATTAATTACGAACTTCTGGTTTCCCCTCTTTCGCCCCGCGAAAGAGTGCTCGGTGCCGTCCTCGGCTAACATGGTGATGATCCTCGTGCGGTAGTTCATGATTGCACCATGCCGCTCAAGCCAATCATCCCCGAGAATCAAATATTCACCCTCAATACCCACAACAATAAGATTAGAGAGTCAAGTCCTCTTACAAATAACCACATAACAGTCTCAGATCTCTCAATCACCAACGATACTATCACCGCTAGGAAGTTTAATGATGAAAGGCTCACAAGACGACAAACAGTCAAGACTCAAACAGCACACACACTCCAGAGAGATGAACGAATGCATATCACCAGAATCGAAAACCACACTGACAGGATGAGAATGAATATGAACGGTACCTGTAGCCATGGTAGCTGCTGGATCATCGGCCCTTCTCATCTCATATACACGCAGATGAGCGGAGCTGACACTGGAAGCTCCCCCTCTAGCGGTCTGGACCTGACCTATCCCTCGGTCGCCACTCTATGGAGACTGTGGAGCAAACGACCCCTGGTTCACACTCGGCTCCTTAGGCGCTGGAAAAGAAGCCTGGGCACCAATCTGCTCTAAACAATCACAGAAGGAAGTCTTGTGGCCCACCTGGCCACAAGTATGACAAGTCAACGACAGACGGGGACACTCCCGGTTCCTATGGCCCAGTTGGCCACAGTTAAAACATCTGAACCCACGAGTAGGGGCACTGGCAGTACCTCGAAAGTCCCCAGAAAAACAAGCCGAACTGCCTGCAGGAACGTTAGTAGACTGAGACTTCTGCTGAACTCCGCCCTTGTGACCCGAAAAGTTACTGACGGATTTCTATTTCTTACTTTCTCGAGCCGCCTCACTGGCCATCAATAAGCAAGAGCTCTACTTTGATAGTCCTTTAGGGTGGTGCATGCGAGTGCAGACATGTAATCACGAATCCTCGGTTTCATTCTCCTAAAAAAGTGGCAAATCTTGTCACTCTCTTCCTTAACCTGGGCCTTCACGAAGCCTAATTCCGAGTTGAAATCTACAATGGCCTGAGAAATTGGAATATCTCAAGGCTGGACATCATAAAAAGCATGGACCTGCGCCTGGCGAACTGGCCACGGACAGTACTCAGCCTCCATAAGGTCTCTGAACTCGGTCCATGAAGCATCATGATCCTAAGGCCCGATAGCCTCCCACCAATCAGCAGCGTTCCCAGTGAGAAAATACTGGGCGATTGGGACCTTGCGATCCTCAGGACAGTTAGTGGCAACAAAGATTTTGGACATCTCTTTGATCCACCCCTCCCAACCAATCGGGTCTGAAGCCCCAGAAAACTAAGAAAGATGCATCTTGGTGACATCCTGAAGCCAACGATCCATTCCGTCCCAAGCAGTAAGAGCCAGAGTCGGGTTTTGAACCGTCTGGGCTATCACAGCCATTTGGTTCACAATTTGTTGCATCACAGCTGCAACACCAATGTCGACGCCATTACCGGCTGTGTCATCTTGAGTAGCAGTATGGTCCTGGCGACCATCATTACTGCTGACTCCAGAAGTGTGTGACGTGGCTGCCGCACTGGCTGCCCCACGTCCCTGGCCGCATCCACGACCATGACCACGACCTCTACGACCTCTCCCAGTATCCATACTGGAGATAAAAGGTAGTAAAAGAAACTCGATGATAAGTACGGGAGAAAAACAATCACAGTTCAAGAAACGGAAGTACGATACGAGAAAACAAAATAATCGAATAAGGAAAACTTACAAACACTGGAAGTACCGAGATGATGGCAGCGAGTTGACGATGTGCAAAATAAAACACAACTAGACCCAATTAACCGACAAGCCTAGGTATCCATAAACCTAGTGCTCTGATACCATTATCTGTAACACCCCCAAGATACTCAGGGTATATTACAGCGCCGTAGACTCCTATATGGGGCCCACCGGGCAAACTAATTTACACCACTTATCTAACCATCACGATTAGCGAGAAAACACACATCACCAAGACGCAAATTAAATAAAATGCCCAGTACGACTGGTAAAACAGACATCATTAACAATCACACATAAAATTTAGTATACAATCCCTCTTCCAAATTTAAAACGCCTAAGTACTCGCGAGTACTATCTATCAGTTTACAAGTTTGAAAACAAACGTTTTAAATGGATAACTGAATAAAGGGACTGATTTGCACACGTCAACAACCCTGTCTAGCATCCTCGTACTACTCAAGTGCCCGATCGACCGACTGCACGCAACCTGAAATTCATAGCACGAATTTCCCTAAACGGGTCCCCAAAGGGGTTAGCAATTATGCTAGTACAAGTAATCAACGCAAACCATTCGCTTACACATCTCATAGTACATGCATCAAATTGTTTCAAAATAAAATCAAGACATGGCTTTTCCCGAGAAACAAACAGTAAAAAATCACAGTTGAAAATCGCCTAGGACCAAGGCTAAACCACTGGTCCCATCCGAGGCCTCTATGGACCCTCCCGGACTGGCCATTGTTAAAAATCACGCACATGACTTGCCTAGGATCGGGGCTAAACCACTGGTCCCATCCGAGGCCTCTATGGACCCTCCCGGACTGGCTATCCAAACAAGCTCATGAATCAGGAGCGAAATCATAGATTCCTCCGAGGCCCCGTCGGACCCTCCCGGAGTGAGCAAATCACACATATACATTACCATTTCATGTTAAGCATAAGGGTTTCACAAGAATACTTGCCTTGGGAATTTGACGACGAAATGAACGGAAAATCAACCACACTTGCCAGGAACCGACAAACCCAAACCTAACGATTCGAAGAATACAATCACAACCAATTCTACACAAGTACGAAAATGGAAAACACATGAAAACCCACCTACGATTCATGTAAATTCGTACAAAAACAACAACGAGGGTGGCTCGCAACTGAACCCCCTTGATTTCACGAATGCCACGAAATTTACCATTAACTCGTAGGGAAAACATGAATACCACTAAGATTAATCAAATACATCATGGATTAATCAACAACACGGGACGAATCGGACATTAAATCGAAAAACCCCAAATTCCCCAAAAATAGGGTTCTAAGAGATTACTTTGGACCGAAGACGAAGAACGCAAGTAGATGTTGTTAATCTATACCAAGGATTCAAGGAAGATGATAGCCGAGATGATTGGAGGAAGAAATTGCCTCAAAATCACCTCTAGATCGCACAAGCCGCGGAGAAGAAGGATAAAATGAGAAATAGATGCGTTTGAGGTCAACTATTGGGTATTTATAACCAAACAGTTTAGCATGCGCTAATGAGTGCCTTAGTGTGCGCTAATCGCTTATTCCAAACTGCCCTGGACTGATTAAAACATACTGTCGGGCCCCATTAGCGTGCGCTACTCAAAAATTAACGTGCGCTATTAGTCCTCGTTAGCGCGCCCTATAGGCCTATAGCGTGCGCTACCTGTTCAATCCTGTCTGGAGTCTAGAACCTCAAAAACATTCTGCCCTTACTAGAGTTCCGGATTAGCACGCGCTGCCAACATATCTAGCGTGCGCTACCTACCGCCATTGAGTGCGCTAAGAATGATCTTAGCGTGCGCTAACGAGACACAACATACAACTGGAGGGTCTATGGAAAGTCCCGTTAACGTGTGTTAGGCGTATTTTTGTACGCTTATTTATCATTATTTTGTAGTGTTTTGGTGAGTGAAATCATCTAAATGAGCTTTTAATGCCTTGATTTTGTATGATTGACAGGAAATTGAAGTCCGGGAGCTAAAACGAGGCAAAGCGAGTAGCAGCAAAAGCGGGCGATGAGCCGCGGCGCAAGGAATCGGAGCCGCGGCACAGGAAGACACCAGCCGAAGGGCAGAGTAATTTGTACTCTGTGCCGCGGCACAGCCCAGGTGAGCCGCGGCACAGAAGAATTATTTAACGCCTGTATTCGGCTTTGGGCGATGTGCGCGACACGAGTTCGGTGAGCCGCGGCACACTTAGCGGGTTTGGTACGTCTGCGCGGATTAAGGGCCGTTTGAAGCCGATTTTCAACCGATTAATACGGACGCGATTTGTGGAGGTCTTGAGCTATAAATAGGGCTTAAGACCCTAATTTAATTATCTTGGAATGATTGAATCTAAACCTAGGAGAGCTTAAGCTTGGAGACGGGGAAGAGGAGGAAGCGAGAAGAATTCAAGGCGAAGGCGGGAGGCCGAAGAACGGAGGAATCCGAGCTTCATCTGCGTTTGAATTTTATGCTTTCGTTTATTTATTCTGTATTTTCGAGTTTTTAGTATGTCGAGGCTAAAGCCCTAATCTAGGGTTTTGATGAAACCTTTGTTTTGACGAATTGATTAAGACTATCGATTTATTACCTTTTTTGAGTTTTCCCAATTATGTTTAATGCTTGCAATTATCGGCCAATAGTTGTATTGATTTAATCATTCACTTGAATCGGGAGAGGAGATTTGGTGAGGAACTATTGGTGAGGACCGTTTTATTACGTGAGATAGGAATATACTCATAGAAACTACGTGGCCTTTAGGAGATTTCATGCTTTTGCCTATCGACGAGAATTCACCTAGGGATAGAGTGCGTTAGTCGTCGTTAGATAAATCTATTGACCTCGGAGAGGCGGTAGAATATATTAGCAATCTCCGCCTTGATAAATTGGGAAAATTATTTATTACGGATAATTGAGAGTAAATTCGGATAAACTAAGGTGGATTGAGAACCCTAGACGTATTCATCATTTGATTTCCTTAATCCAAGATATTGTTTTCTCTTGCTTAGTATTTTAGAAATTCTTTTAGTTATTAATCCAAAACCCGACTTGATTGTTCAAATAAAATTGGAATACGAAAGCGTCGGTAGTTAGAGATTCAATCCTCGTGGGAGCGATACTCTACTTATCACTTTATTACTTGTAAACGATGACGTGCACTTGCGTGTAGGAAATATCGCAACAAGTTTTTGGCGCCGTTGCGGGGATTGAAATTTTTCTAATATCGATTTAAGTATTTCCAGTCTTAATTTGAGCGTTTTATTTTTATTTTTGTGTATTTATTTTTGTTTATTCGTTTTTCCTTTCGGGACCTTTCGTTAGTGCATGAGAAGACTCGTGAAGGCTTAATACCTTTGGACACCGAGCTCGAGCGCACGCTAAGAAGGAACAAAAAGGAGAAAAGAGAGTTGCGAGGCAGGCGGTCATCATGGCCGAGAATATTGAAATCGAGGAGGAGACAACCAAGTGCGGCAAGTTCAACAGAACTCGCTCTTGAGATTATGCCATGCCGCAGGTGAACGCTAATTTTTCGAATTCGGCGTCCCACTATCCAAGCAAATAATTATGAGATCAAGCCGCCATTATTCGGATGGTGCAAGCGAGCCCATTACGTGGATTGCGAAGGGCGACCCGAATGCCCACATTGCGTCTTTCCTTGAGATATGCGACACTTTCAAAACTAATGGTGTCACCGACGATGCCATCCGATTGAGGCTTTTCCCTTTCTCTTTGAGGGACAAAGCAAAATGCAGTTAAATTCTTTACCACCAAGTCGATTACAACATGGGAGAGGTTAGCGCAAGCCTTCCTTGCCAAATTTTTCCCACCCGGCTAAGACGGCGAGGTTGAGAAATGAAATAACCACTTTTGCCCGATTCGATATGGAATCGCTCCACGAGGCGTGGGAGCGATACAAAGAATTACTACGAAGATGCCCTCATCACGGTATTCTGATTGGCTTGACTTCATACGTTTTATGGTGGTTTGAGTGCTTCTACACGCACTTTAGTGGATGCGGCCTCGGTGGGACATTCATGGCAAAATCTATGGCCGAGGCACACGTGCTTTTGGAAGATATGGCAAACGCATACCAATGGCCATCGAGAAGATTGACACGAAAAGAGTAATGGAAGTTTCAAGCAATGATCCGATCTCCACCTTGATACTCAAGTCGCCGCTTTGACACAATGACTCGGACATTTTCGCACGCACCAGCCCCCGTTACTATTGAGACATGTAATTGGTGTAACGGATCACACCCGAGTGCGGAATGTCAATTTGGAAATCCGTTCGAGCAACATCAGATGGAGCAAGCTCAATTCGTAGCCAATGGAAATCGACAAAGCAATTTTTACCCAAAGACTTATAATCGGGGTGGATGAATCAACAAAATTTTCCATGGAGAAATGGGCAAGCTATGAAGGCTCCACGACCTCACTTCGTGCAACCACCACAAGACCCCTCAATCACCAAAGGTATCTTTGGAGGATGCTCTTGCTCAATTGGCGGCTAACACAAGCCAATTCATGACCCGCACCGAGACGACTCTCCAAAATCATTCGACCTCCATCCGAAATCTAGAAACACAAATGGGGCATTGCTAATTTATTGTCTTCTCGGTCTCAAGGTGCAGCCCAACGCACCAAGTGAAATCGAAGGAAAATGTGCAAGCGATCGAATTACGAGCGGAAAGGAGTTGAAAGGGCTGACTATTAATGACAAAGAGCAAATGATCGAGCGAACGAGAAGGAAAAGGATGAGACGCCTAAGCCAAAGGAAGTATCGACTACTCAGCCCACTCCTCAAGTTCCATTCCCACAGCGTTTCCAAAAGCAAAAGCGACAAACAGTTTTCAAAATTCCTCGACGTCTTCAAGAAATTGCACATAAACATTCCGTTCGCCGACGCATTGGAACAGATGCCGAGTTACGTCAAGTTCATGAAAGAGATCTTATCTAATAAACAAAAGCTCGAGGAATATGAGACGGTCGCTTTAACGGAAGAGTGTAGCGCTATATTACAAAAGAAACTCCCACCTAAATTGAGAGATCCGGGAAGTTTCACCATTCCTTGCATCATCGGAAATTCATCTTTTGAAAGAGCCCTATGCGATCTCGGGGCCAGTATAAATCTTATGCCCCTTTCGATTTTTAAAAAGCTGGAGATTGGGGAAGCCAAGCCGACGACAGTCTCTCTACAATTGGCCGATAGATCCATCAAATACCCGAGGGGTGTGATAGAGGACGTTTTAGTCAAAGTGGATAAGTTCATCTTTCCGGCCGATTTCATCGTACTTGATATGGAAGAAGACCAAGATATCCCAATTATTTTGGGAAGACCATTTTTGGCAACAGGTAGAGCGTTGATTGATGTGGAAAAGGGAAAGCTGACTTTGCGTGTTCAAGAGGAGCAAGTAACATTCAATATTTTTCGATCCGTAAAATATCCAAGTGACGCTGAAAATTGTTTCCAAGTTGACGTCATTGACTCGTGCGTGAGTAGAACTTTTCGAGAAAATTATCCACCCGATCCATTGGAATCCGTTTTGATTGGGGCTGTTTCCGAACCAAATGGAGAGTATGCCGCCTACGTACGACACATGGATGCTTCCCCACCAATTTTTATTCGTAAACCATTCGAGGATCTAGGAAGTTCACTAACTCGACCGACCCCATCGATTGAAAAACCTCCAAAATTGGAACTCAAAAAGCTGCCACCTCATTTGAAATATGCATTCCTGGGGCCCGACAACTCCCTTCCAGTTATTCTCTCGGCCACTTTAGCAGGAGATCAAGAGGCAAAATTATTAAGAGTTTTGAGGGAGTACAAATCTGCTCTTGGATGGTCTATTGCGGATATCAAGGGGATCAGCCCTTCGATTTGCATGCACAAGATTTTGATGGAGGAAGACTACAAACCATCCGTGGAGCATCAACGCCGGCTGAATCCTAACATGAAGGAGGTGGTGAAAGTCGAGGTTTTAAAACTCCTCGACGCAGGTATGATCTTTCCAATTTCTGATAGTAAGTGGGTAAGTCCGGTTCAAGTTGTGTCGAAAAAGGGTGGGATAACAATTGTTCAAAACGATAATAATGAATTAATTCCCACCAGGATTGTTACGGGGTGGCGTATGTGCATAGATTATAGGAAATTAAATAAGGCCACTAGAAAAGATCATTTTCCCTTGCCTTTTATTGATCAGATGTTAGATAGATTAGCCGGACACGATTTCTATTGCTTTCTCGATGGTTATTCGGGGTATAATCAGATTTACATAGCCCCCGAAGACCAAGAGAAAATGACGTTTACATGTCCTTACGGCATTTTCGCTTATAGGCGCATGCCGTTCGGATTGTGTAATGCGCCGGCAACTTTTCAACGGTGTATGATGGCTATTTTTTCTGACATGGTAGAGCAGTGTATTGAGATTTTCATGGATGATTTTTCTGTTTTTGGAGATTCTTTTGACATTTGTTTGGAAAATTTGCAGAAGGTCTTGCAAAGATGTGAAGAGACCAATTTAGTCTTGAATTGGGAGAAGTGTCATTTTATGGTGCAGGAGGGCATTGTGCTTGGCCATCGAATATCCTCACATGGAATTGAAGTCGACCGAGCGAAAATTGAGACCATTGAGAAGATGCCTCCACCCACTTCGGTAAAGGGGATTAGGAGTTTTCTGGGACATGCCGGTTTCTATCGCCGATTTATTAAGGATTTTTCAAAGATCACGAAGCCGCTATGCAATTTACTCATGAAAGATGTCCCATTTATTTTCGACGAGTCTTGTAAAGAAAGTTTCGAGTTGCTGAAGAAAGCTCTAAGCACGGCACCGGTGATAGTCGCTCCGGATTGGGACCTTCCGTTCGAACTAATGTGCGATGCTAGCGACTTTGCCATTGGGGTCATTTTGGGGCGAGACGAGGGAAGGTGTTTCATGTCATATACTATGCGAGCCGAACGCTCGATGACGCCCAAAGAAATTATGCCACAACGGAGAAGGAATTGTTGGCGGTGATATTTGCATTTGATAAATTTCGGGCTTATCTACTAGGAACGAAAGTGATAGTGTGGACCGATCATTCGGCAATAAAATACCTTTTGGAGAAAAAGGATGCAAAACCAAGGTTGATTCGGTGGGTGCTACTCCTTCAAGAATTCAACTTGGAGATTCGGGACAAGAAAGGGACAGAAAATGTTATAGCCGATCACCTTTCACGGTTAGAGAGTTCCCTCGAGAAGGAAGAAAGTCACCACAAATTATAGAAACATTCCCGACGAGCAGCTCTACAAGTTGGATTCCACACATGTGCCTTGGTATGCTGATCTAGTGAACTACTTAGCAAGTAAAACAATTAGAACGATCTCTCACGTCATCAAAAGAAGAAGCTAATCTCGGACGCTAAGTACTATTTGTGGGACGATCCTTTTCTTTTAAGCGATGCCCGATCAAATTATCCGTAGATGCATTCGGATGAGGAAATCCACGGTGTCTTGAACCATTGCCATGCATCGCCTACGGTGGACACTTTAGTGGAAATAGAGCAATGGCGAAGGTCTTACAGTCGGGATTTTATTGGCCGTCCTTATTCAAAGATGCTCACTCCTTTGTGTCTACATGTGATCGGTGTCAACGGACAGGAAACATCTCAAGACGACACGAAATGCCGCTGAACACCATACTTGAAGTCGAACTATTTGATGTATGGGGGATCGACTTCATGGGTCCATTTCCCCCATCAAACAAGAATCTCTACATTTTGGTGGCCGTGGATTATGTCTCCAAATGGGTTGAAGCGGTGGCACTACCTACGAATGGGTCCAATGTCGTAATCAAGTTTATTAAACAGCATATCTTCTCACGCTTTGGGACTCCACGTGCTATTATAAGTGATGGTGGGTCACACTTCGACAACAAATTTCTTGATGCGGTTTTGAGAAAATACGGAGTCACTCATCGTGTTGCCACAAAGATACCATCCGCAAGCGAGTGGTCAAGTCGAGATATCAAATCGAGAGCTGAAGTGGATTCTAGAAAAGACAGTCGGCTCGTCTGAAAAGATTGGGCATTTAAACTCGATGATGCACTTTGGGCGTCTGGATGCATATAAAACACCTATCGGAATGTCACCCTACAGATTGGTCTATGGAAAAGGTTGCCATCCGCCGTAGAGATGGAACACCGTGCTTCTCGGGCGATAAAGAAACTAAACTTTGATCTAAAATCACTGGGAAAAGCGTTGTTTGCAGCTGAACGAGTTGGAAGAAATTCGCCACAACTCATACGAAAATGCAAAACTTTATAAGGAGCGGACAAAAATTTGGCATGATAAGCACATCACGCAGAGAGAATTTGTCCCGAGTCAAGAGGTGTTGCTATTCAACTCACGCTTAAAGTTATTTCCGAAATTGCGTTCACGATGGTCGGGACCGTTCACCGTAGTTCAAGTGTTTCCACATGGTGCGAGAAGTTCAAAGAGATGGTCGAAAATTCAAAGTTAATGGACAACGGTTGAAGGCATACTTGGGAAATCCAATAGACACGCGAGAAAACGAGCGTCACCTTATCCACCACGGATGAATGCGAGAAAAGTCAGTGAAGACTATAAACTTAGCGCTCCTCGAGGCAACCCGAGTATTAGTTGTAGATTCTTTGTTGTTTGCTTGCTTTTTAGAGTCTTTTTTGTCTTCTTTCTTCTTTGATCCATCCTTCCCTCTCATCTTAATGATTTCGTGTTAAATTTACGTGCAGGAATCGGAAAAGGGGAGAAATTCAATGATGAGCCGCGACAGCCTGTGTGAGCGGCACACACCTGTTGAGGAAAATGGCCGAGCAAAGCTGTACCTGTGCCGCGGCATGATCTTACCGAGCCGCGGCACACCAGTCACCGAGCCGCGGCACCGATAATCGAGCCGCGGCACACTAAATGGTCGAAACGCCAGGGCGCACTTTGTGCCGCGGCATACTAAGGCCGAGCCGCGACACTAACACACCGAGCCGCGGCATACGAAATTTGAGCCGCGGCACCGACGACATACCAAAACGTCCCGATTCGATTGTACTTTGGGCCGCGGCTCACTTATATTGTGCCGCGGCCCCGTCGCAAAATAAGAGCATCCGTAAGGCTCATTCGGTTGATCGGCCTATATAGATACTTCTACCCTCCCTCCCTTCCTTCCTGCACACATGGAGGTTAGTTGGCTCCACTCTATGAGTCTCCTTCTCAAATTCTCCAGGTTATTTTTGATTTCTAAATCATTAATGATTCTTGATGTGAAAAGATTTGGAGTTTTATATTGCTATTTATTCTTCATTGTTGTTTCTAAAATGGAGTTGTAATTTGGGTATTTTGTTTTTGTGATGGATTTGATGTTTAGGAGCGAATTGTTGATGATGGTTTTCTTAATTCTGGGTTATAATCTGTGTTATTATTTTTGGGATTTGGAATTAACCATGAAAATTTTTGTTCTTCATTTTAACTTGTGCACACAAGGTGTTTGATAAATTGCAGCAATGAAAAATGGGTAAGCCAGGCATTTTCCAACTTATATGCAATGAATCATGTTGTCACATTATCCCCAACCTTTACATCATGTTCAACTTGAGACCTATACTTAACTTCCTTTTTGATGATGCAAGCTTGTTTATTCACATTCCGCATGATGTAGTCAAGAAGCATGCAAGCTCACCGGACGATGTCGGCACCAGCTCCTGAGCATCACAGGGGAGTACTTGACCTTTTACTTTTCTTGCATTTCATTTTTTTGACCATTGAGGTCAATGTACGTCCTAAGTTTGGGGGATTTACATTGATCTACATTCATTCTTGTACTCTATTTTCTTGTCAGTACATTATATTCTGTTGCACTTTTCTTTTCTTTGCGAAATTTTTTTAGCCTTGCTTGCCGTAGTTTCTCCTTATTCGTGAATTTTTGTGCTTCTATTTGTGTGATCTTGATGTTACGACTTGTCTTTCTCTCTCAAGAAGCGGGCGAGTTCTAGTCGAGTTGAGTCGATTATTTCGCTCGCTTAGTATTCAATTAGGTCCGAAATTTTTCCTGATTGTAGAGGTCTTGGCAGATAAGAGACGATACATACTTGTTGCTAAATCCCCATCAATACGTTTGGCTACATTTCCCGGATAGTGAGTCGTACCGTTTCTTTAGTCGTGTTGGCACTTAGTTTGAGTTTTGAGTCGGCCAGTTTTTCCCTAAAAGTCGAGATAATGTGTTCTATGATGGGAAGTCTAGTAACCGGGGGTATTCGCGTGACCCGTTGTTTACTCTCTCGTAAAACGACGACACTTATTAGATTAATGATTTAGTTATTTCACATGTGCCAATGATAGGAAGCCTAGTATCCGGGGGAATTCGCGTGACCCGCTGTTTACTCTCGCGTAAAACGGCAACATTGATTCGGACATGCGGAAATTATATATTCGAGTTGTTTCTCCATTGTAGACGGAACTTAGTAACTAGAAGCATCCATGTGCCCCATGAGTGTCTTTTATGTCAAACGGTTTCCTAATACATGAGAATGGAAGTTCCACCTAGGATTATCCCGATGAAACATCCGAGATCATAACCTAGTGGTCGACTCGAATCAAATTTTTGAGCATATATATAAGGGGATACTGTCCGAGGTTTATTTATTATGAGACTCGTGAAAATTGTGCCTTTAGACTGTGGAACGCGACGAACTAGCTTGTTTATGTTAGCCTTTCATATTGACGGTCGATTTGACTCATGTTTTGTTAATCTTTGAGTTGAGTTTTCTTCATGAACGAATGATTAGGACTGAACTTGATTACTTTGCGGAATCATTATTCTGAGTGCAGCTCGCTTTTATGACACTCGTATTATTTAGAGAGAATGGCATGATAGTATTGATTAGATTGAACACTATGAGTTGCACAATTATTCACGACATTCTTTTATTGAC
This sequence comes from Orobanche coerulescens, assembly GCA_033398695.1. Taxonomy (NCBI): domain Eukaryota; kingdom Viridiplantae; phylum Streptophyta; class Magnoliopsida; order Lamiales; family Orobanchaceae; genus Orobanche; species Orobanche coerulescens. The sequence continues at coordinate 224,188,594 of CM065804.1, forward strand.
TTTAATTCTTTTTGCTTGAGGACAAGCAAAGGCTTAAGTTTGGGGGTATTTGTTAGGCGTATTTTTGTACGCTTATTTATCATTATTTTGTAGTGTTTTGGTGAGTGAAATCATCTAAATGAGCTTTTAATGCCTTGATTTTGTATGATTGACGAAATTGAAGTCCGGAGCTAAAACGAGGCAAAAGCGAAACGGCAAATCGATGAGCCGCGGCGCAAGGAATCGGAGCCGCAGACAGAAGACACCACCAAGGGCGAGTAATTGTACTCGTGTCGCGCACGGCCAGTGAGCCGCGGCACGTAAGAATTATTTAACGCCTGTATTGACTTTTGGGCGATGTGCCGCGGCACAGTTGATGAGCCGCGGCACACTTAGCGGGTTTGGTACGTCTGCGGATTACGGGCCGTTGCCGATTTTCAACCGATTAATACGGACGCGATTTGTGGAGGTGCTGAGCTATAAATAGGGCTTAAGACCCTAATTTAATTATCTTGGAATGATTGAATCTAAACCTAGGAGAGCTTAAGCTTGGAGACAGAGAAGAGGAGGAAAGCAGAAGAATTCAAGGGCGTATATGGAGGCAAGAACGGAGGAATCCGAGCTTCATCTGCGTTTGAATTTTATGCTTTCGTTTATTTATTCTGTATTTTCAGTTTTTAGTATGTCAGGCTAAAGCCCTAATCTAGGGTTTTGATGAAACCTTTGTTTTGACGAATTGATTAAGACTATCCAATTTATTACCTTTTTATTGAGTTTTCCCAATTATGTTTAATGCTTGCAATTATCTGGCCAATAGTTGTATTGATTTAATCATTCACTTCGAATCGGGAGAGGAGATTTGGTGAGGAACTATTGGTGAGGACCGTTTTATTCTGTGAGATAGGAATATACTCATAGAAACTACGTGGCCTTTAGGAGATTTCATGCTTTTTGCCTATCGACGAGATAATTCACCTAGGGATAGAGTGCGTTAGTCGTCGTTAGATAAATCTATTGACCTCGGGAGAGGCGGTAGAATATATTAGCAATCTCCGCCTTCAGTAAATTGGGAAAATTATTTATTACGGATAATTGAGAGTAAATTCGGATAAACTAAGGTGGATTCAGAACCCTAGACGTATTCATCATTTGATTTCCTTAATCCAAGATATTGTTTTCTACTGCTTAGTATTTTAGAAATTCTTTTAGTTATTAATCCAAAAACCCAACTTCGATTGTTCAAATAAAATTGGAATACGAAAACGTCGGTAGTTAGAGATTCAATCCTCGTGGGAACGATACTCTACTTATCACTTTATTACTTGTAAACGATGACGTGCACTTGCGTGTAGGAAATATCGCAACAACGTGCGCTAAGGGCATCCTTATCGTGCGTTAATGAGTGCAAACAGCAGAACAAACAACACTCAAAGTTGGAAAATGCCGAATTCTACCCCGGATGAAAACAACGCGCACCCGACACTAAACAACGGACTGAAGAAGGCACAAGCACGACGAGTTAGAGTCAGAACTAAAGCACTAAAAGAAAACACGATACCGACTGCCCAAAGGTTCGGGAAGCGACAACGATAGTAATTACCCCATAACTTTGGGAAATTACAAAACGGCCCAAAACATCCGAAATACACGATACACGATCGTAATGTTGACTCAAAAATTATTTTGATGATAATTTCATTCAAAACATTTAATAAAATCAATCTCAGTAAGCTGTTATATTGAAGGAGAAAACTGGACTTAGCGCATGCTACATGCTTCAGAGTAGCGCACACTATCGAGACACATTTTCAGACAATTCAACTCAGCTGCAGCCTAGTCAGAGCCTAACTGATGGATAGCGCACGCAAGAACTTCAACATTTGCGCATGCTAAATTACTAATATTAGCGCACGCTATACCACATTATTAACACACGCTATCGCATCTCCAGTCAGAGGACAGTGAGGTCTGGAAAAAAAAAAAGGAAAAAGGACTTGCGCACGCTACGGACGTTCATTTACGTACCCTACTATAAGATCTTAGCGCACGTTACTCTTTATGTCTTGCGCACACTACCGGATAACATGGTTAGTAGTCCAGTAGCCACTGGACTCAAAATGAAAAGGCATTTACGTACGCTACACAGGGTAACGTACGTTACTAAGGAAAGCATCTAGCGCACGCTACACAATATATATTAGCGCACGCTAAATCAGTCAAAAGTTTACCGTTGGATTTTCTACCATTGGAACGCAGGAGTCAAAGAAGATCCGTGAAATCTGGAAAAGCTGAAATTAAATAATACTAGCGCACACTATGCATAATTGCTAGCGCATGCTAAGTACAAATTTAGCCGTTGGATAAAGAGACGTTGGAGAGACAAACCAACACATTTCAAAGTCAAGATTGAAGACCTGTTGACCAACCGATAGCGCACGCTATGAGTACATGACTAGCGCACGCTAGCCATATAATTTTACCATTGGAACAGTTTTGTGACCGTTCAGACAGGCCAAGTCATAAACCGATTGCGCACGCTATGGAGGTATTATTAGCGCACGCTAATAATACATATATCATAATTTAAAGAGGGACTCACACCTATAAATACCCATAGGACTTGGGTATCACTTACACAACTTCAAGCATTCAAAGCATACAAGCATACAAGCAATCAAAGCATACTTGAGCTCAGTTTTATATCTTTTATTGCATTCTAAGTTGTGAGAAGAAAGATACAAAGAGTGATATACCTTGTAATATTTATTATACTTTATATTTTTTCATTTGGTTGTGAGTGTTGCATCACTCATACTTGAGATTTAGAGAAACGAATCAAGAGTCACTAATCCGGTGTTATTAGGATCTTTTGATCCGGCATTGTTAGGATTACACTCCAATATTCGTATAGTAAGGATTATCTAGTTCCTATGAACACTAGATAAACAAAGTTTATTTTGAGAGTGGTTGAGCTTGGACCAATAGAAGACAAGCGGTTGTAACGGTTGTGTACTCGGATCGATCGAAGACGAGTCAAGTTTGTGGTTGTTCTTGAGCCAATAGAAAAAGAAGTCGGAGAGAGGACGTAGGCAAGTTGCCGAACCTCTATAAATCTTTGAGTCTTTTATTTTCCACACTATTTTCATTTATTCGCAAGAAATTTTGATATTCCGCATTACCACTATTCAACCCCCCTTCTAGTGGTAAATTTATCTCTTCAGTTGGTATCGGAGCGGGTCTCTTTTTAAAGGTTTAACCACCTAAGGGAAAAAGATTCGCAAATGGCACTTCTTGGCCAAATCGAAGGAAATGCTCTCAACCGTCCTCTCTTCTTCGATGGTTCCAATTTCATGACATGGAAAAAGAAAATGGCTATCTTCGTTCAAGCCTACGATATTAAAATTTGGAAAGTTATTGCTCTTGGTCCGAAGCTTGCAAAGAAAGAGGATGGATCATTGAAAAAGTTCGACGAATTCAATGACGAGGATTGGAGGAACACTCACATCAATTCCTGTGCTACTCAACTTCTCTATTGCGCCCTTAATCCCGAAGAACTCAATAGGATATCTTCCTACAAAAGTGTTGCGATATTTCGTTAAACGCAAGTGCACGTTATCGTAGACAAGTAATAAAGTGATGAGTGAATATCGTTCCCACGAGGACTGAATCACTAAGTACCGATTTATATGTATTCTAATTTTATTTGAACAGTCGAAATTTGGGTTGCAATTAATGACTAAAGAAAATCAATAATAAACAGAAAAACGATCGCTCAAAGAAAGAAAATCAAATGATGAAAAAGTCTAGGATTGTGAATCCACCTAGGTTTATCCGAATTTACTCTCGATTATCTGAAGTTAATGATTTCCCCAATTTATTGAAGTCGAAGATTGCTAAAATACTCTACCGCCTCTCCCGAGGTCAATAGATTTTTCTAAAGGCGAATAACGCACTCTATCCCTAGGTGAATTAATTCGACAATAGGCAAAAAGCAAAAATCTTCAAAAGGCCACGTAGTCCCTATGAGTATATTCCTATCTCAGAAGATAAAACGGCTCTCACCAATAGTTCCTCACCAACTCTCCTCTCCCGATTCGAGTTGCATAATTAAAACAATCCAATTATTGGCCAGAAAATTGAAAGTATTAAAATCGATTGGGAAAACTCAACAGAAAAGGGAATTATATAGATATTCAAAAGTAAATTCGTCAAAACTTTGGTTTCATCAAAATCCTAGAACAGGGTTTTAGCCTGACATGCTAAAAGATAAAAATACAGAATTAATGAATGAAAGCATTAAAATCAAACGCAGATGAAGACTCGGATTCCTCCATCTTCTGGCTTCCGCCCTCTGCTCTTGGTGTCTTCTGCTTCTTATGATCGATTCCTCTCTTCCGCGATCCTCCTCTGATTCCAAGATTCCAAGATTCCAAGATTATCTCCTTATGACCTTAAACCCTTATTTATAACTCCTAGCAGCCTCCAAAACGCGTCCGTGTGATTAGGTCGAGAACTGGCTTCAAAACGGCCCAAACCCGCGCGGAGCACACCAAAACCGCCCCATGGGCCGCGGCTCACTTAATCTGTGCCGCGGCTCACGGGGCACAGCGGGATGCCTGGGCGCTGTTTATTTCTTTTGGGCCACGGCTCACTATATCTGTGCCGCGGCTCAGAGTACAGTTTACTTGGAGGTCGCTGGTCACCTGCGTGTGCCGCGGCCCGCTTGCCTTGTGTCGTGGGCCCCGGCCAAAATTCGCCGTTTTCGCCCGTTTTTCATCGTTTTGGCTTCCAGACTCCAATTTCCTGCAAAACATATAATAATAGGGCATTAAAGGCTCATTTATGCAGATTTACTCTTGAAAAGAATACAGAATAATGATAAATAAGCGTATAAAAATACGCCTAACAAATACCCCCAAACTTGAGCCTTTGCTTGTCCTCAAGCAAAAAAAAATAATCAATTTCAACAAAAGAATATCATGCAACTCATCGTGCTCAACCTAATCAATACTAACCTGAAATTCTCAAAGAATAACACAAGTATCGCAATAGTGAGTCATATTCAGGACACTGATTCCACAAAGTAACCAATTTCAGTCCTAATCAATCGTTCAAGAAGAAAATCGAGCTCAAAGATTAACAAGCATGAATTTAATCGACCGTCAATATGAAGGGTTAAAATAAGCAAGCTAACTCGCCCAGTTCCACAGTCTAGTGGCCGAAATTTCAAGAGTTTCATCATCAAATATAACCCTCGGACAGTATTCCCTTATATACGATCAATAGATTGATTTGAGTTGACCACTAGGTTCGGATCTCGGGATGTTTCATCGGGATAATCCTAGGGTGGAATTCTATTTTCATGTGTTGGGGAACCGTTTGACGTAAAAGACACTCATGGGGCACATGGATGCTTCTAGTTACTAAGTTCCCCTCCACAGCGGAGAAACAACTCGAATAGCTATTTCTGCATGTCCGATTCAAGGTTGCTGTTTTACGCGAGAGTAAACAGCGGGTCACGCGAATACTCCCGGTTACTAGGCTTCCCCTCATCGGCACATGCGAAATCTCTAAACCACTAGTCTAATCAGGGTTGTTGTTTTACGCGAGAGTAAACAATGGGTCACGTGAATACCCTCGGTTACTAGACTTCCCATCAAATAATATCTCGACTTTTGGGAAAAACTGTCCGACTCTAAACTCACATTAAGTGCCAACACGACTTATGTTACTGGACGACTAGCTATTGGGAAAAATGTAACCAAACATATAGGCGGCAATTTGAAAAACACGTATGTCTCCTCTCTTATCCGCTAAGATTTCTACAAAAACGAAAAAATTTCGGACCTAAATGAAGACTAAACAGAAACAGATATCGCTGACTACAACTCAACTAAAACTCAACCGTTTCTTCAGAGAGAAATCAGTATCGTAACATCAGTTTTACACAAAAAGAAGCACGAAGAATTCACGAATGTAGTTAAAAACGCGACAAGCAAGGCTAGCAACAAAAATATAACTAAAAATAACAAAAGTGCAAACGAATAAGTACAGCAATAATAATAGCAACAGAAAGTAAAACCCCCCCAAACTTAGGACGTACATTGACCTCGATGTACACAAAATGTAATATGCAATAAAAGAGAAAGGGTCAAGTGCTCCCCTACAGTCTGCTCACGAACTGGTGGCGGCGGCGTCCGACGAGGAGGGTGGTGTGGCTGGCCGAACAGGTGGAATGAATGGCCCGTCCGGGTGCATAATGTGGGCCGTCCATGCAGCAAGGTGCTCCTGGTGGTAAGCATCTCTCGCTGCCAAGCGCCTCGTCTCACGCTGGTTGGCCCGGCGGGCCTGCTCTCTCATCTCATCTCGGACGGCAGCAATGATGCTCTCCCTCTCCGTTCGCCTCTCCTCTCTCAGTGCAGCCAAAAGGCTCTCTCTCTCTCTCTCCTCATATCCTCTCTCAACCCATCGAACATCGCCTGCAAGTGCTCTCTGTCGGGCGGCGGGCTGGACTCCATCTGCCCCTGCGTCAGAAGAAGAAGCTCGGGGGACTGCTCGTGTGCCTCATCAAGTAGAAATCCTCGCCCCCGAGCGTGTGCTGGCGCTCCTCCCCACTGATCGAAGTGCGAAATGATGCGATGGTCGATCGGGACCTGGGGTTCTAACATCGGCTCGCCATCCGACCACGTCATCTCCGACTGCCGGCATAGAGCGCAGATGAGCGAGGGGTGCTTCAACCCCGTCTTGGCCCCTCCCTGAATGCATAGAAGAATAGATCGGACCAGGAGAGGAGCCACATCGAATCGCAGCCCGGAAGTGATAGCATATAGTGTACGGGCTCGAGAGAGTAGAACAGTGCGGATCTGCGAGGTAGGATCAATACGTGCACAGATGAAGTACAACCAGGATCGCCCGAGCCGACTGAGGCGCGAGCTCTTAAAGTAGAAGGTGGAAGAATCCGGGGCGTGCCTCTCCCAGTCGGAACCGGGCTGAGTGAGTGTCTCGAGCAGGGCCTCCTTCGTGAGGCCACTCATAGCTCGCGTATATGCCGTATCATCCACCACAGGCAGCTCGAATAATCTCCGTATGGCAGCCACCTAAAAATCTACAGTAATGCCCCGAACGACGACCTGCGTCCGAGTGTCCGACTGCAGTATCATCTGCCCCGCCCGAATGTGCTTCAACAGAGCACTCGCATAAAACTCTTGTACGATGGAGATCACTGCCGGCTCAGGAGGTGCAGTGAAACGGGCCCACCCCATCTCGTCGATCATGGTCAGAAGCTCCCCGTCCTGGGGGGCTGGGGTGAATCCCCTCTCCGGGATCAGAGGTCGAGGGCGGATCTTTTCATTAAAGATTTTATAAATCTCCGGGTCGGAGAATTGGTGCGCCTCCAGCTCGGCTCGGCTCTGAGACGTTTCCCCTCGAGTGGGGGATGATTGCATCCTGGCCCTTTTGCTAATCTTTTTGGTTCTAGCCATAGCGAGTCCTGAAAAGATAAATACCGGATTTTACTTACTTAAGCAATAATGAGAATAACATTACTCGGCTAAGGATATCTAACATGAATCAAGAATTTAACGAGCTAGCACCGCCATGAGAGAGAAATAAAATTGAGTTTTTTACGTTTAACATTGACGTAAGGGTTGGGGTCGCTGTAAATCCAGATGAATTCGTTGCACATAGTTCAAAACATTGACTTAACAAAGAAAAAATTTCATTCAGGCATTTCATCAAACACCTTGAGTGCATACTTTTAATTGAAGAACAAATATGACTATAGCTTCATTAAATCCCCAAAAACAACAACACAAATCAATCGTCATGACAAACGACAAATAACACAAACACATCATTCATAATCGAGATATAACATTATGATCAATCAACAACTTCATATTCCCATCTAAATTCTTGATAGAATTTTGAAAAAGGGAAAACTAACAACATAATTAATCATCAAATTAATAACAAACTTCACCTTTCAATTCATAGGGCAATTAAGATCAGGAATTTAGAGTTACCTTGCTTAGATTTTGAAGAATGCAGGAAGTATGCAAGAAGAAGAAGAAGAGAGGGGGTCGGCCGATCGCTTGTGCAAAGAAGAGGGGAAGGAAGTACCTGGGTGTCGGTCGATCGTTTTATAAAAATACCTGGGCCATTTAAATTCCGAACGGGGGCCGCGGCACAGCTTAAATGAGCCGCGGCCCAGAGTACAGTTAGCCTAGGTGTGGACGTTATGTCGCCATGTGCCGCGGCTCAAAATGCGGGTGCCGCGGCTCAGAGTGTTGATGTGCCGCGGCTCACTTGGTTTGTGCCGCGGCACAGAGTACAACGTCCTGGGCTCATCATTTGGCAATTGGTGTGCCGCGGATCAGCAGCAACGTGCCGCGGCTCAGGAATCAAGTGTGCCGCGGCTCAGTAAGGTTGTGCCGCGGCACATAGTACAGGATGTTTAGCCTTCTGGTTCGATTTGTGTGTGCCGCGGCTCACAAGCCTTGTGCCGCGGCTCAGGCATAAATTTTTCCCCTGGGAATTTTTCTGCACAGAATTTTCAAAGGAACACGTCAAGAACGAGAGGGATAAGCAAATCAAAGCAAAAATGATGAAAAATAAAAATTCAAAAATGCAAGAAAATACTGAAACACAAAAATCTACTGCTAAAACTCGGGTTGCCTCCCGAGAAGCACTAAGTATATAGTCTTCAGCCGGACCTATTGAAAAGTCAGTTCGCTTTTCGCAAACTCCATTTGAACTCCGCCCCGTCCATCGAACCGTTAATGTGTGTTTTAAAATTTTGACCATTGGTCCTTAACGATCTGATTTTTGGTTTGGACACCCAATGTTGTTTGCGAAAAGGTTTTGCCAACTTTCCGAAGCACCCACCCAATTTTCTCATGATTTGGCCTCCGTTTTACGCCCGGCTTATTCTCCTTTTTCTCGAACGAACTTATGACAGCATCGGAATTTCTCATTGATGGATGAACGGTTGATGATGACGGCATGTCCACATGCTTGAGATATGCAACTCGTTCTACATTTTTCTTAGAAGTCGGACCCTCTGAAACGGATTCTGAGTTTTTCGACCGACGATTCTTCCGGTGTGTGTCTTTCGCAACGGTATCCACACTTTTAATTTGCGAGCTCTTCTCAACACCACCTGGACATGGAAGGGATTTAAACACTTGGAAAGTGACATGCTCGTCTTGAACCCGTAGGGTGAGTTCCCCTTTTTCCACTTCTATAAGAGTTCGGCCAGTAGCTAAGAATGGTCTTCCCAAAATAATTGGGATGTCTTGATCCTCCTCCATGTCAAGCGCAATGAAATCGGCCGGAAAGATGAGCTTATCGACTTTGACTAAGACGTCCTCTATCACTCCCCTTGGATATGTGATCGATCTATCGGCTAATTGTAAGGAGACAGTCGTTGGGTTCGCTTCTCCAATTCCAAGCTTTTTGAAAATAGAAAGAGGCATCAGATTAATGCTGGCCCCGAGATCACACAACGCTCTATCAAAAGTCAGATTTCCTATAGTGCAATGTATATTAAAACTTCCCGGATCCTTCAATTTTGGCGGAAGCTTTTTCTGAAGAATAGCGCTGCACTCCTCCGTCAATACGACTATCTCATACTCCTCGAGTTTTCTTTTATTTGACAAGATTTCTTTCATGAATTTCACGTAACTCGGCATTTGCTCCAAGGCGTCGGCAAATGGAATGTTTATGTGCAGTTTCTTGAAGACGTCGAGGAACTTTGAGAATTGCTTGTCCACCTTTTTCTGTTGTAATCGCTTCGGAAATGGGACGGGTGGTACATATGCTTTTGGATTGTCAGGAAACAGTATCGAGGGTCTCAAATCTTGTGGTTCCTCAGTCGCTGAATTTTTCTTCTCCTCATCCTCACTTCTCTTTTTGTTCTGCCCGGGCAGCTCGCACAATTCCTTCCCACTTCTCAAACCAATGGCATTGACACTCTCTCTGGGATTCGTTTCAGTCGTACTTGGCAAGGTACCTTCCGGGCGGGCTATTAATACATTAGCAATCTGGCCCAGTTGGACTTCCAAGTTGCGGATAGAAGCGGAATGGTTCTGCAAGGTCGCCTCCGTGTGGGCCATGAATTGACTCGTGCTCGCTGAAAATTTCACCATTGCTTCTTCTAGAGAGATTTTTGGAGCGGGAGAAGGTTGCTGTTGGTGTTGAGCAAACTGAGGATGGTTCGAGCTTTGTCCATTCCTCCATGAAAAGTTAGGATGATTTCACCATCCCGGATTATAAGTGTTGGAGTAAGGATTATTCTGTCGGTTCCCGTTCCCCACGAACTGAGCTTGTTCCATCGACGGTTGCTCGAAAGGGTTTTCGACTTGGCACTCTGCGCTAGGATGAGATCCATTACACCAATTGCACGATTCAATGGTAACGGGAGAAGGAGCATGTGAAAAGGCTTGAAGTTGCTGCGTCAAGGCGGCGACTTGAGCTGATAATGTAGAGATTGGATCATTATTTGAGATTTCCATTACTCGTTTCAGGTTTACTCGTTCAGACGGCCATTGATACGCATTTGCGGCCATAGCTTCCAACAAAGAGTGTGCTTCAACCATCGTTTTTCCTATCAGGGCTCCTCCAGCGGCTGCATCCACAAGAGTGCGTGTAGAAGCACTCAATCCGTTGTAAAATGTTTGAATTTGTAGCCAGTCCGGTAGGCCGTGGTGTGGGCATCTCCTCAATAAATCTTTGTATCGCTCCCATGCTTCGTGAAGCGACTCCATATCAAATTGCCCAAAGGTAGTGATTTCGTTCCGTAACCTCGCCGTCTTCGATGGTGGGAAGAATTTGGCCAGAAAGGCTTGCGCTAATTCTGCCCATGTCGTGATCGAGCCCCGCGGTAAAGAGTTCAACCAAAATTTTGCTTTGTCCCTCAAAGAGAAAGGGAAAAGCCTTAGACGGATCGCATCATCGGTAACACCATTGTTTTTGAAGGTGTCATAAATCTCGAGAAAAGAGGCAATGTGTGCATTGGGGTCATCGTTCGGCAATCCACAAAACTGGCTAACTTGCACCATCTGAATTATAGCCGGCTTGATTTCGAAGTTGTTCGCCTGAATTGTCGGACGCCGAATCCCCGAAAAGTTCGCATTGATTTGCGGCATAGCATAATCGCGGAGTGCTAATGCTGGTTGAGCTTGCACCATGGGGTTTTCCGCTTCGTGATTTCCCGTGTTATCGGCCATAGTGACTGTTGCTGGTAGCTCTCGTTTCTCCGTCTTGCTTCTCCGAAGAGTGCGCTTGAGTTCGGTATCCAAAGGTAGTAGGCCATCGTTACCGAATTTTCTCATGCACTAACCGGAAACTCCTGAAAGGAAAAACAAACAAATAAATAAAATTACACAAAAAAAATAAAAATGTTCAAACTAAGACTAGAAATACTGAAATCGATATTAGTAAAAATCGGTCCCAAGAACGGCGCCAAAAACTTGTTGCGATATTTCGTTAAACGCAAGTGCACGTTATCGTAGACAAGTAATAAAGTGATGAGTGAGTATCGTTCCCACGAGGACTGAATCACTAAGTACCGATTTATATGTATTCTAATTTTATTTGAACAAATAAATTGGGTTGCAATTAATGACTAAAGAAAATCAATAATAAACAGAAAAACGATCGCTCGAAGAAAGAAAATCAAATGATGAAAAAGTCTAGGATTGTGAATCCACCTAGGTTTATCCGAATTTACTCTCGATTATCTGAAGTTAATGATTTCCCCAATTTATTGAAGGCGAAGATTGCTAAAATACTCTACCACCTTTCCCGAGGTCAATAGATTTTTCTAAAGGCGAATAACGCACTCTATCCCTAGGTGAATTAATTCGACAATAGGCAAAAAGCATGAAATCTTCAAAAGGCCACGTGGTCCCTATGAGTATATTCCTATCTCACAAGATAAAACGGCTCTCACCAATAGTTCCTCACCAACTCTCCTCTCCCGATTCGAGTTGCATAATTAAAACAATCCAATTATTGGCCAGACAATTGAAAGCATTAAAATCGATTGGGAAAACTCAACAGAAAAGGGAATTATATAGATAATCAAAAGTAAATTCGTCAAAACTTTGGTTTCATCAAAATCCTAGAACAGGGTTTTAGCCTGACATGCTAAAAGATAAAAATACAGAATTAATGAATGAAAGCATTGAAATCAAACGCAGATGAAGACTCGGATTCCTCCGTCTTCTGGCTTCCGCCCTCTGCTTTTGGTGTCTTCTGCTTCTTATGATCGATTCCTCTCTTCCGCGATCCTCCTCTGATTCCAAGATTCCAAGATTCCAAGATTATCTCCTTATGACCTTAAACCCTTATTTATAACTCCTAGCAGCCTCCAAAATGCGTCCGTGTGATTAGGTCGAGAACTGGCTTCAAAACGGCCCAAACCCGCGCGGAGCACACCAAAACCACCCCGTGGGCCGCGGCTCACTTAATCTGTGCCGTGGCTCACGGGGCACAGCGGGATGCCTGGGCGCTGTTTATTTCTTCTGGGCCGCGGCTCACTATATCTATGCCGCGGCTCAGAGTACAGTTTACTCGGGGGGTCGCTGGTCACCTGCGTGTGCCGCGGCCCGCTTGCCTTGTGCCGTGGCCCCCGGCCAAAATTCGCCGTTTTCGCCCGTTTTTCATCGTTTCGGCTTCCAGACTCCAATTTCCTGCAAAACATATAATAATAGGGCATTAAAGGCTCATTTATGCAGATTTACTCATGAAAAGAATACAGAATAATGATAAATAAGCGTATAAAAATACGCCTAACAGAAAGCGCAAAGGAAATTTGGGAAATCCTCGAAGTAACTCATGAGGGAACCACCCAAGTCAAGGAGACCAAAATCAACATGCTACTTCATGACTACGAACTCTTCTCCATGAAAGACGAGGAAATGATCACCAATATGTTGGATCAGTTCTCGGCTATAACCAATGGCCTTGCATCATTCGGAAAGCCTATATCTAGTAGCGACAAAGCTAAGAAAATTCTTCGCTCGTTGCCACATGAATGGGATGCCACGGTCACCGCGATCATGGAGTCCAAAGATCTCAATAAGCTCGAGTTTAGTGCCCTCATCAGGTCACTCATCAATTATGAGATCGTTCTCAAGTCTAGAGGCACCAAACCAAAGCCTCGTGAAAAGGTAGTCGCATTCAATGTTGATAGTGATGTTGAGGAAGATGAATACGACGAGGAACTTGCTCTCTACGCCAAGAACTTTAGAAGGTATAAAAGCCCAATTCAAAAGAGGCGAAGTTTCCTTGGTCGGGATGGCAAGCCGGAGCAAAAGAAGAGTGGCTATGCTCCTATAAAGAAGTTCGACAATAATTGTCGGAAATGCGGTCAAGCCGGTCACTATGCCAAAGAATGCCGAGGATCCTCTTCAAAGCCTCAAATGGAAAGATTCAAAAAGAAGGAGGTCCCTTGGAGTGATGACGAGGAGGAGATTGAAAGATCTCTAGATGCGAATCTCGCATTCATGGCACTCGACTCCAAAAGCAATATCGAGGTAAGCTCTAAACTCAATGATGACGAATATGATTCTTTTGATTTTTGCGATTCACAAGAAGTTCATCATGACGATGAGTTATTAAGTGCGTTTGAATCCTTGAACACGGAGTATGACGAGATGGTTAAATTAAATATATCTTTAAAGAGAAAAATAAAATCTCTAGAACTCGAAAATTCCTCTCTTCAAAACAAAGGCAAAACTATTGAGCTCGACCATACCTTATGCCTTGAAAAGGAAAATGTTTTGAAAATCAAGTTGACGAAAACTCAAAAGGAGCTAAAATATATTTTGAACAAATTTACTCTCGGAAACGAGAAATTCGAAAAGCTTCTATCTATTTAAAAATCCCCATTGCTAAAACACAGTCTTGGTTTCGATCCGTTTAAAAGGGAACAATCTCTTATCAACCTAGACAAAATAAAGAAAACCGAAACCGAGAACTCAAAAGCCCCTTTCAAACAACGAGTTCATGATGTTAATGTTCGTTCAAAGTTGAGAACCATCAAGGTTAAACAAATATGGGTTCCTATAGGGACAATTGTTCCAAATGCTATAAGCATAGTTAACTTTGGAGGACCCAAACGGGCTTGGGTACCGAAACAACCGAGAAATTCTATTTTTGTAGGTACCGGCACCAAGAAAAAGCAAGTGGTACATTGATAGCGGATGCTCAAGGCACATGTGTGGCTCCGAGGACTTATTTGAAGACCTCGAATATCAAGAACAAGGACATGTGACTTTTGGGGACAATCAAAAGGGAAAAATCAAAGGCATCGGTAAAGTCGGTAAGGAACCTTCTCCCTCTATCAACAAAGTATTGTTTGTTGAAGGTTTGCATCATAATATTCTTAGCGTTTCACAACTTTGCGATGAAGGTTTTAAAATTCTCTTCGAACAAACTTATTGCACGGCATTTAGAAATAATAAAATTGCATTCATCGGTTTGAGATGTGGAAACATTTATATTGTCGATATTAACGATAAAAATTCATTCAATGAAAAATGTCTTATCACTTTGGATGATAATGCATATTTATGGCATCGAAAATTGGGGCATACATCTTTACCGATTATTTCCATTTTATCTAGACACGACCTCGTTCGTGGATTGCCCAAACTCAAGTTTGATAGAAAGCATTTGTGTGAATCATGCATAAAAGGGAAGCACACTCGAGAATCTTTTAAACCAAAATTCGAGGTTTCCACTAGTTGCATTCTTGAACTTGTGCATATGGATTTGATTGGACCATTTAGACATGTTAGTTTAAATGGCAAGCTTTACACTTTGGTTATTGTTGATGATTTCTCTCGATTTACTTGGGTAAGATTTTTAGCGTATAAGGATGATGCATTTTCCGAGTTTTCTAAATGGTGTCGTTTGGTATCAAATGAGAAAAATCTCTCCATAATCTCTATCCGCACCGATCATGGAGGTGAATTTGATTGCACTCCGTTTGAACTCTTATGTGACAAATATGGGATTAATCATAATTTTCGGCTCCTAGAACGCCTCAACAAAATGGGTTTGTTGAAAGGAAAAATCGATCTTTGGAAGAAATGTCGAGGACTATGCTTAATGAATACTCTCTTCCATGATACTTTTGGGCCGAAGCAATCTTTACGACATGTTATGTGATTAACCGGGTTCATGTTCGTAGAACTCATCTTAAAATCCTGTATGAATTATGGAAGGGTAAAAAGCCAAATATAGCTTATTTTCATTCTTTTGGTTGCAATGTATTTATTTTAAACAGTGGTAAGGATAACTTGGGCAAGTTTGATGCTAAATCCGACTCCGGAATATTTCTTGGTTATTGTACAAATAGCAAAGCATACCACGTTTATAACATTAGAACGAATAAAGTTGAAGAATCCATTCATGTTAAATTCAATGATATGATCTCACCCCCGAGAAAGGTAGAATATTTTGATGATGCAGGTGCTTTTCCGGATCCCTCTACCGAAGTGAAGAAAATTTCGGAAATCCAAACGAACACAATCGTTGATTTACCGAAAGATTGGAAGAACATCAAGGACCATCCAAAGGATCTCGTGATTGGAAATATTGAAGACGCTGTTCAAACCCGAAGGAGAACCACCGAATATATGGCTCATTGTGCTTTCGTATCCGAAATAGTTCCCAAGAATATATCTGAGGCTCTTGATGATGAAAGTTGAGTGATGGCAATGCAAGAGGAGCTTATACAATTCATGCACAATAATGTATGGAATTTAGTTCCCGCTCCCAAAGATAAAACAATTATCGGAACTAAATGGGTGCACAAAATTAAGAGTGACGAAGACGGTTACCCAATTCGAAATAAATCTCGTTTGGTCGCTCAAGGGTATAATCAAGAGGAAGGTCTTGATTACGAAGAAAGTTTTGCTCCCGTGGCTCGACTCGAAGCCATCCGTTTGTTATGTGCATTTGCCGCTCACAAAAAGATCAAACTATTTCAAATGGATGTGAAAAGTGCATTCTTGAATGGCTACATTCAAGAAGAAGTCTACGTCAAGCAACCTCCCGGTTTTGAAGATTATCAATTTCCGAATCACGTCTACAAGCTCAACAAGGCACTCTACGGGTTGAAGCAAGCACCCCGAGCATGGTATGATCGTTTAAGTCAATTTTTAATTGCAAATGACTATAAAAGAGGCAAAGTCGATAATACCTTGTTTGTGAAAATATTGAATGATGATATACTTGTTTGCCAGATTTACGTTGATGACATTGTATTTGGAGCTACCAACGAATCTTTGTGCCAAGATTTCTCTAATCTTATGGAATGAGAGTTCGAGATGAGTATGATGGGAGAATTAACGTTCTTCCCCGGGCTTCAAATCAAGCAATGCGAAGATGGAATCTTTATCCATCAAACGAAGTACTCAAACAATCTCCTAAAGAAATTCAAAATGGAAAGTAGCAAGGTGATTTCAACGCCAATGTCTTCATCATTAAAGCTTGAAAAAGATGAAAATGGCAAATCCGTAGATCAAAAACTATATCGAGGTATGATCGGATCTTTGTTATATTTGACTGCTTCTAGGCCAGACATAATATTTGCTACATGCTTATGTGCTCGATTCCAAGCTAATCCCAAGGAATCACATTTAATTGCTTGTAAACGCATTTTTCGTTACTTAAAAGGGACTATCGGACTAGGTCTATAGTATCCTTCTTGCTTGGATTTCAACTTGATTGCATATAGTGACGCCGATTCGGCGGATGTAAAATTGACAAAAAGAGTACTAGTGGTACGTGTCATTTTATTGGATCATGTTTAATATCTTGGGGAAGTAAAAAGCAAACCAGTGTAGCATTGTCTACAGCTGAGGCCGAATATGTTGCTGCAGGGAGCGCCTGTGCTCAGGTGTTATGGATTAAAAATCAACTCCGCAACTATGGCATATATTTTGAAAATACCCCTATTCTATGTGATAATACTAGTGCGATTAATCTGAGTAAAAATCCTGTATTGCATAGTAGAACTAAGCATATAGACATTAGACATCACTTTCTATGCGATCATGTGCAGAAGAAAGATATCTGTTTAATTTTTGTCGAGACGAAGGACCAACTTGCTGATATTTTTACAAAACCTCTTCCCGAAGAATCATTTAATTCTATTCGTTTACAACTTGGTATGGGACATCTAGACAATTTTTGAAATAAGTTTTCTACTCGAGAAATCAATATCCTTGAATCGTTCCATTCGCTAGCGCGTGCTAGCTTCATTTTTCTTAACGCGCGCTAACCTTCATTTTCGATAGCGTACGCTAACCTTCTATACTTTGCGTGCGCTAATTAAAATTCTTCATATTCCAAATCGGCTACTGGATAGTCCAGTGAGCTTCCAATTTACTCCTAACGTACGTTAACTTTACATTCCTAGCGTACGCTAATTACACCTGCACAGTTCACTATATAAACTCCACTCAGTTCAGAAACACCCTCATTCTCACATAACGTATGCAAACGCAGAAACCCCTTTTCAGCAAAGAACCCTAGCCGCAAAATCCGAACCATCAACTGTAACACCCCAAACTAGGCGGATATTACAGTGCCGTGAATCCCCGACTGGGACCCGCCAGGCGAATGAAAAAAATGATGAATTAGGTGATATAATTGTAGTACCGAACCACATTATATTACCCAAATACTCCGATGAGGAGTTTAAGTACAACACACCAGGACAATACCGAATACTAGTATATTTTATATGAGGATAAAATACACAACACTGAATGAAACGGAGTATCCAAATGAAAGTCTGCAGCAGAAATTAAAGGACAACAACATGAATAACTGAAAGATCGGGGCCCCCTACTAGTATCACTGGGACTCCTCGACGTCAACATGCTATTCCCGTGCTTTTGCCTTGCCATGACTGAAACAATCCCCAATGGGCCGGGCCATACGTAACAACAATCCTCAAGGGTTGAAAATACACAATCATGATATAACTGAAGTTATGAAATATCCTGTCGAAACATACGCAATCAAACATGCTATATGAATCAACTACCAGTACGGCTCAAAGGAATGGCGCCACACTACGCCCGGGATGGAAATGTGTCCGTGCACAAGCCACCAACGAGAATCGATCGAATACACGTGTGGTCTTGTACCTAATCAGTCGCACGAAGCCATCAACACGTGTGCACAGTCCAATGTGAGGCCACCAACCAACACACGACTATAATGTGCCCGACATGAAAATCCTACACATACCAACCGGCATGCTAGTGCGACCCGGAATGCCACGATATAACCAAAAGTGACATCAAAATCAATAATGACTCACCGAGATGAAATGACAGTGAAATGAATGATAGCTCAATGAAATAATTGGAACAGTCATTCCTCGTGAATGAAGTAATGAAGTGACAATTACAAGTTTTGAAACGGTTAGTACCTTATGAATGAATTATGATTATGAATGAACAACAACGAAATGAATGAATATCCTTTTAACCGAGCAAGAATTAACTTACACAATACCGATGACAATTATCCTTCCACGAACAAATGTCCTAAATGCGATGTCGGTCGCTCGAACAACCTTGAATAACACAATTACCAAAAATCCGTTCAACATACATATCAAACACGAATATAACGAACTCAACACGCCGATACGACTAAACCAAGTCCATTGAGGCATTATATCGAACACTATGTGGCCAAACTTCGATTGTTAACAACCCAACCTTGATTCTACCCACATCAAAACCCAAAAAGTGTTTCAATCCAACAAAACATCTTCCAAATGATCAATAATATAAAATGAATATCTAAATTCATGATTACAACAACAATTAATCGAAAACCCCCAATCCCAACTCAATATTCAAAGTGTTCTTGAATAATCCTTCAATAATTCATTGAATCTTTATACAAACTCATAATCATATACATATCCCTTCATATAACATGATTATAACGTCCAAAACATCATATCTCAACACAAAATCGAAATCCAAGATGTTGAAGAAATTACCTCTTGAAGATCCAACCACTTCGATCCGATGAATATGAGTTAAATCGACTATCCGAGCTATATGATCGAATGGAAATGAAGAAAATCAAGTACTCAAGTGTTTGATGAAGGAAAATCCCTTCCCCCCAAGCTCTCTCTCGGACAAGATGGAAGAAGAAAGTGAAAATGAAGAAAAGTCCCGCCACCCTATATAAACCGCCGGAGTTACTGGCCGTAACTCGGCCCTCATACGGCCGTAACATCCCAAGTCAACGGCCTTACGGCCAGAATCGCCAACTCGCATGCGTAACTCGGCTTCGTCCAAAATCCTGCCGACAGACTTACGGCCGTAACCGCTCCTGAGTTACGGGCGTAACTCGCCTTCGTCAAAAACATCTGCCGACATCCTTACGGCCGTACCCGCACCCCTTACGGGCGTAACTCGGATGATACGTCCGTATCCGGCCAATCTTACGGGCGTAAGCCCCCTTCGTCGAAAATGACCAGGTACCCTGCCTGCAATGTACGGCTGTATCCGGCCAAGCCTTACGACCGTATCTCCCTCGCCTTACGGCCGTATGCCGCAACCCTTACAGCCGTAACTCGCCTTCGGCCAAAAACGTCTGGGCACCCTGCTCGGCACGTACGGCCGTATCCGGCCAAGCCTTATGGCCGTACTGCCCAACTTACGACCGTATGCCGAGATCCTTACGACCATAAGTCCCTCTCGTCCGAAATGGCCTGAAAACAACGAACGTCTATTACGGCCGTATCTAACACTCCTTACGGCCGTAACTCGTTGCTGGACAAGATGAAATTCCGACAACTCCGATTCCTTGCTACTATTGATGAATGATTCGACATACCATACGTTTGTGAACGCGAACAAGTCCAACACATGCCAAAAATGATATTTCCAGCACAAGACTACCAATCACGATGATAATGATAATACTCCCGCTCTGACACTCCAACGGAGATGAAATGACGATCGATAACTGATACACGGTTACAACATGCCAAATGAACGCAAATGAATGAATCATGAATGATGAGCGATCATTAATGAGTGAAAATTACTGAGTGATAATTACAGACTGATAATTACTGAATGATAAAGAATGAATTACAACCGGGTATTACATACTCCCCCCCTTAAAAAGAGTTTCGTCCCCGAAACTAAGGGTCAAACAACTCGGGATGACTCTCCCGCATACTCTCCTCGGTTTCCCATGTAGCCTCTTCGACTCCGTGTCTAGACCACTGAATATTGACCAAAGGAATCGTCTTGATCCTCAACTGTTTGATTCCCCGCTCTAACACTCGTATAGGACGCTCCTCATACGAATGATCATCCGCGATCTCGATTTCGTCGAACTGAAGTATGTGACTCGGGTCGGCAACATACTTCCGTAACTGAGAGACGTGAAATACATTATGAATTCGGCTCAACATCGGAGGTAAAGCCAATCGATAAGCAAACTCGCCTACTCGATTCAATATCTCAAACGGTCCAATGAATCTCGAACTCAACTTCCCCCGTTTTCCGAAATGGAAAATACCTCGACTCGGGGATACCTTGACCAAAATGGGGTCACCCGTCTCGAACTCTAGTGGTCGAAGACGATTATCTGCATATGATTTCTGTCGACTCTGAGCTGTCAACATACGACTCCTGATCAAAGTTACCTTCTCACGGGCGGCTATAAGCATATCGGGCTCGGTGCCGATTGATTCTGATACGTCATCCAAACACAAAGGAGATCGACAACGACGACCGTACAAGGCCTCGTAAGGTGCCATCTGAAACGAAGAGTGCCAACTATTATTGTACGTGAATTCAATCAACGGTAATTGGGCTTCCCAATCGTCTTCTAATCGAGGACGCATGCCCTCAACATGTCCTCCAATGTCTGAATAGTCCTCTCTGATTGTCCGTCGGACTGAGGATGAAAAACGGTAATGAGATTAAGCTGAGTTCCCATATCACGATGAACTGATTTCCAAAATGAGACACGAATCGCCCGTCACGATCAGAAACGATACTCTTAGGAGTACCGTGCAATCTCACTATCTCTTTGATGAACAGTTGGGCAAGTCTCTCGGGACTCCACGTATCCTTAATCTCAAGGAAATGAGCTGACTTAGTTAAGCGGTCCACGATCACCCAGATCATATTCATGCCCCGAAGACCCGTCAGCACTCTCGTGAAGAAATCCATAGAAATGTCTTCCCACTTCCATTCTGGAATAGGGAGCGGTTTCAGCATACCCGCCAGTCGCTGATGCCAGACCTCGATCTCGAGTCTAAGGAATTCCTGCTGAAGCTCCTTCTGAACTGATAAACGAGCAAGCATCTGCTCCTGAACGGACTTATGACTCAAGGCATCGGCGACAAAGTTCGCCTTGCCTGGGTGGTAAAGGATCTCGATATCATAGTATTTGATTAGTTCCAACCACCGTCTTTGTCGCATATTTAACTCCTTCTGAGTAAATATATACTTCAACTCTTGTGATCAGTGGAGATCTGATAGGTGACGCCATAAAGGTAACGACGCCAAATTTCCAACGCGAAAACCACGGCTGTTAGCTCCAGGTCGTGGGTCGGATAATTAATCAGCTAATCCGAGGAAACCTCGGATTTCCTTAACATCTTTCGGAGGTTGCCAATCTCGGATAGCCTCCATCTTCTGAGGGTCGACACGAACTCTGGCAGATGAAATTACATGCCCGAGAAAAGTCACTTCGGACATCCAGAACTCACATTAAGAAAACTTTCCATAAAGTTGCTCGCGTCTTAACACGTCGAGAACCTGATGAAGACGTACCTCGTGTTCCTCTCGATCACGAGAATAAATCAAAATGTCATCGATGAAGACAACAACAAACTGATCCAAAAAGTCGATGAAAACCCGATTCATTAACTCCATGAATACCGTAGGTGCATTAGTTAGCCCGAACGGCATAATTACGAACTCATAATGACCATAGCGTGTACGAAATGCCGTCCTTGCGATACCCGACTCTTGAATTCGCAACTGATGATATCTAGATCTTAAGTCGATCTGGGAGAAATATTGAAGTTCCCTGAAGTTGATCTAAGAGATCATCAATACAGGGTAGAGGATACTAATCTCGATCATCACCCTGTCCAACTCCTGATAATTAATACACACACGAGACGAGCCATCCTTCTCCTTGACAGATCACACTGGTGCTCCTCACGGGGACGCACTCGGTCGGAGATAACCTTTCTCGAACTATTCCTCAAGTTGAATCTTCAACTCCTGCATTTCGGTCGGGGCCATCCGATACGGTGCCTTCGATAACGGGGACATACTGGCTCCAACTCACTCCTGAATTCCACTACTTTGTGAGAAGGCAACCAGATAACTCTTATGGGAATACATCGTCAATCGATGACAATGATACCACGAATGATTGAACATTTCGATTGCCCTAGAATGGTCAATCGATAAAAAGTGATACAATGAATGATTGAATAACTCCATTGCCTTAGAAAGGCCAATCGATGAAAATGATACAATGAATGTTTGAATAGATCGATTGCCTTAGAAAGGCCAATCGATGAAAATGATACAATGAATGATTGAATGACTCGATTGCCTTAGAAAGGCCAATCGATGGAAATGATGCAATCAATGATTGAATAACTCGATTGTCTTAGAAAGGCCAATCGATGAAAATGATGCAATGAATGATTGAATAACTCGATTGCCTTAGAAAGGCCAATCGATGAAAATGATGCAATGAATGATTGAATAACTCGATTGCCTTAGAAAGGCCAATCGATGAAAATGATGCAATGAATGATTGAATAACTCGATTGCCTTAAAAAGGCCAATCGATGAAAATGATGCAATGAATGATTGAATAACTCGATTGCCTTAGAAAGTCCAATCGATGAAAATGATGCAATGAATGATTGAATAACTCGATTGCCTTAAAAAGGCCAATCGATGAAAATGATGCAATGAATGATGGAATAACTAGATTGCGGAATTTCTCTGCTTTCGTCATAATAATAATTCTTCTGGAACAACGGGGATTATTTTCCTGAAGCACATATTCGATAACCAACGACGGAAAGATAGCGACCAAACGCTCACAAACACAGAGAATAGTATCAAGACGATCCATCCAACTAATACCCAAAATTACATCGTCCTAAGATAAATCTATTCAAACATGATTCGAAAATGAATGAATGCGGTGTACCAGTATCAAAATGTACACACAGGTTGAAATAAAATTACGAGTATACCTGAGATCATTCGGGCCACTGGATCGTCGATCCTCTTCATCACATGAATCCGGGACTTGCCGGCCCCCGAACCGGACGCTCCCGACTGATAAATATGAGCTCCAACTTTATTTGCTTCCATTGTCTTAAACGACGTTGACAGAACAGTCTGATTCTGAATCGCTAATTGCTTCGGGGCCTGAGATGCCGTCGGAGCCGACTTGGAGTCCTTTCGGCAAAAACGGGCCTTATGCCCAAAATTCCCACAATTATAGCACGTGATAGACGGTTTCAGACACTCAGTGCTGTAATGACCCGGCGTTCCACAATTGAAACAGGTGATGGCCGAACTGGCCGCTCGGGACTGAGATCCCGCACGATTATGCGCTGAAGGAGGTCGCTCAGAAATGATAGGACTCACACGAGGCTTCTTGAAGGTTGACTGACCGCCTTTGGATTGATTACGCTTTGTTGATTTCTTGCTGACAGATGAAGGTTGTTGTTCAGCACTTTCCTTAGCAGCTGGCTCATACGGGAGAGTTCTCTCGATTAATCCGGCCAGAGTGGCGCAATGATGATTGAGCAATTGCACATGGGTCATCATGGCCTGCATAAAAGTGAGTGGATCAACCCGAATATCTTCTGATCGAGCCGAGTCCTGGGCACGATTTCCCGACAGCGAGTGATTATTTCCGGGTTTCGGCCCGCACCGCGGCCTCTCCCCGTGCATCCCCTGACAGCTCTCTCCATACTGAAGTAGGAAGGTCGCATAATGATTATATTTCCCGCATGATTATCACGTTATGATTATGTCATGAGATGATGAAAATGAGTATACATGCTCTAACTTAGTGATCATATGAATGATTTACTGAAGTGACATGATTATCTGATGAAATTCTTGAAATGATTATCTTGAACAACTTAACAAGATTAATAATATGATCATCCAGATTGACAACTGAGTAATGAAATGAATTGAGTAATTAATGAGTTAACATGATCGTCCTGATCATTAACTAAGTAATGAAATGAATTAAATGATTAATGAGTTAACATGATCATCCTAATCATAATGAATGATGATGTTTGACGATTGTTAATTGATGAATGATGAATGAATGACTATTGCCAGAAATTATACCATGGCGTTAGAAATCTTACAGTTCTTTCGGTCTGGTTGGCTCGGCATTTGCACAGGTCACACGTGACGCGAAAGTCCAATGATACTAGTCTAATGACGATGATTTCAAATGAGACATGACTCGGAAGGTAGTATTCAAAACCACGCTCCGATACCAACTCTGTAACACCCCAAACTAGGCGGATATTACAGTGCCGTGAATCCCCGACTGGGACCCACCCGGCGAATGAAAAAAAATGATGAATTAGGTGATATAATTGTAGTACCGAACCACATTATATTACCCAAATACTCCGATGAGGAGTTTAAGTACAACACACCAGGACAATACCGAATACTAGTATATTTTATATGAGGATAAAATACACAACACTGAATGAAATGGAGTATCCAAATGAAAGTCTGCAGCGGAAATTAAAGGACAACAACATGAATAACTGAAAGATCGGGGCCCCCTACTAGTATCACTGGGACTCCTCGACGTCAACATGCTACTCCCGTGCTTTTGCCTTGCCATGACCTGAAAAACAGAATCTCCAGCCGGGGTCAGTTACACAGAACAACAATCCTCAAGGGTTGAAAATACACAATCATGATATAACTGAAGTTATGAAATATCCTGTCGAAACATACACAATCAAACATGCTATATGAATCAACTACCAGTACGACTCCAAGGAATGGCGCCACACTACGCCCGGGATGGAAATGTGTCCGTGCACAAGCCACCAACGAGTATCGATCGAATACACGTGTGGTCTTGTACCTAATCAGTCTCACGAAGCCATCAACTCATGTGCACAGTCCAATGTGAGGCCACCAACCAACACACGACTATAATGTGCCCGACATGAAAATCCTATACATACCAACCGGCACGCCAGTGCGACCCGGAATGCCATGATATAACCAAAAGTGACATCAAAATCAATAATGACTCACCAAGATGAAATGACAGTGAAATGAATGATAGCTCAATGAAATAATTGGAACAGTCGTTCCTCGTGAATGAAGTAATGAAGTGACAATTACAAGTTTTGAAACGGTTAGTACCTTATGAATGAATTATGATTATGAATGAACAACAACGAAAGGAATGAATATCCTTTTAACCGAGTAAGAATTAACTTACACAATACCGATGACAATTATCCTTCCACGAACAAATGTCCTAAATGCGATGTCGGTCGCTCGAACAACCTTGAATAACATAATTACCAAAAATCCGTTCAACATACGTATCAAACACGAATATAACGAACTCAACATGTATAAAGATTCAATGTTTGTATCGACATGATTATAACGTCCAAAACATCATATCTCAACACAAAATCGAAATCCAAGATGTTGAAGAAATTACCTCTTGAAGATCCAACCACTTCGATCCGATGAATACGAGTTAAATCGAGTATCCGAGCTATATGATCGAATAGAAATGAAGAAAATCAAGTACTCAAGTGTTTGATGAAGGAAAAATCCCTTCCCCCAAGCTCTCTCTCGGACAAGATGGAAGAAGAAAGTGAAAATGAAGAAAAAGTCCCGGCCAGCCCTATATAAACTGCCGGAAGTTACGGCCGTAACTCGGCCCTCATACGGCCGTAACATCCCAGGTCAACGGCCTTACGGCCGTAACCGGCCAACTCGTACAGCCGTAACTCGGCTTCGTCCAAAATCATGCCGACAGAGTTACGACCGTAACCGCTCCTGAGTTACGGGCGTAACTCGCCTTCGTCAAAAACATCTGCCGACATCCTTACGGCCGTACCCGCACCCCTTACGGGCGTAACTCGGACGATACGGCCGTATCCGGCTAATCTTATGGGCGTAAGCCCCCTTCGTCGAAAATGACCAGGTACCCTGCCTGCAATGTACGGCCGTATCCGGCCAAGCCTTACGGCCGTATCTCCCTCGCCTTACGGCCGTATGCCGCAACCCTTACGGCCGTAACTCGCCTTCGGCCAAAAACGTCTGGGCACCCTGCTCGGCACGTACGGCCGTATCCGGCCAAGCCTTACGGCCGTACTGCCCAACTTACGGCCGTATGCCGAGATCCTTACGACCGTAAGTCCCTCTCGTCCGAAATGGCCTGAAAATAACGAACGTCTATTACGGCCGTATCCGACACTCCTTACGGCCGTAACTCATTGCTGGACAAGATGAAATTCCGACAACTCCGATTCCTCGCTACGATTGATGAATGATTCGACATACCATACGTTTGTGAACGCGAACAAGTCCAACACATGCCAAAAATGATATTTCCAGCACAAGACTACCAATCACGATGATAATGATAATACACCCGCTCTGACACTCCAACGGAGATGAAATGACGATCGGTAACTGATACACGGTTACAACATGCCAAATGAACGCAAATGAATGAATCATGAATGATGAGCGATCATTAATGAGTGAAAATTACTGAGTGATAATTACAGACTGATAATTACTGAATGATAAAGAATGAATTACAACCGGGTATTACATCAACTTCCGATTTCTTCTTCAAAACTTCAAATTACTTCTTAATTCATGTCAAGCAAGGGCCGCAATGCCATGGAAAAATCTTACAAAAATCTAAAACGCCCTCGCAATGCCGAATACGATGCAACCCAATTTGTCTCATACACCGCATCGAAGGTGTTTTCTGAAATCCTTCCTCAAGAGCATATTACCGATTGTTACTTTTTTAATTTCAGAAGTCTCGAACGAGCAAAGGTCAATATCCATGATTTTTTTGAAGCTCTATGGATAGCCCGTTTCGTTGAGTGGGAAATCATTTATCCTTCTTGTGTCCGGGAATTCTATGCTAATCTGCATTTGGGAGACGGTGATGGTGGATTTGTTCTCGGTAGTTTGGTGAAAGGAATCGTGGTAAAAATTTAGTCGGAAATTCTTCACGAATTATTTGGATTATCGAAAGACGGTTTTGATTGTTGTGGGAAGCCAACTGATGAAGAATCAGTCGTATCTGAGAAAGATGTTGCCGATTTTCTGTGCTCTAAAACTGTCATCGAGGTTACCGATGACGTTTTCGAAAATAATGACTTTGGTATTCATATTCGCTTGTTGTTGGCTGCACTCACTAAGTGCTTGATGCCGAAGGTGAACACTCAACACAAGTTAGTGGGAGTTGACAAAAATGTGGTGTACCGAGTGCTAAAAGACGACAAGGTGGATTTCACCGGAATTGTATTGAATTGGATGAAGGCAAAAGAAGATTCCTTTCGCTCAAAACACTATATGTCGAGAACGCGGAAGTCAGGGCTTCCATTTGGTTCTATACTCACCGTAATCTTCCATCATTTCCATGTCGACTTGTCAAGCAAGGCATCGGTTCCGGTGTCTCGAGGACACGAGATTAGCGATCTCACCCTCAAGGCAATGCACTATGTTGAAACATTCAATAGAGGTTGGGTGCTATTCCCGTATCTTCGAGAATACGACCAAGTGCCGAAAGGGACGCGAACACCAACTCCGGCTGAACGTGTGCTACATCGAGGACCTCATACACTTCGGGAATTGCAAACCGGAAAGTTTGTTCGTCACCTAAAAACAAAAGGCAAGCGACCGATGAGAGACTCCATCACGGAAGAAGAAGAGAGTGATCTTATTGCTCGGATGCGGAGCATCGAGACCTCTCAAATGGAAATACGAGAGGATGTTTGGTCTCTTCGTTCGGAAGTCCGGGAAGTTCGCGGGCTAATTTCTGATTTCATCCGATACACTCACCCGTCATTCCCATTCCCATCCTCCTCTTCTGATCAGGCCCCTTAGAGTCTAGGAGTTTGATACTTGTTGTAGAAACTTATCTTTCGAATGGCTTTCATGTCTCATGCTTTGAACGTTTGTGTAATGCTTGAACTTCTTTTTAATGGAATTTTCATTTCTCTTCATTTGGTTGGTTGAAGTTTGGCATTTGTTGCTTATGTGCTTTCGTTTTGGTTCATGACATTTGACTGGTATATGCAACGATTCAGGGGGAGTTCTGATGATTCGATTATTGATCAACTCATTCTGTTCTATCTAGTCGTGTTTTTGTTTGCTTTCTAGTATTTTTGTTCTCTTTTATGCGTGGTATGTTGTGTTTTTAAATTATAGGAAACCAAGTGAAGATTGTGGTGAAATATGCATTTTCATAGCTAATATTGGAGTTTATGACGATCAAGAGCTAAAACGGGGCCTAAAACGATAAAAGATTGAAGCAGTATCGGTCGAATCTTCTAAATTACAGAATCACCACTTCGAATTGAGATGTGTTCTCCTTTGATATAAATTCCTCGTGAAATTAGCTTCTAAACAGTATATCATATGCTTAAATCCGAGGTGTATTGATACAAGAATGAGGGATCAAGCCGAAGAAGACCAAAAACCGGAATCAAAACAGAAGAAAACAACTTGGGCCGCACCAGGCAACTTGGCCGTGCCATATAACACGGCCGGGTCTCTTTATAGTTAAAAAGCCCTTTTCCTATGCAGTACAACACGACCGTGTCTTTTGGGACACGGCCGAGTCACGATCAGCCTACTTCGCACTTCCTGCACAGTACAACACGGCCGTGTCATGGGACACGGCTGGGTCCGTGGACAGTGGGATTTTCTTCTTTCCAGGGTAGTACGACACGGCCGTGTCCCAGGACACGGGCCGTGTAACTTTTCGGTGCAAGTCATTTTCTTTGACATTTTTGCACAACTTTGAGCCCTTTTCTTGATCTTTTGGCTATAAAATAAGGTGTGGAGACCCTAGGTGAGATATTCTTGTCTTGTGGGAGATATTTTGGGGTGGAAAAACACAAGATTGAGGGAGAAAACACCAAAAAGTGAGGAAAAAGTGAGATTGTTTCATCATCTTCATTGTATGTTCTTGGAGTGAAAAATACATTTGTGAGGTATTACATTTCCTTGTATCAATTGTCATAAGTTTTTGAAGGAAGATCATCAAACCTTCATCAGGAATTCAATTTCGGCATTTATAAGGGAAGTTTCTACCATGTTTTGTTTTACAATTTCCATTATTGTTGTTGAAATAATCATGTGTAGATAAACATTTCATATGGGTTTTTAGATATAGCCACACACATGTTATCGATTGTTAGTTCCTTTTGATTTTCCGGTAAAAGTTTGGGATTATTCCTCCTTGTTGGTTCTTCGTATAAGAACTTTCGATTTAGATCATCAAACCTATTTCATAGTTGAAAAGCATGCACCTTTGAAAAGTAGCGGGAGCATTGCAAAGACCAAACGGCATCCTCCTAAAGGCAAAAGTGCCAAAAGGGCAAGTGAAAGTGGTCTTCTCTTGATCCTCCGGAGCAATGGGAATCTGATAGAAACCTGAAAGACCATCTAGAAAACAGTAATAATCATGCCTAGCTAAACGTTCCAACATTTGATCAATGAAAGGAAGGGGAAAATGATTCTTTTTTGTTACGGCATTTAATTTCCGGTAATCAATGCACATTCTCCAACCTAAGCATCGTTCTAGTGGGCACCAATTCATTTTTATCATTACGAACCACCGTTATTCCAGATTTATTAGGCACTACATGCACAGGACTCACCCACTTAATGTCGGATATCGGGTAGATGACTCCGACATCTAGCAATTTCAAAACTTCTTTTTTCACAACTTCCTGCATGTTCGGATTCAAACGCCTTTGAGGTTGCCTAACCGGCTTAACATTATCCTCAAGAATTATTTTATGCATGCACCTAACAGGACTTATTCCCTTGATATCGGAAATACTCCACCCAATTGCTTCCTTTAACTTAGTCAGAACTTCTACTAATTTGTTTTCTTGCAAGGGAGTTAATTCGGAAGAGACAATTACAGGGTAAGTGTTTCTTTTGCCTAAGAAAATATATTTAAGATGTGCCGGAAGTTCTTTCAATTCAAGTTGGGGTGGGGTGATTTCAACGGGCTCCTCAAATTTTAATTCCAATGGTATCTTAAAACCATCAACTGCATCAATTGTTTCGGAATTATCTAACAATGCAACATATTCTTCAATTTCTAGATTATTCAGCCCCATATCATGCTCAACGGTTAGAGCATCATGCAACGTGTCCCCTACATCATCATGCAAATATGTATCATTAACCAAAGAATCAATGCAATCAATAAAATTCACATCATGGGCAGCATAAATATGAGAAGGGATAGGAGATTAACCGAATACGTTGATTTCCACGGTTTCGCTCAAGACGGTCATGGTGACCTTTCCTTCATCAACATCGACGATTGTTTTTGTTGTATGCATGAATGGCCGTCCTAGAAGTATCGTCCCTTCATTTTCGCTTGTTCCGAAATCGCTCATCTCCAAGATAACAAAATCGGCCGGAATCACCAATGTAACACCCCGAGATATTCGGAATAATTACAGCGCCGTAAACCCTTTAGGTAAGGATTTACAAGGCTAATTTTAAAAAGAGTGTAAATATAAACCAATCGTACAACTGAAGTTCAAAGACATATTTGATTCGACCGATCAAAGAGTTAATTTATACAACCATATCGAAAAGACATTATTAAAACAGACGTACTCGAGTACTAAACGAAACAAGAAGACAAATCACAATAACAATAACATCAATCACATCACTGAGCCATTTCATCGTCTCCGTCTGATCGTGGTTGTCTCCCGCTCTCGGCTACCCGAACATCAAAACAATGTCCACCCCGAAGGGGTTAGCAAAACGATGCTAGTACAAGTATCATAATACAATAAATCATCAATGCATCATAAAACATGCAAAACGGACTTCGCCACGGAATCCAACGATGCGAATCCTCACGATTCCATCAACACAATACAGGTAATCTAGCGATCCACTTCTTGGTATAGATCCCCATGATGATCCCGCGGACCAACGCATGGTGGAAAACCCGTCCAAATGATCCGGGCCTCAAAGATAGATCCCCATGATGATCCCGTCGACCAACGCATGGTGGACATTCGATCCAGGCCTCAAGATAGATCCTCATGATCCCCTGATCATTTATACCATAAATCAATCAACTATGCATACACATATGCATTTCAATATGTTCATCAATACGAACAAATAATCAACCCATATCATGAGAATTTTCGTAAATACATCTCATATTCAACAATATGAACAAAACCACAAGCATGATCAAAGATTCAATATAAATCGAACTCGACATATGATACTTGCCTCGAAAATGGCAAGACGAAATACTTCGATGATCTCAACACACTCGAAGGCCGCCTCCTTCGATCAACGTAACCGCCGAACCTTAACAAAAGGAACGATATACAAATCATCTCAAGTCGAACGATGGCCTAACAATTTGGTCTACGGCCGAAAAGCTCAAAATAATCAACTGTCTGACCGCTTAGCGTGCGCGCTACATACTCTACGTAACGCGGCGCTAAGCAGCCCGTTAGCGACGCTATCGGGTAAGACTAGCGTGGCGCTAGTTACGAATCGGCAGCTTGCACCGGCCGATATATAACGCACGCCACGCACGTATTATGCGTTAATCGACCTCGATAGCGCACGTTAACTCACACATGTTAGCGTGCGCTAATCTTGCATGGCGTAATATCGCAAACCGAAAACTCGGGTTGAATGGTGAAGAACTCATGAATTCTACCATGATAATACAAGTTATCCTCGCCTATCATACTAATAAGGTTTGTGGAAGTTTTATGGTTATGAAATACGAATATACGGATAGTCAACTCAACATCATAATTCATCTACGATCTCCAAGAAATAATCTAAGTTCCATTTGTTCTACGTTCCAAAACACATGATTCCATCGTGTAAAACGTATCAACCGGGTAAATATCCTAAGCATCGATCATAACTCGATTTGAACATGCTTAGAGTCCTTATAATAAGATGGTTCAAAGGTTCATACGATATATAGTGCCGATACGTCAAAAGTATCCTTCTAACATGTGATGACCGATTATAAACGAAATACTTGCTACCAAAACATGATTCAAACTTCCTTAGGAACATTACTAACATCAGTGAAGAATCACCTACCTCAAAGTAGTGAAGAACACGGAGGAAAATGAAGCAATCCAACACCGAAGGCTTGAACACCAATCTCCAATGATATACGATCTTCAATCTCGAACTAGGAGGTTGATATGAAGTGTTTAGGATGAAGGGAGTTATGTTCCAAGTGTAAGAGTTCGGTTTATGGGAGGAGAAAGAACTGAAATCACGAATAGGATGTTGTCCTATTTATAATAAATGGCCATTAGCGCGCTAATCCTCGCTCAGAAGCGTGCGCTAACGGCTCTCGACTTAATCAAGTCAAGACTTAGCGTGCGCTTACGCATATACCAGAAGGCGTGCGCTAAGGCGTTGACTCGGCTTTTCCCGAAAGCCGTCCAGGTACATCCGACACGATCCGACAGGGGTCCCCCGGCCAGATCTCACCTACCGCACGTCCCAATCAATTTGACCATGCATAGCGTGCGCTAATGACCCTCAATAGCGTGCGCTATGAATCCACGTTAGCGCACGCTATACATAGCTTGTAGCGTGCGCTACATGCGCAGAATTACAATCTTCAAATCACAATTATGAAATCATACGCTCGATAACATCGGAATATGAAATACGGAAAATAGTACTCAAACAATAGTACAATCATTACAATATCACAAGTTCCGATTACATAATGTAAATCTCGGTATTACATCCTTCCTCCTAAAAAGAAGTTTCGTCCCAAACTTAAGATGAAAACAACTCCTGGATATTTAGCCTTCATACCGTCCTCCGTTTCCCAAGTGGCCTCTTCGACTCCATGTCGTGACTATCAGACTTTAACCAAGTGTATTGGTTTATTCCTCAATTGTTTGATCCGGTTCTCAAGTATCTTGATTGGTCTCTCTTCAAGGTGCCATCATTAGCTATCTCGATCTCATCGAAATCAATGACGTGATCGGGTCCTGACATACTTCCGCAGCTGGGATACGTGAAACACATTATGAACGTGACTTG